>OW569401.1:39870379-41125324 GCA_937620795.1 Thecophora atra | reverse complement strand
GCATGCCGAATTCATTTGTAGTGGTGGTGCTCATACAGTAAACGTCCATCACAGAGACACCACAATTTTATTTTTCACAAACTGTTTCCTTCAGAGACAAGGACAACAGAGGCTCCGAAAAATACAGCAACTGTCAGATGTACAACGCAAATTTCACAGAAATCGACGATTGGAACAGCTGGAACAACACCAAACAGAAGAATGTAACAGGTGAGCAGGAGCAGTGAAGGCGTGAATATTACTGCAGGATCCAGTAAAAGAGAGAAAAGTTAGCACAACTTGTGGCTAGGCGATCAAATAGTTCAATGACTCTTCTCCGCCATCTGCTTTCATCGTCTTCTTACTTTCAGCATGTCAAAATGGATGGAGCTATGACCAGGAATGGTACGAAAGCACGATTCCAACACAAGAGAATTGGGTTTGTGAGAAGGATTTATTTGTGACGAACGTGTTTGTTGTCGCCCGCATAACAGAGATGGTCGGCTCCTTCTTATTCGGCCAAATGGGTGACATGTGGGTAACCAATACAAGCCGATCAAAATCAATCTTTTGTCAATTTTGTTAATGCTTATCTGCTTTTGTTTCGGGCAGTTTTGGTCGTCGTGTCGTGTATTACGTGAGTGTCCTGTGCTGCGCTGTTGGACGACTTAGCTCCATAATGACCACCGAATGGTACATGTGGTTCTTGATTTTCACCGGAGTGACGGCGCTCACCATCAACAGTTTGTTCCTGTCACCGCAAATTATTGGCATGGAGATATCCAGAGAGTGAGTGCGAATCAACAGCTTCCATCACCGTTTTTTCGCTATACTTTTCATTGTAGAGAGGATCGCAGCACCATCGCCATGTACCAGAGCTTCGGCTGGTCTTTCGGTACCACGCTGATGCCGTTGCTGTTCTGGTGGCTTCGTGACTGGAAGTCGTTCATGTGGCTCACTACTATTCCCACGGCATTGTTTCTGCTTCTTCCGCAGTATGTAAAGCATCAATCGCTTACTCATTTCATCTATTCAACCAATCGCTCTCATTTCTTCCTTGGCTTTTTTCCTTCCTTCGGCTAACACGAGTCTCACGTCAACCTAAGCAAATTTCCACTTTTGCCATGCGCCAAATGATTGGTCCTTCGTCCAATCCAATTCAATTGAATCGGATGCAAGAGATGGAGTTTGGGGAAACATGATTTCATGCATCAATTGTAAAACATAAATCAAAAATATGTGGAGGATGAAGAGAGACGTCATCTTTATAAAGTTTGGTCATTTATTTAACTATGTTTATTCTTATCCTTCAAGCAAAATATTCCAATTGATGGTATTTAATAAACATAATAAAAGTGTCCTCTTTGCTTTTACAGTATTTAATCATTTAAGCTCCATCGCAATCCGTTTCCCGTACTAATTATATCTTTATCCTCATCGATCCTTCAGCTCATTGATTACAAAGTCATGCTCAAAATCAAAACTTTCACCGAGATTCCATGTTTCTATTCATAAATTTTAAACAACGATAAGGATTCTGCTCTGTTTTTTGCTGTTTTTTACTGCCTTTCATTGACTGTCGGTTAATTTTGTCCGCAGATACGTCATCGAATCGCCGCGATGGTTGATTAGCAAACGTCGCTTCGCCGATGCGATTGTGCAGTTCAAGAAAGTGGCGAAAATCAACGGGCGGCAGTTCGACCTGTCTGAGAAGGAGTTGGCGCAGCTCTACTCGAACACGAGTCCCGACGTGACGTACGGCATCGCGTCCCTCTTCAGCGGGTGGCGTCTGGCAAGGAATACATCAATCATGGGTTTCAGTTGGTATGGCTTCTGTTTTCCGTCTTCTTTTGTTTGTTCATTTCTTCATAATGGACTTTTTCGATATCCACATTTTTCCCATAGATTTTTTCTTTATATTTGTAATTTTTTGCAAATTTTTTCTTTATTGGTTCTTATTTCGTTTTTGTAGCTTTTGTTTGTGCTCTTAAAAAGCGTTCATTCGATGGCATTTCTGATCGATTAGTTTCTTGATATTTTCAATGCTTTCATCAGACTTTATAAACGATTCTACAGACAAGAAACAAATTGTGAACATTGGCGATAAAAGCTGAAATCTTCAGTACGAAGCAATTTCTCCTTCAGAACAAATGCCGACTCTTATTTCCTTATCATTCAGTTTTAATTCGTCTAAAACACGAAGCATAAAAGAAACAATTGTTCAATAATGAATTAATTAATGAATTTCTTTAGATTCTTTTCACGTGAGAGTTTAAACGGTTTTTGTTAAATAATTTGGTCTGTTTGTGATTAAGGAAAACATCGTGAGTGCAACTTATGAATAACTTCCATCTTTGCCCGAATCTTCCATCGTGGTTCTTCCATTCTTTTTCATCTTCTTCTGACAATCTCATTACTTGTCAGTGCTCGAGTTGTCTGTTTCTGGTGCGGGGTCTTCAGCGCCCAGAACAACAGCAACAACAAAGCCACAATCGCATTTGCTCACATTCGGTTCGGCATGAGTACGAGTGCTCCATGTCGCTGCCACATCGACGTCTGCATTTGCTTCCGCTGCCGATGACTGAAACGCGCAGAGCAGTCGTCGGTGGACGTCGCCGCCGCAAAACGTTGCGATGTCCTCTCAAGCGAAAACATTTGCATTTGAATTTTTGAAAAGTGTTTTAATAATTTAAGGATAATATTTTTGCTTTCTGCGCTTGGATTTTATTTGAACGCTCCAAGCTGATCCAAGGTTTGCTTAGCTATGACACACACACTCTCTCACACACACACACATACGGACAGCCAGACACACAACCCAGGAATGCTTTTGTGGAAAAAGTTTGAAATGCTTTGCTTTGTTTAGCTTTTTATTTGATTTGTAAATCGTTTTAGTTTTTGCTTTCGTTTTTAATTTTATAATTGTTTCTTGTTTTGGTTTTTTACCTGCCGTCAGCAGAAATGAACCATTTTAACATTTTTCGAATTTCCTTGCATGCATTTTTGCCGTTTTTCTACATTCGGCTGCTGCTCCTGCTGCGCTGTCGCCGCTTCCCGCTGCAAGGTGTGTCGTCGCGGTCTCCTACTTCACCCTGGTGCTGTTCAGCTCGCAGATGGGCGGGAATCCGTTTCTGAATTTTCTGTTTCAAAGCCTGGTCGAGATTCCCGCGTACATGCTCGGCAAATATCTGGGTAAGTGCTCGGGGCTGCTGGCGGAAAGTGACGGATGTGGCTGTGAAGTGTTTAATTCACATTCGGCGGCACTCACACAGCCACCGACGACGACAATGACAGCGACAACGACGTAGACGCGACTCCATCCGAACAACAGCCGCTGGAACTGGGTTTGAGTTGAAAGTTTCCACTTGTTCTTGTTTTCCCAGGCGACAAATACGGACGCCGCTTCACGAATACCTTCTCCTTCCTGCTGTCGGCCGTGGCCTGCGTTCCGGTGATCATTTTGGCGACAGGTAGGACTAAACACGTTCCGCCGTGTATCGAAGCATTAAGCGATACACTCGCGTCTTGTTTGTGCATTGAATTTATACTGTGCTGTGTTGTCTGTCCCGCAAGATGCCCGGTACCAAGCGGTGATGACGGGGCTGGCGTCCTTCATCAAGTTCCTCAACGCCGTCACCTTCTTCACCGCCAGCCTGCAAGGCATGGAGATCTACCCGACCTGCATGCGGCAGACGGGCATCGCTCTCGGCACCATCCTGGCCAACGCCATCGGCATCCTGGCGCCGTACCTCGTCTACCTGGGCACCACCGTCGACATACGCGCCCCCTACTACATCCTCGGCGCCCTCTTCCTGCTGGGCGGCATCGCGGCCGCCTTCCTGCCGGAGACGCTGCACAAGAAGCTGCCGGATACGATGGAGGAGGCCCGTCAGTTCGGCATCCACGACGTGAGTGGGAGAGTGGAGTCCGGTCGCGCTCCGAACGCTATTATTACGTATTTTAATCACTCTCACTTCTGCAGAAATTCTTCAGTCTTCCGAAGGCCCCGCCGCCTGCCGACGACGACCCCGATGCCGCCGTCCGCTTGAACCAAACGAAATACGCGCCTTAATTAGAAGTTCGTCATTATTTTAGCGCCTTAATTGTTTTAGTTTACTTTTAGTGTAATCTTCTGTAATCTAAGAGTGTGTATAAGTATTTTAAGCAGAGTATTTTATTGATAACGAATGAGGACTTTTTTAATAATGTACAATCAAATAAATTAACGTAATACAAAGCAAGCCTCTCTTTACAAAAATATAAAATATGCGAATATAAATGCAATGTGTGGGTGCGCAAAGTCAAGTCCAGGAATGGGGCTGTGGAACGGTGTTACAAGCAGCGCCTCTAGAGCAACTCTTCGGCCCTGAGTCGGTAACAACGAAGCTTTTTATAATGCCTTAAAATACAGGAACTTGTCAACCTCGGGGAGTAATAAAATATACGTAGAAAAGGGATTATGGTGGTCATTTAAAGCCTCGTCGTGTCTGTATTTTCTTCTGTCGCTATGTTTTCACCTCTCGCCATTAAATAAACTCAAGATAAGAAAACAATTACCGATCTCTTGCGAGAAAGTTTAAAGTCTTGCTTTCCTCTTCTACATTTTTTTTTTCTTATTGGACGACTGTCCAATGTTTTCACAGTCTTGAACCATCGCCAGTCTTACTAAACTTTAATGAAGTATATATTGTATAGTATATGCTAGAAGTAGTTAGTGTTTATGTGTGTTTCCAATGGATACGAAAAACTTCACACCGACTTTTGCAAGAGTAAAAGTCGCATCTGAAAAATAAGTACACACGAAAAGATTCATTTTCATTGCACCCGACAAAGAAATGTGCTTCGAAGCGAGATTTAAGAAGTTACAAATGGCCTTCGTTGGCGTTCCTTCTTCTTACTTTCTTTGATGTTGGTTGTCGAGTTGCACTCGGAGTTGGCACAAGAAACGCGCTCACTGCTGCGGCCAGGACATTCATTTCGCTCCTTTTCGTTGCACTCTTTCGTGGAGAAGCATTAAAAATTAAACATTGTTAATCAAGACGCATTAATATTCATTAGTGCATCACTGGCAATGAACGGCACGATAGAGGACACGGACACGTTTTCTTGGTCCTTTTCTCTGGTGATATTCGAAGCTAGAAATTGGCAACAGTATTTGAGACTAATTGGCGAATGTCTTCTTCTTGACGGAAGAAAGTTTCCATTTCCTTGGAATTGATGAAGGTTGAAAGGAAGACGTGAAAAACAATTGTTTAAAGTCAAAACATTTCCTCTCCTTTACATAAATCGTCGGAGGATGCGTTACATCAAATCAGATCAGCGTCAAATCTGTCATCATCATCATCACCATCAACATTTTTCATCATTTGGCTTTGTGTAAAGGAAGCTGTGTCCAAATAAACGATTCACTCACCGTCGAAAATCCTTCGAATAGTTTCCGTTCTATAGGAAAAAAACGGCGTCACCTTTTTTATTACCTGCCTTCACACATCAGCAACGCACACACTGAAACTCTTAACATAAATCATAATAAATAACTTGAAAAAAGACGCAAACAGAGAAAGTTTCGCAGTGTTGCCAACAAGTTTCTAAGTAATTTTTATCAGCAACACCAACAGCAGCGACTCTGAACACCTTCGAGCTGAAGGTGAGTCTGTGGCTGTGTCTCCGTCTGCCTCTGAATGTGTTTGTGTGGTTGAATGTGTGCATTTGTGGCTCATAGTGTTGCTTTCCGTAGACTCAGCCATGGCGTCTGTTAGATTTTCTTATAGGAAGTTCGAGGGTTCGATGTAAATAATGCACCTCTGTATACCCAATTTTTCTTCTTCCTCTCGTTTTATCTATCAATGTTTCTTCTTCTTCTTCTTCTTGTTATGTTCTGCTTGTTGTGATAAAATTGATTCATAACTTGTATAAATCAAGTGCCGCAAGAGAACACGGAGCAACAAGCTGTGGGTTGGGATTTATCATCGCCCACACAGTCAGACTTCCTCTCGATTGTGCGTAGTTTCTTCACCCTCGGACGAATCCGTTATTATTTGATCCATCCTTCGCATTTATTAAGTGGCGCCCCTTCCTAAAATGCAACCCACGTAATGAAATCCTCGCTAAGGAGCCTCAAAAATCGGATCTCACCTTTCTTCATCTCCAACCTCTGTCACTCTTCTCTTTTGAGTACTTTCTCGGGAATAAAGGAAGTTACGAATCCTCCTTCGATACTGCCTAGGATCTGGATGCGAGTCTTTATCCCCTCCAGTCTTCATTTCAAGAATTCTCGGTTTGTGGCTGGTTATGAATGACATGAGATAAAGCAGCAAACAACTTCTGCGGTGAGACGTTCGTTTTGTGGCTCTGCGGAGTGAATAAATGACAAATCACTGAAATAAACGGAGTTGAATACGCGATAGTTTCCGATGCAGACGAATAAACTGACCAAAATTCGTGCTTATCAAAATGTTAGCAAATAGTGTAATGGAAACATATATAAATGAATATCATAATTCAGGAAGTGGATTTCTTCAATTTCCTCTCAAATGACGACAGGAAATCTGTAATAATTTCCTTTTAAATATCGCTGAAGTGTTCGCAAATGTTTGTATTCACAGCCATCCGTTTTAGATTCGACATTGTATTCGAATTCTCCTCCATTTCTTTATACTTCAGAAGTCGTTTAGTTGCCTTTACATGTTTATTTAAATATCTTCGAAAATTGTTATTTAAAGCCAATTACCGAAAGTCTCAGCCCCGTCTTTTCACTTGCTACGTCACCTGAACTCATTGATTCTCACCTGAAGATTCGATCGGTATCGATGAACGGAAAAGCAATCAAGCGTCCACCTGCTGCACATGACAATGAATATTTATGAGCTCATTTATTAATAAAGTTTACCTGGAATTTTTAGTGATTTTCCTTTGCATTGGAAGGGTTTTTTGGGAGGGAAAATGGACAAGGATCCGGACATTCATCCAATTCGCTGAGCAAATAATACTTCGCTATCTGTTGGCTCCATCTCCATCAAACGGAGCTGTACAGAAGCTCGGAATCACTGACTTTTTGCTAATCTCCAGCATGATTTTGTAATGAATTTTGCGCACAATTTAACACAAACAACAGCTGCCGCTGTCGGCAACTATGCACCAGCAGCGACCTCCTCCGTTCCATCATCCGTGGCACTGTTATTTTTCTCCATAGTTTATGAACGATTAGCAAATTGTTTGTTTTATAACTTCCGATTTTTCGCTAAGCACAAGATGCTGCACCAACAACAACAACGACCGCAAAGCGATAGTCAACAGCTCATCCGAAGTAACCGATGTAGCCAAACCTAGGAGGACACTTCACATCGGCATCGATGGCTGCTGAGCCGATGACCTCCCGAGCCAACGGAAAGCACTCACACGCCGCATTCTCCTCACGGATCCTCGCCTCCGGACGAAGTTCAAGTGCACGATGCAGCACAAAAGCCGACACCTCATGAAAAATTCATTCAACTCGTTTGTTTTCCGGACTGTTGAATTTATAGCCCGGTATACAGACGACGAAGAGCACCAAGCAGCAGCGGAATCGGAGCGGCGAGCGTAGTGAACATCGGCGAGGTCACAAATTAATAAAGAGCGAACGCGGGACGAACGGCAGCAGCCAGTAAAATATTATTTTGGCCAAAGCTTCGTTGCTCACCTCACTCTCATCCTCGAGCAAAGCTGCTGAAAATGTTAAACGAACCGAGCATTTCTACATATGGAAGGAAAAGGATCAGCAGCAGGAGCAACGGCAGCCAACATCGCCTCGTCATGGCCTCATTTCCGGTGCTTAAAAGCGAGCACATCTCCATACGAGCAACTGGAAAATACGATGCTGTTGCCGACGTTCGTAAGTACCACAGATAAGGAAGGTTTATTTGTATGTTTAATGTGGAATTTTGGGAGAAGTTCGAGCAGTTGCGAAATGAAAGAAGGAGGTCAAAATAATGTGCACACAAAAAGCTTGTGTTTTTAAATTTATCCGGAATGAGGACGATGAGTTCCTCAAACAAAAAACAAACAACAACAAAGATTGTACTTGCTGAAGGATTTGGAGAAATATGGATTAAGTTGGGATTCCATAGAATTCTATTTTGAGCGTTTATTGAGCCTTTCAATACAAAACATATTGAAAGAAGAACATAGGACTGAAATGTAATGCCTTGAAAACTATATTTTTTTCTCTCTAATTTCAAGGAAATATAAAACAATGGAGGATAAATAAACGCTCCTGATCGCCTTTTTAAAAAACTTAAATGTGAAATGAAATTTACATTTATAATAACATGAATTAGAAACGTCAGCTCAGTCAAAGTAAATATATAAATCAAGAAATAAATGAGGCAAAGATTTCAAGATAATTACGTTTATTATTTTAAAATTCACTCCTACAATAAATTGAAGTGCTCATGTTATGAGATTATATTTTATTTTTCAAATGAGCAGCAGCAGCAATTTTACGAGAAGTCGATGAACCATGATTTCTTCTTCATAACATCTGCAATAAAAACCTAGGTTAATCTCATCGTATGCATGCTAAAGAAAGGTTGCAAAATCCATAACTGAAGGAAGAGTTCAGTCTCTTCTCTCCTCTTTACTAGTTTTCTGTTTTTAACCTTTTTCTCATCGCTTGTAATCATATGAATTGATTGTTCCTTTCTGGGGAGCAGCAGAGCCCTTTGAACCCCTCCCGATTCCCCCTTTCTTCCTTAAGAGACCCGCATGAGTATCGCGCAATCGACTATCTATCGATATCCAGCGATACCTTCTCCTGGGGATTCGAGGGGATACGGCGAAGCATAATAAATTCCCCATCAGCAGAAGCATTGAGAAGTCCTCGGCGACTGCGCTGCCACAAAGGACGAAGACTTCAGCTGCGGGGAAGACTTCGGTCCGATAGCTAGCAATCCGAAGCGACCGACTGACGATAACAGGATTTGAAGAGCGTAAAATTGCTTCGTTGGGAACATGAAACATTTAGTTAATCCTTTTTGCAAAACCAGATCCAGAGCCAGCGAATGTTTCCAGCTTCAGCTCCGGATGCAGTGCGTCGTGAGCGAAGCCGATGATGATGATGGCGATGGCGATGATGAGAAAAGCGAGTGAAAGGGAAAAGCGAGAAATTGTGTGAGTTTCTGTTTGTGTGCGATGTTGTTTATTAGCGGTGCTGCTGCTGCTGCTGCTGTTCGGCCGCACGTGTTGCGATTCACTTCGATCTCTGCTCCATTCAACTACTTTATTATTGCAAATAAAACACAATCAGTGCGCTCGAACTCCACTCGGAGGCGAAGCGGCAGCAGCATCACCAACCACGTCCTTGTTTCCATCTTTAATCTGAGCTCAACTCGCAGTTTTCCTGTTAAAAACCACTCGTACTTCAAGCAAATAAATAGCGCACAACTCCGCAGCGTCATAATAAATTTAAAAACTACAGAAAAAAATGCGTTTCACTTTAATTTCTCTCTGTTGCGGACTGACGCTGATCGAGATTGAAACGAAATAATTTCTTGTTTCATATGTTATTTTAAATGATATATTTAAACAGATATTATTTCTCTCGCCTGGAAATTCCAAAAATAACCCAATCGTCAACATTTTGGTTCGGTGTCCACAAATGAAATACGAAGTTTTTTGTTTGTATATTTTAAAAAATTTATTGTTAAAGTTGACCACATTTGTATACATAAAAACGTATTTTGATTTACATATAATTTACTTTAAATTTAATATGTTTACTTCAATATTTTATGAATAAATTTTACGATTTCATCATTGTGACGATTTTTCGTTAAATACTTGTTGAAACATTACACCAATGCTTAATATTTTTCGCTCTATTTTTGAGATGAAAAATGCCTTTACTAAAAACTTTCGGAAAAATTAATGCATTTAATAAAGAATTCGTTTGATTTAAATGCTTTATGTTGCTTGCTTTAAACTTTTCATCATAAATATCGTAATAACCTAACAACAGGTAACAAATTGGTAATCGATGTCGCCTAAACACGACCAAATTTATTCATAGCCGATTCTTTCTCCAGTTTTCTGGCTTCATTCGTTCGTTCCTCTAATAAAATCAGTTAATTTTGATATTTTATTTATTGTTCTACTCTTTATTTTAGTAAATAAATCAGTAAATTTTTTAAATTGCGGTTGGTAAATATTTTTTTAATTTTTTGGCTTACGTACTTGGCTTAAATGCATGTAAATAATGTATTTCATATATATAAACTGTGTATATTTGAATGTACTTAATGATATAGACTTTATGTATAAAGATTTGTATACCTGTGAGTAAATTCGTCGTATCTCTATATGTCTATATAAATATGGGTAAATATAATTCATTTTAATACATATCTCGATAAAATGTCATCTCTACGATATCTTTCAGTACTTTTAAATTAATAGCAATTAATTTATGGTTTCCTTTATTAGTTATTTACTAAAACATCTTTATTTATTATAAGCCTTTATTAGATATGTGAACAGATATACAATTAATAAAAAAATTGATAAAAAACAAATAATTAAAATTAATTAGCCATCAAAACTCCAAAAATACTTCACATAAACCATAAAAATTATAATAATAAATATGAACTAATAATAATAACAACTTTATAATAAAAATTTAAATATTAATAACACTAAATAAATATTAATTTTAATTCACGATGAAGTTTTTATTTATTAAATTTAATGTATTCCTAATAATAATTCAACAAAGTTGACTCAATATAACAATTAATTCAATTTCTTAGCAATTCAATAATTAATTGAATTTACGAATTTTCCATTGATTAATACTAACAATAAATAATGGTTAATAATTATTGAATTGACAAATATTCATTTTAATTACAATTAATTCATAATAACAATAAATAATGATTAGTAATTATTATAATATTTATAATCAAATTAATTTCAATTATAATTATAATACTTATAGTAACAAGAAGAAATTAGACAATTAATATAAATTTTAATTGCTTCATGAATTTGCAATTAATCATAAATTTTATTGGCTGTAAACCTTTCACTGAAATTAAATTTATTTGTTTTTCTTTATCTTCAAAGAGCAAACGTTTTATAATTAATTATACATGTGTTTGAATTTTTCGTTAGCTATTTTAAATTTCCATTTAAATATTAAATAATTATTGCTGTTTTCATCGCTGTTAATGTCACCTTCTTTTATTGGTAACGCATAGCATCACTTAATTTCCTCAATTTTTCATTCCCATATTTTTAATAATGGATGTGGCTGAATGTGCGAAGGTGTGTGTAAAGTGTGAGTGTGTGTGTGTCGTAATCATGTGACTGTTATTCTTGTATTGGTTTGTATCTTTACGATATTTGTCGATATCACGTAATAGTTTCCACTCACAATGCAATGCAATCGATTTATTAAAATGATTTCAACTGTCAACTGCTGCACGGTTTCTGTTTTTCTACACCACTTAAGTATTTTTATTGTATCTTTTTTTGTTGCATATCCAATTTATACAATTTTTTTGTCATTCTCCACAGACAAACAATTTTGCGCTTCGTTACTTTATCATAAATGCGTCGATTTTCCACTTCTTTAACTTTAAATTGTCAATTTTATTTAATGTGTTTGTGTGTTTCTGCTTTTGTGTGCTTCATCATGCTCATTTTTTAATCATATTCATTCGCACTCTTCACCTCAATTATCTCATCTCACCTCATCATCATCGCTCCTCATCATTGCACAAAAATTGAAACATGGAAGCGAACCACTGTTCACATGAAACAAGCGGAATTTTAAAATCTGTGTTCGTTTGCGTGATAAAATTCAATAAATTTTTAATGCATTTTTGCATTTTTCCAAACCGCACACAGACGGAGCTCATAACGGACAGGATCGGGACAACGGACGCAGGTCTCAATGTAGGCTCACCTTCTGTGGCCCCGACTGCTTACAATTGATCCATTGTTTGCGGACTTGTTTTTTCCTGCAGCAGCGTTTTATTTAATTTAGCAACGAAAATTGAAAACTGTTCTGCTGCGGTTCGAGGATTTCCTCTATTAGCGGAGTTGGATGATATTTAGGATTTTATTAGAATTTCAATTAACGGCGTAATTGTTGATTTTATAGAAAATGTGAAATAGCTTCGAAATTGTATAACTTTATATTAAGAAAATCCCAAATAAAATTTGAAAATGGCATTTAAAAATTTAATTATTAAAAATGTATTTAAAAAAAATGTATTTCAATCAAAATTGAAATAATAAATAATACAAATAATAAATTCTATAAAATAATTAATTCTCTATATAATAATATATTCTAAATAATAAATAATGAATCATAACTTAATTACATCTTTAACTCGGTCTTTGGTCTTTGTAAATATTCTCGAATAAATTAAGAGCTTTTAGATTTTATTAAATATATTAGTATTTTATACAAATTTTTAAAGTCTTTAATAATAAACTAGTGATTAATTTTTGGCATTATTTTCACTGTCTTTGGGACTACTCTTTTGGGTTTTGGTTTTGGTTTTAGGGACATCTTCACTTCTTCCTTACTTCCGTCATCAGCTGCATGTCCTATCTTCCACCTACTGCTTTCTTTAGCTCTTCAGTTTTTCTCCATCACTTTTCTAAACATCCATTTGTCTCTCGTACGTTAGATTGTTGTCTCTTTCCGGCAAAGACAGGCTATAATTGGAATTCGAACACAGTTGGAACGTATTCAGCACACGACGAGTTTTATTAAGTCGAGTGATGTCGAGGCGTGTCCAGTGTTTAGTTTGGGGTCGACAGGTTGCTGATTGTTTGCTTCCCGGTCGGAGAGTCGCTTTGGTAGAAGGTTAGATGGGCCTTCGGTCAACCAGGCCGGGTTGGCTTGGACTCTACACTCAACTTTAATGGTTTTGCGGTTGAGTGAACGCGACGCTTTAGCATTTTTAATGTGTTTAGATTCAGTTTTCATTTAGGTTGGCTGCATTGGCACTCAGCAGCTTCAGTTTGCCGCCAAAATAGAGCAGAAGCTCCGAAGAGTGGAATTTTTGGCAGTATTTGCAATTTTCAGTGCTAACAGCGGTCAGGAAATGTAATTGGAAGTCAGTGATAGTGGCTACGGCGATGAAAGGAAGGCGAAAAGGAAAGAAAAAGGCACCACGTTGTATTCAAGTAGAATTAGCTTCAGATATCGAAATGGCTGCTTGTACATAGAATTTAATGGAAAGGGAGAAATATATCTAAGAGAAGGAGAAAGAAGCTGAGAGGCTTCCATGTGTCATCAATGGTTAATGAAGTGCTAACGAGTGTTTAAGTTTAATTGAAAGTGGAAGGAGAGGCTACGTTGAAATCATTGCAGGATGCCCAAACGTTGGCAGGAATGTCTGTCCCATTTTAAGGAATTTCTATAGATTCTTTGATAAACTACCAAAGCAACACACAAAGTTAAATTATTCCTATACGCATTTACTTCGTTGAAATTCAATTACAATCGAAATCAATTCAATTTCAAAACCTTGAAGGAATTTCATTTAATAAATCTCCGCCCCAAAGCATTATAATTCCACAAAATTATATTGCAGAGAAGCAAAGAATCTTTCGAAAACTTCTGTCGAAGCGCCTGCATTTATTTGGAATTGTCTGCCTGACATGCAGAGAGCTTTCGAAAACCAATTCGAATATTTCGTCGATAGAGAAGCATGCATTTTGAATGGACACAGTTTCGTGAAAATCGATAAACGATTACGATAACTTCTAATTGAAGCACTCAACTGCTGCCAACAACCAACCAACGAAGGAGCAATGAACGCTAGAAACTCGTTTCAACTGCAGTCGATGGCGATGTCGGGTGTAGGGAATGCAGAGGGAACGGCGAAGTTATTGCAATGCATTGTTTCCAGTGCACTCAGTGCAAATAAAACAAAGCACAAATTTAAATCTTATTTGTTAAATCCTTAAAATGCAAATCACTCTTCCACAGACGAGAGAGGGGAAGAAGCAACACTAGCAACATCACAGCTTCACCAATATCAACAGCGACACCATCACCAACACCAACAAAAACAACCATTAAAATGCAGACTTATCTGCAGCTGTGTGAACACGCACCGCATCCACAAGCGACGCATTGACGAACGACCGAACGACCGAATGAACGAATAAACGAATGCACGAATGTGCGAACGGAAGAAAATGATTTCCATGGACTACGATTTTTACCACAGAGCACAGCAACACGAGGGCTGCAGTTGCTGCTGCTGAGTCAGCAGAATTCGCCTAAAATCCGACAGCCGGAGTTGCAAATGGACGCCGCATGCCGGATGCAGGCGCCATTAAAGCGGAAATATTTTGGCAAACTGCGTCGACCAGATTCTAAACCATTCAGGGCAGCTAATCGCAACAGCAGACAAACATCGTGCGGCCTCAAAACGCATCCATCGACAGATAGACGATGGACGATTGCAGCTTCGCATCGCCAGGCAAATAATGTTATTCGTCATATTCGTAGGCGTGGATTGTGGCTGTCATTTTTCACACATTTTCCAAAATTCGTATAACTCATGTACGACGATAAACAGAAGCAGATACAAAAGCAAAAGTGGATCGATCGATTGATATGAATACGTAATGGCGCAGATTGGGATGGGGACCATTTGACAAGGTGACAGGTCATCCAAAAAAAAAAAAAAAAATACACGAAACCCAATTCATACGACGAACCAACAAAGTAACAAAATGGTTAAAGTATTCGACACAGTGGCACACAAATTGATGAAAACGAAACTCGAGTACTAGAAAATATTGAAGCATTTTAGAGAATAATGTCAAACAAATCGCTCAAATATTCATCAAGTTAAGGCAAATTTTGTAGTGATGATCATGCAAATCATTGAAATCATCAGATGTAATATTATAGCAACGGACGTTCAAAAACTGATCAATCAACATCAAAGTCAATAGGATCTATAAAAGTTTGGCAGACTGAAAGTAAAGCAGATTTACACCTTAATAATGTAGATAAGTCGATCAAAATCGTGTTGTATAATGTAGAACAGAGAATAGGGAGACATTAATAAAGAGATCGGCAAATCACAGCCACACCTAGATGTGTTTGTTACTGTTCAACACCAATGTTTTTTAGATATTACATTACAGTCTTTCAATTTTCCATGTTTGTTAATTGTATTAATTGTACTTATGTTGCTTGAAAAGGCTCAATAAATTTCAACTGAATGCCCAGCACAGAATAAGTGCGTACACACGAATTATATTACAAATTAAATTAAATATTTTTTTGGATCCGTAAAATTAAAGAAAATATAATTTTTCCCTACACTTTCATTTGCAACGTTTTTACTGTAAGTCACAAATGGTGGGCGGAATGAACATAGGCGATTGCATACTTTCAGGCTGCTCTAATTATTCTTTTGTGACTTACAGTTTTTCGACTTCGAACAAGAAAAGCGCGAGAGACAGAGAGACAGTGAGGGAGACAGAGAACTCTTTATGATTAACTTGAAGTTGTTATCAATGCATAAATTCTTCTTAATTCTGTATTGGCAAGTGCTTTATCAATTAATACTCTTTCGAATGAATACTTTTTCGAGATCAAATGAATGTTTTGGCATTAACATATTCAACGGCTGCTTCTAACAGCCCAACTTATCAATAATGCATAAATTGTGAAGACTACAGAGACCTTATAACAACGTACACTAAATAACTAAGTCGATTTTTGCATTTTTGGCTTCAGTTGCTATATTGTTCCTTCTTTCTGACTGCTGTAGTCTTTCCAGTTGATGATGCAGGATAATGGTGCATTTGTGGCTTCTTCCTTCACTTCGCTGGTCCATTTCGTGTTGATGATATTTGTTAGTTCCATTTTTTATATTTCAGTTGCTGTTTTTCTTCATCTTCCTTCGCATTGTGGACATTTATTGTTGCTGCACATTTACATATTCGCCTTCACATAAACTCAAAAATTCGATTGTGTTTTTCGTTGTCTTCGTTGTTAGCTGTTCTGCTGCTGATGCTTGTTCTCCCTCTCTCCACCGATCGCAGGACTTTATTTAACCATTCTGTAAATCAACAAATACAGAACTGCAATGCGTAGGAAGTTACGTGTTCGTAGGGGATGTGTTCATATGTACATAAGCGGATGTATGTGTGTTTGAGTGTGTAAGTTTGTTAATTGGGTTTTTCCTACGGATGTTTGGTGTAGTTGTTCAATGGCATCTCATTCGCAACTGTGTGCGTGACATCCTTATTTCGGTCATGGATTCCTTTGTCGTGTGCGGCGGCTTTTTTGCGTGCTGCTTTTTGTGTTTTCAACTTTAAAAATGTTTACGTTTGTAAAAGAAAAAAGAAAAATGCATTATTAATTTAGTAATTTAAAACATTATAACAAAAATATATAATATACATATGAAACTCTTTTAAACTCTTTAATTGAAACAGTTTTTGTGTATTTTCAGACTTACGCGATGAATGGTTTCTTCGAAGTTTTGATGAGGTTCAACACGTTTCATCGTGCCACACGATTTCAGCTTCTCGGATGTCTGGAAACGGAATGAAATCGATTCGATAAGAACGTCATATGAATGAGATGTCAATAGAATGTGAATAGAAGTCATTAAACTTGCAGTGAAATTGGCACTAAAATTCCAAGAAGCATTTAAACGTCAAAATTAGTTAATCCCATAGAAAACAATAAAAGACTAACACAAAAAGATTTTAGGAAATAAATATATTATATTTAACAAAAAATACTAAAAAATAAAACATATTTTTACTAATTTGTCCATTTATTGAAGTGTGTTATTTGAGTTGGGGAAAATATTAAAGGACAGTATTAAACGAAATACACGGCGTAATCTACACATTAATCTCTGTTTTGAATTATTTTATCAATGGACATCCTTTACCATTCCGGACAATACTTGAAATAGGATTTGAAAGAGGCTCTATTCGAACCCAACGTTGACTGATATTCAATCAGTTATCAAACAGCTTCGCCTTTCCAATCAGAGAGGTCGGTACATGATCAGAGAAAGTAACCAGAGAAAAATTATTCTAGATCCTCGCGGACTTAATTTGTCTCACACCACATGCTCGACATCACACAACAAAACTTGAACTAAAACTACTCAAAGAAAGAGCACTTGCTGCTTCGCGTTTGTTAATTTCCTGTTATTGCTTTTTATTTTCATTTGGTTCATTTAAAATGTACTCATCGCGCACTGGTCTTAATTTGTGGCTAACTGCGGGTGTCCGTGGCTCTGTGCAAACGGACTTCACTTCACACCACGTAATTTTGCGCACCTCGCAGCCAAGCGCAACATCTGCGGTTTTCTCTTAATTTCGTACCTTCGCAATGCACCGGCTTTTTATTCTAGATAATTAAGTTCCTGTTTTACATTTATTCTTATACATTTACTAGCTTTGCCCCGGTGCGCTTTGCTGCCCCACTAAAAATGTTAAAAAAAGATAAAGTTTGTTGTTTTCTAACTTGTTTAGAAAAAGAAAATATAAAAGATTGTCTAGATAATAGTGCTAAAATTATTCTAATGCACGTGGATAAACAATGTTTCTTGTTTGTCTGTCTGGCGCCTAAACGTATATATAGATTAATTAATCCACATTAATTCTTATATATAAGATATTTTCTGTACATAATAAGAAGATATTTATGAAAATTTATAATTATAATAAAAGATAGCGAAACCTTCGCCCGCTTCACAGGGCGAATACACAAAAGAAACTTGCGAAATTTCTTTTCAATTTTCAGTAAAACTCATCCACAATCAATTTCTTACAATAATTTATTTTCAAATAAAAAGGTCGAAAATGAAAATACTTTAAAAATTAACTTAATGCTCTTTGATAAACAACGTTTTTAGTTTTTCCATCTTTTGTGTTTATAAATAATGCAGAGGGTTTACCACAACGTGAACAACCAACATACAATTGTCCATGCGAGAAAACAGGTTGCTCCAAATCTAAGCCACAAATATTCAAAGTCTGACCTTGAGCTTTATTAATGGTTATAGCGAAGGCAAGACGGACAGGAAATTGAAGCCGTTTAAATTCAAATGGCATATCTGATGGAATCATTGGAATTCGGGGGATTAGAACGTTTTCGCCTCTATATTTACCACTCAGAATAGTTGCTTCAATTAAATTGGCCATCAGTTTTTTCACGGAAAGTCTGGTGCCATTACAAAGCCGTGGTTGATTTATATTTCGGAGCATTATTATCGGTGCTCCCTCTTTCAATGCCAAATAATGTGGTGGCAAGCCTGGCAAATCAAGTGAATTCAAAAATTCAGTAGGATAGTTCACTACCTCATCTTCATTTATTATCGTATCCACTGATTTGTATGCAAAAAATTGGCCATCTATTTCTTGCAAAATACTTGCATTTAAATCGTTCACGTCTTTATTTTTTCCTGCCAATATTGCGCGTTCGCTCAACCAATCATGATTCCTGTACTTCTGCAATATATTTGGAAACACACGTTGAACCAGTTCCTTTTTCGATTGAGTGATATTACAAAAATTGCTTGGTAATGTTATTAATCCGGTTGAATTATCGACTGCAACTTTACCATTCCCAATTTCCAAAAGTTGTTTTGAAAATTCAGCTGCAGAAGGATCATTTTGCAATTGTACACGTACATTTTGATTAAGACGCAATGTTTTAACATATTTCCACAAAACTGAAGACTTCAAACATGCGTTTAGCTCATCAGCAGCAGTAGATCGTGGAATGACAGGTAAAGTTTGCCTAAAATCACCTGATAACAATATAAAGGCGCCACCAAAAAGTCTTTCATTTCCTCGAAGATCTTGCATGGTTCGATTTAATGCTTCTAATGATCTTTTGTGAGCCATTGTACATTCGTCCCATACGATTATTTTACACTGCTGCAAAACTTTTGCCATTGCCGACGTTTTGGAAATGTTGCACGTAGGAGATTCAATCGTTGTTATATTCAAAGGCAATTTAAGTGCAGAATGCGCAGTTCGACCACCGTCTAATAAGGTAGCAGCAATTCCAGATGAAGCAACTGCAAGAGCAATTTTATTATCCGATCGTATGGTTGCCAGAATCAATGACAGCAAAAATGTTTTTCCAGTGCCTCCTGGTGCATCAATAAAGTAAAATCCACCTCCTTCATTGTTCACACCTTCCATGATTTTGTCATAAGCATATTTCTGTTGACTATTCAATTGTGGAACTTTTAACTGCACAAATGTTCTCAATTGATTACGATCATATTGTTGTTCACGATGCATTTCTTGATTAATAACATCATGAACTGCACGATTAGGCGCTATCATTCCTAACTGCACTAATATTTTGTTTGCAATCATTATACACATGTCTTCAATCAAAATCAAAGCTTCGTTATGCATTTCCGGTGTGATTTCTAATTCAGGATTTGAAACTGAACGTCGCACTCTAAGTAAAATGTCTTCCGTCGTGTCATCACGAAATTTATGCCATATTTCAAATGGATTTGATGGACTGCATGTAGATATTATAATTGCAAATAATGTTCGTATTTGATGTGGAGATGATGAAATTACGGAATCAGCAAGTGTAGCTTCCCAATGCATATCATCTTCAAGTAGATTCAAACGCTGGCATGCTTGCCGATAAGTCGCACACAATTCACCATCGACTGTTCTTAAATCTTCAAATGACGTAGGACCACGAACGTTAATCAATAATAAACGCAAATAAAAACATTCATAATGATTTGGATGAACGGTATACACACGACCCAATGCTTCTGTAGAAAATACATTTGGATGGCCTCGTACTGGTTGCCCTTGTTTCCGTCTTTGAAAAACTTTCGCAGATTCATTCCATGTGAAATATCGTGGCACTTCAGAATACAATAACATTTTAGCAAATTCGTCATTTCTGCACATATCAAAAAATGAAGTCAACGTTGTTTTCGGTGGCTGTTCTGCTCGTTGCGCCGCATTCTCAGGTGTGAAGTACACACGTTGACCATTCTGAAGATGAACTGCCAAGTGCAGTACATTTGGATACCTTTCGTGTATTGCAAATGAAAAAATTCGCCATATTGCTTCATTTGTACTAATATAACGGCCTAATTGATATGAAGTGATTTCATCACTTTTATCCCCAGCAATTCCAAAATAGGCCAAATCACTTCCTTTGTTAACATATTTGCATATGTACTTGATGGATTTTACTGAGTTACAATACTCAACATTTATATGAGCACCAAAAGTTTTGGATAATAGCGGCGAATGTGGAACGATCCAACGATTGTCAATTTTAATGTCTTGATTTTTGCATTTCACCATAACTGTTTCGCCATCATCTTCAGGTGAACGTCTACGATATAACGGATAACCATCATTACCAGAAATTGTTTCCGCTATTAATGCTCTTGGGTACCGTTTTGTGCATTTTCCTTCAGCCATGCACGGTGAGTTGACATTTAATGCCCCACATGGTCCATGAATCATGTGCTTCGTAACTGATTCAAACAGTCCTGGATCAATGATTGGATTAGGAATTTCGGCTGATATTACGCTATCAATTTCATTTGGCGTAATTTTATCAACTAACCAAACCAAAATATGTGCATGCGGAAGTCCTCTTTTCTGCCATTCCACAGAATACATCCAACATTGAACTTTTCCAAACACTTGTTGTTTGACAATAAAATCCATAAGCGTTTTCAATTTTTGCTTGAACACACGCGCAACAATATCGTGGCGATCAGAAGCACTTTGACCATGAAACATATATTGCTTTATTTCATTCCATTGAGGATTACAGGTGAAAGTAATAAATAAATCGGGTCGATGATAATGCCGAACGTACGTCATTGCGTCTTGCGCGTACTCGTGCATGTGTCGTGGACTTCCAGTATATGTTGCTGGTAATATTGTCATTTGGCCAATATCGTTGATATTCCCATCATTCTGAATTGCATCGCGCAAATGAATATATTGTTCGGATTTTAACTTTTTCTGATTAAATCGAATAAAATTCAATCGTTCAGACTCAATTTTAGCGTAAACATCAACTATAAATTGGTTGCAAAGCCTTCTACAATTCAATATATGATTAATTTCGTTCAGCCGAACCATTAATCTGTACGAATAATAGTTCATCGCACTAACTTTTTTTGCTGTTTCCAAGCCTGAAATAAATGCGAATATTAAGTATCAATAATTCACAAAATGTGTGATGCATTTTATTGTAACTAACCAGTTAAACGATGTTTCATCTTAATATTGAAATGGTAACCATCCTCGCCTTGCCAAAACAAAATTGGGTACTGCAACGCATCATAACAACGATGAGTTTCCGAAACATGCACAACACTTTGATCTCGACGATGAAGTACAATATCTCGACTGCTCGCTCCTTCATCCACAATTAATACGGCAACTTCATCAATTGTTGGTGCGTTTAACCTTCCAGCATGAATTCCACCAGGTGCTTTATCGGCCCGAATAACAATTCTATGAGAATCCGAAGGCATTTGATCAAGGGCAGTTTGAAATAATTTGATCAAACAATTTTCATCGTGAAAAAACTGCTGCAATCTTTCAATTATTCCTCTTCTCACTGCATTACTATCATTTGGATTTTGTGCCACCACACAACGCCGTTCAATTTCAACATCTGAATTTCCCATGAAATAAATTTGCAAAAAGGAATGATTGGAATCCAAACATGGTAATAACGATCCAATTCGATGATAGATTTGACCTTGAATCTGCATACATGAAACATTTGATTCAATCTCACGATAGAACTCATTGTTAGTGTCGTGTTCAGTAATTACCTTAAAAGTCATGAATCCATCTCTGATTATATTTGTGGCGCCGAAAGACGTCATTTGGAAACATGAATTGTACTGCTGTATTTTAGACAAAAAATGATTCGATTCTGGAGTCAAACCAGAAACTAATGACCTCAAAGGCTCAGGAGGAGGATTCAAAACAGGCAATTTTACTTGTCCATTTGCACAACACATTCCAGGAGTTTCCGATGGAAATTTCAATGCATTGCACTGTTCGCAGACATTAGTCATAGTTCCGATTGAAAGGCATGGAAGAGAACAATAGTCAACTTCACTATCATAATTGAAAGCAGCACGCATTACTCGCTGATTAATATTGTCATTGGCACGACTTCTAACAGCGCGATTGCGACTCATTCTCGCTCGATCCGAAGAATTACTCGCGAATCGTTCTTCGATTGTTTGAGCAGAACGCGATCTCGATTGACGCTCTCTTTGCTGTTCAAGTCTCACTTCACGTTCCGCTTCAGATTCACCTGCTCTAACAGATGCAACTCGTCTTGTATTATGAGTACGACGACCAATATTGGCGCCACGTCTCGGTCGCGGCATAATTATAACTAAAAAAAAAACAAATAATGTTTATAAGTGTTTATAGTGTTTATAATAAAACACATTTCGTCTTTTTCTTGATTCGCTTCGGTTTGCTGCTCATCACTTTTAAACGCTTCCATATTTTCTGTCATACGTAACACTGTTTTGGACTTGACACACCCGAAACAGAGTAATTAATCGGCATTAAGCCTTTTATAATTTTTAATTGTTTTTCAAAATTTAAAATAAAATTCTATGTGTGTCAAAATAATTAAAGCAATAATGGAAGACATTTACAATTTACTTACTTCCATTGTCAAATTGAAATTCAAAATTAAAACGTCAAATTTATTTTTCAATTTACTTTGATTCCTCTGTTTTCCGTTATGCAAAAATAATAATTTTTTTTAAATGAAATTTTTTTAAATTATTATTTCACACAAACCTTCTACAGGCAAATAATGAAAACATACCAAAAAATCAAGCAAATCGGACTTCACGTTCGCATGTTATGAACGTACAAACGAACAATTCATTTTTATATATATAGATTATTCTTCTTTGCATTTTTGTGGTCTCCATTTCAACTCTCAATTGAATTGAGCGCGATTGTATTCATATGCTTATAAACTCATTCAATTAATTTACATTTGGTTTGCAAGGAATAATTTTGAAATATTCCAAGTAGACGGCTACATAAAATAAATTACAACAACTTGGATGTTAAAAACCAGTTTAAAACCGTGATTTGTGCATGGCACTTTTACCAGGCGATCAGAAAACGACAGAACAGCGGTTTAGCAAACCACACAATTCTCTAAACTTAGTCTCCGCCTTTATTCTTCTGAGTACAAAGAACACCGTTACTTCTAACTCTCCGACGCCATCATGAAATTAACACAGCATTGCTTGGCGGGAACGAGTAGGATGATTGAATTACAGTTGTTAGACTCCTCTCAAAAAAGAGAAGAGCAACGAGGTAAACGTTTACTTGCTGGCGGACATGAGCGCCTGGTTATTGAATCATCGAAATGTTGTTAGAATACGCCATTATAAATATAAAAAAAAATTAATGAATGAGAACGAAATTAATTCATCGAAACAGGCGATCATGCGAAGATGCAGCAGTGCGTTGGAATAAGTACGAATACGTTGGAATAGAAATGATTATTGGAAATTCATATTGAAGTGCGTTAACGGATAAACTGCTTTTGCTGTTATTTCCAAAACTAAGATGGACAAGAACAAGAAGCAGAAAGTCCTATAATTGGAAATTTCCATTATCAGATTTTGCGCCGTCGTATTCCCACACAGCGATCGACTAACGAATATTCAAACTTGAGCTTTGTGAATCTTTCAGTACCCATAATGCGACTCAAATGAATGCTTTTTGAGTACAATGCGACGATTCAATTGCCAGAAGCTGGTTTTTGAGGAATTTCGTTACCGTTATAAAATCTTGCTACTCGTTCTCACCAAACATGAGCTTGTAAACTCCATAATTGCGACATAAGATGATGGCTGCTGAGAAAGGTAGAAATGAAGATCTTCTCTCTTAGTTGAATGTGGGTGGAGACTGGAGTTCAGAGAGTCTTTCTTTAAGTCTTACACCGTTGATCTCTCGTATTCTGATCGCCTGGTATTTTCAATTTCAAATTTAATAACTATGTATGTAGGTTTAAGTAACTCTCGATGTCGCATTTTATTTCAGTGTAAATATATATTTTTATATTATTTTCTATGTATTGAAGAAAAAACAAGCCCCTCGAATTTTGTGAATGGTATAAAGCTCTGGGAGAATATTTTAAATTCTGGAATTCCCATTTTGTAGACACGTTTGCTTTGCTTCTACTTTATTATTGCTACTAATAATTGTATGTTTCAGATCGGAGCCAATTAAAATTGATGTTGTTTCTATTGTTGACTGCAATTACAGGTTTTTGTTCTTTCCTCGTTACTCTTCGCACATGTTAATCCATATGCATTAACATGAGCTGCTTCACAAAAGAGAAAAGAGCAGTTGTCACGAAGCTCTACTCTAAGCGAGAGTCTTTAGGGAATGCTTTGCAATCGACACTCGCCACGGTTCAGTTCAGTTCGTTGATCACTGTTGCTGTGCAGTCGTTACTTTTGTCCCCAGGAATTCTAAGCAATTCTGTTTTTTATATCAGTCTCGGTGCAACTGGCGCCTGGCTGTTGGTGGAATTCGCCTCCTCGCCAATGACTCCATATCCTGCTTGAAATGGCGACGTTCACCGGTCTGCAAAAACTCAAATGGAATTCGTTCATTATGCGGTCTGTTGCGGAAATGCTTCTTTTGGGAAATTTCCTAACCAAATTCGGGTGACACGTCCCATTGTCTTGTTTATTTTTATTTGTTGAAGATAGAATAAAATGTTATTAAAGTTTGCAGGTGTTCATTTTACATTCGCTACAAGAGCCCTTCTTTTGCCCTTTGCATTGTGTGGTAACAGGTGATTATTATGAGTGCTTGCTTTTCCTCCTCGATGACATTTTTGAAGTCCTTTTAAAATGTTCTTGTCTCCTTTCAGTTTTCTCTTACAATTTCAAGGAACATCTGGAGTTTTGGCCGGTTCTGTACAGCAACTTTTCCATTGACGACTAAAAAAGGAAAAGTTTCTGAACACTTAAAATTTTGTAGAGGAAGTAAGCGAAATAAGGACCTCTTGTGAGTATTGTTTCGCAATAAATGCAACTTGTTGGGTAGTCTTGAGGTGGAAATTACTAAAAACCCACAGAAACGAAATGAAGGGAGTCTACTTCTGAAGAATTTGTAGATAATTGAGTTATTTGACAGTTATAATTGACTTTTCCTTTTTATAACGAATGACCTTTGATTTTAAGCTGATTAACTGTACCACTGATGAAGAAAGCAATCAAAATGGGTGCTTGACTAAAAAAAACCTTATATAAAAATTGAGTTGCGAGCGAAGTGCTTATGATCAACACCACGCGATGAAAAACCTCCTCTACACACACCAACTCCATCCGGGTTTGACAAGGTGCAACTGTTGAACTGTGCCCCGAGGGTATAGACGACACTATCAGGAGAGCTCCTTTCTCCCTTCTGTGTCATGAACGTCCGTGAAAAAACGCCCAAAGGCTACACAAGCTGAAGGACACGAAGAATGTCAAAGCGTTACATAAAACAGAAGCAAGAAATAAAGAAAAAGACTCAAAACAGGAATAGTTAAGCACCGAGAAAGGAAAAGGAACCGTTGATTGTTGTTATAGCAGCCTGAAGAAGCCGCTGTTGATTGCTTCTCCTTTTCAATTACAGCTAAAGCGACACGACGATGGTTGACTCCATCGAACACTCTGCATTTCCTTTGCTCTCCGGGATGTTTTTGGTCGAGGTGTTGGTGGACCATCGACGTGGCACAGAATGGAAACTGTTACTTACTTTTAATTGCATTCCTTCCATCTGATTGAGCTCATCACCGCTTTGACGGAGTCCATTCAGAAAACGTGCAAAAACCGTGCGTCTTTTATTTTTATTGCGACCTTCTGAAAGATACAAGGAAAAGACGATAAAAATAAAGCAACTAACAAAGAAGAAGGCGAAAAGTTTAACTTAAATGGAGAGCAGAAGCAAAGCGACGAATAAAACGTAGCATTTTTATTATATTCAAGCAACGATGGCCCACTTCAAATGGAAGAACTCCAATTTAAATGGAGCAACGCAAATATTTGACGGCCGGCGGATTTTTATTAAGCGTGGAAAAAAGCGTGAAATGAAGTCAATGATAGAAAAATCTCTGTAATCACAGATCAAGGCTTTTATTTAAAGAACTAAGAGAAACAATTCGCCTTAAGATTTCCCATATTTCCTTATAAATGGGCGAACACCGCCTTTTGAATATCTTAAACGTTTACTAATGAAAATTCGACAAATTCTGCATTTATTCATTAACTTCTGTTGTCTGGCATTTGTTGAAGATTTAAATAACGCTGAAATAAAGATTTGGCTAAAATATTCTCTTCTTTGTTTCTTTTTGTTTCGTTGTTCTTAAATAAAGTTAATTTATGAATCATTAAAAACCTTTTCTAAATCTTCTAAATTAACAGTTTTTACCAATCGGTATTCATTTCTTCCTCTTTTCAAAGAGCCTTAGTCAAAAGTGAAACCAAAAGTAACTGAAGTTCTTCCATAACTCACTCGCCAATCAGAAATTCATTCAGTCCTTCATTTAGCTCACTTACCTGTTGCGGAAAAATCGTAGAAGAAATTCCGACGGGCCCCGGGGTAACTGTGCTGCATTCCGTTGAGGTTGACCGCGGACTTCGAGTCGATGGCGGTTCGAGCCATGCGATTCACCAGATCATTCTGAGCGTAACTGTAAATTTCATTCTCCTCCCGGTTCGAAAGACAACTCGACGGCTGAAGAGGACCCAAAAAAGTCATTGAAAAATTCATTTATCAAAAAAAAATTCGTAACAACATCCTTAAATATTTAATTTTAAATGAAACGGAAGAAATTTCTACTACATTCGGCATAAACAATAAATAAGAAATAAATTTATAATACCATTGCTACTACTATTTTCACTACTATTATTATAATGTTTCACTACTACTAATACTACTACTATTTCTAT
This sequence comes from Thecophora atra, assembly GCA_937620795.1. Lineage (NCBI taxonomy): Eukaryota > Metazoa > Arthropoda > Insecta > Diptera > Conopidae > Thecophora > Thecophora atra. Next base: position 41,098,316 of record OW569401.1, on the reverse strand, counting down.
GACTACCTCTGCCTCTGCACTTCTTCGCAGTCTCTGGCACAGCCACCACATGCTGCATGTACCTCTACGGTGCGGTGCAGCAGCGGTACGTTCTTCGCTGTGGACCGAATTCCTTACCAAGTATTTCCCTGGCACATACAGCGGCTGACTGTGGCTCGTGGGCAGATTCGATTGGCCTGCGATGCTGCCGATAGGAATGCCGCCGATCGCACTGCCTCTGTCGCCTCCGCGGTGTGACCTCGACAGGGTGTGGCCGGTCGCTATTCGGACGTGGCGATCCTTCCACTTGGAAAGTCGCACCTGCTCGATGGCGTCCAACACGTCTTCGTATGGTACCGAAATGTGTTTGCTGTAGTGCGCCGCCAGACCCTCCAAATACCCACGTTTGCCTTCCTAAACAGAAAAAAAGACCAAACAAAGCAGAAGCTATATAAATCTGTTTGCAGAAAATTCAAGCAATCGGCAATAGAATCCCATAGATAATATAGATATAGATAATATATACATCCCATAGGTAATAGAAAAAAAAAAAGAAAACGAAAAATCCAAAAGTAACTAGAAGAGAAAAAGAGCATGGATAGAGCTGGATAAAGAAGGAGATATGTATGTGTTTTTATGTCGTTCCCCACACAACCGACGCTGCCATAAATTTAGCAAAAGGCGCGCTCCTTCGGCTCTACTTTTTAGCCACGAAGCTCTAATTTATAACCAAGCTGTCGCCATTTCACTATGGCGCTAAGCTCTTAAATGGTTAACGAATGTTGGTCTGTAAGCTCTGCTAAGCCTTGCATATTCTATTCCAATTTTCAATTCATTTTCATAGAAGAGAAATGCGAGTGATGCGCTTCTGCGGCATCCATGTGTACAGTCTGTGGTGCGTGTGTATATGATGTAGTTCTTCCGGTAATTAGGCAGCGTTGCCACTACGACGTGTCTCAATTGTTTCCGTCGACTTTGCTACGCTTTTACACAGGCGTCGCACCAACTCGGGTACCCTCGTACTACACTGTGTTTAATGACACCTGCTGTCATCAGCAAAGTTCTGCTTGAAAATTCATTCATTCCAATTGAAATTTTATAAAAACAAAAACAAAAGGCTATTCGTGGGAAGTTACATAGGGCACATACAATCCCAATAGGGAAAATGATGCAAAATTCGATTACGCAAAGTACGATGCCAGGGGCTTACTATAAAATTTGTATCTGCGGTTATGGGAACAGAAAAGAACATTATTATCCACTTCTTTTTTTAACCCATACAATTTTATTTCAATCTTTTTCTTTTTTACGACTGCGATGAATACAGGCGCAACAACTCTGATTTAAGCCAGGAACTGAGTTTGTATAGTGATCCAAGAAGTACCAAGTAGTCTCTAGTGATCCTAAGATCAGGAGATCCACTGGGGAAAAAAGCAGGCTCTAACTTTGAAAGAGCTTCTGCGATCCCAGATGGATCCTTCTATATTATTTTACCAGGAAAGGACGAAGAAAGTCTTTATAAGCTCTCTGAAAAATGTTTAAGAAACTAAGCTCCCCGTTCATTACTTTGGCCCCTTTTGATAATCGCTTCGTAACGGAACTACAACGAAACCCATTGTGCTTGATATTCCATTGAACGCTCTCTTCTAATTACGAAATGCAAACAGCAGGAAGATGCGAAGTAGGAAAAAAAAGAAGTATGTGCCTCATTAAAGTTAACAAATTGCCGCGCCATCCAGTGTTGCAAGCAGTAATCGTTTTCAAGACGGCGAACGTGCGTGATATTCAGCTACTTCAGCAGGACTACAAAAAAGATAAATGCAAGTAAATGTGTATGCGTTCACGTACGTTGGCCTGTGTGTGTGTATGAGCACGTTCTCTTGTGAACGTGTTGGTGCTTTTGTGATGAAAGTGCAAAAAGTTGCAAAATTCATTTATGCCAGCCAATGTTGCCAACACGTTTCAAATTCCTTCCTCTCGACACTTAAATTCGACAAGTTAAGCAAAGAAGTGGGCAAGCATAAAAATAAAGGAAGACGGGATGAGTGACAGCGAGAAAAAGATTAGGAAGGAAACAAAGTAACGGAAAAACCCGCGATTTTGTACTCTTTCATTCCATAAGTAAGCAGCACGATGAATGGCCAAAGAGAGGGCGAAGGGTAGATGGAAATTTTCGGACGGCAAGGAGAGGGAAAAAGGAAGAACAGCTCCTAAGTAGATGTTCTAGAATTACACGGTACAGCTAGTGCGTTAAAATGTTACAAATTTAGAAAAATAAATTCATATGATTTGTAGCGTAGATGACGACAACCGTCACAATCTCAGGACGAGGAGAATCTCGGTGCGAGATAAAAACATTTTTATGTAGGACAGCGCAGTAGCACGCGTTTTACTTGTTGCAAACGTACTCGTTGCTTGAGTAACATTTTGGGTACATGACACCGACTGCCAAAAATTATAGAAAAACTACCAAGGATGCCGCCCAACAACACAGAAGTACAAATTTTTGACATTTTGTCTTCATCTACAGCAGCGGTCAGAATTATTTTCATTTTACTTCTGTTTAATTAGTTTCTTCAGTCGGTGTTGGTCAATGCCAAAAAGCAAAACCAACAATCGTGGCACCATGTAACAACATTCGTGAAGCTTTAGTTTTATAGCAATCGCAGAGACTTGCTAAAGGCTTTTTAAAGGTTTCTGGATATCTTGATATAAATTCAAGTTCACACATTAAACACAATCCACACCGCCCACACAATCCACACAGACTACACATTCTACGAACTCCACACATTCCAAACAGTCCACACAATTTAGACATTTCACACATTCCATACAATCCACACATTCGTACAGCCCACAGAGTCCATACAATCTACAGAGTTCCAAATGTCCACACATTCCACACAATCCACACCCCCACTGTCCACGCAAGTACACACACTCCACGCATTCAACACAATCCATACAGTTCATACATGTGTGTGGATTGTATTGTATTGTGTGGATTGCAAAGATTGTTGGGATTGTGTTGACTGTGTGTATTGTGTGGGACGTGTGGACAGTGGGAAATGTATGAACTGTATGGATTGTGTTGAATGCGTGGAGTGTGTGTACTTGCGTGGACTGTGTGGAATGTGTGGAATGGGTAGGATGTATGCATTGTGTGGAATCTGTTGACTGTGTGGGTTGTGTTTTGTGTAGAATATGTGGATTATGCGTAATGTGTCGAAGGACTTCGGAATGATGATTTTCAGCTCTGATATCCTTACAAGTTACATATCCTTAAATGTTAGACATCCTTTGACTGTAGCGAATTATCACTGAAACACTGACACATTTTTGCAGCGTTTCTACGAACCCTTCCTCCAAACCATTCTTCCCCAAGAATAGTAGTGACACACATCCGGCCCCCTTCCGCCTCATGGCTTTCCCCTCTTCGTCAGTTTCCGCCCTTTTGCTCCTATTTTGAAGCGCTCCACCCTCGCCTTTCCGTATTTGCAGGCATGAGATGTTCTGTTTATGAGCAAATCCCGATTTTTGAAAAGCAAATAAAGTTGCTGTATTTCTTTTTTCTCACAGAACAGAACAGAAATTCACAGCACAGATGGGCCAAGATCTGAAAAACCATCACCAAATCCCACCCGACCGTTGCGTATACAATAAAAACACCAACGCAGAGTCAGAAAAGTTTTCATCATTAAAGTCTCCAAAATAATGTGGCAGAAAAAAGGTAGATCTTTAAAATAAAGTGTAAATTTGATGGTTGTTTGCAGGAGGTGTTCTATCCTAGATTCCTGGAGTATTACACACCTGCCAAATTGATCCACATTCCCTACATAAAACTACCGAACAGAAAAATATCGCCACGTAGATTCTCGGCTTAGAAACATCCAGCGAAAAACCGACCCAGCAACCCACCAACGGAGTGGCAACTAATTTATATGTATGTTTATCCACGGAAACTCCCATGCGGCGCAGCATGATTACACAACCACACAAATAGAGCTGCGGCGACATTAAAAAACACTCCCAACCTAGCAACAGCCGAGCACGGAATGGAGCACTAAGCGACTCCATCAAACTTATTGATGCTGCTGGAGAGGGAAAATTTATTGTCTCCTCGAGCCTGCAGGACGTGCTGTGAGGTCTCTTACATAAGGACGTGCAGAATGAACTGAAACGGAGCGGATAAAGACTGAACGACTCGAAAGAAGGTCGCCAGGTACACGTTTCGGTGTCTCAGTTCATTTCTCCCGAGAGAAGAGCACGGATGTTAAAAAGCCCGAAAACCGAAAATGTAACACATTTGGCTTTGACACTTTTGATTACTTACTAACCGTAAAAACATCTGGTAATAAAAAATTTCCTGAAATTGGGCGCATTGCGAACGAGTCACTTCTCAGAGAACGGGATAACATTTAAATCTTTAAATCGGCTTTGAAAAATAAATCATTCATGTTCAATAGAGTCGTGGAATGTAAAGCAAAATCAAGCGCCGAAGCACAAACTATCCAAACCTAAGATCACTGAAATATCTATTTTAACTACATTAGTAACCCTTTAGGAGGCCTATTGAATTAGAGGATTAATAATTTAGATAGTGTAATGATGTATCTAAGCGGGGTCGAGTCAATATGAATAGTGAATCAGATAATGTAAAAATGTATCTCACCGGAGTCGAATATGGATGAGCCGTCAAGCGTATTCCATCTGCTTCCAGATGTCGCTTCATCACTCCCTCCAGCTCCTTCATCGTCGTCGGTGTCTCGCACTCAGAGGTCAAAATCTCGTTGCTGTTGCTGATGGCCTTCGGGTCGTTGATCATCACGTAAACAATGGCAGCCCCCTTCTCGCGTAGCGTCCGCACACTCTTCAGCAGTTTGCTCCGATGTTGAATGCTCTCCACGCCGATAGCGTCCAGATCAACGTCGCCGATCTGCTTACAGATCTCCAACTCGTCGTAGCCGTTCTCCATGAAGCTCTCCGCATACTGGCTCAGCCCGATGGCCCGCAGCCACTCGCAGACGATGTTGTTCGGCATGTTTGCGTATCACGTGGCCAACGGAAAAGTGATATCCAAGGGAGCAAAACTGACTTTGGTGGGTTTTGTGTGGGGGCGCGCCGAGGTCGCTGACGCACTCGCAGTGGGAGGTGGAGGAGCGGACGCTGTTACGGTCACTGGATCCGATTGTCCGAGGCTGGTACTTTTACTGATTTTGAAGTTGGTTTTGTTGGTCGGTGTGGTAGTCGTCGCGGTGTTGCTTGAGCTAACGACTGCGGCAGTTTGCGTCAAAGTTGAGCCGGTAGTCGCCTTCATGGCATAGTTTTGAAGACCGCCGATCGATGATAGAAACCTGAAACACGCAATAATTACTCTTAATATCACATAATAATAGCTCAGAATTATGATCTTTCATAAACACACTTTATTATTAACTCTTGGAGTAATTTTCAGGGAAAATATTCAGTGCTAGATTCCGATATCTGTTTCTGCACAGTTTAATCAAGATTCAGTTGCGTACCTCGTCTAATCGACACAAAGAAATTTCCTGAATACTCCCAACAGAATCTGTTTATCTTTTATTCATTCCTAGCACACAAATCCTTGTCATTTTGCGACCGAAAAGGACATCAACTGCACTTAACGCTGAGGATTGTGTGACAACGACACAAAAGGAAGAAGAGTTGCATGAAACACAAAGAAAAAACCAACACCGAGAAAAGCACCTTCGTTGTTTGCCTGACCAATATCAGCCTCCACTCTAAACGACGACTTCATGCATCAGAATAACCACTTGAAATGATGGATGTACTTGCTTCGTATTCTGGCGCAACACAATTTTGATGTACTCTTGAAGCTCCGTCCTCCGATGATCAGGAAACCCGCGCTGCCAAGCAACAATCTCTTCCGGACTCCAACCCTGTAGTTGACTAGAATCAAAGCGATGGATGGAGAAGTACTGAGAAGCAGTGAGACGCTGGTGTGTAGCGTCATCTCTAGATCAACAAAATTATTTGTCATGAATATAACAGCAACAATTTAGAGGACGTCACACTCTATGGTTCAACGTTATAAATAACAAGGACCTAAGATTAGTGCAAGGATGACTTTTAGGCTTCTCCTGTCACTGGAACAAATGAAAGTAGAAAATGAGGTTAGACGGAAGTACTGCCAACAACAGATGAAGATGATGATGGCGGCAATCATTAACTCAATTGCAGTGTAAGGTTTGTACGGAGGATTTCAAGAGTTGATTGCAGAACTGGACAACTGTATGGCTCTCAGCTCGGAGGAACAATGAAATGATTTCCTCCATCTAAGGATAGCATCTAAATGTACATTCTGATGCATGAGTTCTACATGGTTGCAAACTGGAAAGTTGCGGGATTAATTTGAGGTCAGTCTATAGAATTAAATGCCGGAGATTTTCTCGTCAAGAGAGCGATTATTTAAACCGCAGTTAAGTCGAGCAGGTACATCGACCTCCCTTTCTTTCGTTTCTTCCAGGCTTTTATTTTTTCCTATACATTTAAGGAGGAAAAGTTCTAAGACCACTTTTATTGGTATCGAACTTTCGCATTAAGCATCATTCGCGTCTGATGATAGAGGAATATTGGAACCCATGAGGCATTATAAAATAGTCCGTAATATTAACATGATAAACGCTTATATAAATGCACTTTCGTTTATCTCCCGTTCAAGCTAGGCTCCTGGAACATGGCACTTCTCCAATTCTCCATCGTAATCTTGCTCCTGCTTCTTGTTTCTGTTACTCTGCTTCTTTTGCCCATGTTCCGGTTCCTAGAACTTGTCTCGTTTCTGCTACTTCAGACACAAAAGCAATTCACTGATCCGCTTCCATTTAACTGAATGAACAAGTATATGTCTGCCTGTCTGTCTGTCCCGTTGTCTATATGGCTGTTTCTTTGTCTGAATTGAGATTTCAATTTAAGTTTGAACTCCCGCATTTTGCGGATGTCTGTTTTCTGTTGCTGTGTTCCTTAAAAATGCTTTCAATTTCAATGCTTTTATTGTTGGTGCCGTGTGGTTTCTCTCCATTCTTCGTTGCTTTCGTATTAAAAGGCAATGCATATGGCTTCTTTTAACATGCAGGATGCAGCATTGAAGCCTAACCAGTGTTATCCTGGCTCAAGGATATCGAGGACGCACGCAATTGCATCATATCGTTTGCGTAATCCTTCCGCTTGTTGCAACTTGAAGCTGTCACATGTTATGCAAGTTTAATTTTTCCGCCAACTGAATACTTTTGGCCTCGTCGACAACCTTGGCCATGCCAGACCCGCTCAAACCCATCGCACGCCAAGCCAAATGAAAACAAACCCAAACTAAAGCCAAAGCCAAGCCAAACCGAACCGAACCAGACGGAGTGTCGGCAATGTGCGTGTTTCTGTGTGTGTGTTTGTCGTTAGCAGACGGTGCACCGTCATAAATTGCACCACAAGCGACTGCTTCAGGTTGCAATTCCAAAGTAGCGACAACAACAACGGCAACAAAAGCCACCGGAGGGTTGCATCCGTGCATCCTTTGCAAATTTTTTCTCCTTCTTCTTTTTCTTCTGTTGTTTGCATTCGAACGCATGTTGTCACACACACACAGCCACAGACACATTGTATTTATATTTATTCATACGTACATTTCTACAGACAAACACGTCCCCTTCACCTGAGCAATCCCCAGCCGAGGTGGCTGTGGAGCCTCTGGAGCCACTCTGGAAATGTTACCTAATTGAAAAAACTAAATTTCTAGCGTCTAGACAGAAAATTATGTGACGATTGTTTTTTGTTCGTCGAAATTAATTACTTCAGTTGGCGGGGCCAAAAACCCGAATACGCGCTGGCGTCCCATCTAAACTCATATGGAGCTGCCACGGAGCTTTAATTGTTTCATTATTTAATTAATATTATTTAATTAAGCCTGGGGAAACTCATAAATATTTACATTACTTTATGCATACTTTATGAGCAAGTATTGAAAAGTTTTGTATATTATTTTAATGAAGTCGTACATCAAATGAACAGAGCAACAAACGTTTTAACGGTTACTCGAGGGTAGCAACTAACGGTAATATTACCTTAATATGTAGGGAGAGCGAAGGACAAAATAAACTGCATTTATATTGGTATTTAATAGTCGGTCTTTATAGGTAGGCCCAAATTATCCTTTTGGAACTTCATACTATACTCATACTTTCATCGACATTCAAGGTTTTACATTATAATCCAAATTTGAGGGAGTTTTATTGGTTTAATTTCACAATAGAAGCGTACTATTACTAATTTTATGGAATTTGTGTTACAATCTATGAAGAAATTTGTTTATTAGTTTGCTCTATTCGATATTTTCCTACATTACTAACGAACACGAATGGTACTATCTTCAGAACAATGTTTGGAAGTATAATGCGTGGGCTAAGAATCAATGATCCCAGTATTGGATAGAAAAGACTCTTCAAGAATGCATCTCGCTAATTCGGCCAGAATTGGGAGATGTTTCCCCAGTCTGGAATGCTAGATTCGGCTATCACATGTCTGATTTGTATAGGTACAGAGAGAGACATCCTCACGTCTAAAGTTAATGAACTTACAGGATGATAGACGGTATTGCTAAATCCCTTCTTTATAATAAACTAGATGTGCTGCAAGAGACTTCATATACGAGTATGTACTAAGTGACATTCCAGTAAAATCGAACCTCCTTTGGAATCGAGAGTTGAGTCCATAGATCACGGTCAATTGACTTGTTTTTAGATTCCAGAAAACATTATTTTTGTAAAAGGACATCACAGGGACATCCTGACTTCAACTAGACTGAAAGTCTAAATTATTTGTCAAATTCATTGCAAATTCTAATTTAATTAAACACTAAAAAACTACATACTTTTAAGGTACAATGGATTTGTTTTCTCTTCAAATTAGGAAAACTCAGAAACCTGGATTCAATCTGTTATAAAAGACGAGGCAAATCCATCCCGAAATTCATTAAAAATCTAATACAGATTTATAAATTTCAAACTCTTTCATGAGATTTCCCATCATCGAAGTTTAATTATATTAATTTTAGCAGAGGTTAGAGGTGAAAATTACATGGACTGATAACTTCTCTCGAATGGGAATTTCTATTATATATTGTATATTTTTGTATTATATATTTATTTCTTAAAATAAATATCAAATCCCCACAATTCTAATAAAATTACCTTAATTTAATGCAACCTTCAGGAAACACTGAAAAATATCCTTTGCAGAAATATCCTCAGTTGGAATTTGGCGTATTAATAAAAAATTATTACCCAATAATGGAGCTTATGTCGACGATATTCGGTAAATAGTATTTTTAAATGACCACTAAATGAGGTTCATAAATATTTTAAGTAATCCGTGAATCTGATTTTTGTTTTTTTTTTTTTGTTTTACTTTTTAACTGATCACTTTGATTGAAATTGTAATTTTTAAGGTGTAATTAACGTACACAATCAATTCAATGAACTCGTCATTTAAACAAGTTAATTTTTACTTCTGTCTCACTCGTATTTAGTGTTTAGCTTCGGTAGCAACACGAATTTACGCACAATGCATTAGTTTAACTATGGTTTAACGAAGGCAATAACACTAACAAGAGCACATCATAATTTCAAATGATTTAGAGCGACGGAGAGGAAGCTCGCACAAATACAAAGGATTCCGTTGCGTGTGAGAGCAAAGCTGACGGTGAAGTTGAAGATGTCTTTAAAGCTGAAGTTGAAGGTGAACTTCAAAGCGAAAGTTGAAGTTAGATTTTGATATAGAAAGTGTTGCTTATTTCGAGTGTTATTTTTGGTGGTTTTTAACACATCCTTGTTATTGTGTTGTGTTCTTTGTAGACTTATTTTTATCTGTTTTATGTTATGATGTATTCCTTTTTTTTTTTTGGTGTCGCTGTTTTATTTCGATGAAATTTTTTTGTCGCTGTTATTGTTGCTAATCACGTCACGACAAACCATCAACAACGAAAAGAAAAAGCAGCAACAACCACTGTCACACGTGATGATAAATATTTATAAACAAAGCGGCGGTTGCTCGAATGATCGATCGAATTTTCCACAAAACACCGCAAAAAACTGCAGAAAACCGGAACTAAACGAAGGCGGACTTTTGAAAATTGCGGCCAAAAATCCGTTGGCCGTCGCTGCACAAGAAACAAAGCAAAACAAAGTCGGAAACACACAAATAACGCAGCAAAACGTTCCGTTGACGCGATCCGCAAACCGTCTCACCGCAAAAACACACGCACAACGACTGCCGTAAATCAAAGTTTGGCGACACGCTGATTGCTGATTGCGTGGAGGAGAGCGACGGCGAAGAAGGCGAAGGCAGCAATTAAAGTCGGTTGTCGTCGGCACGAAAAATCTAGGCGCAGCTCGCGCCACGCTCGAACCGAAAGCGAGTGCACGAAAACAACTTCCAAAGTATGCGATGCACAGCGACGAACTGTGGAACCGGCTGCCGTCGTTGGTGCTGGGAACTCCGTGCGGAGCGAGTGCGATGCGTTGCAAGCGTCATCAGCAGCGATAATGACGATGATGACGCCGGCGACACGGACGCGACATAAAATGCGGCGAGCCTAAACAAACACGGAGAGGATTAAGCTTCGGAGAGAGGCAACCACTCAAGGTGATGTTAGGAGAGACACGAGGAAGGGTGAAGGGAGGAGAATTGTGTGTGTGTTGGTGGGAGAGGCTTTTGCATTGCAAGGAACATGAATGAATGACTTCGCAGCCTATAAAAATAAAAACAGACTGCAACAACCAGCAACAAACAAATGCAGCAAATGCAGAGCTTAAAACCAACCACGAACACATCAACAGTTGCACACACACACACTGAAAGCCAGGAACACCAGCACACAGACAGCGGAGACTTGAAGTTACAACAGACAGCGGCGACACGAGCGCGACTCTAATGACTCAATGCGTCGGAGTGGAAGCGGAAGAAGGGGCTTTGGTGTTTGGATGTGTTGGCTTGTTGATGGCGACGTCGTTGGTAATGGATGTGTGTGTGCGTACTGCATGATTTACAAGAAATCTTAGAGTTTAAGCCGGTTTTAAAAAGGATATTCGTAAAGCAAGGATAGAAGCATGGAAACAGGGTGCAACGTTGAACAAGTGGAGCTCGAGGAATGAATGAATCCATGAATGAATGAATAAATGAATGAATCCATGAATAAATGTAATTTGGCAACCCTTTTAATTGAAGTTGGAATCATTTTCATTATAATGACATATATTTAAAAACGCTTTTGGATCATTGAAGATTTTTTTAGATTTTTCTTAAAATTTACTTTTATTTCTTTTCTTGTTTTTTTGTGTTTTTCCAAGTATTGAATGAAAGCGCTTCATTTAGTTCAAACACATTTCTTTTTTAAGCTTTTAACGCGCGCTTTTAGTCTTTTGACGTCGTTAAAACGTTTTTTAACGTAAAGTCCTTTGCGGTTCCTCCTTCGGACATCTTTTAAATCTCTTGCAAAACTTGTTCTTTGAAGTAGATCATCACAGTTTCTTTTCCGAGTGAATTTCTTTTATCAAAATCCTCTCCTTCGGTCGTTGAACTGAATAAGAATCTCGCTGTTGATATGAAGCAATGAGTTTGGAAAGAAAGAAGCTGAAAAACGACTCGCAACTCACCCTGTTTGTCGCTTAATGTTGACATGTGACCAAAATAAGAGCACAAAAATTCTCCTAAAACAAAAACTGAAAGGAAGCACATAATAAAAGTAGGAAAGAAGGACAAAGAAGCACAAAAAGGAATAAGGACACACATGCCTTTGGCCACAGCGCTGCTGACTGCCGCAGCTCTACTCGAGTCACTGCATCAGCTCGACTGAAGCTGAGTCGCAGTTCGTCACATCACATCACAGATGCATCGCGGTCGCATGCGTTGGTTGCGTCTGTGGAGCGCAAAAAGCAGTTCAAAACAACAGCAACCAAAAAAAACCTTTTGCCGCCGTTCTTCTTCTTCATCCAGTCCATCAACGTCATCTTCGCAGACGCTTTCGTTGTTCGCTGCTTCGGTTGCTTCCATTTTTTTTGAGCTCGTATCATTTCCTTATTATTTAATTTTACCCTACTCGAACTTCTTCTGGAGCTGCGTCGAGCGAGAGAGCGAGCAAGTGAAGCTGAGAGAGGGATCCATCAAGAGGTGAGTTAAGGAACAAGAGAGAGCGGAAGAGCGCAACGAGATTTGATCCTTTTTTTTTTTGTGAACGTCGGGCTTGAAACGTGTTCAGAATTTCTCAGTTTTGCTCGGCTTTTCATGTTGCTTTTCGCTTTGTTAATGCGTCGTATCTCCGCTTAATCCACTTCTTCGTCTCTTCGTCAGAGTTTTCTTTAAAACTCAAAAAGATTTTTGGGTACATAATATAAATACCTTCAACATTCCGAATGTCGGCAACATTTTTGATCAAAAACATCTCATTGATTGCTGCGCGTGGCTTTTTTTTCAAGGATGTCTTTGTTAACGTGTTTGCGAAGATGGAAATATTTTTGAAATTTTTACTTAAAGTTATTCTGAGGTTCATTTTCTTATAAGACTTATAATGGACAAGGAAATTTCTACGCTTTCTGAAGCAAAGGGGAGGGGTTAATGACGTTCAAATGTCTCTCAAAAAATCCTCTTTAACATCAGCTGTTTAAGGAGAGTTCTATGAATATTTTACTGATGTTTTTATAATTTTTCTTTCCTTGTTTTTCATTAATGACTGACATTAGCGAAGGTTCAGTTTCATAGACAATAAACGACATTTGCAAGTGACTTCCTTAGAACATAAACAATCTCCGGCGCTTTCCGGTTGCTTTCACGCGTCTTCCCGGTTAAATTGATTCGAAGCCAACATCGCAGGGACGCACGCACACGGCAAAACAATCATCAACCAACAACAAGCAAACACATCAACAAAAGATGTCGCATTTGTTACTTAAGTAGCCGATGCTTCATACGCAGCAGCAGCAGAGCGACTCCTTGCGTAGACATCTGCGTAGCAGTCGTAGCCGAACAGAAATTCAACCAAACACACGCAGAAGCACACATATGCATAAAGCCTTTGCGCGTCTCAATTGCAGTTAATTCAGGGTTAAGCTATACAGGCTTTCTTAGAGCTACTTGAAGCTCGCAGCGGCTGGCGTCTAGGAACGACTGCCGGCAGCCGGTCGCAGCGCCGACACGAGGGCACACGAATAATTTAAGCGACGCGTGTTCATCTACTGCTCGGGCTTTTGAAAGCTGCAGACGACGCGTATGTGGAGCACGAGACACGGACTCCTTTCATTTGTTATTTGTTTGTTGGCTTCGCTTCGTCTGCTTTACGAATGCTATGTGTGTGTTTGATTGTGTGTACGTGCGTGTTTGATACTGCGTTGTCTACCGTCGCCACCTCTCGCTCGCACCATCTATGTCTTTCTTTTAAGCTCTCTTCAGAACGAGGTTGAACAAGTACGCCGTTGACTGCGACTTGCACGTGGCACTTTCGACACCTCGGCCATTCGCACAAACGACGGCATTGACGCTGACGCTTATGAGTCCATTTCTGCTATTGAAATTCAAGCGACAGCGGGAGCAAAGCAACTCAATGAGAGCGCGTCTGGCTGCGAGTTAATTAAGCGTTCCTCGTCGCATAACGGCTACAGTTGACTCAATAGACTCTGTGTCGAATTGCTGCGGGCGGGCGGCGGATTAAATGCCACCGCGAATGTATGAGAATCAGGAAAATTTACAGTTTCGGAAGAGCTAACTATTTTCTGTTTTCATTATTTGTGGTGCGCCTTAAAACAGGTGAAATTGGATTTGTTCTTGGGTAATATTTTTTGCCACGCCCTCCCTTCCCCTCCGTTTCGTCTCCACCGTTCAGAGCGCTCTTCAAACGCAACACTTTTAATGATGTGTCGTGATGACGAGGGTTTAATGACATTTCATCTGCGAACGAACGCACACACGTGAACATAAAGATTCAGAATTATTCACAAGTGTGTCGCTCACGACGGCGACGGCAGCGACAAAGCGGCTGAATACAATGCTAAAAATATGCAAAGCGTCTAAAATGAAGTGAAAAGCAACAGAAAAAGCCCAAAAAACAGAGAAGCAACAAAATTGTTGTTCAAATTTAACAAAAGGAGTCGAAACTGTGGAAAAGTACAGATGAACGCGAAGGCAGGATGCATGAGGCGTTGGTTAGGAGGAGGAAGGACAACAACCAGGAGAAAGACGACGACTTCAGCTGAAATAGAATTCAATTGCTTAAATAGCGCGCATGTGTTGAGTTGCTGTTGTTGGAGATGTTGTTGTACAGCCAAAAAAAAGAAAACAAAAAATCAGTTACTCCTTTAGAAAGCGACACACACACATGCATATCGAAAGTCATTCAGAAACACGAAATGTATGCATTCAGTTCATGTATACACGAGGCAACACACACACGAGCACCCAAACATATTTATAAACGAGTGCAGATTTTTTATATCGCGTGACGCTTTTGTTAGCTGCGAATGTGTGCACAGGAAGCCGTTAAAAAGCTGCTGCTGCTTCTGTTGTCTACATCCTCGCTTACGTCCGTCTCCGCCTCCACGACGACGTGCTTCTTGAGAAAATTGCAGACGCGGTAAAGTGAAGCATCGTCGTGTGAAGCGCTCGTCGTGAGTGGTCGTGTGGGTGGCCATAAATGCACCCGTCGCTGAACTCACCACTTGCCAATAAAACCAGACAACCGCCCATTTTTATCACCTACAAATTTTCTCTCACAACCTCCCCTCATCCCACCCACCCTCCATTGCAAGCAGCAATCATCCCTTGTCAGTTCACTATTCTTCCATTTACATACATCCACTCAAGTCGAAAGTTTTACTTTTATTGTTTCAATGCTTTTTTTACTGATTTGAAAAAATCTCACCTCTACTCACCACGTGAATACTTCTCCACCCACACATCGTGAGACGGCAGCTTAATTATTTCACGTGGTGCCTAGGAAAATTTGACTTCTATGGCTTGTTTGACGTCGGGCGTGAACACTGATAAAGAGTGAGAGCGAGAGAGAGAGAGAGAGAGAGAGAGAGAGAGAGAGAGAGAGAGAGAGAGAGAGAGAGAGATAGAGAGAGAGAGAGAGAGAGAGAGAGAGAGAAAAAGAAAGAAAGAGAGAGCAGGGTTTGTGCTAGCTCAGCAGGTTTTGTGTTACAAGAGATGTCCATGGAGAGGACAGAAAAAGAGTCGAGAGAGAGTATCGCGTTTGTCGAAAGTCATAGCTGCAATGACACCAACAACAACAACTTCACCGTTACTAGTCAATGCAGTTAATATCTTTTATGATATAATCTCATAAGTAGCTGACAGGATTAAGGATTTTTATTTATTTGCTGGTTTTGCTTTCATTTCTATGGAATACCTGTCAAAGGGGGAAATTTAAAACAGTGGAAAACATAGAACAAAGACTTTTGATTTAATGTAGGGTTGCTTTAACGAGTGATTAAAAGTTGTGTAGATTTCAAATGATACGAGACAGTTAAATAGACAGTTAAAGAGCGCTTGAGTTTTAAGGTATGATTAACAATCATCTACATCTAATGTTAACACAAGACGAAGCATACTAAAAACTCGTTAAAATATTGATAAATATGCATTTAAATATTATGCATTCACATACATATTTCACCCATTTAATCTTGTTTAAAATGTAAATTTATTATGATCAATTGTGAATTAATTTCAAATGACAAAATAACCAAAAAATAAAAAATAATTTATTTACATAATTACTATTTATAGTAACACTTAAAGGCCCTTGAAATTAATTCACTGAAGACACAAAACTTCAAGAAAAACTCAAAGAGAGTGAGAGAGAGAGACAGAGAGACGCTCGCTGTATTAGCTCGGAAAATTTACATTTTTGTGGAACTTGTTTGATCATAAAACTCTTTTTCAATAACTCAATTTCTTGATTTCTTACTATTTTAATATTCATCTCTCTCATTTTAACATACACGAATAAAAAGTTTTATTATTTTGTTTACCTTAAACGATCTCACATTTTAAATTGTGTTTTAATATTTGGTGATCGACGAAAGTGAAAAGAGCGAAAAACGAACACCGCGTCGTGGAAACGGATATTGAAAAACCAGAAAAAATACAGAATATTATAAAATAAAATGTGGTGCTATTTAACGGTAATAAGAACTTTTAGCAAAAAACTAACCAAAAAGTAGAAAAAAATCAGCATCCAAATGATGAATATAGTGTAAAAGTGCAAAGAAAATTATGTAATCTAAATCTAAACTCCGCTGAAAAAAATTAGAATCCGCAAACAGTATAAAACTTTCATTAATTTTAATTTATTTCCATTTTCATTACTTCGTGCAACAGACTGAAGAAATAATCATCAGTTAAAATTGTTTATCATTATTTCTCATTATACAATCAATTGAAATCTTATTTATGTGTTTTTTTTCTTAGGTTTTAGTTATCGCGATTGTTATTAACTTCACGGATTCAGAGCCGCAGTTAACCGATTTTACGAGACCACGATTGCCTTCTAAAACTGACAAGCCGATTGTTCGTTACCATTATTTCGCTCCACCGCCAACATTGGGAAAGTTCACTGACAGCAACGGAAGTCCTACATTCATCCAGCTGAGCCATGTACATCAGCAATATTCGCCATTAAACGGTCCTGGGCAATTCGTTCCAGCAGCCAGCGTAGAAACGAGCCCGGCTGCTGCAAATCAGTCTCCGTTCGCTCCAAATCAGAATCCATTCACACCAATTCAGACTCCGTTTACATTAAATCAGCCCCAGCTACAACCAAATCAGCCCCCGTTCCCACCAAATCAGTCTCCGTTTACACCAATTGCAACACCAAACGAGAAAAGAGTTTCGCCTTCCACACCTATTCCGAACCCGGCTACACAACTGCATCACACACAGTTGCTCGACTCAGTCCACAGAAATCGAGTAAATTTCGTTGAAAAGAAATTTCAAGGAACTGCTAAAGCTACACAGATCGCAGGAAACGAAGGCGTCCATGCGGCTACCAACCAAGTCTATCCCAAGCATTCAGTTTTCGGAAATCCGCTTCCAAATCAACCTCAGCCAATTGTTGTTCCAAACCAATCACTCAAGCTTGTCAGTTTACAAACGCCAAATCTATTCAACTCCAATCTTTTCAAGCCTGACATTTCGATTCCCAATAATCCGTCGACTTTTAACCAGAACCCTGATGCCCACGGGAATAACATCGCTTCGAACTATGGGCCACCATCAGGAAATTATAATGCCGCTTCCCAAAGTAACATTTTTTCTCCAAATATCAACGCAAATTCGTCTCCGAATTCCGCTGCTAAATCTGCTCTGCCTCCATCGGGAATTCAATATAACCTGCCTCCACGGCCGGGAAACACGATAAAATCTAGTTTCTCAAACTCCGAAGGCAATACAGGCGCCTACACGATTGCCACCAAAAACTTGAGCAGTAAAAAGAACTCATTCGGCACCATCGGAACTAGTACCACCGACCATAGTATAGGTTTTCACGTTGGCGACGGAAACATAGGTCCAATTTCCGCTGTTTCAACTATAACGCCTCATTCAGGAACTCAATATAACCTTCCTCCACGACCTGGGCCCACGGTGCAGTACAGTCTCTCCAGCTCCGACGGTAATACAGGCGCCTATACGATAGCCAAGAACAGCTTCGGCATTAACAATAACGGCAACATTGGAAGTGGCGACATCAACCACAATCCAGGTTTCTATGTTGGCGGCGGTGTTATCGACAATTCTGCATCTGACAGATTAACAGGCGCATATCTCTCTCAAGCGAAATCCGGCCAATTGGACCCGTATTCCTATAAACAGCTATGCGGCGATGCACGCCCCTTCAAGCGAATCATCAACACCTGTCATTCCAGTGGCCAATGCCAGAAGTTGGAGCTCAGAGGAGTCGAAAAGGAGGGAAGAGCTCAAGACCTCGTCCATGCACGTTCTCCAGTGGTTAAGGAAAAATGTCGACAAAGTACCAGTTCTGGGAAAAGAACCAAAAACGAGCTGGTTGTGAGGGAAAACGCAACAAGTGACCAGAGGCCACGTAATCGCCGTCTTATCCCATACACTGAAGTGATTCTAAAACAATATCCGTTCAACTAGATTCCAAGTAGATTTTAAACTTCTGTGACCAGAAGAAACTACTCTAAATACATATATGCAAAATCAAAAATCCAAGTTTTTTAATGAACATCTTTAAAGCAGATTAAAAGTTTCAGTCGTAAAGAAATACAATACCAATAAATTAATATCTTATAATAATATTCGATGAATAAATAACACACGTAATCCTATAACATATCAATTCTTTTTTTAACATCATACAATTCTGAAAAACACATCGTTAACTCAACGAAGCCGATATTTTGGTTGCTCCATCTTAAATTTAGCCATATGAAAACGGTCGTTAAAAACCAGTTTCAATGAAATGTATATTTATTTATAGTTTCATTAAAATGAGCATTATATAAAAATTTGTAAGAATTGATTCGGAGAAACCCGTATAAAGATAAAACTCAAACCACAGAAAACATCTTTTTAGCGTATATTTAATCTCAATAATCTCATCGTAACTAATCTCATCTCAATAACGGGACTAAACTATAAAACTATATTTGAATAAACTTCTTAATATTTAACTATAGAATTTAGAAACGGGCATTAGGTTTGAAAGTGGGAAATAAATTAGATTAAACAGAATTAAAAACTCTTTTCATTTGCATAAGTTATCTGTTTTTTATAACTATAATTTTTAACAAAAATAAAATTATAATACTTAACAAATCTTAAAAAAATATTACTGCTAAGAAGAAGAGCAACATATTAAGAATAATTATAGTACTAAAGCTTCAATAAGCATTTAAATTACGTAATTCTAATTATTGCTAACGGTGTATAATAAATAAATATTATAGTAAATAAATAGATTTACAAATATACAATTGTTAAACTTAAAACTCTTTTGTACTAAAAGTTGTCGTCTCGTCTCATGTGCCAATGACTCTCGTCCATCTTCAGATCTGAGTTGTCAGCCATTTGCGGATCGTGGAACTCGTCGAAGGTCTGCAGCTGCATGGATTCCGCGGGATGGTTTTCGTAGTAGTCGCTCAGCATCAGCATGTCGTAGTTGTCGTTGTGCTCCAACGGGTCATTACCTTGGAACGGTACCACGTTTGTCAGTGGAACGCCTTTCTGCAGCGTATCCGCCAGCAGCAGTGGATGAGCCTGCGTATGGAAAGCAAGGAGCAGCAGGACGATGACGAGTGAAACCAAGGAATTCTAAGAGAAGACGATGAATTTTTCCGCAAACTCCAATATTCATTAATTCGGTAAAATACAAACCGTTCTGGTAGGAAACCTCCTCGTTTCTGTACTTGATTTTATTGTAAATTGATTCATTTTAACGAGGAGAAAACTAAAAGCAGCGTTCTTCACCGGCGTTTGAGTTGATCTGGATCCGTTCAGCACTTTTAAACGTCTACATTTCGCCGTGTGTCTCAGTCGTATTTTATATTTTTTCATACACACGCTTGCGAAGCCCTTGAATCAGTGGAAACACGTTCCACGCGGTAGTCAAACTTCATGACGACCTGTTAAACTGGTTCGGCCACACTTCTTTCAAATATCGAAGTGAATTGAACCCAAGCGAGTGAGTGGCTTCGTTAGTCCCTTGATGACAACAGGAGCAACGTTCATTAATTCGCTCCAGGCGCTGAAGTTCCTCGATTTGCATGCCACTTAATGCTAATTTCGGGTTTTTATATTTCCATTCTGTATTGGACTGTATTGTCTCGAATTCATTGACATACATTTTGAGCGCGAACCTTTATACATTATAAACATAATCATACTCGTTATTATACTTGTTTATATAGTAGATTAAACAATATCATTTACACCTTATAATTTTGTAAAATCAACAGGTAATAATGGAGAAATATTCTAATTGATTGATGTAAATTAATATCAAAAATAAATAATGTTAAGAACGTTAATGTGAACGACTTTGACGAATGGAGAAATCTCATGTGTTAATGAAGAAATAATATACAATTAATATTAAAGAAACTCACTCAAATGAAGGGAAGAAGTTGAAGGAACATCTACAAATAAACGAATTAATCTTAAGCGAGTTGAGGTGCAATGAACGGCTTAACTTTTGTCACTTATGAAAAAATTACAGTCTTTTTGATTATATGATGATGATCGAAGCTGTTAATGACAGCAATGCATAATATTTCAGGTTATGGACTTCTTCAACAAATTACTGCACCCTATGAAGTCTCAGATCAATTTTAAGTCCATTTCTTCGCGCTGCCTCTTTATGTCTGCGTGGTAATGTTAAAATCTAAGAATAGCGGCGACTTTCTCATAGATATATAGAACAATTCCAACACTCAATAAACATCCAAAAATTGAATCGCTTGAATACAAGACTCATTGAAAGAGCAAAGTCGGTCAAGAGGCCGGACCGACAACAGAACACCGAAGATATTAACTCATAAATCAAAATAACAAAAAAAAAATACTTCAATACGAATATTAAAATTCTTTAAAACAAAAAAGAATCAAATAAAAAATTTTTTTTTTGGGAATTAAAAAACCTGTTTTCTGTCTGTCCGTCGCTTGGTTTCCTCACCTACATCTAAATTCTTTATACAAATAAATAATCGCAATGACAACAATTAACCTTTGAATTTTGTCAGCAAAAAATTAAAATCTGTGACAAAATGCAAACAAATAAATCACCTTGTGACAAGTCAGCCGATTTAATCCCTGTTTTTTTCTTTTGATGACGGTAAAAAACATGTTAATGACATGTTTGGAATATTTTTTGTCCTGATTGTTGTTTGTTTTTATTTGAGTTGTCTCTTTTTTGTTCTCTTCTCATTTGTTTGACGTTTCTAACAAAGTTCATCACTTGCAATGCTTTAAATTTTTGTTTATATCAAAAATGAGATCAAAGGATATGTTTTAGGAAAGCACAAGGAAGAAGAAACGGAAATTTGATGTTTGTTCTAAATTCCGCGACAGTGAAACTTTTTTCCACATTGTTTTATTATATTCCTTTCAATGTTTTTTGTTAACAGTTCGTTTTTGAGCTCATTTAATATGCTTTAAAAATATGAAAAAGCTTAAAAAGAGAAAAATATTTTCGCAATGAAAGACATCAACAAAGTCCTCGGTAGATTTTTTTTATCTTCTAAAAAATTTAATAAATCAACTTCGCAGTTGATTGCTTGTTATATTTTCCATGAAAACCTTACATAAATCTGTCACAATTTCTGTTCAGTGAAGCTCGATTGCTAAAGAACTCTCCTACTAACAAAATAGGAAACATGGCGAAAAAGGAGAAAAGGGAAGCTATGGAGTCCAAGTTCGCCATAGAAACCTTCAGTTCAAGTTATCTTAGGAAGTTAATTTGGATTTGACGGTCCAAGATGATGACCACGACGTCAAATGTAGGGTATAAAAAGATTCGCTCATGACGAAGACGTGGCCGACGACAACCAACTTCGCGTGGAAGGACGACGACGGATTTTATGGAGGACATAAAGTGAAGCTTTGTTTCGTGAAAAGGACGAAGGCGATGGATTTTTTTGAGATGATTTGCCTTGAATGCTGATTACTCATCATGAGCTACTCGCTTTTAATGGAGATGTCAGGAAAAGAGATATTTTAAATGTTATCTCGACTGAGCTGACGTTTTCACAAATTGCTATTAAATTGCTTTGAAGTTAAAGCAGTTGTGGTTAGTGAAAATTTTGTTTTTATTTTATTTATTAATTTTAATTTAAATAGGATTTTATGTTTAGCAGAAGTAACTCCTTCTATCGAAGTACCAAAATCGTACCTACGTTTAGTGATAAAATCTAAAAAATCACTTTAAAATTTAATTGAATTGGAATGATTTTGCTGCGAGTTTGAAATAATTTCAATAGCATTGATTCTGTGGAGTGTTTAAAACCACAATGAATGAAAATAAAACTAGATTATAATAATTAAATTCCAGAGGTAAAAAGCAGACGATAAGAATAACAACAGCAGCAGCAGCAAGAGCAACAAATCATTTACAAGCACTTAAAAGCGATGTAAACAAATCTCTGGCAACACAATTAAGCGACTTATTGACAAACACACACGCACACAGAGGGAGACACAACCGTCGCCGAAATATTCGTCCGCATTCTAACCACAAATGTTCAGGTTCATTTAACGGACAAACAAGCAACATATTGTCCATTGCATTGTCCCCTCCCCTTCCCATTCCCTTCCTTGCCTATCCGGTAGCTACACTTGTCAATCGATGCAAAACTTAAATAATAAATTTAAATTAAATTGTTATCGAACGCACTCAAATTGACCAAAATAATCCCATGCAAAGGCCGCTCATACAAACGTAATTGAAATCCGTTCGCATTTGCATAAGTATGCGCTTGTGAATGGCTGTGTCATTGTGTGAGTAAATACAAATGTGTTTTCCTGTTAATGATATCCTATTGTAATTGCAATAAAAAATAAATTGCTCTTCTTTTGCTATACATTCAGCAATAAATAATGAGCGAATCTTCATGTGTGCTTGCAAATGTAATTGTTTGCAACGCATTGTTTAAGTACCTGCATGTTGTGTTTGTTTTTGTTATCAGCTTCCACCTCTCAACCACATTTCGCAAGCACTTCATCTCATGTACTTATAAAACGACAATCTTTTCATCACTTTCACACATGATATTTAATATCTCTCATCTCTTTAGTGAGCAATTTAATCATCAACAATGCTTGCAGCTGACGTTCGTGATGCAGCAAGCAAATTCCCGAATCATTTCAATGGATTTAAATTTACGGTAAATTAATTGAAAAACAAATTGCCATATTCAACATTTTTATAAGACAGACTGTTCTATCTCTATATTGATCACTATGAATTGTCGTTGGGAGCAAATTTTTATTATATAAAATTAAGTTCTCTGAGAAGAAGAAAAAAAACTCGTTGCGACGGATCGACACTCAGTATACAACTAACCACAATGTTAATTGATTTGTACCTTAAACACTAATCGTTTTGCTCAGCGTTAAGGCACGTTTAAATATGCTGCCTTAGTACAGTCCTCTTACTTTTCCAGATAATGCGCTGTACCATATTAGCCGGCTGTACCAGGCTGTATTAGCCGGTTATACCTAAAGTTGCTCTATCAAGTGCGCACTCGCCCACAGCTTGCTTAATTGTTCAAATAAAAGAGTTACTTAAGATCATGGGAGATGCTCGTCTTAGCAGAAAAGTATCAATCCCTTTTTAGTTTTCTTTAAGCATTTTCCAAAACCCTGCAATTACTTTTTTAGTGAATATATTTCTAATTTGACTTTTGAAATTATGTATCATTCCAATTTTCAATGATGGAGGAAGCATAACTATGTAAATTATTAAAGTCTATATTGGCCTCTTATATAAAGTTGCAATTTTAGTTATATTGCAATATATATTATGTTGGGTCAAAGTGTGAAAATGGATGGAATGGAATTTGAAAAACTACTGAACACAAAAGAATACAAGGTATGCAAGATTAAGCTGTACACAGCGAGTGAGAAAGGTGCCCACAATTTCCTAGAATCCCTGCAATGTCATCTCTTTGGTAATTTATGATATTATCTCCAAGTTTTTTTAAGGTTGTCCTAAAATTTTTTAACATCATTCCCAAATTCAGTAAAATGGTTATATTAAGAATATTATCAACCATCGTCAAATTTGGAATAAAGATGATCCCATCTTTATACGGGTCTTTCTCAGTCGTTTTAAGGTACTAAGGTATTATAAAATTTATCGTAATAATAAATTTTCTATAAAAATAAATATTTCTTTATAAACTAGGAGTTAAAAATATGTTCCGTAGTATAAATATATAAACGAACATATTATACTTTTTCTTCCTTGTATATTGAAAAGATATACATATCAAATCAGACTACTTTATAAACGTTCACGTTTCAGCTGTTATATCTACAGCTGTGTTAAAAACAGTATGAAAGGGTAAATAGTACAAACCTGGAATTACTACGTATACCATTAAAAATACGCAGCAAGTCAAAAAATAGGCATTCTTCGAGGAATTTTTCAATATTTTCGTTTTAAATATTTTCACAAATTTTGCTTGTTGTCGAATTCAGCGTTTCTTTCTCTAAACGCATAACACTAAACTCTTATTTAGTATTTGAGACACACACAGTAAGAGTTGGTAATGGAAAACATTTACTCGTGCTATTAACCCTTTCAACATTTTCCAAAATTAAAAAACAAAATAACTAATGATCACGAGCCGGTTCTTAAACCGATATTAGTTCACAATCCAACACAACTAAATGCCGCCAACCAGCTTAACATATTCAGAGCGGCCGGATACAACAACAATTGATGCCAGCTGAGAATTTAAGTCGCTCCAATTGTGAGCCGAGTGCCCTCTAAACAGGGCAATGAGGGCGAAGCATGTACTAGTACTAGTATACTATATTATATTAATTATGTATATATTATGCGATGTACTTTGTAAACTGGTATCTGTTCTTGGATATATTGATATTGTTATCAAATGCCAATTTGTGGTGTGCGTCGTTGTTGTGACTTTTCTGAGACTTTACAGAGCTTTCATTTTAACATCTGGCATGACTTCATCATCTATTTTACGGTGGTGATCACACATACACACGTTATACCTTATCTAACGGTAACGTGCCAATGATAACAAATTTTACGATGTTATTTTGTTAGCTATTTTATGGCGGTTACTTTGGAGTTGATAGCAGGAAAGCATAAACGATATACGCACTATATTAGAGAAACCACAAAAAACTGTGAAGTCCGCAAAATGTTGCTTCCAAAAATTGTGTCTACAATTTTATCTTTATAATCATGAAATATCCGTTGAAGTTTGGTCTATTTTTGTAACATATGCTTACCGTGCATTTATCTTTTTCTGATTTAGTACGTGGAAATCGCGATCGGATCATGGTTATAGCTCAATTTTTCAGTTTGTAGAATGAATTTGAAGCTGTATGTTTATTCTCGAGTCTAGCGTCATAAACTAAAATAATTCCAATGAAAATAGTTAGGCATGCATAGGTAGGTAGACCTATGAAGAAATGGTAATAACAGGATGCAGAAGAAAAATATCGTCGTAAAATTTGGCCTGATAAAAATAATAAAACGAATATAAAGACCTGAAAAATAACATAGAGAGTAAAAAGATCTGACCGGTTTTTGAACCGGACCTTGAATTGCGCACTGTTTCAATCTTGTAGTAGGAGTCTTCGAGTTATTCATTTAGTTACCGTTCCATTGTTCAGTTGATTTCGAAAAAGCCACCTCATGAACTCATTGATCTCGTGTGACACTGGAGAGGTTGTCAGCATTCTGGATTACGTAATTAATTTCACCGTCGCCTCTATCAAGAGATCCCAAGTAGATAATCGCCTCGACTTTACTGTACGAAAGTAAGTTTGTCTTCACTGCGTCAATATGTAAACTTAACTCAAGAATGATAGAAGGCACGATTGCACCAATAAACAAAAAAAGGGGCTCTTTCTGCGAATTGTGGCCGAAACACACATCTAAAAAGAGTGTGAAAAATAGCATAGAGTAATACCTTCATTTCATGACATCAACTTAAGCATGTTTCATGTAAACTTAATTTTTTATCAAGTTTTTCGCCCCTAAAGAAACTTAAATTATTTTGTAGAACTATTTTCCAATATTTCACAGCACATTGCATTTTAAATTTTTATTTCTAAACCGTTCTGTACGAAACAATACCTGCGAATCAGAGCTGTTCATTTTTGGACTCAGTACAAGTACCAGTACCAGTCCGACATACTTGTACTGGTACTGGAAAAAATCAAGGACCTCGTACTTGAGACTTGAAATTTTTACAGTACCAGTACATTATGAGGTACTGCAAAAGGAGTACAAATACTGTGGACTTAAAGCTGAAAGTACCAGTCCATTTCAAGTACTTTTGCAGTACCAGTCCTTTTCAAGTACGCAGTCCTTTTTCAAGTACCCAGTCCTTTTCAAGTACCCAGTCCTTTTTCAAGAACCCAGTCCTTTTCAAGTACCCAGTCCTTTTTCAAGTACCCAGTCCTTTTCAAGTATCCAGTCCTTTAGTATTTATTCACGCCTAGATAATGGCAGAGTAATACCACAATATTATACTTAATCTTAGTTTATAAGATCATCCATCGCTTACTGATTGATACCTGATTTGACTAACAAACAAAAACATTACGATTTCGTTTAATGCAACTAATAGAAACCACAATTTTACATGTAAAATTCGATTGTCGCAAATTCAAACTGTTAAACGCAGCTTTTAAGTGCTGCGATTATCAAAGAATTGCGTGCTTTAGGGGTTGCGTTAACTGATCTCACACTCTATGTTTAAATAAGAGCCTGAGAATGGTTAAACTACACTTTATGAAAACTGCCTTATATTTGAAAAGCGAAAAAACATAAGTTGCCTAATTTATAATTCTCCATGATTTTATAGAAAACTAGCTGATTCGCCGTAATTGGCCTCGCCCAAGAATACTTTTGGACAGAAGCGGCAGTGTTTTTTGTGGATAGAAATATGCTCCTCGTTCTCTGTCTTCCCCTCAACCACACACTCTCTAACGCATTCTATATATATTGTAATATTTATCGTTTATTTTTATCACAATCTCATTAGTCGAGTTAATTAACTCATGAACGGTTTAACCGACTTTTATGCGATTTTTGCCATTCTGGCAGAAATTTTTTTGGTTAATCGTTAATACTTTATCATCACGTTCTATAATTACCTGTCGAAAAACCTCCAAACTTCCAAGTGTTCACTGGAACGCGTACTATAATATTCCTCGGCCGTACAACTAAATTGACCAATCCCAGAATGTCGCATATATGAGTCTGTGCGATTTGTTGACGACAGGTAGAAGGATAGGATTTCGACAGAGAAAACTGACGAGATATGCACAAATACATATGTATGTAGTATATCTTGTTGCATTTCTAGCGATACATTTATGTTCCAGCAAAGTTCACTCAGCTGCATTTCTCGAAAAAAAACTTTTATTTCAAAAAAGTCTGTTTTAAATTATAAATTGACTTTTTTGCTAAAGGTCATTTGGATAAAAGTTATAACACATTTGCTAGCAATATAAATGAAAGATTTTTCAAGTCTAAATAAACCTAATAGATAAAAAAGACTTGGTACTTGAAAAGGACTGGGTACTTGAAAAGGACTGGGTACTTGAAAAAGGACTGGGTACTTGAAAAAGGACTTGGTACTTGAAAAGGGCTGGTACTGCAAAAGTACTTGAAAAGGACTGGTACTTTCAGTTTTAAGTCCACAGTATTTGTACTCCCTTTCAAGTACCTAAATGTACTGGTACTTTAAAATTTTCCAGTACGCAGTCCTTTTCATGTACTTGAAGTACCAGTACCAGTCCTTGGACTTGATACTTGAAAGGTACTGAAGTACAAATGTACTGAATACATTACAGCTCTGCTGCGAATAGTGTGTATATAACGTCGCATGGAGTGAAAAACTACTGAAAAACTATTTGCGCGTGGCGTAAATTTTGCTTTCTATCATTCTTGGACTTAACTTACTTATATAAACAGTGAGCGGCTGTCAGAATAAAATTCGTTGCAATGAGTGTACCTCCGCATAGACTCCCTTGCGGGTCACCGTAGGTGCTACGCGTGTACAGAACAGCTACGTATTTAAACTGACCAGCAACAGCCTGCTGACCATTGAAAATTCGGCCATCTATTTCATGTGCGTCAGCAGAGAGACTGTATATGAGAGCGACAAGCGTTGGGATGAAGAACACGAACCTCATGAGGTGGCTTTTTCCAAATCAACTGAACGTTTAAACTGTAACTAACGGAATAACTCGAGGACCACTGTTATAAGCTTTGAGTAGTGCGCAATTCAAGGTTAACTAGCTAATATCAATTCTGGTGCTCCAATAAAACAAACTTTTATTACATTAAACAATAAAATTGAAAAGTCCAGGAAATTTTAAGTAACGAGACTTTAGGAATCGATGAAGACAATAAAAAATAAAAATTTTATAATTATACTGTAATCAGAAGAAACCGAACTAGAGCTTACAATAAATTTTGTTTCTAGGTGACCGGAAGTCTTTGTTATTGTGGATATATATGCATGTATATTTTGTTAAAAAAAAATGGATTTCCTTAACTTTAAATTTTTGCTGGAAAAGTGGTTTTTTAAATTATATTAGACAAAATAATTAAAATGCACTCCAATGCAAGAAAAAGGTCGCTCATTCAACAAATGCTTTCAGGCGCACTTTTAGTCCGAAACTTATTTGGCAATTACGTGCATTAATTGCAAAAAAGTATACATACCCACGTCAAAAGAGTGTCCAGCCAGAGAAAAAGCTTACACTCTGAGGAAGATCATGAAGCTTGAAAATTTTTCTTTTAATGAAGCAAGGAGTAGATATACCACTTTTTTCAACAACAGGTTTGTCGTTCTTGGTGAACTCGAAGGCTCTAACGAATTTCCAACGCTGCCAAAAAGCACTAAGGTGCCGTAGGTGCATAAAAATAATTTAGCGGCAACCTCTCATCTATACAATTTTCTCCCATATGTCAAAACCCCTTAAAGAGCGAATAACCGTACCGAACAACCCTATTGTTAAATGAAGGTCTATGGCAAACGATTACAATAAATAATCCAATGATTTTAAACCAAATGCTTCTTTGAATCTCGCCAGGTCCAATATGATATCCTCGGTAAAACGTTAAACACATTAAAGAGGCAATGATCAAGCAATTACTTAAACACATTAACGAAAGTTACTCCCCAAAGATATGGTGTGCAAAAGAATCTGGTCTTTAAGCTAACAAAATCTATTGTTTTTCGAAGTTGGAGTATGCTAGAACCACAGTGGCGGCGCACATGCCCAGTTATTTGATGGGCAAAATAACTACTTTTCGAAACAACTTAGAAAATGTCAAGGTCTAAATCCTACTGCTCCGCCTTTGGCTATCTATGCTCTATCTTACTTAAATTAAAATTTTTTCAATTAAATATTTTACGAGATTTAAATCTCACTAAAAATAATAGATCTAGTTATAATGCAACCTATATGAAATTTGATATTTTATTTCACAAGGTTCACAAATATAGGAATAAATACAAACTCACCGCCGTATAAAATCAAACAAATGTATTCCAAAACTATTCATGACTATAAGAGTAAAGGTTACAAAATTTTTGCCACTGATTCGGCAAACTTTAAAAACTCCACTGGATGTTCTATATGCAACCTTACCGCCGAGCAGAACTTTCTTTTTTCTGTTAAGGGAAGTGTATCATTTTTGACGGGTGAATTCACTGCCTCTAAAAAAGCGATTGTTCTACTCACTGAAAACAATCAATACACGCTTGCATAAAACTAAAGAACAAATGCAAACTTTCACATCGTTCAAATAATGAAAAGTATTCGGAATATCCCTCACAGTGACATCAAAATAATATGGTGTCCATCCCACTCCGAACTTGGTTTCAATGACAAAGCAGACTATTTTGCTAAACAAGCTGCAGCAAATGGCTGTGAAATAGCTTTGCCATACTCTGTTAAAGACGCTTGTAGTGGAATTTTTAGTGCTAGTACAATTCACAAAGGTCTGTTTTCCCTAATCTCCATTCAAAAGCCTGGTCCAACAAATCAACATATGCACCTTTTGAAATAAAAATTCTAAATCGTTTACTTACTGCTCACACATACAATAAAGTGTACCTCTATAAAATAAAAAAGGCGATGATTTGTGTGATGTATGCTGCTGCAAAGAAGGCAATAACCACCTAGTTTTAAAATTTAACAAATTTACTAATCATAGAAAAAATTTAAAATTTTTTGATATTTTTCAGAACCTCTCTGGCTTGTTAAAAACCCTTAATCTCAAATTTTTGAAGAAAATTTGATCATTTTTGAAAACCTGCGACATTTAAATCGGACATTTAATCTCGCTTTGCACCTTTCCCCATCCCTTTAACACTATGTAGAATTACCTCGCAGATAAAAACACAAAGATAGACGAACATAAGGTGTTTCCCGAGTAAAATATATAAGTATAAATATATATACTGCCGCTCTTTTACAGTGTTATCAATCTTTTCGGATCTTTTTCTTTATTCAACATTTAAAACTATACTAGAAGTGAATGCCAGTTGTTCTCATAATCCACGGCATGTAGATTGTAAGGCGGACAAAAATGACTGGTTTACCTGCTTCGCAGCTAGTTGAACCGCTCGAAACTACGCCGATCACCTCACCGGTGTCGCTCAATACCACAGGTCCACCTGAATCGCCCGAGCAGGTGGATCCGTACGGTGGTCTTGTTTTTACACAGAGGTCTGCATCTGTTATATCGCCAAACTCCAGGTTGCATTCCTCGTTGCTAATAATACTTACTACAGCCCAGTGAAGGCGGGTAGGATGTTGACCTCGGTCACCAATGCGACCCCATCCCATGATAATTGCTGCGTCGCCAGTGTGAACGTTTGTGCCTGGATGCGGCAACCGCGCATATGCAATTTTATCGCACTTTTCGGTGTTGGGAATCGGAATCAATGCGATATCGTTCCGTAAAGGAATCATGTTGAATTGCGGATGAAAGACGAATTTAATTTTTTCGATCACGTAATTGGTTTCAGCGTCGCCTCTATCAAGGGATCCCAAGTAGATAATCGCCTCGACCTTACTGTACAAAATTAAGTTTTTCTTTACGACTTTACGAGTCTCAATATGAAGACTTAACTTACTTATATAAACAATGAGCGGCTGTCAGAACAAAATTCGGTGCAATGAGAGCACCGCCGCATGCACTTCCTTGCGGGTTGCCGTATGTAATGCGGGTGTACACAGCAGCTACGTATTTGAACTGACCGGCTACAGCCTGGTGGCCATTGAAAATTCGTCCATGTATTTCATGGGCCTCAGCGGAGAAACTGTATATGAAAGCTGCAATCGTCGCGATGAACAACAGGAACTTCACGAACTTCATGGCTTTTTCCAAATCAACTGAACGATTGCACGGTATCTAATCGAATAACACGAGGTCCACTGCTACAAGCTTTAAATGACGCTTTAAATTCAAGGTTGACGGTTTAATATCACTTCTCGTGCTCTAATAAAACAAACTTTCAAACTTGAAAATTCAGCGTTTTTAATTACCGACACAACGAAGAAACGGAGGCAATAAAATATAACAATTTTATTATTACACTGTAATCAGAAGTAACCGAACTAGAGTTTGTAATAAATTTTGTTCCTAGGTGACCGAAAGTGTTTGTTATATTGCCTAAGAATTGATTTTTATAATTTTAAATTGCTGCGGCAAAATTGGTTTCTGTCAAACACTTGAATATTAGGAAAATCATATGAAAGGGAAACTTTTTAGTTGTTCTTATCTAGAATCTATAAATTGCTATGAGATTCACCATCTGTAGCAAAATCTACGAACACTCGACGAACGAATCAGTGTACGGCGGCGGTAGTTTTGCTTGAACGATGGCAAAGGAATGGTCAGTGAAGTGGTTTAGGGTTGTGGATGATTATAAAGCTCACCTTTGACCACATCGAAGCACATAAACGACAGCCGTCAAAGAAATACTGAGGTCATCTCGATTTTTTTAATCTGTTCTATACTGTATATCCGGAAGTAAACTGCGACCATTTTAATTGGACTTTTGGTTAAGTTCTGTACTTTTAAATCGGATGTAATATTATTTATAAACAGTATGTTGTGGCAGTTGTCAAATCATCTTTATTTGAATTATTAAATTCCATACGGTTACTTATGTAAAAATTGTCAATTCTTATTATAGGTATAGAAATACTCTGAACGGAGCTCAGAGTAGACTATTCTCGTGAAAGAGCATTCTACTGCAGGAGTAACTCGTTTCGTGAGCAATATTAGGTATATTTTTAAAACTCTATTGCGAACCCAGCAACGCTTTAAAAATAATTCACATTCTTAGTATATGAAGCAATTAACTTTTAATTTTTTTTTTATAGCTCAGTAACTTCAACTAATCCTTCTTAATATCAATGACTCCAGGTACTGCTTCAGGGTTACCACTTACGCCAGTAACTTCTGTTATCCACGGCATGTAGCTTGTAACGCGGACAAAAATGTCTGGTTTACCTGCTTCGCAGCTAGATGGACCGGTCGAAACTACGCCAATCAGCTCACCAGTGTCCCTCAATATCACAGGTCCACCTGAGTCGCCCGAACAGGTGGATCCGTACGGTGCTCTCGTTGTCACGCAGAGGTCTGAATCTACTATATCGCCAAATGTTAAGTTGCATTCCTCGTCCTAATGACACTTACTCCGGCCCAGCGGAGACGGATAGGATGATGACCGTGGTCACCAATGCGACCCCAGCCCATAATAATTGCTGCGTCGCCAATGTGAACGTTTGTGCCTGGATACGGCAACCGCGCATATGCAATTTTATCGCACTCTTCTGTGTTGGGAATCGGAATCAATGCGATATCGTTCCGTACAGGAACCGTGGTGAATTGCGGATGAAAGATGAATTTAGTATACTGGATTACGTAGTTAATTTCACCGTCGCCTCTATCAAGAGATCCCAAGTAGATAATCGCCTCGACTTTACTGTACGAAAGTAAGTTTGTCTTCACTGCGTGAATATGTAAACTTAACTCAAGAATGATAGAAGGAACGATTGCGCCAATAAACAAAAAAAGGGGACTCTTTCTGCGAATCTTGGCCGAAACACACATCTAAAAAGAGTGTGAAAAATAGCATAGAGTAATACCATAATTTCATGAGATCGAAGGAAGCATGGCAATTTAAAATTGCAATTTATTATAAATGCAAATTTTATCAACTATATTTCACGTCAACTTAATTTTTTATAT
This sequence comes from Thecophora atra, assembly GCA_937620795.1. Lineage (NCBI taxonomy): Eukaryota > Metazoa > Arthropoda > Insecta > Diptera > Conopidae > Thecophora > Thecophora atra. The sequence continues at coordinate 41,065,303 of OW569401.1, read as the reverse complement.
AAAGTTTTTCGTCTCTAAAGAAACTTAAATTATTTTGTAGAATTGTTTTCCAATATTTCACAGCATATTGCATTTTAAGTTTTTATTCACAAACCGATCTGTACGAAATAATAACTGCGAATAATGTGTATGCACATACATAGTATGTAAGTGAAACATTACTGAATAACTATTTGAAAGCTGCGCGTGGCGTAAATTTTGCTTTCTATCATTCTTGGACTTAACTTACTTATATAAACAGTGAGCGGCTGTCAGAATAAAATTCGTTGCAATGAGTGTACCTCCGCATAGACTCCCTTGCGGGTCACCGTAGGTGCTACGAGTGTACACAACAGCTACGTATTTGAACTGATCAGCTACAGCCTGCTGACCATTGAAAATTCGGCCATCTATTTCATGTGCGTCAGCAGAGAGACTGTATATGAGAGCGACAAGCGTTGGGATGAAGAACACGAACCTCATGAGGTGGCTTTTTCTAAATCAACTGAACGTTTAAACTGTAACTAACGGAATAACTCGAGGACCACTGTTATAAGCTTTGAGTAGTGCGCAATTCAAGGTTAACTGGCTAATATCAATTCTGTTGCTCCAATAAAACAAACTTTTATTACATTAAAAAATAAAATTGAAAAGCTCAGGAAATTTTAATTAACGACACTTTAAGAATAGATGAAGGCAATAAAAAATAAAAATTTTATGATTATACTGTAATCAGGAGTAACCGAAGTAGAGTTTACAATAACTTTTGTTCCTAGGTGACCGAAAGTCTTTCTTAGAGCGCATTTCAACGTTGACTGCCTAATATCAACTCGTACGTAAATAAAACAAACTATTATTATATTAAACAATAAAATTTAAAAAACCAGGAAATATTAATTACAGACATTTTAAGATTAAACGAATGCAATAAAAAATAACAATTTATGATTGTACACTAATCAGAAGTAATCGAACTAGAGTTTACAATAAATTTTGTTCCTACGTGGCCGAAAGTCTTTATTATGGTGCAAATATATTGCCCAAAAAATTGATTTTATTAACTTTAGTTTTCTGCTAGAAAAATGGTTTTTTTAAAAATGTAGTTCTTCTGACTGTAATATAATAACATAGGTGGCAACAAAATCAGCGAGAAATATGTCTATAGAAACCGTCCATATTATAAATAACAAAAACGAAAAAATCCGATTAAAAAACATCAGGTTTTTAAGATATAAAACCTGCAATAATGGTTCAAATAGAGATAGTACGAGAACATTAGTTATGCAGTTTTAGTCGTTTCGGTGTTGTAAGTTACAAGTTTTAAGTTAAGATACGATAGAAAAAAATCCATTTCCTGGATAACAGATTTGTATAGAAAGGTGTTTGTTGGTGGTTTGAATGAAAGGTGATTGGAAGGGAATTATAGGGAAGTTTGATTATATGAAGACATTAATGAAAGATTGGAACGGGAGGAGTAGGATTTGAAAAAAAAGAAGAGGAGGAGATCGAGTGGACTTAAAAAAGGTAATGGTTTTTTTTTTTTGTGAAGAGAAAACAGAAAAAAAACTAGAAGAAAGGATAAGAAAATGGAATATGACATATAAAAAACCATAAAGGTTAAAACATCAAACAAACCTAAAAACTAAAAACACTGACGAAAAATAATAAAAGTTTCAACCAGTGCGTTATTTGTTAGTGTTCGGTATATGATCATCATATACTCCTTCATCTACTGCCCCTAAACTATAAAAAGGACGCGAAAATGGTATATAGCGCGATTGTTCCTCATCTAACGACCTTTCATTTGATAAATGTCTTGGCGCGATCGGTTGGCTAGAACTCGAAATATGACTGAAAGAAATCCAGGGTATTTTTCGCTTTATACAAATACTCTCCTTCATCTAGTGCCCCTAAACTATAGAAGTGACGCGAAAATGGTATATAGCGCGATTGTTCCTCATCTAACGACCTTTCATTTGATACCTGTCTTGGCGCGATCGGTTGGCTAGAACTCGAGATATGACTGAAAGAAATACAGGGTATTTTTCGCTCTATACAAATGCCCTCCTTCATATACTGCCCTAAACTATAGAAGTGACGCGAAAATGGTATATAGCGCGATTGTTCCTCATCTAACGACCTTTCATTTGATAAATGTCTTGGCGCGATCGGTTGGCTAGAACTCGAGATATGACTGAAAGAAATACAGGGTATTTTTCGCTTTATACAAATACTCTCCTTCATCTAGTGCCCCTAAACTATAGAAGTGACGCGAAAATGGTATATAGCGCGATTGTTCCTAAACTATAGAAGTGACGCGAAAATGGTATATAGCGCGATTGTTCCTCATCTAACAACCTTTCATTTGATACCTGTCTTGGCGCGATCGGTTGGCTAGAACTCGAGATATGACTGAAAGAAATACAGGGTATTTTTCGCTCTATACAAATACCCTCCTTCATATACTGCCCTAAACTATAGAAGTGACGCGCAAATGGTATATAGCGCGATTGTTCCTCATCTAACGACCTTTCATTTGATAAATGTCTTGGCGCGATCGGTTGGCTAGAATTCGAAATATGACTGAAAGAAATCCAGGGTATTTTTCGCTTTATACAAATACTCTCCTTCATCTACTGCCCCTAAACTATAGAAGTGACGCGAAAATAGTATATAGCGCGATTGTTCCTCATCTAACAACCTTTCATTTGATACCTGTCTTGGCGCGATCGGTTGGCTAGAACTCGAAATATGACTGAAAGAAATCCAGGGTATTTTTCGCTTTATACATATACTCTCCTTCATCTACTGCCCCTAAACTATAGAAATGACGCGAAAATGGTATATAGCGCGATTGTTCCTCATCTAACGACCTTTCATTTGATACCTGTCTTGGCGCGATCGGTTGGCTAGAACTCGAGATATGACTGAAAGAAATACAGGGTATTTTTCGCTCTATACAAATACCCTCCTTCATATACTGCCCTAAACTATAGAAGTGACGCGAAAATGGTATATAGCGCGATTGTTCCTCATCTAACGACCTTTCATTTGATAAATGTCTTGGCGCGATCGGTTGGCTAGAACTCGAGATATGACTGAAAGAAATACAGGGTATTTTTCGCTTTATACAAATACTCTCCTTCATCTAGTGCCCCTAAACTATAGAAGTGACGCGAAAATGGTATATAGCGCGATTGTTCCTAAACTATAGAAGTGACGCGAAAATGGTATATAGCGCGATTGTTCCTCATCTAACAACCTTTCATTTGATACCTGTCTTGGCGCGATCGGTTGGCTAGAACTCGAGATATGACTGAAAGAAATACAGGGTATTTTTCGCTCTATACAAATACCCTCCTTCATATACTGCCCTAAACTATAGAAGTGACGCGCAAATGGTATATAGCGCGATTGTTCCTCATCTAACGACCTTTCATTTGATAAATGTCTTGGCGCGATCGGTTGGCTAGAATTCGAAATATGACTGAAAGAAATCCAGGGTATTTTTCGCTTTATACAAATACTCTCCTTCATCTACTGCCCCTAAACTATAGAAGTGACGTGAAAATGGTATATAGCGCGATTGTTCCTAAACTATAGAAGTGACGCGAAAATGGTATATAGCGCGATTGTTCCTCATCTAACAACCTTTCATTTGATACCTGTCTTGGCGCGATCGGTTGGCTAGAACTCGAGATATGACTGAAAGAAATACAGGGTATTTTTCGCTCTATACAAATACCCTCCTTCATATACTGCCCTAAACTATAGAAGTGACGCGCAAATGGTATATAGCGCGATTGTTCCTCATCTAACGACCTTTCATTTGATAAATGTCTTGGCGCGATCGGTTGGCTAGAATTCGAAATATGACTGAAAGAAATCCAGGGTATTTTTCGCTTTATACAAATACTCTCCTTCATCTACTGCCCCTAAACTATAGAAGTGACGTGAAAATGGTATATAGCGCGATTGTTCCTAAACTATAGAAGTGACGCGAAAATGGTATATAGCGCGATTGTTCCTCATCTAACAACCTTTCATTTGATACCTGTCTTGGCGCGATCGGTTCGCTAGAACTCGAGATATGACTGAAAGAAATACAGGGTATTTTTCGCTCTATACAAATACCCTCCTTCATATACTGCCCTAAACTATAGAAGTGACGCGCAAATGGTATATAGCGCGATTGTTTCTCATCTAACGACCTTTCATTTGATACCTGTCTTGGCGCGATCGGTTGGCTAGAACTCGAAATATGACTGAAAGAAATCCAGGGTATTTTTCGCTTTATACATATACTCTCCTTCATCTACTGCCCCTAAACTATAAAAAGGACGCGAAAATGGTATATAGCGCGATTGTTCCTCATCTAACGACCTTTCATTTGATACCTGTCTTGGCGCGATCGGTTGGCTAGAACTCGAGATATGACTGAAAGAAATACAGGGTATTTTTCGCTCTATACAAATGCCCTCCTTCATATACTGCCCTAAACTATAGAAGTGACGCGAAAATGGTATATAGCGCGATTGTTCCTCATCTAACGACCTTTCATTTGATAAATGTCTTGGCGCGATCGGTTGGCTAGAACTCGAGATATGACTGAAAGAAATACAGGGTATTTTTCGCTTTATACAAATACTCTCCTTCATCTAGTGCCCCTAAACTATAGAAGTGACGCGAAAATGGTATATAGCGCGATTGTTCCTAAACTATAGAAGTGACGCGAAAATGGTATAAAGCGCGATTGTTCCTCATCTAACAACCTTTCATTTGATACCTGTCTTGGCGCGATCGGTTGGCTAGAACTCGAGATATGACTGAAAGAAATACAGGGTATTTTTCGCTCTATACAAATACCCTCCTTCATATACTGCCCTAAACTATAGAAGTGACGCGCAAATGGTATATAGCGCGATTGTTCCTCATCTAACGACCTTTCATTTGATAAATGTCTTGGCGCGATCGGTTGGCTAGAATTCGAAATATGACTGAAAGAAATCCAGGGTATTTTTCGCTTTATACAAATACTCTCCTTCATCTACTGCCCCTAAACTATAGAAGTGACGCGAAAATGGTATATGGCGCGATTGTTCCTAAACTATAGAAGTGACTCGAAAATGGTATATAGCGCTATTGTTCCTCATCTAACAACCTTTCATTTGATACCTGTCTTGGCGCGATCGGTTGGCTAGAACTCGAGATATGTTGAAAGAAATACAGGGTATTTTTCGCTCTATACAAATACCCTCCTTCATATACTGCCCTAAACTATAGAAGTGACGCGCAAATGGTATATAGCGTGATTGTTCCTCATCTAACGAAGTTTCATTTGATAAATGTCTTGGCGCGATCGGTTGGCTAGAATTCGAAATATGACTGAAAGAAATCCAGGGTATTTTTCGCTTTATACAAATACTCTCCTTCATCTACTGCCCCTAAACTATAGAAATGACGCGAAAATGGTATATAGCGCGATTGTTCCTCATCTAACGACCTTTCATTTGATACCTGTCTTGACGCGATCGGTTGGCTAGAACTCGAGATATGACTGAAAGAAATACAGGGTATTTTTCGCTCTATACAAATACCCTCCTTCATATACTGCCCTAAACTATAGAAGTGACGCGAAAATGGTATATAGCGCGATTGTTCCTCATCTAACGACCTTTCATTTGATAAATGTCTTGGCGCGATCGGTTGGCTAGAACTCGAGATATGACTGAAAGAAATACAGGGTATTTTTCGCTTTATACAAATACTCTCCTTCATCTACTGCCCCTAAACTATAGAAGTGACGCGAAAATGGTATATAGCGCGATAATTTATATGATTAAACAAAAAATATTGCATTTTTAAGTCTTATATATTTTTTAAATAATTTCTCGTAGTGTTGCGAAAGCACATCAAGGGCTATTAACCGAATAAAGTGAAACTCCAACGAAATCCATTAACTACAAAGCAACAGAAATAACAATTACACACATCTAATCTAATCTAACTTCTAAAACAGAAAAAACACAAAGAAAAAACTAAATCGATGAAATGCTTAAATCGTAAGGAAAAAGTATCACATTTAAGTAAAAGTAAAATTGAAAGAGAAAAAAAAGTAACACGAGATACAAGAAAAAAAAACGAATTATTGTTTGTTTCTTTTACAGGTTCAAAACGGTCAAGTGCCGCCATTTACTACGTTCTGCACCTTGGTGAATGTAAGGTAAAAGCAATAAAGTAAAATAAAATAAAACAAGTAATAATTCAAACTTAAACTTTATAAATACATATAATATATATATACATATATACTTACCTGGATATACATACTTACTTTGACCTATGAAATCAAGGAATGAAATATTATTGTTTGTACTTTTGCAATGATGTAATATTAAAAATTTTAATTACTAAAAAAAAAGAAAAAAACTATTAAACTAGGTATCTTCGGAGCGGCCGAAGATGATATATCCCTAGATCCGACGAATGATATCCTACTATTCCTTTTCTCTTATTCCAGTATATATCAAAAGGAGCGGACCACGCCCATCTTGGCAATTTGTTTTTAACGTGATGCGATGATTCGAGACTAAAATTTCAACTCAAAATTAGGCTTACAATCTGCAAAAATACTATAAAACGCCGAAGAATTCTTATTTGTAATAAAAGTAGTCGTGACACTCCTCCGATTTTCCGCATTTGCAATACAGAAGAATCTATAATGACAGAGAATATTTGTCCCGAATTTCAAGACAATTATTCTATTCGTTCTTCAGTACGTGGGCGGACACGCCCAATTTTACACAAAAAATTTTGTACTTGAACCGATGTATTCGGGAACAAAATTCGAGCTCAAAACTCAGTCTACAAGTTGAAACATTCACTTATCATATTTGTTAAAAAAGTAGGCGTGGCGCTGACCCAATTTATCCTATTTTCAATAACAAACAGTTTAGGATGACAAAGAATAAACATATGTGCAAAATTTCATAGCGATAGCTTTATTGGTTCTTCTGTAATCGTGATTCCCACAAACAGACAGACAGACGGACGGACATGGCTAAATCGACTCAGGAGGTGACACTGACTAAGAACATATATACTTTACCCATACCTGTCACGCATTCTTTAATGCGTTACAAACGGAAGCACAAAATGAATATATTTAGATGTTCTGGTAGACTTAATAGGAGGTTCCAGCGCTGGCGAATGTGGCTGACGGGCAGACATAAGGCACAGTATGAAAAAACAGACGGACTAACAATGACTGGGACAAACTGTGGAATAAGGGAACTGCAAATCAACTTTGAGCCAAGTGCAGTTCATGGCTGTAACCCAAAAGAGATAAAGCGGGTGGGCGGCTCACAGACGGACGATGACTGAGGTTGTGTTTCTGGTGGGTTATATATTAGGTTGAAATATTTATGCTACAATGGGGTTTGATTGATTGTTAGTCTTATGATTACGTGATTGAATGAGTGATAGAGATGAGTGAAGACCTATTGTGAAACATCTATTCTATCTGATTATGCACAATAGACCCCCAAGGGTCGTGCCGAAAAATAATAATAAGGCTATCTGCTTCATGTTCTATTGAAAATGTAATTGGCACGAATTGTTCTTCTGTGAGTAGGTTGGCAAGAAACTACAAGATATAGGCGACGAGCAAGCGCCTCCGTCCTACACCAGCCTAACCGCGCTGACAACAAGCGCAGTATTTCTACTTATATCCTATGTAATATCTAAATAAAATAATATTATAGTAGTATGTTGGTAGCACATCCTAGATAATGTAATTCGTAAATATCTGTTTCTTCCAATGACAAACAAAGTAAAGTCATTAGAATTATTGATCTGTAAAATAACGCATTGACAGTGATGAGTATTAATTCCGCTTTACATTGCTTTCCTTCTAATTTTACCCATTTTTCAGAGCTGGTGATTTCTACAGACAGACAGATGAAGACATGCAGAGACACAAAACGGAGTAACTTGAATCGTGAGCGAGGTTACAAATATCTTTTTATATCTATTAAGAATCATCTAAGCCTTAAAAACAAATTCTCTTTATTCTGGCCTTTAAAAAAACACTATTCATTTTCTCCAATGCATATCAATGGCAGCACCTATTGGTTCAGCGTTATCACTTACGCCAGTAGCATCAGCAATCCACAGCATCTGAGTTGTGATGCGCGCAAATATAAATGGCTAACCACCCTCACATCCCGAAGGCCAAAGATTTTTCCCCTTTCCATAATATACTTTTCTTCACTTTTCCTTGTCTTTCCACAGAATCGCAGATAAGAACACAAAACATGACGAACAAAGTGTTTCCTGAGTAAAATATATAAGTATACATATATATACTGCCCGTCTTTTACCGTGTTATCAATCTTTTCGGATCTTTCTCTTTATTCAACATTTAAAACTATACTAGAAGTGAATGCCAGTTGTTCTCATAATCCACGGCATGTAGATTGTAAGGGGGACAAAAATGACTGGTTTACCTGCTTCGCAGCTAGCTAAACCGCTCGAAACTACGCCGATCAATTCGCCGGTATCGCTTAATACCACGGGTCCACCTGAGTCGCCCGAACAGGTGGATCCGTACGGTGCTCTCGTTGTCACGCAGAGGTCTGAATTTGTTATATCGCCAAACTCCAGGTTGCATTCCTCGTTGCTAATGACACTTACTCCGGCCCTCTGCAAGCGTATAGGGTAATGACCGCCGTTACCAATACGACCCCATCCCATGATAATTGCTGCATCGCCAGCGCGAACGTGTGTGGCTGGATGCGGCATTCGCGCATATGCAATTTTATCGCACTTTTCGGTCTTAGGAATTGGAATCAATGCGATATCATTCCGTAAAGGAACCATGGTGAATTGTGGATGAGGGACGAATTGAATATTCGTGATTAAGTATCTGGTTTTAGCATCAGTTCTGTCAAGGGATCCCAAAAAGATAATCGCTTCGGCTTTTCTGTGCGAAATTAAATTTGTTTTTACGACTTTCACAATGTAGGCTTAACTTACTTATATAAACAGTGAGCGGCTGTCAGAATAAAATTCGGTGCAATGAGTGTACCGCCGCATAAAATCACTTGGGGGTCACCAGATTTGACGCGCGTATACACAGCAGCTATGTATTTGAATTGACCGGCTACAACCTGCTGACCATTGAAAATTCGCCCATCTATTTTATGTGACTCAGCAGAGAGATTGCATATGAGAGCGACAACCGTCAAGATGAAGAACACGAATCTCATGAGGTGGCTGTTTTCCAATGAACTGAACGGTTGAACTGTAACTAACGGAATAACTCGAGCACCAGTGCTATAAGCTTTGAATAGTGCGCAATTCAAGGTTGACTGGCTAATATCAATTCTCGCGATCCAATAAAACAAACTATAAAACTTAAAAGTTCAACGTTATTAATTGACGACAATTTAAGCAGAAAGGGAGGCAATAACAAATAACAATTTTATAAAAAAAATTGTTTTTTGGTTATTCTGTAATCAGAAGTAATAAAATTAGAGTTTAGAATAAGAATTTGATCCTATTTGTCGGACGAAAGTGCTAACTTATGTATTGCCCAAATTGATTTTGAAAACTTCAAATTTCTGCTGCAAAATTGGTTTGTACCGAAGACTTGATATTGCGAAGATATTGCCACATCATAAAAGTTTTTACTTTACAAAGAAAGTTTTTAGTAAAACAAACTCATATGGAAGAGTAAAGAGTGTACACTTAGAATGGTCGCAGCAAAATCTATGGCCCGTAGCAAATCTACCCGTATCTATCCGTACTCGACGAAAGAATCAGTGTACGCTGGCATCTCTATCACTTTCTCACTCCCTATCACTATCCTATCATACACTAAAATGGCTATATCCCATTAACCGTTAGTATAGCGAATAAAATAATTGTGCTTATATTATATACTAATGTAATATCTAAATAAAATAATCTTATATATAAAAAGCTCGTGTTTGGACTCCTCCCAAACGTCTTGACAGATTTTTATAAAATTTTCTATGTATGTTTGATAGGTGTGAAAATAGGTTGTAAAATATTTATCAAACCTCCTATCCGCGCCATAACATTAGTCAATCATGATTTTAGATAACAACGCCAGGTTCGCTTGCTAAGTCTTTCTTAAGACTGTATGTAAAATTCTTAATGCTGTTGGAAGAAAGGATTATTGGTTGGTGGGTTGAGTTGATGAGAGAGGGAGAGGGGTAATGGTAATGGAAGAGCGTATAGAGTTCTTTAGAGTGTGAGTTAGTGTTGGAAGAGCAAAAGGAGAACGAGATAGGACTCGTAGTTCTACCGACACAAAATATAACAACTACCGCTTTTGTCAAAAACTAATTTTTAGGCTAGACGAAGTTCGGCGTGTCAGCTATTATTATAATTATATCTGGATATTGCCTCCTAATGCATTTCGTAATATCTACTTTAGTAATTAATTAATATTTAATATTATTTAATAATAATTAGTATTGGTTATTGTTGACATTGCTTTCCTTCTACTCTTACTCATTTTCCTGCGATGGTAATTTCTACAGACCAACAGATGAAAATATACAGACAGGCCAAACGGAGTAACTTGTTTCGTAAGCGAGTTTATGAATATCTTTCTATATCTATTAAGAACCATTTAAACCTTCAAAACAAATTGCTTTGCAGTAGCCTATCAACTCAAAACAATCAACTTTTCTTTATTCCAACCTCTAAAAGAACACTATAAATTTACTCCAATTACTTCATGCATATCAATGACAGCAGGTACTGGTTCAGGGTTACCAATTACGCCAGTTACATCGGTAATCCACGGCATGTGAGTTGTGATGCGCGCAAAAATTGCTGGGTGACCATCCTCGCATCCCGAAGGTTGACCTTTGTAAGTTTTTGGAACGGCCGAAGCTACACCGATCACCTCCCCAGTGTCACTTGAGATCAATGGCCCGCCCGAGTCGCCCACACAGTGGGATCCGTAAGGGCTTGTTGTCTTCACGCAGAGGTCTGAGTCTATGATATCACCATACAACTTATTGCACATTTCATTGGTTATAATTTCAACAGAGGTCCACCGTAAGCGTTCTGCCATTATACCGTGGTCCCGAATCTGACCCCACCCCATGACAAATGCGATGCCGCCCTCGTGACTGTTTGCGCCTGGATGTGCCAAGTGCGCATATCCAATTTGATCACACTCTTCGGTGTTAGGAATCTTAATCAATGCGATATCGTTCCAGAAAGCATTTTTGTGGTATTGCGGATAAGGTGTATTGGATAATTGATCGCGCATGTATTTCGGATGAAGAAAGAATTTATTTTTCTTGACTACGTATTTTATTGCCGCGTCGTGTCTATCAATGGAACCCAAATAGATTTTGGCCAAATTTTTCCTGTGCGAATCGAGCTGTAGTTAAGACATTCAGTATTAAACCTTAACTTACTTATATAAACAGTGTGCGGCTGTCAGTATCCAATCCGGTGCAATTATTGTACCGCCGCAAACATCACCTCCTTTCGGAAAAGAATATAAGCTGGGTGTTAGCACAGCAACTATGTATTTGAACTGACCCGGCACAGCTTCCTGCCCGTTGAAGATCCGACCACTTAAGTCAGCAGATGCTCTGAATGCTAGTGCGGCAATCGTTGCGATGAAGACTACAAACTTCATGAGATGGCTTTTTGAAAATCAACTGAACGCTTGAAAGGTAACTAACTGAATAAATCGAGGACAACTGCCTTAAGCTTTGAAGAATGTAATGGAAATTTTAAGGTTATCATTATCATACCTCAATCATCAGTCATAATGATAAAACTGTGAATACAAATTTGTTCCGATGTTGCTGAAATTTTTTATAATTTTATAATTTTTATGTAAATGTCTAATAAAGATTTTATCAAGTTTAAATATCTGTTAGAGGAATGTTTTGGTTACGATTAGATCACACCTTTTACTTTTTCTTTTTTTTTGTGCTATCAACTGATAAACTAACCGACATAAAAGTGCTAACAAAATAACATCGTCAAATTTGTTATCATAGGCAATTCTATCATTAATGTATAACCCATGATCAAATCAAATACAAGCTTTTAAAATTAAAGCTTTGTGATTAAATTTCGATAAACAATCTAAGTGTGGAATGACCAACGCAGCTCGTACACGGCACTGGCTCGTAAAAATAGAAAAAATGGCGTCAAAGCAAGATAAGACACTGCCACATGAGCAGAATATAGTCACCAGGTTATATATAAAATTAATGATATCATTGCTATTCATTAAAAAAGTGTTAAAAAAAGTGTTATATGTTACCATACAATAAATTGTATATAACCATTTAAATTATCGAGTTTTTCAATAACTACATATGATTACCTTAATTTCATACTATTTGAAAACATGACACGTTAAAGAGGTTACAATTTCCCAATGGAAAAAGGTAATGTATGCCAAGAAGGTGGTAATGCACAGCCTTTATGTACTATGCATTCCGGAATCGGTTCTTTTTTGCATGGCGATGTTATTTAAAAGTTATGTATCCATACATTACTACTTCGCTTATCGCGTAAGTGAAGTGGGAATGTATAGGCAAAATACATACATTACTACATAGACCCCACAAGAAATGATGCTGGAATGCATTCTATTTTTGTTTGCAGTGGTATGCATTCTTTCCTTGATTCAATTTTTGGTGCAAATAAAATCCTAATGCATGCATTGAACCATTATTAAAACTTAAAAAACTTTCCTTTGAATGAGAATAAACGAAGGTTTTTGAAATAAAATCTGCATAAAATTACATACTTTATGAAACTTTTAATTCTCTTCACGTACATCGTCACTAACGTCACATTTGTCAGCATTCCTTCCTATTATTAAAGAATTATTCTTTTCACTTTTCTTCTCTTTAACATCTACTTTCATAATTTTTTTCACTTATTCCCGAACATTCTATTCTAATAAGTATACTTTTTTAATTGTTTATTTCATAGATAAGTTAAAATAAGAAATTATTTTAACTAATCCACTTAATTTCTAGAAATTTCACAGAATTTTTACTCCTTAATTTTTTCGGCTGTGCTTCAAAGCAATGTGATTTAATTTCAAGTTTTCTATAGTATTTCTATCTTATGACATATTTTACGTTGTCATATTTCCAATCATTCTTTTTATTATAACATTCTTTGCTTCTTGACGAACGAAAGCCATTATTGTGTAATGAGCAACGAGCCAATGTTACACATAATTACCTAAAAAGCTAGTAATAACATTACCACTTCGCTTCTCTGCTTGTCTGCTAATACATACTTTCTTCAATTACTCGATAACTAAAAACATCGATAACTAAAGGATGGATTATGATTTTCCAACTGGGTTTATTGATAAGCTTCTATAATCGGAGAGCACAAGTCAGCACTTCAAATATATAGACTAACACAATAATTCCTCTCATGTTTCCGAAGTAATTATTAGAGAGCGGAAAGAAAATATAGTTTCTCGCAGTGCGAGATTTTATTTTTTACGGACTTTTGTTTACCTTAAAGCAGAAATATTGCGATCGGAGTAAGTTTTCATGCATTTCAATTGGATGTCGTTTGTTTGGGATAAGGAAGTTGCGATAAGACCTGTGAGCACTTTCCGCTATCGTAGATATTAATTTTTCTTTACTTAACTTTTCAAACGGTGTTGGTATTTAATAGCCAACTAACATTTCAATCTAAAAGCATTGTCCTTGTAAAGAGAGTGGGAAAGAGCACCCGAAAGAGATAAAATTATATTTGCATGCGCCTCTGTCTCAAGCATTCCCTTCTCAACTCGTATGCCTTACGAAGCTCTTACGGGCAATCGCTCAGCTCTTAGAAAATATTAGTAGCTGTCACCTTGAGCATCCCTGATCTAAGGGCATCGTTCCGTAACACTAACGAACATAAAGTTTTCTCTTTTGTTTTGGTTACTTTCGTTGTTTTTCGTGTTATTTGACGCCAGCGTCGGGAAATTCTAAAGAAACTGCGTCGGCAGAACCCCTGGCTGACAATAGACGAACGATAATAAATTTGTTGGTAAATTTATGTGCTTTCCAGGCGTAAATTGCTGTTTTGGTGTACAGAAAAGGTACGATTTCTGGTGTGAACAAAAAGGTTGTCGGGTAGAGCAAACAGAAAATAATCGACGAACAGAGATTTTAAAAAATGCCTCTCTCGGCAGAGTTTCGCCAACGCCGGCGTGGCTGCCAATGACGTCCGTTAGTGTTACGGAATGATGCCCTAAGTGATTGCCCAAATATAATAACTGCGTTTGTGAAAAGAATTATGTTTAAAAGCGTGCAACGTGCACAACAGTTTACACTGAAAATAATTCTTTTGCTGGCATCAAGGTACTTCAATATAGACACGTAGGTTACCAATATTTTGCCATTTGGACGAAGGAATGTTCTGAGTTGAAGCTTTTACCAGTCATAACTGTCCAGTACTGTCTATCAGCTAGGCAAGGTACCAGATCTACTATGTGCAGGGAGGCGGTTTACGTTCCCATAAACCACGATCTTTTTCCAGAAAACACTCTTACCTCTAACAACCGATTACCGCGTATTTCCTGGTTCCAAAATTGTCAAGGCTTTATTATAGACATAGAAATACTCTGAACGGTGCTCAGAGTCAGTGCTAGACTGTTCTCATACTACAGCATTCGACTGCAGGAGTAACTTGTTTCGTGAGCAATATTACATATATTCTTCAACATCTATTGCGAACCCAGCAACGCTTTACAAATAATTCACATTCTTGAGGATTTAGTATATGAGGAAATCAAGTTTTCATTTTTTTTATTTCACCTTTTAGAAAACACTATCAATTTGGGTACTCAGTAATATCAAGTACGCCTAGTATGCGTACCTAGTACTCCTAGTCATTCATTAATATCAATGACTCCGGGTACTGCTTCAGGGTTACCCCTTACGCCAGTTACATCAGTAATCCACGGCATGTGAGTTGTGATGCGCGCAAAAATTGCTGGGTGACCATCCTCGCATCCCGAAGGCTGACCTTTGTAAGTTTTGGGAACGGCCGAAGCTACGCCGATCACCTCCCCAGTGTCACTTGAGATCAATGGCCCACCCGAGTCGCCCACACAGTGGGATCCATAAGGCCTTGTTGTCTTCACGCAGAGGTCTGAATCAATGATATCGCCATACAATTTATTGCACATTTCGTTGGTTATAATCTTCACATAGGCCCACCGCAAGCGTTTTTCCGGTCTACCGTGGTCACCAATCTGACCCCAGCCCATGACAAATGCCATGTCGCCCTCGCGAATATTGGTTGCTGGATGTGCCAAAAGCGCATACCCAATTTTATCGCACTCTTCAGTGTTCGGAATCTTAATCAATGCGATATCGTTCCATAAGGTATCGTTATATTCCGAATAAAGTGCCTCGGATAAGTGATTGTGCATGTATTTCGGATGAGGGAAGAATTTATTCTTCTTGACTAAGTATTTGGTTACGGCGTCGTGTCTATCAATTGATCCCAAATATATTTTGGCCACGTCGTTACTGTACGAAATGAACTGTAGTTAAGACATTCAATACTAAAAGTAAATTTACCCATATAGACAGTGAGCGGCTGTCAGTATCCAATTCGATGCAATGATTGTACCGCCACAAATTTGTCTCACAGCAGACGGGGCGGTATGTGAGCTGGATGTGACCACAGCAGCTATATATTTGAACTGACCGGCCACAGCTGGTTCACCATTATAAATTCGGCCACGTATTTCATGTGTCTCAGCAAAGAGACTGTACATAAGAGCTCCAATCGACGACATGAAGATCGCGAAGTTCATGAGGTGGCTGTTTCGAAATCAACTAATCAATTGAAAGGTAAATAACTGAATAACTAGAGGACTCCTGCTAGTAGCTTTAAATAGTGGGCAATGCAAGGTTGATTGCGTATCAGTGAGAATGGTCCAGAACACAAATAAAAAAATGAGCACTTTAGGGTATTTTCGTTCAGGCCGAACCTTATATACCCTACATCCGTCAGGGGTTTTCATTATGTCCGTTTTATTATAATACTAGCTGGTTACCCGCGACTTCGTGCGCGTGGTAGAGCACTTGGCGAAATAGATACGCTATATACCACCCCTCCCGATATATGCATATAATATACTGTCGAAATAGGTGGGGGCTTAGTCTTGAAAAGGTAACAGACCGAAAGATTCTCGCATTTATATATTAGTATGGAATAGAGTAAACAATAACATATCAACAGAAGATTCCCAATCAGACGACCAAAACTCATGAAGCCAAGGTTTTCATTTAGTTTTTGTTTTCCAGTTTCCAGGGAAACAGAAATACGTGTCTCAATTGTTTTTTTATTTCTATAGTAGAACAAAATTAATTAATTAAAAATAAACAATAATTAATTACAACAATTAATTCGCCCATTTAAACCATTTACTGGACGACTTTTTATAAAATAGCCTATGTCCATCCCCATGGCTCAAGGTGTGTCCACGTAAAATTTCGTCAAAATCGGTACAGGGGTTCAGCTGTGAAAGCCTTATGGTTTCCTCATTACGTCGACTGAAATTATTGCCACGCCCATTTCAACAATTTAGAGGTCGACTTTTTATAAAATAGGCTTATGTCCTTCCCCATGGTTCAAGGTGTCTCCATGTAAAATTTCGTCAAAATCGGTGCAGCGGTTTAGCCGTGAAAAGGTAACAGACAGACAGAGAGACTTTCGCTTTTATATATTAGTATGGAGTATGGATCTGGAGTCCAATTTTCCCAATTTCAATCTGAGTACAAATAATCATGCCATATTTTACAACGATAATTTTTTTTTAGGTTTTCCTAATTCCTAAAAATAATTTGCAAAATAGGGATGGCCCGCCTACATTTTCTATTCAGAGGTAGGAGCGCGATGCCTATTTTGGAAATTATTTTAGTTTGTGACGGCAGACTCTAGAATAAACGGAAAATTTGAACTATAAGCACGATCCGACTTTTTCCATTGTTCACCCTTAGTTCAATACCAAACAACCCACAATGGTAAAAATTCCATGATGATCCTTTAATTGCTTCTCCCGTAATAGCGATTTCCACATACTAAATCAGAAAAGGATAAATCCACGGTAAGCAGAAGACGGAACCACAACGTTCCATCGGATGTAGGGTACAAAAATAGACCAAAATTCAATGGATATTTTATGATTGTACTACAGAAGTCATAAAGATAAAATTGTGAATACAGAGTTGGTTCTATATTCTCAGAATTCTTTATTATGGGGCATTTGTCCAAAATTTAGTTTTCTAGTTTTAAATGGTTTTTATCAAAAAATGGTTTTTATCAAAGAGTCAATCACGATAAAGTAACGATGTGTGTCCGTTTCTGATAATCCTACTTTTTGGAAGTGGTCTTTGAGACCGAAATATATCCTCACCTATAATGTACTCAAAGCAAAGCCGTCTTTTTGAGCAATTAAACAGCTCAGCAACCTGGCATAGATAATCGACTGAAAAGTTCGCTACGTTTCGCAGTTTATTCAGCCTCTTCAGGCTTCCTCCTTGCAGCAATATTTTGTGGACTTTTTTTATATTTTTTGTGGCTTTCTTAATTTAGTGCGTATTTCTTTTACGAAGTATTTCTTTTAATCAGCAATCGCTAACAACAATAAAAAGCTAACCAAATAAGATAAGTAAAATTCGTTATAATTGGCATGTGTGCCGTTAGATAAAGTATACCGCGTGTATGTTTGGTCACTGCCCTAAGATGGATGATGAATTTATGCAAGATATTAAAATTGAAAGCTTTAACGATCCATAAAGGAGCATGGAATCAAAGCAAGGAAATCTACACAATCAAACTTGTCATCAAGAATGAACTTAATAAAAAATGCACAAACACTTTGTGTCTTACTGAAATACTTTAAAGATTCAGAAACTGATACTAACTGATACGTACGAGGGCGTGTCTTTATTAGAGAGCTGCAAATTGCCCTTCCATTGCCTTACATTGCAGCACCGTGCATTGCGATCAAAGTCGAGGCAAGCAATTGCCTTGCCGTCGACGCAGACGGCAGTGCAATGGCAATACAATACCTTGCGTTGCCTTCGGTAGGCAACGAGGCAGTACTGCCTATTGCCGGCAATACATTGCTGCAATTTGCAGCTTCAAGAATTTTTCATATTTTAAAAACGAATAGCTTTGGTTTTTGAAACCACAATTCTTTCGAGTGTAAATTTAGGAGAAACGTGTTTCGAAGCAAATAAAAACAAACAACTTCTGCTTCTGAAAATTGAAGCGGAAAATACAGCGACGACATTTTTACAACAATAACAACAACAGCTTGTGCGTAATTTGATAGAAGTGTTATTTTTGATCGTTTACGTTTAAGTGCTACAAAAGGGTTGCAGCAAGAACACTGCGATCTACAGATATAGAAAAAATGATTATTTCTATCAAAATCTAATTAGTCGCTTCTTAATATAAAGTTAGTTAAATCTTAAACGGCTGAACCGATTTCGATGCTGTTTTCGCCATTCCTCCTAGAATTTTTTATAGAGAAACGCTTTATCTTATTTAGAGTATCGTTTAAATTTTTTTTCTTTAAGTAGCGATTATCGCTATTTAGTTATTGGCAATAAAAATGAATGTAGAATTCTAAAAAATATTAAGAAGTCAATATATAATGAAAGTAATTAAGGTTGTTTATGATTAAATGCTTATCGGGCTAGAATTTAAATCTTATTGTGTTCCCCCACCGTCCTACGTCTAATTTCTAATATTTGCGTTGTAATACACGTGTGCGTTCACTGCCAAAGCGGATGACGGAGCTATCGAACATATTTTTGGTATGGTAGCTTTACTCTGTTCATAATAATTAAATGTTGTTAGCAACATTGCCCTCGTGAAATCTCTTTATCTCTCTATCTCTTTATCTATAAGTTTACAACAAGTTTGCTGGAAATTAAATATTACTAATTATTTAATGGCTGCAAGCAAATGGTTACATTGCTGGAAATTAGATAATATTGATTAGGCTGTAAGCAAATGGTTAGATTGCTGGAAATTAAAAGTTATTTGATAAGGCTGTAAGCAAGTGGTTAGATTATCTTTATAATTTATTTAATTAGGCTGGAAAGAAAATTTCTGGTTAGTTAGAGCCGCGGGGTATAAACGCACAGACCGGCTGTCCCTCTGCCGCGGCGTATAAACCCAAAGACCGATGTTATGTAGGTAAGGTTTTATCCTGAGTACAAACTAGGATTTTTTGTATGTTTGCAATCAAGTACCTTGGACTTGTTGCCCGCTAACTGTTGAAGCGATGTTTGAATTTTCCTTAGTGCAAAACTAGGAATTTGTATGTTGTGCAATCAAGTACTTTGGACTTGTTGCCCGCAGAAATGACACTGAAGCTTGAGAAGTTTAATGACAACTAACTTTATTGAATAAAAGTTTATGCTTATATACATAATTGTTTAAAACCAAATTCATTGAAGCCAATTAATAAATAAAATGAGTCAAGTAAAAAATAATGAAATGTGTCAGCAGAAGGAGTTGGTCGTTGACTTGCTAGCTACGGGGTTCACTGACTTCACACTAGCGTCAGCAGAATGAGTTCAGTGACAGGCGTACTAGCGTCAGCATGCAGGTGTTTTTTCCGGCGTACGGTCAAATGACCGCACCTCAGCGTCAGCATAGTTTTGTTAGCGAGCAAATGTGCGAATGTACAACCGACATGGCTATGTTGCTAAGAGTCGCGGGGTATAAACCCACAGACCGACAGGGCTGTTGCTAAGAGTCGCGGGGTATAAACCCACAGACCAACAGGGCTGTATGTAGGTTGCAGCGGTGCGCCAGCTGCGCTCTTGACGGCGACGTCGACTGAGACGTTGGCTTCGGCGTTGACTTTGACGTTGACTGAGACGTCGACGGAGACGTCGACTGAGGCGTTGGCTTCGACGTTGACTGAAACGCCAACTGGGGTGATGGCTTCGACCTTGCGCTGTTGACTGGGAGTCCCCTTGATGCCGACTCGGAGTCCTTACAGTGCGGACTGCGATATTCTTTGGATGCTGATCACCTCTGTGTCCACGGGTGTGGTTTCTAAATGACTGTCCACAGGTGTGGTTTCTAAATGATAGTGATGTGAGCCTTCACTGTTTTAGTATGCCAGGAAGTAAACTTCCTAATATCTTTTCTCCCAAATACTGTTGGATGTTTGCCCAATTGTTTTGATGCATTTAAGAAAACTTATGTAGATTGCTGCATATTCTGATCTCAGTATCAAAATATCCTGTGGTAATAATTAGTTTTACTCAATTCAGTTGCCACTTGACCTTTTCTTCCACATCCAGGTTCTCGATCGCCTTATGCAGCTTTGCTCTTGTTTACGCCAAGCATTTTTATTTTCGATCATCTGAAACTTTTAGTGAGGCCCTTGCAGAGATTTTATTGATGATATTTCACATGCGTTATTTGCTGGCGCTTCCCAGAATTTTGCACATTTATTTTCTTGTGTTTAAATCTGACTACGACATGAGCATGCACATGTGTATATAATGCAATCAGCCTCAATGATTGCTATCATCGTTGACATCCCAATTTTTGCCACTGCATTTATTTTTGCATATATTAGAAATAAATGTCTGTTTATGAACTGCACCATTTCTTACTGCTTATCCAGAAGATTTTTCATATTTCCCACGAAAGTCAAACGGAACACATGCAAATATTATTTTATCTCCTGTGTTTTTAATCTGTTTAGTAAGCAACGTTTACTTCGCAGAATGGACAGGTGAGGGAGCTTTCTTTCATGTGCATGCTTGCATTTGGCACTACGGGCTACTTGCTACATGCCCTACAAACCTTAAAATCTATAAAGTCCAACAATACTGTTGGTAAATTCACTATTGTTTGAAGATAATGCGAAATTTTTTTCAGGAGTCTAAATCGAAAGAGAGCGAGAGAGTGTAAAGAAATAATATTCTCACAATCGGTTTAATTTAAATCATAATGAATCAAGCAGTCATGATCGAGGAATAGTCCTTGATCGAAAATTACGTTTTCACTGCAATATTAGCAGTGTATCTAGCAAGACGCGCTTTTAAGCAGTGTTAAGAACCATATATTATTTATTATTTTGTAAGGCAATTGTTAGGTCTGTTTTGAAATTCACTTTACCGCAAACTTTAGTTCCTATCTGGCGTAATAGTACTTCTACGAATTTGCACTGCTTTCTACTAATTTCCATAACACTAATACTCAAAGCCTTTGAAGGTTATCTCTTTAATTTTTTTTTACATTATTTTTATTAAAAACCACTATTCATTTACTCTAGATATTCGTTAATATCAATTACTTCAGGAACTGGTTCGGTATTGCTGTTCAACTAAAAAAAAAAATTTTATTATTTATTATTTTAACCTCTAAAATACACTATAAAGCTTCTCCAATTACTTCATGCATATCAATGACTCCAGCTATCGGTTCAGGGTTACCAGTTATGCCAGTTACATCGGTAATCCAGGACATGTGAGATGTGATGCGTGCAAAAATTGCTGGGATACCGACCTCGCACCCAGACTCCAAATCGTCTATTTTTTCTGAAACGGCCGAAGCTACCCCGATCAACTCACCAGTCTCACTCGAGATCAATGGGCCGCCTGAGTCGCCCACACAGTGAGATCCATAAGGCCTTTTTGTGTTCACGCAGAGGTCTGAATCAATGATATCGCCATACCACCTATTGCATATTTCGTTGCTTATAATTTCAACAAAGGCCCACCGCAAGCGCTTTGTCACCCTACCGTGGTCACCAATCTGACCCCAGCCCACGACAAATGCCATGACGCCCTCGCGAATATTGGTTGCTGGATGTGCCAAGCGCGCATATTCAATTTTATCGCACTCTTCGGTGTAGGGAATATTAATCAACGCAATATCGTTCCACAAACTTTCGTTGTATCCCGGATGACTTTGTGCCAATAAAATATTGTACTTGTATTCCGGATGCAAAAAGAATTTATTATTCTTAACTCTGTATTTGGTTACGGCGTCGTGTCTATCAATTGAACCCAAATAGATTTTGGCCACGTCCTTTCTGTACGAAATGAACTGTAGTTAAGACGTTCAATATTAAACCTAAACTTACTCATATAGACAGTGAGCAGCTGTCACTATCCACATCGCTGCAATGAGTGTACCGCCGCAAATATCCCTTTCACCAAGCGCGACGAGGGGAGGGCGGCTGGGTGTCAACACAGCAGCTATGTAGTTGAACTGGCCGGCCACAGCTTCATGCCCGTTGAAGATCCGACCACTTAAGTCAGAAGAAACGCTCAATGCGAGGAAGACAATCGTCGCGATGAACACCACAAACTTCATGAGATGGCTTTTTGAAAATCAACTGAACGCTTGAAAGGTAACTAACTGATTAAATAGGGGACAAAATACAAGCTGTAGTAGTAGGCAATTCCAGCTTAATAACATCAATAAAATAATATAAAAAATCCAATAAAAAAACAAAAAAATAAGAAATAGTACAAAATGCTTTTAATAACCAACATTATAATGGCACATTTCCTAATTACATTATAATAAAAATATCATATCATAAAATTAAAACAATCAATAAACATTTGTTCATATTTTATCAAAATTCGGCGGTTTGAAGAACTGTTGCTTGAAGAATGACTCTAATCAGTAATAGTCTATTATTATTTAGTTATTATGGTTAAAGGACAATAGTTGTTACTGCAGATACCGACACCGTAGATAACGTTTATTCAAGAGCAAAGAAACTCTTTGGTAAGCAAAATCAAATGGAAGGCAAATATTTATCTATATTTACGAATAAGCTGACAAAGATAAATACAGTATACATCATCTACTCGCAAGAAAGCCTACCGAAACATTTATCTTTAGGAGTTTGATTGTGGCTCAAATGATTGGACTAATATCCAAGCAGGATTTGCAAAAAGAAGTATAAATTTTTTATAGATTGAGATATAAACACATGGCAATCCCTTACAGGATATATTCAAAACATAATCTTAATCTAAGGCATCTTTCCTTAATATATGTACATATTTACAAACAAATGAATTGCTGCTTGGAATTCGGAAAGAGGAATTCCTGTCTCTATAACTTTAACATTTAGATAGTTACAAAGCGCGCTATAGATTATGATATAACGTAGCAGCGGGAGTACCAACAAGAACAACAACCATAATCAATTCAAATGTAAATATGAAATTAACCCAGTTACTCTGAGGCAACCTCAATTCATGGATTTAGTGTGCGTTGCAACTGCAAACGTGCCTATGTTCAACCGCAAATCGGAAGCGATTTTATGTTTTCTTACATATTTATTTTCCTATTTATTTCTGTTTAGTAACTGCACCAACCCAAAATGCTAATCCAGGATATTTTTCATATTTCCCTCCTGCCTCACCAGGCTCAAACAGAAAACATGCAAATATTATTGTATCTCATGTGGTTTTAGTTTTGTTTAGTAAGTGACGTTCAACTCGCTAAACGGACGTATTACGCTTTTTTTTCTTTGTATATTCAGGGTTTTGGTATTGCTGTTCAACTAAAAAAAAAAATTTTACTCTGAAAACCACTATAAATTTTCTCCAATTATTTCATGCATATCAATGACTCCACGTATTGGTTCAGGGTTACCAGTTACGCCAGTTACATCGGTAATCCAGGACATGTGAGATGTAATGCGTGCAAAAGTTGTTGGAAGACCGGCCTCGCAGCCAGACTCCAAATCGTCTGGCATCAGTTCTGAAACGGCCGAAGCTACGCCGATCAGCGCCCCAGTGTCACTCGAGATCAATGGCCCGCCCGAGTCGCCCTTACAGTGGGATCCATAAGGAATTGTTGTCTTCACGCAGAGGTCTGAATCAATGACGTCGCCATACACACTGTTGCACATTTCGTTGGTTATAATTTCAACAGAGACCCACCGCAAGCGATCTGTCACCCTACCGTGGTCACCAATTTGACCCCAGCCCACCACAAATGCAACGAGGCCCTCGCGAATATTGGTGGCTGGATTTGCCAAGCGCGCATATCCAATTTCATCGCACTCTTCGGTGTATGGAATATTAATCAACGCAATATCATGCCACAAACTTTCGTTGTATTCCGGATTAGTTCTTGCCAATAAAACATTGTACTTGTATTCCGGATGCAAAAAGAATTTATTATTTTGAACTCTGTATTTGGTTACGGCGTCGTGTCTATCAATTGAACCCAAAAAGATTTTGGCCACGACCTTTCTGTAGGAAATGAACTGTAGTTCATTGAAAAGACGTTCAGTATTAAACCAAAACTTACTCATATAGACAGTGAGCGGCTGTCAATATCCAAATCGATGCAATGAGTGTACCGCCGCAAATATCCCATCTGGCAGGCGTGGCGGCCGTAGGGCGGGTGCGTGCTAAAATAGCAGCTATGTATTTGAACTGACCAGGCGTAGCTTCCTGGCCGTTGAATATCCGACCACTTAAGTCAGCAGCAACGCTGAATGCGAGGATGGCAATCGACGGTATGAAGAAACTGAACTTCATTAGGTGGCTTTTTTGAATTCAACTGAACGATTGAAAAGTAAGTAATTGAATGAATCGAGGACAAGCTACAGGGTTTAATTAATAGCAACCTTAATAGCATATCAAATTAAGTGAACTAATAAAATAATGCACAAAAAAAATAGGAAAAAATGTTTTTAATAACCAACAGTGTGATATCATAAGTCATAAAATTAAAACAATCAATAAATATGTGTTCTTCTGTTGCTTGAAGAATGACTCTAATCAGCAATAGTCTATTATTCAAATAATATTATTATTTGAATATTATGGTAATAGATACAATAGTTGTTACTGCCGATACCGTAGATAACGTTTGTTCAAGAACAAAGAAAGTCTTTGGTAAAGCAAATTCATATCGAGGGCAAACATTTATCCATTTTTACGAATAAGGTGAAGAAAGATAAATACAGTACACATCATCTACTCTCAATAAAGCCTACCGAAACATATGTGCAGGAGTTTAATTGTGGCTCAAATGATTGGACTAATGTCCAAAAAAGAATGCAAAAGGAAGTATAAATTTTTAATACACGGAGATATAAACACAAGGCAATCCTTTTCAGGATATATTCAAAAAATAATCCTATCCTAAGACATTGAACTTTCCTAATTGATCTGTCCTTTTTAGAAACAAATGAATTGATGCATGGAATACTGTAAGAGGAATTCGTGTCTATGTCTTTAACATTTACATAATTACAAAGCCAGATATAGATTATGGTATTTCGTAGCAGCAGGGGTACCAGCAACAACAACAACCATACTCATTTTGAATGTAAATATGAAATTAATCCAGTTACTCTGAGGCAACCTCAATGCATGGATTTAGTGTGCGTTGCAACTGCAAACGTGCCGGCGCTCAACCGCAAATCGAAAGCGATTTTATGTTCCAGCGACAACGACAGCGGCAACCGTACAAGTTGCAACAGACAGATGGAATCAATGGTGAAAGATACTCTGTGCGGTGTTGCCACAGTGGAAAATTACTTTTCACCATCGCCTGTCTACAAACCACACAAACTACTGCCTTCGAGAAATTCGATTCGATTATGTCGACCACGACGATTATCGCAGTGAACGCAAAGAAGCATTGGAGAAGTTTCGAAGCGTCGAAGCCAACGAATAATAGTCAAATGTGGTAAAAATTTAGACAACGACGGCGACTAAAGATATCAGTAATAGAATAACAAAGAGAAGAGAAGAGAAAGTGGTAAAACTTGACGACCCACGAAATTCGATTACTACGTTGCGTGATGATGCATGGAAAATAGCTGAGAAACCTAAATGAAATTATTGAAATTTCGTTGAAAGGATTTATGTAATTTTAGGTAATATTTTATTTATTTTTAATATAACTTAATATAATATAAATTTAAATATTTATTTCATTCTTAAATTTGCATTTTGAATTTAAAACGGGTGTGTACTGAATTTATTAGATAAAATCAAAGAATATGCAAAGAATTCAGAATATAATCATTTGTTAATTAACTTCTGTCTAACTTCGAATTCTTCGTTTCCAATTTAAATACATTTTTAAGCACAGGCCTTCGGCACACTAACCCTCAATCGAACTGATAATTTAATTGCATTGCGCAGTCAACTTGCTCATACAGTCAATTTGCATGAGGTCTCATGAGCCTTGGTACAGTGACGTATTGAAGAGTTGATGTTTGCGGAGATATGAGAGAAAATAATGATGCAATCTCTGAGAAGAAACGCTAAGAAAAGCTGCAGCATGATCTCATCCACATATTCAAGTTTTTCATCCACATGGAGGCTTTTCCGGTTGACGAAATAAGCAAGAAAATCACATAAACTACTCAACAGGCCGCTATAAAAGGATTCACTAAGATACCTGCCGCCTGCCACTCCACCGTCTCATCAGTTTAAGAAAGACTTAAGTCAACTTTGGTTTCAGGATGTATACAACTTCATACGCGACGATTAACGTAAAAGTGTGTGTTTGTGTGTTGATAGCTGCCACTGTGCCTGGTGTACCAATGCATGAGGTTGATCGTTTCTCTGTTTTCCTGTCTTATCTACCATCGCAACCTTAAGTCTTATAGTACAGGACACATACAACCACACGCACATACACGCCATCGAAGACTTTTTACACACACGTTTCTGTTGCACTTAAGACTTCTTCCAACTTGGACAGAAAAATGCTACAGAATGAAAAATACTTGCACATATAAAAGAAAAAAACATTGCAACGTCGAGCGTTAAAATTGTAAATAACAACAATAAAAGAATAAATGAAAAAACAAAGTACAACAAAACGTAAAAGCAGCATAAAAGAAACAGAAGAAGTAATAAAAAAGATAATAAGTGGCACAGAAAAGAAAACTGACAATGAGACAAAATAAACAGAGATAACAGTTAGAAAAAGAAACACGCAGCAACATATGCAGAGAAAAAACCGCACACACACTCACACACTTTGTAATAGGTGCGAAAAATAAGGACTTTTTCCATGCTTTCATCGTTCAAAGACCACTGAAAGCGCACACTGAAATCGAGTGGTTTGGGGCGAATGAACGGAAAGCAGAGGAATAGAGAAAGAAACAAAGATAAAAAAAATAGATGTGGACAAGAAACAGCAGACACAAAGCATACAGGGTGTCTAAAGCGAAAATAACTCCCAGCAACCAAGAAAAAACACTATAAAAAACGAAAAAAAAAAGCAAAAGGACTTTGAATGAGGTTTAACGCTTCAAAGAAGAAATGGAAATTTATATTCACGCAACGAAAATGAAATTTTCTTCATATTTATCAAGAGATTTAATTCTTTCTGCACCTTTCTCCATTGCAGTTTAGAAATATTCACTTTAATTTCTATGAATAACAAATAAATTAAAAACATATTCCCAAACTGAAAAATAAAAAAATAATTAAACGACGAGCTTTGTTATTATTAAAGGATTAAAATGAGCAAGAAAACTCAGTTTCAAACTAAACTAAACTAAACTGAAGTGCACGTTTTTTGGTCATTGATTGGTAAAAGTGATTATTGACTAACCAAAGAACAGCAAAAGCAAAGAGCAAAACAAGTAACAAACATCATGCAATTAAACTTAATTGTTTGTCCGCTCAGCGACTGATTCAAGTGGAGGATTTTTGCAAGCTGAATACAAATTTAAGTCATTTAACTGTGAATGAATGCTTGCCGTTATCACTATTGAATTCAAACGATCATTCATCACGTTCCTTAAACTAATTTCAAGCATAGACAATCAACGGAGAGTTCAATGGTCGCTTTTCTTTGCAATTCGAAGCTTGAAATCACGATTGCAACTGAAAATGAAGATGGACGCTGTACGGACCATGTCAGAGAACGGAACGGACAACGGTTTGTGCAGTTTTCTTGTTACAACAAACAAGAGAACATCAGCAAAACTGAGAGATAATTAAAAGCTAACAACGAGAACAGCAACACCAGCAGCCAAGCACACGATTCTGGGCAATATGCGTCGATTGGAAGAG
Source organism: Thecophora atra (assembly GCA_937620795.1). Taxonomy (NCBI): domain Eukaryota; kingdom Metazoa; phylum Arthropoda; class Insecta; order Diptera; family Conopidae; genus Thecophora; species Thecophora atra. The sequence goes on along the minus strand of OW569401.1, from coordinate 41,037,206 downwards.
CAGCGGTGGCTTGAGGACTCGCCAGAACTCGCTACTGATAGAATCATATAGGACAACAAACAACAGCATCGCTGACAACATCAACACTTCCTCGACTGAAGCTTGTTTCCTTGGTTCCAACTCCATAAACTTGTAATTTTGGACATTTTGGTTACCTCCCGCGTTTCCCAAACATCAGCACGCTCCTTGTACAACCACGCCCAAATGTATGCAACTAGTTTTCCTAGTAACAACAAAGTCTTAAACTTTAATGCAAAATGATTGCTGTTCGTGTGTTAATGTTGCTGTTGTTTTAGATGTTGCTGTAAAGAGAGTTGTTGTTGCAGTGATGCTTCCACCTGGCATTTTATTCACATTTTTCCACAATGCATATTTTAACAACCTTGTGAGCTCGGATTTTTGGTCTGTTTGTTCTTTGTTTTCGTTGAGAACTTATTGGAAATGTCGATGTGTTGTTGTTATAATTACTTTGTATACATACAAAACCCAAGAAATTTCCGCACAAATTAAGCATTTACTTACTCAATAGTTATTTAAGTAATAGCTTAATAGTGGAAACAGTTTTAATAGTTAAAATTTACGACAAACTTCAGCACACTGATTTCGCTTTAAATATTATAAATTTCTTACTTGTTTCACTCGACTTTTAACGTTTAACACTGACTTTAGATACCTTAATTTTAATATAACAACACAAAGCAGAAAAACTGAATCAAAAACACATAGTGACAAAACCTTCCTGTGCAACTTGAGCATCACTTATTAAACATTCAACAGCAAAAGAAAATAATAAAGACACTCTTTAGTCTTCAGTAATTATTTCGCATCTACTTTTCTACACTTGCACTTCACTTTGCTCTTTATTTCGATCCGTTTCCTACTCAGAGAAATTCTACACAGACACTACACAAATGCTGCTAAACATCAAAGTGAGTCTGCCTGAAAGTATGCAACATTATTTTAAGTGATAAAAAGTTGTACATGGAAATTCCTGACGAAAGCGGATCCCGCAAAAGTAAAAAGAAGCACCAAAAGAAGAACACGTGCTCCATCGGTTGATTGTGTTCAGATGTGGGCAACAACATCTACAACAACAACAACGAGGACATGAACAAAAACCATTCGTTAAAAGGTATTCTTTTTCTTTTTTAAAAAGAGTGACCGAAAATCGAATCAAAAAAATGATAGTAACTGCAATGAAGGCGAAATTGAGAATAGGAAATAATTAAGCTATTTAAAACAATCAATAACAAAAGTATAAATATTTAAAAGAATCAATTTACATGACCAGAAAAATTATAAATAGAAAATTAAATTTATTTCATTAACTATGTTTTGGATGAAACTTCAATTTACATATATTAAATTATACAAAGATTTTCCATTCATAACAGCAATTTCTATGTTTAAGTATATAAATTTTGAAATTACTTTACAAATTTCATTGAAATAAAACCTTAATTAAACGAGAAACTTCAACAACGCTTCAAAGCATCAACGCTTTATGTTTAATTGGCGCAACACAATTTACATTCGTTTCCCAAGAGCCAACAGTAAAGCATAGAATAAATATATAGAAGGCAAAAAGATCTATAACAAAAACAACGCACAGAACAACATGAAAAAATTTGTGAATGATTCATTTGGACGTAAAACAAAAGCGTAAAAACAAAATGACATTAGAGACATGATTAATTTGTGTTCATTATTATTTATTCAGACTTTTGTCGGGTTTTTTTGTTTAATTTGTGTGTCAAACATATCAAACATTATTCCACAAATATTATTTATACAAAATGTGTACAAACATTTATTTAAAACTAGCTATTCTTAACATACTAAACATATTTACCTAAGATTATATATCAAATTATATTATTTACAACTTAACACTTAATCTCCTAATTTATTTACATAAGAATTTAAATTTCTTAAAAAAATGGAGAAATAAAAGGATAACATTATTTTTTTTTTTTTAATAAAAAACCTAAGACTACATACTTAAAAATATCTTAAACTAAACTTAAAAGTAACTAGTGCTAGGTGACCACATATTTACATCCATTTTAAGCTGTGTTGTACACAGTATTGTTTATATTTAAAGTGTTAAACCTTCTATGATTGAGCATCATTTTTTTTATTGCTATCATCGAGTAAATTGCTTTTATCCAACAACAGGATATGTGTTGCTGACAAATACTTCAGTCACTGTGGGACTGGTCATTTTCTCAGAAAATTTTTTCAACTCATTATTTTCTGTGTTGACGATATTATTTAAAACTTTAGTAGCCGTTTCAGTTAAGAAGGTATCAATTCTCTTTATCTGAGCAATGCTATACAAGGTTTCATTTGAGCAATACCTAAGAATATCCTCAGCATTGACTGTATTTTGCCGGCCTGTGCTTATCCTCTTGAAAGTACGGATCCGCTCCATTTGAGTCGACGAGATGTGGAACCAAACTGATTTCTTACTCCGATGTTCAACATAAAATGCATAAATGCAATTTGTGTGTTGAACAAATTTGTTGCACTGAATTTTCTAATTTAAAAAGTTTTCCCTTTATTAGAAGTTATTTCAATGCATTTAAATTATAATATTGTTTTTATTTATTTATATTAATTTTTACCAATTGTAATTAGTTCATTTGTTTTGAACACTTTTTAAATCTCTCTAAATGTTAAAGGAAATTAATTGCTTAGTACTAATTAATTTAATCTAATTAAATGTTTCTCAAATATTCGTTTTACGGCTATTTTTTAATTTGTTTATTTGTGCATGTTGATATACGTCTGTACGATAAATGTAGATGGATATTTGAATAAGTCTGTCTGTAATCTTTTCAGTGCAGCACGGCGTATGCGTAACATTGAATTCGATTAATCGGCCAACTTAAACGACATGAAAACATAAATAACGTATAATATAACGATAAATCACCATCATTTACATAATTACTATATACAAATTATGCCTGTTTTATTTCTTAAAATAATCTTCTTCTGTACAAAGACTTTATAATGAATTGTTGCTTGTTCGGAATATTTGCTAAATGCATGATTTCGTAAACTTTTATAAAGCAGAATGCAGGAGAAAAACGAGGACGATTATAGACAACGGAAGAGCAAAAACAACACGGAACAATAAATATTCAAAGACAAACAACAACTAAAAACAAAACTCAAAGTAACGAGATAAACAAAACACAGCAGAACAACAAAGCCCAACAAAACAGCGCGATGCGATGCTTTAATTGGCGTTATCACAGATAAAGGAATAACAACGACAACTGCGACGACGATGATGGTGACAGCAGCAAAAACATAAACAGCAGTAACAACATCAGCCAAATCTCCATACGTAATCCAATTTTATGGCTCGACGTTGGTGAAATTTACTGAAGTCACTTAAGAGAAAAGCACAGAGACAGTCAGACAGTCAGACAGACAGAGAGACAGACAGAAAGTCACAGTGGCGCAACAACAGGTTACAGAGGTACCGCCCACACCGCCTACTTTCACATTAACGCTCGCATTTATTATGCAGAGAATTGAGTTTAAATTCCTCTTTCCAAAAACCTTTGTTTCCACTCCTTTTGTTTTACATTTGTTTTAGTTTTGCTTTGTTTTGTTTGTTGAACTTTTGCAATGCATTCGTTTGATTTTAGCGTAACTTTAAATTTCGGATTCATTCCATTCCAAATGGAAGACCAACTGAATGCAATCGTGCTTCATACGATGAATCGTTGTTCAAATTAAACACATGACCAACAACCAACAACATCACACCAACACCAGCATCAGTAGCAATTAAATTTTTTCACAAGTACAAAGATTTCAAGTACATTCAGAAATTCATGCATTTCATAAGCATTTCCTTGTTGAGGCTATTTTCTATATCTTTTAAGACTTAATAAATCGGTTATTATTAAGCTAAGTTAAGCAAAAAGCTTGGGTTTGTTGATGTAAATTGTGATTGTGAACAGAAATAATTCCACTGACCGCCCACAGCCGTCCTGTTGAGTTGTTAAGCTAAGGTGAACGTCTTCGTACCACCTCAAAGTAAAATTCGAAAATTTCACCGCTACAAAATCCGAAAATTTCCTACGAATTACAGTCTGGGAAAGCAGCAGCTGTTGCAATTTCCTTGCTGTGTTAATGATGGTTGAAGCGGCTTTAGGGGATCCCATTTTTGCTGTTGTTGCCCTTCTCTTCGCAGGATCATTTAAAATTTTCAATTTTATTTATTGGAGAATTTAAGAGCAAAATTTTCTAACAATGTGAAAACTACGCTTTGAATATAACAGTTTGAAAGCGTAAAGTACTTTATTATCACAATAAACTGCGAGCAACAAATGTTATAAAGGGGAAAAAGGAATCAACGGATAAGAAACTCGATAATGTATTTAATCGATAATCGAATTGAGCCCAAAAGTGATTAACCACAATCGAAATCGAAACCAATAAACAGTCGAAAACCTGAATTGTAGTCTACTTTCGAATTCGACTTGAGTGATGAAGAGTTGCTTATAGACATGGCAACGTCAGTTTTTATTGCTTTGACACTTCGGTACTTCAAAGTCGAAGTCTAACGGATTCTATGAGCCGTCGCCGCGACTTTACTCAAGCGGCTCGAAAGCCAGGGTGAACTTTGTCGGTATTTGTCGTTACTTTCTTTTTCCTTTTTCAAATTTTGAAAAACTACTAAAAACTTTACAATTTCCTTACTGCTTTTCAAGTAATACTTTTCCAAGGTATGTAATTTTTATAAAGTACTTTTTTTGAGATAATTCCACCACCTGTTTTTTTTTTTTTTTGTTTTCTTACAATTTTCATCAAAAATTATGTCATCTTGGAACAAAATAACTTCCGTTAAACTGCTTTTCCGCCACCGAAGCTGCTGCAGGGTTTGACTCCGGGTTTCACTGTGTTATTCAGCTGAAAGCATGAATAGTTTTGGTTTACTTTTTTGTTACGGGCGCCGCCTCCACAACTCCTTTTTGTGTTTGAAGATAAAAACTTTACCTTACTGCACATAACAATAAAGGAAAATTTAAGTGAGTCGAGTTCTACTTTCGCCAAACTTTTCTTTTATTACATACTTTAATGCACATATTTCTATATACATGTGTAAGTTATTTTAGGTGCATGGATATGCGAAATTACAAAACGCAATCTCTATTATGACTGCTTAAAGGATCTTCGTCGTCCCAGATTCAGTCTTTAATATTTTAGAGTTAAGTATTTCCGCATAACATTTAACGCACTTCCTTCCTTCCTTCCCTCCTTCTTCCTTAACTTAAAAACTTGTTTAAATAGAAAGTAAAACAAAATAAAATACAATCGAAAGAAGTCAAAAACTCACGAAGTACGGACACACAGAAAAAAGTTTAACGAATGCAGAATCTTTCTCTGCTCTCATTATAAAAGAAAACGATGTTTGTGATTTCGGAAATCAAAAATCAAAAAGTTTCTTGCCAGTCCGCACGTGATTTATATACGCAATTTGTCGCAATTGGAGGAGTGCGCGAATTTGTGCCTTTGTCCAAATTCCCGGCGAACTTCTTTTGGCTCGACTTCGGACAAGACAACGAGGACGACGACGACGTGGAACACATGCACGACTCCGCACGCACAAAAACTTGCACTTGCTGCGTTGACGACGTCGTGGCTCTGCTTCTGCCACTGCTTCTGCGTCGGCGTATCGCAGCGATGGCGGGCGATATCATAAAATAATAAAAAGTTTGCACATATGTTACCGCCGTCTACTTTTATTATTGCGAGTCAGTTGGAAAAGAACCAGCAGCGTCTGATTGAGCAAGAGTAGAAGCAAAGCTGCGGAAGAAGAACAAGAAGTAGATGCTTGAAAATTAACAGAAGCTGGGAAAATATTAGAAGTAATTCAAGCAGAAAAAATAAAACAAACAAAAATTTCACTTTATAAATTATCATGTCTTTTAAAGCGATTGAAAACGTTTTGTTGATACAATTTTTTTTCGGTAACATTAAAGAGAATAAATTTTTGTTTTTTACGGAAAACTTAACCCACAAAACTCATCAAATTTCAGTTCAACTTGAAATTATTTCAAATCTGCGTTTCTCTTTTTTTTAAGGATTTCATTCAGCATCATCGCCAAATTGTATATTTTCCGCTTATTTTGCGATGTATCTTCTTTACAGCATTCGTTATCCTTGGAAATAAATGACCACGAGTCTCAGTTGTATGTTCCCTTTCATGTGTGCAGTTAGCGACTGAGTTCTACTCTCTGTTTGCCAATTTCTAGAAGTTGGCTATAAATTAATGAAGTTTTACAAAATTTATAGAGTTGCAAGTTTACGCTTCTTAATTGTTTGTTTGTCTTCTGTTCTTCCTCTTTGTGTATTGTTTATTTCCTTGTTCTTTTGTTAGTTTATTTGTGGAAAACTTTTGCTTGTTGCTGCACTTCGATATTTGGAGAGAGAGCATTTTCCATTCTAAAATATGATGCATCAAGTAAACGCAATGCAACACAGAACTTGAAGAATCACCACGTCCCGAAAAGACGATTTTCACCATATTTCATCAGCATGTGAATAATCGTCGGCGTTCGTTCGGTGTAAACTAAATACAACTTCACAGGAAGTCGACGATGTCTTGCAAGATATTTCGTAATTTGCCTTTACTAAAATCCCTGGCGACATGTTAAGGGACAGTGACTTGCAGGTTGTCTTCAATCAGTTTTATTGTTGTCTTTGTAGACGCGAAATTCAGTGTAAATGCATAAAAACTCTCCTTTCTTCTTTCCTTTCAATCGTCTCGTTCAATTTGCTAATTTCGTATTTTAGCCATTCTTTGGCTCACTCGTTTTGCTTTATAATTTTTTTATTTGTTTTTCCGCTCCTCTTTGGCAATCACGCATCACACATTTTCCTTTCAATTACCGCCATTTTTCTTTAGTATTATTATTATTATTCGGGGTTTATCGTGGGATAAAAACTAAAAGTGGTCCATTGCACAACTTGTGTTGTGTCTATGTTTATAATAGTTCCTTTGTTTGTTTGCATGTGTGCGCGTCACTTTATATGCTGTTGTTGGGAACTGTTGCTTTACTCTGGCTGACTATAAAATTCAACAAACCGTGACCAAATCCTGGCCATATGTTGGCAACACCAGCTATGGATTTCATGCCACGTTGTTGTTGCTCGTAATAAAAATGCACACACATAAACATTATAACTGTGTGTGTGTTAATAAAAGGAGTCGGTAATCCATGAGCCGGCGATGGCGGACTTCACGATATGTTTTAATGTGGCCAGAAATGTCATTGTTGTTGTTGTTGATGTTTGAAACACATTCTTCCATCTACGAGATGCTACATTTATTCACTAATTCATTCATTCATTAATTTTTCGTTGGAATGGTTTTGAATTGTTCACAGTGAAAGAAAATATAAAGGAAATTAAGAAATTGTGCAGTGATTCCAGTTAACAAATTTTTTAAAAACATTCGTCAAAGATTGTTTTTATTTTTGTCTGAATTCTTTTCAAAACAAACACATCAACACTTTTGCAACATTTGTGATAGCCACAACTGAATTATCATCGCAGCATAAAAGTATGCAATTGGATTACGTTATATTAAAAACTGCTGCTTGCAATTTTATTATTCAAACTAATAACTTTTTTAAAGAAAAGAATAAAAAAATAAATAAATTCGAATTTGTATTTATGAATTTTATTTGTTCACACATGAAACACTTTTCTGGTATTGTTAACTTAAATTATAACTTTTTATCTATACTTTTACATCATACTTTTTTGCTATACTTTTAAATTTATATTTTTTAGATAATAAATTAAAGTTGTTTACAGTTGCTCCTTAAATTCTATATACTTATAACCATTTTTACAGGAAATGCTTATGATAAATTGAAATTGTAATATTAGTGTACGGTTTGTAACAATCAATAAATATTAATTCCAATTTTAACTTCCACTGATACACTTATAATTAAGTTGCGATTGTCCTTTCAGACGCGATTTTGTAATTTCTCCATTGAATGTTCCTTCCATTTCCTTGAGCTCTTCGTAAATTGAAATGACTTCTTTAAATTATTACAAGTCGTTATCCTCGCAAAATCCTTTCGTTTGCATGCAAATTACTTGTTGGATGGAGATTTTTATTGACTTTAATCTAAGCTAAAAGAGCTTTAAGAGATAAATTGTCAGTGCTTCGGGATTCATCCCCAATGTAATACGTAACAACAACAATTAAATACTTATTTACATTCCAATTTCGTCTGCCGATTACAGTGAACAGTTGTTGGCGTTGATTAATTTTTCTGTCATATTGTTGACATACGTTACGCATCCAGACTCTCAACAGGCAGACACTTGCAGAGAGAAGGAGGAAAACAGAAATGAATAAGAAGAGATTTCACAATTCTTGCACTTATTCGACTTTTCCTTAACGAAAGCCGCTTCAATCCGAGCAGCAGCAGCTACCATCGATGGGTTGGGAAACAGTTTTGCTTGCTTCCGGCTTGGATTCCATTGGGATTTAAAATAAATGCCAGCATCTTGTCGAACTGTCAAGAAGCAGCATTCAGCAGCCGCTCAGTTCTTACATCTCGTCAGCAACAATGCCACGCCTTCTTCAGGCAACAGCTGCATCAGGTGAAGAAATAATAATGTGTGTTTGTGTGTGCGTTTATATGGATGTGTGTGCTTTTATTCGTAATGCGTATCTTTGCTCTGTACGTAATTTTAAATGGCAGACAAAAAGCGACTTATCTAAGGTTTCTTTTTACACTTCTTCCTTTCTGACTCTTCTCTTATCTGATTATTATGAATATTACTATTATTATGTATTTCTTTTCTTCTCTTTTTCGTTCGTTGCGTTGCGGGTTTTTTCCTGCTGCACGTAGAAAAGCGATTCCTCGTTCGCAGCTTGTAGCAAATGCGATTGTAAGTGATAAGAAATGTCAGCAACAACAACAACAAAACCTCAATGCAAATTTAGCTTTCATTTTTCTTTTTCCTTTCCCTCTTGATAAAAATTAGTTTTTTTCTTGTCGATCTTTACTTAAAGAATTGCAACAAAGAATGATTTTTCTTATTATTTCGAAGCTTCCTCTCTTCACTTTTTCTTCGTTGGCTCTCCTGGTTTCCTTCTTTCCGCACTTCTTAAATAAATAAATTCTTATATGCATTTTAATGGGTTTAGTTTTTAATGCATTTTAAATTTTACTTAGAAGTTTTTTCGATTCTCAGCTCTTGGATTTTCCGTGAACATCTGTGACGTCTGTGATTTGCATACAGCTGTCAATTTTTCATGTTAAAAAATGATATTCTCTCTCCCTATTCCTCTTTCTTATTGTCATTTCGTGTTGCTTAAGTTCAGTTGTGGCGCTACGAATTTATTTAAAGTGGTCCAAAGTTTGGCAGAAAACTTTAAGGCTTAAATTCTCACAAAGAATCGTTTAAATTTTCATCTTTATTTCTATGTTCACAATTTTAAATAAATTTCAATCGAAGTTAAATTGTTAACGAAATGAAAACATAAATTAATAAATAAATACTTATAAATTATAGTTATAAGTTATTTATATTATTAAAGTTATTATTAATTTTTTATTATGTGATGTATTGTTAATCTGGAAAATTGCCTTGTTTCTCGTTTAGTTGACACAGAAACTCTTCTTTTGATAATCTTCAATTAACTAAATCGTAAATAAAAGAAAAATCGCCAACAAAACGAAAAGAATCGCAAGAAAGTGGAAGATTATTGCTCTTAACTCAACTCTTGTAATTTTTCCTCATTTACATTTACATTCTTGGGAGGTCGATGACTGTCGAAGACAATTAAATGATAAGACTTGTCTTGATATATATTATAAATTTACTTACATCCAACTGAAATAAGTTTGTGTTCTACGTTTACATTTTATTACATTTTCACATTTAGTTGCTGTTTGCTAGCTACGAATAACACTCTTTAAAGTAAGTTTAAACGAAGCCTTATAAATGCTTTAATCCGACGACTAAATAACACCAACATTGTGCAATAGACTGTGCAATGTGGTGTCTTTTACATATTTGTTAATGTACAGTTTCATTGCTAAATACGTAAAGCTTCTTGCAGCTTAAGTTAAATATTTATTTAAGTTTCTCCTAAGAAACCAGAATTTTTTTTAATTAATTAATCTCATTTTATTTTGTTTATATTTTATATTTATTTTCACTTTTTCACGCTTTTATTATTATTAATATAAAATACGAATCATTTCTTTCTTTGATTAACCTTTAATTACCCAACATTTAATTTTTTCTTACAGTTTATTGTTTTTTCTTGGTTACGGGAATATTTCTGGGGCAGTTATTAATTTCCATTCTGAAGCAATGTTTTGATCCGTTCACCTTTTAAATACGGATTAATTGCGAAGTCCGGATTCATACAGAAGCATGCCAAAAGTATGTCAGTGTAATTGAAAGCAAAAATATTCAATGTAATTTAGCTGTGAGTGGCTGCGGTTGAAAACTGCACCTCCCTCCCCACAGTTACCAATCTGTCCTGAAGCTTCACATGAATGAAGTTTGCATCACTGATGACAATAATTTACAGAAAGTCATCCAAAAACAGATCTTCAATTTTCGCTGCCTTTATTTGTGCTGCTCAACTAATTGAGAACGTCGATCACACAGAAAAGTCGTGTATAAAAGTTGTTTAGCGTGGTAAACGATCAAAAGGGACTTCGAAAACAGTGTGTGACTGCGAAAGTGAATGATAACTCCACACACATCAGCTGAAAATGCGTTTACGTCGTGCATAAAGATAAAGTCAGTCTCTCTTCAGTTTCTAACGCGAACACTTGCAGTCTTCAGATTATATTCGACCGCTTTTGCGTCACTGTGAACTAGTTTTGCAACTCAGCTTCAGTCTAAACTCTCACTTCGACGAAGATGTCAGCCACGAATTCTTACTGGCGAAATAAAGTGGCCCTCGTTACCGGTGCATCGACGGGTATCGGCGCAAGTGTTGCAGTGACCTTAGCCAACGCCGGAATGCTTGTCGTAGGCATCGCACGTCGCTCAGAATTGGTCGAAGTATAAAAAACCTTTCACTCCAAAACTTTCACTGTCGAAAACGTTTTGCAACTGTTGCAGGAACTCAATCAGAAAGTCACTGGAGCGGGTAAAATTGTTGCTCGTCGTTGCGACTTAAGCGATGAAAGCAAGATTTTAGAAACCTTCACTTGGATCCAATCGAAATTCCAGAAAATCCATGTTCTTGTGAACAATGCTGGCATTATGAGAGCTGCATTTTTAATAGGTACGTTTGAAAAATCAACGTTGTATCGTTAATGATCTTCCCTTCTTTATTTTATCGAAGACATTTCAAAAGCCGACATTGATTCATTGTTCAATTTGAATTTCGGTGCAGCGGCGATTTGCATTCGCGAAGCGATCAAATGTATGCGTTCCGAAAATCAGAGAAGTCACATTGTCATTGTGAATAGGTAAGTGCAATAAAAACAACACGCAGCAATGTTGAATACATCCCTGATGAGAGAAGTTGCTACTCAGACTTTTGAAAATCATGGCGAGCGCAAATACTTTACACAACACCTTCCATTAAAACACAGTTCTTCTTATATTTGCACGGTTTTGCTGTTTAACTGATTGTTTACTCCACTTTCTTTTTTATGTACTCTTATTCCGTGTCCTCAACTGTTTCTGGATTTACACGCATAGCATCCTTGGCCATCGTATTCCGGATGTTCCGGTGCCTTTATTCAACGTGTATCCTGCGTCGAAATACGCAATTACTGCACTGTGCCAAACAGTGCGTCAGGAAATACATTTTTTCAAATTAAATATTAAATTAACGGTAAGCAAGCACACACCTGAGTTGTTTGAACAGACTGTCCTCGTACGATGTGCGGATGAACGGCTGTTTTTGTCAGTCAGGAAAGCCAGGCCACGAGACAAAAGCAGACATATTTTTTTTTACGGCCTGCATATATTTTAATACATATGTGCAAACATATATGACAGAGACGTATGTGTCAGCACTTATAACAAGGAAAATTTTATACATTTTTAATTTGTTGATTTTTCGCTGAAGTTGTGCATTTCAACGAGCAGCAGCCGCAGCGAACGCATTTTTGAATTTATTTTTCTTGTTAATTATCGATGAGTGTGTTTGTGTGTGTGTTTTTTGTACATATTTTACTTTAATATAAATGGAAATTTATTTCGCATGCTGAGTGTTGATATGATTCTGAGTGCTGACGAAGGTGCTGATAAAAATCGACGATGAAGGTGGTAATAATGGCAAAATACTAGTGAAAGTATTAATCGTTTATCTGTCAAAAGTACATCAAGAAATAACTATAACATGACAACTTCTGTCTATGAGAATATTTCATGATATGTCAATACTAAATTTACTAAAAATTGAAGCAGCGGTTTTACTGTGGAAAGAAAAATGAACATTTGCCACAGAAACTGCATAGACTACCGCATTTAGGCATTTGTACGCCTTATATTAGCTGTTAAATAGTTCATGATACTTTCATTATCTACGAAATGATTTTTTTCTAAGTGCAGAGCATTAATCCTGGTCTGGTGGATACCGATTTCTTGAAGGTGTACTCACACGCTGTGGATGAATTGCCCAAGTTAAAGGCAGAGGATGTGGCGCAAGCGGTTCTCTACGCACTCGATACACCGGAAAATGTACAGGTACTCTAAACATTTTATAAATCTTAGCAGCTTACGTATATGTATATATTTACTTTTAAAGATTGAGGACATAACATTACAAGCGATTCGAGTGCCGGAGAAAGAGATAGAAGAGCATGAAGACGAATCATAATTTTCAGTTACAGAACCGTTCCTAGCATCAATATTTTTTACATAATTTTGAACTAATACAATTTTAATAACATTAATACTTTTAATCTATTAGTTTTAAAGACAAATTTTTCAAAAATTTCAATTAATTTTAAAAAAAACAATTTTTAGGAATTTGAAATTGATTTGTAAATCGTCAATACTTTTAAATAAAATTGAATTCGAATTTAACTTTTTTTTAAAATGATGAATAATTTAAAAATTATTGCAAGGGTTTTGTTTTCTCTTCTATTCTCGTAGCGCTTTGTTCGTGGACTTATCAGGATTATCAAATGCAATTTTACAATTTCAGCCTGAATCTGCCGGCATCTGGAAAGCTCTTTTTCGCAAAGCTCAAAGCTCAGTACTTGAAACTATCAGCAAAGAGAATACATATATTCATGAATACACATATGTATATATACTCTTTGCTATCAGTCATCAGTGTTGTCACTTAAACGTTTGATGTTGCTAAAATATTTAATGAAAGGGAAAAATATTTCTCTTTGCACAGATACTATTTACATTAGATCTACAAAATAAAGTTATTGAAATTTTACTTATAAGAAACAATTTAAGTTTTCTTATTTTATATGCGCTATTGTAATAAATATTTCGCGAAAGCAATCAGGTATTTTCTGTATTAATTTTTTGAAGTGAGGCACACATTTTATTTATTCGTTGCGTCAACATTCAAAAAATCATTAAAAAGACGAATGTAATGTTAACGATTTTTCTATGGCATCCACAACGTCAATAATCAATTTGTTAAAAAAGTGAAGTTTATTGAATTAGTAGAATTTTTGTATTAATTAAACGGAAGAATAATTTTTCCTTTAAAATTGTATAACAAACTCTCTGAGGTTTATGGTTTAATTTTAATGAATTTTTAAGGATTTAAATTTTTTTTGCTTCGCAAACAAATTCCACAACAAACCACCCTAAAAATCGTTGCTATTGACACGCACATATCAAGCGAACAGCGCTGAAAAAACATAAAGAGTGAGGGAGCCAACTGAAGCTACTTCTTGGTATGGAATGAAAACACCAAACGGAATCTGTCAAATTTCCTTTCATGTGAATTTTTTTCTATCTTCAAAGATTGCTGTCGTGTTTTCTGTCGCTTTTGTAGACGTTGCTGTCGTCGAACACCCTTTTTCGAATTTTAATGTTGAATTAATTACAATATACGAGAATCGGTTTATTATAAATGTTAGAAATTAGATTTTGTACTGTAAATAATATACTTGTTCATATAATTGTTTTATATATATGAGGAATATGTTTTCTTACTGTCATTGAGATTTCACTTTATTATTATTCTATCAATAAAACTATCAGGTTATGGGCCCAGAAAAATAAAATAATTTTGAATTTAAAAAAGAAAAAAGGAAAAATTCTGCATATTCAACATTGTGGAGATTCGTGGACATTGAATAGTGTAGACACGGAAGATGAAACCTCGCATAAGCGTCTAGGACATGCCAGCAATAAAGTCATCAAAAGAATGATCACCGGAGCAGTAAATGGAGTTAACCAAGGAACTTTAAACGAGAGTTGCATCACTTGTCTAAAAGGAAAAATATCAAGACTACCTTTCAAGCAGACAGGAATGAGAGCCAAAGGAATTCTGGAATTAATTCATACAGATGTATGCGGTCCAATGGAACAAACTTCAATTGGTGGTTCACGCTACATGCTTATCTTCATGGACGATTTCTCGCGAAAAGTATTCGTGTATTTCATACAGCGCAAAGAAGAAGTAGTCGATAAATTCACAGAATTTAAAAGTTTCGTGGAAAACCAAAAAGGAAAACGCATCAAAATACTCAGAAGTGACAATGGTAAAGAATATTGCAACAACAAAATGCAACGAATTCTTATGCGCAACGGAATCCAACATCAAACCACTGTTCCGTATACACCTCAACAAAACGGTATGTCTGAGCGAATGAATAGGACAATCATCGAAAAGTCACGTTGTTTACTAATTGAATCCGGCCTTGGAAAAGAATTCTGGGCTGAAGCTGTAAATACAGCGGTTTATTTAATAAATCGAACACCATGCAAGGGTCTGGAGTATATAACCCCAGAAGAAGCTTGGTCAGCAAGGAAGCCAAACTTAAAGCACCTAGAGGTTTTCGGATGCAAAGCAGTTATTCACATCCCGAAAGAAAAAAGACAGAAATTGGACGCCAAAGGGAAGGAAGTCAACTTCATCGGATATTGCGAGGTCCAGAAAGCTTATAGATTCTACGATAACTTGAAGAAAAAGGTAGTGACTGCCAGAGACGCAGTGTTTCTTGAAGCAGCAACTTTCAAAACTACTACCGACGATGCTTCATACTATCAAGTGTTTCCCAGTACCGATTCAGTGGGAGAAGTTGAAGAAAACTTGGTAAAGGGAGAAGTTGAACCAAAACCGATAAGCCAGATAAGAGAAGTTGAAGAAAACTTGACAGTGGGAGAAGTGGCAGAAAACTTGGCAGAGGGAGAAGTTACGGATGAAGAAGTCTTCTATTCAGACAATTCGGATGATAAGGTTAAAGAAGCTCCAGAAATCAGAATCGAAACTGAAAAACTGCCAAGAAGATCATCAAGAATCAAGAAGCCAATAATTAGAGACGACTATATATCCTGCAGTGCATGTGAAGCGATCACTGATCCAAAGACAGTGAAGGACGCAATGAACAGTCCAAAAGGCAAGCAATTGCGGTACGCAATGGATGAGGAATTCAATGCGCTGCTCGAAAACAAGACTTGGGATCTCACAGAACTTCCAAAAGGAAAGAAAGCCATTGATTGCAAATTGACTTTCAAGACAAAACGCAATTCTAATGGAGATATCCAGAGGAGTTGAACTCCGCTAGAGCGGCTAACGAAGAGAACGACGAGCGATTCCATAGCAAATCGACAAGTCGAACTCAGCGAGAGCATCTACGGAGAACAAAGAATCGAAGGGAGAGAGGGAGAGGGAAAGGGAGGGCTGTTCCTCAGAGAACAACAAGCGATTCCATAGCAAATCGACGAGTTGAACTCCGCTAGAGCGGCTAACGAAGAGAACGACGAGCGATTCCATAGCAAATCGACAAGTCGAACTCAGCGAGAGCGGCTACGGAGAACAAAGAATAGAAGGGAGAGAGGGAGAGGGAAAGGGACGGCTGTTCCTCAGAGAACAACAAGCGATTCCATAGCAAATCCATGAGTTGAACTCCGCGAGAGCGGCTAACGAAGAGAACGACGAGCGATTCCATAGCAAATCGACAAGTCGAACTCAGCGAGAGCGGCTACGGAGAACAAAGAATAGAAGGGAGAGAGGGAGAGGGAAAGGGACGGCTGTTCCTCAGAGAACAACAAGCGATTCCATAGCAAATCGACGAGTTGAACTCCGCGAGAGCGGCTAACGAAGAGAACGACGAGCGATTCCATAGCAAATCGACAAGTCGAACTCAGCGAGAGCGGCTACGGAGAACAAAGAATAGAAGGGAGAGAGGGAGAGGGAAAGGGACGGCTGTTCCTTAGAGAACAACAAGCGATTCCATAGCAAATCGACGAGTTGAACTCCGCGAGAGCGGCTAACGAAGAGAACGACGAGCGATTCCATAGCAAATCGACAAGTCGAACTCAGCGAGAGCGTCTACGGAGAACAAAGAATCGAAGGGAGAGAGGGAGAGGGAAAGGGAGGGCTGTTCCTCAGAGAACAACAAGCGATTCCATAGCAAATCGACGAGTTGAACTCCGCTAGAGCGGCTAACGAAGAGAACGACGAGCGATTCCATAGCAAATCGACAAGTCGAACTCAGCGAGAGCGGCTACGGAGAACAAAGAATAGAAGGGAGAGAGGGAGAGGGAAAGGGACGGCTGTTCCTCAGAGAACAACAAGCGATTCCATAGCAAATCGACGAGTTGAACTCCGCGAGAGCGGCTAACGAAGAGAACGACGAGCGATTCCATAGCAAATCGACAAGTCGAACTCAGCGAGAGCGTCTACGGAGAACAAAGAATCGAAGGGAGAGAGGGAGAGGGAAAGGGAGGGCTGTTCCTCAGAGAACAACAAGCGATTCCATAGCAAATCGACGAGTTGAACTCCGCTAGAGCGGCTAACGAAGAGAACGACGAGCGATTCCATAGCAAATCGACAAGTCGAACTCAGCGAGAGCGGCTACGGAGAACAAAGAATAGAAGGGAGAGAGGGAGAGGGAAAGGGACGGCTGTTCCTCAGAGAACAACAAGCGATTCCATAGCAAATCGACGAGTTGAACTCCGCGAGAGCGGCTAACGAAGAGAACGACGAGCGATTCCATAGCAAATCGACAAGTCGAACTCAGCGAGAGCGTCTACGGAGAACAAAGAATCGAAGAGAGAGAGGGAGAGGGAAAGGGAGGGCTGTTCCTCAGAGAACAACAAGCGATTCCATAGCAAATCGACGAGTTGAACTCCGCTAGAGCGGCTAACGAAGAGAACGACGAGCGATTCCATAGCAAATCGACAAGTCGAACTCAGCGAGAGCGGCTACGGAGAACAAAGAATAGAAGGGAGAGGGAAAGGGACGGCTGTTCCTCAGAGAACAACAAGCGATTCCATAGCAAATCGACGAGTTGAACTCCGCGAGAGCGGCTAACGAAGAGAACGACGAGCGATTCCATAGCAAATCGACAAGTCGAACTCAGCGAGAGCGTCTACGGAGAACAAAGAATCGAAGGGAGAGAGGGAGAGGGAAAGGGAGGGCTGTTCCTCAGAGAACAACAAGCGATTCCATAGCAAATCGACGAGTTGAACTCCGCTAGAGCGGCTAACGAAAAGAACGACGAGCGATTCCATAGCAAATCGACAAGTCGAACTCAGCGAGAGCGTCTACGGAGAACAAAGAATCGAAGGGAGAGAGGGAGAGGGAAAGGGAGGGCTGTTCCTCAGAGAACAACAAGCGATTGCATAGCAAATCGACGAGTTGAACTCCGCTAGAGCGGCTAACGAAGAGAACGACGAGCGATTCCATAGCAAATCGACAAGTCGAACTCAGCGAGAGCGTCTACGGAGAACAAAGAATCGAAGGGAGAGAGGGAGAGGGAAAGGGACGGCTGTTCCTTAGAGAACAACAAGCGATGCCATAGCAAATCGACAAGTCGAACTCAGCGAGAGCGGCTACGGAGAACAAAGAACAGAAAGGAGAGAGGGAGAGGAAAAGGGAAAAGAGGCCTACCACTACTTCCTGTTGATACCACGATTCAAGAAAGACTGACTTGCTGAGCGTTACTGTGCTCAATTTATCCTTCTCGCTGTGATTTTGTTCCATGTGTTCGTTCGTTGTCTTGTCGCTGCGCGGGTAGTGTGGTCTCGCTTTTACTCCTTTGCTTATGATGCTATGTACTAGAAAACCGGTTTGTGTTTGTTATGTGATCTGTGCTTGAGTGCTCGCCGCTACCCGATTATCTGCAATGTGATACTGGGTGATTGTAATTTCGAAAGTTTAGTTTTTTACATAATTATGGGAGTGCTATATGTGTTTTTAAAAAAAATATGTACTTTATTATTTCCTTTAAAACTTATAAATATAGATAGAAAAAAAAAGGAACATAAGTCGTGTCTACATAATAATTTGTGCGCCTCATTTCGATGCGCCGAAATGTGTCGTCACACCTCCCCGTTGCTTCCGGGAGGAAATAAAAATTCGTGTGGCGCCCCCTCGGGACATGCGCACTCGATATGTACGTTCCTCGGCGACGTGAAGGAAGTTCACCTGCTGCCCCTTTCGCTTGCACGCTGCCGCCTCCTGAATCCTTGCCCTCACTGCGGCCGGGGCGCAAGCGAGGTTGATCTCCTCCCACTGCGCGGCTGGAGTATCTTCTGCCTGGGGTGTGCGGCGTCTCACAAGGAGAGCGTGATGTTCCATGTTGTTGTTGTTTTGACTATTGTTGTTGTTTTCGCGTTTGTTGTTGTCGTTGTTGTTGTTTTTCACTATTGTTGTTGTTTTAATGATTGTTGCTATTAGGGATGACTTTCCACTTTGGTGACAACTCCACTACTGATGCTATTGTTCGCGGGATGCTTTCTTTTATAGGCTGCGACTGGTCGGGACTGTGTGTGCAAGTGTTTTTTTTGGAGTGTTGGTTTTCCTGTGTCGCGTTGTTACCACGTGCGTGGGTAAAATTGCAGTTTACTCTGCGTAGCTCATCCTTGTTGTCCGGGTGGTAAGGCTTGAGGTCACCGATGTGAGCCGCTTTACTTTTTCCTCCGGGGGTTCTTAAGGTGACAATCACTGGAGAGATAAAGTCTATCACCTGGAAAGGCCCTCGTACTTCGGAGCCAGTTTGGCTGCGAAATTTTCCGCGGCTTTGGACAGGTGATGAGCTCGTACTAACACCATATCTGAAATCTGCGGAATCCAAGCCCTTCGCCTGAGGTTGTAATGCCTTGCCTGTTCACGGGATGCCATTTGCATATTCCGACGGGCTATTTGGAATATCTTCTGCAGCTGGCTCGCCTTTTGCTTTGGTTCCTGTGCTTCTTGGCCTGTGCCTAGAGTGACGTCATCGTAGAGGTTGTTGGAAAGTCTCGGTTCTCGTCCTTGTACCAGGAACGCGGGTGAGTAGCCAGTGGTACTCGACGTGCTACTGTTGACGGCGAGTGCTATTTCGGGAAGATGCTCATCCCAGTCTCGTTGATCAATCCCTGTGTATTGAGCGATCATCGTCTTGATCGTCCTGTTGGCTCGTTCAGTGGGGTTTTCGTGTGGGGTATAGGGTGCTGTAAACTGCTGTCGCACTCCAACGCTTCGTAGGTACTCCTTGAACTGCCGCCTGGAGAACTGGACGCCATTGTCTGTGAGGAGTACCTTGGGTGTTCCGAATTTGGCAACAATCCTTTCACGGAAAGCCCTCTGTAGTGTCGTGGCTGTCGCCTTCCGTAAAGGAACTATCTCTACACATTTCGAGAACCTGTCTAGGAATACGAGCAGCATGTTGTGTCCTCTTCGTGAGCTTGGAAGTGGACCCACAAAATCTGCACATACGGTGGCCCATGGTTCCTCGGGCACTCTGGTCAGCATCTGGCAAGGGGTTCCTCTGATCCGCTTTGTGCCGCTGGCAAGAATCGCAACTCCTCACGTAACGGCTAACTTCCTTGAACATGCCAGGCCAATAGTACCTCCTTGCCACTCGTGCGATGGTCTTCCGTATGCCTAAATGACCGGTACTAGGTTGATCATGGTTCTCTGATAGAACTTTTCGACGATCTGGGCGGCCCACACACAGCTTCCACGGATCCTCGTCGTCGTCGCCGATGTCGTGCGGTATGTGGCGGTAGAGCGCATCGTTGTTGAGCACATAGTCTGGATACTTCGTGGGTTCTTCTTCTGGGCTTCCAGCCAACTGCAAATGTCACCGCCGGTGCCCAGTCTCCCGTCTCTAGGCTGCCTCGACAGTGTATCCGCGACTATTTGCCCTTCCTGTATAGCACTTCGTATGAATGCTGTTGCAGCTCCAGTGCCCAGCGTGCAATTCTTCCGGACGGGTTGTCAATTCCATTGAGCCATTTCAGCGCCATGTGATCCGTGATAACTTTGAAGTGGTAGCCTTCCAGGTACGGCCTCATCTTTCGTACTGCCCAAACAATAGCCAAGCACTCTTTCTCCGTGGCCGAATAATTCTTCTCCGCCCTCTGTAGATGTCGACTTGCGTATGCAATCACGCGCTCGCATCCCTCTTGGTCCTATGTCAACACTGCGCCGAGTCCGACGTCACTGGCGTCCGTTTGCAACGTAAATTGCTTGCTAAAATCTGGGCGTGCCAGCACTGGTGCTTCCGTCAGCTTCACCTTCAGCTCCTCGAACGCTTGCTCTTGCTCGGATCCCCAGTGCCATCGTTTTCCTTTTCTCAGCATACTCGTCAAATGATGGGCGATCTTCGTGAAGTCAGGCACGAATCTTCTGTACCAAGACGCCGTACCCAGGTATCTTCTCAGCTCTCTTATGTTCGTGGGCGGCTTGAGCTCCTTTATCGCCGCAACCTTGTCTGAGTCCGTCTTTATGCCCGTGGAGGTGACTAGATGTCCCAAATACTTCAGCTCGCTTTTGAAGAAGTGGCACTTTTCCCTGTTGATGCGAAGATTAGCTTGCCGAAGGCGGTGAAAGACGCTACTCAGATGCTGCTTGTGTTCGCCTTTGGACCTGCTTACTACCACGATGTCGTCTAGATAGGCGAAGGCATTTGGTTCCATCTCAGGCCCGATGACTTGGTCCAAAAGTCTCTGGAAGGTGGCTGGTGCGGAGTGCAGACCAAATGGCATCACGCGCCATTGAAAAAGGCCTCTGCCAGGAACAGTAAATGCTGAATATTTCCGCCTGCTTGGTTCCACCGGGACTTGCCAATACCTATTCTTGAGGTCGATTATGCTGATGTACTGTGCTCCTGTCAGCTTTTCCAGGATGCAATTGATGCGTGGCAACAGATAGGCGTCGGGTATAGACTTCGCATTAACCTGGCGGTAGTCTATACGCAGCCGCCAGTCGCCAGTCTTTTTCTTGGCGAGCACTATTGGCGAGCTGAACGCGCTCTATGAAGGCTCCACGTAGTTCTGCTGTAGCAGGTCATCGAGTTGCTTGTTGATGATCGCCTGCATGGCCGGGTTCTTAGGGTAGTAGCGTTGTTTGACTGGCGCTTCATCCCTCATGTTTATGCGGTGGCTTGCCAAGCTGGTCACCGCAGTCATTGTTTCGAATAACTTTAATTCTCTGCTTAAGAAATTGTCCACGTCGCTGTCGTCCTCTTGAATTTCGCTAATTGTCCATAGCATGGCTCCAGTATCGCTGCTGTCGTCTGGATCTGATTTTAGCTCCACGCTCTGTTCAGCACATATTAATCTTGCTCCTGCGTCTGCTAGGAAATTCATACCCAATGTGACTGTGTCGATGGCGGTGGGTAGCACTAAGAATCTGGTGCAGATTTTCTGGGCTAAAGGACCACTTTTGCCCGAAAAACGCTACAATGGTCCGGAAAATTAAATTTTCCCTCCAAACCAAAAGCTTAAAGAAAACCACCGCACCAACTGTGCCACGCAATTTCGAGCCATCAGTATGCACTTGTATACCGTCTTTGCCTGTCAGAGTTGCACCCTCCTTTTCACATCTCGCTGGTACCACCGTTCGAGAGTTTTCAAAGCAGGATGAAAGTCCTCTCATGGTGTGATGAGGAACCTTTGTGCTGGTAGGGGAAGGTGCAAAAACACCTACACTGCTGCTGATGGTGTTGACCCCATAGGCCCTCCTAAGCACAAACAGGCAGATCTTCGGACTTTTTCCAATAGTGTGCAGTTTGTTACCTTAATCAGAACCAGCCACCAGAAGACCACCCCATATAGCAATATGGGCGTGACTACTGCAACATACAGCTTATTATCGATTGGCTGAGGCCTTATTTATTACCAATTAGCTTCGAGCTTAATTTCTTATGCAGGGTAGACCGAGAAATTTTGCTTGGCCATAGAAATTAAGATTGCTTCACCCATTCTTAGAGGTTCTATTTGAGGAATTTTATGTTTCCTAATAAAGAGAACCAGCTCCCTTATCTGTGGATTTATCCCCAGACCAAAAGGAGCTTCCCGTCTTTCTAGACTGTTCAACATGTTGCAGCAGGTCTCTGATTATGCACGGTTACCTGCCTGAAGCCACTATGGCAAGGTCCACCAAAACCCTCCTGCCTTAGAGGATCGTCGACCACCAAATTCCACAGCAGATGAACTCGTCCCTGAGGAGTTTCCCTCTACACCATTCGTCTTACTGACTTGAAAACTTACGCTTGAGCATGCTCCTGCGGCCTTCTGACGTAATACCTAATGTTTTTTCCGGGGGTATTATCCGTGCTGATGACAGGAGATGTTTAGCAGGATAAATTTTAAGGCTGTCGATCCGTTCTCGTTAAAAACAAAAAAAAGAAGTACAAAACCCGCAAGCAGCCTAACCATGCCTAAATAGTACTTTTTTTTTCTACAATACTACAACTAAGCAGTGTACAGACCATCTCTACAGACCTTACTCATAGTAGCTAACTTGACTATTTCTCAGAAAGTAAGTGTCGAGCAGAACAAGACCCGTCTACCTCCCTAATGCAATCTCTAGTGGTTGGATTTGAGGATAAGATTTTCCGCAAACTTCAGGCTTCATAGGAAGCTCTACAGCTCTATTTATAGCATTAGAGAAGAATTCTACTCTGATATCTAGTTCCTCTGTACTCGTATATGCAGTATACCCCAGTCGCTCAGACCCAAGGAGTACCGCAAGTCTAGTTTCTATATTCTGTTACAGCGAGATATTTTTCTTTTATGCTTTTCCACCCATTTCGCCGGCTAAGCTCAGGGCAGGTTCGCAACCCGGTCGCACGACATTCCCGCAGGTTTAATTACAGAACATTAACATTGGACTACTATCCCCCCCCCCCCCATCCTTTTCACAACCCTTCGCCCATATCGCCTTAACTTTCGTAGCCCACAGTCATTTTAAATTCACACATTTCTTCATCTTTACTCATAGACATGTATATGAATGTATATTACAACTTCACTTATTATCATACAAGAGGTTTTATGCCTATGTGGATCCACCTAAAGTTCATAATTAATACATAAATACATTACATACAATTTTCTTTTATTTTAAATCAATATGGTGACACATTACTTGCAAAGAAATATATAAAAGATATACCACCATAGATATATGGCTTCATATCTTACGCTCTCCGTTCACGACTGTCTGTTCAAAGTGCTATATGCTTTCCTGACGTCAGAAATTCCTACGACGACAGTGTCGCCTCGCTACGTTGTCCGTCCCGAGAACACTGTACAGATTCACCACGATCCGCACACTGGCTTCACCATGTAGAGATTTCTAACAGCAATCAGCGTGCGTTAACTGCGTGCTATATGCTTTTTAGTTTCCAGCGAAATGAGCATCGTCTTAGCCCACAATGTTTATCGGACCTCTCCACAGATAACCTGATGTATATATAATTCCACGCTCTTGCTCGAATTTTTCGAGCGTGCCACGAGATTGCAGTGGATTTCCACTTTACTCTGTCAGCACCGCATCAGCGTCGGAATGCATCAATGATGATTATTTTTGGAGATCAGATGTGCACGGACGTTAACGTTTATAAATCGCTGATTATCTTGAAATTCTCCTTTTTCTTTAATATTTTTAAATTAATTCTTAGGTGTTGCTGAAAAATAGACAGACGGACATACAATGAATATAGGATGGGAAGGTGGGAAAAGTGTGTGTGTGTGTGACCGAAGTGGTGGGAGAGCTGCAGATGGAGATAGTCGTTGTGTAGGAACATGTTGTTGTTGTTATTTCTTGTAATATGATTGTTAGTGAACGAAGCCGTCTGTCCACAGACTTAGTGTAAACAAAATCATCAAGTGGATTCTTGTGCTGTAGGCTTCCAGTATGTTTGTAATTATTCTTCTAAGTGAACTGGGTGCCCTCGACCGAGTTAGTGTAATAAAATTTCGGTGATTATATAATTGCTTGTGTTGTTGTTGTTATTTGTTGTAATAGGCATTTTTTAGTAAAATGATCGCACTGGAGTTAATGCAATCAAATTCCGTTGGTTTCCTTTTTCTTGCCTATGCTGTTGTTGTTGTGGATTTCTTTTCAATATTTGGTGACATATGGTAGGATTATGTGTATGTCCAATGCGTTCAGGCACGACAGAATATTTATTTGTTTCTCTTCTTTTTTTCTTTGCAATGTATTTTGGGAATGCCTTTCTTGTGAGCGGTGACATTCATGGACATTCATATTTTATAGCGGAATTATAATTATTTTGCGTACCGATACCCGTCCTTACTTATCAAGCAGGCAGAACCAAGAGAAAGCTCATCCACTTCCTCTACTATACATTACTTTCTACTTTTTCCAATTTCCCGTACTGCTTAATTTCTCCATTTTCAGTGCTGGCTAATTTTTCGCAATTTTCTGTAATGGTTTTTAATATCTTTTTTTTTCTACTTTATTCTTCAGTTCTACTTTATGGCCGTCAATGACGTAGCTACGCAGGCCGAACCATTTCTTAAAGCCCGTCAGCGCAGCGTTGTATCCTATCATTATAGTTCGGATACCGATACAAAAAACGCAGGTGATGTGCAACGATTTTTTTGATGGAATCCACAAGGTCAATTTCCAATTTGCTTAAAAAGTACGGTTTACAGAATAAGTACAACTTTTGTATAAACTTTAAACATAAAAATATTTCTAAGGGGAATTTACACTCATGCATCAGGCATCACGACTTTGTTGTTGTTTTGCTAACAAAATTGTAAGAAGAACAAGTGGATGAATTTGATGCCTAGGCATAACGGTATCATTTCATGATGCACGAAAAGCTGTGCGTCAAATAGTCACAAGTGTTGCAACGTCATGAAATAGAAGTTTATTGCTTCTGGAAGTAAAATGGAGTACTTTTCGTGCTTTTTGGGATTAATGTTACTAAGTTAGCAAGGTAGAAGTTAAAAATTAAGTATCCAGCAACACGACAACGGCAATACTGACAAGCAATAGAGTAGTAAGAAAACCAAAGGTTCATGACGCCCCAATGTCAGATACCACTCAGGCACCGAAATGAAGAAGCATTGAAAATAAGCACCTCCATGTAAATTACACCTACGGTTAATGGTTTAATGTTAAAGAATTTTCAAGAATTCTCGTTAGTGTTGTTTCGCAAACAGCTTGCCCAACAAACCACCCTAAAAATCGTTGCTAACATTTGTTATCTGCACGCACATATATCAATCGAAGAGATTGTCTTTTTATGGAATCCACAGTCGAAAAAATTGTTGACACTTAAACATATTTTAATTTGTTTAAAAAGTACAGTTTAAAGAATTAGTAAAACTTTTGTACTATATTAATTAAACAGAAAAGAGATTTCTAAGGTTTATGGTTTAATGTTAATAAATTTTGAAGAATTCACGTTATTTTTGCTCGCAAATAACTTCTACAATAAACCACCCTAAAATCGTTTTAAACTTTTGTTATTTTCACGCACATATGTGAATCGAAGAGTGCTGATAAAACCGAAGGAGTGAGAGAGCCAACTGGAGCTCTTTTCTTGGCATGAAATGAAAACACAAAGCGGAATCAGCCAAATTTCTTTTCATGTGAATTTTTTCTAAAAAGATTGCTGTCGTGTTGTCTGTCGCCTTTTGTCAGAGATAAAGAGATTAAACACTTCGAATTCGCCGTTTCTAAAATCGGTTTGACGTCTGTTTTTTATGCACTGTTGAACTCACGTACACAATACGTGAGATGTACTACAGTGTTGTTCTTGTTTTCTGTGTCATCCAATGTGTACAGAAAACTTGATTGGCATTTTCACCACAGCATTAAAAGCAGAGATAAAAATTTCAGTGAACGTCGAGTTATTTTTTATTATAAAAATAAGTACGTATTAAAGTACATAAACATATTTTTGTTAATAAAGTGCCAAAGTTTATTAACGCCAACAAAACGAACAATTGTAGTACGGATACTAATGAACTGGTGGGTTTAATATTTCGAAATGTATGCTTAATCTTCTGCACTCTACTAATTATTGATTATTTACACAGATCAACAACCGAATGGGCAGCATATTGTCACCTCCTACATTAACTTCGTTGTCGGAAGTGCACAGAATTGCACGAATCAAATCATAAGAACCTAAATATAGACTCAGAAGTTTGGCAGCTGGATGGTGTTGCTAAAACTCGGATCACTACGTCCATTACTGAAGAAACCAACAGTCCGTATCAATCGAAACTGGTGCCTATGAAAAACTTTCATAATAATAGGATAAATTTTGATACAATGTGTGGTGTCAGTTCTAAAGTGGTACATCTTGTACAAGATCGTTAACATGTACTTTACACACTAAAGCAACTAAACGACAAGTCGTCGGGTGCAGCCACAAATCTTACACAAGGTGTTGTTGATTTTTCGTGTAATAAGGACGTTGATCGTTAAAATTTGCTGGGATCATTGTCGGTAAATACATATCTTCAATGTGCTCTAATGCAGAATTCAAGTGGACAACAACGAGGCATAAATAATCCTTTTAACAATAACGTGTACACAATGAAGTTAAGAAAAGCAGAACGAGAAGACTGGTATTGCGAGTGCCATTATGTTCTGGAACTAGCATCCAGAAATTTCAAGTAGAGAAAAAGGTATTTTAAATTTACATTAAATTTTTTATAATTTTTTCTTAAATTTTTATTTATAGGTACCGCCATTAATGTCCCGCAGACACAGCATGAAGTAGCCACAAACTTTTGTCAAGACACGTTCGAACTGCTAGATAGTAAGTTTTATGCAAATATTTTTAAAATGCAACTATAATAATTTAACCTCTCAAAATCGAATGCAACAACCAGCAACTAAACGTTTACGTTTGGACGTCAAAACTTTCCATACAACGAAAGGAAATGCATTTACGTGCTTACCGTCAAGTGCTTGAACAACTGCCAGGACAACTACTATACCAACTACTATACCAGGACAACGTATTCCGGAAGATGTAGATGTTCAACATCAAGCAGAAATTTTGTAATATTTCACATGAAACAGAGCAAATCAGCTATATACATAGATGTTAATACTAACGAAATCAATAATTTCGTACATCGCGCAGATATTGTATTTCCTTTATATATTTTTATAACACAAAGTAAGACTTATTCTAAAACGAAATCAATTAAAATCAAAGGTCTGTTTGCATATTTATAAATTTTATTTATTTTATTATTTAATAGAACAGCAATTGAAATATCTTCAAATGCATTAAAATATGATATAAAAAGTTGTCACAATGCTTTACAATAATAAAAACAGTTTTTATAAACAGTTTATTAAAAGTTTACAATTATTTGGCGTAGATGATTTTATTTATAATATAATGTACATATCCATTAAAAATATAATCATTTTTCGAGTCAAAGAAGAATAAAAAAGACAATATTTGTTATTACATAGTAAATTGTAAAGTATAAATTATTAACAAATCGTATTTATCACGGATTTTTTTTTGGTCAATCTTTCATCGGAATCTTCGTCGGCTTCGAACAATCAATGTTTAGCTTCACTTTCAGCATTATCAAAATCCTTCGGCACAATCCAATCACGCAACTCTTCTCGGTCTAGAAATCCGTCACCATTGAGATCTCTGTACTTTGCAAAGGTTTCACGTTCACTTGTTACCCATTCTGGCTCTTCTTCGACTGGCTCAGAAGATGTATACATATACAGAAATCTTGCCATCTTAATTTTTATCAATGTCCTCTATGGTATCATTAAGCACTACATCGGTCATAATTGGGTTATCCTCCGGATGCAAAAACGCTAAAAACTCCTCTTTAGTAAGACTGTCGTCCGAATCTAGATCAGCGGCAGCCCAACGTCGCCGGTCCCTCTTAAGCATACTGCTGTAGGATATGCCGTTTTCTTCATCTAGTTCACTCTTATCCATTACATCCATAAATCCGTAATACTTCTTATGATAGTCCTTCCAATTTATTTTATTATCACCTTCTGCACAAGTAATAAATTATATACAAACAATTACTTGTTTTTAAGAATTGTATTGAAAAATTTAGTTTTCACCATTAATAAACAAAGGTGGTGAAGTTAGTCAAATATTATTGAGTGGGTGCCAAAAAGAGTGTGAAAGCCCCATGATTTGAATTATATATTAACAATATGTATGTATTGAAAAATTAAACTATATTTAAATTCCCACATTATCACTGTTTATATTTTAAATAAATAGGGTAAAAATTTCGCGTTTGCAACAGAATATTAGACGGACAAGTATATTAAGTCAATATAATTGAATTAAATTTGACAATGCTATGTAAA
Source organism: Thecophora atra (assembly GCA_937620795.1). Taxonomy (NCBI): domain Eukaryota; kingdom Metazoa; phylum Arthropoda; class Insecta; order Diptera; family Conopidae; genus Thecophora; species Thecophora atra. The sequence goes on along the minus strand of OW569401.1, from coordinate 41,008,447 downwards.
ATTCTGAAAGTAAACATTTATTCTCATTATTTGGGGGTTAAAGTTGTGTTATGTACGTGTTTCAAGCATAAAAAAAAATATAATTTATTAATTATTTCATTTGACGTTTCTGCAACCAGCCCCCGTTAAATTAATATTATAAGCGGTTATGGCAAAAATCTCACCACAGAGGAGTACAAATTTTTTGCAGCGAAGTACAAGTTTTTTGCAGCGAATTAAGAAAAGTACAAATTTTTTGCAGCGAATTGCAAGTTTTATTTCATAGTGTAAGTGCAATTCCAGCCAAAATGGATTAGTATGAGCGGCGAATTTAGGAGTGTTTCATCTCTTTATCTCTGCTTTTGTAGCCTTTGCTATCGTCGTCGATGTCGCCGTTTTTCGTTTTTTAATGTTAAATTAATTACAATATACGGGAAACGGTCTGAGTAATAAAAAAATTTCAGCATAGATAGAAAATTTTATAATCAATTAGGTAAATATAAAAATCAATTAACCAAAAGGAGCAAAAGAAACACTTCCCCAGCTTGGCAGCAACTTGTATCTCGATGATTGGTTAGCCAGTGCAAGACTGGTGCTCCGATAGGCACTAAAAACTTCAACTAGTGAAAATCCAGTCTTAGAAGTGTGATAAAGAAAGAACGATTTCGTTTCAAGTAGCAAAGTAGAAAAACAAGACCTTTGAATAATCCCGCATTGCCGTGAATTCAAATGCCTCACCCTGTGATCGGTATATTAGTTGCCTGTTGTGTGGCCATGTTGCAAATATCGGTCACAGGTGAATTTGTCAATAATTCAGTTTGCCGATCAAAGTTCAATGATGGAAAGAAATATTTGTATTGCGAGCTAACGGTGCTTAATTTTGGACTTACCAAATTTTTTCATTGTTTGCTTCAAAAAGTGTGTAACACAAGTCAACATCATTAAATTTTTTTGCCAACTGATATGGAAATTGATTTTCGTCACTTAAGACGTTCATTAAAACACTCGACGCGATTACTTCGACCTTGCTGATTGAACTTTACAGTAATAAAATTTGCTGTTTCAATCGCATAAAATCGAACGGTATATGGAGCATTCTGCTGTTTCATATTCGCACACATTTCCTTTCATGTTTCGTACGTTTGTTAAGATCGTAAAGCTATACATATATGTACATAGTATAAATGAACGTACAAAATGAGGTTTCATAAACTGTGAAGATTTGTTGAATGGCTTAGGGCCAAAAGTGAGGCAGACCCTATATAATATTTTTTCTGAAATGTGAAAGAAAAGACGCGCAAAATGTCTATGGAAATTCCTGGCCAATGTAAAGACAACACTTGAAAATTAATGACAAATATGTTTCTAACTTATATTTGTTAATAATTTAGCCAACATTAATATCTAATAATTTTGTTTGGTCTAGGATCGGTTGTTACGGCTTTATGAACAGTCGTAAAATATTAATTATTAAATGCATAAAAGTATCTTGTTGTAATATAACAATATTCTGTAATCTAAACGAAGTTCTAGATTTAAAAGTGCCTATCAAAATACAAATATTATTTGTGAACTTGAAGTGATTCCGAGGCTATTTTCTACAACATTAAATATCATGCATTCGTGCTACAATGTTAAAAATAGATCACGTATTTAATGAGGACAACTTATAAAAAGAAGATGAGAAAATAAGATAGCAAATAAAATGAATACAATTAAATTAAGCTAAAAATTGGTTTATCGTATGCAACTCAAACTTTTGAAGATGTGTACATACATTATGATATACATATGTACATGCATATGCAGGGATTTGTTTTAATTATTAATTAATCATTAACTTCTATTCCAGCTTAAACACACTCAACTCACTCCACACAAATAAAAAATGTTCATCTGGGACTGGTTTACAGGCGTTCTAGGTTATTTAGGTAACTATACAAATTATTATAACGTTATAACAATATGAAGACAACTTGTTTCCCGGGAATTTTAATACATATAGTTTTTTAGATAAAGATATAAACATGCCTTGTTTTCCTTTTTGATAATTTGCCAACTGGTGGCGAATGAGGTGATCAGAAAGGTGGTTTTAAAACCGCCAACGTCTTACATCGGAAAATATGCTGAAATTGTAATCCAAGCCCTTCGTACTGCATTGATCAATAATTCATAATTCAAGTTTATAATTCCTAGTTTATTACGTTATGTTTTCAAGCCACTCCATCTGATCTAAAATTCTTTTCTATAATGGATTAATATTTTTTAGGTCTATGGAAAAAATCAGGTAAATTGTTATTCCTCGGTTTGGATAATGCTGGTAAAACAACATTACTACACATGCTCAAAGATGATAAATTAGCACAGCACGTCCCAACATTACATCCCAGTAAGTCCTATAATCAGCAACATTATGTATACATTACATTTATATTCTATTCTTGAATATTTTAGCGTCGGAGGAACTCTCCATCGGTAACATGCGTTTTACCACTTTTGATTTAGGGGGCCACACTCAAGGTAAGTTTCAATTTACTTTAATTATATCTCTACTATACAGCTCAGTGTTTTTGTATACTTAAATTTGTGCTTTCATTTCTTTATTTTATACCAGAATCTGTTTTGATTACTCTGAATTACTCTTATTTTATTGTTTATAATATTCCACACATACAAAAGATTGCACTTTGTTATGTGATTTCGGGCAGTGTCATAACCAAACTTAATATCATCTCCACTTCATACATACTTAAGTATGTGCATATATACAACGCTGCTATTTGCAGCGATTCTATTAACAAATGCAGCCACATAAGGATAAAAATTGTTTGTTCTTTTCTAGATAGAGAGCAAAAGTGCCTTCTTTCGTTCATTCAATGATTAAGCACTTTAAAGAACCAACAACGTGAACTAACTGCAGTTAAGTTGATAAGAAAACAAATCTAACAAATGTTAATGCGTAAATACGTATGGAGAAAACGTATCAAACGAAAAACATTGATAAAGTGCTGAAGTAGATAAAACTGTCGAAACTTTTTAAAAACTCGTCTTTTTTAATACTTTTAAGTGCATGTACTCTATAGTAAATAATTTGTAGCTTTGCTTTGTAAATATTAATTAACGTTTGCTATTGTACATTCTCAATCACTTGTTAATATTGAAGTTCCTTTGAGTACAAAATACCAAATTTTATCATATAATTGAAATTATTCAAGGTATCGTTTATTACTGAATAGTTTCCTTTTAATTTTCTCTAGCGCGTCGTGTTTGGAAAGATTATTTTCCGGCGGTGGATGCTATTGTTTTTCTCATAGACGCTTGGGATCGCGGACGTTTCCAGGAAAGCAAAATCGAACTGGATTCCTTGTTAACAGACGAAGCCCTGTCCAACTGTCCCGTTCTTATTCTGGGTAACAAAATTGATAAACCAGGTGCAGCCAGCGAAGACGAACTTAGAAATGTGTTTGGACTCTATCAGTTAACAACTGGCAAGGTTGGCAGCATTAACATAAAATTATTTTTCTTTATTTGATATTTGTTTTGTTTTGTATATAAACATATTTTATTTATATTTTCATATAAATATTTTATTATTATTTTGCAATTTTTAGGGTAAAGTGCAACGATCAGATCTACCTGGACGCCCATTGGAATTGTTTATGTGTTCGGTGCTCAAGCGGCAGGGTTATGGCGAAGGATTCCGTTGGCTAGCGCAGTACATTGATTAAGCCAGTCACCCAGCCATAACGTTTTTACAATACCAGAAGAAACCCCATTAATACAAAAGTAAAACATGGAAATTAATCACTCGAAAAAGCGAATTATAATACACAACACTTTAAAAACAACAAATAAACAAGCAGAACAACAAGGGAAGAGGCGCAATTTTTAATTTATATTTAAACAAAAATAAAGGGAGAGAAACAAAGTAAAATTAAAAGCAATTAAAAACTTTTACATGTTGAGTTGGAAAGAAGTGCTCGGAAAAATTTAATCGTTTCACTAGCATTCAAGCGATTATGGTGATTGTGATTAGTTTTAAAAAAAAAAGAAACAATTTTAGCAATTTTCCTAATAAATATATGAACGTGTCCGTGTGTACTTTTTATGCACTTCATTTAATTATGGTTTGTGTTAATATGCTCAGTGTCATTTATGGCAAAATAATATATTTTGCAGTCTCACTTGTTTTCTCACTTTTGATTCGTTACCACGTCCTTTTTGTCTCCAAAATATTCTCTTTTCAAAAACAAAATTTCTTAGCAATTACTCTTTCATTTATAAGGATTTTATTAAATAAAATTTGTATTAAAGAGAACGTAATATGACTGGCTGTACAAGCAAAATTCCTTGAAAATATTCTTAAGATTACATGATAAATTGGATTCTACACAATTCTACAACTTTAGTCTTAAATACAGAAAAAAGCCACTGCAATTAGCGGCAAATAAAAATATTTAAAAAATAAACGGGATGTTGAAGTTGATAGTGACTGTTGAAACACAGTGCAAAACTCTCGTTACTGTACAATATGTTATGAGTGCAATATTATCTATAATAATGCATGTAATCCGTAAAAGAATCTACTTTGTCCATCGAAAATTTCCTTATCCTTTATCGTCCTTTAGGAAATTGTCACCCAGCCCGTCAGACTTGCCTACAGCCTTATCAGCACCGATTGCCCACAAAAAACGGCGACAAAACTTTGCGCTAAAAGGCCATCATGAATGAGCTGCCATCATGCCTCTGCCCATGCGACGTTTCTTTTTCTTCTTAGCTGTCAAGCTTTCTTGCCCACTGTCAGTGTTTGAAACGCTATCACTTTCTTCGCCGCCACTAGATGATGACGAAGAACTTGAACTGGAGTTGCTTGAACTGTCTGAAGCAAATCCAGTGCTTTGGTCAATGTTAATACTTTCAGCTATTTTAAACAGGTCTGGTTCCTTCTCCTGCAACATCCGCAGAAATTTACGCGATAGTTTGGGACGTCCACGTACAGTTTTGTGCCACACAACGGGAAAGTTGGTTCGGCTACAAAAGTTCTGTGTAATGGCGACAGTATCATCAAGATTTAGCACCACGTGCCACCAACCACCAGGAACAAATACCGTCTCACCAGGCCTTTGCAATATTTCAATTGGCTGCAATTCAGCCGGCCAATCCGCCATTTTGGTCTTCGGATAAATGGTACTGAACCACGTGATGGCCTCGTCACGTTGCTTTCCGCCCAACGTTCCGGGCACCTTTAACATCTCCTTTGGAGTTTGCGTCGGAAATAGACACCAGCGCTTATGTCCGAAAACCAAAGCGTTCCATGCACTCGTTCCCAATGGATCAATATGTATGCCGGTACCGGACCTTGCTGGCCCCATGACAAACCAACGGTAAGGCGGGCGCCGATCTTCCCCGCAGTACTTAAAAAGATCATCCTGAAAATATTTAGGTATAGTGTAGTCCTCCAATAGCTTCTTGCGTCGGTGGTGCTCACCGAAGCTACTGTCGAATATGTAAAGAGGACTATCATCCTTTGTGGAACGCATATACTCCACGTAGTACTTCATCTTCATCTTGACGCTGTATCCTTCGTTATCTTCCCCACACTTGAACTTTTGATTGCGGTACTTCTTTGCAAGGCGTGGCAGTGTCCACTTCTCGAGTGCGGGCCAATTCTCCTGGCAACCAACGACAACTACAGGCAAATACGGTTTCTCGAATCTTTTGATGAACTCCTGGCAATCAACATCGTTAACTTGAATGCGCTCCACGTTGTCAGTAAACTGTTTAAACGCTTCGAAACGTTCATAATAACGCAATGCTGTCCAAGCCTCTCGGTCGCCAAGTTCGGGACGGGCTTTTCGCTTCACTTCGCGCAACCTCTTTCGCGACCTTTTTGGTAGTTTGAATTCTTCACTCATACTTAAATTATAAGTAATTAAAAATTGTAAATTTAGCTTTTTCCAATTATATTCTCAGAAAGGACATCTGGCCAAAAGAGTTGCAGAAGATGACGTTTTGTACGTGACTTTCTAAAGAATGCTACTGTGCTGCCAAATTAAGTTAAAAGTGGTTCAGGTATATTCACAATAAGAAATTCTGATTTTGCAGACCTTTTTCTTCTTCTTCCAACCATCGTGGTGAAATTGCTTTCTTGTTTGCCATTTCTATGAAATTCTCAAGCCTATAGTTTTTATTTAGCATAAAAATTTATTAAAGTAAAACAAACTAATGAAATTAATAAAATTGTTAAATAAATGAACATTTAATATAATTAAAAAGGAATAAATAAAACACAAAATCGCTTCTTCAGCAGAGCAGCACGGGTTTTTGAAGGAACGACGATCAGCTGATGCAACCTGTTGCAATTGCTGCTAGCACGATAAAGGAGTGCTCTATAATAAAGTTGTCTGTGCAAAACCGAGATCTCTGGTAAAAAGATCGCAGATTGGGCGGTTGAAGCTTATTTGCAAAATGGTAATATTCAAAGGGCTATTATTATAAAAAAGATATAATGACATCATGTTTATGTGTGGATTAGGTTATGCGAAGAGTTATCTACACATTTGGTGACCTCTGTGGCAAACCACTGATAAAACCCTACATCACACGTAATATGGGCTCGACAGTGTTGGCGAATGAATCTCCGTCGAAAGGAGTGATCATTCTAAATCGACCACAAAGCCTAAACGCTCTCAACTACGAAATGGTGGGTAAAATCTACGAGCATTTAAAAAATTTCGAGGCAACCAAGGAAATGGTAATAGTAAGGGGCAATGGCGGTAAAAGCTTTTGTGCTGGTGGGGATGTGCGTTCTCTCGTCGAGGACGGAGCCTCGAAGGAGTCGAAGAATTTTTTTAGAGAGGAATACACCACAAATGCAGTCATCGCCAATTATAAGATTCCATATATTGCGCTAATTGACGGCATCACAATGGGCGGTGGTGTGGGAATATCAGTACACGGTAAGTATCGTGTAGCAACAGAACGCACGTTGTTCGCCATGCCGGAGACAGCAATTGGACTCTTTCCCGATGTGGGTGGATCGTATTTCCTACCACGTTTACAAAACAAATTGGGAATTTATCTTGGTTTGACCGGTTATCGACTAAAAGGTGAAGACGTTATGAAAGCTGGTATAGCAACACATTTTTGCGAAAGCAATTCAATGGCAAAGTTAACGACGGCTTTATTCGACTGTGACAATGTCGAAGAAGTGCCCAATATTCTGCAGAAATTCAGTGCATCGACAAATAAAGAGTTTGTCTTGCAACCATTCATGAAACAGATCAACGAATGTTTTTCTGCCCAATGCGTGGAAGAAATAGTGGAAAATTTGAGAAGAGATGGTACTGAATGGGCAAACAAAACCCTTGAAGTAAGTGAGATTGGATTAGTTTCTTATAATTCATTCAACTCTTCACCCAGCATTAGTTAATTTTAAATTAAAACTTCTTTCACATTTATAAAGAATTATTTCGGACTGTTTCAATTTTCCAGACAATGGGAAAAATGTCGCCAACCTCACTAAAGGTCGCCTTTAGGCAACTGCAGTTGGGTTCAGCAATGTCTCTGCCGGAATGCCTTAAAATGGAGTTTCGGTTAGCGGTGCATTTCTTGGAGAACAGCGATTTTAAGGAGGGGGTAAGAGCGCTACTCATTGACAAGGATCAGAAACCCCGATGGCAACCGTCCACCCTCGAAGCTGTGACTGACGAGCGTGTACAATCATTTTTTGCCAAGCTTCCTGAATCTGAAGAATTAAAGTTGTAGAAATTTTTTATATTATCTTAAGCTGACTCAATAAATTCCTTACCACTTATTTTGCAATATTTTTCCCCAACTATTTTGTATAAATATTTCTTCAAAATGAACTTAACTCAACGGAACGCGTTATATACTGCAACTGATTAGGGCGTTTAATCAAATTTAGTAAAATGAATTATTATAAATACGTGATAAATGTTTTCCATATCTTATATAATTAAAGTATGTATGTATGCAACATTGTCTTTCTATATATTAAGAGAACGTTATGTGAATCAATGCATTTAATTTATATTAAATATTATATATAATAATAATATATTATAAATTATTTTTACAATTGTTACTAAAACAAAGCCTTATATGTATTCTGGTCCTAGTAATGGCTCTAAATAGACTTTTGTAAGTGCTAAAAAAAAGGGTCCACGAAGAAAAATCTCAAAGGAATTTTTGACGAATTTCGCCGAAATTCCATACCAAATGTGGACACAAAAGATGCATGCTAGAATCTATTCGAAGATGAGCTTCTCGTTGAATTTACATTTATTACAATGTTATTGTTAAGAAGTTTTTTCATTAAGCTGCAAAAGCATCCGTGGCTGGCGATTCCCCTGAGGAATTTGAAGAGTAGCGCCACTTCGTGGATGAAGCCAGCCGCCATTCGAGCTGAACAATTGCCAGTGAATGTCACTGATGAAGGTGATTCGCGACTGGAACGAGAATTATCTCATTAAGAAAACTTTCTTAGAAACCAGAAGAATAACGAGAAATTCTGGACTCTTGTAGTACTAAAATTATTCGCATTTATTGGGGCAGGGCATTGAATTTCCGAAATGATTTGGATGGAATAGAAACCACATATTATAAGACAAATCTCAAGAAAATGAGTCAGGTAATACTTATGGATTACTACGCTTATGGATATCTTCGTGTTAACATAGCATTACCGAAAATTTTATTGCTTGCTTCCAAAATTTGGTAAGCAGATAAAGGAGGAATACGATTAGCTTTAAGTACGACTGTATTAGCTTTAGAGATTGTTTTCTCAAACTACTGGAAGTTATTGTTGAAATGAAAAAAGGGAAAAACTGCGGAGTTTTATTCTCGCACGTCTACCAGAGACAGGTACCCTGCAACCATCAGCAGAACGTACAAAGATTCTACTACCCACGGGCAATCCGAGCGATGATCAACATCGTCAATCAAGACCCTCCCGATGCAGGTAATCGGCCAAGAAATCAGGAAGCTTCCAATAAGGCAATATCTGGGCCATCTCCAAGGACAACGAAAGCAGCAGCCGCATACAATGTTAAAATAAGAAAGAAATATACACAACTGTTAAAACTTTTAAACTTTCAAAAGTAAGATCTAAAATTTCGTTCACAAAATTAGAAGCAGAAACAGATCAAATTAAAGAACAATGTAGACAACAACAAATTTGTAAAAACAACAACAATGTAATAATATAATTATCGCAGTAATATTCAATGAAATGTAAAACTTAATTATTAAGTAAACAGCTAAAACTTTACAACAATATTCACATAATGTTCTAGAGACCAAGAGTCATTAAACTAAGCTCTCCCATTTAATATACATACACATGTACATGAAAAATTTACCATCGCTTCACGATAATAAATTTTTCTTCCCGTAGGGGTGAGGGATGTTGTGTGTCGCAATCACGATGACTAAGTTCCAATTTAACGGAACAATAATATTCAAGGCCAATTTAAACATAATTAGTTCAAGGCCACGATCGACTCAAATAACAGAATAGTCGAAGCAAGCCAAGAACCGTTAAAATGCAAGCGCAGCACTTTTGCTTCGCTTCATTCGGTCAACGGCCGCTGTTAAAACAAACGAAACGAATGACTAACTATGTTAACTTCGACTTACTGAACAATGTAAGCAATTCAAAGTTACACAAGTAAGAATACTTTTAGGCAGAAGTTTTGAGCTTTAAGCTTTTGTTAAAACGAAAACGTAACTAAAGAAAATTGCAACGCGGAAGACAAGAGCTCTACTTAGAAAAGTAGAACACGCGGTTGCGAAATTAATATCAATAAAATATTAATTTCGCGAATTAAGAAGTTTTGAGATTGCGACATCCAAATAACTGACCCACTTCAGCGCCGTCAAGAGACGACGCCGAAGTTAATGTGTAATAGTAAGATTGATTTTTAAGTCAGAAGTTAAGTGATTTTTAAGACGACCGGTGCTCGGTCAAAGCTATTATTAAATAAAAGTTAATTAAAAGTGTCCGTGGCGGCTTTTATTTTCGGAGATCCTGAACAACATCCCTGTCGTTTCCCCGCACGAACACAACACGGCGTCATATTATTTAACGATCTGGTCTCCGATCGGTTACGTAAATATACTGCAGTGGCAACCGCCTCTGCCCAAAAGCTTTCACTTAAGCCACTGTGAACAAGCATACTTCTCGCCATCTCAACAATGGTTCTGTTCGCACGCTCTGCCACCCCGTTTTGCTGTGGCGTATGTGGAGCCGTCAATTGCCTTACGATGCCATTTTCCTCTAAAAAATGCGTTAGCTGATTCGATACATATTCCCCGCCATTGTCGCTACGTAAGGTGTGTATAGATCTTCCAATTCTTTTCTCAGCAGACTCCTTAAAAATTTTGAATACATTAAATAGTTCGCTTTTATTTTTTAAAAAGAAGACGGATATGTAACGTGAATAGTCATCCACGAATGTTACAAAGTACCGAGCACCTCCAATTGATATTTCATTCATCGGACCGCAAACATCGCTGTGTATTAGCTCCAACGGACGCTGAGCTCGACTTGTTGCCTCCTTTGCAAATGGCTTCACATGTATCTTGCATTCAGCACATGTTATACACGCGCTAGCTCCGGCTACATCGGTTGGTCTAAGACCATGCACTAACTTTTCCTTTGCCATCGTTTCCAAACTATTAAAGTTTAGATGACCGAAACGTTTATGCCACAGCATCGCCTCTGAACTCTTATCTTTCATCTGCATACATTTTGCACCTGAATTTTTAAAAATGAACAATCCATCGCGCTTCCATGCCTTCATTATCACGTTACCGTGACAATTTCTCACCTCAGCTCCACTTTGGCTGAACGAAACTGAAAATTTATTTTCTATGGCCTTGGATACTGAAATAAAATTACTCTGTAGAAATGGTACGTGCAATACATTGTGCAGTTTTATGTCAAACCGGTTACTCACAAGACAAACGGCACCACGACCTTCAGACTCGATGGTATTGTTACCTGCTAATTGTATGCTTTCCCGATGCTTCTCATATGTAAGAAATGCTGTACGATCTCGACACATATGCGACGTGGCTCCGCTATCAACACACCACGCGTCGCTGTCTGTCAGAAGTACGTAAGAGCTACACAGTATGGAAAAATTCTGCTCACACCTTGCTGGTTTATCTAGTTTTTTCTTCGCTTTCCAACACTTTGATGCTTTATGGCCTTGTTTGCCACATTGGAAGCATTTGCCTTTGAAGATTTTATTCTCGGCAGCGACGGATCTGACACTGTTATAGTTTACACTAGCAACGAATGCTTGTGTGTCAGGTTCACTTCTTTCTTTTCGTCGTGCCCCTTCCTCTAGCAATTTAATCTTAAGCACATTCACCGAAGGCAATTTATCTCTAGTCTCCATAGCTATTACAAAACTATCAAACGTCTCTGGCAGACTTGAAAGTAAAATGATAGCAACCATTTCATCCGCTATTTGGAAACCGATTTCGGACAGTTTTTCTACTGCATCTCCGAAATTATCTATATGCCTTACCATATCTCCACCATCGGCGAAGTTCAGGCGTAGTAATTTTCTAAATAACATAACCTTACGAGCAGGTCCAGTTGGCTGATATATTTCCTTCAGCTTATCCCACGCTTGATTTGAAGATTCACAATGCCGTACGTGATTGAGCTGCGCAGGAGTTAAACAAAGCATAATTGTCGCCAAAGCCTTTTGATCTTTCTTATCAAAATTTCGCTTATCTTCCGCAGAAGCCTCCTCGCGCTTGATTTCCGTGCCACTTGCTATTGCCCACAGATCTGCATGGATCAGTACACTCCGCATGTGGATCGACCACGACTGATAATTCTCATTTGAAAGTTTTTCAATCGCGTACAACGACGAGTTCATTTTTGATATATAATTATTAGTTTAAGTCTCATAATCTGTTGAAATGAAAAAAGGGAAAAACTGCGGAGTTTTATTCTCGCACGTCTACACACTACGACTTTATTCAGGCAAAAAGGGAAGAAGGAAGTTCTACAATTTTTGTAATAGCTTAAATGTTAGAGTTGCCATGTTCAAATATTTATGATTTCAACAGTTATTTCAATTCAAATTTTTATATTTTTTAGTTTCATAATTTTAAGCTTAATAGAAAATATTGCATGAATTTAACGTCATAAATGTTCGCATACACTTGCAGATTTCTTAATTATGTGGACTGAATTATTAATTGGGATCCAGAAATTTGTTTGGTCGTTAATATTTATTTTGGATATTACTTCATAGTAGCAGCTTTTATAATAATTGTAGATTTTATATAAATAATAATAAATAGGTAACAAGTTATAAAATTATTAATATTCACAAAGAACAATTTAAAATAATGCTTCATTTTACTTATTTTTGGGTATCCTTAACTTTAATACTCTCCTCTACAATATTGTTCAAGTCGGTTATTTTATCAATTTGTGTCGGCATAAAATTTAAATTGGCCAATCCCTCAGTCCATGTAATCACATCAACACGTAGTTGCAATCGAATTTTATCATCATCTGACGTGATTTTCGATGGTGCCGACGAAGGTGATGCAGCACCTGCTGCAGACTTCAGATTCCGCAACCGTCGTAGCGATTCCTCTGTTTTTTGCACGGAATTCAATACATCAGAAACTGCTAAATAGTAACTAGACAAATAATAATTATATTTCACTGTTCATAGCATCTCACAAGTACAAATTTCATATTACGTACTCAAAAGTGATTTTCTGGAAAACTTGCATTAATACATCATTCACAACTTCACTACCAAGTCGTGGGCTTTCTTGTTCGGAGAACGCTTTTAACGGACGCAACATTTGCTCGACGTACAACGAAGGACGACTGGGAATGTCACGATTAGTTTTACGATAGAGTCGAGGCAGATCGTTCACTTGGCGTATATTTTCCAAACCGCTTTCGTTTATTAATATATTAACTAGAGCTTTTTGAATTGTGCATAAAAGGTCTTTGTAGATGTACAGGAGATCTTCGAACGACTTATTAAACGTATCTGTGAACATACTATGTTCACGCATGTCTCTTGAAATAGTTTTCAAAATTCGATCTTGTATTTTCGGAAAATTGTTGGCGAATTTTGATATATCTACATGAAGTGTAACCAAATAATTAATATTATGCCCTTCGATATTCTTTAATACATCTTTTATCCAGCGCGAAAGACGCAGAATTATTTGCAATGTTAGCTTATAAAATTTAGGAAAGACTTCAACAAGAAAAACTTCGTCTTCCCAACAACGTTCGATGGAATTCCAGGCACTGTTGAATGGCCGCAAATGATACATCGCTGCACAAGCTGTTGTCTCCATAATATTTTTATGCATCAATGGTTCCAAAGTACTTTCGAATTTACCAGCAATTTCCTGCAATATTCATGTTGTAATAATTGTATGTTCAATTTTAATTAAAGTTCAATTTTATATCAATAATATTCAAACTCTTACTTGAAAGCAGATCTGAAAATATACAGGCAAATTCCAACGAGCTTGAAAGCTTTTAGTTTGCTTATGTTCTCGGAATTCTCGAATGGCGTCGTCATTAGCGAGGAGGTTTTCAATTTTGGTTAGAAAATCTTTAGTGCACTTATACTTGCCGTAGAATATTTCCGAATTTCCGGGCGCAAAAATAGAGCTCATATGAGTTTCCAAACGCATTTCCACATCGGCCCAGAAACTGTTGACCAAAAAATTTACACCACGTATATTGTCGGTGTAATGTGTGAGACGCAATACATCGGTCATGTGCAATGATATGAAATTCAAAATTTTGCTGTAAATACCAGCCAATCCTTGATGAGAGTTTTGTAATGCGTGTTCAGAAATAACTGTGCGCATATAAGGTGCAACAACGTCCTCTCTAAAGACCAGCTCAGCCATTTTACATTCTCCTAATGTAACGTAGATGCGCAAAGAGCGCTCTAGATTTTCCGAGCACGAGCTAGTCGCTGCCTTCAAGGATTCATTGAAAAAACTTCTCAACTTTTCAAGAATATCGTTGTTTAATTTAAATATTTTATCTTTCTGCTGTTGACTGAGGTAATCGTTACAAAATTTCTCATTGAACTTCAGTTGTATTAACTCCAAAGCTGCACGCTCCAAGTCAACGGATCTTATTTCGTTATCTCTAAGTTGATTGTCTACTAAGCTGCCTAGTTTCGTAAGTGCATCATAAACTTTTCGCAAGCTCTGCAAATTTCGTTTTAGGTCACGCAATTGTCGCTTCTGCTCTAAGCGATCACGAATATTTATTTCGTTTTCTTCAATGAGTACCTTAATACTATAAATTTCTTTACGAAACTGATGCAGAGGCTTCGCTATCGTATCTATTGATTGGTCAAGTCCAACTAGATTTGCCGAAAGACTGACGAAATCTGCATAGTCTTCATTAATCAAATCAATCATTGATGCCCGCAATCCTTTCAAATAGATACCCAAATTGTCCCGCAACAGCTCCAAACTAGGTGCACTACGATTCTTATGCAAAAATTCATCAATGGAAAAGGTTTCCTTTCAATAAAAAACGCTATTGAATGCGAAATACAATAATGCAGGATAATTTACCTTCATGAATTCATTCTTATCAAAGCAGAGCGCTTCTGACTTGGTACTGCAACAGGGCCTACCCACTGTCTGGGTAGAAGATTTATGTACTTTCATTATTTTATATTGTACTAACTTAATAAATTGATTATTTAGCACTATGTTAAGTATTTATTTTTTAAGATGCCACGTCTAAATTATTGTCTATTTGTTACAGCTGCCTTTTATTCCAACGTAAATATTTGAGTTGCACGCAAGGAACATTGTGAAAAACGTAAACATAAGTAAATATACTTTCATGGTCGGCAGTTATGGGCGTTTGTGGGTCAAAATTGTTTGAACTGTTACATTAATTAGAGTGATAAGTGTAGCGATATGAAAGAAGTATCGTTTAAAAATCGTTCCTTGTTTCTCCAATAATTATCGAGATAAAGCTTTAATAAAACCATAAGTTGAAACGTAATCTATAGTTGAAAAGCGACAAGTTGAAACGTTGTTTTCCTTTTTAATCTGTATGCTATAAACAACATCTGTATCCACATCAAATAAGAAAAACAACACGCGATTTTTTATACAACCACAGATGGATATACCCGCATATAACTTCAAAACTGCAATGTTATCAAAAATATATATTGCAAAAAGGAAGTCATGAAAATACCTTTCTAACGACACCATACGCGATATTATTGTATGTAGCATACTTCCGCATATAATCAGTCCCTAATAGGCGACCGTCTATAAACTTGAAACGGTATAGATATTTTTCAGAAGAACGTTCAAAATAACAAAAACTAATCATATTACCTAACACACTTTTGCAGAATAACTGTCTCGCGGATAGTTCCGGAGTTATAACACAACGAAAGTGAAGAAATTGGGTCGCACCTTGGGCGCGGTGACGGATCTGGCCACTCTAAAAATAATAGAAAAGCATTTAGCGTCCGTAAAATATCACGTTAAAAGTGCGTAGTTTTTGTTTACAACATCAAATACTGAAAATAAAAATTAGAAATGCGTTTAATCAGGAAGTACCCAAGAAGAATTATAAAAATTATCAATGACTTGCCAGAATCTGAAGAAATGCAAGATATCGGTAATGAGATCTCGGATATTAGCACCAATTCAGTTGGACGTTCCAGAATCGACCAGATACTTGTAGAAAGATTTCTTAGGGGTACATTTTCTACTACTACAGGAAAGCGTAGAATACCTTCTATGGAAGTTGCTCCAGATGATAATAATGAAGCAAGTAGCAGTAATAAAAAATCTAAATATGAGATTGAAAATACGGTCGCTAACAATGACGCAAAAAGTTCAACTGCACAAAACGTAAGCGATGCCAACAGTGTCAGTGTTGCGGGGGATGTACAAGAAAAAGCTATGGTGGACGAAAACACTTTAGTTGTTGGAGAAAATTCTAGCTCTGCAAATATAGATTCTGTAAGTTCAATTGGAAAAAACGTAAACGAGGAAAGCAGTGATCTTGTTGTCGGAGCGGATTCACAAGAAAAAGGTGGGGTTGACGAAAGCAATTTAGTTGGTGATGAAGAAACTAGCTCTGCAAATGCAGATTCTGAGCGTCAACAGAATCAATCTGAAGCAAATGCAAAGACAGATTCCTCTTTGACTTGTGCAGTCAAAATTAAATCAGAACCACTTGATACCGAGAATTTGGTGCATTCATCAGCAAACACAAGCTCCGATGTTAAGCCAACTATAAATATCAAGAAAGAAGAAGCTACATCAACCTCTCGTGAATCATGCAAATTTGGAATACGTTGCTACAGGTTTATACAATATGCTGAATTAGAACAATTTAACGAATTCTGTTACTCTTAGACGAAACCCTATGCATCGAATCGAAGAAGCTCATCCTGGAGACCACGACTACAAACGGCCGATATATCCGCTACCTCCAACTGGCACTCCAAACTGTCCCTATGGTAATGCCTGTTATCGGCGCAATCCTACGCATTTCCAAGAGTTCACTCATCCTCCACAAAGTAACGAACTTGCAGTTTTTAAATATAAATAATATTCATATTTTAACTCTCAATAGTTTAAACCAATTGCAAACTTTTTCACTTTAAAGCCGATTTTGAACATAACTGGAAAACATATTGTTCTCGCTTACGTCAACGTTTTCAAAATACAACAAGCGGTACCACTGCCAATGACGATTTTTCTGGCAGCTCAGACCTCGACGATCATGATCTTGAAGATCCTTTCCAAGACGATGGCAACGATGATCCAGATTTTCTACCCAGCGAAGACCAACAGAAAAATACATCGACAGAAGAAAGCGATGACGACGAGTGCGATAAAGCCGAAGAGTAACATTTCCGAAACTTCATTTTTACGGCATATAAATCTATAAAGAATGAATAAATACTATAAATCCATTTTTATTTACCACTAAAGTGGATGAAAATTTTCAAATACTTTGTTATATTGAATTTATACTGTATTGAATAAAAAGCACATATATTCTTAACTTGGATATTTTCCGCGGTTGTGTTTTAAATTTATTTGTTCAAGACCTTGGCTTTAAAATAAGATTGTTTGTTAGAAATAACCTTCATCGACTTCATCACCGGGCTTATTGTCGTAAGCATTAAGTGCCCCCCATTTTGCTGCTTCACCACCACGTACTTTTACGTTGTAACAAACGTTCTCAGCTTTCAAGACACTTTGATGCATGGTTTGTATCTTCCTAGATAATTCCCGGCACCGGAAAACATTTAAACTAACGTAACTGAAAAGAAATTAAAATTTTTTTCTTTATGGCTTCATTTCAATGTATATCCCGCAATCATTGAAATACTTAGTATGAAAGTGCTGAAGTGCTTTGCATGTTTCCAAGCATACTTCCGTCTCACCGCTACCTAAGGAATTTATACATCGTCTCATTAACTCGCCAGTCAGATCCGATAAGCCCAAAACATACTCGGTGGGATCCACAAAGAATATGTATTTTTTCTGCGGTACTTTAGTATCAAGGTTATTAAAATGCAAATCTTTAGTCAATGTATTTAATTACTGTAAAATGATTCGACAAAATCCTCATCTTCTCCATTTTGAATTTCATCTTCTAGGAAAATCATTTTTTCTTCCAGTGCAGTCCAATCAGACAGTGAAGAATTACTTCCTTTCATGTATTCCATAAATGTGTAAGCTTCAACGAATTCCTGTAAGCCGGCTGAATATGCCCACTTGAATTGATAGTAATCTAAATTATGCAACTCTTTTGCAATTGCTCGAAAATTAAAATCAATTAATTTCTGTAGACGTTGCTCTGCCTCCTCAATTATCCTTGCCTTATTTTCCTGTCTTCCGTCTATGCTATGGAGCAAGAAAATTATGCGTTTGGATTCAATGGTTATATCTCTAGACCGCTTTACGATACGCTCGTTGCGATCATGCTTCTCATCCAGCTCTGTACGGTAGCTTCGGAATGCTTTTAAAATTGGATGGTCTTGACCGTGTTGATTGGATTCAGATTTGCCTACTACTTGATGTTTGTTCGCTTTATTGCGAAACCCTCTTCCACCTCTAAGCATTGTTTAATTTTTGTTTAAACAGTGTTTAATTTTTTTATAAGATAAAATTAGTGAAGAAAACCTTATCCAAATGGAAATGTGGCCAATTCTATATCGCTTCTAAAAGTAAACGCCGATTAGCCGTACAATTACTACTGCTCAAAATGTATATAAACTTTCTGTCTTCAGCATTCAAAAAATAATTTTGCAATCAAAAGCACAAACCCTGTAACTTTATAAAACTTTAAAAATCTTCCGCCGGTAGTAATTGCTTTTATGCAAGAATTCTTGCCTCTTACCATTAATGGTTGAATACTTCAATCTGGGCTTTTATGCATACGAAAAATTATCCTTACTGAGCCGGTATCTGGCCGGTATTTCCCAGAGGCATCGGAATTTTCAAATCGGATATTTTCCCCATAAATTGCTGCTTTATTTTACACTCTTGCTATAAACACATCTAAAAAAGAACACGCATTTGTTTCATTGCAGTAGATTTAAAAAAAATTTATTTTCACCCCATTTGAAAATAATTAATTTGTTTAAATTGAAATTGAATCAAGAATGATAGTTTTCTATCATTCTTTAAATTGAATTGATCGACTATAGTCGAAAAATAGGACGCTAAAACCATAGATTATTAATCTATGGCTAAAACAACCACGCGTGGTTCTTCCACTGCGATATTCAAAAACGCTCCTAAATGCAAGTGTCATTAACAACGAGTTTGAAATTTGCAAAAAGTGAAGTGAAAAATTCAGTCATACACAATTTAGAGTGAGTCATACGCTGAAATAGCGAATTGCAAGTATTAAATTTGCGCAATAAATAATTGAAAACCGCTTCATCGATGTGGACCTCGAACATTTTAATTTGCTGATTTAATTACTGTAGTTCATGAGGTGAGGGATTGATACGAGAGAAGTCGTTAACAGGCTGCTATATAGATGTTCATCGTCTAACTAACTACATATTTGCACCGTAATTTTTTACAGGTAACCTTACAAGTTTACAAGTTGTGCAGAAATACTTAGCCGCTCGTTTGTATTAATCACCAAAAGACAAAAATGTCCGAAAAATTGGATGTAATCATATTTGGAGCCTCTGGTTTTACTGGAAAGTACACTGTATTTGAAGCAACCTCAGTGCTGCAAAATCTGCGCTGGGGCGTTGCTGGGCGTAGTCGCCCTAAACTCGAGAACGTTTTGAAAGACATGGGACTCAAGGCGAATAAGAATCTTTCTACCATTCCTATAATCATTGCAGACATCGAAGACGAGTCAACGTTACTAGAAATGGCAAGGCGTTGCAAGGTGTTGGTAAATTGCTGCGGTCCATACCGCTTTTTTGGTGAAGCTGTGATAAAGGCGTGTATTGAAGCGGGAACACATCACGTCGACGTGAGCGGTGAACCGCAGTATATGGAACGCATGCAGCTAAAATATCATCAATTAGCCAAGGAAAAAAGTGTTTACGTAATTTCAGCATGCGGCTTTGATTCAATACCTGCCGATATGGGTACAGTTTTCATTGAGAAGAACTTTGACGGTGTTGTTAATTCCGTGGAGACATTCTTAGAAACATCCAGTAAAGGCGGAGGTGGTGGAGCAGGTCTTCACTACGGCACATGGGAGAGTGCAATTTATAGTTTAGCACATTCCAGTGAACTACGAGACTTACGCCGGGAACTATATGCCCAAAGACTACCCAAATTTCACCCGGTTTTGAAAAATCGTCCACTCTTATTCAAGTGCGATATAGTTAATGGCATCTGTTTGCCATTTCCTGGCAGCGACCGATCTGTAGTTATGCGTTCCCAACGTTTCATGTACGAGCAAGAGAAAAAACGACCGGTGCAGATGCAAACCTACGTAGCTTTCAAGTCGTGGATGACTGCATTGATTATTGCACTGCTTGGGGTTGCTTTCGGTGTGATGACTAAATTCACTTTCGGTCGGCGTTTGCTTTTGAAGTATCCAAAATTATTTTCGCTAGGCTTTGCTTCTCACGAAGGTCCTAAAGAGGAAGATATGGAAAGGGTGCATTTCTCACTTACTATGAAGGCGTTGGGTTGGCCACAAACAGAACGACTCGCAGAGGTGAGTGATCAGTACACCAATCCACCATCGAAATCATTAATGGTAAAAATTTCCGGCACTAATCCCGGTTACGGATCCACATGTGTTGCATTACTTTGTACTGCTTTGACCATACTTAAAGAAAACGATAAAATGCCGGGAACTGGTGGAGTTCTGCCACCAGGAGCAGCTTTTGCCAAGACAAGTTTGATAGCAGAATTGGAAAAATACGAGCATGGCATGAAATTTGAAATTTTAGCCAATAAATAAGAACAAATGAATTTATTAATACATATAACAGCATAATATATACAGCCGTTTAAAATTGTTAAGTTTACCATTTCACAATGTAGTTGCTACAGGTTTTAATAAATTGTATGAAGTATTATCAAATGTTATATTTCATGGGTAAATGTTATGTTTTACATTTTCTATATTTAAAAGTCATGAACTGTTTAACATCATTGCATTATATCATGTCGCAAATTTCTTCGCTGCGATTAATTTATTGAGTTTTGTACACACCTCAATCGGGAAGCGTTTCTCCATTTTAACGGCACAATTCAGACAGAATGTATTGGTATAAAAAAGACTGCATGTGGCATCTCTGCAAACCGTTCTTTCACACCTAACACATTTTGCTCCTAGTGCAATGAAATATTCTGCTTTTTGTTTCCACCGCGGAGGCGCCGGCTGAAATGGATCTCTCATTACGTAGGTATCTTCCATATACCTCAGCCCGTATGCAAATGGTGGTTCCTTGCCATAGTAATGTACTTGTTCTTTCATGTCACAAGTCTGGCAGTGGAACGTTATCTTGGGAATGCGTTCATCATCGGCTGCTGACAATTTTTCGCTCCCAACTTCTAGGGGCAACTTTTCTTTGGCCAAGTCGGTCGTAAGCTGTAATCGTTGAACTTCTGCTTCATCATCTTCTATAGCTAAAGTAAGATCGTCGAGTTCCAATTGCAATTCTGATGCACTACTTCTACTAACTTTGGATGTGCTGGGTTTTTCATCATCCATAACACTGCAACAATAAAACGAGATATAAAATAAAAAACTTTATCTGCAATAATATATTATATATGTACATATGTATATATTTACAATTTTAACATGGCTAAATTACAGAAACTAAAGGATTGCTATATATTTCTTTTAATAAATAACATTAAAGTACTAAATGATTAATGTTTAATAATTTTGTAGGTCGAAATAGTGTACATTCTTCTTAAAACATCTTTGGTTTTAACGCGCCAAGCTCGCCTTATATCGGAGCTCTCTTGGCCACCAATTCGGTTTGTCAACATAGCAAGTCTCTCCATCTACCATGAAGGCATCGTAATTCAATGCGTGTTCCACACGCAATAAAGCCAGACCGCGATTTTGGTAAGAATCACGCAGAACGCCAATACTAGCTCCATTTAGAATCTGAACGGAAGAACCTTTTTCGGCTGCGTTCTTAAGCAAACGCAATGGCATTAAACGTTTGCGTATTACGCCGGTATGGTAAGAACGTGCAGTCAATTCTTGTCCAATGTAGCAGCCTTTTTGGAAGCTAACACCGTTTAAAAAATCGGCATTGGACTCCAAAGCGAAGCATTTGCCTGGCGGCAGATCGACTATACCCTCACCAACGCCGGCAATATAGCGGTGCAACCTGTAGTTGCAATCACTTGTTGGCACATTGATTCCTACTTCACCAGGCTTCGCAAATACTTTGACCAAATCCGTCCATGTTTTGTTTGAAGTCATCAGGAGGCGCAAGCCAAGTTCCTTGAGCCGCGGATCAGGCGTAAAAAACCATTCCTCCGGAGATAAATTGTGATGCACGTTGGTCTCAGAAGGATTGAAAACCACCCATGGTGAAAGATCCGAATCGATGCTCTCGATCTCAATTTTACGTCTCACTCGGTATAGACGCAGATGTCGTTTAAGCTCATTAGTCACATTTTTATCGCATTCAATGATATAGTTATTGGCATGCGGTGGACGATAGATGATGGTATCATAGAGCACACGTCCAGACTTATTCAGAAACATAGTATACATAGATGAATTCTTAGCTAGTCGGCAGATGTCATTGGTAGTAAGTCCCTGCAGGAATTGTTGAACCTCTTCACCATGCACACGGATAAGTTCGCGGTCCAGAAGTGGTTCAACGACTACTTTCTTCAACTTAGTTGGACCGTTTGTTTCCAATAACCGTGTACATGTTATACGCAATGGCAATATTTTTTTTAACATATTCATGTTGCACTGTTTAAATAATAAAGCAAAATAGTCAGAGAAGCAAATAATTCTTCTTGGTCAGTTGATGTAAGTATTTGTCCCACAAATAAAATAATTAAATAGAAATAATTCTTAACCAAAATTTTTTTTTTGTTATTATTTTATATAAATTTCGAAAAATGTTACATATTTTTAGTTTTCAGAAGTTTAATTACAAATGCAAAGCCAGGCGTGATCAATTAAATTTCCAATTTTTAGTAAATCTAGCGCGTAGGTCAGTAAATCACAGTAAAATTTGGCAGTCATCTGTTCAATGATGTCAGATTTTTTTTTTTTTTTTAGACGTGCCTTTCCGTGACGACACAGGATACTAAAAGTTTTTATAGGTTTCTTGCAGAGATAATTATCTATGGTTTCTTGGTCAATCCAAGAATTAAACGACCCTTAGCACACTGGCTACGTATTGTATATACATATATAACAATAAAGTGATGTCGTGTATAGGTACATACACATGTACCTATAATCATAAAAATCTGCCTCTGTCCAAATCAAAAGACTAGAACAAAACCAGAGATGGATTTTGTGCAAGGTTTTAACCAGATATCACTGGTTTCAACTTGTTTCTATAGCTTACCCTCGACTGTAAACCATTGCAACGAATGAAGCTACCGCCATGAATGTGGTACGTAGTCCTTGTCGGAAGGGTGTCACACATAGTTTTTATAGTAAATATGAATTTTTCTGTGGTAATAACTTCTCGAACTGCCTGAAACTGTGCGCTGAATTTTTTTATTATCCATAATATAATTGTGGACTTGGGCCGCCCAACGAGCAATTATTTGAGGCAATTATTACTGCTTTCGCAGGAAACGATTCAGAAGATTTCCCAATTTTATCTCCATTCGATGACGACATCTCATTTCATTGGCAAGCCTAGCGACGAATCTTTGCTTCTGGAACAGATACCTTCGAGAAAAGTGGTTTACGCCGATCATATTGAGGAGGTACTTAATATTCAATCCCTACTCATTTTAATTTTTTTTGCAATAAAAAAAGCGTTAAAGAAATGTAAAAATATTGCAGTTTGCAGCAATCAATTTGCCCCCTTACACATTTGTATGCACATTTGAGGCTAGCTTCTCTTCTTGTAGTGTAACGGGTTGAAACACTGTCTTTTTTGAGGGCAGCCGTTGCAAACCATTACAGAAAAGTAAAGTATTATTGTCCGTTAGCATTCCAAAAATGGGTATGTTACTAAAACTGGTAACAAACCATACATAATAGAGCAACGAATAGAAAAATCTAAATAAATCGAATTATTTTTTCTATTCAATTTTTTCAGGTATAGGGTATTTAAAGATCGGCCATGCCGAACAAACTCTGCAAACGGAGTAATAGCTCTAGCCAGAATTCACAGAAATCATTTTCCCCTCTATGATTTCGATGGAGTCATTCTCCATTTGACTGAATGCGCTGTAATATGGGGTTAGGGTAACAATAAGCCTCTTCAATGTCCCTCGATCATCACAAATTTAGTGTTAATGCAAATATATTTTGTAAAAATAACGTACAGTTCTGTAATTATAGCCACACTCTTATTATAATCTAAATTGATTCTGTACCATTATATCCATTACTTTAAAGCTCTACATAATATAACATTATTTAGATTTTGGTGCTATTTTTTAGCTAATTGCACGAATTGTTTGGATGGCTTCGTTTTCTTCTGTATCTTACTGATAACTGTTGTCACGCCGCGGAAGTCGGATTTCTTCTTTTTCGTAGCATCTTCATCAGTCGTAATGGCTTTATTTTCCATTTTATTATTCTTATCTAAACGCTTTTGAGCATCAGTGGGTGAGTTATTTGTCGCCAACGGTGCATTTCGAGATTGCTTCGCTCCCAGTTTCTTGACGGAATAGCGTTCAACACGTATGGGGCGTTCATATAAGATCGTTTCGTTCAATTCTAAAGCTTAACCAACAGCTTCGGGATTCTTAAAACAAACATGTGCAACTCCATTGCAGCCCTTATTACCATCTTGTAAGCAACGAAAATACTCAATATCTGCACAGCTGGAGAAGATTTCACGCAAATCATCCTCTTTCGTTGCTAAATTATTAAAATAATATAGAACATAACAAATAAATAAATTTCGATAATTAAACATATGAATATATACCACATGCAATGGTTAAAATTTCCAACAAATATCATTTGTTTTGCAGCGATCTTGCCTGTGCCATGAAATTCTTTATCAGCTCTTGATATGCCCAATTGATTGGATTTGAAGACTGTTCCATTAAGAGCAAGTGCTCGGTTAGTAGTTTCCTCGTCTTTTAGAGGAACGTACGCAGTCAAGGAACCAGTTGCCTTACTTTGCTTAGTATTCATGAACCTCTTACCATCAGCTGTGCGTAATCTTATAGGACCCACTGGTCCGTAATCGATAAAAAGCTGCGTCAATTGCGAGCGTTTAGTGTTTACAGGAAGATTGCCCCCCAAAAACAGTTTGCGCATCTGAAGCGGCATCGTGTTTTTTAAGGATTCTGAGAAAAAAGTTATTACTTGACAACTGACAATACGGCGTAAGGCTAAGATCATATGGATTAACTAAAATTAATAATTAACCGAATATAGTACCTTTCTTGTTATTATCTTTTGCAGTCTTTGGTTTTTTAGATTTTTTTTGTTTCCCCACATTGCTTGTTGTGAGAGCTTCTGGTTTTGCGGCGCTTTCTGAACCATCCAAAAAAACTGCCAAATTATTATTTTTGCCGGGTGACTTTCCGGATGGTTCCAACTTTTTGATAGCATCATTATTCGCCAAACCAGCTTCTTTACTTTTTTTTAGCCGGTATAGTTGCTTTTTGCACTAACTTCTGCTTCTGTTTTTCTTTGGTTTTGGAGATTAGATATTCTGCATTGACATTCTTTTTCATTGTGTAAACGAATTCGCGAGACTTGCTTTCACGTGAAAGCTTTGGTTAAAATAAAAATATTATATCGTTCAAAATCACCTTGTGGTGTTGTACTCCGTTTCAATAGTGATCTCTTTCTCACAGCCTTATGATTTAAGTCACAGCATTTTAATAGGCACATGGAATGTGTGAATGAGTTGATGGGGGATGGCGATTCGCAATAAATTATTTTCCGTGAAAATCCACCAGGAGAAATCGAAATAAATTAAAATTTAAATCAATTTTTAAAAAAATATAATTTCCCTAATTTGGCTAGAATTAATTTGTATTTATAAATTTCCTTACGTCTAATGGAATTTCCCTTGCCACACCGACGAGACTGGAAAGTGGAGTGTTTTTGATTGTTCTTGGAATACGATTTGAACTTCGTGAACACTTCGGCAATTGACGGCAGACAGAAAGTAGAAGCAGAAGTGAACGGCAGTTTTACAAAAGAAGGATTAGGTATTTTGCATTGCAGAGATCTTATAAAAGCTTCATATAGAATTCTATAAAATCTGTATGCCTGCACTGAGTGTAATATTGAAAAAACTGCAAAAACAAAGCGAATAAACGAAAATTAATGATTTTTGCAAAGCTGTGAATTAAAAACCATTTAAAACCTTTTTAGTGATTGTCGCAGTCTTGTGGAACGAAGACGGTTCAATTTGTATAGTGAATTTGTGAACACCGGATTGTGAATTTTTTTCACTTTAAGGGGAAACGCGAAACTGTAAAAAATGGAGCACGAGGATAATAATGCGTCGTTCGCAAACAATTATTTGCGTGGAAATATCGATGAGTTTTCGTTGCAGCAGAACCAGCAAAATTTGGTAGAAAATCGGCAAATCGCCAGCGGATTTGGGCCTGGTGGAATAGTTAGTGCAGTGGATGAAATCGGTGTAAGTATTGGGGGAAAGTTCGTGGAAGAAGAAAACGATGAAGAATGGAAATACATACAAGAAGTGCAGCGAAGCGAAAAACAGCAAGTGTTGGAAGGAGTTGAAAATGTAGATGGTGTTGGAGTTATGTTCGTGGATTACGAGTGCGGTGGGGATGGGCAATCGTTGCAAGCAGAAGTGGATGACGAAGAGGAGGCAGGAATAATTAAAAACGATGGCGATTTTTCTACTACTTCCAATACCACGTCTACCACGGTTGGCGAGGAAGAAAACTCAACAGCTGCCGAAGAAGAACTTCACGAAATGCAGCAAGCGATAGATAAATCCAAGACACAACCAATGTTTCAAGTAGGAATGGAAGCCGAAGTAACTAAATTGTTAGCTCAAAAGAATAACTTACCATCGCCGATTGAGGAGAGTTCATTGGCCACCGGCGAAAACTCTGAAATGCTCGAAAAGGAACAAGAGGTGTATAAGAAACCAGAGCAATACACCGATGAAGAATCAGAGGTAATCAGCGGTTGTATGTTTTCATCATCGCCGCCTTTATTCGCAACCAACGGAATCGAGAAGCCCGAAGAGAACGAAAATCAATCGAACTCTGCATTGGCAACAGCAGCTGTTATCGAATCCCATAACTACCCCGAAGAAAATTTAACCACACACAAAAGTCCTGAGCGCCCAAGTGAACTAGATTTCGAAATGCATTCGAACCTGAATCCAGAGGCGAAGGAGTTCGTTCCCATTCATTCAAATCCCACGTCGCCCATTTCGCCGAACAAATCGCATGATATTCTCGATTTCGAAAGTTCTGCAGCAGAGCAATCAGATGCGTCACCAGTTGTTGCCTACGGTGTTG
The DNA here is from genome assembly GCA_937620795.1 of Thecophora atra. Lineage (NCBI taxonomy): Eukaryota > Metazoa > Arthropoda > Insecta > Diptera > Conopidae > Thecophora > Thecophora atra. The sequence goes on along the minus strand of OW569401.1, from coordinate 40,981,279 downwards.
AATACAACAAAGAAAACGAAGAATTTTTCGCCAGCAGCGGTGGCGAAGACCTTTTCACTGGCGACGTCGGCGATTTTGCTGAAAATCTTACATTGTCTTCTGTAGATGTTTCACCACACCCAAGCGCTGTTCCGCGGCATATGATCGCATCAAATGATGTTGGTTTGGCTGATGTTGTTTTGGCTCAAAGCCCACACAAGGGACGTGGCTTAGACATGGAGACTATATCGTTGCCAGCTGAAAATGTATTCGAGCACGAAGCAGCAATGCGGCCGCACGAAATAGAGCAAGAAGCCGACGATGGAAAAGCTTCCGATGAAGTTGAAGCCATGACGAATGGAATGGAAATAGGAAACCACGAAAACAAAAGCCGTAAAGCAGGTGATTCAAATTTTCATGATGATACAGGTGCTGAACACGAAATGCAAATGCCAGAAACAACAGAAGATTACTCCGACTTTCAGAATCGGCTAGATCATGGTCCAGAGACTTCAGTGGATTTGGACATGGACAGCCCAGATATGATGAAGCAATCAGTTTATGTTGAAAATGACGTTGAAATGCAACAGCAGCAAGAAATTCAACATGAACATGAACAAATCGAAGAGCAAGCTATTGAGGAGCTCCTTAACTCGGTGCAACCCATTCCAACTGACTGTGAAAGTCTCAATAGTTCCTTTACTGAAGGTATCATGAACACTGTTAACAAAGAAATGCTTAATGTCGAAGAAAAGGAACTAGTTTCACATTCGCCTTCAATCGAAGAACTAAATATGCGATACCAAAATGAATACAACGTGTACTCAAGTGAAACAAGCAAAACTTTAATCGATATGGATAACGCCGGCCACATGCAGGATTCATTTTACATGGAACACACTCCAGCCGCCGTTGATACGGAGGCGAGAGAACCACCAGAGGAGATCGCAACTCGTGAAATTGTACCGCAAGCAGCGCCATTCCATGCAACGGATATGATGTCCTCCGACAACGACATTATACGAACCGATACAAACCGCCCACAAGAGATCAATGAAATCTCTCCCTATAACGAAGATGCTTCATCAGGAGCAATCTTAACCGAAAGACCAGCAGCTATGGCACCTGAGGAAATACAGCAATTCACAGACTTTACCAGCGAGAAAGTGACTCATAATGAATTGCTCCTACTATCTTCACCACAATCGCATGAAAAGCAGTTCATAGAAGAGGCAAAAGAAGATCTCGACACAGGCAATGAAATTGCTAATCTCGAGCAAAAAATGGGTGATTTACAATTGAGGCATGATGGTAGTTTACAAAAGGTTAGTAGTCACTTTTTATTAATATGATAAATTAACAAATTTCTATTATTGATTGCTAGATTTTCTCTCAGTTTCTGCAGTGTCAGTCTTCTAAATATCATTCTTTTTCTCTCACTTTTCTTTTCTTTCTCTGTAAATGTTAAAAGAATGGTTCAGAATCTGTACACTGCAAATGGGTGGTGAAAATATTAATTCAATTTTGCATACATGAGCAATAGTAATAAATTGGGTCATTCTGTTGGCTATCATGACTTCCTGTGTAATTGAGTCTCAATTTCTTTTATTTCCATCTACTCTCTTCTTTCTTTTACTCGCTTGTCTTAGTTTTATGTTGTCTTTCTCTCTTAATTATACTTGTTTATATTTCTTTTAAAATTTGTTTGTAAATACTGATAACAACATTACAAAAGCGAAAACATTTGCTTTATACGTTGCCCATTCGCCGTGTGTTTTGTGAGAAAACGAAACAAAAAACTATGATGAATGTATGTGCGAGTACTGAGTATACAATGGCTTGGAAGAATATTGCTTGTATTACCTGAAATTTGTTTTGGAGAGAAATTTTGTGAGAGATAAGCTCGACCTTGATAAATGGATGAATGAATACTTCGGGAGAGGAAACCTTTGATATTCACTACTCAATAGAATCGGAATGTGTACTGGGAATTATGTTTGGCATTTCTTTTATAATCTGTGGAAGCGGTAGTTCCAAGGGTTTATGTTTGTTTGATACAGAAGCATGAAGCAAATGCAAATATTTCCAATAAGTTTTTTAAATTTCTATTTGTAGATTTTATATTAAAACAATATTTTGTCCAACATATGTTTCACTACATAATTAAATATGCAATGCATTAGTAACTTCATTTCCATCGACATTGCTTTAAACCTACACCATAATTATAATTATAATTAAAAGAATGAGTGTTGGAGATTGTCGTTAGTACCTGTCGTTAGTATCTGTGTCTCATTGTGTGAATTTCGATATGAGAAGCAGCAGACTATACGAAGTATGAATCATTCCCCTAGCAGAACGAATTTCGTTATCGGTTATACTAACAAAATTCATTAAAATAGTTGTGTACACGGAGAAATATACGCAAATACTTCTGTTAATAATGTCATGTGATCGATAATTTTTGTTTGTTAAATAGTCGCAAATAACGTGCTTTAATTACGGCTTCTTGCTTTAAAAAAGTAGCACAAATTTTATTATTATACATTACACACGTTCACCATAATTTCTGGCTGATATAATACAGACTCAGACAGATGTCAATTCCACAAGCGTTAGTTTAAAGAGTGATTTCGAATTCAATTTTGTAATTTAAACTTGTCGAGGGGACAAATTTACATTCATTTAAAATGATTGGCGGAACATTTAAGTCTGTTTGAATTTCTGCAATAATTTAACAGAAGGCAGCTTGTACGATATTTAAGGGAATTCATTGCATTTAAAATTTTTGATCCTAAGCTTGGTTATATAAAGAAATCATTTACGAAGAAGGAATTTATTTTATTTAGTAATTTAGTGAATTTACTTATTGAATAATGTCTTTTAAATATTCCTTATTTTACCTGTAAACAATCAAATCTATATTAAATAATTTAATTAGATCTTTATAAAGACAGAATAAATCTGTTCTGCTTTCAGTGGAGGAAATCGATTTATTATAATGTTCTGCAAAAAGTAATGACTTCCATAAATAAGTAATTAAAATTAAAATTGCGCTAAAAAACGAAAGGAAGTGTTTGAAACTAAATTTTAATTAATGCCCGAGGATTTGCATATCTACAGTAGTTAAATTCTATTAAAACTGTAGGACGTGTTGGTTAAAAAAACAAATTAATGCTGAAATGAATTTAAACTCTCTGACTGACTGACTTCCTTATGCAGTTGTCGTGATGTCGTGCGACGGTGAATGCAGATTATTTTGACGTTGAATTTTTCGTAATATTTTTCCCGTCGTCTTAACTTAGAATTTTCCGTACATTCAACTCGGAAAATTCGCACTCGGCGGACTTGGCTGCAGTGTTGTGTGTATGTATTGAATTGTGTATGGCTGTGGCTATGTGTGTGTGTGTGTGTGTGTGGTTGTAGATATTATCTGAGCCACCGCCAAGAATTTTTTAATAAAATCTAAAAATGGTTTGAACTAATGTACATATTTTATTTCGTTTGCAAACGTTGAATATTTTCGACTTTAGGATAAAAACGCCTTCGACAAGAGAAACTCTGTTTAGCTTTGGATATCAAAAATATTAACTTATTAATTTTTATTTATTTTATTAATTTTGCACCTCAAAGTCTGTTTTCTTTGTACGTTATACATTAATTATATTACTTATGAACAATATCGATTTCATTCAGTTGTGGATATATTGAATACTATCCGATTACTCCTCATACACGCATTCACAAATTATTTCAACTGCGAATGCTGACGACTGTAATTTTCATTTCCATGATGGGAATTGCATAAGCGTGGCTGAAGCAATTCTGACGTAATCTATCATTCCGAAAGGCCTACTTTTCCCCAACAAAACATGGATTAATAACATTATTCACTACATAAATAATTAAATACATTTTTTGCTCCGATAATTAGGGCAACAGTCGCTTATGTCGAGGAAATCGTACATGCAAATACTTACATTGATTCCCAACTAACTTTAGTTTTGTAATGCATAGTATATAAAGTAGTGCTTATATTTTCAGTACTTCTCATTGTTACTTGCTCTGTACTTCATCTGGAGCACTGCTTAAAATCCGTCTAAATATGTGTAGGTACCTCCGAAAAGTGAGCCGCAAACAAGTTTGGCTGTCGGTGTTCTTTCGCTCACTTGATTCGGTTTCAAGTGTGGGCTAACTGGATTTCGGCTGCCGCCGCCATGAACCAAATCAAGTGGCGGCTTGCAATAATAAATCCAAAGGTTGGCCACATGCTGCAGTACTTGAGTTGGAATTTCTTCGTTCAAGATCTCCATTAACTCACAACTCCGCCAACAATAATCGAAGCACCAAAAATGGATGCAAATGCATGGAAAATGCGCAAATGGGAAATGCGATTTCGATAATGCTGCTTTCTCGAATACAATTTGAAGCGTTTCGTACTGCGTTTAGTAGCAATTAAGGAAAAGATTCCCTTTTGTAATCGTTATCGCAAATTGTGCACATTTGCTGATATCTTAATTTGAAATCTCACAGACAGACAGACAGACAGACAGATCGACCGACCGACCGGGCGCGGTTACTCATAGATTCATTGCACTCGCTTTGGGCGTTTGTGCCGTGTGCCTCCTTCAATCTGACGCCAGATACAAAATTAAACTGTATGCACGAAAAAGACACTTTAAAGTATTTGTTTAGTATACATTTGCACCTAAGCGTGAGTGTGTGTGTGTGTGTGTGTGTGCTGCTCTTAGCTTGGATACATATAGAAAATTATTTTTATAATTTAACAAGTTCAATAGCTGCACAAAAAACATTGAATTTCAATGTCTTGCCTTGTGTTTTCTCGTCATCGGCTTGTGAGCGGTTGTGTGCAGTGTTGCAGTGTGTGCTGGCCGCAGTTAGTCAGCCAGTCAGCATTCAGGAGCGAGGTGTTGGCCACAATGTACAAGATTCGCACCTCCTGCAACGAAAACCATCACTAATTGGAGTAATGCACCGTGATATCTACGTAACGGTAACGATTAGAAGCGTGATGAGCAATTATAATAATAACAACCTCATCGTCACTGATTAATTATGATATATCAAAGTAATTAATTGGAAAAAAACGAACAAAAATTGCGAAGAAGAAAATTTAAAAAGAAATCTACTTATAATAAAACATCCGAACAATTAAAATTCTTATCTTTGTCGTCAAGGGAAATAATTAAAAATCTGCTTCGTTTTTCGCGATTTCCTCTTTTCGCTTGTTTCCCTTCTCGTTTTATCCAATTTCTCCGACAAGCAAAAAGAGAAATTTCTTGTGCTGCGTTGGCAGACTTTGTGGAAATATTGGGGAAAACAATGAATCCGTTTTGATTTAATTTTATCAACTGTATTTTCAATTTTTTCCCTCTTTAGCATTTTTATTGTGTGATATTTTTGTCGGTTAGGAAAATTGCGAATAATTTGTTGAACTTAAGACGACTTTAACGCGGCTGGAAGATGGGGAGGAAGTGGAGTGGGACTATATGACTATGAGAAATGTAGCAAATGTTCAGCAAATGATATTTACGATGGCGCATCACCGAAATCGTTGTGCGTTCAAACAAATTTTTGGCAAGGCACGGAAACTCGTTTCAAGATATTTCATACTTAATACTCTGTAAGGAATATAGACTATAATTAAGTCACTCAATGAAGATTATTAATCCATTAACCAATTCATATCAAAATGGAAAATGTCTTTAATTTGTTTGTAGACACTTGAGACTGAAGTAGACACTTGAAACATCAACACATTCACTTCAAGTAATTCGAACGCTTCTTTTACACATCGAAACACATCTGTTTTCCAAGTTTAAAATGCTTCTATCTCAGAGATTATCATCGAACTCCGAACGAATCGCACAACTAAAGTAGACAATTATTCTTGCTACGAAAAGATCTGAATTGAATTATACCAATAAATCCAATAAATGCGACAATTAATCTAATTGGACCAATTGGGTGAAATCTAAATCTAATTTAGTGTAATCCTATTGCTTATAATTTGTGTAAAATCGAATGTTTTGCAAATTATATTGCAATTTGAATTTTGAATCGCCAATTTTTATGAATATATGATAATAATATAATTTTTCGTTACGGAAACAGTTCGTCTTTTAATGGATGCCATGAAACTATCCCCCTTTGCTTTTATTAGATTTCAGTAAGGCTTTTAACTGCATGGATTTTGCGACAATGGATAAGAAACTCAGACACCAATTCTACTTCTTTAAGACCATTAGTAAGCTACTGCTGTCATACCTGAGCCAAAGGACGACATTTTTGATGGTTATTAGTGCTTCAATGCTCTGTCCTTGGACCCTTGTTATTCATACTTAACATTACTGTCCTGTCTTCTGTTGGGAATTAAGCTAAGGTTAAAATTCTCGAGGATGATTTTCAGCTGCTTCTTGGAGGTGAGGCCTCTTCGAGGGCGGCTCAAATTAAATGTGGCAAAACCTCCGGCCATGCTTATAGGAAGTACTCTGGCTGGCAATCTTGTTCCTCGTATTGCGGCTTCGGATTTATCTATAACCTGCTAGGAAAAGCTAAAAAATTATTGCTGAAACTCTGTCATGGGAGAGACACGTTGCCAAGACTCGGAAAAGAATCTATTTGAAACTTCGCAAATTTTATTTCATTAAGGATCTGCTTTCCAAGAGAATACGACTGCGGTTGGTAAATTTATAAATCGTCTCTAAAGTAACGTCTTGATGAAGTGTAGTGTGCAAAGCAGGAATAATAATTGCGAGTATTTTTGAATAAATAATGTAAGTTTGCTAGCGATGTAGCGATCATTTCTCCGCTCCGATCATGTACATCTGATGTATATCTGTTAATGCAGACTTCTTATAGTTTATTACACGTTTGCGATTTAAATTTGCCCTCATGAGTTGTTTGGTCATCGTAACACCTAATTTTGAAAGTTTATTCTTCTGTTCCTTCTTAAATTTTCATTGCTTCATGAGTCACTTGGGTTTAATACCATCACAACATCACTCACGTCATCATTGTGCATCAACAGCACTTGTCTGAAGACAAGACAAATAAAAAGGAGTCATGCATCGATTGGCAACGTGATGCAGCTGTAAAAGCAACACAACGTGAACTTTGTCCATCTGCCGTTTGCTTGGTGGTCCATGTAGTTTTATGGCTAATGAAAAACTAATTTCATTGTCATCAGAAGAGGAATAAAGAATCGAAAGGTTACAGAATAACCTTTAATCTCTAAGCGAAAACATATATTTAATTATTATTAAAATAGAACGCAAAGCAAAAACATTTGTTGATTATTACTAAGTAAATACGTTTTAGGTACTTGCAATAGAAATGGATCGAGCAAGGCAAACTTTTAAGTATTTGCTGCTTCTTTGTTTAACTTTTTTTCTTCTATTTCTTTTACGGCTAGCAAGTTAATAAGAGTGACTACTAACAGCAGCTGATGTTGTTCAGGTTGTTTTTATTACTAAGAAAACCTCGTAAATAATAAGGAAAATCATTTTCACCGCCGCTACTGATTTCTTCGCCCCATACCACTGCACCGCCGGCTGTTGTTAATTTATTATGCTTACCATGAGTTTATTTATTAAGTACTGTTAATGCTGCAGTATCGAGTGCTGGTTGCTGCTTCTATTCTACTTTTACATTCAAAACCTAACAGTCCTCGGCGTGCCAAGTTTGAGGTTAACGAAATCATAGTTAATACAAAAATAAAATGATGATGAATGGTAGCAATGGTGATGGTGTACAATCCAATGCAATTATGTTCAGCTTTACACATAACCTCGAATCCATGGCCTATGTACGGACAACGCCATTTACACATACAGCGATAGTTCTTTAGCGTGGCTGTGGCTGAAGTGGATCTCTTCATGCTTTTGTTAACAATATTTGATTTTGTAACACGTTGTTGATTGTTCGTTCGTTCGTTCGTTCGTTGTTGTTGCTTTATTGCACCACACAGCAATTTCTATATTTTTACCAAATTCGTTCGTTTCAGCATGCAAAATCGCTTGAAACTTTCTATTCATTGAAAGAGGCAAAAATAGAAGCAAAACTGATGCCAAAATGAGGAAAAACCAAAACCTAAACTGAATTTTTTCTCACTCTGTGCAATTTTCTGCCATTTAAAGCACTTTTTCGTAAGACCAATTCAACACTGGCTGTCTCCTTGTCTGTCGGGCGGCCTGAGTGCCGGCTCGGCCATGGATTTCGTCAATCCGACGCAATGCAGTGTTGTGGAACATTGCATAAGTGCTCGTAGTAGCGAATTATGAACAATGAGTCGTTCGCACAGCAGTCGTCGCCACAAACCTTAAGACCATTAAACAAACCATTTCGAATATGGTTGGGCTGTGAAACAGCTCCAACAGAAACAATAACAATAAAAAAGCCCCAAAAACGATGTCTCAGACTTGGCTTAAAGTCTGACGCCGGATAGACACTTGAAATTGATAAAATTGTTGACTTGTGCGTTTGCTGTAATTCATTGAATTCGCTGGCTTTGATTGTTTAATTGAAAATTTCGCCATTTTTAGCACGTTGTTTGTTACTCTGCTGTGGTGCTGCATACTTATTATTAATTTTAGACACTCGCATTCAGTAATTTGTTATTTTTTCTTTACTTATTTTGTCCGTTTCCTTTACTGATTTTTATCATTTTCTGGTTCTATTCAATAATTTTTTGGAATTTCGTAAATGTTTGTTATTCGTTTGATTATCTGACTTTTAATGTCTTCAACATGACCTTTGAATATAATCGCTTAAAAAACCAAAATCTAATCTTATTTTAAACTCTATTTTTTTACAGCAATTATTAGTGAATTAATCGTAATCGTCTATCAAATTTTTAGACTTTTTAAAACTTTCTACACAATCGCCAACTTTTCATTTCCTCGATTGTGTTTTCTATACAAATTTCGTTGGCTTGTACAAGCCATCAGTTTTTTTATATGTTATATCATCGCAATTACAAATGTTAATTTATTCAGAATATTTTTTATTCTATCATTTGCGGCAAAAACGACAATTTATCAGCCGGGAGAAACCTTTTGATATTGCCAATGTTTGGTTAGGTTCATTATAAAAGGCACTATTCAATACTGGCTTCACCTAAGACCACGTATAGCACACAGAATCGCATAGTATCCGTATATGGACTGTCGTAAAGTGGTATTTATTTTACAGTTGCATCTTCACTTGAAATTCAATTAAATTCGCGATTTGTTCTTTATTATTTTTCGGTGGTATTTCGCTTAAACCACATCCCCACCTCTTCCACTCGCTGCTGTGAGTTTTTTACGCCGATTTCTTCAGTCACAGTTCAGTTCAGTTTCCTCAAAGCGAAGTTACTTTTTTGTTGATCATGTTGTCAGTACAAAAATAGATCTTACGATATTCCTTCCTCTCTATTTACTTGTATTATTTTCGGTTAAATGATTCCTCCTCTGGTCTGACTTTTATTTTTCTTTTAAAGTGTTTTAAAGTGGTGTTGGACTGTTGCTATTATTTCAATATTGCCTTTGCCGCGTCTTCAGTACTTCACTGCTTGTCTTTTTGCTGTCGGAATGATGATGTGCAAAGAGAGCGAGAGAAAAAGTGTGTTGGATTATTTTGCGATCGGCGGCAATGGATTTGGATGTGGCGATATTTGCTCGTTGCGTACATGCAGCACTCCGCATTTCAATGAACGCTGCCAACAAAGGAGACGCCACCGTTTTGCATTACGCATTATTAAGTATTTAAATGTTAAATGCTTTCCAAAGACGTGTTTTTGTTGCTTATTCATACTTTACTTCTCAGTTGGTCAAAATGTCGTGCTTATTGTAATAAAAGAATGTAATAAAATATTGTGTGTGTTTGTGTTGGTGTATCTGTGTGCTTATGCGTGTGTGATTCAATCTCAAATGGTGTCGTTGTCGTGGTGAAACCGGCCGGCCGGCACGAGTTGCCTCTTTCATTGTTGATGTCATCGTTTATAAATTTGCTTTTTATATTTGAACTCTTTTAACTTTTTATTTCGTCGCTTAAATATTTAAAGTACAAATGTGTTTGTGTTAGGAATTTCTATTGTATTAATTAAATTAAAAGATGGATTTTAGCACAGATGCTAAATTTCCTCTCTTAATTTTAATGCATATTGATTTTTTCATTTATAATCCATGAATTTTTTTCTTATTAATATCTAAATTATTTCTAGTAGTAATTTAATATAAAATTTAGCAACTTCAGATGCTGTATCAATATTGCAATTCGATTCATTGAGGCGATGATTTTAGATTGTTGCCGCTGTTGCTTTTTCTTGCAGCCAGACTTCAAACGCTTTTCAACCTCAAGCGACGATTTTGTCGCTACTTCATCCAAAAACAAATACTAATATTAATTTTCTCATTATTACGTTACATCGCAAAAGATTTGATTTTTTCGTTATTGTGAAAAGTTTGATCGGTCCAGTGAAAACTGAGGGAAGACTTATAACACATTCCATTTAATCTCGTAGGATTTTATTAATAAATGAAGGGCTTTAAAAATGATAGACGTGCAGGTTTATAAGCTAAAATTTTGATTTTGTAATGCTTTTTAATGTTTGTATTAAGGCTATTTTAGTAAACCGTAAATCAAAGCGGAAACTTCGACATAATCTTTTGCTATTTCGCAATTACCCCTAAATTAATCTTAATTAGTTCAGATTAACCTTGGGCGAAGTTGAGTCATTCTTGAATTTATTACCCGTACCATTCACCTCGAAATATATAATTTTGTTAATTGAAATTGTTGATTCAATTTTATTAATCATAAAAAAATAAATACAAGTAATCATCACTTAAGAAAACTTTGTAAACATTCATAATTTGGATTTCTGAGAATTTTCCACACGAATACAAACGGATTTTCGTTGTTTGTTTTCCGTTTTCCTTTGGTTCAAAATGATGATTAATTATTTTTTTTATATCTGCTGTTACTACTTCTACTACTGATTCATTCATTGCTGTTGTTAAGCTGCCTGACCTCTTTAGTTTCTCACATTTGCTTAGCTTGAGCGCTGAAGTGTTGGTCATTGACATTCTCCTCGGCAGTCTGAGTCTTGCTCCCAGCCACGGTCGCAGCCAAAGCTGCTGTTGTCGCGACTGCTGGCGTCTTTTCTGCTTTTCCAGTTAAGCTCCACAATTAGTTCCCAAACAGATCCACAGAAGCACCACCGTACATATAATTCTGCATAAAAGATGGATGTTTGGTTGGGCGATTGGTTTGTTGGTTGAATGAATGGATGGTTCGGTGCTGCCAGACTTCAGCGCAGTTCTCTAGCTCCAACGAATACAAACTTCGTAGAAATGAGTTATGACTCTTCCAATACTTACTCTGATTCCTCTCAGCTTCTTAGCTTTATGCTGATGCAATTGCTATAGAAAATGTTATTACACACTCCATCATCATCATCATACACTCAACTGTTGTGCTTTCGGAAATTCCTCAACCACAGAAAAATGATTTCTTTTCCATCGTGTTCTATATATTTGCGTATGCATGTGTTTTTGTAGGATAGGAATGCTTCTTTTGCCGGCTTATTAATCTTTCGTTGTGTCTACTTTTCTAATTAAACTCATATTTTCACTCTATATAAGTGAATACTTCGATATCTATCGGAAACATTTTCGTATGTACGGGATTTTTCATTAAGCTAAAACTTTACCAAAAATGTTTTAATTGAAGCAATTAAAAAATGTAATTCAATTATGGAATCCAAAGATAACATCTCAGTTCATAGTATGAGAAAAAGTACAGAGTGAAAGGAGAGAGAAAGGATAGAGAGAGAGAGAGTGATTCATCGTAAAGAACCGTATAATTTGTTTTCAAGCAATTTCAGATCAAAATCTATTCTATTGATCTCTATTCCATCCGATTCGCAGGTAGATGAAGTTGCTGCGTCCGCAACACCCATCGATGAAGACCCATTCGAATTGATTGCTCCAGAATCTCAATGCGAAGCCAATGCATCACCGGCTTTTGGAGCTGAAGAAAACTCACAACGACAACCTCCACTTCATGATGATCCATTCACTGACGATGTGGTATATAAAGAAGTGGAGTCGAAACTCCAAGCGATGATGGCAGAAGAGCGAACGACATCTCCTTTAGTGCAGTCGTCTGCCGATCCGGAAATGGATGATAACAATTATACTTCGATGATTGAAACCGGTTTTGGTACTGAAAGTTCTGTTCCAGAAGCAGAACTACTTGAAAAACCATGTTTTGCAGACGAAGCTCCCGTTTCAAGCGCTACAACGTCTTCTCCAGAACCCAAAATACATTCTCCATCAATGGACGTTGCAAAGACTGATGCTTCTGTCAATGAGCTTGTTTTGCTTGAAGAAGTTACACTTTCAGCTCCAACTGCAGTTCCTGAAACTACAGTTGAAGCGCCCGCCGTTCCAATTACATCTGATGAATCAGCAGTTGCAGTCAATGAAGTCGCAGTCAATGAACCACCGTTCAATCAAGCCTCAGGTAGTGAAGGCCCCGTTTCTACTACTAAAGCTGCTGAGCCCGAAGTTGAGAAGGAGGATGTTTTGAAAGCTATGGCTGTAGGAGTTGCTGTCGCTACCAGTGCAACCGTAGCTGCAGCGGCTGCTGCCACCGTGAAGAAACTTGACCCTGCAAAGAAAACCGTTGCTTCAAAAACTACCAAGCCAGCGGCCCCAAAAACAAAATTAGCCGCTGATTCGAAGAAGCCAGCAGATATTAAAAAGGCTGGTGCCAAACCAACGACCACTGCAACTGCTGCAAGGCCTCGTACTGCCCCATCTGTCGGAGCCAATAAAACAACTGCAACTGGACTTTCCGAGAAGAGGGCAACTGCAAGCTCGGCTACCATGACATCAGCGGCTAGACCGGCCGCTCCTGCAGCCGCTGCTAGGAAGCCTATTGCTAGCAGAACCATCTCAGCCAAACCTCCAGCTGCTGCAGCAGCCAAAACAACTTCGAATCGTACGACTGCTGCCAGTAGCAGCAGCAGCAAATCAACTCTAAATACTGCAAGAAACGGAATTGCCTCTAAAACTACGGCGTCACGTCCGCTCACAGCAACACGTAAGCCGACAACTGCGACTTCAGCAGCATCTGCACCAGTCTCAGCTGCTGCTGCTGCATCCAAACCACAACCAGCTGCAGGCGGTGCTCCAGTTAAGCCCACCACTTTAGGCATAACCGCTAAACCGAAAGCATTGTCGCCACGTCCTCGAATAACAATTTCTCAAGTGTCTAAGAGCGGCGGCGGACTAGCTTCAACGGCTGCCAAGAGTCCTTTGAAGACGGCGGCTACTGCAGCCACTAATGTGAACGGCAAAACAACCTCATCAACCACCAACGCTTCCTCAACGAACCGAACAAAGACTACATCAGCACCTACAAAGACTTTTACAGCTCGTCCAGCTCCTAAGACGACCTCCGCTCCGATCACGGCTACAACTAATCACTTGGGAAGGCGCATTACCCTCGGCAGCACTACGAAAACTTCCACTATTACCAGCAGCAGCTCAGTGCTACGTAAATCGTCGCCTAGCAAGTTGTCAGTCGGTGGAAAAATGTCACCAACTAAAACAAGCGTCGCTCCTATCAGCAAGACTAAAACCAAAGATGTCACCCTACCCAAATCAGCAACAAAAGCTGCTCCAACTGCAGAAAAAGCTTCGGCAGGGAACGCGATTAAGGAGAAGCAGCCGTTGATGGAGGCAACCGTTGATTTGGTAGAACCACCAAAGCTCAATGGCGAGCCTTTGGGACACACTGCAAACGGGGACGCCAACTACAATCATGGCGCTGAAAATGGATTGACTGAGCAGGGCGAAATGTCGTTGATGGACGGCAACGTCGCTTAAGGAGGAGTCAGTCACGTTGGCGAACCTAGCGAACGATAATTGAATGAAGTAAAAAAGAAATTAATCAGAAGAAAGCATATTTATTACACTAACTCTTCTTCATAGATACACATGTATTTTGCAAAAAATAATGGCAAAGATAAAAGTTTCTTACACTACATTTTCGTATGATAATGAACAAAATAATAATGATAGGAAGGAGTATGAGGAAAGATATTTAAAATGGGGAAAAGGAAAAGAATAAGAAAGCGAATGATATTAAAAATTATGCATTATTGATAAGTATTTTTTGCTGAAAGCTTCTTCATTCATTTTTAAAACACTTTAGGATTATGTTTGCATTTTTTTTGGGTTCTCTTAAACGACAGCTCTTCAATTTGTTCGTCTTTTAAATTATCCTATTTAGTATTGTATTTATTTTCCGTTGTTCCTTTTATTTAAATTAAATGCTCATTTTTCTTATGTTTCTAAGCAACAATATTGTATTTTTTTGTTTTGTCGCACTCGAAACTACGCAATTCTATTGAATTTTTATAGAAGCAGAAATAGAAACAGAACGAATACACGAAAATTAATATTTGGATAACGTTTACACAAGTTTACACAATTTCAAATAGATTTACTGTAGCAAAAGAGCAAAGTTTTTATATTTTACAAGTATTATTATTGTTCTATTTATGTTAAAACGCAACAAAATTATGTTTATATATTGAAATCATGGTGTTTTTTATGTAATTTTGTCATGTCAAAAACTTTTTACAAGAATCAATCGTTCAAGTTTAAGCGACTGGAGTGCAACGACACCAAATCCCTCGGCGAGCGAGTGGATCTGGCATTGAAAACAATGATTATGATTATGATGCTCTTTTATTATGTATTAATGTATACTTTTGCATGGTTATTAACTGTGTTTTATATTTTATACTTATTCCGTGTCTGTTTATTAAACAATCACAATTAAAAAGAAAATAAAAAAAAAATTAAATAAAAGTTTTCTTTTGTATTATTTTAATTTTCTATTATTCGTTTTTCCTTTTTAATAGTAAACTGTTTTAAGTTGGACTATATTTAAATAATTTTATAAATTATTAATGTGTTGTATTATTTGTTTCCTGTTTGAATATGCATCTAAGAACAACGACTTAATTTATTGACTTTTATGACTTTCCAAAATATTTTCTCTTCACTTAGATTTAAATACATAAATACAATACCTTCTCTGCCTTTTTATGCATCGCTTTATATTGTATTTGTAACTGAATCGATTTTTTAAAAGTTGCCTTTTTTATTATAGACAAACATTCTATTCTAAAACAAAATATTAAATATATTATATAATCACTTCGAATTTATAACGAAATTTATGGCATTTTATAATAAAATTTGCATTCTTATTGGATATTTATCTTGATAAAACTAAGTGCTTTCTTTTCAAATATTTATACATTTATTTTTAGATTACCGAAATTTGTATTGTAATAATATTCGTATTTTAAACATGTTGCTGCAAAGCCTTTGTACTTTACACTAAGTCTTTGTTTTACGTTAGTCGCCTACAAGCTTTTATTGTCACGCTAAAAGACAAATTCCTAGCAGATAAGGAAATTTGCTTCACTTCCACGATTTAACGAACCGACTTTAATCTGTGAAAAGATTCTTAGTCATGTTCCCGGGAACTTATAGTGAAGTGCCTTTATATTTTGGGCTCCATATGAATGAAAATTGCATTAAACACAAACTTCAGGAGAATCTTGGGCAAGAAATCATAGTTACGATTAATAACGGATATAACTTAGTATAAACAGATGGAATTTCGTTAGAATCAGCATTTAAATTGAGAGAAAGGTTATAAAATTGATTCCAAGAGCCGTTTATATTGTATTATGATAGATGCCGCTGGATGATAAACAGTTCATTGACAAACTCAATATGCTACATAAACAACCCATCAAATAGAAGAACTTTCGCAGTCGAAGGTTTTAATATCACTGAAAATTGCATTTGTAGTAATAAATTGCATTTTACTGTTCTTGACAAAATTAAGAGCAACAACAATTAGAATTTCACGTACTTTTCCAGCATACAATTTAGAATCCAGTAGATTAAACTTTATGAAATTATTAACGAAGAACTCATGGAAATTATCACGAACGAAATTATTAGAACTCACGTAAAATAAGTATTTTATACAATACGTATTATAGTTGCCAAAATAATTCAATCAATCAATTAATCATCTGAAATCAATGCACTAATCACCCAATTAATCCCTATCAAAGTTGTCAAGAAACTCAGAAAATTAAGATTAGCCAACAATTTTCAACAATTGGAATTGTCTGTCGTTTGTGTTTCCACGGAAATCTCTACGAAGAAACGTTACGAAAGACTTCAATGGCTGTAACAGTAAAAAAGTTGGCGAAATCCTTTCATACTTCAAAACTAGTTTCTTCCGAATGCAGACGCTACATTTGGTTCATTCTTGTTGTGGATAAAAATATGCACGAATTCGGCTGCTTTGCATAGATATACATTAATGTTATTTGTGAGCGAAACAGGTTGAGCGAAACCAACCTGACAAAGGTCAGGTTTTAGTGGTATTAAGCATATCAGGCCAACGTTGGAGCCAGTGTCAAACAAAACAATTTAGCCGTAAATTCTTGTATAACACTTAAAAAGCCTTTCCCCTTCCTCCTTGTCCTCCTTTCCACTTCCAATACACACGCAATTGTTCCTCAACGATATTTATAACTGATTCCATATGGTTCATGTTTAAGGCTTGTTTCATGGATATAATTTCTTAAAATACATTTTACAGCACTTTAAGTCGATTTCCGCGTGCAAAACCAAATATCACATTTTATTCTTTTGCATTTCACAAGTTTGTTGCTTTGTGTTCTGAAATGAGCATCCATAAAAACAAACATGTTTAATTTAACTTTATTTAAAAAATGCATTTACAAAAATTTATCCACTCCTGAATAACAAATCAACAAAAAAAAAGTAATAAAAAACCAAAACACTAATGATATTATCTATGAAATCCATTGCATTAGAATATTCATACATTTAGATTACTTATTAAAATACAGCAGACTCATAAACTAACTAAAGTGACTATATGATGATATCTCTATAATAAATGTAGCGAAAAACTGAATGTTTTAAATAAATACAAAATGTGTTGTTTTCGATTCGTGTGACTTCATCATCCAACATTATCTGTGGTCCTATTAATTTCTTTCGCAGCGCTGCATTTGTAGTTGTGCTGATGGTAATTGTAGTTGCGTGACTCGTACGATGTACCACTTTTTCTTCTCCAAATACCGCTCACCAAAAGCAGCACAGTTCAGAAGATGGATGGTTGGATGAATCATGCAACTGCGAAGTGATTCATCGCACTCGGCGCACACGCTGACTGGAAAGTATACGATCTGCCGGTCCGACTGACTAACTACGTATAGCGGCGATCGAAACGTGTTTGAAATTTATGAGTTTGCGGCCTATCTTCTGGAAGGTACTACCTTTCGATGTATAAATATACACACACCTTAAATCGCATGTGCATACTTATATTTTATGTGTACATGGGGAAGTAACATTTCGCCGGCGAAACTGCTGTTCTACACGCTGTTGCTGTTGCTGACGCTACTCGCGGGCAAACTACCGCTGCACCATCACTTAAAGGGCGTGGATTAAGACATTAAAATACACAATTTGGAGTTTACATCTTTTATTGTTCACGCCGCACTTACACTTAATTAGTTAATTTATACAGAATGTCATTTCGTGAATAAGGACAATAAAGCATTCTGTATTTAATAGTTTAATTAATTTTCAGTAGTGATTCGTGTTTGCTTCTCTGTAGCAGTACGCAGATATATTATCCTTTTATTTTATTATCTATTATTCTATACTTCTAAAATATAGTATACCTAGGTTTTCGACATTAATCTAGGTTTCTTGTTGCCTTGATTAAACTGTTTTGGGGGGAGGGGTCGCTTTCGATTATCAGCAACGAAGCGCTTTTTTACATAGCGTGATTTGATTTCCGAATATGGTTGGATGAAAACGGGCTGTCCACGCAAGAGAGCTTCATTCAAAAGGAAGGCTTTACAGTAGCCGTCCGTATCCTTGAATTTGACAACAGCAAAATGACCACCGATTGTAATGCATGCAATCTCACCGCTTTTCGCGAAGAATTCAAGCAAGTCATTTTCTTTTAGTCCTGTGCGATTAATTGGATAATGTTAACATTTTGCTTAAAATCAACAATTGAGACAATTTATTACCCGGTTTGATATTCTGCAGATATATTTTTGTGTTGGGTTCCTTTGTAGTGCGTTCTTGTGTCTTGGGTTCGGCTTTAAACGGGGCAACTTCAATCTGAAAACCATCCTCTGTAGTGCCATTAAGGGCCATTGCCTTCTTGGCACTCTCTTCGCTTTTGAATGTAATCATTGCTACGACATGGTAGGTGCACAGAATTTCTACATCTTCAATTTTGCCGCATTTACCGAAGATCTTTTCCATAGTTTCAGCAGAAGTTGTCTCTGAAAATATACATAAGCAAAGTAACAATTTAAAATAAATCTTTTATCTATTATACATAAATTCTATAATCCTTACGTAATTGCTGTGGATTTTTTACGATAATGATCCGCTGTGGATCTCTGGCATGTTTATTGGCCGACAGATAAACAGCAATATGCTTTCCTTTTAATATTGAGTTGTGCAACTTCAAAGCCGCCTGACATGATTCAGGCTTCGCAAAATGCACAAACGCAAACATATACCCTTTTTTAGGATACGATCTCACCAATTCGATATCACCACATTCAGAAAAATGTTTGCGGATGTCGTTGTCGGTGGCGCCTGACAGAGATAAAACACAAGATCGTATATATTAAGCTCATGGTAATCACACTAAAGCTTATCAAAAAATTAGGCATATCTTTACCTAAATGCAAATTTTTTACGTAAAC
This sequence comes from Thecophora atra, assembly GCA_937620795.1. NCBI lineage: Eukaryota > Metazoa > Arthropoda > Insecta > Diptera > Conopidae > Thecophora > Thecophora atra. Next base: position 40,962,417 of record OW569401.1, on the reverse strand, counting down.
GCTACAGTCTTTCTTCTCTTCAAAACGTTTAATATTATCTGCGGAGCCTACAGTTGGCTCTAGTTTAGATTCACTTTTCAGACTAACGCAGATCGTTGAGCCATTAAATTCTGTATTATTTGCAGCTAATGCAGCAGAAGCTTCCTTAGCCTTTTCGTAATTGATAAAAGCTTGATTTCCATTACGATGCAAGTGGATTTTGATTACTTTTATGGTACCATATTTCGAGAATTCTTCTTCCAGTGCTTTTTTGAAAACTTCTGCAAAAGACGTTCATTTGTCGATTTGATGATTATACACTCAACTCATATACTAATTACAACTAAAATTTTCCTCTTACTTTTTGGTAGATTAGATACAAGAATAGTTTCATTGTCCGTCATTTCGGTTTTGACTTTCGGTTTCTTCGGAATAGGAACTTCAACTGGTGCTTCATCATCCTCTGAATCCTTATCGTCTTCAACATCATTGGCATCCTCAGCAACCGCACCATCATCGCCATCCTTATCCTCATCGTCGTCATCACTTTCATCATCGCCGTTAACACTGTTGGCATTTTTTCCATTCTCCTCTTTGTCGTCATCATTTGAAACCTTTTCTTTCGATTGCTCTTCACTAGAAGAGTCCTCCTTATCTGCTTCTACGTTTACGCCGGAAACGATTTCCTCAGCTTCGAGATCAGCACCCGAATCGTCTCCAATATCAGAATCCTCCGCTTGTTTTTTCTTCTTCAAATTAGTTTTAGGTTTTTGTGATTTTGTGGAATTTTTAACATTATTCCTTGTTTTGCCGACGACCACCGGCAAGGAGGCTTCCTTTAACGTTTTCTTTGGTTTTTTGTTATTTTTGTTGTTTACTTTTTGCACACCTTTCACATTTGACTTTGCTTTTATTTCGCTTACCTTTTGTTTCATTTTCAAAATTGTTTAATGAGAACTTTAATAGAGAAATAGTTTATTATACGCTGAAACTACCGGAAACCTAATATCTGTATTGTTGAAAATGCACGTGTTGCAGAGCAGTATAAAGAATGATACCAAGTTTACGTTTTTTTTTCTTGTTTGTGTGCACTTTTAACGTGAAAAGCCGTGGTTTTTTGTATTTGCGGAATTTGTAATTTGTTTGAAAAGTGTTATTTTTAGAGTTTTCCGCAACTCTTTTTGAACTCTAGTAAAAAACACCAAGCAAAATGCTTTTAAATAAACAGAAATTATGTCCATATGTGCACACATTTATTTATAAATGAACACATTTTCTTGAAGAAAAGCACATATATACCCTACTTCGAGTGGCAACACTATCTGCAACAGTGGTTTACGAGGAATTATGGAATTGGAATACGAGGAGTGCCGAGCGATAATTGGGAAATATAACGACTGTTGGAAAAAAACAGAAAAAATACCGTACGTCAATAGTTCGTTCGCAAATTAGAATTTGATAATATAATAACTTTTCAACATCTCATCTTATTCTTCGATAGTATCTAGGTAATAAAACCTGACTAATAGAATGCTAGATTAACTTGTTGGATTGATTTCGGATTGGATTTAGTTTTAAAAACGAAGAGAAATATTGACATATTTTTCACGCCCCAAGCTGCGGAGCACCAACCGCGTTGTGAATTTTCAACGAATAATATAAAATAAGGGGCTCGTAGGTATTCTTCCAAATCTGACATTCTCGCCGATTTTTCTTCATCAGGACCGCATACGCACACACATAATTCAAGAGCGCATTATTAACTTCTATGATGAATTCACTACCCGCCGTAGCACCCCGCCAACAGACACACCAACTGAATCAAAACCAGCAACAAGGAGCGCAAATCTCACACGATTTTGATGGGCCGGGTGCGGATGGTGACGCAAGTTCGAAGCGCCAAGCTACGCGAGTCTTCAAAAAAAGCTCTTCCAACGGAAAAATCACAGTGTACCTTGGCAAACGTGACTTCGTAGACCACATTACACATGTGGACCCTATCGATGGCGTTGTGTTCATTGATCCGGAGTATGTGAAAGATCGCAAGGTGTTTGGTCAAGTATTGGCTGCCTTTCGTTACGGACGTGAGGATTTGGATGTGTTAGGACTTACGTTCCGTAAGGATCTGTATTTGGCACATGAACAGATCTACCCACCGTTGACAGACACGGAACGTCCATTGACGCGACTGCAGGAGCGGCTCATAAAAAAACTGGGTCCAAATGCATATCCGTTCTACTTCGAAGTTCCTCCGTATTGTCCGGCTTCGGTGTCGCTGCAGCCTGGACCGGGCGATACTGGGAAATCATGTGGTGTCGACTACGAGCTGAAGGCATTCGTAGGTGAGTTTATTAGTCAATCGCATCATCAATGCCAAATTAATTAAACTCGTGACGCATTTCGAATCAAGCGAATACTTTTAAAAGTTGCTCACTTGAGTTGGCTAGTGAAACAAGTAATTGAGTTAAATTATTAATTAATTAAAATGGGGCAGAGACTCATGATGAATGCCTCGGAGCTTTTTTTGTCTGTATCTTCAATTCTGTGACGTAAATTAACTAAATGGAGCATCAGATTCTATTATTTACTAGTTTTAATATCGATAGATTAGATATTAATTTAATCGAATTGTAAACTTTTACAATGATTTAAATAACTGAGTGGACTTCGCTAATTAATTTTTTTTAAGGTGAACACATCGACGACAAGCCGCACAAACGTAACTCGGTGCGTCTCACCATTCGAAAGGTGATGTATGCACCATCCAAAGTCGGAGAACAGCCTTCTATCGAAGTCAGTAAAGAGTTCATGATGAAACCGAATAAAATTCATCTGGAGGCTAGTTTGGACAAGGAGCTGTATCATCATGGGGAAAAGATTTCAGTGAATGTGCACATTGCAAACAATTCCAATCGCACCGTTAAAAAGATAAAAGTGTGCGTGCGTCAATTTGCTGACATTTGCCTCTTTTCGACAGCTCAATACAAGTCTGTCGTCGCCGAAACCGAGTCCGAGGACGGTGTGCAAGTGCAACCAGGCTTCACTCTGTCCAAAGTGTTTGAATTGACTCCGTTGTTGGCCAACAACAAAGACAAATGGGGCCTAGCGTTGGATGGACAACTGAAACACGAAGACACCAACCTCGCGTCCAGTACTCTAATAACGAATCCAGCTCAACGCGAGAGTTTAGGCATTATCGTTCATTATAAAGTCAAAGTAAAGCTCATGATCAGCGGTCCACTGATGGGCAATGATCTGGTAGCCGAACTGCCTTTTACTCTGATGCATCCGAAGCCGGAGGAAGAGGATTTGAATCCTTTATTGGGTGCCGAAAGATCACCGCGCCAGAGTCTACGTGACCCGCAGTTAATGCTGATCGAAGGAGAAGCAGAGCCGCTGCACGCCGCCGATGTGCCGACTACGAATTTGATTCAATTGGATGAAGATGACAACCAGGACGATGACATTATATTTGAAGACTTTGCCCGTTTGAGATTAAAAGGAGCCGAAACAGAAGCCTAGGATTCGTAAACGCGAGTGAAGCGGAACTCGTGTGAACATAATTTTTTATATTTATTCAAAAACTCGGAGAAAGTTTTTTATATTACAACAAAAAAGTTGAATTCGACTTGATTTTATATAAATTTATATACTAATAACGACTACACAACTGTTTGAAACACACGAAAGCTTTTTTACGATTTTAAGTGTTGGAAAGTTTTATTTTCAAAGTGAATTTTTGTTATGAATACAGCACAAAGGGTTGGAAGATTGAGTTTTAGGAAGGACGGTGGGATGTGGTGTTGATTAGGGATGCGCAATACATAAATTAATGACGGACATACTTGTTTTGACTCGCTCAAATATTCGACTTTTCGTATCAATATAATTCCTTATGAGATTGAAAGCATATTTTTTGGTTTAAAAATAAACCTGAACCTAAGCTATTATAATACTGTCGACATTAGGAACTTTGAAAGAAGAGAGGCAACTATTTCAAGATTGTACATTTTCAATTAAAATTCCCTACTGTTAAATAATGTAAGCTATAAAGTTGTATTTATAAACTCGTGTATATATATATCGTTGAATTTGTCATCACTTACTTTTCAGAAATATAAGAAATATATACTTATTGTTATTAACATTCCGTAGTTCTCGCAACTTACTAATGTCTAACAAACACGAAGCCCACAGAAACGCATTCGAGCAAAAGTAACAATTCGCCCATCTATAAGAAACAATAATGCAACAATATCACTCTAAGAACAGCAAAAAAGATATACAGAGGGAGAGAGAGAGAGGGAAAGAAGAAAAAGTCTAAAAACCTTCTTTGCAAAGAGAAAAAGAATTTTCCACTTCGATTTTCTTATAGGCTTTATATAATTGAAATGAGATAATCATGTGATAATCCAATTTTAATTTGCAAAAATTAACCGTCGTTTTTCCGTTGTTATTTCCACAAATTCACATGTATTAAGCTTTAACATACAGAAATGTATAAACATATTTACTAATATTAAATACTTTTTTTATTATTGTAATCACGAAAGAAAGAGAATGAATACTCTTATGCCTTATTATTTATTTATACTTACCTGCATGCAATATAATTACTCAAAAATAGTCTATATAAATATGAATAATATATATGTCTAATATAATTTGATGTAGTATTATTTAATGTCAACTTTGTGTATCGTTGTCCGCAAATTTAACAAATAGAACTTTAAAAGTTTAATGCAATCAATGTAATAATAATATTCAGCAACAAATCAACGTTTTTTGTATCATTCGATTGTTTTATAACGTTCGACTTTTGATTGTACGATAAAAAAAATTGCAATGAATTAAATTAAAAGAAATAATTTACTATAACTCTCTGAATACATTCTGATTAAAATATTGAAAAGGCTTCCTATGTTTTCTTCAACTGTTACTTGTATTTATTTATTTGAAAATTGTATCTAGCAGAATAATTGAAATTTTAAAAACGTGTGTAGATATTTACGAGATATTATTTCTGTGTGTACAATATATGAAACTATTCTATTATTATAACGTAGTTTATGTAATTAATAAAGTCCGTTTTCAGTCCGGTTTCAAAGTGCTTCATTACAAGTTCGATTTATCTTAATTTCTGAACAAAATATGTTGCACAATAAATTAATTACAACTTAAGCATTTTAAACAGATGTTGTGGATAATATAGTATAAAACAATAACAAAATAACCCTTGACCTAAGATGTATATTTAACAGTAATTATTGTAATTATTATAATAGTGGCTGATTTAACTTTTCAGTGGATGATCTTTTGTAACAAAGGATTTTCAGTTTCTTTCTCAGCAATAAATTTCTGCAATTTGAGCTTTTCAAAGTTCTTAAAGTAAATTAAAGTATATAAATATTTAAGAATGTGTTCAGCAAATATATTTAAAATTTCTTATTCTTGCTATTATTTACTTATATACTTATTAGCACTTTATATTATTGTAATTATGTGTACTGTAATGTTTAATATCTATTTTTATATCTTCCTAACCACAATTGTGTAACGTGTCTAAATAACAAAATTTATATGAAAAAAGTGGTGTCATTTAATGACTTTCACCTTAATTTAATTCGCGGTGGATTTTGATCAATTCAGATAAAGATATATTTTTTTAATGCTCAAATCAATTTCGCTCTTTTTATTAGTTTTTACTTTAGTTTTATGTTTTACACAGAAGCTTTTTACTAGCCAAGCCGAATACATACAAAAATAAGCAATGAATTGCGATGTTTAAAAGCCATAATACTAACGAAAAAAAAAAAACAATAAAACCAAAAATAATAAAATACCAATTAAAAAAGAAATAATAATAAAAAATTAGTTTTATATCTGCATTTAAATGGTTTTAGAAAAACGTTTATAGAAGAGCCATTTTTATATATATGTATTTATGTAGCATTTACGCATATTTAAATGTAAATGTTATGAAAACAGTTGCAATTTCGATTCAATTCTACACATGCACCTGCACGATGTATGTACGATGATGTCAGCATGATGATTATGACGATGGTAACGATGATGATGATGTGCGTTTGTCTATTTTAGGGCATTTCACGAAACGAACACAAAAAAAATAATGAATAAATTTTTATATCTACAAAAAAGAAGCAGTATTTATGTAAACGAGCGAAAGAAATAATAACAAAATAAAATATAGAGAAACGGCGAAAAATAATTTTAATGTGAACAGAGCAGAAAAGAGACGCGAAATTATTTTAAATATTTAAATGTAAAGATTTTACGTGAAGAGAATACAAATGAAGAAAAATGTTGGATTAGTTTTTAATTAGGGCGTGTTTTGCCAAACACACCCACACAGACAAACACTAAAAACAATGTCTCATGCAAAGTCCCTCTCACAACGCCGCACTCTCCGCACTCCAAGATTCAACTTTAAGCTTACTCATCGTTACATGTATTAATGAACAGTAATAAATTCCTATATTATTTCAAAACTCGATTCTAGGCAATTTATTGTAGGCTTTTAAAGGTTCTTGTCTCCTCCCAGAAAAAATTAACAAATGGCTTTAGACTAGCTCTAAATTTTCAACAGACAGATTGAAATAACTGCATTTCAGATGGTTAAGAATAAGTTTATTAACAATGTTCGGTAATTACTTAACTTAAATAACCGCAATTCAATTTTCCATTCTATTGCAAGTTTATTTCAAGAAAAATTCAAGAACAACCAAAATAAAAATTATTACAAAATAATTGAACAGATGACGAATTATTATTAGATAAATGTTAAACGAAATCAAATTTCAACGTGACACGATTCAAGGCACAACGCAATTAATTAATAAGTGTGCTTGAAATTAATATTTTAGAAATTAAACACTTAATTGAAAGCGTAGTAATAATATTGATATGTAAGGAATTCTCTATCAAGGAGTCAAGAGTTTCTTTAATTACATGTAAATTTATATGTACCACATATGTACATACATGTTTTTTATGCAATTTACTGTTTTCCCTACACAAAACTACTCCAAAATTCCCATGTTTGTGAAATAATCCAATGAAAGATGAAATAATAGAACGTAGAATAAAAACAGTCGATTTTTGGCCAAATATTCGTTACCAAAAGTGAATAAGAAACTTTCTTAATTCTCCGTTCATTTATTAATTTAATTAAAATACATTGGAAAGATTATGGCGATTATATGAATCGTTGTTTATAGGCAAAAAATAGAAACTTAATTTTTTGTTCGTGTTCAACGGAATTTTGATTGTTTAAATGCAATGAATATTAATTAATATCTGTTCGCAATATAAATGTCAATAGTGAAAGAAGAATAAGAAAACGTAGAATAATAATTCTTTGTATTTTGGATTAATATTTTGTATATGTTTTTTGTGTATATATTTAATTAATTTGAAGAATCTACTTCACGATCTTGTTTTTCTTTGAAGAATGGAATTTTAACTTTTATTCCAAAGTTTTTCTCAACTTTAATTGCTTCATAACATTTATATTAACATCCTATTAATAATAATAAAACTAATAGCAATTTAATATTTATGATGGTTTGTTTCATATAAAACGCAATTTATTTATAATGAACATTATAAAATATATACGAATATATGTTTTTTTGTAATTATGATTTATTCTGATGGTGTAGAATGACCCTGTATGTTCTAGTAATAGTCAAAATTATGTGAAAATCGAACGAAAATAAATGAAAAAATATATAAATATTATAAACATATATAAACAATTTTTTTGGGGATTTTTTTTTATGTGTGGATCTTTTAAATATCTTTAATTTAACAAATAATAGTAATGATATCCTAATATCACTAAGAATTTTCAAAAAAACCATAAAATAAAACTATTGTGATGGGAAGAAGGAAGGACAAAAGAGACAAGGAAATTTTGAAACTGCATCTTTTATTTAAATTATGTATTTGATAGAAATAAACAGCAAAATTAATCGCTTTTTCTCTACAAATAATTCTCCACAAATAATTATTCAACAACTTGCAGCTTTTCAATCGAATTTCATGTAACATTACACGTTATAGGAAACTTATCTTTGACCACGTTGCTGTCCCACATCAATAAAACTCTTTCCAAACAAAGTTGTCGATGTTCGCTAGTCTCATTTTCGTGCTCGTCCATGGCGAAGTACATCCTAATTTCCGGAAAAGCTTAATTTGCTTCTTTCCTTTCGAGCACATCCAAAAAAGGAAAGCGTCTGGCGAAGCAAAGGTTCCGTGCGGAACCCAAACATGTGCTGTCTGTCGTTAAGTTAGCATTAAAGTCTCTTTCCTTTGGGAAACTGTGAACGCTGCTGGAGCAAGCAAAAATGTCTGTGTGTGAGTGTGGAGCTGCTTGTATACACGATTGCAATGGAAACGGCGAGGACGTCCACATTCTGTAAGCTCACAACAAATGGCTTTCATTTCCGGTCTCCGAGTCTGTTGTAAAAGGATTTCTGCAGAGGATTGCAACTCGCAAAAGTGAAACCATGAAACACTAAAATGCATTGAAACAACTACAACAATCGTCTACTTAGCGAACGAAATTAAAGTCTTTTTAGATTTTAGATTTTCACTTTGGAGCCAACATTTTAACAGTGATTAAAAATTAATTCTTTTGAGCCATGAAATATGTATAAAGATTGGTAAATGATGTGGAAGGATGTGATGAGGAAAAACGGAGGAAAGGCAACAGACGATGAACATTTCTGTGCAAGGATTGAAAAGCTGGCTCATTGATTAGTGGTTTTTTATAATTGCTCTAAATAAGAACAGAATTTTTAATCACAGTTTAAAAAGTAAAAAAACAAATAATTGAAAAACCATTTGAAGATCAACATTCTACCAAACAAAGTTCTTCAAAATGTAAAATAAATAAGCATATTGTGTAATTCGTTTGATCTCAATTCTATTGTACTTTATTTTAATGTAAATATGAAATTATGAACACCAAATCTCGAAACAATTGACTTCGCAACCTTTGAAATGTCGACTCTTTTCGTCACTAAACATTCGCCCCATTCCTCACCTCCGTTCAAAATCTTAATACCATTGCATATCTCTTCCATTAAAACCCGAATCCAGGCATCCTTTGTACATCTGTTGAGAATTATTATCGGACAGAAGGTGCGAAGTAGTTGATGATGCAATCGCATTGAAAAGAGGAAAGACAAATGAATGTCAAACTCTCCCGTCTCTCTGCTCATTACTCCTTCGTATTTCTGTGTTTTGTTGAATCCTTTGTGAACATTTTGAGCTATTTGTTGAGCTGCTCACAGAGCAACAAATGAAATTCCCATAAAATTAGTATGAGAAAAGTTTTTCGTCCCTAGACTTTATAAACAGAGCTGCTCGGCACTCGCCATATGAATCCCAGCGGCATCTCCTTGTCCGTGTAACCTGCAAATGCTCCTCCTTCATGATGTGAATTTAAGCTGTATGTTAGTTCTTTATATGAGGATGTGATTGCACTTTGAATTCAGTCTGAAATCCTTTGTTTGCTGCAGCAGATTCCAGTTGGAGCTGCTTCTTGTCAGCTCGTCGATTTACTTGTTTGTTTGTTTGTTAAAAGTTAAATATTTCTGTTTGCTTCTCATTTTGTTAGGCTGCTTTGTTTACTTCCTACTACTGAGCGGTGACCTGTGCAGCATCTCTGCTCTGTTTCCAGTACATCACCGACCTCAGCAGCTTCCGCCGCCCACACACTTGCAACTAAAGTCGTCCTCGGGGATTGTGTTACCCTTCAACGTCCTGCATTTTGCAGGGAAAGATTAGTTTACTTTGCATTGTTTTTGGCACAGACAATCGAATTGCATGAAAAGTGTTTTCAATTCGAATTTCATATTTCATATTTATAATAAATTGTTCTGAAACTGTTATGAATAAAAATTCTATTCAAGTTATTAGTTGCCGAAGCAAAGCAACTAATGGAATTTGTTCATCAAGTTTCCCTCGAAGGAAGAATTGCGAACAGAAGTCATTTAAGCTGACATCAAAAGTGTTCTAAAAATATTCGTAAATATTCGTAAATATTCAATAAATGTTTCTAAAAAGAGGATATTTTCTATCTGATCCTTTTATTCTCAATTCAATTAATTTTCGAAATTTACAGAGTTTCTATAATGTCTTTGATTAGTCACAAGGAATTTTATGGGAATCATGATGCCTTTTTTTTATGGGGCATGATGAAGAACCCGGCGGAGTCTTTGATAAAACTCTCATCTTTATACTTTATTTTTAAAAAATTGGTATTTTTATGTTTTAGTATATTAATATTTATATATTAATATTAATTAATTTGTTTCTTATTCTGATTAAGTAAAAAATTTTGTTATATCAAGAAATGAATTATTAGCGCAGCCTAAAAGTAAGCAATTACATTATGGTAAAAAGTTGAAATTGGAAATGTAATTTTTTAAAAAACTGAAATTAATTAATTAATTCTCCAAGGATCTAATTTAATTTTAATGTGTATTATCAAAACTTATAGCCAGGAAAACTATATTAAAATGTTACAAATTAAACACAAATAATTTTTGATTTTGAAATCGCTTTATTCAGTCTTAAATTCACTGCTAAACCTAGAGTAAAAGTTGTTGGTCATTATTAGCTTCAGTTGTTGCAAACCACACAAAATGCTGCGAAGAGATCTGTTGAAGTGGACAAAGCAGCTACCATTTTGAAATGTGAATCCATATCCGATGGCGAAATTGCGGAAGTTTGTGTCAAATGTGATGCGCTTTGTCTGTCTCTCTTTCTCCTCCAGTGGGAGAAAGTCAAACTAGAATTCTAAGCTGACCACCCAAACATCCATTTATGTATTTACAGACGTCAACTCATCACAATTACTGGCCTTTTTTGGCATTAAATGGAACTTTGTGTCACATTTTTATTGCCTCTTATCAACCCATTCCCACAACCGCGACCGGTTCCTTTTCGAAATGATGGCAGGCAACTTTTCAACGACGGCGGCTGATGTTTTGATGTGTCTTGACATGTGAGGATTTTGGGATTTTCACTGCTAAGCGAAGTAATTAATGAGAATCCTGATGGACGTCGTAATACTCAGCAAAGTACACGCAAAGTCGTCACAGCGAAAATCTCCTGACTGACTGCCTCTTTGTCTGGCTGCTAATGATTATTTGCTGCATACAGCGATGGATACAAGCATTAAACTTAAATCTAATCGACTCTCTGCCAACCGCTCTTCCTACCGACGCCAAGTTTGATCCTTTTCTTCGCTTGAATACAATGAAAAATTATTCATTATTCATGCTCGCATGGGATGTGAGCTGCTATTTTAAATTAGATGAATAAAGGGCGTGTGGTCGTGTGGTCGTGTGTGAGTTATGCTGTGTTTTAGTGTGGCTTTACTCAAATAATAACAAAGATAATCCTTCGGCGTGGCTATTATTATCAAATATTTACGGAAAATAATTAATGTTCCAAATAACGGCAGCTCATAATAATTACAAAAAATATGCGGGAAGTAAAACAGAAAATTTCAGGTTTTCCGTAGATGAATCTCTTGGGTTGAAGAATGAAAATGTGTATAAAGAGGGAATGAAAAGGACGCGCATGGAAGGTTTACCTTAAAGTTATTAATTTGAATAAACAAAGACTGTGTTAAAATGATACCTTAAATTAAATGATACCTTAATTATATAATAAATATTCTACTTTTCTTAGGAACTTCTAAACTAAAGAAAAAACATCAATTATTTCGGTCAAAATTTAATTCTTCTTAACACAATATGTAACTACATTTATAAAGATAATATCAAGTTCTTGAACTTTCTTTTAAAAATTAAATTATAAATTATTAAAAGAAATAAAAATTTCAATTAAAATTTTGATTTATTTATTGTTATTAATTTAATTTGTATTATAAATAATTTAACTGTTTCCAAGAGTTTGGAGTTAATTTGTAAAATAATACAATTGCATACTTTTAAGCTGCAAGGTATTTCAGCTGCGAGGATCTATTGGTATATTGATTTCACAGTCAATATGGAAATAAAGCGCGATTCAATAATTAAATTATATAATCGATTTTGAATGCGTTTGTCGAGGGTATTTATTGCTGTAATTTGGTCCATTTTGGCCTTAAAAATATCTAAATATTTCTAAATAAATGAGTTTTTGCAAAGCCCTATTAAGTACCTAAGCAGCAGCATGTGGCGTTAGTAATCTTCCGTTGGAATTAGTTACTAAACAGCGTCCGTATTCGAATCACTTGTGATTACCTTCGATCCTTTGAGTTGGTTACGGTTTGTTCCGTTATATGTGACATTGGCTTTCTATAGGCAATAATTACAAAATACGACCCACTCCTCCACGCCCCCTAGGACGACTAAAACTCGCCAAACATTAAGCAGAATCCACGGATGTGACCGCAGCATCCAACTCTAATTCCAAAAATGGTTGCCAATTAGGCTTTCATTGTCAGTGATGTCGGTCACTGCGTGCTGCTTGGCGTTTGAAAGTGGTGAAGGGGGGGGGGGGGGGCGTTCAACCAGCTGAGAGTGAGCGCCTTTTTGCAGTTCGCCCACCGGAAAAACGTCGCTATTTTCTGCGCAGTCACTTGTCAGTTGCAGTTTTTGTTTTGTTTGTTGTTTTATTCTTTGGTTTTGTTACTTTTATCGTAGTAAACGTTTTTTATGCTTGTGTCTATTCTATTCAATTCGTGTTTTTGTTTCCGCACGTTTACAGTTACCGTTATTGTTACTGCGCAAAACCGTTACTTTCACGCAATTAAGTGGCGTAATTAACGTCATTTAACTCGTTTCTGTCCCTGTTTTTTCTCGTCATGGGTGCTCTATGGCCCATAATTAGGCGTATGTGTGTTTCTGTGTATAGAAATGTGTGTATGAATGCAATGTGTGCAATTTGCCGCCTACACACTACTTTTTAATGTCGGTCATTTAATATAGCTGCCAGCCACTAACGCTACTTTATTTTTATGCTCATCTAGTGTTGATTTTAATAGCAATGGTAATAAAGGGAGAAGCGACCGATAGACCATTGAAAATGGAGTGCAGGAAAATCTATGTTTAACGGATGTTTTAATTGCACATCCATGGAATCCAACAGCAACAGATTCTAAGTTATTGCGCTGTAATAATCGCATATTAATTGCGTGTAAGAGTGAGTCTAATTGGCCAGGTCAGAAGCAGATCGAAGGTCAGAGCGTTGATAAAGAGCTGATAAACTTATTTGCTTTTAAATGGATGAAAATGGATACGATTTTACAAGGCAAAGGAAAACGCTTTTGCAATGTAAATATTTAAAAAATCATATCCATTTGTTTCGTTTAAAAATAACATTATTAAGGATTTAAATTGCACATGTTTTTTCCCGCACTTAAAATTAATTTTTCTTTTTTGATTTCATTCAGCAAAAACACTCTCTGCAATAAATCCAGTAAAAAATCTATCGTATAAGTTTAGGCTTGCTTGAATTTGAATTCATTTCTCTGAAATCTGCATTTCAAGTTTATTGTGTTTAATTCATTCAATTAACAACTGTAAACAATTCAATTAACAAATTGGAAAGCAAAATTTTGAGTAACGTTATCTTCGTTGGTGGTATTTGATCATAAAATATATAACAAATATCGCTTAAAGTAAAAATGCAAAAATTATCCTTAAGTTTTCACTTTAATTTCAAACTGAACTGAAGCTGCGTTGATGCTGTTGTTGCTTTTGTTGTTTTTTAATATTAAATCACAACATGTAAATTTCTGCAAAGTTTTCCAACCGCGTTGAGGTTCAACGTAGCGTAACCGTTTCGCTTCACAGCCGAATTCATGGAACTTCCGGTTTCAAATCTATTGTCGTGTTATCGGGAAGTCTACAAAGCAACACATATCCAAACATATAATCGGATATATTTGCATATATAATCTCATACTTTAATGTACAAACGAAAGTTATTTAAGCTAGAATTATGAATGAGGCAACTTCAACGAAGAGCAGTTGAGCACGAAGACTTCTCAGCCATTAAAGCACGGAATTGACGAGCTGCCCATGGCAAATATCGCTGCGAAATAAACTTCGTGCAGAAGTAACTCATGGGAATAAGCGAGGACAAACTTTTAAGGAACCCAAACTCCATGTTCAGTTTGTACACTCCATTAAGCACAGCACATAGAGGTCTTTTACAAGGATAAATCCCATAAAAACAAACACATCCTTGCATACATTATATTTCTTCTCCTGTTGTAAGATTTCTTGCATAATTAATTCAGCTTTTCAATGGATGTACTGAGAAAAATGTTAACAGCGAGGCTCAGGCTTTAAAACTTTTGTAACTTATGATCTCGTGCTCCATCTATCAAACCTCTCCTTCGTCTTTGTTTCCCTTTGGATTCAGTAAGTTACCAAAAAGCTTTCATCTCTAAAAGACTATTAACACTATGAAGATAATGCTTAGTGCTCAGTTTAAGGAACATGTTAACTAAACTTTGCTTCAGCGATTGCCAGACAAACTTCTAATTAGCTTGTAATTAATGTAATCTACAAGATACAATCTGTCAGATCGGAGCATCTGAATAATGACTTTAACAAACTTTGAAGATGTGATTGAATCACATCTCGACGAGGAGACGCTGGCGGATGTTGGATGCTTTCTCAGGCGTCGGTTGGAGGAGATTCGCGATTGATTGTGGTTAGTTTTATGCGTAAACTTTCAGTTGGTGATGCTGTCATCGTTTTTACGATTGCCAATTCTTCTAACGAGGGAGGAAAGTGATAATTAACATCACTCTTTTGACAAGCAACCAGCAAAAGTTTATTTACACGATGAGGAATGAAGAACGAAGTAAATTGTCGTTAATCAATGATGAAATGAACTTTCTAGAGGAAGAGGCGAGGAACATATTTGTAATTATAAATAAGATACTGTGTGAAATTAGAGTTTCTAAGATATTACATTTTAGTCTTATGTAATAAAATTTACATTTGTTTTAAAAAGGCTCAATAAATTGTTAAAAAGTAAATTATAATTCCACTGAAGACCATTTTATATTCCTTTAGTAGAATAAGAAATGCACAAAGATAACAGCAACATCAGTAATAATAAAAATAATGATATTAGCTTTCAGCAATAGCTTCTAAAAACAATATATTTTTGTTAGCGTTTCTCTTTCAGCGGATCTGCTTCAACGTCTTGCAGAATAACATCTCTGTTTTAATTCATTGTTTGTCGCAATTGTTTAAACTTGTTGCTTGCTGCAATTGTTTCACTTTCGCGAGTTTCCACACCTGCGTTTGTTGCTTTAACTTCAACTTCAACACATATTTTCTGTAATTTATGCTTCCGCTTCCTGAGAGGACGAAAACTCAAACACAGAAAATCTTCTTGGTCCACGTTCGAGTATTAATAACTCACAAATACACTTTTGTCAACAAAGCATTACAACTAAACGAACACCTGCAGGAAGTTGTTATTATTGTTGTTTCTTCTTATTGTTGTTGTTGTCGCGAAAGATTTCCTGCTCCTTTTCCTTTGTAATAACTCCTTGCGACAACTCTTTTCTTTGGACGCGGTATTTCAAGGCAACAAGTTGGCAAAAAGTTTCCGTAACTTGTTGCTGTTTCTGGGCATTTTATATTTGAATTACGAATGCTTTCATGCATTGTTTTAATGCTATTTTTTATTGTAATGTACTTTATTTTAGTTTGTTTTCTAATTTATTATTTGGTTTTGTGGGACAATTGTTTTCTCAGTGGTTATCTTACTTCCTTTTCTATTGTGTAGCTATTATAATACTAAATATTTGTTATTCTGTTTTAAGCCTTTGAATACTTTGTTGATTACTGTATATTTGCATTTCTATATTGTTTAATATGAAAACAATAGAAGGATTTTGAATAATTTAAATGAAGAATCACTCGTTGGTTCCATTTCTTTACGTTCCTTCTATGTAGTGCTGCCAATAATTCTTTGTTCTCTTATCGTAGTGTTACCATCATTTCTTAATTCTATCCTCTAACGTTGAACTTTATAGCCTAAACACAGTTGGAGTGGCCGTCAAACTCTGGCGATGACACACAGTTATAGCTGCATAATCGGGCGTCCATTGTATACAAAGGTTTTTTCTACACAAACAACATCTACACAAAAGAAGAAGAAGGCAGCTCTGCCGCCAGCAAAATGCCGCCAGATTAGAAATTAGCCGAACTCTGGCGGCGTAAGTAAGCGACGGAACGTCGTGGGAATCTGGAAAATAACTTTTTTCTCGTTGTCCATAAGAGCCCATGTAATTTTGACAGCTGAGTAATGAAGTTGTATCCGGCCACTCCAACTGTGTTTAGGCTATTATGCATGACTCAAAGTTTTATTTCTAAATGCTATGAATCAAATAATAAAATATGGTAATTTAAACTAAATTAACAGGAAACATCAACACACAACATAAACAGAATATAACAACAAAAACAACAGTTGAATAATAATGTTAATAACATCAAAAGAATTCTGTCATGATGGCAGAAGTGACAAGTTAAGAATTTCAGTGACGACATCTGCAAGAAAAGATAATTTAAAGAAGAATAAAAGAGTAGCAACAGGAACGTGAAATTGAATTATTTCATTTCTTATTTTAACTTTGATGAAAATTACAAAAATTGCAAATAAAAACTTGTAATGAAAATTTTAATAGATTTAAAAACGTAAATCAACTTGTATCTGAGCCTTTTGTTGGTGGGTTGGGAGTTTGTTAAAAAAGAAGAGGATAAAAATTGTTTGTGAAATCATGTTTAGAGGATTCACTGAGCCTCCAGCGAAGAATTCTTTTTCTCTTTGTGCTGATGACATTTCAATTCAATTGTGAGCAACATAAACACTCAGACGGGGAAGGAGAGTTAAATGAAAAGCAATTTAATTAGTTTGAAGAGCAGCCCAACAGCAGCAACAGTTGCGACTGCTTCTGTACCGCAGGGGAATACAGCAAAAGCAATAACAACAACAATGACGTCGCTACTGGACAAAATGTGAAGAGTTGGCAGCTTATAAAACATGCCGATGCCAATGCAAGCGCCAGTGTTGCCAACTGAAGGACGGCAGGTAATTAATTAAATTTACGCGTGGTTGCAACGTGAATGAGCCAATGTTTTGGCGAAACGCTTTTATTAGGTACTTATTTCTACGCTGAGTGGTAAAACAAGAACGCACCGAGGCAGAAATAAACCCAACTTCACATACGAAGCACAAACACTTCAACATACACTGCGAAAATCTTGCTCCTGTTTTCAATGCAGTTCTTTACAGCGTGTTTGTTGGTTGAGGCTTGAGTTAATGGGAATTTCTACTCGAATTGTTCAGTGCAAAATTTCAAAAAATTACTACTTGCAGCGGGCGGTCGATGGACACTCGGGGCAAACTTAACTTTTAATGTGGTCAACACGTCAACGCATCGACCAACTTTCAAGCCAAGTTCACTGCAAAGACTTGTTGTCCGTTGGTCAACAGTTTGTTTTGTTGGTAGGTCGCTGGCTGACGTTTGAATCGATGTTCGTTCGGTTCCTTGTTGTTTGAGGTTTTGGTCCGCAGTAAACGTTGAAAGCAATTTTAGCCAATTATCAAATTAACTCCATACTTAAAGTTATCGTTAAATTTATTTATAAAGTGTTTTTTTAAAGTTTAAAGTAAAGAAATTATGAAACAGTTTCTAAATGCTTAGCAAAATATGTAGAAATAAAAAGCCAGTAAAATTCGTAAAAAAGGTTAGGATCAAAAAAAAATAACCCCAAATTAAAAATTTATATAAAAACGGAGCAACTCGATGTTTTTAAATTTATTCTATTTAATGCTTTGTTAAGCGAACTGAGATGATACAAAGCCAAAATGCAAACTATAAATAAATTTACAAGTTCGTAGTTCAACAAAATAAACACACAAGCCACAGAAACACACACACACACCTCCATTGTTACTATTTAACGTTCGGTGTAACGCGAATTGCAATTTGCAATGATTAAGTTGTTAGTCAAAGCAGTTTCCAGTCATGGCGAATGTATCCATTTCCGCTTTAATGGACTGAAATAATGAGCTTGTTTTAATAGCGGAATAACCTCAAATAACAACAACCGAAAACCATAAGAGCAACAATCGCAATCTGTTGCTATGTTGCTAATTATTATTTAAATAAGCGCATAAAGCAACTGAATAAATTGAGCGGAAGCAAACAAATATTTTCCCAAAATTAAACCAATTTGAATGCTGTTCAATATGAATTGCAACTGGAAATGTCGGCATATTTGAATGTATTGGGGTTTAGTTAAAAATTAGATTTGCTTTGGTTGCATTTCAAATTGTGCTAATCGAGAAAATTCAATTTAATACTTGTTCAAAACAGCAACTACAATAGAATAAATACAATAGAAACGTTTAGAAGAATCAGCAAATTAAATTCACTGACGATGACGGCAACGAATTGAAATTGTAAAAGGGATTTTGTCATAAGCAGTTGTTTATTCAGTTGTTTCTGTGAATGCATTTGATTTGGTTTACCGTAAAACATTTTTAGCCCTCTACTTTTAAGCGTTTATTTAATTAATAATTTGTGTTTAAATTCCAATTATTGGCCGCAGGTTTTAAGCTAAACAAAGTGCAGTGAAGAGGGAAAACTGACGAATGATTTCTCAACTGACTGAACAAAAACTCAAAGAGCCGAGTCGAATTCTGCCAATCAGTCGATCACGATGATGATGCATCGATATTTGCTATTTTCTGGCTTTATTGTGTAAAAAAGTATCACATCACATCATATCATTTCACAGAAGCCATCAGTTTCCAGATTAAATTACATGTTCCAATTTTGCCATTCAACTGCTTTCCTCCTCCTTCACGCATCGGTCTAAATTGCCTCAGAGCCCATCCAGTCCTTCATTCCTTTGTGATATCGTATGCTTTGTGGTCGCATTTCATAGCCACAAAATGCGTGCATCAGATTTGATTCCAGCTGCGTGTGCGCTCGCCTCCAGCCGCTTTTGCTTCTGCTGACGTCTGAATGCATCCGAGGACGACCATCGGCGAATGGAGCATATGCAGCATCCGTAGCATTCGTTTAGTCATTCATTCAGTCGGTCTCCGAGCCTCAGTTATTCATTGGGCTTCCGTTCTATGCGACAGCAACAGCTAAATTGTCATCGATGTCATCATGCTCGTGCCAGCAACAATAACTTCAAACGTCATTGATTAGAATTTTGGTTGCAATATTATTTCATTGATAACCGTTCGGTTCATTTGTCAAATTCATTGTTAGTTGTTGCTGCCCATGTTGCTTCCATCCTTGATAATCCTTACTTCATGCAACATTGTATTCGTTTCACCGGAAATTAATTTTGTTCTCGAGCTGCTGTTTTTTGGCAGCTACACTTGAAAAATTCATATTATACTTAAAATAGAATTATTATTATTTAATGTGAGGATTTTCTATTGTTGTAACATCGAAATAAATTGTTAATTTCGACATTTTTTAATGCATTTTCAATTAAATGAATATTAGAAGTATTTTTGCTAATCTTTTAAGTTTGTGAAATATTAGAAAAAGATTATTTTTAGTAAGTAATAAATGCTTAAATGTAAAATTATAAATCATTCAAATTTTTTAAAATTAACTTTCACGAAAAATTCATCAACATTTTCATCATTAAATGTATTTTAATAAATCCTTTGTTGAATAAACTCAATTTCATTTGAATTTTCCTCGGTATAATTTATGTTTTTCTTTTTTCACAGTGTATATTAAATTTTTAGCATCTGATAACGTTTACTAATAATTTTTTAAAACTAGCACCAGTTTATTTCCAGCTTATTGGCAGATACCTTTGAAATCTATTTTATTTTGGTGTCTGATGACTGAGATTCGCTCTTTGTAACGGAAATTAATGAAAGAACGAGGATTACTGAGGCATGAATAAAGCATCTGCAATTTTACGGTTGCTCGGAGGTTAAAAGGACTCCAAAAGCTTATTTCAAAACTTTGGAAATAGTAGAAAGCAATTATTATTTTCAATATATATATGTTCAAAAGGCTTCTGCTTAATCGAGTCTATGTCAAACAATTTTTGATAAATATTTCCACTTGATAAAATTTCATAAAATTTTACATTCTGCTGCTTAAAAAATACAGAGAAATTATTTTAAAAATATGCTTGATAAATATTTCTATATGTCTTTAATCTTTTAGCAATGGACATTCATTTAAATGATATTTAAATGTCTGTGAATTAGCAACTTCAATTAAAAGAGGAACTGAGAATTTCTGAATTTCTCTTTTTGAAGGAAAAGTTACTTCAAATACAAAGAACCAAAGAAAAGCAAAAGGAGAAGAATATGAAGTTTCTCAACACAAACTAAATAAAAAAAATTTAAATTATATTCTATAAATTTAATGTGGTCTTTTAAGGAGTTCTCTGAAGATATAGATTATTGATAATACGTGGGCTGAATTCTCTTGATTTCCTTTTAGAACTTAAATAATCACATTTAAAAAATGCCCGAAGAGAACTGTTTTGAAAAAAGAACTATTGAAAACTCGAAATTGAGAAAATGTCAAAATTATCCTTTTCAAAGTTTCCAATTGTACCCAAGAGTGAAAAATTGAATTGAAAATTTGTTTCTGAAATCTTATAATTTCTAATTTCTTTCTCCTTCCCTCTTTCCTTTTCTTCCTCCTTCTCTTGCCATCAAGAGATGAGGGTTAATATTAGGGCAACAAATATCTAGATTGCTGTTGTTGTTGTTACCATTTTATGCGCCCGGAAGGCATTTCATCCATTTTATCCATTAACTTCGACTTCGTTTGCTCGTCCTTTTCTTTTCGTGGGTAACCAAAACTCGCTAGCATCCTGCAAATCCTTTCAATTGTTGTTCTTGTAGCTGTTGTTTCCTTTCAATTTTGATTTTATCCAAGGATTTTGTGAGTGACTGCGATCGCAATCGCGATTATGTGATGAGTGTGTTGATGGTGATGTGTTTGTGTTCGTGTTGGCAAACCTCACTTCGAACGAACGTGAATGAGGTTTAAATACGTAATGCGACGTTAAAGGGTATTCGAAGGTGTTGCACGGTGGGCTAATATTGAACAAATTATAATAATAATTTAAATCATGCATTCAAAACTGAAAGCAAGCACAATAAACGTATAAAAAATATAGAAATAAAACAAAGTAGAACAAATTTAAATCAAATATAATAAAATACATAAATACATTGTAACGAACTCCGGTTCTCCGGTTTTCCAGCTGGGATATGCTCAGCGGCTATCCAGGCGTTCGGTACAGAAATTTATTTGGGTGAGACGCTCTAAGGTTAAATGGCTCTTTATTTGTTCACCTTTATGATTTCTGTCATACAATATTCGTTTAACTAAACTAGTGAGCGAGAGGGAGAGACTTATTTGACGGTGGACCACTGTGCTGCTTGTCTTGATGCTGATGCGCCGGACGTTGTTGCGGCGTACGATGGTAACTAGATGAAGGTCACGTCGTTGACTGTGGCGTGGCAATGACCGTTTAGAGTCACTCAGTGTCGTTGTCTGGAGCGCTGAGTGAGACTCCAGGCGTTGCAATGGCGTTGATTTGTCGGACGTTGTTGCAGCGATCGATGGTAACTATGATGAACTTCACGCCGTTGAACGTGGCGTGGCAATGACTACGTGGAGCCACTCAGTATCGTTGTCTGGAGCGCTGAGTGGGACTCCAGGCGTTGCTATGGTGCTGATGTGTCGACGTTGGTGCGGCGAACGATGGTAAATATGTTGAACCTCACGCCGTTGAACGTGGCGTGGCGGTGACTACGTGGAGCCACTCAGTGTCGTTGTCTGGAGCGCTGAGTGGGACTCCAGGCGTTGCAATGGCGTCGATGTGTCGACGTTGGTGCGGCGAACGATGGTAACTATGTTGAACCTCTGTGTTGCTGTGACTACGTGGAGCCACTCAGTGTCGTTGTCTGGAGCGCTGAGTGGGACTCCAGGCAATGCAATGGCTCGGGGTCGGACGTTGGTGCGGCGATCGTTGATGGCGTTGACAATTGCGTATATTTATACTTGGCACTGTTCGCTGCTTGGAAACTACGCTCTGATCGATGATGGGTTGCTTATTGTACTGGCGTCGTTGCTATAATAGCGCGGTGGCGTGGTGACCGATGGAACAGTTACGAGTCGTGTCGTTGGACGTCGCGTCGTTTGAGTATCGTCGTGGCAAGTTGGGTCCGCTGTCCTGGCTCTTAGTAACTCACGTGCTCTAAAGCCTCTAGAGTTATATATCTGAGTTATATATAACTTAAATTACTTAAAGACTCACGTACTCTGAAGCCTCTAGAGTCTATATAACTGTAGATCCACGTACTCTGAAGCCTCTAGGATCTATATAACTTAAATTACTTAAAGACTCACGTACTCTGAAGCCTCTAGAGTCTATATAACTATAGATTACTTAAAGACTCACGTACTCTGAAGCCTCTAGAGTCTATATAACTATAGATCCACGTACTCTGAAGCCTCTAGGATCTATAGGACTTAAATTACTTAAAGACTCACGTACTCTGAAGCCTCTAGAGTCTATATAACTATAGATCCACGTACTCTGAAGCCTCTAGGATCTATAGAACTTAAATTACTTAAAGACTCACGTACTCTGAAGCCTCTAGAGTCTATATAACTATAGATCCACGTACTCTGAAGCCTCTAGGATCTATAGGACTTAAATTACTTAAAGACTCACGTACTCTGAAGCCTCTAGAGTCTATATACTTGTAGATTCACGTGCTCTGAAGCCTCTAGAATCTATATAACTTAAACTACTTAAAGACTCACGTACTCTGAAGCCTCTAGAGTCTATATACTTGTAGATTCACGTGCTCTGAAGCCTCTAGAATCTATATAACAAAAAAAGTCTACTAATGGTCGTTAAGCGTGGTTCGTCTATTTAAGTCGGAGGTCTGACGCTAAATGAAATTCTTACGCTGCGTTGGATGTTTCTGATATTCTTCTTTCGATCAGGCGTGGCGCAATCAACCAATTCTTCGACGTAGTAAGCAACCGCACTCTTTGAAGCGTATGAACTGACTCACTAAAGATGTGAAGCGGTGACGTAGATAACTGACAGAGCGGAGCAAGCAACCGTGCTCGTTGAAGTCTGCTGACTGACTGAAGTTGTGCAGCGGCGACGTAAATAACTGGCAGAGCGGAGCAAGCAACCGTGCTCGTTGAAGTCTGCTGACTGACTGAAGTTGTGCAGCGGCGACGTATATAACTGGCAGAGCGGAGCAAGCAACCGTACTCGTTGAAGTCTGCTGACTGACTGAAGTTGTGCAGCGGCGACGTAGATAACTGGCAGAGCGGAGCAAGCAACCGTGCTCGTTGAAGTCTGCTGACTGACTGAAGTTGTGCAGCGGCGACGTAAATAACTGGCAGAGCGGAGCAAGCAACCGTGCTCGTTGAAGTCTGCTGACTGACTGAAGTTGTGCAGCGGCGACGTAGATAACTGGCAGAGCGGAGCAAGCAACCGTGCTCGTTGAAGTCTGCTGACTGACTGAAGTTGTGCAGCGGCGACGTAAATAACTGGCAGAGCGGAGCAAGCAACCGTGCTCGTTGAAGTCTGCTGACTTACTAAAGCTGCGAAGCGGCGACGTAGATAACTGGCAGAGCGGAGCAAGCAACCGTGCTCGTTGAAGTCTGCTGACTGACTCCTGTGCTTGAAAGCAACTCTTGTTAAGCTGGTTTCTGCTTATTCTCGTGTGTGTGGTTTTGTGCGTATGCGTCGGTGACGCCTGGTTGTCGCTTCTCTCTCTCTCTCGCTCTGGTCTTATGTGTAACTTATTCACTAACAATTCTTTGCATTGTATTCGTTGTTCTGTTATTTGTCTTAAGCATTAGATACAGAAATATACAGGTCTGGTGTTTAAGTGCTAGTTGTAGCAAATATTAAGGTTTGTTATTTTAGCTTACGTACTAGTCCTAATATAAGTTTATTTTTATTAAATTCATTGTTTGGTTGTTTAGCTTACGTACTACAAAAAATAAATTTGTTTGTTTAAATTCAGTTGTTTGTAATTACAATAGTTTATATTAAAAAAATAAAACAAAGAGCGCATTGGTCTTAATGTTAACTAAACACTATTCATAGAAAGAACAATTTGGGTTCTTAAAAGAAAATAAGTTGTAAGGAAAAAAATGTGTGGTCAGAATTTGACGATTTGATTGTTGGGAAAATTGTGGCCGTCACACCACCTCCCCTCCTCGCAGTAATTATTTGTGGAGGCGCCATGAGGGAAAACCGCGCCGGCAGATTTGGAGGGTGTACTCACGCCCGTTGATGGTCTGCTTCCTCTTGCGGCGTCGACCTGCGACATGAGCCTCCCGCAAGGCAACCAGGGCGTCTTGTAGTTCGGCGCGATCGGTCGGAAACTCCATTTCTCCGACTAGGTCCCCTGTCGTTGCTTCGTCGGCCATGACCAGATCGATGAGGGCCTGCACGTCTTCGGGCCAAGCGTCTTCACCTGTGGGTGTCGGGATTGCCAATGGCGAAATCGGTGGCGACTCCTGGTTCTCGGGTACAGCACCAACTGGTTCGTCCGTCTGCCCTTGGGATGAACTCGCTTGCGCGTCAGCCGAGTTTCGACCCGAGGGTACGGGGCCGCCCGTACTAGCGTCGCAGCTGTCGATGGCTTCGATGGGTGGCGATGCTGGACATTCCACCACCGGCTCGCCTACTTCTGCATTTTCTAGCTGGAAATTCGGGTCGTAGACCGTGTAGACCGTCTTCGTCTCGACGCAGAAAGAGATGCTACCCGGTGCGGACCAGCGGCAGCGATGGACCTCCCGGTCGATACGTCCACCGATGTCATCTTCGCCTTCGTCACTGACCTCGTCGAAGTGGAAGTCTATCTCCGATTCCTCCGCTTCCTCGTCTTCCAGTTCGGCACCTTCCTCTGCGTGCTCGCGTTCCGGCATTGCTTCCTGCATCGGCTCCGTATTGACCTCGGGGCGTGGGTGCTCCATGGGTTCACCGAATAGTGAGGCGCCATCGTAACGTTCCGACCCTTCGGCGACGTGGTCTTCTTCGTCACTGAGGGGTGGTGGTACGTCGCCCTCGTCCGGAGGGTGCGCTTCGTCCGACATTTCGGAGTCACTGTCCACGAGGTCGATGACTGCGAAGGGGCAGCGTAGCCCAGTAGGGGGCGTTTCTCTGTGTGGGACTTCGCTTTGCTGACGAGCCGCCCTTGACGTGGTTGGCCTTTCCTCGTCGATGCGGTGCAGTACTACTCGGGGCTGCTTGCATGTTTCCGATGGTGGCTTCTCCACTTCCGTAGTGACGCTGACTCGTTTGAGCGTCACTCGCGGTACTTTGCCCATCGGGTTGTCTAGGGTGGCCTCCCACTCTGGGCCGAGTAGCTTGGTTCTCGGTTGCTCTCCCTTTTCCTCCAGGACATGTCGTCGGAACTTCTCTCTCGTACGCTTAAATTTTTCTTCGTTGTTTTCTTCCATTCTGCGTGTGCGTCCGTTCACTGTGAGCGATAAGTCACGACTGATGCTGTCTGCTGTGGTGTGCTTCTTTATATAAGCGGCTACGGCACGAGTTTGCGATGGTTGGCGCGACTGTGGATTGGGTGAAGATGTTCTCTGGCTGTCGCCCTCGTCACTGAACTCGTCGAAGTGATAACTTTTGAGGTCGGAGATGTGGGCGGTTCGTTCGCGCCTCTCACTGGGTCGGCTTAGTTTCACTATGACCGGCGAAATAAATCTTTTTATGGTGTAAGGTCCGTCGAACCGCGGCGCTAGTTTAGCTGCGAATTTGTCGACCGCCTTCGAGAGGGGGTGTTGGCGTAGTAATACTTGTTGACCAATAGAAGGCTTCCAGTTGCGCCTCCGGAGATTATAGTGTCGTGCTTGTTTGTCTGTTGCTTTTTCCATGTTTCTTCTGACGGTGAGGAATACATCTTTCAACATTTTAGCTTTCGCATCGCCATCAGCCTGTCCGGCTACGGCTGTATGCTGGTCGTACAAGGAGTTGGGTAATCGAGGCTCCCTACCCTGGACCAAGTATGCAGGGCTATACCCGGTCGATTCGGAAACGCTAGAGTTAATTGCGAGGCTTAGTTCGGGGAGCCATTGGTCCCAGGTGTTTTGTTGCTCGTCAGTGAATTGCGCTATCATTGTCTTGAGCGTACGGTTGGTCCGCTCCGTCGGATTTTCCTGAGGTGTATAGGGTGCAGTATACCGTTGTTGCACTCCAATCTCTCTCAGATATTTTTGAAATTTGCGACTAGCAAACTGTACTCCATTATCCGTGATCAGCATTACGGGGACCCCAAATCGTGCCAAGATCCTCTCGCGAAACGCTCTGATCAGGTTCTCAGTTGTGGCGGCGCGTAGTGGTATCATTTCGACCCATTTCGAAAATTTATCTACGAATACCAGCAGTGTGTTATTTCCGTGTTTGCTTCTGGGGAGTGGTCCGACAAAATCCGCGGCAATGGTGATCCAGGGGCTTTCTGCTACTGTGGACAACATCTTTCCTGCTGGTTTCAGTTGGCTGACCTTGTATCGTTGACAGTTTTGACAGGTCCGGACGTGTTTCCTGACGTCGCGGCGCATACCGGGCCAGTAATACTTACTGTTAATACGAGCAATCGTTTTTGTCACCCCGAGATGTCCTGCAGTGGGTGCGTCGTGGCATTCTGTTAACACTCGTTTGCGTGAGTGGCTAGGCACGCACAATTTCCAGGCCGGACTCTCGCTGCTGCCGGGTATCGGCGGAATATGGCGATAAAGCTGACCATCCTGCACGCAGTAGTCCGGAAATTTCTCGGGTTCAGTGAGGACCTCGTTCTTCCGTTTGTCATACCATCGGCAATAAGCATTATCGTTTCCTTCTACAATCATTCCACAGACTGCCTCGAATGGTTGTCGTGACAGGGCGTCGGCTACGACATTCTGTTTACCCTTTCGGTACTGTATATCGTAGCGATACTGCTGGAGCTCGAGAGCCCACCGAGCAATGCGTCCCGAGGGGTTGCCGATCGAGTTCAGCCACTTCAGGGCGTGATGGTCCGTTATGATAGTGAACTCGTAGCCCTCCACGTATTGTCGCATTTTCCGTACTCCCCAGACGATTGCCAAGCACTCCTTTTCAGTGGCAGTGTAGTTAATTTCCGCTCGATTGAGGTGTCGACTGGCATATGCGATGACTCTCTCCCCTCCTTCCAGGTTTTGCGTCAGCACGGCTCCTATTCCGTAGTCGCAAGCGTCGGTTTGTAGGTAGAACCGTTGTTGGAAGTCTGGGCACGCTAAGATCGGGGCTTCTGTTAGCAGCTGTTGGATAGACTCGAAGGCTTGTTGTTGTTCCGTTGACCATTTGAAATGTTTCCCTTTCCGCAGCAAAGTGGTTAAGGGATGCGTTACTTTAGAGAAGTCGACCACAAACCTGCGATACCAGGAGATAATACCGAGAAATCTTCTCAATTCGCGTACGTTTGTTGGTGGTTTCAATTCCCTGATGGCGGCTATCTTGGAAGGGTCCGTATGAATACCCCGAGCGCTTACCATGTGGCCTAAATATCTAATTTCCTTCTGGAAAAACTCACTCTTCTCACGGTTCACTCGTAAGTTCGCCTTGCGCAGACGGCGGAACACTTCCGTCAGGTGTCGCTTGTGGTCTTCGAAACTGGTGCTGACCACTATGATGTCATCGAGGTAGGCAAACGCGTATGGTTCCATGTCCTGTCCGATGACGTTATCTAAGGCGCGTTGGAATGTCGCCGGCGCGGAGTGTAATCCGAACGGCATTACTTTCCATTGGAAGAGTCCCCTTCCTGGTACGGTAAATGCAGTGTAGGGCTTACTTTTCGGCTCCATAGGGATTTGCCAGTAGCCATTTTTTAAATCTATGGTACTTATGACCTTGGCATTTCGCAGCTTGTCGAGGATATGGTGAATCCGTGGTAGAGGGTATGCATCACGAATTGATTGGGCGTTTAGCTGTCGGTAATCGACACAGAGCCTCCACTGACCGGTTTTCTTCTTAACAAGCACGATCGGTGCGCTGTACGGACTCGACGAGGGTTCTATGCATCCTCGTTTAATGAGATCGTCTATCTCGTCGTTAATCACCTTCTGCATCGCGGGGTTTCGCGGAAAATACCGTTGTTTTATGGGCCTCTCGTCGCGCATTACGATTTTATGTTCTGTGATGCCGGTGACGCCTTGGCCGTCCTCGTTTTCCGCCAGCTGAGATTCTAAGAAATCCGTTATATCTTTTCCACTTGAGGAAGTATCTTCGCCGAGTTGTATCAACCCCACACGTGTCTTCTCGCTGTTAACCGTGGGCCGGATTTCGAGCGTCAATCCTGCAAATTCCAGCGTGGCTCCAATGCCACCGAGAAAGTCCAGTCCTAAGATAAGGTCGTCGACTACGTTAGGAAGAATTAATATGCTCATGTCGTGCGACCTATTTCCAACTGTAACACGTACGTTTAGTGCTTTGGTTATGGATTCGCTTTGTCCGTTTGCCATGTCGACGATGGCCCTTGTGGGAATAATATTTTGAGGGTTTGCCAGCTTTTGCGCATAGACGTCGCTGATGAAGCTCCTACTGGCACCGGTGTCGATCGTCGCTTCCATTAGGCAGTCGTCTAGTGCTACGATGGCGACGATACGTTGTTCTTTGTATTGCAAATGACCTACTGACTCCGAGGGTTTCTGATCCTCGTCTCCGCCTCGCCTCGGTTCGTGCGGGGACGTTGCTCGTTTCCCTGGTCCTTCCGGCAGCATTCTTTTGTAAGGATGTTTCGGCGTCCGCACACCCAACAGTGATATAGGACAGGGTTCTGGCATCTGCTTCGGAAGTGTCCCGCTTGTCCGCATCGTCGACAAGCCTTGCTGACATCTACTCGCGTCTTGTCTTCGGCTTCAGTCACCTGGCGGTTCTTTATGTTCGATGGTGCTGAGTGTGTTGTCTTCCGGTCTGCTACCATTTCGGGTCCCAATAGGTTTTCGTAGTCGCCGACAAGATCTAGCAGCTCTCGCAGTGAATGAAATTCGCCCCGTTTGACATAAAGCTGGATTTCTCGGCTACTGTTTCGGTATATGCGTTCCAACTGTTCGCTCCGTGTTCTGTTGGTATGTCGCATTAGACCCTGTATGGCAAGAACGTAGTCTCTGAAGCGTTCACCGGGTCTTTGGTGTCGTTCTCTTACGTCATCTTCCAACCGTTCGAAGAATCGTGGGGGTAAGAAAAACTTCGCAAAGTCGGTCTTGAAAGTGCTCCACCTCTCCCAGCGACAGTTATTACTTCTGTACCACTGTAACGCTCGGTCCTGAAGCAATTCGGGTAGAGCTCTCGGTATGTGATCGGGGTTACATCCATAGGCTTCCACCAGCTCCTCTATTCTCTCTATAAATATCAGCGGATTCCCTTCGCCGTTGTATTTTACGCCCCATTTACGTACTCGGTCCATCAAAGAGGCTGTTGTGGCCAGTGTTGCTGCTGCTTCGGCGCACGGTGTATGGGGTGACCAAGGTCGAGACGTTTGCTGTGGTACTGCGGTGTTGTAACTTGCTGTTGATATCGTCGGTAAGTGTAGAGCTGGTTTGTCTTCAAAGTGTGGTACCTGCAGTTGTACCGGTGACTTAGTTATCGTTTCGGTGTTACTTGTTGTTGGTTGCACCCGTTCTGGTGAGTTGGTGACTGGTGTTACTGCTCCGGATGCTGGCGAAGCGTCTCTCCTGTGTTTCGCTTCCAACTCTTCCAGTCGCTGAACGGTGGCAGGTTCATGGTCGCCTTTCCCTACGAATTCGGCAAGGCGCTTACGTACTTCCTCTGCATTACCTTCTGTGTCTAATCCGAATTCCTGCGCATATCTCTGAAGCTCCTCTTTACGGACATTGCGTAACCAGCTAAGCCGTACCATGATGAGGTTATCGTTTCGCGCAACAATAGAATAAATTTCAATGTAATCACTAGTGCGATGGTTAATATTGTATGCTTAGAGTGTCCCTGCTCGGGCGCCACTGTAACGAACTCCGGTTCTCCGGTTTTCCAGCTGGGATATGCTCAGCGGCTATCCAGGCGTTCGGTACAGAAATTTATTTGGGTGAGACGCTCTAAGGTTAAATGGCTCTTTATTTGTTCACCTTTATGATTTCTGTCATACAATATTCGTTTAACTAAACTAGTGAGCGAGAGGGAGAGACTTATTTGACGGTGGACCACTGTGCTGCTTGTCTTGATGCTGATGCGCCGGACGTTGTTGCGGCGTACGATGGTAACTAGATGAAGGTCACGTCGTTGACTGTGGCGTGGCAATGACCGTTTAGAGTCACTCAGTGTCGTTGTCTGGAGCGCTGAGTGAGACTCCAGGCGTTGCAATGGCGTTGATTTGTCGGACGTTGTTGCAGCGATCGATGGTAACTATGATGAACTTCACGCCGTTGAACGTGGCGTGGCAATGACTACGTGGAGCCACTCAGTATCGTTGTCTGGAGCGCTGAGTGGGACTCCAGGCGTTGCTATGGTGCTGATGTGTCGACGTTGGTGCGGCGAACGATGGTAAATATGTTGAACCTCACGCCGTTGAACGTGGCGTGGCGGTGACTACGTGGAGCCACTCAGTGTCGTTGTCTGGAGCGCTGAGTGGGACTCCAGGCGTTGCAATGGCGTCGATGTGTCGACGTTGGTGCGGCGAACGATGGTAACTATGTTGAACCTCTGTGTTGCTGTGACTACGTGGAGCCACTCAGTGTCGTTGTCTGGAGCGCTGAGTGGGACTCCAGGCAATGCAATGGCTCGGGGTCGGACGTTGGTGCGGCGATCGTTGATGGCGTTGACAATTGCGTATATTTATACTTGGCACTGTTCGCTGCTTGGAAACTACGCTCTGATCGATGATGGGTTGCTTATTGTACTGGCGTCGTTGCTATAATAGCGCGGTGGCGTGGTGACCGATGGAACAGTTACGAGTCGTGTCGTTGGACGTCGCGTCGTTTGAGTATCGTCGTGGCAAGTTGGGTCCGCTGTCCTGGCTCTTAGTAACTCACGTGCTCTAAAGCCTCTAGAGTTATATATCTGAGTTATATATAACTTAAATTACTTAAAGACTCACGTACTCTGAAGCCCCTAGAGTCTATATAACTGTAGATCCACGTACTCTGAAGCCTCTAGGATCTATATAACTTAAATTACTTAAAGACTCACGTACTCTGAAGCCTCTAGAGTCTATATAACTATAGATTACTTAAAGACTCACGTACTCTGAAGCCTCTAGAGTCTATATAACTATAGATCCACGTACTCTGAAGCCTCTAGGATCTATAGGACTTAAATTACTTAAAGACTCACGTACTCTGAAGCCTCTAGAGTCTATATAACTATAGATCCACGTACTCTGAAGCCTCTAGGATCTATAGAACTTAAATTACTTAAAGACTCACGTACTCTGAAGCCTCTAGAGTCTATATAACTATAGATCCACGTACTCTGAAGCCTCTAGGATCTATAGGACTTAAATTACTTAAAGACTCACGTACTCTGAAGCCTCTAGAGTCTATATACTTGTAGATTCACGTGCTCTGAAGCCTCTAGAATCTATATAACTTAAACTACTTAAAGACTCACGTACTCTGAAGCCTCTAGAGTCTATATACTTGTAGATTCACGTGCTCTGAAGCCTCTAGAATCTATATAACAAAAAAAGTCTACTAATGGTCGTTAAGCGTGGTTCGTCTATTTAAGTCGGAGGTCTGACGCTAAATGAAATTCTTACGCTGCGTTGGATGTTTCTGATATTCTTCTTTCGATCAGGCGTGGCGCAATCAACCAATTCTTCGACGTAGTAAGCAACCGCACTCTTTGAAGCGTATGAACTGACTCACTAAAGATGTGAAGCGGTGACGTAGATAACTGACAGAGCGGAGCAAGCAACCGTGCTCGTTGAAGTCTGCTGACTGACTGAAGTTGTGCAGCGGCGACGTAAATAACTGGCAGAGCGGAGCAAGCAACCGTGCTCGTTGAAGTCTGCTGACTGACTGAAGTTGTGCAGCGGCGACGTATATAACTGGCAGAGCGGAGCAAGCAACCGTACTCGTTGAAGTCTGCTGACTGACTGAAGTTGTGCAGCGGCGACGTAGATAACTGGCAGAGCGGAGCAAGCAACCGTGCTCGTTGAAGTCTGCTGACTGACTGAAGTTGTGCAGCGGCGACGTAAATAACTGGCAGAGCGGAGCAAGCAACCGTGCTCGTTGAAGTCTGCTGACTGACTGAAGTTGTGCAGCGGCGACGTAGATAACTGGCAGAGCGGAGCAAGCAACCGTGCTCGTTGAAGTCTGCTGACTGACTGAAGTTGTGCAGCGGCGACGTAAATAACTGGCAGAGCGGAGCAAGCAACCGTGCTCGTTGAAGTCTGCTGACTTACTAAAGCTGCGAAGCGGCGACGTAGATAACTGGCAGAGCGGAGCAAGCAACCGTGCTCGTTGAAGTCTGCTGACTGACTCCTGTGCTTGAAAGCAACTCTTGTTAAGCTGGTTTCTGCTTATTCTCGTGTGTGTGGTTTTGTGCGTATGCGTCGGTGACGCCTGGTTGTCGCTTCTCTCTCTCTCTCGCTCTGGTCTTATGTGTAACTTATTCACTAACAATTCTTTGCATTGTATTCGTTGTTCTGTTATTTGTCTTAAGCATTAGATACAGAAATATACAGGTCTGGTGTTTAAGTGCTAGTTGTAGCAAATATTAAGGTTTGTTATTTTAGCTTACGTACTAGTCCTAATATAAGTTTATTTTTATTAAATTCATTGTTTGGTTGTTTAGCTTACGTACTACAAAAAATAAATTTGTTTGTTTAAATTCAGTTGTTTGTAATTACAATAGTTTATATTAAAAAAATAAAACAAAGAGCGCATTGGTCTTAATGTTAACTAAACACTATTCATAGAAAGAACAATTTGGGTTCTTAAAAGAAAATAAGTTGTAAGGAAAAAAATGTGTGGTCAGAATTTGACGATTTGATTGTTGGGAAAATTGTGGCCGTCACAACATAAATAAAATACATAAATAAAATTAAATACATAATATCAAAATCAAATTCAAACAAAATTCAATAAAATTTATTAAAATTAGTGAAAAGTACAAAAGATAAATTTATAATAGATAATAAAGATAGATATAAAGATAATTCGCATAAGCTTATTAATATATTAAATAATTAATTAATTATAAATAAAGTATTAATAAATATATAAATAAATAATAAAAAAATAATAAATAAATAATATATTAATAAATTAGTAAATTATACATAAATAATTAATAAATAAATTTTAATAGATGCTGGGTTGTTGGTGGTCAACGATTCTAAGGGCGATTTTAATTTTATTAAGGGGAATTTAATTTTTTATCCTATCCTTCAGTTTGTACTGGGATATCGTTGCTTGAATTTCTAGTTAAATGAACGATTTTAGTTTTGAATGTTGTGATATTAACCCACTGTAAACATCGCATAAAATGTTTATGTACGAAATGTAGAAATTGTGTTATAATCTTCCAAAATTTAATATTTCATCCGCTTCTTGCTGATATTTGATGCCTTCATCAGGATTTGTAAGGATTGCTTTTCGATTATCAACACTCCAGCAGACATACGCACACACACATATCGACGCGCACACGGATGCAAATCCCAACATCGTAAGCAAAACAAGTAATAGAAAAATCCATTTCTTAAACAAATTCTAAAAAAAGAAAAAAGCTGAAGAAAGAAAAGAATATAAAAACATTATTAGCATGTGTGTGGCTGTGTATTTGGTTTCATTTGATAAAACGTAGATTTAAATGCAGGTTAGATTTGTTTTCAATTTATTGGGAAAACTTTAACCTCAAGGAAAAAGCGAATAATAAATTTATGAAAAGTAACAGGAAGTGAAAGAAAAAGTTGACTTCCGCCCTCATCTTCAATGCCTGAAGAATGCGTAACACCTTAAATAAACCATTAGTGGGCGTGTCTTTAAATAAAAACCTTCATTATGTCACTCACGTTTTTTTGCCACGTTTCTTGATAAAGACTGCAATTGACAAGAAAGAATTCAACGCAGCGGGTGTGTTGAGGTGAAAGGACAACCGCAGCATCAACACACTGACAATTGCAGGCGATCTGCGGGCTTTGCTCCTTCACCCTCAAAATGATTGCGATTATTGCTGGGTTTTCTTTCGCTTTGCGCTTCTTTTTCCCCGTGAATTTCCTTCATTCGCCCTTCGGATCGAGCAGCATTTAATTGGACTTCCGTTTCCGTACTTTTATCGCACCTTTGTACACTGTTATGAATGTGTTTTATGCTACTTTTACCTTTAATCACTTCACTTCAGCTCACATCACATTCAACGCTAAACGACGTCTTCATGACGTTTATCCTGCTTCTCTGTCAGCAAGGAAGCAGGCAACAGGTAAGAATTCGCTTCATTATTAACGCCACTTTGAAACCTAAAGCAACAGAAGAAGCAGAAGCATCACAGCGTAAAGAAATAGAAAGGAAAGTGTTTCAAAGTCAAGAAAAATATGGCTAAGAACGACGTTGAATGAAGTGAAATGGACGGAAAGACAGGAAGGAGTCGCTGCTGTTAGCAATCAGCGTCAGCTGCGTGAGATTTGTAAAGCACATGACGCCCGAAGCGTTGGACGTTGCAACTCAACGGAACTCAACTGCAGCGGACTTGAACTGCTCAATTTAATCGAAGTCAATTACACAGCAGGCGGTTGCGCCGAGGGCAAAGTGGAAGATCTGTTGACCTCCCGCCTCCACCTTTTGATTGTCCGATCATCGTCAGGCTCGTTAAATTAGTGAATCACTTGGAATTGTAAAAAACCCAGACGATTTCTTTCTTGACATATGAACAAAACGATGAATTACGAAAAACACACGAACGAAGTTTAATTTTTGTACATTTAAACGGAGTTAAGAAAGCGTTGATCTACTTAAATTCGAGATTTGAGCCCAATTTGTCAATGTTTTGGCACCTTTTTTTGGCACCTTTTAAACGATGGCTTTTGAAGGACTTCACAATATTCCACTTCGCTCATTCGCGTTCTCGGATCGTTAACTTTAATTATATTTCTTCAAGAATGATTGAATAATATTTTTAATGTTGAGTTAATTAAAAGTGAAAAATGAATATTTAATTAAATTAAATCACTGAAATTAAAAAATTTTAACGTTCTTTCTTAAACCTCGATAAGAACTGCGCTGCGTACCGAAATTAATTTGAATGAAAGAAGAAATGCAATGAATTTGATGAGAAATGCTACGGAGTACATAAAAAATAATTCCACGGCTGACAAAGGAGAATAAAAGAAGCAAAAAAATGGGGAAAAAACCAAAAATTGGATGTTTTTTGAATTGTTTGGAGTAGTGAAAAAGGAAAATGAATAAGAAGTGGAAGAAGGAGGAAGGAAAGAAGAACAAGCGACATTTGTATTCAATGTACCGATTCTCAAATGACCCGGGGACATTTTCGATTCCTGCGAACGGCTGCTTGTGACAGGACGCGTTGTGTAGAAATTCAATATATCGCATGAGGAGTTCCGAAGTGGGTCTGAGCGGTCCTCGCCGAATGCTGCATGCCCAACCTATTGCAGAACCGCCGCCCGGAATCGTGCACCGATCCGTTATACTTCCGTTTTTATCCCAATCCGTTTTTCACTTTTTATTTGTTGTTGCTGAGCCACGAATTTGTTTCGCATGCGAATAAATGGATGATGGATGCGTGAAAGAATGAGCGAGTGGATGAAGAGTTGAATGGTTGAACGGACGAATGGCTGAATGGTTGTGTGAACGGGTCCACGCTTGGATGGAGATGGAGTTCAAGGGAAGCCGCTGCAAGTGTTTCAATTGCTGTAAACACTGGGAAGTCCTCAGACGTCCAAGTGCGGTCCATTGTCGGTCCACAAACGACTGAATGCATGAACGCAACGTCATTCGTTTATCATCCGCTTCTAATTCCCCACAGATCACAGCACCACCTCATCACAGTCGCTGCTTTGTGGTGGTTGTGGAGCTTCCATTTCGATTCCTGCGATGGGTTTCTCTAATTGCGGATTAGCAAACGTTGTTGCTTGCTGACCTCCGGCTGACAAGCACATGTTACACGTTCGACCATGTCTCGTTTCTGATGTGTTCGTCAGATGCTCCGTTGTTTTAAATTCTCTACTGCTTCATTGTCTGTGGAATTGCAGGTCTTTGTTGAGGTTTTTGGGCAATACATGGCTTTAATCGTGTTTCTCTTCCCTCATTCTCCCCTGAGCTCACATAAAAGCCTCGTTCTACGGTTTTTAATGTTATTATTCACAAACAATTCGACTGTTGTTTGTTTGTTTATGGTTTTTCTATTTGTGGAAGTTGCATAAAATTAACCCGAGGCTTTTACAGGTCATGCAGAAGAATTCTACAGAATTTCTACAGTCGAAAAAACCGAATTTTATACAAAAAATTGATTGAATGTTGGTACAAATTGAATAAAGAAATTTCGGCATAGAATATAGCAATTATAAAACTCTTTCGTTTGTTTAAAAATCTGGTTTTTAATTCAAAATTCCCACCACAAAAAATTAATCGGAATAAAAATTCTTTGGAATTGTATATTAAAGGTGCACATTTTTACCTTTTGAAAGATGAGAAAAGCAAATAGAGTCTTTAAAAAATGCTGTTTAATTGAATAATTGAAGATAAAGTAAAACTTAAGGATAATTACGATAATACTGACTCTTTCGTCAGTTTCCCTCGCATTAGTTTCCCATAAAGGGTCTTTGTTGGCTTTAAATGGGCCATTTATTTACCTCTTTTTGTAACATTCTTTGCTTCATTCCTCTAAGAATTCGTTTTGATATGCTTTTAATAAAAGCAAAAGCGATAAATCAGGTTCTATCCATGATTAAGTATTCCTTGCTTTACACAGCTGCACTTTGTAATGATTAAAAAACCTATTTGAAATATCTCATTGTTGCTGCTTCATCGTTTTTGTCATTACACATATTATCATTTTTAATCATCCATCACTATTAATGGAATTGAATCCATTCTTCCTCCATTTACAATCCTCTGCTCGGCCTTCGTTGAAGAGGCTGCAATCGGCCTCCATCTATAAACTCATCTCTATAAAATCGTATGTTGGCCATAATAAAAAGCCATGCATCGCTGGACACACGTTCTAAATTGTTTCCTCCGTCATGTTGACAATGATTGTTATAGCAAGCAGCGCCGTTTATCACTCTTTGGCATTTTTTGAAATTTGCCGCTAAATATGCAATGATTTGCATGCTAAGGTGCAAAATCATAAAATATTGCATGTAATAATCATGGAGCATTGTTCGGGATCCAGCTTCCGCTCATCCTGCGTCGGTGCTGTCATCCCCAATTTAGTTGCCAACTACTCGACCAACCGCCGTCCGTCCGTCCGTCTGTCTGTCCGCCCGCTTTTCATTGCCGTCTGTATGTCGTTCCAACATAAATTATTTTCTGTGTCAAAAGCCAAATCAACCTGAGCGTAATCATCTGTATGGAAAATCCGCCCATATGCCAACAGTTGGCAGTTGCAGTGCATTGGCAACTCTCCGTCGCTCCTGCGCTCGCTCGTTCGCTCTCCTGCTGCGGATGTGTGAGATTTTTATTCATTCTAGAGCTGGCAGGATGCCAGATTTCCATGCGACCGAGCAAGTGAACGAGCAGCCAAGCGGTGGGCGGTTGCCTCGCCAGCTTTCATGCTGCTTTGTGCTGCAGTTAAATGAAAAGATTTATGCAGTCGGTGTCGAAGGTGGAGCGGTTTCGGAGTCGCCGATGGCCAGTGGAGCAGCTCTAACTTTTTTCCTATGGAAATCTGCTTTTTATGTGGCCATTTGGTAAATTTTCTGAACGCGGTCATGTGTGCACTTATTGCTGCTGCGAATTGTATTCGCGCTCCTGTTGCTGATCTTTCGCTTGTCCTGGTTGGTGTCGCGGTCACGGTCATCCTCACAAAACCACCCAAACACGGAGCTTGAAGCATGAATCAACTGCTTTATGAATATGCTAATTACATTGACCAACATTTAAATGACTATTATCGCCCCTTAAATTTTACCCACCTCACTTCACCTCTTTCATCGTTGTGCTCTTTCCCTTGGAATACTTTCCGGAGAAATCCAGTCACTTTTCGTCGTGTTGCTGTTTCATTTCCGACGACAGAGTCCATGTTTCCGACATGAAACGACGTATACACGCACTTCCGGCTACAAATGACTCTTCGCAAGTATCGGAAGTGATTAAAGCTTTCATCGGATTGATTTCGGAGAGAAACGCATTGAATTTCATCCATTTTTATAGAAATTTGTCAACTGAATCCATCGGTATTTAACCGTGACTGATGATAGTTGTCAACAGCGTGTCTAAGGGAATATTCCTTATTAATAATTTATTTTTGAACGCAAAGACGATGGGAGTTGAAATATACCCAAGTTGAAAACTACTGGAGTTTTTCTTTTGTTTAGTTCTGGTTCGATTCCAGCCGGAAGTGTGAAATTCCATTTGGCGATATTCTAATACCAATCAGTTGGATATCCTGACTGTTTTCCCATTGGGAATAACCTAAATGGATAGTCAGGGGGCAATTGGGATTGAGACCCTTAAATGGAATCTGATTACTAAACGGAACGAGTTCGGTTTGTTTATACTGGGGTACGAAAAGGTTAACCATTTATCAGGATCTTTTTTGGTTTTTTGCTGTTAATAATAATTACTTTTTTTATTCTGGTTCCAAGTTCTTAAGTGTACTTTAACTGATTTATGAAGCTCAATCGTGAAATGTCTGTCATTAATTTTAATCTATATATCGCTTTCTCATTCTCTCCAACACATAGCCCCTGCATCCAATTTAACCCGTCAAATTCACTCACAATGACTGATTTCATTACTGTATTTAATCAAACTTCAGCCTCAGTGACCGACCACCGACAGCAGACCGCCGACCAGCGTCTACCTTGAAAACAACCTTTCGGCGATACACGCTCGATGCTCGTTCCTTCCGAACATTTGTACACTTAATTAACTGCTGAAATTTCCCCCGAAAAGCAGCTGTGTCTCGGTCGGTGTTCGCGGTTAGTTTGTTTTCAACTACAATTAATATTAGCCGAAGGAAGTCGACTAAGGAATCGTGGCGAATGTACTGCACTCCGACATGAGTTAAGTTGAACCTCATTTAGCCAGCATTAATAAGGATTTCAAATGCTTCTGGCGGTTGTACACCTGCTAATTTCATGTTGCTTCATTCCTTTGTGGGGGAACTTTTCCCAATTTGGAAGTATTTCAATCGACTGTACAGAAAAACTCATTTTTTATCGTGTGTGTGCCTCATCGATCCGCTTTAGGCCCAGTATTTCAATTAAATTCTCTTGCAAGTGAGAAAGAAAAATTAATATTGTTCCACTTTGACTGCTTCTTCTTCTGTCGTCTTCATTTCTCCCCTTCGCAGCTGAAAAAGGAGCAAATATTTTGTAATTTTTTCCCTTTAACACCTCCTCGAATGCATTTCTTAACCCATTGGAGAAATGGGTCATTGAAAAGGGATGATTTAATTCTGAGCAACTACGTAAAAAGTTTCTTTGTTATTTTGATGAATGAAGTGCGAAAGAGTGTGAAAAGGGGCGTGGAGGTCGGCTTGGTTTGTCTTAAAGAGAAATTTTCTAAAATTAATGATGTTTGGAAAAATTAAATGACATCGCATAAGATTGAAATAAGTAATTGGTATTTTTAGGAATGGGTGAATGAGTGAAGGGAGGAAAGAGGAAGATTTTATTATCACTTTTTCTATAATTCGACTCCCTTGAAGTAAGTTGGAGCTTTTAAAGACTTTTTTACAAAGATTTAACAACTCGTTTTTGGAACTTTTTGTTGCTGTTGTCCTGTAAACATCGATTTTAAACTACCTGCTGTATAGAAAAGAGGTTTTATTCATCCTTTTCCCCTTCGAGTACCTTCACAAAGTCTTAATTAATTTTTTTCCTTGCTGTTGAAGTCGAATTCATTTCGATAAGCTTCTTTTGAGTTTGACTCCGCACATTCGCTGTGGCCGCCGTAAGTAAACAATTTGCCACGTAGCACAGCAGGACACAATTGGAATATGGAGCCCCTTCCAACGCCCCCTTATGAAGGTGCCCTCCATCGAACTTAAATATTTGTTTGCTTTTCCTGCGTAGAGAAACCTCCTCCTGCCTCGCTGTGAGTCCTTGTTGCGGTGAAGCTTTGAAGATGCTTGCCTGATGGAAAAAGGAAAGGAGTGCAATTTGCCAAGATCACCGCAGGTGCTGCTGTTGCTGCGTAATTGAAACTGAAACCTGCTGTCTTAAAAGTTAATCAAAATAATTCGAAATGGTGAAAGCATCCATCCAGCTTGAGTGACAACAACAACAACAGCAACAGCAGCTGTTGTCCTGCTTACTCAAGTTTTAAGCTTGCATTGTTGTTATATCTCTTCTCTTTTCCTATGGCTTTAGTTACATCAACAGCATGTCAAGAGAAAATGTCAAAAATTGCTCCAAAAATTAGAGTAATTTTTACTAATTGCTACCCGATATCATAAGTGGTTTAAATTTTAGAGAAAAACTACCAAAAATGCAATGTGCAACAAGAGAAACCAGTGCATGATTTGTTTTTGTCCCCTTTATATAAAATTATGTATAAAAAAGCAAGCAACAGAGACAGCTATTTCATTATTATGAGAGCAAATAGCAAATCCAATAAGAAATGGAAACTATAATAAATTCAAATAAGTTATTTAATCCTATGCAAATAGTGTGCGTAGTTTGCTCTGTTGTTAACATCGTGTATACGTCGTGTCGTACTCGTTAATCTGATCATAGTTCGTTGTTGTCATCGCGATTGGCTTGGTTATCGTTGCTGCTGTGATAGTCAAACACTTCGTTGTTTAGCTCGTCATCGTCTTCGTTGTCCTCATCGGCTTTGCTGAGGCTGTCTGCGTCGCTCACATTTTGATCGGCTGCATTGCATCAAGAGCTTCGTTGATGTTTGTGTCTTATTGTGCACTCAGTTGTACGAGGGGTTACCATAAAAAATCATTTAGTTAAATAAGCGTTATAAAATATTAAAATATTAAGCATCTCATTTAGTTTTTTAAGTGTTGTGTAGTCATCGAATTTTAATTGGGTCGTCGAATAAGAAAAAGAATTAATACTATAGCCGTCAAATTACGGTAACTAAATTTATTTTCTTAATTATATTGTTAAATTCTCTGCCTATTTCATTGTCCAACATGGAATAAAGTAAAAATGAATAAACTTGCTTTTGTGCTGGTCCTTTAAAAATTTATGCCGTTGTTCAGAGATCGTCCTTTATTGCCCAATATGTTTCGCTTCTCGTCGTTGTTCATTGAAAATGTTCCTTCAATGCGTGTGTATGTTGCTCGTGTTCTCTTCCTCTTCCCATTCACGCTTTTCACATTCGACGCTCTTTGCGCTCTGAAGCGGTTATTGTTTTCGCTTCTCTTTTGTTGTGATGTTTCTTGCTTTATTATTATAGCCCAGGGTGTAATTATCGACGTATGAAACAGGTGATCAATAGTAATAAAACTCCCAGGGAGATTTCCTTTGCTCTGCCGCGCTCCCTTCGCCAACCCATCGAATCACTCGTGATTTTCCTGAATGTCTCGTATTTCCCGTGCTGTGTCCGTCTTTTACAGTTGCAGAGACAGGGACCGACTGCTAATTTCACAAAAGACACACACATATAAATGTGAAGAGCAAAGTTGGACACGAATGTTATCCATTGTTGAGCACCTTGACTGAATAACGGTAAATTGCAATGAGTTACCCATGTGATTTCTTCTTCTTCTCTCGCATTAATCTAGATATTTATAAAACAGTTGCGACAACACGAAATGCTGCCAAGTTTAGTGCAATGCAACGAAAGACTCTTGGATTTTCGTGTTGAGTATTTTGATTCTATTCTCGCAAAGGATTTATATGCATCAT
This sequence comes from Thecophora atra, assembly GCA_937620795.1. NCBI lineage: Eukaryota > Metazoa > Arthropoda > Insecta > Diptera > Conopidae > Thecophora > Thecophora atra. Next base: position 40,920,387 of record OW569401.1, on the reverse strand, counting down.
TCTTATAGAGATTTCTAAAGTAAAGTCCTTTCAAACAGATTTATGCACTCGTACCTCTTAACTTCCCTAAGGATCTAAGGATAAACCTTGTCTTTGAGGGACTTAATCCGTGAATGATGAATTGTTAAAAGACGCATTTAATTATTCACCGATTTTCCTATCAATAATCTTTCGCCTTTAGTAACGCTTCGTCATAAAAGTCACCGAAATCACCTTCGTCTTTTCCGCGGTCCGCTCGCCTGCGATGGAACTGGATGTTGAGTTTATTTGCCTTCTTCCACCACGGAGCTTTTCCACCACGGAGCTTTTCCACCACGGAGCTTTTCCACCATCCGCAACGAAGCGACGGACTTAAGCAAGCGTGAGGCGAGAAGTTCAAATAATGCGAGTGTCGCGTTAAATTAACACTTAAATTCATTTCGCATTCTGCTGTTAAAGGAATATTTAATGCGAAAGCGAATTCGAGAGTGCATCCGTTTGTTTGTGCTCCTCTTTTCTCTCTCTGTCTCCCTACCGCTCGCTCCCTAGCTCTTTGTTGTGAGGATTTCGAGCTGTTTGAAAGGTGAAGTCTGCGTGTGCATTGTCTCCATGCGCCGTTATTAATTCGGTTGCACTGTCGCTTGCCTTTGTTGTTGCCGTTGGAGACCTCCTCTTCGTTGCTTTTCAATTTACAATACAAAATTTATCCAGGATTCAAGTCGACATGAATTTTTCATCATCTGCAAAGTTGATAATACATATTTTTTATTAATAAATGAATAAACAAAAGGACGAATTTAGAAATAGCAGCAGGTGATGTCAGAAATTCTATTCACTGCTTCCACAAAATTCAATTTATTCATTTGTTTAAATCGCATCGGATGCAGATAACAACTTCAATTAAATTCGAACATGACATGGAATAAAGAAATAATAATAGCCGTAAAATAATAACTTTATGCAGTAGTTTTGTTTTTATCAATGCAGAAAAGAAAAAGAAAAAGCAGAGAGCAAAACATCAACGTTTACAAAGGCGAAAGTTGCTCTATGAACTTTTGCAAAACAAATTAAATGCGCAGTGAATACGTTGAGTGTGAAGTCAATCGAAGTTCTAATGAAGAGCGGCTCCTAGACGAGAGAGCAAAAAAAACGAGAGAGAAAGCCGAAGATTTATGGAGAATTAAGATTTACTCAGTTTTTTGCTGCGAATATTTCATGCTTTCAGTTAAAAGATTTAATTAATTAACTTATTTTTTTGTAATCTTATTTAAAGCTAAAATTTATTTGGCTGTTTTTAATCACTTTTATGTCTTAACTGGCTTTTTATAATCTTTGGAAATACTTTCTGATATTTTATTAATTTAAGAGGAAAAGCAGAATGTGTGGACTTTTCTGCTTTTAGCTTCTTCGCCGCCATTGAAAATAGTTCAAAAGGCAATCATCATTATTACAGAACAACGAAAGACACGTTATCATCACAAATCATTGTTGCAACTTAATCATCATCATCATCATCATTAGCCTTTTATGAAGTGGATTAACAACAGCGCCAAACATAAACGTTTAATGATGCAGGAAACAAGCCACTTTTGCAACTTTTGCGTTGACTTGAATTTCGTTGTCGCCAACACACGCTCGAACAGCATTAAATCCTTCCGCTTCCCCTTCAATTCCCCTTCAATTACTCCTCCTTACACCAAACAAACACCCTTCAACTTGCGTGATGATTTAGCAATGAATGAATGAATGAATGAATGAATGAATGAATGAATGGCTTTTAAGCAAGTTTTAAGCTAATCCTATTTCGTTTAAGCACAGAGGGAAGGAAGACGAGAGAGGAAAGGATTGGTAAATAGTTGTAAGAAGAGGTAGTGAAGCGGGGAATGGAAGGTGAAAGGATCGAAGAATACGTCTTTATATTAAGAAGTTGCTGGTATTAAGCACCGCAAGAAACCCGAACAAAGCGAGGACGAGCGAATGAATGAGTGATGGATACAGGGAGGGCGGCAGGGATCGGCTAAAGGAGACCACAACTCAAAGACGGATGAGTGAAGCCACAGAAACAAGTCGAGCCGAGAGCACAAAGAACAAGCCGGGCAACAGGAAATCTTCTGCTCCTCCATCGAGTGTTAAACCGACTTGATAATGATGACGACGATCATGACGATGGCAAAGGTTATTCGAAGACTGAAAACGTATTTAACTTTGCAGTTGTTGCTCATTCTGGTTGATAAAGAGCTTTAAATGCCCAACACAAAGGAGCTGCTTAAGAGTGGAGTTGTTGTTGTTGTCTTCGCTGTTGTTCATGTGACAGTCTTCTAAGCTTCGTAACTCAACGATGAAGGTGATTTACAGCTTTAAATAGTTCCGAGAATTAGATGAATGCAACGCGATCATCCATTGAAGTTCACGAGGTGGGTTAAATTTAATTGAAAGCTTTTATAGAACAAGGGAACAATGAAGAAGTTCGCCCTCAGCAACCTCATAATTTTAATTCACAGAAAATGAGGATTAAACACAATCAAAACCTCGCAGAGGTGTTTGTTTAAAAGACTCTTTATAACGTAGATGCAATTTTCAGTTTGTCGAGTGTTTAGACAAGAAACAAAGATATTAACAACAATATTAACAACAATTTCCCAATTCTGTTGCACTTTAAAACTTGCCTTTCAACAGTTTCTGTCCTTCGAAACTCCATCTAAGTCAAATTTCAATGCTTTCGAATGAAAAACTGTATTTTAGTAACTCTTTTGTTCATGGAAATAAACGCTTTGTGATATCTATTTTATAGAAACTATCACTTGGGAGTTTTATTATTAAATTTGCTGTTGTTATCTCATTTATTGAAAAGAAATTCCCTTCCGTTCATTTGAAAGCAGAACGTCAAAAGTAATGAGCACTTATTGTGTATTTTTTATATATATTTACGTACCAAAGTCCTTCTAACAGCATCGTTTGCAACACCACAAAAGAATCACAGGAAGTAAAACGCCGTCTTTTGAACGATGTTCCCTTCAATCGGCTTCCTAACGATACTTATCATCATCATTTGAGTATCAAGTGCAGCTCATCGATCCTTTATGAACTCCACTTCATTCCACTCAACTTCGTACTCCACGCAGTTGAATCTGGGTTAAAGAAAAGGCTCCGAACTCTATTCCGAGCGTTCATATTATTTTGTTTTATGCTTCTTTGCACGTTATGAAACCGAGCAAGTTTCTTTTCTCCTTTTAATCTTATCTGCTCAAGTTTATCAAGTGTTTTTTTAGTCTTCCTCGAGCTTCTGGAGGCGAGTTGATTTCGTTCTTGTTGTTACTCTTCTTCTGCTTTGAGTCCATGCCACTGAGTTGAGCAGCGGCAACAACCTATTGAATCTTGGTTGAATAGATGAGTCAAGCCTTCAAGCCTCTTGAGACATTATCCATTTTTAAATAAGTGACTGTGATTTAAGGATGACAGCAGCAGTCAATGGCTATCAATCGATTATGAGATTTTCCACTTGGATTTAATTAATCCAATAAGAGCAACAACTTCTGAATAAGAATCCAACAAGTGGGCGATTTAAATGGATATTTTTAAACGTTTTCATCTTAAATAAATTTTATGCTTTAGTTTAATGGGGAAATTTACTGTAATCTTGGAATAGTAAATTCTGTGGCATGTATATCTATGAAAATCTTATTATTTATCTTTATAAATCCATTATTTCAATGAAAAGTTCTGTGGTTGTTCGGCAAAAAAGTGACAAAATGTTATGAAAAATCTCTTAAATACGCCACAAACCAAACATGAGCCATTTCAGAAAACACATTTCGATAATTAAATTATAATTAAATAAAAACTTTTTCTCGTTGTATACAATTGAAGGAAACAATTAATTAATTAATTATTGTCCCTGGGAATTGATCCTTCAATATAAAAACTGTTCACGCTTTTATTCTCTCCATTATTATATTGAATAATAGATGATATTTTAAATTAATGAACTGCCCTTTTTTGTGAATTTTAAACTATTTTTGCAGAAAACACCTGAAAGAAAACCTTTGTTATTTCTATACAATAATGGACAGGATACATTCATGGATATAATGGAACATTTCCTACTACAAAATGCGGTAAATAGAGCAAAAAATAATTAAATTTTAAATCCCATTGAACAGAAGCATTGAATAATTTCGCCTTTTTACTCCTTTGCAAATAAATAAATAAAAAGACGAAATCTCAACAAAAGGTTGTCGAGAGGAAAAACAAATCGTTATTCTTTGTATGTGGAAATGCTGTGATTAATAAAAGGGATTTCAATTCCTTTACGCTTTCCCTCCGATTCGGTTTTTTTATTTTTCCTTATTTATTTAAAATTTTTCAGGAGCTTTGTTATTTCAAAAAACAATTTCGAATCAAACGCCGCGGGCTGCTTCGGGAAAAAAATTAATAATTGTAGAAAAAAAATGACTTGGAGAAGGTGACAAAAGATGAAGAATGAAGGGAGGAGGACGAAAGGGAAAAATGAGAAAAAACAATATTTCGATGGAGAGTGTCCAAAGAATGAATTTAAATGATTTTTCTACTCGCTTGGAACACATTTTAAAGCTCAATAAATTATCCCGAAACTATGATGCTCCTCTGTCGTCCTGTTGATTCCGTCAAATGAAAAACAGGGAACATTCAACAAAAAAAAAAAAAAACATTTTCCATTCCTGAATAAAAGACAAATGACAAAAGATTTCTCTTTATTAACTTTCCTTCTGTGGAAAAGTCTTTTGTGAAATTTAAATGTGAATTTAATGTTATGATAAATCACATCTTTCTTACTCATTCTCCGTATTTCCCCTTTTTTCCCTTTCTCTGGATGTGTTGGAAATGTTTATTAAATAAGTGATTTGAATATTTGCAGAATAATTATCTTTTCATGAATTCAAAGGAATTGTAAAGAATATTGAACAGAATAATTAGTTACAGAAGAATAAATTTAAGAGCAAATTTCAAAGGAAGTACAAGAAAATGGCGTTAAAATTATAGTCGAAAAATGCAGAGGATGTTGACTGAAACGCAGAAGAAACCTTGACATACCCAATGTCGAATCTAATCCTTTCTTGAATACTTCAGTTTCGATTCCTTATTACACTTTAAAGGACTTTTTACATACAAATGCGTGATAATTATTGCCTCTAAATAACAAAAAAAAAAAAAATATTAAAATCCTATTTCTAATTGTGCTATTATTTTGTTGAGTGTTGGAGTATTTTTAAATTATGGGTCTTTCCCCTTTAATGGACTGTAACAAGAACATGTTACAGTAGTCCAAAGCTACTTAAAGAGAATATTAGGCGATGAAAAATGCCTAAGGAATCGGAATATACGCGGGTTCTATGTGTGCGGCAGCAGCCGGGAATTCATCTATCACGCTAAAAGTGTCCCCAAGAAGGTAAAATTTAGTTAACCTGAAGCAAATTGGTCATTTCTTCGTGTGATGACATGGTTTTCCTTCTATTGTTCAATATTCATGTGTAATTTGCTAGAACTTCCCTTTTACGATATTTCAACACTCGTTGAGCTGTTTAAATGGGACGCAATTCCATAGAGGAGTGAATGCAATGGATTCATGAATGGCAAAGTCCTTGTTCCAATTCAAACTCAATTTCGATGGAAGCGAAGATTAAATTTCAAATTCTGTATTGATCAGCGGCGGATATGGTGATGAATTATTTCCCATTACATTTAATAATCCGATATTGGCATTTACATTTGCGTACCGTTGTCTATTTGCCTTTCAATTTGTCTGAAACCGTAACCAAGCGTTAAATAACATTGAGATTATATTTGGGAGGGAAATGGAATTAATTTTAGATGATGGAGGTTCTGAAGGTTTCGCTTCTTAGGTTAGACGAATTGATACAGTGAAGGATAGATTAATTGTGGCCTAGACAAACCGACTCAATTCTAAAGTTCTACTGATGATTTGCATTTAAGCAAAGCATCAACTGCTGCATGGCGAAATACAACTACAGACCACAAAATATATTGTGTAGAGGTGAATGATGAAGAAGAAGAACACGAAGCCATCAATTGAACTTAACTTCAGGTGAATTGATGTTTTAATGGAAGATCGTTTCTCACTGATGTCGATGTGAACCGAAGGAAGTTCATAGACGAGGCAGGGAAGCTGAAATTAAATCCTTGGAGTCGTCTTTCACTAGTTTGCAGATACTACAATCGGTTAAAAATCAAAATGGCGGCATCAACAGGTGGTGAATATGAAAAATACACTCGCTAAAACTGGGAATTCCACCACCAACAACAAATCCTTGAATACTTGTGTGCATCTTTAAAAATATGAAATTCAAAATAAATAATTTTGTATATTTACATGGTTGGCATAACGATGCGCAAACTTTAGCTCAACTTTGTATTTGTTTCATGTTAAAATAACGCAAACTGTTGAATATGTTCTAAGCTAAAAGTTGATGTGGAAACTTCCCCATCTGCGAAAGTTCTCCCCACGAAGAGGGAAAATAAACAAGAAGCAAAACATTTCTTGGTAATTTATTTATTTATTTATAATATATTTATTTGTAAATTCTTTTTACCATTTTCCGGGAAACTAATTTTAAGCAATATTAAAAAACAAAATCGTATTTTCAATTTTCAAACACATCAGAAACACACACATCATGTGCATTATTCTATTAAAATATAGAAAAGCAACAACGCATCCACATAACAACATAAAATTAAATAAAAAAATACTTAATCCACGCGGAAAGTGAAACGTTGTTGTTTTATACAAGCGCAGAATACATGAAAAGCTGCTGAAACTGCGGAAAATTCCATTAAACTTGCCGCAAATAACCGAAGGCGTTCAATTGTAGTTGTTTATATAATTTAAAACAAAAATAACATTTTGTTCGTGGGGGAAACCGAACGAATGCGTGTGGTGAATCGTTGTTTCTGCATCAGATGCTGTTTGAAGATTCTTCTGTTGCTGTTCCCCGCTGGCTCAATAAATAACCAACACACACACACAGCACATCGCCGACTCGTGTCGTGTCCCGAGCTCACATGCAACTTTGTTCAGCTGCTGCTTCATGCAATTTCACTCAGCTGTTGCTCAGTCGGCAGCGCCATAACAAGCACAGCGTGACTGAGCGAGAGAGAACCATAAACGAAGCACAACGACGGATGCTGGTGACGTGCAAAGTGGAGAAGAAGCAAATGAAGACAAAGATTTTGGGTTCATGATTTTATGTGGTTAGCCGTTAAACTAAACTCGGGAGTTTCTTGTGTAACCGCAACAAGGATTTTCTTTCCATAGCGGAAAATTGAGAGAGTATTTTAAAAATGAGAAAATAGAAAGTTGTGGGGAAGTGAGGAATAAAGGCGATGGACTTCAATTAAAACGATGAAGAGTATTTTTAAAGCGCAATAGAAACTTCATTGGTTATTAATAATTCTGCATAAGCAATTATTTCGGAATATTTTGCATCTAAATGCTTATTTTATAAATGAAAAATATATTTCTGGACCACATTCATTACGCTTTCAATATTTTTAATATTAAATTCTCATCGTATATATTTAATTTACATGCCAAACAGAAACGCAAAGCATCCACCAGTTGAATCAACGAACCGTGGTCAGGTGTAAACAAATGGAATAACTGATGATATGAAATGTTAATTTCCTACTCAGAAAACAACATTATTTCAGATTGAGTTCCATTAACGATCTGCGCCATTAAAAAGTCACTCTGCGCTGCCGAAAGGAGCTTCGCAGTTGCCGGCTCCTAAACTACCGACAACCGACGACCCGCACACCTCCATCTCGTCCTCATAATGAGCAAAACATTGCCACTGATGGAATGTTTGAGATGTAAAATACACATTTGCAATGGAAAGAGATTAAAAGCGGCGCATTTGCATGCGAAATGCTAATGAAGCAGATTAACATAAAATGTTTTCTGCAGAGAGCAGAGCGAAAGAGACGGAAACAGCAGCACTTCTGCTGAATGATTTGCCAAAGTGAACATTGCGAAAAGAAGGCAACTGCCAGAGAAATTAAAATGATGATAAAAGCAAAATATGATTGAGGTGCAAAAAGTGCGCAGATTGCGCTATTAATTGATTGAAGTTTCGGTGGATGTGGTCGATGCTGGCTTCGCAATTCCCTTAATTTAGTGGAATTGAATGTGGAATAAAGGTGTTGAAACTTTTATTAATACTTTATGCAGTGATACAGCAAAATTCTAGTCACTCTTGGACATTGATGAATGTCAGAAAGAGCAACACTCGAAATGAGTTCGAAGGCAGCTCGTGAATGACTCTGAAAACCCAGAAACAGCCTTTCACCCTCGCCTGTAGAAGAATGAAAGTCTTTTCAAATTTAATTAATATCCAAAAATTACGAATAATCATATAGAAGAGGATATACAATGTAAAGAGGTATGTAAAGCTTCCTGCTAATGGAATCCTTCCATGTTTAACTTCAGTCTTCAACGTCGTATTATTATTAATTTTTTCTAACTCAAGGAAGAAATCGTCGCAGACGAAAACTGCTTAAAATTGCAAGGATGTAGATTTACTGAGCCAAAATGTCAGCAAACGTCTATTAAATGTAGAAAAAAAAGAAAATATAAAGTTAAATGATTTTAAGGACCGGAAAAGTTTAAAATCTTTTTTCTTTTCACTTCGGGCTGATGCAGTGGTGTTCATGGGCCTTTGTTCATAAGGAAACATGCATTGGAGCCGTTTTTACACCCTCCTCCTGTCAATGTCGAAATCTGTCGGTTTCTACGGGTCAGAGTCATAACGCAAGGACTCATCAAACTTCGTCTCTTCTCCTTTCTTTTTATTACCGTCGGCAGCTCTCGATTTTCTTATCACTAACGTTTCTGCGTGTCTTGTAAAGTTCTGCTTCACAATCCTTCAACATCTCTGCTGTCCAAATTTAAAAGGATTTTCATGTACATGCAAATTGAAGAGAATCCTTTTTGTGTGGCTTCTGTGGATGAAATTAACTTTAGGTTCATTCAAAGGATTTCCAATTTGTCGTTTTTGTGGATTGTGGTTAATGTAAGCGTTATTATTAACCTTATTCGGTAACTGCAACGCCTGAAAGTATGTCATGGTGTGTGTTTGGATAAATACATGGTTTTGTAAACTTGTGTATTGTATTTATTTCTGTGTTGGTGTCCTTGCGCGTCTCCGGAAGTAATCTAATTTTATCTTCTAAGAACTTTATATGAATTCTATATTAATCTATGGATATGAGATGATTCACAGAAAAATTAAGGTAAAGCTTAGAATAAATTGAATACTTGAAATGAGGACAGAATTCACTTAATACTTTGACTTTGATGAATACGAATACGAATTTTTTTGCTACTCAGATTCACTTCGAAGCATTGAGTTTCAATGTTTTTCGTGTAATTCTGCCATCGGTTTAGATGCAGGAAGGGACAAATATTTGCTGAAAGGGACAAATAACTGCATTGAGCTAAAAATGTACAGGAATTCGATGTTAAAATTATATTTTTCTACTACATTCAACAGTATTCCACTATAAATTGTAAGTCTTTACCTTATTAATTCTTAATTTCGCAGTAATTCTTCGCCATTTACAAACAACAACAAACGTCCATTTTACAAACAAAAAATTCGACTTGTTTTTAGAGTTTTTCCATCGATTTCATATTTCAATATGTTCATGGAATTATTAGGAATTTTTGACTTATCTTTTATAATATAACTAGCTTTGCCCTGGTGCGCTTTGCTGCCCCACTAAAAATGTTAAAAAAAGATAAAGTTTGTTGTTTTCTAACTTGTTTAGAAAAAGAAAATATAAAAGATTGTCTAGATAATAGTGCTAAAATTATTCTAATGCACGTGGATAAACAATGTTTCTTGTTTGTCTGTCTGGCGCCTAAACGTATATATAGATTAATTAATCCACATTAATTCTTATATATAAGATATTTTGTGTACATAATAAGAAGATATTTATGAAAATTTATAATTATAATAAAAGATAGCGAAACCTTCGCCCGCTTCACAGGGCGAATACACAAAAGAAACTTGCGAAATTTCTTTTCAATTTTCAGTAAAACTCATCCACAATCAATTTCTTACAATAATTTATTTTCAAATAAAAAGGTCGAAAATGAAAATACTTTAAAAATTAACTTAATGCTCTTTGATAAACAACGTTTTTAGTTTTTCCATCTTTTGTGTTTATAAATAATGCAGAGGGTTTACCACAACGTGAACAACCAACATACAATTGTCCATGCGAGAAAACAGGTTGCTCCAAATCTAAGCCACAAATATTCAAAGTCTGACCTTGAGCTTTATTAATGGTTATAGCGAAGGCAAGACGGACAGGAAATTGAAGCCGTTTAAATTCAAATGGCATATCTGATGGAATCATTGGAATTCGGGGGATTAGAACGTTTTCGCCTCTATATTTACCACTCAGAATAGTTGCTTCAATTAAATTGGCCATCAGTTTTTTCACGGAAAGTCTGGTGCCATTACAAAGCCGTGGTTGATTTATATTTCGGAGCATTATTATCGGTGCTCCCTCTTTCAATGCCAAATAATGTGGTGGCAAGCCTGGCAAATCAAGTGAATTCAAAAATTCAGTAGGATAGTTCACTACCTCATCTTCATTTATTATCGTATCCACTGATTTGTATGCAAAAAATTGGCCATCTATTTCTTGCAAAATACTTGCATTTAAATCGTTCACGTCTTTATTTTTTCCTGCCAATATTGCGCGTTCGCTCAACCAATCATGATTCCTGTACTTCTGCAATATATTTGGAAACACACGTTGAACCAGTTCCTTTTTCGATTGAGTGATATTACAAAAATTGCTTGGTAATGTTATTAATCCGGTTGATTTATCGACTGCAACTTTACCATTCCCAATTTCCAAAAGTTGTTTTGAAAATTCAGCTGCAGAAGGATCATTTTGCAATTGTACACGTACATTTTGATTAAGACGCAATGTTTTAACATATTTCCACAAAACTGAAGACTTCAAACATGCGTTTAGCTCATCAGCAGCAGTAGATCGTGGAATGACAGGTAAAGTTTGCCTAAAATCACCTGATAACAATATAAAGGCGCCACCAAAAAGTCTTTCATTTCCTCGAAGATCTTGCATGGTTCGATTTAATGCTTCTAATGATCTTTTGTGAGCCATTGTACATTCGTCCCATACGATTATTTTACACTGCTGCAAAACTTTTGCCATTGCCGACGTTTTGGAAATGTTGCACGTAGGAGATTCAATCGTTGTTATATTCAAAGGCAATTTAAGTGCAGAATGCGCAGTTCGACCACCGTCTAATAAGGTAGCAGCAATTCCAGATGAAGCAACTGCAAGAGCAATTTTATTATCCGATCGTATGGTTGCCAGAATCAATGACAGCAAAAATGTTTTTCCAGTGCCTCCTGGTGCATCAATAAAGTAAAATCCACCTCCTTCATTGTTCACACCTTCCATGATTTTGTCATAAGCATATTTCTGTTGACTATTCAATTGTGGAACTTTTAACTGCACAAATGTTCTCAATTGATTACGATCATATTGTTGTTCACGATGCATTTCTTGATTAATAACATCATGAACTGCACGATTAGGCGCTATCATTCCTAACTGCACTAATATTTTGTTTGCAATCATTATACACATGTCTTCAATCAAAATCAAAGCTTCGTTATGCATTTCCGGTGTGATTTCTAATTCAGGATTTGAAACTGAACGTCGCACTCTAAGTAAAATGTCTTCCGTCATGTCATCACGAAATTTATGCCATATTTCAAATGGATTTGATGGACTGCATGTAGATATTATAATTGCAAATAATGTTCGTATTTGATGTGGAGATGATGAAATTACGGAATCAGCAAGTGTAGCTTCCCAATGCATATCATCTTCAAGTAGATTCAAACGCTGGCATGCTTGCCGATAAGTCGCACACAATTCACCATCGACTGTTCTTAAATCTTCAAATGACGTAGGACCACGAACGTTAATCAATAATAAACGCAAATAAAAACATTCATAATGATTTGGATGAACGGTATACACACGACCCAATGCTTCTGTAGAAAATACATTTGGATGGCCTCGTACTGGTTGCCCTTGTTTCCGTCTTTGAAAAACTTTCGCAGATTCATTCCATGTGAAATATCGTGGCACTTCAGAATACAATAACATTTTAGCAAATTCGTCATTTCTGCACATATCAAAAAATGAAGTCAACGTTGTTTTCGGTGGCTGTTCTGCTCGTTGCGCCGCATTCTCAGGTGTGAAGTACACACGTTGACCATTCTGAAGATGAACTGCCAAGTGCAGTACATTTGGATACCTTTCGTGTATTGCAAATGAAAAAATTCGCCATATTGCTTCATTTGTACTAATATAACGGCCTAATTGATATGAAGTGATTTCATCACTTTTATCCCCAGCAATTCCAAAATAGGCCAAATCACTTCCTTTGTTAACATATTTGCATATGTACTTGATGGATTTTACTGAGTTACAATACTCAACATTTATATGAGCACCAAAAGTTTTGGATAATAGCGGCGAATATGGAACGATCCAACGATTGTCAATTTTAATGTCTTGATTTTTGCATTTCACCATAACTGTTTCGCCATCATCTTCAGGTGAACGTCTACGATATAACGGATAACCATCATTACCAGAAATTGTTTCCGCTATTAATGCTCTTGGGTACCGTTTTGTGCATTTTCCTTCAGCCATGCACGGTGAGTTGACATTTAATGCCCCACATGGTCCATGAATCATGTGCTTCGTAACTGATTCAAACAGTCCTGGATCAATGATTGGATTAGGAATTTCGGCTGATATTACGCTATCAATTTCATTTGGCGTAATTTTATCAACTAACCAAACCAAAATATGTGCATGCGGAAGTCCTCTTTTCTGCCATTCCACAGAATACATCCAACATTGAACTTTTCCAAACACTTGTTGTTTGACAATAAAATCCATAAGCGTTTTCAATTTTTGCTTGAACACACGCGCAACAATATCGTGGCGATCAGAAGCACTTTGACCATGAAACATATATTGCTTTATTTCATTCCATTGAGGATTACAGGTGAAAGTAATAAATAAATCGGGTCGATGATAATGCCGAACGTACGTCATTGCGTCTTGCGCGTACTCGTGCATGTGTCGTGGACTTCCAGTATATGTTGCTGGTAATATTGTCATTTGGCCAATATCGTTGATATTCCCATCATTCTGAATTGCATCGCGCAAATGAATATATTGTTCGGATTTTAACTTTTTCTGATTAAATCGAATAAAATTCAATCGTTCAGACTCAATTTTAGCGTAAACATCAACTATAAATTGGTTGCAAAGCCTTCTACAATTCAATATATGATTAATTTCGTTCAGCCGAACCATTAATCTGTACGAATAATAGTTCATCGCACTAACTTTTTTTGCTGTTTCCAAGCCTGAAATAAATGCGAATATTAAGTATCAATAATTCACAAAATGTGTGATGCATTTTATTGTAACTAACCAGTTAAACGATGTTTCATCTTAATATTGAAATGGTAACCATCCTCGCCTTGCCAAAACAAAATTGGGTACTGCAACGCATCATAACAACGATGAGTTTCCGAAACATGCACAACACTTTGATCTCGACGATGAAGTACAATATCTCGACTGCTCGCTCCTTCATCCACAATTAATACGGCAACTTCATCAATTGTTGGTGCGTTTAACCTTCCAGCATGAATTCCACCAGGTGCTTTATCGGCCCGAATAACAATTCTATGAGAATCCGAAGGCATTTGATCAAGGGCAGTTTGAAATAATTTGATCAAACAATTTTCATCGTGAAAAAACTGCTGCAATCTTTCAATTATTCCTCTTCTCACTGCATTACTATCATTTGGATTTTGTGCCACCACACAACGCCGTTCAATTTCAACATCTGAATTTCCCATGAAATAAATTTGCAAAAAGGAATGATTGGAATCCAAACATGGTAATAACGATCCAATTCGATGATAGATTTGACCTTGAATCTGCATACATGAAACATTTGATTCAATCTCACGATAGAACTCATTGTTAGTGTCGTGTTCAGTAATTACCTTAAAAGTCATGAATCCATCTCTGATTATATTTGTGGCGCCGAAAGACGTCATTTGGAAACATGAATTGTACTGCTGTATTTTAGACAAAAAATGATTCGATTCTGGAGTCAAACCAGAAACTAATGACCTCAAAGGCTCAGGAGGAGGATTCAAAACAGGCAATTTTACTTGTCCATTTGCACAACACATTCCAGGAGTTTCCGATGGAAATTTCAATGCATTGCACTGTTCGCAGACATTAGTCATAGTTCCGATTGAAAGGCATGGAAGAGAACAATAGTCAACTTCACTATCATAATTGAAAGCAGCACGCATTACTCGCTGATTAATATTGTCATTGGCACGACTTCTAACAGCGCGATTGCGACTCATTCTCGCTCGATCCGAAGAATTACTCGCGAATCGTTCTTCGATTGTTTGAGCAGAACGCGATCTCGATTGACGCTCTCTTTGCTGTTCAAGTCTCACTTCACGTTCCGCTTCAGATTCACCTGCTCTAACAGATGCAACTCGTCTTGTATTATGAGTACGACGACCAATATTGGCGCCACGTCTCGGTCGCGGCATAATTATAACTAAAAAAAAAACAAATAATGTTTATAAGTGTTTATAGTGTTTATAATAAAACACATTTCGTCTTTTTCTTGATTCGCTTCGGTTTGCTGCTCATCACTTTTAAACGCTTCCATATTTTCTGTCATACGTAACACTGTTTTGGACTTGACACACCCGAAACAGAGTAATTAATCGGCATTAAGCCTTTTATAATTTTTAATTGTTTTTCAAAATTTAAAATAAAATTCTATGTGTGTCAAAATAATTTGTCAAAACAAAGCAATAATGGAAGACATTTACAATTTACTTACTTCCATTGTCAAATTGAAATTCAAAATTAAAACGTCAAATTTATTTTTCAATTTACTTTGATTCCTCTGTTTTCCGTTATGCAAAAATAATAATTTTTTTTAAATGAAATTTTTTTAAATTATTATTTCACACAAACCTTCTACAGGCAAATAATGAAAACATACCAAAAAATCAAGCAAATCGGACTTCACGTTCGCATGTTATGAACGTACAAACGAACAATTCATTTTTATATATATAGATTCTTATGCAAAAAATGAATTTATTTCGAACTTCATCCTTCTATAATTGCAGTTTGTGAGTTCAAAATTTCAAAGTGTACAAAGATTTAGAGATAATTTCTTGTTTAAATTGTTTTGTTTTAATTTTCTTACATTGAGCTATAGAAAAATAATAACAGAAGGTAAATTAGAGTGCAGAACAGAGCAAGGATAGGAGCAAAACGAGTGTCCTGCGGCTGTAAATCATTTCGAGTTCTGCGTACAACTGCAACTGTAGTGAAAGAGAAAGCAAATAGGAAAACAATCAACCAGAGAAAATGAAAGGAAAGAAAAAAAATATGAAACGTTCAAAGTAAAGAAGAAGCTTTTGCAATTTAGTAGCTTGTCGCTTCTCTTCTCTGCGTTCTTTGCACTTTGTTGCTTCACGTTTTGTTCGTTGTGCTTGCTTTGCCTTTGCGGCAAGTGAAGTGAATGGATGCAACAGTTGAAAGAGCCGCAACTGGGATGAAAGAATGAAGTTTGTAAGTGTTTGTGTTTTAATTTTCGCACAGTTATGCACACAAGAACACACACAAAGGAAATACTGTGAAAATGATGAAATAATAATAAGAATAATAATAATAGCTACGAAATGGTAACGTTTTATATTGAAAATAGTACAAAACAAAGGAAATTCTGTACTGAAATTCCTATCCCTCACCTGACCCATGATCTGTTTACTTTAAATTCTTTTAATTCGAACTTTTGTTGTGATTTTAATTCTATGAATTGTGCACGACGCGGTAAGGTTTTTTTGGAATTTTCCCAACGTCACTTCGTAGCTTTGTTGGTGGGTTTTGTAATTGGAAAAGTTTCGAAATTTCATGCTAGTTGAGTTTATTTAAACTTTTGAAAGCGAAAACATTTGAATTGGAAAAGCAAAGACTTGCAGGAACGTAAATAAACTACAATCAAAACGTTGATTCAATTTTGGTGAACATGTGGAAACTTTTCTGCTTTCCCCTTCCACGCAACCAAAACAACAAAACTTTCAACGAACATCCTTTAATCAAACATGTAAGTGTCTATGAATATATTCCAAAATCTGCAATATTTCGACAACATCGTCCTTTGTTCTCAATGCGATTCCTTTGCAAATTATTTTCAATCCTTTGGCAACCTAATTTCGACTCTCATTATTGTCATTATGCGATTAATTATTGTTTTAATTGAATTATGTTCGATTGTCTATTATTATTGCTATTCGCTCCTTCATTATGTCCTTTCTCAAGTGTCCTTCTTGGTTCGGACTCCTTCACGTGAAGTGGACGACGACGGTGCTTTCGAATCGATGCACGAAGTCCTTCGATAATCTGCTTTGCGCAATTTCAATCAATCCTGTTCACGATAATTGAACACGAGATAATCTGCCATTTTGCACGTGTGTATTTACAAGAGGACGAAAGGACGACGACGTGACTGTATTATTGTGTGTGCAGTTATTAATTCCAGAGATTATTGAAGCCTTCCTTTAAAATTTATAAGCATTTCATTAAGAAAATCAATTAATAATCACAACAAATGCAACTGCGAATATTTCTGTAATACATATTTTATTGAAACATTTCATGAAACAGTGTTTAAAGTAATTATTTCTTAATACAATAACCAAGATTATTGGGGAAAAACTGTACAAGAGAAGCAACTGCCGTGAAAATTGCGTGAAATCGGGCCTTAAAAGTGATTAGAAGAAATAATTAATTGGTTTAAAGATGAATACTAAACAAATCTAGTAATATTAATAATTTTTAATATAATATATTATTAATAATCATTACATTAAATTTATCACAAGTATTGAATCGTTTTAATCCTTAAAATATAATATTTGTCGATATATTTCGATATTGTTACACGTGTCGTATGATTAACCTTTAATTATTTCTGCTTTATTGCCTACAATGATTAATAATGGAATCTGGATTCTTGTGATTGTAAATAATGATATCTTTCATTTTTCGGTTCTTACTTAAGAGGAAATCGAGCTAATTACGAACGTGAATCAAGTAAAGAAGCAACAATTGCACTGAGCTAAAATGTACAAGAATTCGCGGTTAAAATTACATTTCTCCATAATGGATGAATTTAACAGGTAATAATATTATTTGCTGCCTGAATTTCCCAATAAATTTCATGATTTTAGCGTAAATTTTGTATTGAAACTGTAATTTTGACACTTTTTATGTTAGTTTAATGTAATTTTCGCAAGAAATTATGAAGTTGAACTCTGAATTTACATTTCGTTCTCAAATGTTGCTTCTCGTAGTCCTTGTAAGCCTTGAGTAACTCTCCACAGACAATACTAGACCCATTAAATTCACTCTTTCTACCTTCACATCGTCTCATTCCGTTTGCCTGACGAATTTCATATCAATTCAATCTTCCCACAAGAGAAATTTTAATTCTTACATTTCTTTTTCTCCATTTTGACCTAACAAAAGACCCTCATATATGAGGAATGCGATTGAATTACTTTTGGAATGTTGTTGCGCTCTTTCAGCAGTCGTTTGCAAGGAGTTCACAGGAAAAACGGAGCTGCATGGGTGATAATGGAGCAAAATAGTCTGCTTCTTGTTGCCTTTTTTCTGCATTGCGGTGACTTCGCTTTGACTTGATCGAGTGACGAGGACAAGTGAAGTGAATTGAAAATCCTTTGATGCTTGGCGAATTCTTGAGGCCGGTGCAGGTGATGCTATCGAAAAGGACGTTTAAAACGATGTCAAAAGTGGAATTCATGTTAAATTAACAAAAGCGGGCGGAGAGGCGAAGGGGGTGTGGTTTGGGTCTTGAAACTCATTAAAAATTATGACAACAGAAAGCCAATAATATGCGAAAAGCACGAAGGAAGGGATACGAAGGGCACGAACATAAAAGGAATAATGAAAAGAGTATCGCAAAGGACGACAGGACGACGTGCCGTGTCCTGTGCCGAATGACAGCCACACCATGAATTGAAGAACGATTATTGACGGCGGACGTGGCAAAGCTGAAAGATTCAGCGACTTCCTCCTCCTCCTGCTCCATCTGCAGGCTCTTCTCTGTCTTCACTCTGAGGCATCAACGTGTTTTGTTGCGGTTACGAAGCCGGGTGGTGCTTGTGTGTGGCTCTGTGGCCTTTGGCTTTGAGATGTCGCTGTGTCAATTTGATTTGTGGCACTGAATTCCGTCCCTCGTTTCTTGCCATTTTTGCACAAAACGCTTTTCAAAAGGAAAAATGATGGAGTTGCGGCGAAAGTGAAGTTGAATGAAGCTGAAAAGAGTTGAAAGCGAAGGCTATGAGTTGAAGGAAGCTGCAAGGAGTTGAAGGAAGTTGATGTGGACCTGGGAAAAGCATTCAAGCGTGGTTAATGGCCACGCGTTTCTTCTATTCCAACATTCGATGTCGCTGCTGAATATCGCTGAATTCTCTTCTATTGTATTCAGCAAAATGTAATTGAAGTGAAGCTGAGTATATTTCTTGGAAGGTGCAATTTTTTATGAATTTATTTCATAAGATTTCTTTTTATATTCTTTGCTTTTACTTCTTGGGCTTTTGTAAATATCTAAATGAAATTTATGATTTCTTCTGCTGTTTTTTTTTCGTATTACGATGTTAGAATTGAATAAATATTCAATTACGATAATAAATATTACGATATTTTATGAATAGGTAACAAAAAACTATTTAATTCCTTTTAAATGCTGATTGACATGCAGAAGTGAGAAGCCATTTTGCTGTCGTTGTTGTTGTAATTCAGAAGAAAATATGAAAAAAAAAGGATTGAAAGAAAAGGAAACAAAAATGTAAGAGCAAACGTAAATTTAAATTGCTTTTTATGCATGGAAGAAACAAAAGCAGCAACAGAAACGGAACGAATGCAATGTTAGGAATGTAAAAACAATAAAACAACAACAACAACAACAAGCAGAATGCATGGTGAATATCATGCTTTAGATTCCGATCCAACTTCGAAGGATACAATTTTTCTATTCGTATCAATCAGAGTTTAACAAGCAAATTTATGCAGCCAGGGATGATAACGAGATCAAAAATGAAACAAAAACAATAACAATAGAGACAAGTACGTCGTAGCAACATTAGCAATGCCCAACATCAACATCAAATATGTATTTTATATGCATTCACCTCTTTTTTCCCCACTGAAAGTCATTCAAATAGGATTCAAATCATTGTTTAGCCATGACTTGGATGAAAGTCACAATAAAGCAACAACAAAGGCAGGAAACTGGAATAAGAAGAGGCAGAAGACAAGAATTGATCACAATAAAATCACAATAAAAACCGGCAGCAACAGCAACAGCAAAAGGAGATACGAAGTGAATTAATGGAAAGCGCTTTCGAGAAATAACTCAGTTTCTCCTTTCGAAGCTCCACATCTTTTTTTCCATCCTCTTCCTCAACTCCTTCGGCACTGCTGCGATGCTTGTTCTTTTAAAGAAGCTCTTATGTTGCATACATTAATATTTAAGCAACATCACTTAGAGCAACACTTAAGTTAAGTCGATGTTTCGTTCGCTCGTTGCGACTCTTCTGCTTTTCTAGTCAATGATTTATTCTCTCTTCTCTCTCGTCTCCCCCTCCCTCCCTTCGTCCATCCACTTTTCTTCGATGGCTGTGTTTCGTAGTAGATTTTAAAGGCGCTGCAAATGGAGATGTTCTCCTTTGGGTTAGTGATGCATTAGTAATGCGTTAGTAATGCGTTAGTAATGACTTAGTAATGAGTTAGAAATGCGTTAGTAATGCCTTAACAATCCCAAATGATCACTAATCGCATTGCGATCGTTTTTGCTACTCTTATTCGATACGAAGCGTTTAGATGCTTCTTTCTGCTCTTTTTAAAAGGCTCCTTGAGTGCTTTTTGAAAGGATTCTTGGCAAATATTCAGAGTATCTGAATCTTCGCTATCTTGCCTTCATTGAAGTAATCAAAAATACTTTTTCTTATTTTTCCTTCAGAGTTCCTCAGCGAATTGCAAGGAAGAAGTGAAAACATAAGCTTAATGATGTTTATCCTTGCACTTCATTCGCCGTTTAATCAAATTAACCAGCGCACCTGCTACAGTGACAGCTTTTTATTAATTTAGACGTGGAATTTTAATTACAACGTTTTTCTTTTTCCTCCGTGAATAAGTTCAGATAAGAAACAGAAGCAAGAGAATTTTTTTCGCTGCAGAGGAAATCATTTCGATGCAATGATTTTTGAAAAGATGGAAACGAGAGAGAGGAGAAGAGGAACTGTAATTGACAGCTTCATCTCCATTAGCGACGTCATTCATGCCTTTTTGAAGTCTTGCAGGTCCTTCTGCTAACGAGTAGGATTCATCACCTTCGAAGCCTTGAAAAGCCTTTAAAAATCTGAGCTTCTTTCTAAGAAATCGTTTGAGGAAGGGGGAAAAAGAGCCACTGAAGTCCTTCAAGTGGCCAATCGACCGACGGTCGCTTGTGGATGTTGCAATCAAGTGCAAAAAGCACAGATAAATTTCATTCTTCGCGGGAAATTAAAATCTGCTCAAGTGTTATTTCCGTTGCCGCTTCCGTAGGACTTCGCAAATGATTTGCTGAATGATATTATCGCCGTGTAATTTTAATTAACAGCTGTTTGCGATTTTTTCGCTTTGCAACTTTTGCTTTTTTCCCCTTTTTCATTTTGCTGCTTAATTTGTTGACTTTGAGTGTAACAGGTTTCCTTTTTATTCTTTTCTCTCCCAAGCATATCCGATTAATTTGATTTTCTTTTATTATTATTATTATTGCAGTTCTTTTTGTTTAATGTTGCAGTGCAGCGGCATATCTTTTATGAAAGACGCAATTTATTAAGACAACATTTCATTAATTGCGAGTGCAAAGCAAACGCGAGTTCAGTGCAATGATAACTTTCAACATACAGCTATCTCGTTCGCACTCACACGTTCATTGCATTTTTCAAGCAAGATTTGTTGCTGTGTCATTGCAATTTTTCGCAATGTGAAAGAGATGGCAGCATAATCATGCTTTGCGGCTTTTCTTGCGGTTTTTAATTAAAAACTTTAAACTAACAGCGCTTCATTCGTCTTGTGGCAGCATAAAATAAATGATTGCAAAAATTAAACATTATTTATGGTTATCCTTACGGAGCGACATTACGTTGCAAGTGAGGTCGCCATTTACTTGAAGTGAGTCATAGAAGAGTAGCAAAAAGGGGGTAAAAGGGATCAAGAAGGAAATTAAAAGTAAAAAATTTGAACAATCGCAACTGTTCAAGCCTCGGGCAAATTAAATTGAAGTGGTTTTTTATACTGAAGCCGTTTAACAGAATTTTAAAAGAGGAATTTATAACAAATTTTATAATTTGTTTTATCATCGTAACTAATTAAAAGTCTTAAAAGAAATCACAACAAAACACATCTTATAAATAAAATTAATTTTTATTTTTTTTTTTTTTTTAGAAATTTTTAAAAATGTCTTCATTTAAGTAAACATTTATTCTTTTTTATTCGCTATAATATTTTTAGAAGAGCTTTGAAGCAGATCAAATAGTAACTATTACTGATTACAGAAACTCCAACTCAGTTTTTTTTATTTTATTATTTTATTATAAAAGAATTAATTTCAACTATAAAATAAAAAAGTGCACCAAATTTCCATTTGCTAGAATTTGCCGAGTGCTACTCAATTCATCACTATCGAGCACTAGATGGCGCGCATTTCCAATTGAAAGCGAAGCCTGGAAAATCATCTGGGAAGCAGGAAGAACCTTCCAGAAAACGTTCAAAATTTGTACGTAGATTAACCAACGAATATATATATATTAATAAAGAGATTGCATGACTTTCCAATCGACATTAAAAATGTCGCATGTAAATATTTATCATGCATATGTTTTCCTTCGTTTATATATTTCTTTGATTTCCGCTAATTTAATTTTTCAAACTCCTCGCTTTACTTTGTTTCTATCAGATTCCTTATCCTACTTTTTGCACATCTTTAGTTATCATCAATATAATAAAACCACAACTGCTTACTTCGAATTCCCACGCGATGGATCAAAAAACTCTATATTACTGAATTGTATTTGGACTTCAGAGAACCGCTGCTCTTACTGAAGTCCTCCAACGGGAAATCGCAAAAATCACCCGTGGCTCAACTTAAATGAACATTATTTCGGGTGTCAGAATTCGTCCTGCTTGTTTGAAGATGCACTTCAAAATTGAACATTGGAAACCGTTTATTTCCTAACTTCAAAGTGTCACGACTAAGATAAAAAGATTTTAATGCGAACGCACAAAAGACCCACTAAATCAGAGTGGATAACTGCTGCCAGAGTGGTAAGAATGGTCAGGAAGACCAGTTGAGAAACAAATACGAAAAGTTTTACAAAGTGTCGTCAACAGTTGGTAACAGAGCAACTGAGAACTCTGAAAATCTCAAATTCATATACATATATGTTATTAGTCATACACAAGTAAACCAATAATTATGCGTTGTGAATCTTAAAGATATCGACCATCGGAGTGGCATTATTTTCCTTGCTGCTCGGTTAAGTCAAGAAGTTGAACAACGATAAAATATTGTGTAATAGTCAAAAATAAAAATGAATTACTCCCTAAATTATTAATTCACTAAACAATAATGACCTCTTTTTTATTAAAAAAAAATAATGGCCTTGTTTATTCAAAATTACTTTCCTTTATTAGTTTATTTCTTATTGTGCGATCATTCGGATTCCTTCTCTTTTGAACCACGAGTGAAATAATTAAAGATACTCATACCACACACTGCACCAAGTGACAAGAGAAGCTATGCAAAAAACAGTTAATGCGACCAATATTAACAGAATAACTAATAAAATAAAGTGAATAGAGTTATTTGAGGTAGAGTACTTTATTTTGTTCCTTGTTATTAATACTCGTCTTCTTACAGTTAGCATTATTGTAATATCATCAAAACTATCAGTGCTATTATAAGAATTATCTCAATGGATTTTAGTATGCTTATACTTAAGTTGGAGTTAATATTACCGTGTTGTTAGTTTTTGTATTAGCGCCTTTAGCTACCTGCTTCTGCTCTCATTCCGATTCGTCCTCGATATAATATCAAGCAAATGCAAAGAGCGTATCCTTAGTCCAATTTTTTTTTTTTTTTTCGTATGACGACTGGAGGTGTGGACTCTCATGAATGACAGTGGACCGACCCACTGACATGCACGACTCACCAGATATCCTGGTGCCTACGCACTAAACCACACCCCCACGCACTTCCACCACTCTCCTCTGCGGACCTACGACACTATCCTCTCCTCAGCCGATAGGTACTACTTGGCAGAGGCTGGTTAGCAGTCATGCTAGAGTGCCTTTACTTCGCAAGCTGGGAAACGTTTCCTCTCTTGGGCGCATGCGTTGTACACCTCTTATACAATCCATAAAATAGTGTACAATTACGTATCCTGCGGAAAGCATTAGAGAGTTGCCGCAGGTGTAAGCAACAAGATAAACCCAATACTCACAAACAGCCATACGACAAAATTCAAACCAGGGAAATTTCAGTAGAAGAGCCAAACATACATCCACAGCCATACGAAAAATACATTTCAGTAAAAGACCCGAACATACACACAATTTTAGAGATTCCCCCTTCCAGCTATACAGTCATGCAAACATATAACCAAACACACACGGATGGGGTTATTATTGAATTTAATGAGGGGGCCCTAAAGTCTGCAATCAGACTTCTGATCAAACTGCTTGTGATTTTCAGGTCGTTCTAACTTAAGAGAACAAAAGAAGCTTTGAGCTGAGCCGGACTATGAAGTTGTCCGTTGTTGTTCATGAGTACAAAATATCTACGCACGACATATTGTGTATTTACCTCCGCTTCTTTAAAGTAAAATTAGTTTTTCCATAATTGAATTAAATGTAATTTTGAAATTTTTATTGTTTCTGCAACATCTGCTAGTACTTTTCTTTTTCTGTACAAGTGGGTTAAATCAGCTGTTCAGTTGCATATATGTAGTTACGTTTGCATGGACATTCAGCAAGATGCCGACATCCCATGCAACTTAAATGATTGCTGCTGATGTTTGCCTTCCGGTTCTCCACTACTTTTACTTTTTACAATCACGCTCTCCACAACATCAAGAACACAAAAATGTAACAACAAAGTTAACAACAAATACAACAACAAAAAACGGATGTCGTTTCTGTTTATACCTAAAAGAAATATCATTTTTCCTGATGAAAGAAAGTAGAAAAAGGAATCTCCTTTTCACCGCGAATTCTATTGGTATTTATGGAGACTTATAAATATTTTTGAGTAACTTTTTGCATTATGGATTTTCAAGTTATTTAAGGAAATAATAGAGATTGAGTTAAATGTACTCACATTGCTTTTAATGCAGGGTATTTAATCAGCATCCTGTAATTTTTAATTATCAAAGTACATAAATCATTTACCTGCAAAGAAAGAGAAAATAAATTTATTAATAAAAGGTTCTGGATATGGAATTTCATTAACCAAAAGCCAGCTTGTGTAGAAACACTTTGTTTTTATTTTGAATTTCTATTTTTAAATTATTCTATATTTTCCATTTCGGTTTTATGTATGAATTTTAGAACTTCAAAGTATGCACTGATTTTATTAGGAATAACGCAAATATCAGTTAAGAGAAAAATGTTTTTTAGAAACCACCACCACGTCATACTAACTACTTATGAAGAGCTTGGGCACTGCAAACTCGAAAATTTAAAAAAGGATTATTTATTGCAAGTTTTTATTCTGTTTTCTTCGCTATTTCTTTAAAGCGCATTTTAATTTTTCTGGTTAAAAGTCAAAAGTTAAGGAAAAAGCTTCGAATCTGGTCAAAACTTAACGCAAAGGCCGATTTATCGTCCTCGACAACTGCAATGGCGCGAAAAAAGGGAGGCTATTTCACATTACAATCTCGTGGCTAAAGCGTTATTTAGCCAGCAAATTTCCCGATTTTCTATTAGCTAAGTTAACCGGGGACGCACTATTAATCACCGAAAACTCACCTGTTGGTTATAGATGTTTGCTGTTATTGATGACGTTGTAGTTGTTGCTGCCGTTAGTAACTTCACACACATTCACACGCGCACGATTCTTTAAAGTTATAGCAAACACATTTAATCAAGGACGGACATGGAAAACGGAATGAACGAAAGCACGACGAGAAACGAAGGGCAGCTCTCGAAACTCGTAAAAAACGATGGCAATGATTAACGCTAAAAACGTATTTTAAGGACCCGATTAGATTTATAAAGCCGAATAAAGTTTTTGCCAAATTCGCACTTATTGTTTCTTCACTTTTAAATTATGGTCGCGATTTTATAAACCTAGCTGCACTAACACCGCGACCCGCAACCAACCGCACAGCGCGACTACTGAACAATGACTGAAATGATTGCAAATTGCAAGCCTCTGCTAAACTGCTGATCTCGACTTAGCCAGAGTAAGAAAATGGCGGAACCTTAGCAAGCAATTGACATACTGAGAACAGAGCTGAGAGCTGTATGCAAGAAAAACCAAGCTTTACAGCTACAGAAAAAATCTCTGTTAGCTAAAAAAGAGATCTGAGCTGAACGTTAGCGTTTAAAATTCCATTCCATGTTTTTAATATGCTTATTCATTGTACAACGAAAATTGATTCCAAATTTTATTGAAATGAGTAAAATTAAGTACAACCAGAATTTAGCTATAATATAGCTTCAAAAATTGTAAGAAATGTACGATTTTTACATGGTTTTTTGGTTTTTTTTTAATAAAGCATAGTTATAACACCAAAGTGGTAAGGGTGCATGCACCAAGCTCACATCGCTAAGAAGTTAATGATGTCCTCTTCTCAACGGTGGATAGCAAATTTCAAGGCCACTTTTCTTACTGATCGCAAATCACGCTTAAAGACAGGAATGTCGATTTGCGTTTAGCAAAGTTTAAGTAACTGTAACACCGAAGTGGTAAGGATGCATGCAGCAAGCTTAGACCGCTGAGAAGATCATGATCTTCTTTTCTCAACGGTGCACCCCTACCAATTCGGTGTTACAGTTACTTAAACTTTGCTAAACGCAAATCGACATTCCTGTCTTTAAGCGTGATTTGCGATCAGTAAGAAAAGTGGCCTTGAAATTTGCTATCCACCGTTGAGAAGAGGACATCATTAACTTCTTAGCGATGTGAGCTTGGTGCATGCACCCTTACCACTTTGGTGTTATAACTATGCTTTATTAAAAAAAAACCAAAAAACCATGTAAAAATCGTACATTTCTTACAATTTTTGAAGCTATATTATAGCTAAATTCTGGTTGTACTTAATTTTACTCATTTCAATAAAATTTGGAATCAATTTTCGTTGTACAATGAATAAGCATATTAAAAACATGGAATGGAATTTTAAACGCTAACGTTCAGCTCAGATCTCTTTTTTAGCTAACAGAGATTTTTTCTGTAGCTGTAAAGCTTGGTTTTTCTTGCATACAGCTCTCAGCTCTGTTCTCAGTATGTCAATTGCTTGCTAAGGTTCCGCCATTTTCTTACTCTGGCTAAGTCGAGATCAGCAGTTTAGCAGAGGCTTGCAATTTGCAATCATTTCAGTCATTGTTCAGTAGTCGCGCTGTGCGGTTGGTTGCGGGTCGCGGTGTTAGTGCAGCTAGGTTTATAAAATCGCGACCATAATTTAAAAGTGAAGAAACAATAAGTGCGAATTTGGCAAAAACTTTATTCGGCTTTATAAATCTAATCGGGTCCTTAAAATACGTTTTTAGCGTTAATCATTGCCATCGTTTTTTACGAGTTTCGAGAGCTGCCCTTCGTTTCTCGTCGTGCTTTCGTTCATTCCGTTTTCCATGTCCGTCCTTGATTAAATGTGTTTGCTATAACTTTAAAGAATCGTGCGCGTGTGAATGTGTGTGAAGTTACTAACGGCAGCAACAACTACAACGTCATCAATAACAGCAAACATCTATAACCAACAGGTGAGTTTTCGGTGATTAATAGTGCGTCCCCGGTTAACTTAGCTAATAGAAAATCGGGAAATTTGCTGGCTAAATAACGCTTTAGCCACGAGATTGTAATGTGAAATAGCCTCCCTTTTTTCGCGCCATTGCAGTTGTCGAGGACGATAAATCGGCCTTTGCGTTAAGTTTTGACCAGATTCGAAGCTTTTTCCTTAACTTTTGACTTTTAACCAGAAAAATTAAAATGCGCTTTAAAGAAATAGCGAAGAAAACAGAATAAAAACTTGCAATAAATAATCCTTTTTTAAATTTTCGAGTTTGCAGTGCGTGCCCAAGCTCACAAGTAGTTAGTGTGACGTGG
Organism: Thecophora atra; assembly: GCA_937620795.1. Taxonomy (NCBI): domain Eukaryota; kingdom Metazoa; phylum Arthropoda; class Insecta; order Diptera; family Conopidae; genus Thecophora; species Thecophora atra. The sequence goes on along the minus strand of OW569401.1, from coordinate 40,892,819 downwards.
TGGTGGTTTCTAAAAAACATTTTTCTCTTAACAGATATTTGCGTTATTCCTAATAAAATCAGTGCATACTTTGAAGTTCTAAAATTCATACATAAAACCGAAATGGAAAATATAGAATAATTTAAAAATAGAAATTCAAAATAAAAACAAAGTGTTTCTACACAAGCTGGCTTTTGGTTAATGTAATTCCATATCCAGAACCTTTTATTAATAAATTTATTTTCTCTTTCTTTGCAGGTAAATGATTTATGTACTTTGATAATTAAAAATTACAGGATGCTGATTAAATACCCTGCATTAAAAGCAATGTGAGTACATTTAACTCAATCTCTATTATTTCCTTAAATAACTTGAAAATCCATAATGCAAAAAGTTACTCAAAAATATTTATAAGTCTCCATAAATACCAATAGAATTCGCGGTGAAAAGGAGATTCCTTTTTCTACTTTCTTTCATCAGGAAAAATGATATTTCTTTTAAGTATAAACAGAAACGACATCCGTTTTGTGTTGTTGTATCTGTTGTTAACTTTGTTGTTACATTTTTGTGTTCTTGATGTTGTGGAAAGCGTGATTGTAAAAAGTAAAAGTAGTGGAGAACCGAAAGGCAAACATCAGCAGCAATCATTTAAGTTGCATGGGATGTCGGCATCTTGCTGAATGTCCATGCAAACGTAACTACATACATATATGCAACTGAACAGCTGATTTCACCCACTTGTACAAAAAAAGAAAAGTACTAGCAGATGTTGCAGAAACAATAAAAATTTCAAAATTACATTTAATTCAATTATGGAAAAACTAATTTTACTTTAAAGAAGCGGAGCTAAATACACAATATGTCGTGCGTAGATATTTTGTACTCATGAACAACAACGGACAACTTCATAGTCCGGCTCAGCTCAAAGCTTCTTTTGTTCTCTTAAGTTAGAACGACCTGAAAATCACAAGCAGTTTGATCAGAAGTCTGATTGCAGACTTTAGGGCCCCCTCATTAAATTCAATAATAACCCCATCCGTGTGTGTTTGGTTATATGTTTGCATGACTGTATAGCTGGAAGGGGGAATCTCTAAAATTGTGTGTATGTTCGGGTCTTTTACTGAAATGTATTTTTCGTATGGCTGTGGATGTATGTTTGGCTCTTCTACTGAAATTTCCCTGGTTTGAATTTTGTCGTATGGCTGTTTGTGAGTATTGGGTTTATCTTGTTGCTTACACCTGCGGCAACTCTCTAATGCTTTCCGCAGGATACGTAATTGTACACTATTTTATGGATTGTATAAGAGGTGTACAACGCATGCGCCCAAGAGAGGAAACGTTTCCCAGCTTCGAAGTAAAGGCACTCGAGCATGACTGCTAACCAGCCTCTGCCAAGTAGTACCTATCGGCTGAGGAGAGGATAGTGTCGTAGGTCCGCAGAGGAGAGTGGTGGAAGTGCGTGGGGGTGTGGTTTAGTGCGTAGGCACCAGGATATCTGGTGAGTCGTGCATGTCAGTGGGTCGGTCCACTGTCATTCATGAGAGTCCACACCTCCAGTCGTCATACGAAAAAAAAAAAAAAAAATTGGACTAAGGATACGCTCTTTGCATTTGCTTGATATTATATCGAGGACGAATCGGAATGAGAGCAGAAGCAGGTAGCTAAAGGCGCTAATACAAAAACTAACAACACGGTAATATTAACTCCAACTTAAGTATAAGCATACTAAAATCCATTGAGATAATTCTTATAATAGCACTGATAGTTTTGATGATATTACAATAATGCTAACTGTAAGAAGACGAGTATTAATAACAAGGAACAAAATAAAGTACCCTACCTCAAATAACTCTATTCACTTTATTTTATTAGTTATTCTGTTAATATTGGTCGCATTAGCTGTTTTTTGCATAGCTTCTATTGTCACTTGGTGCAGTGTGTGGTATGAGTATCTTTAATTATTTCACTCGTGGTTCAAAAGAGAAGGAACCCGAGAGATCGCACAATAAGAAATAAACTAATAAAGGAAAGTAATTTTGAATAAACAAGGCCATTATTTTTTTTTAATAAATAAGAGGTTATTATTGTTTAGTGAATTAATAATTTAAGGAGTAATTCATTTTTATTTTTGACTATTACACAATATTTTATCGTTGTTCAACTTCTTGACTTAACCGAGCAACAAGGAAAATAATGCCACTCCGATGGTCGATATCTTTAAGATTCACAACGCATAATTATTGGTTTACTTGTGTATGACTAATAACATATATGTATATGAATTTGAGATTTTCAGAGTTCTCAGTTGCTCTGTTACCAACTGTTGACGACACTTTGTAAAACTTTTCGTGTTTGTTTCTCAACTGGTCTTCCTGACCATTCTTATCACTCTGGCAGCAGTTATCCACTCTGATTTAGTGGGTCTTTTGTGCGTTCGCATTAAAATCTTTTTATCTTAGTCGTGACACTTTGAAGTTAGGAAATAAACGGTTTCCAATGTTAAATTTTGAAGTGCATCTTCAAACAAGCAGGACGAATTCTGACACCCGAAATAATGTTCATTTAAGTTGAGCCACGGGTGATTTTTGCGATTTCCCGTTGGAGGACTTCAGTAAGAGCAGCGGTTCTCTGAAGTCCAAATACAATTCAGTAATATAGACTTTTTAGATCCAGCGCGTGGGAATTCGAAGTAAGCAGTTGTGGTTTTATTATATTGATGATAACTAAAGATGTGCAAAAAGTAGGATAAGGAATCTGATAGAAACAAAGTAAAGCGAGGAGTTTGAAAAATTAAATTAGCGGAAATCAAAGAAATATATAAACGAAGGAAAACATATGCATGATAAATATTTACATATTTTTGCACTGCAGCTGTACATTAAAAGCTAAATAAAACCATAGAGATTATAATAGATTAAAGATGGAGAGATAGAGATCTCTTATAATCTCTATGATAAAACTCTTCACATGCATATACGATTCGCACTACAATACGATTCCATTACTTTTCCTTTAGATTTTATTGCTTAGACTCCTACATCAGATCCTATTAACAACGAGCACAAAATATAAATCGATCAACTTCTGGAGTAAAAAACATAAGAATGCAAAACAAAATGCGTAAGAAGTCCAACAACAACACACATGGTTTCTGTTCGCATGTGTGTTTTTTCTCTGTTCGCTTCGTTTGTTTAAAAATGCGTAATCGAACCGCATCGAACCAATTTGTACTTCACTTGCTTTGCCTTCACAATGAAATTTTTTCTGCAAATGTTGGCTCACGTTCGTTTCGAGCTTTTTCAACACGTTTGAACAAACCACCATGTGTATGATTTCCAATGTGAATTCGTTTCGTTGGTCGATTGGAAAGTCATGCAATCTCTTTATTAATATATACTCCTTGGATTAACGTCCTTTGAATGTCATCACAAATAGAATCGGATACAGAAGAGAATTGGAATCTTTTCATGCAACAGTTCGTCGCTTCATATACAATGAGGTGGAAATTGCTAAAAAATTGAAAGTTATGAAGCACCACAGAAGAGAGAACGAGAGGCCAATATATATGATGCCTAAAAAATAGCCGTTGAGTTTATAAGAAAACTTTTAAAGTAAAGTAACAGAAAAATGAATCACGATTTATAGTAGTTCACTAAATCTTGTTGTTAATGTTTGCAATAATCTTAATAATGAGAAATTGTAATGAAATATGCAAAAAAGCGACCGGTTGTCGCGTTTTCGCACTTGGTTTGTCCGTTGAGATAGTTTTGAGACATATTAAATAATATTATGCTTAATAATAGAATGTTTTGTAAAATGTAAATATTTAGAGATACAAAATAATGTGTATTTTAATTATGAAACGCTTTAATTTTCAATGGAAACGTTATAATTTGTATTCCTAAATCTTTTTTATTACCTATAAGGGGAAAAATTAAATAAGGGGAAATACAAAATTTAGAGATTGATTTCATAAACTTTTAATTTTATATTTAGCAACTTCATCAAAGCAATGAAAAAACTGTTAAATTGTCATAAAATCTATTAAAATTACAGTTTTAATATAGAATGTATGCTAAAATCATGAAATTAATTTAGAAATTCATGTACATTTTCATTTGCAATATCAAATTAACAGAATTACTTAAAAATTACAGTGGAATACTGTTAAATTGATAGGAGCCACTGTTCGCAAAATATTGTAGTCGAAAATAGTAATTTTACGAGTGGAAACGTTTTTGGTTCAGTGTAACAACGTTTTTATTCTTTTTGGAATTCTGTCTTTTCTCCTTACAAATGAATTAATTTTAAATACACGTAAATGTAAAACTCGAATTCCTCTTGGACAATTTGCTTTTAAATACTCTCGAAAGACGCCATCTTATTTACGATTTAACGATTTTCTTTAGAGTTAACAATTCGTGGATGGAGTCATCCATTATTCAAATTTCGAGCATTTTTCTGGCATTCATTCTTGTTTCGAGAGTGATTCGTTCTCTCGTCCTTCCTTCCTTCCTTTCTTTGTTTCTGTGTTGTATTCGAAAATACGTGGATACGTTTTCATAGATTTCTGACTTGACATTTGAGCGTGAAGTGCGCAGCCGCTGCAAAACTCACCAAACCTCGCTGTGGTGGGTTTGAGTGCGCACATCCTTCAGCGAGTTGAATTTCCAAGCAGGGCCAAGCAATGCCTCTGCGTTAGAGTCGCGAGTAAAAAGATTCCGTGGAATAAACGCGTCTTCGTTCAAGAATTCTTTCGAAAATCGAAGAATTCATTGATTAAAGTGAAACATTTGAAAAAGTGAATGAAAAATACTGTGAATTAAGCGGAAATATCATCGAGGACGTTCGATTTCGGACGAATGCAGGAAAAATCTGACAGCCAAAGTCCACTGATGATGACGATGGCGACAACGAAGAGAGCGGGTGGCTTTTTTTCACACATTCATAAACGTGCGGTGTATTTTTGAGCAGCGAAAGCAACAGCAGCAGCTGAAAAATCCTCCGCTCGGCTTCAAACGAAGCAAAGTTTCACATAAATATAAAAAGTTTTGCCTTCAAAATCGTGTTAATACTTTAGTTAGTGAAATATCAGTGCTTCATTTTAGACAAAGTGTGAAATGCGTGAATAAAAGAAGTCGTTCGCCTTCGACTCCTCTGCACATCGCGAAGACCGTTTTGACGTACAATCGAAAAAACTCACACTCGAGAGTAAAGAAAACAGACTGCGTCAACCCGCACATCCTGCAAACAACCCCCTCCCCGCCCACAACCGCTTCAAACACGTAACAGGCGAGTGAGCGACTGAATCCAGGCGAAAGTCGGGAAACAGACGCATTTTAAGTGCTGCCTCGCTGTTGTTCTCACTGATTGCTGTTGTTGTTGTTGTTGTTAGAGTGATTACGGTCAGTGTACGCTGTACGAAAGCAATGTCAGTGTGGCCACATTGGCGTTTTTTGTGTCAATAGCTTAGCAAAGGTTTTCTTATTCTTGTGTTGCGATTAAAATCTACGGCAGCGGAATATTAGTGGAAACCGTGTACGTGACTCGAACGAGCATCAAAGGAATTACATTCGCTCGAGTCGCACCACTCGACAAACACCTGACGACGTCTGCGAAATGCAGCGACAGATCAATTAAAAGCGCACCACAAAACGTACAACGGCTGAAGTGACTTTCGACGACGAGCGTCCTCAACGACGGACGCTTCTTAGAGAGGGTGGCACGCTTTCCTCCTCCTCACCTTCTTCTTCCTCAGTGTTCAGTTTGGAGACGAATGCAACGATTCATGCATTCAGTTGTACGTGGATCGCGGCCGTTGCTGGTGACATTTTCTCATTTCATTATCTGTCTACAAGTCATCAAACGACAATCACCATTTGTAGTTTTTTCCTTATGTTTTGTCACTTGATTCGTTCTCCTTTTCGCATTCGTTGCTTGTTGAGCTCCTTCATTGAGCATTCTTTGAAAAATTTATGAGTCATTGAAGTGGGACTGCATGGAATATTTCTCTTTTTCTTCTTTTTTTCCGCCCTCTTTTTACCTCTCTTTCCGCACTCACGGTTACCATCTCCTTCATTCCTTTTTGATATCAGGATTTGTCGCTATTCTCTTCTCGCGCTTTGTGCTGACTTCCGCTTTCGTATTTTTGCTTCCATTTTTGCTTCCTTTTTCCTTCCTTTTCTTTGCATATATTTCGAATAAATTTCGTTGGGCTGGCAACACTTCCTGTTGTGGAAGCGGGAGCTGAGGCTGATGATAGACGGCGTCATTGGACACCTTCACCTTCGCCTTGGATGATGAGTAGGAGTGGTGAGTTTTGTGCCTGGCTCTGTGGTGTGTAAAGCGCAGCAAAGTCTTCTCAACACGATGCTGTCATTGGTTTCGTATGGTGAATGTTCGACCACTTGTTAGAGAATTCATGCAGCCGTCCATTCTTCTCTTGCTCTCTGTCTCTTTTACATCTCCTCTGAAAGATTACTCTCTCAATTACATTCTCTCGCTGAGATTTCATCATTTCCTGTGCTTTTTTATTTTTTCCGACTTCTATTTCTGATTTCAGAACAAAAGCAATCGAGAGATATAATTTTTGTCCTTTCATGGCTTCTGTGCTTAGTTAAAATTCATAATAAAAGTGATAAAATTTTACATGAAAGTTTCCTAAATAAAGAAAATTAGTCCCTTTGATGAAATGATTCTATATTTTAAGAAACTTTTACATTATGAAAATAAACGATATCAAATTCAAAAATCATTTTTTATATTCGGTTCTTCTATATAGTTTTCTTTATCCATACATTGAACACAAATTCATTGAAGAATTAAAGCACATAACTTCGCATTATTCGAAGTTTTTTAATCATTTCTAAACACACAAAATATAATTTTTAACTTATCATCGATCGTTCAACAAAAATTATGCAATAATTATTCATGAACTTTGCATTGGATCCATTTTTTATTTTATTTTTTGGATTCATTTCTTAAATTAATTTCAAGAAATTTCTTATTAATTTTCTTAATAATTGTTAATTGAATATTTTTCGTAATTTTAATAATAATTAAATGCTTTTATTTCGATATTTCTATTACGTTATTCAGTAGATTGTTCATTTTTTATATTAAATATTTAAAGTTCATAAGAATTTGATTATGTTATTATAATCTATTCTATAAAAGTTTATTATTTAATTTTGTTATTTTAATAATTAACAAATCTTTTAACTAAATTAATTATTTATTTTAACTATTTTAGTTCTTTATATTACGTGCTAATATTTCATAAATATTTGCTTATTTTAATTTATTTCACAATTTTAAGTTTCATTATAATTTTGGAATTATTTTATTAAATTATTTGATTAATTTTTAATTATTTATTTTAATAATTATTTATTCTATTTTAACTATTTAAAATTAAGTATTTCAACTTGATAAATATTGGCTTATTTTATTATATTAATAATCTATTCTTTATTTATGCATTTTAGTATATTTTTAACTATTTAATTAATTATTTTATTTAAAAATTTATTTATTTCAATTCAAAGCTTCTTTTCTATGATTTTCAAAATTCTCAAAGATGACTTCCTTTGTGTGTTTAGAGATGACAAGATTTTATAAGAATTCAGTTGTATATTTTGTTCTAGTCACTTTGGTGGCAACTGAGGGAAGCGGAAGCTCCAACCAGTTGCGTGCTTCGAGCCGAATATCGCTCGGTTGTGTCACTTGTGCCGTGGGTGGGCCAATCAAAGTCACGCGGCGGGGCGACCGTGGAAAAGCACACGAGAAAACAGAGCAAAAATCGAAAGTTCCTGTTGATTGTTCATGGAGGGGAATGGATAATAATAGAAAAGGAAAGACGAGAGGTGAACAACGGCATTGATTGCTTCGGCTCCTGTTGCTTTGGCGGCAGGCTGTTTTCGTGTCTCCTTTCGGGCTGTTTCTGGTTCTCAGCTTAATCAAAGGAAGAAGGTGCAGGAGGAGGATGACGTGGACATGGACAGCATGAGTTTCGGTCTGTCACATGCTTTTAACAGCAGCAACAAGCGTTAACAGAGTGACACTTTGATATTATGTTTCGCTTTGGTTTCCTGCTTCTCCTTGTTTTGGATGTTCTTCTTCCTCTTGTTCTTCATTCTGTTGTTCGACTTTTTCGTTCCTTTCTTCTGCATTTTGGCCTAGTAAAATCCTTTTTTATAATACTCTTTCTCTGTTCAACTTCACTTTTGTTTTTCGTATTTACCGAGTGAAAAATGGGCCCAATTTTCAACACATCACAAGTAAAGCCTTTGTTTGTGTATGTATGTGTCTGTATGTGTGTATTTCTTCACGTTTGTGGCTTTAATAATAATTCTTCTCAAATTTTCCTCAAAGTAACCGAAGAAATTGAACTGAGTTTAGAAGATGTCGTAGTCATCGAAATCGTCCATTTTGTGATTTTATCTGCTTGTTCTTTTGTACTTCGTCCTCATTTTCACAATTTCACCCTTATTTACCTTCATTCTGTCCTGTTTTAAACATTATTTAATTCTTCAATCATTTGATATTCATTCTGCAGAATTAAAAAGCCAGACTTGTGCTTGAATAAATTGTATCCGATAATCCAATGGTTTCTGAGGCGCCGCACGGCTCCCAACCGTCACCCACCTGCAATAATTAACCTTAGCAAAGTGCTTCAATCAACGCCGTCGCCGATTCCCGGACACACCGATATAAATGTACCTTATTACACACTCCCCGCGGAGAGCAGTAAGCAAAAAGTTAATCAAATAAACTAAATCGCAAGAAGGAGAGAAATAATTAAAAAACGCAGTAGTTAAAAATGACACAAACGGCGACACTTTGTGATTAGTGCTTCCGTGCTGCTCGACTGAGTCTCAAATTACAGCACTTTTAATCGAGCTCCATTTTCACGGTGCACGGCAAGGAGCAGCGAATACCGTGAGCGCCTTCTTCGTCAGCGATCGACAGCCGAAGCAGCTCTGTTCGAGTGAGTGATTTCTGCCTCAGTGAATCATCGCCGTCGTCGTCAATCAATTGCAAATCCATTTCATCGCTTGTTGTTTCTCTAAACGAAAGTAACAAACTTAAAAACAAAAAATTATCTAAAAAAAATTGAATATTGTAAATAAAAACAGCATTAAACTTCGTGTGTAACTTTAGACATGAATATCGAGCGAGGTTTTTGCCTTTAATGCATTCGGTAATTATTTTAATTACGCTTTGTTTCGTGTGTTAAATGGATCGATGCTATTGTTAAATGGAAAACGGATTTTGTTTACTAAATGCACGAAAAAATAACTCAAGCTGGAAAATAACTATTTAAGTGTTTATATGAACGCAAGTGAATTGAAATTGAATGCATTCCCTTTTGAGGATTAAAGCAAACAATTAAAATAATTACAAATAAAAAGATTGCGATCGTGTTTCATAAAAAAAGACAGCTGATTGCGGCCTGATATGATTGGGTAAGTTTTTTTAGATAGATTTTTTTTTAAATAAATGCAAGGACTTTACGGAGAACCTGACATGGAAAACCTTAAAAATTGAGACCTTAAATTAAATATAAAACACATATTAAGAGATTTATTGGTTAATATATAATAAAAAACATCCTCTTTGAAGATCCTGCAGTAAATAATTACATTAATTTTTATAAAATCTATCTTTGATTTATATCGTAGATCCTAGAATAATATTTGCTGAATTTTTTCAAGGAAATCATTGAATCTAGGCTTTTAAACTATTCGATTATTATTCAATAAAAATTGGATTCATTCGAAAGGGCGAACAATGCTTCGTATCTGCAATTCTTAGCTCCAGTTGACAGGTCATTTAATATTCTTTTCATCAAATTTAAAGTCCCTCCCCGCCTTCAATCGTCGAGCCAATCAATTAACTAACCACTTCTCAGTCGAGTCAATTGAACAGTCGTGTATTTTACAGTTCATTTAACTTTATTGCTGTCGCTGTCATTATTTTAATATGCAAACAATTTGTTTACTTCAGTTTAATTACTGTTTGTGTTTTGTTGTCCTGTTTGCAGTTGCTTTACTTTGATGGTGATTCGTGGGCGCGGCTGCTTTTGTCCCACGTTTGCATTTCCTTATCACCCAACGAAAGCAATAAAAAGCCATTCATTGATTTGTTATTTGTTATTAAAACGCTCCAGAGCGATTAACAAATACAGAAGAGTGAATATTTCAAGTGAAAAACAATTATGCAAAGTTTCCAAGACGAAATGAATTTTGTTTTATTTTGATGTACTTCAAAAATTAAGGTTTCCTTCGACGACTGCTACATCTTCATTTATACGCATTATAAACACATGAACGTATCCTTATCCATTATTCCATTATCAACGCATCGATCTTCCTGCCAATTTCACTGCGGCTGCTAATTTGAAGGTTTCTTGGGCTGTTTATTTGTTCGTCTGTCCGTTCGACATCATCAATACTGAAAATTAATTTCGTGTCTATGATTTGGATGCTTATCTTCGCCTTCAACGTTGGCTTCTCTTCATGCATAAGTTTTTCGTGTACAGCTCCCGAGGTTTCAATCTTCTTCCTAGGGGCCTCATCCATTTCGAGTATTGAAACACATCGACTTCTGTTTCCTTAAACTCGATTTCTTCAAACATCTACAGCACGCGGAGGACGAGAGTTCAGTGTGAGAAGCGTGTGAAAATGTTAATGGAGTGAATCTGTGGTGGGCCATAATTAAATTAAAATATTCAGTGCATCTGGCAGCTGATACGATCTACAATAGCATTAAATTTGCCGTTTTTCTATGCGTATTTAGAACCTGGTTTAATTAGAACTGTTCGTGAAAAATGTTGAACGTTTTTCGATCATTAATTTTAAAGACAAATCTAAAAATAAATCTATAAATATCTGAACTACAATTGGATGATCTGAAGTACAATTAAAAAACTGAATTAATTGAATTGAATTAAAATTAAAATATTTTCTAAATTGTCATTGCAAAACGTGTAATATACATATATTTAAATTTTATGCTCTACTTAATAATTTATTGAAAAATTTAAATTATAATTTAATGAATAATTTCTTTAGTTATTCTATTGAATTTATTTGCTTTTAATTCTATTATTAGAAATTTTTGATCATATACGCTGATTTTTCTCAGAAGATTTGCTCTTAATAAAAGTGTTTTGTTCAATTGATTTCATTTTAGGAAGATAAGACGATTGCCACGTCCTTAATCAATGCAGAAACAAAAAGAGAGGACATTTAAAATACTTGAATTATTAATATGAATTTTGTTTTTTAAAAAATTCGCTGGTTTTATTTCCTATTACTGATTTTTATAATTATTGCCGATTTTATGGTGATTTTTGCATTGACTAATTATTCTATATGCTGAGTTTACCCTTTGTAATCCTTTACTATTTCCCGAACTCTACTAAAAACCTTTTTGGCGTTTGTATAAATTATTCATAAAACCAAGGAATTCATTTCGAATGAATGAAGCGAATAATTTGCCATTTGTCGCTGTTGTTGTTGCTTGAAATCGTTGCTCTTGTGGTTGTGCAGTTTAGCCGCTTAGCTAAATACCGATGAGCAGTTCCGTTTCCGCTTCCGCTTTCGACTGCGAGTGAGTTTTTCGGTATTTTTGGTTGTTTCCATTTTAATCCATTTATGTAAAGCTTTCAATGGATAATAATTATCAATAGTTAACCGCAATACGCTGTAAATGCACACACGATTGCATATGTATGCATTGCCACACACACATACACACTGCGGTCGGAATTTAAACCGTTTTACACACAAACGAAAGCCTTGAATGTTGGCATGTGTGCGTTTGTTCGATGCATCGAAGAAATGACTTTATTGGGAATTCATTTTAATTAGTTTTAATTTTGTTGCTGACATTTTTGGTCGCTCGGTTGGCCACGTTGTTGTCAATGTTGTTGTTATTTGCTGCTCTGATGGCTTCCGTTGGTGGCTGTTGTTCCTATATCCTTCATTTTCCTGTAATTATAATCGTTTGTGTAATATTCCGAGTAGGCTTTGTTGTTATTGCCATTGTTGTTGCTTTTGTTCGTATTTTTGGTGCTGCTCTGCATTAATTTACATCTATACATAAATTATACGCAAACAATATTTATTATTAATTAAATATTTGTCTGATGTTGTTTAAAATGGCGTCCAGGGATATCAAATTATGGGAAAAAACAATAAAACCAAGGACAAAAGCAATAAACAATAACAATTTGTGGTTGGTGCTTATTAAAAGTTTTTTGTTACTTTTAATCACTAAACACTTCGTGAACCGTATTGAAAAAAGGTAGAAATGCAAACATTGCAAGGAAACAAAAGCCAATTAACTACATTCTATAAACTTTAAAGTTATTTTGTTTATTATAAATACATGTAAAAAAATCGAATTCGAACGCAGCACAACCAAAGAATTCAATTCTTATCAAATTTTATTGAAAAGCAACCTTAAATAAACTCAAAATATAAATAATTTCGCTGTATTTTTCTCCTTTATTCCTTTTCTGCTCCACGTAATGGTTTTAAGTTGTTCACAATGGAGAAAAAAAGCTTTCAAAATACCTTTTTTGTTGTGCTCAGTGCATTTTTGTGTGGAAAATAATTAATTATTAAATTATTGGCAATATTCAATGCGTGGGTTCGGCGTTAATCAGAGCAGCGACGTTTACTGCGACTTTCGCGTTATGGCAACGCGTCGATGGCTATTAATTTATTAATGAAATTGATTTATTCGCCTTTGAAGCGGAATTCGTTCGTCACGAGCTTAAAATGCCAATTATGGCCAAATTAGCTAAATTTGCGCTCGCCAATTTTGATTATTTTTTCCACTTCAGTAACGAAATTAAATAAATGTCAACAAGAGTTAATTAATAATTCGTAAAACCGTATATACACCGACACACAAACGAATAAATTAAACTTAAGTTATACAAATTTGTGATCTAAATTGGGGTTAAAGTGGTTTTTAATTTAATTATTCTCAAGTAACATTATTTAACCGATTTCCCTTCACATCAACGTCGCATTAAATGCTGTATAGCTACGTTTAATGCTAATTGAACATCCACTCATCCAAAGATTCATTCGAAAACGTTTTTAAAACAACACACAGGAAAACAGAAGACAACAGAGCAGCTTGTCGCTATTAAATCCTTGTGAACATTCGTCGATAAGCTTCAGTTTGGCTTCACAGCCGCAGCTTAAATCTATTAGCCAGTTATCGGAACAGCTTCGTCCTTATTTTCCATTAATTAACAATTTTCATTTAAATGAGCGCAGCTTGACGCGGACGATGAGCAGGACAAATTGATAAATAAAAGAGGCAGGAGAAGAGAAAACAAACAAAAGAATAAAGCCTTATTTCGACTACAATGCAAGGATCATTAAAATGGAATTAAAAAAAAGTGTAAAAGGAAGATGAAAGCTAAGCTGAAAGCAGAAATCTAATTTTTTATAATTCTTGATATAGATTAGAGTCAGTTTTAAGTTTTTAATTTTTTAACTTTTTAAAGGTCTATTATTTTTTATTTAATATTAATTTCACTCAGATCACGTTTTAATATTCATTAGAGTACAAATATACAAGCTCTCGGCAATTCTCAGAAATTCATATCTCCACATTCTAGCTCGATAAAACTGCCCAAAGTTATGCCTCCGTAACTAAATAAACTCTGCAGGACTGATACGCTGCATAGTTTTAGACAACGTCGTTGAAAAGCTGCTTGAATTATTTCTAGTTATTGGCTCAATAAAAAAAATTGTTCAAATTCAATTCAATTTGTAGTTTTGAAAAGTGTGTGAAATTTATTAAAGACGGAATTTCTCCGGAGAAGAAACTGATCAAGTCAATGTTATGCATTTCAGGTAAAATCTTTAACTTATTACTTAACTAAAGCGCAGTAGACTTCGAGGAAAGGAGCAAGGCGAAGAATAAAGGGAAGAAGTTGAAGACTCTTACGTGGAAATCAGAGCCTTGGTATTTTGCGCTAATTGCCAGGGAACGAACCAATTAATTTAACTACTTCACGTTGAAATGTAATCGCGCAGATAATTAGAATTTCTACTCATCTGAATCATTTGTGAAAGGCTTGGAAGCATTATTAATACATTTCGTAGAAGAAGAATACATTTGCAAAAGGTAATACAAAACCCATTAACCAACAGCAGCTACGCTAATGATTTCGATTAGATAAATCCTTTAGAAAAATAAATACGAAATGACAAATCGTCATCGCATGTAATTCAACAGATAACCATATAAAGCACTACTTAAGCACAGTCGCTGTCGACAATGCAACAATTGCTCGCCCAAACGAAAGGAAAAGAAAATAAGGCGTTGCTCTACTCGGCCACCGACGAAAGCCGCAGCGAAAGCAACAGTTGGGCCAGATTCTGAGGACGCTCGCTCATAAATCTCTCTGAAGTGCTGAGAATGGAGTGGAGCGAAGAGTAGCGACCGAAGAAAGGGTCCCTTTTGGGATTTAATTCAATTCGTAGTTTTTTAATTCACGCGAATTGATTTTCAGCAACGTAAGAACTAACTTATACGTTATAAGTTCCGATAATTCAAATAACAAATTGAAGTGGAGGTCTATTGAGCTTGTTTTGAACACTTTATAAATTCAAAAAATTGTGCAATATTAACAATACTTGTTAAATTAACAACTCAATTCTATGCTTATCCTAAAAGCAAGCAATTCCTTAATGATACAAATTAAAGCAGAAACTGTTGCATAACTTCATAACTTTATGTGCTATTTGAACAATTTTAATAGTATTTGTAACATTAAAGAGAAGTCGCAAGAAATTTCTTTCTCTCTGTTTCATTGTTAAGCATTTCAAGAGCTTGTGAGTATTTTATCGCTTTATCCGAAACTCTTGATACTCTGAGATACTTTTCTATAAATACGGGTTTTAGATAATGTATTATAGCCGGAAATATTCTTTACAATTTAGTATTTGAATTAGATAATCTTATAACTTCGGTGAAAATTCAATTCAAAGAATAGAAATCAGTTCACAAATGCAATTTAAACGATTACCTAAGCAAACGAATTGTAATTTCGACTTGAAACCAATTTAAATAAATTAAAAGTAAAATTACGTCACATTGAGGATTGTTTTTTAAATATTTATTGTTAATTTTCTTAATGCGCTATTAAAAATTACAGCAGAATGAACAAAACAAATGAATCCAGACACACGCTCGTTTTCATACAAAAACATAAATACACACAAGCACACATACGCGAGTCCTTTATTATTATGCGTTTATTAAATGGGTGTCGGTGGGTGTGGAAATGCTCATAATAATAGCAACAACAGCTTCGTTTAACTTGTCTCTAAAAGCAAACGCGTTCAAGCTTTTTTAAGGCCACTTTTGTCATTTCCCCTCGCTACCATTATCCACCATTTTGTGGAGAAGAACTAGGATGCGTTGCGTTGCTTATTTTCTTTGTTGTGCTGCTTTTTCGACGCAAACATTAATGACATTATGGAAATCCATCTTTTACCAGTCGCCTGCTTGGATATGGGCCAAGAACAAGTGGAAGCAAGCGATTTACGTGCCGTCGTTCATCTCGTTTCAATGCGTCACTCCACTGATTGAATTCCTCCGCTTTCTAGTCTCCGTTGTAACGAACATTTGACGTGTCTAATATCGCACATCAAATGAAATTCCTCATTCTGCGGCCGTCAAATGTGAAGTTGCATCCGTTTTCTTGCTTTGAGTGTACACGATTTTGACTTCTGAGTGTTACAAGATTGCTTAAGTGATCAATTCTCCCTGGGAGATGTCAATTAGAGCTGCCATCTCGGTCTGCCAGTTGAACTGCTGTAGTTCGGCCTCTTCCCAGCAGCGTCCAACGCCAAACACTCGCCGCAAACGCACACATTCGGCAATGAATGCCGATCGGCTGAACTCCAGCGCATAGCTGACGAATCGTGTTCTGTTCTGACCTGACCTGACCTCGGCTGACAAGCGTCGGTATTGATGAGTGATTAACTGGCAAAGGTGATGAAACGGAGAACGAAGGCAGTCGTTGCCATGGCTTCATGTGCACACATCCAAGCATCCTTTGGGCCTTCAATTAAGGCGCCTAATGTGATGGCCGAGCAACGAAATTGTAGCTCCCATTGACACACAGACAAACTTGCGGATAACAGTATTCATTTCACAGACACGGATTCTCTGATAGAGAGCACTAAAATGGAGACGGATTCCTTAGTTAATTGAAGAATAAGTTAATCGATTTTAATGATGAAATTGCTTGTAACTTCTTCAGTTACAAAACTATTTAATATTTACTTTAATCTAGCTGTAGTTTTAATTGTTAAATACTAAAAAATAAATTCTTCTTTCTTTTTCTTTACAGATTAAAAGAGATCTCGAAAACGAAAGTGAGTACAATTTGAGCACTTTTCTTAACTCGGAGACTTTTGAACCCTTTCTATTCTTTCCAACATGCTATTCTATTCTTTCTTACTTATGCATTTCTATCAACTACTCTATTAACTTCTACTTACACACAATTTAATTGCAATATAAATTTAATTTTCCATTCAGTTTATTCAGCTGCTCTTATTTTTATCCATTGTTAAATTGAACACGATTGAAAGTCGAATTTATCAATAACTTATTAATAATATAATTTAATAGATATTTACTATATATAATTTTACACAATCCTATTTAAGCGGGCGAATTCCCGGTTATCTATTTATCTGGGTAATAAAGTTAATAATAAGGTAATTTTTAAACTCGAAGTTAACGTTAACTAAATTGGTTAAATAAGCGAATTGTGTTAGTTAAAGCGTTCTGTTTATATCGCGCTTTGAATTAGAGTAAAAGTTTCAACAAGTTGAAGAACCATTCATAAGCAATACGCTGCAGTATTCTTTATTAAGATTAAAATTAAACTCAGATTGATAGAAAAATTAATATTGTTAATTATGCGCTTAATTTTAGACGCAATTATTTAACATCCATCTTTAATAAAGGATCAATTTGAGGTGCTTCGAGCTTCCTTCGATCCGTAGCCTTAATTAATTGGTTCCGGGTTTTTGGGTCTGAAAGATACGACCTTCGTTGAATATTTTAGGGAAACCAAAATAATTCGCTTCTTTTTAGTCTCATTCTCCACGAAAATGCTTTGGATTATTTTCCTCCTCGTATTTTTCCTTATTACGCTAATTTTTCATTTTGCAGTCATGGCTCATTTAAAACGTTGTAATAAAAGTTGAAGAGAAAGTTTTTCTTCGGTCACGCTTCCATTAAAATAACTTCTTAGTCATTAATAAATGAGTGAAAGTGAATTCGGTTGGTTCGGAGAGTGTGACGTGGTAATTGAAGACCGATTTAGGACAAAAGCTCTACGGAGCGATTATTCAGCGAACAGAAAGAATCTTTTGTCGTTAACCAGCCGAAGCCGAGTGAGACGGCAAAAAGAAAAATAACTCAAAGGAGGGGATACGAAAGGACGATTAAAAGTCAACGAAAAGACGGAAAATTTAGCTTACATAATTTGAGATATACCAAGAAACAATCTCTCGAGAGCGTTTAGATATAATAACAGATAATTGCTAGTTTATTTTAAAATAATTGCCATAATATTGTGCCTTTAATGCTATTTTACGAAACAATTTTCCTAGTTTAGTGGACGAAAAACTGTTTACAAAATAACAGAATTTTAAATAGACTTTTAAATGCGAGATAATTACAATGGGAAGCGAAACAGCTTTCATTTTATATCCGCATGTGTTTGGGCCAATATCGCCTACTACGCCTGCATTTATTCATAGAAAAATAATAATAATATTTATAATAATATAATATAATGCTATGTGTATAATATTATTAATGTTTGACTGCGATTTAATGGTAAACATCGCTGCTTTCACGACAGTTTCATCAGCGAGCGAATCCGACGTTCGAATTCACTTTACTCCTAAAACCATGCAAAGAAAATTACATACCCTTAAATTTAACGTTGGGAGAGTAAAAATAACCAAGTACAACTTGAATATAATATATTGAAATAATATTGAAATAAAATAGAATAAAATAAATAAATGAAGTATTAATATTATTATTACTATTATTATTATTATTCTGTCACCACACAAAATACTGAATGTGCGAAGGTTCGTGTGTGAGGAGTTTTTCGCACAATCCTTTGTTGTTGTTTATTTATTTTTCTTGTTAAGGCGACAAACAATAACAACACCTGCAGCTCCTGCTCCACTTTTAATGCAATTTCTGGAAATTCAATTTAACCGCAATTGCAATCGATAGAGAGACTTTCTACCTCAATCACTCATCATTTTCAGGTCGTGGGGGAAAATCGCTTTGACATTCGCTCACTGTGTTGAAATGGCATTTAAGAACTTTTGAAAGGTGTTGAAATAAACTTTAAAAACTGCGTTTTACATCTCTGAGTACAAGAGGAAAGTGTTTTTGGCTCCTATTAAGATGTGCATGTGTCTTTTTCTGTGTCTGCTACATGTGAAGCTTTCAAAGTAAATTGCGTTAAGTTTTCTGACAATTTTCAGCCTTCGCTAATTAAATGACATCAAAGAGTATGGAAAAGAAAAGAAAAAAAGCCAAAACTTTTGATTCCTTTAGCTTTTTAAACGTTGAGGCAATTAAGCAAAATCACGTTCAGCCGACAGCTGATGACGAAGGCGAGGAAGGCGAGGATATGCTTTTCCTTAATGCACAATTAATTAGAGGACTGCTAAGAAGTTTGCAGAAAGCTAAAAGAGGTTCCCGGCAGCCGACGAGAAGCTTTAAGCACTGAACCGCGAATAACTTTACACGTCTGCAGGCGACGAGCTTTAATTAACGCGCGTCCTTCGGCTCCATTGACGACGTGGCAAACGAGCGCCAAAGGTGCGTCTGCGTGCGTGTGTAAAAGCAACGAAAATGGCTCGTTAACAAGCGAAACTTTCTTTTGGACATTTGTTCGGTTGTTATTAAATTGGAAGTTGTGAGTTTTGCATCTGTTAAAAAGACGCATTCACTTAGAAACGCATACGAATATGAATCAGTCTCCATTTCTGCTCCTCCTCTTCATCAGCTCAAGAGAAGGTCCTTTAACAAATCCATCGCAGTTCCTGTGAAAATGCAAGTGGACTCCGTGCAATTAAATGTTTAACTGACAGACACACGTTTAAAATATATTCTCATCGTCCACAGGTGAGTTTCGAAGAATTTGTCATGCTCCATATTTGAATGTATTATCGAATTTCGTTCAATTAAAAATTAATTCGTCAATTTCTTGTCGAATCCTTCCTCGACTGCAGCCGCAGATTGAATGAGGTGTTGTTGTTGCTGTTGACAGCTCGATTGACAATTTATTTCAATGACATTTAAATTAAAATGACAAGAATTTAAAAAGTTCTTCGTTGAAATGAAATTTTGAGGAAATAAATAAAAGAAGAACTTAACTTTATAGCAAAAAGAGGAGATTTTATAACTGAAAACTAATTTTAGCAGTTTCAATTTATTTTATTTTAAATTTCATTCCGAATTTTAATTAATTCACTGAAAGGAGGAAAAGAAAGTTAAATTCTCAGTTCTACTCTGGTTCACATCTGAATTATAAGTGCAGCCTAAAAGCAAGCAATCGCGTTGTGTTCAAAATTGAAAATTGAATATAAAAACTTTGCTTTGTTAAATATTCTTCTATAATATTTAAAATATCGCCTCCCTTTTTCTATATAAAGCCATTTACTCTTTAAAGAAGAAATGCCACTAGCGCATCCAACATTAAAGCCAACATTAAATCGTTGGCATCAATCTGGCCACCATCTGTTCCACTTCAGGACCTCAGTTGTTGTTGTTGTTGTGGCGATTGTATGACAGCACAACGTGTTGCACGCAGCACGTCCCTATTTTCTACTAAATGCTGAATGTCCTTCCTGTCATATTTGTATTTAATTTCTTTTTTTCCAACACATTGCCACTGGGGAGGCTCCAATTCCAGTTGAACGTGTGGCAGCGATGTGGGTCCTCACAATGCTGCGCATTACCTCGGCACGTAGCACGATTCAAACGATTCAAATAATGACCAAATTATTGCATTACATTTAAAAAACGTTTGAGCGGAAAAAAGACGCGCCAACCGACAGCAAAGCGCTGTAATGTAACAACGCAAAGCGCCAGATGAGACTCGTTTTATATTTTGTTTTTTACGAGCTTCATTAACAGCGAATGGATAAAAAAACAGCGGTCGAAACCAGCCAAAGCCACTCGAACAGGGCAAATGAATCAGTGAAGAATGAGTGAGAAATGAATGACATTAGCAACGGAAATGGAAGCGCATTTCCGGCCACGTTTTAGATAAGCGTAAATAATGTTTGTGTGTGAGTGAAGATAGATTACAGTTACAAAGCAGTCGTGGCCGACCGCACCGGCAACAACAGCAACGCTTCTAAATGACCTTAAATGATGGGGCTCGAGTTTTATTATTCTTTCATAGAGGAGAACAAATTGCGAAATGCCATCGTTTATTGTTCGTTATCAGCGGGGACATTTCAAAGGATATCAACAACGGAATTCTACGCAAGGAACTTTGTTATTTTGTCGCTTTTAAAGACGTTTTCATTGATCTCTGTGAACCTGAGGAACAAATAAAGAATTACGAGCGACTTGTTGCCTACTCTAAATCAATTTCAATCGTTAACTAAAGTCATAAAAAGATTTGTAATTGAAAAGCAAATGGCAATGAATGGAAATAAGCGATGAAGCAGTGAAATAAGTGATTTAAAAGAATCTAAGCAACGATTGGTGAATCAAAAGGAAGTTTCTTTTATTAACTTGCTTATAAATGTTCTTAAAACTGACCTCAAAGATACTTCTTCAGCTTCACCGTGAAATATTTCGACTTTAAAACATTTGCGAGCAATTTTAAGCCCCTGCAGCATCCATTTGGGGCCAGGAATTGAATGTATCCTTCACGAAGCCATCAAATTGAGTATAAAAACCTAAAGAAAAGCAATAATAGATCAATACTCGTAGCGCTTTTAAACCTGCATATATTTCAGCTGGCAACAACTGAGTGAAGCTGAGTGGTTGCCAGTGCTGCCACAATCGATGTTCACTTCAACAAATATTCAAAATTCTCCAGGCTCCGGGCGACGGCAGCGATGCATGTCAAAGCAGTGCTTCGATATGGAAATACAAATTAATTTACATATCCATGTATTGCATGTACGCACATTGATCTGTCAAGAGAGAAGGGACAAGAACAGAGTTGGCTTCATGGAAAAGAAGAAGAGGCCGTCTTCTAGCGGGCCCACAGAAGTCGGTTGTAGAGGCAAAAGCTGAAGCTGCGCGGGTCTCTGTGAAGAGCCCGGAAAGCAATGATTGCGTCTTCGCATGCATCACAATTTCGAACTCGCATCCAGTTCGAGGCGACGTCATCTGGCAGCGTTCTCAGCACACAATGCAGCACAAGTGAAACTCCAGCTCGGTTGAGTAGCGCAAATATTGGCCTCTGCATTAATGAACGCCGCTTCGCACCTTGAGGCTGGCATCATCGTCGTCCCTGACATGCGAATCCACACAAATCGCCCCTCGCTGCACCGTCCAGTGACCATCGATGCTTCGAGCTCGAGGATTACGAGCTCTGATGTCCCAAACGCTTGTTTGTTTGCTCAGTCCGTCCGTCTTCAGTTCGTCTAAAATATTTCAATCACGTCGTTTCACTTTTCTATTTTATTAAAATGTTAGATTGATTTTGTTATTAAATTGTTTATTTTCTATTGCTATTGTATTGTGAAGAAAAAGAATAGTGAATAATATCAGTAAATAAACCAACTAAAACAATTTTTAATAATGTTGTAGGAATTACTTATGCTAAACTTCGAGCTCTGTGGTGTACTAAATTTGTTACTCCGCTTAAAATCCGACTTTTGCTTGCTAAGACGTATTTAATGCCTAGCCTCTTGTATGGTAGTGAGTTATATTGCAACTGTGATTGCGCAAGTAAGGGGAAATTGACTTCTGCATATAATAATATTGTGCGATATACTATTTGGGGTTTGAAGCGAATCGATCACATCTCGATGTATCGTAATCTGGTGTATGGCATATCTTTTGACTCCTTATTGGTTCTTAGGGTTTTGATTTGCCTGCATAAGGTAATTGCTCTCAAGGAGCCCACATACCTATTACGGAGACTAAATTTTTACCGCAATAACGTCTTAATTCCAATCAGGCACCATTATTTGATTTCTGAGCGTCATTTCTATATATTTGCAATCAGGCGGTGGAACTCCTTACCAACTCAGATACAGAGAGTCACCAGTACACTGCACTTCAAGCGGAAATTGTTACAACATTTTATATCCTTCTTCATTTTTTCATTTATTGTACACTGAATTATACAATTAATAAGACCTCCTAGTCTTAAAGTGTAATGTTTTGAAAGAATTAAATAAATAAATAAATAAATAATTTGATTAAAATAAATATTTAAAAATTAATAGTAGTTAATTGTGATAAAAATAAATAAATGAAATTTTTAAATATGACTAATTAAACAATTTCAATTTAGTATATTTCCAAAACAAAATATTAATTA
The DNA here is from genome assembly GCA_937620795.1 of Thecophora atra. Classification (NCBI taxonomy): domain Eukaryota; kingdom Metazoa; phylum Arthropoda; class Insecta; order Diptera; family Conopidae; genus Thecophora; species Thecophora atra. The sequence continues at coordinate 40,870,228 of OW569401.1, read as the reverse complement.
AATAAATAAATACAATATAAAATAATAAATAAATAATACAATATATTTCAATGAATAATATTAAGAATAGAAAAATAGCTTTATTTCATGTTGCTTTGGTCCTTGTTATGTATTTGTTTAAAATAAGAACTAATAAAAAATTAATTAAAGTAGTTTGCGGCTTTTTTATTTATTTATTGGTTTCGTAGAGTTATTTACAATCTTTTAAACAGTTAGTATTCTATTTACTAATTATGTGATTAGCGATAAATTAATTAATTATTTATAAGTAATATTTGTTTACGTCATTTAAGTTAACTGATTAATTAATTTAACCTCACGAAATTCTAATGACGTAAAATGCATTTTCAAAGGTTTTTGTCTAGTAAAACGACTTGACTTCACTCCAATAAAATTAAAAAAACCACTTTATTATTATTTCTTCTTTAATATTTCTAGACAAGAACACGACTAGAATAAACTAAAAATAAAATCTAAATTAAATATTTAGACGTAGTCTTTATTGGGGTGGTCCAATGGCAATTTTTGAATTACATGTTGTTTCTACACAAGAATTGTTTTTGAAATTTCGCAGGCCTCTTCGCCGAATCCAATGCATTCTGTCGAAAATAAACATTGCAAAAGCATTTAACAAATTAATTTTCACTCCCAAAAAATTCGCCTCGTCGTTTGTTTGTGGGTGGTGCTGTTGTGGAGGGCGCCTGCAAGGGGCTGGTGTGCGTTTCTCATTTCTGCAATCGCTTGTGTGTAGTTATTATTCGCAATACTTAAAATGATTACTTTCGCAGCTTCTATCCCGTTGTTGCTTTTTTTATTGCACGTTAGTGCATCCAATTTCATTGCACTTTATTGTTGATTTTTTGTTTTGTTGTTCTTATTCTTATTTTCCGGCGCTCATATTTTCTTGGAATAATTTCTACAATATGCAGTTTCATGTTTATACAAAGAATGTTCAACTCGATTTTGTTTACAATTCATTTAAAAATGTTTGCATTTTTGCTACTTCTCGTCTTGTTGTTGTTTGTAAAACCGATCTATATAAATAACCATTTTCCCTTCCCGCCAACATAAGAATGAAAACAAAATCTAATCCAATTTCCTTCACTCATATTTCTGTAGTTGTGCTTTTTCGTCTTCTCATGCTGATTGTTTGGATTTTGATTTCGCATGCATTTAATAGAAATCTCTAGCGCAACACTGAAACGTATTCCTGCAGTTCAATTACTACACCAGCAAAAACTGCTAGAAAACTACAAAACACGAGGAGACGCTCGATGTGCAAACAAAACGCAAGCAGCAATAACAACAACCACAAGTGAAAGATGATCAACAGTTTTATCTCTCGTTTTGAATTTTTTTCTCAGTAATTGAGAGTGAGCGATTTTGTGCTCTCTGCTTTTACTCTCCGTTTGAAAGTGGTTGATTTTTAAAGCATGGAAAAGATGTGTGAGTGTGTGATTTGAGCAACACGTTTTCTTCTTCTGTTTTTTTCCATTCATTTCATTGCGTCTTCTATTTTGTATAATCGGTTTCTCTTTCATTGTTTAAATTTCCTCCTCATAACGTTTCTGCTTGTTGGACATTTTCGCATATTCTTTGTGTTCAGGGTTGCTGTATTTAGACATAATAAGTAAATACAATTGCAGTAACTATTACTACTTTTTTTCAATTCATTCATACATATTTTTAAAATAAGGCATGAATGATGAAACAATAAAAACAAAACAACGCCAAAAACAATACAAAAAATAAAAAAAAAAACAACAGCTTCATAGATACATACATATTTCGTGAGGTATTGAAATTTATGAGGCAGTTTCTATTCTCTTGCTGAAATTTGTGCAATCACTTTTCTCATTAATACTTTGAAAAAACATTTTGTTGCTTCATATTTAATTATTCTATACATTAAAATTATATAGATATTATAGGTGTATAAAAAAATTACTTAGATTTTTGAATTCCATTTCTATAAATTAATTTCAGGTGAGTTTACTACCTTGATTCAAATCACAAAATAATCAGCAATGTTCAATTATTTACTTACTCCGCTATTTCTAAAAATTGTATTAATATTAAATCAAATATCCGCTAACAGCAACCCTGAACACAGAGAATGTAGTAAAAACAAATTGCAATACCGTAATTTTCCGGGAAAAACAAAAAAAAAACCATCTTTCTTAAAAATCGCAAAGGCACAAATGTATTTACCGTTGTTTTCAAATTACCATAACTGTAGAATTACATTACAACCGCCGCCGCAACTGCACATAATGTGTTTCTGCAGTAAACAATAACAGACTGTGTACTCGGAGAGTAAAAGCAGAGAGCGCAAAATACTCTCAATTACTGAGAACTACAAATGAGAGATAAAACTGTAGATCATAATTTTTCGTTTTCATTTGCTTGTGGTTGTTGTTATTTGTGCTCTTTTTGTTTGAAAGCGTCTCCTCGTGGCTGTGTTTTCTAGCAGTTTCGTTGTTGTTGTTGTTGTTGTTATTGTACTGTAGGAACATATTCAAAAATCCCATTTACAGTTGTTGTGTGTTGTGTTCAGGGCTGCCAAGTATTTTTTTAGATTCAACGATCAAAAATATCTTATATGAAATAATATCACTTAAAAAAGTTCTTAGTTATGCACAGAATCCTTCGAAAGAAGTGTCCTTATTTATTTTTGGATATTATAAAAGGCCTAAATGCCAACTACATACATTCTAGCGCTGTTTGGGTTTGAGTTATGCATGAAATATAAAAAATCCTGCAAGAGAATTGTCCTTTTCGCGCCGATGTTAACATCCAAAGAGGAAGGAGCACAAAGGAGTCTTATAAGAATCTGAAAATACCAAATTTCAATCTTATTCGTGTCTCTGTTTTTGGGTTATGGATTTTCCACGTCACGACCAAACTACACAAATGGGCCCAGGAAGTTCAAAATGTCTATTACCATTAACTATTTGCATCGTAATTTTCCGGGATTACTACAGATTCTTGTATTTACTACGCTTGCAAGAAAGTAGAAATCGAAAAATAAACTGCATTTTTCACATTTTCAATGGAAACATCTTTGAATTGTCACAGTAGAAAAAATAGTGCAAAACTTATATGGTAAAATTGCTAATAAAGTCGCCATATTTAATAAAAACTAAGCAGTTTTTTGTTGCATTGTTTACAATATTTCATATTATAATATTATTGGAAATTGTATATTTCCACATTGAACGGAATGTGAGTTGGCACCCCTGATCGTTTTCAACCAAACGAATTTTATGTGGTCGTCGCGTCATCATTAACGTTTCTGTTGTTGTTGTTGCTGCGTAGCCCATGTGTGGTTGTTGTGGCTCTCATTGTTTTTTTCGTCGTTGCTCGTTGGTTCCCTCGCTACTCTCTCGAATAGAATCAGTTTTTCTACAGAAACCGTGGAGGTATGAAGTGATCGTCGAACTTTTGTCAAACACCTGATTGTAGATTTAGCAATTATTTCACATATATTATTATTGCTATTCGCATAAAGACAAGCATTCGTAATACCAAAAACTTCCAGAACATCGCAAATGAAAATTCAGTGCTCGGAAAAAAACATTTACTAGAAGTGATCCGTTGACAAAGACCCGCCCTTTTCGGCTCGATTGTAACCCGTGTATAAAAACGTGTATTTTGTGTCTAAATTTATCAAAAACGTGTAGCAACGCATGATTCACCGCAATTAAATTACCAACTGTTTATGCGGCGTGTTTAGCCCTGAACCCACTCCTCCTGCCTTTCAACAGACAACCGATATTTTCAATTCGACATTCCGAACATTGTTAAATACAACAATAAAAAAATTCTGTTTTATTGTAATTTATTTAAAATTTATATCGTATTCCCTTTGAAATTTCAATTGAAGTTTTCCTACGCATTTTCGTTTATTTAAATCATATTTCTTGTTGAAAATTGTTTATGTTCTTAAATCTTTGCTTTCTGTCGCGCTTTTCTTTACTTTTTTACTAGCACGTAGAAATTTATTTCTGCTGTTGTGAAAAACGTCGCTTCTTTTTGTCGTGAGTTCGTTCAGTCGCTCGGGCGTTTGTTTCGCGCTCAGTTTTGCTAAATTTTTGTGTGATTTTTTTCGGTGTCGATAGTTCTTCGCTCGCAAAAGGTGTGGTGTGTGAAAAGCCGGCATTGAATGCGTTCCACTGGCGCATCCGCTGTCTGTCCTCATGACGTCAGTAAAACGAGTTTCGAGCTCGTGTTTGCCGAGTCTCTGACGTCGACCACTGAAATCATCCAGTGTTGTGCGTCTGCCGTCTCGTTGTATCCGGTATTCGGTAATCAACGTTTATGCGTGAAAATTAGGCACAGAAAATTACGCATTCTTCCACGCTGTGTGTTATTTTTTATCAATTTTCTGTTAATTGCAAGTCGATTGTTAATGTTTATTTATTAAAAGTGTTATAAACTATGAACAAAGAACAAAAAAAAAAAAACTACGAACGTGTGATTGTTTAATGATGCGTATAAATATATTTCTTCAAAGTGATTCGTTATTTTTGCGTGCTTGTTTCGGTGGCTTTTTTTATGTATATTCACATTTATAGAATTAAAATTTATTATTTTTCACATTCTCCCTTGCAGTAGTGTTTTTAATAACTTTAACTAGTCTTTTACATGAATGGATCTTTACGAAATTGTTTAAGGTGTTGATTTTTTATCGGAACAAAATTTTAAGTGCATTGAAAATTCATCAATTATCAATTATTATTATCGTCACCATCAAACAAGAAATCAACTTCGCAGCTACAACAAAAAAGCTGAGCATATTTCCAGCGTTTGCGAGCTGCCAATTATAAACTTTTTAGTAATTTAATGCAAACTGTAAGTAGTTCAAAGCAGCTATTTATTATTTTTAGAACAATATGGAGTTTAATGCTTAGTTATTTATTGTTTAAAATACAACGCGAAATATCGTAAACATTTACAATTTGCGAAATAATTGGGTTAAAATCACAAATAAATATAAAAAATTTTGTAGAAAAGCGCGCACAAGTTTTTTAAAATTCTACGATATTTCGAGATGCCTTAAGGAAATTATTAATGTTTTAATTCTTCATTTTACAGACATTTTCTTTCTTTATATTGATGATCGTTTTTATTCTTCTTGCCCTTTTTCAACCCTTTTCATTTTCACATCATTCCTCACGTTGATTATTATTTTTTTTGTTTCTTTTTAATTTTCGTCTCTTGTTTTCTTTATCCTTTTCTACTTTTCCATTGTTTTCGCTATATGCATTCACACGTTTCTTTGTTAATTTCTTCTTCTTGTTACATACATAATTTTTGCATTTCTGCATTGATTGAGTCTTGCTTAATTCTTCTTCTCCATGTAATATTGCCCCAAACCAATTTTATTCTTCACATATATCGCTTTCTCTTTCGCTCTCGCCCTGTGTTTGCCTCACTGTGCTGCTTCTTTTTCCAATTGTTCTATTATAATACTCAAAACCCTTTGTGATCATAACTTTACGTTTTTTCATCGAAACTTCTCTTCATGAATTTTAAGTTTCTGTCGTTTTTCAGAGTTGGATTAATAATACTAATAAAACTAATAATAATAATAATAATAATAGTGTAGTCGATCATACAATAAACTGCAAGTCAATAATCACTTTATTCTATATTTTGACTACCGTGTAGTGTAATTTTTTTTTTTTTTCTTTAAAAGCCTTTGAACAATTTGACAGAAATGGTAAAATTTTCCACATTTTACTCTTGAGTATGTTAACATTTCTTCGCTTTTCTTTTCGCTTTATAATATTTGAAACAATTGCAATAATTTATTCCATGTGTCCACTGGCGATTAACTCGTTACCTTGCTTTTGTTGTACTTGGTTACGCATCCAATTCGTAACGTGCTCATTGCCAAGGTTATAAAATAACCAAGAATCTACAAATATTTTGTATATAACCCTGGGAAATCTGTGCAATTTGGCAGAATAAGTTAAACAACATAAGAAAGTCGAGGCAAGTTTATCATTAAGCAGTGGAGACGCCTAGTTTAGCTTTGTAGGTTAACTTTAAACTACACCTTTTTCACTTGTAAATCAGAAAGTGTCACTTTAAATGCCATAGAATTACAAGCAAAAAAAAGGTGTATTTAGTCGGAAATATTCCAATTTTTATAGCGTCCGAGATGAGGAACGCATTGGCAATGAAATAGAATAGAAAGAAAGAAAGACACTTGTTGGCTTTTGTGCCGAGTTCTTTCCGTTAATTATTCTGATCTTCGAACGTTAGCGAAAAGTACCTCCGATTATCACATTATCACTTCTTTTCCTTCCTATGAGGAACTGATAAACTGCGAAAACATGTCAAACCATGAAGAAGTAGCTAAAAAATGGAAATTAGATAGCTGCCATGGCTTCTCACGTGATCTATTATAAACACAATTAGCAGTACACTATCCAATATAATCCCAAACTCCATACAGACGTTTGTTTGTTGCATTGAAATTGTTGTGGAATCATCAAAAATCTTTTATGAAAGAAAGAAAAGAAATAAATGCAATGTATCAGATACTAAAAATGGATTAATAAGTATCTTTCATTTGGAAAAGAAAATACTTGGAAAAGAGTTAATTAGAAACCGATCTAAATTAAAGTAATTTTATGCTGACAATTGAATTTATGAATGTCAACAAATTCATTACCGTTAACAGGTCTTCTTTTTTCAGTTTACGTTACTGGAGTTTTTTATATATAAATTCTAAACAACGAACATTTTTTTGAAATCGTAACCATGAACTCTAAAGCGAATAACCAGTTGAAGGCTGATAAACAAATCGAAACTTAAACGTATCCAGTAAAAACGCAGTCATAATGTCTAAAAAGAAAATATGTTTTTTAATAAATTCCAAGAAACAGAACAAGTTTAGCTGAATAAATAAGTCAGGTTTAAGATATACGTGATTGCTTATGATTATTGAGATGTATCTCAATGAGTCATCTCTGTAATAAGATCGAAGAAGTGAAGGAAGTCAGAAAAAACATACAGATTCCATCATAGAGAGAAAAAGAAATAATTTTAGAATATCCTAAATTAGTTTGGTTATTCCAAAGTCGTATTTAAATGGATTGAATAATTAAAATTTAGTTTGTAATTAATAATGTTTTAAAAATTATACATATATTCTCCGTTTATTGATGGTGGTATTTTTGCCTTGATTTCGTTGACTGATGTAACCAAAGGCTTCGTCAAAAGCACCTATAACGACTTTTACCTTAATTAAAACTAAATTTCACAAAAGAACGTAATTTAACTAATTTAATTTTAATTATTCTATTATTCCACATGGAAAAGTTCTTAAATCTAAAAGCCTTGATCTTTAATTCTTAGGATCAGGTGTAATAATGTCTTCGAAATGCATAATTAACTAATTAAAAATCAATTTACTATATAAATAAATAGCGTAAAATCAGAAAAGATCACTTTCAGTTTTAAGTACGATTTTTACACGGTTAAAATCAGCTCCCACAACAAGTGTAGGGCATAAAAATGCGCCATTTTGTTTGCAAAACAAACCACAGAACGTCTGCTCAAAGACCATTTCAAAGAGAGATCGGGTCCCCCAAATAAAAGGCTGCCCGTGCTCAAGTCATGTGTGACTGAAGTGAAGTGAGTTCTTGTTGCGTCTGAGTGACGCTCGCCTCAAACACTGCCAATAGTCTCAGTTGCTTTTTATTGTAGCACTTTTTTCTCACTCCCCTACCAATTTGTGAATTCAACTCCATACTTCAAACATTTATCACGGTTCTTTTTAATGCTGGCCGTTCAGCGACTGCTGCTCGTAGTGAGCACAGCAAACGTGGTTGCTAAGTTATCAGGTTGAATGATCGCCTTTAAATTTCGAACAGGCCCGACCTTGAATTTGAATTTATTTTGTTAGTTACTCGGTTATTCTTTCTGCTGCGGTTCGGTCTTCGATCTTCACGAATCAAGTTTCACTTTTTCTTGCCTCTCTATCGCTGTGAAGCTGATTTGTTTGAGTATATGTAAATCGTCACGACAGTCCCCATTCACATAAAGTCGAAAATCAACGGATGAACGTAACTTTTGGGTCTTCGGAGATGTTGTTGTTGTTGTTGTTGTCACAAGTTTGCAGCTAATTTAGACAATTTTTGATAGCATTTTTCGCTGGTGGCTGTTGAATCTTTGATTTTTCGAATCGTTTGTTTCCTGCCTTCGGTATTTATATATTTATAAAACCATCATGTTTGGGGAAGAGAGACGAGTTCTTTTTAAAACAGAAGTTATTCTTAATTTTAGTTGCTTTTTGCATTTTTTTTTAAAATTTAATTTGGTTTTACGGATTTCTTTTTCCCCCAAACCATTGCGTATACACAGCTTAAACTCCCTGCTATAATGATGACAGTTCTTGGAACTCGTGCCTCCATCATCTTTCTTAGGACCTTTGCAAATCCGTGGGCGTCTCTTGTGCAACGGAAACGTGCCTCAGTCCGTCTGCACGAATAATTTTTAAAAATATATATTTCCGATGAAAACAGCTTGTGTTTTATTATTAGTTATTAAATATGAAAGAAGCATATATTATTGTGCAGTAACAAAAAGGAAAAAAAATAATGTTAACCTCCATCTAAATAGTAAATTAGTCCCACCGAAGAAATGGAGTTTAGGAGCAAAACAAACAGTAGTGAGAATATTGGGAAGCGAAATTCAGTTTTTGAAATGAAATTGTTCAATTCTCCATTAGTAGCAACAAAAGGAACAAATTCTACACAATTTGCTATAGAAAAGCCAAATTATAGATATGTTTCTTCTTCGAAATTTGCATTAATTCAGATTCAAAGACCACATTTAATATAAGTTTTATGCATAATTTAGTGACAGAACTTTTGTTTCAATTATGTAATCATTTATTGTACGCATTACATAACGTGAAGGCGAAATAGAATCTCCATCTGAAAGTCTATCAAACGTGATATTAATGAAATCATGTTCGTGTGGTAATTAATGAAATCATAACAAAATTTCATTGTTAATGTTTTATGTGAAATTAGAGATATATTTTTTTTTTTGTTTAGCAACTACTTCTGTTGGCTGTGTCTGATAGGTGAATAAAATTCTGTAAGAGATATCCAATATTTTCGTAAATATTTACTCTTAATTTTTGTTTTTGCAATTTGTTATAAATCTATTTCTCGTTTTTACACGATAGTAACATTCCCAAAAAATTAAAATTAAAAGAGTTATTGGCTAAAAGTTTATATTAGTAAGGAATACCAACTCTAGCTGTATTTTAGTTATTCCCTTTTAAATATCCACAACAAAAGGTTTTTTTTCAACTCTTAAAAGCAAAGTAAAAGTTCTATATTTACTCTATACATAATTCCGAGAATCACACTTTTATACCCCATATAATCTACAAAATCTCAAAATTGAACTCTGAGAAATATAACGGGAAGTTACAAGCAATATTTGTGAAACTAAGAAAAATCACAGAATATCACAGTATATAATTTGTACCCTTAGTTATTGCAAATGCTTAACTAGTGTTGTTTGTTTGAATTCCTATTCGACATATTGAAAAATACGTCCACTTTTATTCATGCGTGTTAGCTTCATAGTTGCGAGTAGATTCACTCGTGCCACTTCGGTTCGTCTCTGTCAATAAAACTTGCGTACTGCTGACAGTTGGAATTATTATTTGTTTACACTGTATTTGTGAATGATCAACTTGAAGAGTTACTATATACAATGAGTTCACAAATAGTGGCTGATTTTCGTATTCATTTCGGTTACACATTCATTTAAACTCTATAGACATCGACACACTAGATATTATTTGCTAGTTAAGTAGATATTTTTATTGATTTGTTGGTGGATTTCATCTGCCAATATTTATTTATAATAATTTTGTTACTAATATCTCGTTTCTGAACATTAGTAATTCGATATTTTGCAATTTTGGGCAGTACAATGAGTCTCTGTTCCTAAATTTCTCAAATCCATGGATATATTTTCCTGTAGACTCCGTTTATCAATTATTAAAGTTAAGTTTCTTTCTGCTTTTTGTTTCCTTTCTTGTATTTAAGTATTTAATATAAAATAAAGAATGGAATTTGAAATTATTACCATTACTCATACATGTCTTATATTAAATGCATTGTACGTAGGTTTATTTAATATATATCATAAATTATTTTACTTGTTTACCAACGGCCATTATTTATGCCTTTAAAATCACTTGTGAGAAAATCGATTCATCCGCTTCCGTAAAGGCTTCTTCTCATTCATCTTCTGTTTTCTATTGAATATCTGTTCAGAGGAGGAAGTCCTTTGCACTTTTCCTATCAACTCAGCCCCGCTGCACGCTTCGCTCCACCCACACATTTGTCAAAGATGTATGACAGTTTTTTGTCAGCTTCGTTTCTAGTTTCCGACAAAACAACTTTACAATTTACACACTCTGAATGAAGAAACAGATTGTAATATATTTCCCATATAGAGAAGAAGAGTATTTGCGATGTTTTCTCTGCCGCAGAACGTACTTTATGTGTTTTCCAAGCTCTCCTGATGAATGCGGTCGCCAGGCGGTTGTTGTGGCTCCTTTTCCACTTTACGAACAGCAACCTGATAAATAAATTGAATAAAGGGAAGAAAATGGAATGAAATTAATATAAATCCAGGTTGCAATCTGTGAAAACATATTTCAAGCGATTATAAAAGTCCAATTAAAAGACTTGGAACAAAAACTTAAACTTCTTCGAGTAACTTAAATATCATTCTTTTAAGGTACACTCTTATAGGAACTATTCGTTGCTAACGAGTTATTTTATATACGAATGCGTATATTTTTTGTGATGTTATGTAAATATGAGAGAAAACGACAGATGTGTACAGTTGGTTCGAGATGAAAAGGAACTTTTTTCCATCTTACGTAAGGGAAGCTTCACGGTCCCAAAAAAGTAACCCTTTTGAGTAAAATGCGAATGATGCAGATATGAGTACGGAAATGGGATACTTCTATGTAATGCTACGCGTCGTAAATGAAACGCAATACTTTGCGAACGACGTAGAATCCTATAGATGAGTAGGTAAACCGGGATACACGATCTTTGATCGTTTCCATCGAAGACTCTAGTAGATTCCATGTGTGTAAATGTGAACAGGTATTTTATAGTATTTACAAGGAATATTCTCCTTGATGTACAGTTGTGATCTAAAAGCTTTGATATTTGCAGAAGAAAAGCGAAATTCATTCGAAAACTTAGTCAGATTCATTATTCTAGAGTTTATTGTAAATTTATTGAACTTTTATTTCTACGTTTCATTTAAATAAGATTTTTTTATTATCGAGGTTTTTATATTATGTATTCTTGGTAATAGTCTATAAAATTTTAAAAAAAATTGATGATCGGCCTTCTTAAAAATTTTTATTTCCCTTTTCCATTGATATTCCATCATAAATGTTTCATGTTAAACACATTTAAAAACAAAATGTAAAATCTAGACTTTAAATGTCAAGATAATTTCCAAAAAATTTCCTAAAAAAAAAAAAAAAAAATAAAAAAAAAAATAAAAATAAGTCGTAACTAAATAAATTTTCTGGCTTATTATTATTCATATGTTTCAATCACATCGCTTGTGGTGATTTTATTGTTTATTAACTATAAAAAAACAATGCTTTTACGACTAATTTTATTAACACTTTAAATGCAATTAATATCAACTAAATAAACACAAATATCTACAAAATTCTATGAGTAAAATGCTTGTTGTGGTGCGAATGGCTACATTTCTGTTCTTTTTCCTCTTCCCTACCTCAGTGAAATTGCATCTGAACTATAACTGAATTTAAATAAGAAATTAAAATGAAAAAATTGATGTCATGTCAGATATTAAAACGTCAAATCGTCACGTGTGGGTGGAATACGGACAGCCGCATATCACTCACGCCACCCACCACAACAATCACCAAAACAGTTCACCTCGAAATGGTTGTTTTTTCGATCGTTTTACCTCCAGCTCGACTCATAACAAACTCTTCTTTTGCATCATCGTGCATTGCACCATTTTTTTAGTTCAATGTTTCTAATTCTTTCTCTTCGCATCGCGTTTATTGTGATGTCTGCTTCTTTAGTCTTCCTGTGGTCTATTTTTGTATTAGTACTACATATAAAGCTTTATATTTATACTACTTTTTTTCCATTGACAATTCTTTACACTTTTATTCTAATCGCTGCTATTTTTTAGTGCAGTGTTTGAATTGTTTATAATCACCTTCTTCTACTTCTCCCCTTCTCCACACGTTCTTCTCAACTTCTCACTCTTGTTCTACTGCTTTTTTCTTCTCTTCTCTAGTTCATGTTCTCTATTTTTTCTTAAACTTCGAGAACAAGAATTTCTACAAGAAATAATCAGCAACAATTAAGCAATCTTTATCGAAAATATTTTGTTTGTTTTTGATTTTCCAGAAGTCGATTTGGCCAACAATTCCACAAGAACAAGAACGACAATCACAACAGCCACAACCACAACCGCTCGCAGCTTATTTTTGAAAAGAAACCACAAAAGATAACAAATAAAAACAGAAACCATAAAGAAAAATAAAAATAAGTTGTTTAATTATTAGCACCATTAATGTTATAATATTTAATAACTTAATATAGATTATAAACAGAAAGTAACAACAAATTTCCCACCAAAAACTAATCGGCAAGGAAATACTTAAACTAAAAGTAAAATAAACTTCAAATGTTGTACTTAAAGTGTACTTAAGAGTAAATCAATTGGAAAACGGAAAGGTTTAAAAAAGAAAAAAATAGATTATTATTTCGAAATTAGTTTGAAATATAATTATTATTACTTCGAGTAAAGAAAATCGGCTATTAAAATCGACAAATTCTTTGGTTTATTCTACAACTCGATTTGTTCTTTGATTTCACAATCAAACAGTGAAAACAAAGCATTGAAAATTTCTTTCTGTTGTTTGGATGTTGTACAAATTATTAAAAACTTACATATCTATAGTACCTAAATAAAAAGTAAGCCTGATCTCAGATGTAATCTCGGTGGACAACAAATGCGCGGTGTTTTCTGATTTCGGGTGAGTAGAAAGACCAAGTTTTTAGGTCGATCGCAACAGATCATAATATAAACTATAAGAGATAATTATATACAGATGTATATAAGCAAGCAATACTATAAGAAGTTGTCCCTGTTACTTTCTTTATTTGCATTTGGTACCATATAATATCATCATTTATTTTCGCTGTTTTTTTGTTTAAATTAAAAGCTGCTTTTGAGGTAATGTAACCATTGATAGGGCGGCGCTCGAATAGTCTTTAAAACCTCAGAAGCATATGTCAGGTTTTTGTCGAGGTTGTGTTTCTGCATCCCTCGATAAATGAACTAAAAGCAGACGCCGCCGCCGCATATGTTTTCCAATCCAGCAGCTATTTTTTTTAAAACAGAAAAAATATATCTGTTCTGCATGAAAGACATGTTTTTCTTTATTATTTAGGTCGAATGCTTCCCTGCTCCATCTTCGGTTGTAAACATTTTGCACATCATCATGATCAACATCATCTTTATTATCATGGTTTTTATTTTTTTGCTTTTTTGTGACTATTTTTGGGATCTTTTCTTAATGGGTACCGAATGGTTTTTTCGATTTCGTCCAGCAATTTAAAAATTATGTAAAACATCTGTTTTTATGAAAAAATTTTATAACTTCATATTAATTTTTGGTATTAATTCTTCGCAGGTGCTTTTAATTTATTGAGGGTCCTTTCATAAATCGATACGCGTGCCTACTTATTTTTGTATAATTTACCCAAAAACCTGCCTCCTTCGGAATTAAAATTTTATGTTAAGATATTAACTATTATTAAGGATACGACTGCAATAAATGACAAGTATTAATTATGTAATTTTTCACATCTGTTGGAGATCAATCAATAACCAATTCTTTATTTTAATGACAAAGAGATATTTTTAAGCACTTCCTATAGATTCTATATGTCCGATAATGTTATAAAAAATTCATTGTATAAATTCTATTTTATTTTGAATTTATTTATTCGGAATTATTATGAATTCTCCCCTGTTTGGTATTAAATTCTTCTTAGAATGCAACGAAGTCTCATTAGGCTTATTATTTATTATTTAATATTTGCTGTTTGTCCAATTCTTCCAATTGCCCCATAGAAAATTTTCCAAAAAAGTGCCAATAAAAATGCACGAAGAGTTTACTGTCGATCCGTGAAATGAAATACCGAGTGTTTTTGAACATTGTTTATGTGGAAGTGGAATGATATTGACTGCAGTCAGCTGTTTTCAAATGGAATCAAATTTCCTACACTCGAATTGTACACACATCGCTATTTGCTTCTACATGAAGTGGTCGTTTCCAGGCCGAGCGTTCAAAACACTTGCGTTGAAGCTCAGTTCTGTCAACAGAAATTAACACCTACTTCTAGCATTCAGTGATTTAATTGGAATAGATACAAACACATCGTGAAGGAGGGTAAATGAAATTTTCAGCCGGCGCTGTTAAGTATTCATAGGAATGAAACCATATTTTGTTTATTCCAACTAAAACAGGCAACTTTTCAAGTGTTCTTTTAATTAATTGGTTTTTATATCATCATGTGTTGGGTGCATTTTGATTTTTGATCTGTTTACTTGGTTTATTGTTTAATATTACTTAGAAGCGCAGCAGGAAAAACAGATATGTCTATGGTCAGCAGACTTTAATGCTAAATTCGATAACTTGATGCTTCTGAGTTGGCGATTATATTTTTATTTATTGGACAGTCACCCGAACTGTCTGAATATCAGTCGTTCACAAGCAGAAACCCACCAACAAGCAGTCGGTCAATAGACATTCGCCCAATTAATATCAATTAAATTTAATGAAAACAAAGTATCGCCATTGTCTCTTGGACCGAAGATGACGTCGTGACTGGCAACGAGTTCTGCTAATTTTCCATATCTGTCATTAGATGTACTCGGTTTGCTACATTTTTAACATTTGTTTAACTTTTATTCTATATTCATAACATCGAGAAACGTTATTGTCATGGAGCGTTCGTGTCTTGAGAATTTTGTGAGTTGACGTCGTCTTTTGATACACTTTTGATAAGCCACAGAAAGAAATCGATTCATTCCCTTTGTATTTATGTACATAGATGACGTGAATGGATGTAGAAATTTGAGAACATCTTTGAGCCGTGTCATCTTTAATACAGTAATTGTTCTTCGAAAGTTATATTTCTTCCATATACAAACTTCTTCCCAATATCATAAATTATCAACTCGGTTTTTTGATATATGTATAGTTTTTTCATACTCTTTTTATTGTTATTTTTTCTCCGTCTGTTGCTATGCTCAAGTTTCTTCATTCTTTCATTCAAAGAGGGGATTTTTACTTTGTCGCAGAGTTTTGCGCAGATATAAATATATACATATATATTGCCAATTCTGCGGGTACATATTATTTTAATAGCTTTCATATATCTCTTGTCATTTATCACTTTATTCTTTCGAAACTTTGTGTACATGCTCGTCTAATTTGCATACCAGATATTTAATGACATGTAAGATAATTTGGCCTCATGCGTACTCCCCGGTATTTATGTAAAAATTTCGTTTTTTCTATTGCACGAACAACTACTCCGATGTGGGAATGATGAAAAGCAAATAAGTATTCAAGTCAATCAGTTTGTTGCTTACAGAAATAATTCGCGTCAATTGGTGAACACGACAGTAACTATGACAAATACAGTGAGACCTTTCCTGTTCAATTCGTAATGGAAAATGTGTCTCAATATAATCATTGTGGTATTAATAATAAATAAATATATTTATGGAACGAAAATTTCTTCTCTAAAATGCGATACAGGCATGAAATAGCTTGTAGAGTTCCTTAAGGTGGTTTAAAAGCATTTGAAGTTTATAGGAATTCATTTGGAATTTGACAGCTTCCATAGCTCATTAATTTCAACTTTATTTCATATTTAGAACCGAATTTGAATATATCCTGGCGATGATCTGTAAATAAAATATTTTTATTTATCTTCTTACCTCAGTTTATATTCATTGATAGCTTTTGCGGCAATATAATTTCAAAGTATGTATTTCTTCTTTCTCTGTTACACTTTAAACGCCTCACGAAAAAGCAAAATTTATGGTTGTCTGAGAAAATATTTTCACCGAATTTATATTCGTTTATCGTTTAACCGCGACGTGTGATATAAAATACATTTACGAGTGCATCTACATTTGCTGCTGTGTAGTAAAGAAAACCACGCGAAGAGTAAAGAAAAGTCTGGTGGCCGGCAATGTTAACAGGAGGCGGTTCGGGAGTCCTGGCCTATATTCGGAGCAGTTGCAAATGTCATCGGTGACCTACGAGATCTCACACACATTCGTAGGGAAAAATTGTGTGAGGTGTGTGTTGATAAAGCTTAACCAAAACTAGTAAAGGTGTTGTCTACAGCCGGGCTGTAGCCGAAATACCCTACACCTTAAAGCTGCATATGTACTCGTATATATAAGATAAACTATAATTATAACTGCTTAACTATTTCTCTGCGTTACAAACACCGGTACTAAGTGCGTTTACTCTCAAAATTTAGGTGTAGGGTATAAAAATATATTGCAATACTGGGTGGATGGGTAAAAAGAAGGCGTGGCCCGCCCATTTTTTCCCAAGAAAATATTATTGGTTCACAAACTACAATATTATGTACCCCATTATTCAGGAAACTTATATACTTTTCAATACAATCCATGTAAAACCCTCTATGACCTATGTAAACTAAAAGTGGGCGGATCACGCCCATATTTGGCATATTAACTGGAAGCATTAGTCTAAACCTACATATAAAATTTTCTTGTCTTCTCTCAAGAAGTGATGCTGATATGGCCTTTTTTAATAGGCAAAACAGAGGTACCTGCACTCTCGATATAAAAAGTAGGCGTGATCCTTGGGCGATTTTGCCTATTTTCAATACGAAACACCCCAACATAGCAACGAATATTTTTGCCAAATTTCATTTTGAAATCTTAATCCGTTCTCCTGTGATCGTGATTTCAACGGACAGACAGACAGATAGACAGACGGACAGACATCGTTATTTCAATTCTAGTGGTGATGCTGATCAAGAATATATGTATATACTTTTCTATACCTATCTTGTCTAGTTCTATGCGTTACATACTCCGGTAGAAAGTGAATATACCCTCAACCTTAAGGTGTAGGGTATAACTATAAAGCAAACCAAAGGTGTTCATATGGAGCTACTTTTTTCAGGTTTGAGCTGATGATGGCGCTTGTTGAGCGTGATGTGGGCCCAGAAGAGTAAGGACCAAACGGCATGCTTCATGCATTCCAACAAAATTAATGTACTTGTTCTGTTATTCTCTCAAATGCGTTTGAAGTGTTTGTCGTTTCTTTGGTACTCTACGCCTAAAAGTGACGTCTACAAACGTCAATTTTCGCCAATAGAAGGCATCAGGAATTTTGTGTAAACTCCTAGCATGAAACTTCGTAATGAAGTCCTCATGTACTATAATTTGAGATTCGATGTTTCTATTATTATAATGCTTAAAAATTCCGTTTTTTGAAAAATTTACAGGATCTACAAAGCTGTGTGAATACTTACTATCAAAACTATTTGTCCATCCTGTTTTTATTTAATTTTATAACTTTTATTGATAATTTGATTATAATTTACAGCTTCTAAGTTGTCTTATTTACTGTACTAAATGCTGTACTGTGAGTATTTTTGTGTTAACCAATAAACACATTATTTCCAAGGCACGGCTTGTGAAATTCCTGCTGTAGCTAAGGAATTTGTCTCTTTTACGCATATTTTAAGGATTTCTTTTTCTTGGTTTTCTGAGAAATGCTGTGAAATTCTTTTCAATTGATTTGTTTTTAGTTTATATCTTCTTGCCTTACTAACAACAACAAAAATACCAACAACGTATTGTTATTTGCACACAAAGCATTAAAATATTTAATGAAAAATGCAAAGAATTTTGTACTATTTGCCTTGTTTGAGCAGCTTGTACATATATATTCAATGATCGCAAATGTGAGTAAATCACATAATTTAAATATGTTGCTCTTTTTTATTCTCTTCATGCTACAGTAATTTTAAGTTTGTAATTTTATGTTTTACTAATGAATAATTTCAGTGACACTTTGAATATTTCTTGTTTTCTCGTATACAGTGAAACGTTTTGTCATTCGTCCCTTTATACTACACTTTGTTGTAAATGATTTATGTTTTCTGATGAGTTTTCTGCAAAATTAGTTATTTGTGTTTATTAGTTTCTTGGAACGATTGCAGCAAGTTGAAAGAATTTCCTTAATAATTCGACAATCATCATGACAAAGTTGCCGAAATTCATCTTTGGCTTCATAAACGTCTCTTTGCGTTGAATTCCTTCTATTTAAATAAATCTTTAAATCTATATCATGGAATGATTTTATTCTTTATAAAGATACATTATCAAATAATAGAATGGAATTTTAAAAATAGACATCATCTTATTTTATCTTTTCTTATTTTAAGTATATTTTAATATTGCGTTTTGTTTTGTATTTGCTTGTGGTTTTCTTTTTCCTTGCATATTATTTTATTGTCATTTTTGTCACATTGCATTTAATGTGACACGAAAACATTCCTGAAAATGGGCAAATCGCCAACCAAAAAAGTGTTATTCTCTGAGTGAAATTTTGTTATTGAAAAAGTGATGCAAGAGAATGAAGAGGTTTGTTCGTTAGTCAGGTGGTTGGTAGTGGTTCTCTACGGCACGGATATTGGCCAAACGAGTATCAGTTATAATGTCAATGCTCTTAACTACATGAGAAATTAAACAAAAATATCAAATCTTCAAGAAGTTAAGATTTCTGCGATCGTTAAGTTCGAAGTTAATTTTTAAGCTCTAAAAATAAGAAAAAGGAAGAAGTCTTATCTCAACAATTTGTTGCTTAAAAAATTACTATTCACAATTGTACATTTTTATACCCTACATCCGAAGGAATGAGGGTATATTCACTTTGTGCTTCCGTGTGTAACGCATTAAAGGAGGCGTGGCAGGTATGGAAAAGTATATATATTCTTGATCAGTGTCACCTCCTGAGTCGATTTAGCCATGTCCGTAGTCTGTCTGTCTGTCTGTCTGTCTGTCTGTCTGTCTGTGGAAATCACGATTACAGGAGAACGAATGAAGCTATCGCGATGAAATTTTGCACGTATATTCTTTGTCATCCGAAACTCTGCGGGATTGAAAATGGGATAAATCGGTGCAGCGCCACGCCTACTTTTTTAACAAATACTAATTCTTTTAGCAATATTTCAACTTAGTTTTGAGCTTCAATTTTGTTTCCGAATACATCGGTACAGGTAGATTAAATTTTTAAAAAAAATGGGCGTGTCCGCCCACGAATAAATCGGAAATATGTATAAATATGTATAATAATGGTTGCTGGGATGTAGGGTATATAAGCTTCGGTCTGACCGAAGGTACCCTTACTAGTTGATAGTTAAAAATGTGTTATATATTTATTTTTTGTCTAATTCCAGGAAAGAAATACCTGAAATACCAATGCTAATAACAATTAAAGATCACAAAAACAGAATAGTAAATATAGAATTTTGTTTTCAGCCTATGGAAAAGCACTGTTCACTCGCGATAACATAAACTCATTCCTCTTCTGCTGCTTTTCGCTACTGTTTTCTGTCTCAGTTTAGATATAGAGAAGTGGACTATAATAGCAACAACCTGTAGCTTGCCAAAGCGTCTTCCTTATCATATCACGTTATCAAGAAACGTTTTCTAGCTCTGTGTTACTAATCAAACTAACCGATGTTTAATATGAAATTATTAATGACATATGATTCCCAGTAATAAATGCTAATATGTTTATTTAATAAACTAGTTTCGCACATTCACACACCGCAAAGAAAAACAAAGAAACGCTTTTGTTTATTCAGTGTATTTTGTATTTTTATTATTATTCTATTCTTTCCTTCTTATCCATTTCTTTCTTCTTGTTCTTTCCATTTTCTTGTTCTTCAAACCGACGGATATAAACTTGTAGCAGTAGCAATTTACAGTGATTTCAAATTCGGGTTCACTCATTAACAGACGTGCTTCTTTATTCAAATTGTCCTATAGAAATAGCTCCACTACTAACAACTATTGTACATGTAAAATTATTAATAAAAGTTATTGTTTTTCTTTTATCTTTTAGGTAAGTTTGACGAATATGAGCAACAGAATTGTAAGTGTTTAAAAAGGAAGATGAAGATAATAACATTAGTATTAGGCTATGAATTAAATTAATATTTAATTTAGTAGTAGTTTTTAGTGTGATAGAACAAAATGTGCGGTATATTTTAACGATAGATTTTATATAAAACAGATAGTGGATGTGTAATGGAAGCAAGTTAACCGACCGAAACACCTTAAAAAGTTTTCCTGTGTTTTCGGAAAAGAACCACGCATTGTTCGAGAATAGGAAATGGAAGGAAAAGAATATCATGTTTCAAGTTTTCATTAAATATAGGTAACAATTTCAATGAAATGGCTCAAGGATACCATGCAAATAGTAGGTAGGTGAGGGTCCCTATATAGGCCTCAGTTCCTGGTTCTACCTTCTTCATATTCAAGATTTCTCCTCCGGAAAGGGAAAAGAGAGAACTCGATCTAATTTCGTATTTTTAGGGATCGACCTAGTGAACAGCCTGTACAGATGTATTAAATCCTTTAATATTTAAATATTTTATTTTATTTTTTGACATAGATGAGTATTTTTAATACTCTTCCAATAACAGAAAAGCACAGGTGGAAAAGGAAAGTCTAAGAGCCTTATTCAGTGATGGTTATTATTTTAGTATTTATAAAACATGTGTTTATAGTATTTTTCGTATTTTTTTTATATTCTATTATTATCTAAAGTGAATTCGTTCTTCATTTTCCATAAACGAAAAAAGCAATAATCAATTCAGTCGAAAAGTGTTACTAATTTTAAATACGTATCAAAATTGTACTTAATACAAAATTAATCGACTTCTCGTACACTTTATCTACGAGTACAATAGCTTTTGTATCTGAAGTATTCTTGTGCAGACCGCTCTTATTTGAATTCTTTTGGATGATTACTTAATGTGCAATAAATACGCAACGAGCGATAAGCATAGAATTTTTGTTTTGCGATGTTTGGGTTTCTCTTTCTACTATCAGTTATTTTTTACTTGAAATTTTTGGATGTGTGTCACGTGAAATAGTTAAGTAGATAACAGTTTTTATTAAAGATAATTACTCTTTGCTCTTGGAGAGAGGCGTCAAACAATATAAACATTACCAGCAGCATTATCAGTATCCACCGCAGACGCATTTCTTTCTTACTTTAACGTCCCTGGCCGACTGCACTTGCTTCACTATTTTCGTTTTCTCATTCATCACTCTCGTTGAGATCTAAAAGCGACACACACGTCCTTCGCTTTGAAATTCGGATTCAAGGGTCTGTTCACCAAAGCATTGATTGTCTATTATTTTTATTTAAATTGCTTTGGGGTACTCTTTGGTGGGCCTGATTCATTGCCTTCGTGTTTCTTGCTGACCTTTGAATTTTTTCGCGGTCGTCGTCGTTGTCGTCGTTGCTCTTGTTGCCATTGTTTCGCCAACAGATCTGCTAATTGCTGGCAACTAAAACAACAGGTGTCTGGTTGTACTTTTTTGGCACTCAATTGTGTTGTCGTGTATTCCTCGTGCTTTACAATTTCATTCATTCATGGTGTTTATCTCATTCGGATGCCTGATGATGTCTCAGTGCAGGTCTCAATAAACAAACTCTAAGTGCATAAGTAAAAAAAGAAATTTTTCTTCAAATTCTTAACATGAAATGTTTTTATGATGCTATTAAATGATATCATAATAGGAACAATAATAAATAACGATTCGATGTGTGCTTCCAAGTGCTGGAAATTGTATTTCGTGGATAGAATTTTATTGCTCACAAATTCCTAAAATACCACTCCACATCAGCTCAACGGCGTTCGCAATAATTAAATCGTTCGGATGCAAGAATTACAAAAATTCATTCGAAATTGAGTTGCGTGAAGATTTTTATTTCGGCAGCAACAAATTCGAAATTAAGTGATGCGCTAATCGATTGAACTCATACCGCAGAACGAAACATCGATCGAAATAAATTCGTGTGCGTTCTCCTTTCGTTTCTTATCTTTAAAATAAATGTCGAATTGAGTCAAACGATTTCAGTGCTGTAATGCTGTGATATAGACCTTGATTTGAGAACAAATTGAGACTGTATTTAATTGAATAAAATACAAGAATTATTGCCTCTAAATTTCATTCATTCCTGATCGTTTTAAAAGCGCTTTACCATCGGCCAACTGTAATATCGGTCAACAATACAATAAATACAATTGCATCATTTCTACCACTTCAATTAAGACTGTTAACTAATTTATGAATGCAGCATTCAATGCTGACTGACACCCTGCAAATGAATAAATTCACTTCGAAGTACGACATTTAAATGCAGTGATGCAGCTAAATCTTTTGGATGCATTGCTATATACACGATAGTTAACCGTTCGCCCGTCTGTCTGCCTGCCTATCAGTCCCTCAACGATTTACACCTTTGAACCATGTGGGGTGGTCCGTTGGTCGGTTGCGCTGTAGCTTGCTGTTGTGCGAAATAAATAGTGTACAATAAAAATAAATTTCTTGGATTGAACACAATTTTGCATCTCAACGAGGCGCAATGAATTGAAGCGAGTCGAGCGAGGCATTTGTGGGCGAGCAGCACTTACTTTTAATGCACCTTCCGACAGGGGCGTCTAGAGGGCGGTTACGGTTCTCGATGTGATTGCAGGAAATACGGGATGGGTGTGCATTTCTCTTCTGTTGCCTTTTGTATATCTTCTTTTTCCCTCACGTCGGCTTCAACGTGGTCGGCAGCTTTCCTGGCTGACTCACTCATTACAATGCAAAGCACATCCTTTGCGCCATCATACGTCACTCTGACTCTTGTTGGCATTTTTCTCCTGAACGTTGGATGATGATTTTTTTATGTGACGCTTGTTAGAAAACATTTTATCTTTGTTTTACGTTTTTTTGCGCACTGGATTCTCATTGGACTCATCCCCATCCGCCTTCTGTCCTCTTTAAGCTCCTTGTTTATGTTATGCAGCTGTTAAGCTACCAACCTTCATGAGACGAAGTGAAGCGCTGAGCTTGGGTGGCCTGAGTAAAGAGTAAAGTTACGGTGGCGAGGGGACTAATGGCTTCCACGTTACCTGCATTCTGATCCCTTAATTCAAGTGCTAAATTCCCCATGTGCTCCCTGCCAAGTGCTCTGTAAATTTAATGTTGATTGCAGTTCTGTACTTTAGCAATTCTGTGATCTGAAAAATGTGGTACTTGTGGAGGTAGCAAATGCTTGATCTATTTACTTCGTATAAACTGAACGGTTGCCGATCTTTTATTGTTCAGGTCAGGGTGCGGTTTATCCCAATTTCGACTTTGGTTCAGTCTCAACTCTTCCATTATCTTCTAACTAACCCACAAGTATTTCTTCATGCTTCCTGCTTGAGTTTTAATTTCGGATATTCTCTTTATTAGCATTTACATTCGACATTACGGTCATGTTACAGAAAGTAATTAGTTATTAATTATATCTGTTTACACCTTCCGCCACAAATTTTTGTGTTTTCTTTGCGAATTCGTTTTCGAAATCATGAAAATCGTGCAAATCACGCGGTGCAAGTGCTTGCTGGGACTTGAGCTCACTGATTGGGCATTTTTTCATCTTCTCTCATCACTTATTCAGCTTTCATTAAAGCATATTAATGAGCGTATCTGTGAGATTTGCTTTCCTGATTTATTTTATTCTTACGCTTGTTTTCTCGCCAGTTTTATGTTATTTTTCTAGATTTTGTTGGTTATCAAAATTGAAGTACATGTTCGGATATTCTGAGGACTTAGAGACGCTCATTATAGTCTATAATAGCCTCTAATATCTTTGTTAAGAGAGTTATTGAAATATTCTTTATTTTTATTATATATTTTGTTGGTAATATTGTTTTAGAGCATCATCAATCAAAGAATTAAGCTACTTATTAATTTAACTTTAAGTATCTCAAAATTTAGTTGGTCTTGTGGACGAAGCTTTCATATTTTGAGATTTCGCTCTCTACCTTGAAATGAACAGGACTTGGACAAGGTTTCCATCTTAGTGTTCTTCCTATAGAAAAACATTACATGGGGATTTGTCTTTTCTTCCTCATATTTCGTACGATATTTCCAACTCACCTGGGATGGAGAGCCGCAGCTTCTTCGCCATCTCCCCGATAGGGTCGTCTTTCATCTCGGCCACTTGAGAGCCTGAGCGAAACCTGAGATTGTCTAAGAATCGATTATGAAATATTGGATGTAGAAAGACGACTTAAGGGACCATCTGTGATTCCATCTGATTTTTTCACTGAGGCTTGTAGATTGCTTCGTACAAATTAATGTAAAAAATATCTGTGGAGCAAAATTGCAATTGCGATAACTTCAAGCGCGAAAATTATTTGTATTTAAACGCGCACTTCATCGCACAGTCCCTTAGTTTTATCTTAGCGCTGATATTGTCTTTAAATTGTATCCTTATCCTTCTTTTTACTTACTTTTATTTCTTATATATAAATACTTATTACTTATTAATCCTTATAATACTTATTAATCTGACCTTAACTAAATAAAAATTATGCATCATTTTAAATAGAACATTACGAATTATTATATAGAATTAACATCAAAACTTTATTGATTATTAAATTATGCAAAGTTTATTTAATAAAAGGTGTTTTTTATTTTCAGGTAAGTGTGAAATACGAGGAAAAAGAAAACGTAAGTTTAGCGAAATATTTACCTCAGTTTATTATTGCTTTTCTCAGACATATTTTTATGTTTGGTGTGAATAGTATATAGAAAACCAATGTTTTTGTAGGTATATAGGGCAATATAGAGTTTGCAGGCAAAGAACTAGGACTACTGCTCACTAGATTTAAAGTATTTCTGAAAGAACATCTCTCCATAATTTCTTATACACAGTGCGATACAATCGTCGAAATAATTAATTTCCGGACATCTTCTTTTGATGTTGATTGATTTATATCCCTCAACATCAAGTTAATTGTAGACAATTAACTTTTTATGTGAATAACGGAAGGAGTGCGCTTGTTTTATATGTTGGCAAGGACAAAATGTCGGTTCGATGAATCTTAATGTTCCACAAGATGTTGGTGGTTATGAGACCGCGGAGAGTTTCAGAATCTTGAAGAAATCTTCTTGCTCTGAATTCTGCATTTCACGCCTTCAATTAAATGCTAAATGGTGCACATTTAATCCCTCGTTAGTAGCGTAACCGTTGCCATCGCCATCGCCATCTCCATCTCAGAGCTTCACGTACACATTAAAAATTATCCCGCGTGGTCATCATAATTATATTTCTGCTTACTACCCCGTCAACCTTCCGGGTCCCGAAGTTCTGCGACTACTTCGACGTCGGAGTTCGGCCAACGTGGCGTGGAGGCGGCAATTGCACACCAACTGACAATAAATCTCTGGGCTTAGCGTGTCTTCGAAGGCGCTTCTAATTTAAAATATTAGCAAGAATTATTATTAAGTATGCGCTGCGCTAGATTGGCTCTTAAGTAGCTGTGAATGGGAAGAATTATGGCAACGCTGCTGTCATAGAAACGACAGACTATTTCTTTCAATTCCTGTCTGCCTTTCCGTCTAAAAAATGGACTGATCATTGGTAAAAAGGGGTATTTTTTCAATTTTCAGAAAATATTTCAGGTGATGTTATCTTCTATTTTTTTCTCTTTATCTGTCTGTCTAATTATTTGTCTGTCCAATGCTCAAACATTAGTCATATGAGGCAAAGATTTGCTATTTAGTGCTGCTGTCTCATGTTGTTGTTGTTGCTGTTGTAGATCCCAACAGGTAGCTGACACGCTGCTGAGCATCCCAGGCGATGTTTTATTACTTTGGATTTGGAATTGAGCCAATTTTCCTCTACTTTTCCACTGCGTAATGTAAATAAATATTTTGATTCTGATTCGCGCCATCATCTTGTATGAAAATAAAGTATGACTTCGTGTATGTTGCTTGTGTGACAAATAAATGCATTTTCTATTGCGCCAATTTCTTATTAACGAGCTGCGAAGCCACATTTCTAATGGCTACGATTAACTTTTAATGTTGGACAACAAAAAAGAAGTGTTTTAGTTTGAATAATAATATGAATGTATTTATTTAAGTGATTGAGAATTTATTAGAAAAATTGTAAAAAACGTTGTAAATGTTTTACATTCTTCAAAAATTACAACTCAAATGAAGTTTGAATACAATTAAAATAGTTCGAATACTTTATATAAAGTGATTTATATTTTCGCATCGTTTGCAACTTTAATTCATTACTTTCATCTCTCGAATAGGAAATTTTTCAAAGAGATTCACACTTCCTTATTGCATGATATGGAAAATGATTTAATGTTCTTATAAAAATAATCCTCGCCTGCGTTCATCGTCGTCGTCACCCATTTCATTATTAATCATTATTTTTTGCAGAACTTTGATTTGAAAATAAAAGTTTTCAGCACAATAAATTATTATGAACGTTTGATGTTTGAGGTAGTTTTTGCGTAAGAATGATTAGTGATGCGTAAGAAATGAATTCTTGGTGAAATTTTGGTTAGTTTCATGTTATTTTCACGTTTAATAATTCATTAGAATTGGTATTTAATAAAAGCATAAATAATATTTCTTTATTGTTCAAGAGTCACTTCTAATTCATTACATTGAACCCCTGAATATATTCCCTTGCCATGTAATGAAGGTTTCTTCTTTGTCTTTGTTCCTTTCGCAAGCCTAACTACGTCCAATTGGAATTGGAATTGGATACATTTGATTATAAACGGAAACTTTTAATAAAGTGTTGCTTTTAAGAACTTCCCAAAAGGTTTAGATTACCTCCATTTAAGATTATGTCGTAATTTACCTAGAATTTACAGGCTGTCACTGGTACAGTTTTGAAGCTGACTTTAATGTCTATTTAGCCAACTTGATATTTTGTTCTACATGTTGCTACTTAGTCGCTGGCAACGAATTAAATTTCTCTTGTTCTGATGTCACTGCATTTAATATGAAAAGTCTTTAATAGCTTCTTCGTCATTAGTTTTTTATAAACGAATTAAATTTTTGTCAAAAAACCAGGTCGTTTGGTTGCTTGGCTTCTCTTTTGTCACATGCCACGATTACACATGAGCAGCATAATGATTTTCATCATCGCATTTCGAGCACTTGTAGAAAATTTAATTAATTTTTCAGTTCTGTTCTCTGCATGGATTATTTACTATGATGCTAATTTAATTAAGCGTGTGACATGTTATGTAATCAATCATTAAAAGAGTAGAACAAAAAGTTTGCATGATCTTCTTTCAACTTAAGAATGCAGACGAAAAATATTCGAACATGCTATACAATAGATATTCGTAGTATGATGAAAAGTTTCCAAACTTTCTTTGGCATCAAAAACCATCTTTAAGCTGTATCGAAGCTAGTCGAAAATAACAGCCACCGTCGTATAACATTTGCGATTTTCAGAGAGCGTGACCAAAACTAATTTTCTATTGCACTGCACACAGCAGTTTAAAACAAAAAAAAATAAAGAACAAAAAAGACAAAATGAAAAATGAAATTGAACGAATTTCGCAATGAAAAAATTAAAGGGAAAGCAAAGGAACGAAGAGAAACGAGAGCTTTGCTATTTCTCAAGTTTCAATAATTTTAAAATTAATTTACAAATGCAATAATCAAACATTAAATTTTTATTTGGAAATTTTAGCTTCTTTTAAATATTTATTGGCAATTTTTCTGGGATTTTCTGTAATATTCTCTTTTCTCACGCTGTGATTGATTTGTAAACAATCAAGCTTCAATTTACAAATAACATCCGTGGAATGAATAGTCGATAAATCTATTTATTTAAATGCATTAATAAACAACTATTTTGCTGTGAATAAATGTATTTAGTTGCCAGAAAAGAGTGCGTGTTTCTCTGCGTGAAGAATGATCAGCAGATAACAATTTTACTTCGTTCTGCTCTGAAACTGTGCTCCAGTGGAACGAATGAAAACTGCTGCTGCTGACGATGGTGACGATGGGGGATGCGCTACGAATTGAAATTCGGTTTAGTTGGAAGTTTTTGCAATGGGGAATATTATGAAATGTGTGCAGAGACTTTCGTCGAGTGGAATTTCGCTCTGCTGTGATGGTTGCCTTTTATCGCACATACTTCTCTTTGTATCTGATGAATTGAGTTCACTTGCATTGTGCCACATGTGGGAACGATTACTATCCAATGCACAAACATACGACGTTCGTACTCACATTTAATCTCAAACACGTCAATCATCTGTTGAGAGTGTCAGTCGAATGCTAGTGACGATCATCATCCATGCCAACAAATGATGAATATCGAAATTAAGGCGTGAAACAAGACACTGAAAATTAAATGGTGACAGAACGGCGATTATAAGGCGATGGCGATCAATGATTATTACTGTTTCATGGGTGATTCTATAATATTAGCCACTATTCTCATGATGATATCTTGAATTGTGGCTATTGTGAACGGTTTGGAGGTAATATTGATGAGAATATAGAGAAAAAAAGAATTGATAGTGAAGTGAGGAAATGATAAAACTGTTAAGATACTTTTTAATCATTAATATTTTTTCATAGATCAAGATAGAACTTCATGTCCTTTTTTCGCACCTTCGAGCCAATTATAACAAAGCCCTTGAAAATCATAAAGTCCTAACCTCTATATAATCCATATTTCATTTGTGCTCGCGTGCCACTTTAAGCAACGTCGTGTCGTTGCTTCTTTTAGAGAAACGTTTTATAAAATTAAATTGCAAAAAAAAAACACTGAAATTAAATTGATGTGCTTTGTAGTCATTTCTACTTCTCAACGACGCAAACAACCAAGCAACTTTCACCACACGTACCAGTACCAAAGGCAAGGGAAGCTAACCTCTTAACCTCCTTGATAGTGATTCACAAAAACGTTTTAACCTCATGAAAGCTGCAACAGACGATAACGCTTCACACCAGCAGCGAGTGTATGCAGCCACCTTCTACGCACGACAAGGCATCTAATCTAGTTCATTAAAAGCTGTGTGTGCAAGGATCAAGACCATATCAACAACAGGTTGCAGCAACAGGATGAATTTTTTCACAAGGATGGAAATTCCCATTCCTTTTTTTCTAATTGTTCTCCACAACTTGAATAATAATAATTTGAGATGAAAATAAAAGCAAAGGAAAAGGAAGAGAAGTCGAAGAGGCTTTCGAGAGAGTGAGAGAGATGACAAGCATAGAAGGAGCGTCGTAGAAGGAGATAGAAGAGGTTCGGGGACTGGAAATTGCGGTGATGATGGTGACGCCAACGGCTGAAACGACGATGGCTTTGGTACGAGCTCACGAGGAAGTCTGCGAATGACAGTGAAATGTGTGCGTTTGAATGGAGCTCTGTTCTTTTCTATATCCTTGTATTGCTAAAACATGCGAGTGTGTGTGTGGGTGGATGTGTGCTCATACAAAATTTATTAAACGTGTATACAGAGTATAAATTGTACAGCTTCGTATTCTATAGAGCAATTATTAAAGTTGAATGAGTTTGGTACACGTTCGTTTTTCACTCGGCAAAGAGCGAAAAGCAAGCGTCGTCGAGACTCAGCATCATCACCTTTTTTATGAACACCACCACCTCAATTTATAATTCATTATTTTGCAATTCAGTTTTACTATTCAATTTTACAATTCAATTTTTCAGCACATGTTAAAATAATTTAATCTTTGATAAAAAATTTCGATGAATTATTAATAATTTATGATAAATTTGCAAAGGTTTATTTGTGGAAACAAGCAAAAACAAATCAATTAAATAAATTTAAGTTTAAGACTTAACATGGATTCAGATTTAATTAAAACTTCACTACATCCAACCACAAATTTGCAAATATCACACGCTTATGCAAGAGCTTTCATGTTTCTTAGTATAAAATTTATGAAATAGAATATTTAATATTATTTGTAATACGCTGCTTCGTCTATATTTTGGTCTCTTCTTCCTTTTCTTCTTTGTGTTCATTCATCCCGGTCGATTTCTTTTGAGCCAAGCAATCAGATTGACTTACATTGGAATAAATCTCCTGTCCAAAGCGAGAGCTCATGAAGAATTGAAGCTGCAGGATGCTGCAACGTAGATGCAGATAGCTGAGGGAAGGTTTAGACCTGTCCCGCTCTCGTTCTCTGCCC
The DNA here is from genome assembly GCA_937620795.1 of Thecophora atra. NCBI lineage: Eukaryota > Metazoa > Arthropoda > Insecta > Diptera > Conopidae > Thecophora > Thecophora atra. Next base: position 40,839,808 of record OW569401.1, on the reverse strand, counting down.
ATTTTTCGCACCCCTTTTGTTTTTCATTGTTTTTACATTTCGTTTGTATTTTAAGCCAGAGAATCCTCGGGCCTGAACGCTCGATTTTATACCCTCTAGGACGCATTTTGCAGCGGAAGGAGGCGAAACGAAGCAGAGGGCTGCTATGAGGCTTGTTTCTGGTGATGCCGTGTCGTAAGTCGCTCAGCTCAGTCGTTGTGCCGTTGGGTTTATTTACTTGTTGATTTGCATGAAAAATACATGTGAGTGTGTAGCTTTGTTTGGATGCGATTAGAGCTCTAGGCTGTGCATGTGTGCGCGCGCTTTTTGTCACTTAGGAACAGCAATGAAAACAAAATAGTAAAGGAATTTAAGCAGATCCCCAAAGGATCCTACTGCTACTGGAGCATTGTTTGCATTTGCACTTTGAGCTCTTCAATATTTCACGACTCTTTAGGTGCTGAAACTTAACCAACGCCACTCGCTTTAATGTGAGTGAAAAAGTATAAATGCAAGCAAAAGTAATGCTATGGGTCTGCATGTAACTTCTAAAAATTTTTCTACGCTTTGTCCACGTTTTAGTCGTAATCCCGAGATTACAACACTTTGTTTCGTCCCTCCTAAAATCATCCCATACTAAAAACATGTCCAATAATTTATTCATTACGTTTGTCATCACGTTTTGACATCCTTTTAATGTGTGTAATTACAAGTCCCCGCAGAGGAGGACATCTTCTCTCTAAATGATTTAATTCCCCTCAACTTGCTCCTGTTTCTGACTCTCTTCTGGTTCTAAGAGGACGTGATTGTTGCTCCAGTGCTCCTCAAATTTAATCACTGTTAAATTCGCTGATTACGTTTGACTCTTAGCCACAAGTGGTCATTATCGGTATTTCTTACGTGTTTCATTAACGAAACGCACAGAAAATTTAAATTAATTGGTAATTATGGAGGCTATTTTGGAGATGTCCAATAATAGCAATTTCGTAGTTACAATTCCAATAGTAAAAGAAAAAGAAAGGTTAAAGAAGAGTACGAGTATGTTACATAATGTAGGGTATTTCTAGATTAATTTTGTAAATCCTTGTACTGTTATCAGGTCCTCTAAAAACGTATTTATAGTCTCTGTCTTTATACTTTTTATTATGTTCTTTTATTTCAATTATAAATATTTTGTCACAGGATTCAACAACGACAAAAATTCTTGGGAACATAGAAAACAAATTTCAGTTTTTGCCCACAAAATTAATAAATTATGAAAAAGAAAACTTAAAGTTTGCCCTAAATGCTCAAATTTTTATAGAGTTCACGCCTAAAGCCTAAGCCTAAAGTTTGAAGAATCGTCAGCGAGATCGCCTTTGTTGCTTCTACGTCTGCGAATTGTTGTGATGTTGACGACGGCGAGACGAATAGCAAGGTTGTTTTTGTCTACCTGGCTACTTAATGGAGAAGCGTGTAAAACGCGCCTTCGACAAATTCACAAGCTGAGCCGCTTCTTCCTCTTTTTTTACACGATTCACGATAAAAAACGTGTTGCTTCGAGCAGTCGTTGTGAAGTTTTTAGTTGGTTGTTTTATGTTTTCCGATAGACCTTGAGTTTCTTGTAATCGGAAACTCTAGTAGCAAAGGCAACACTTGATTTTCTGGTAAATGTATTGGCTTCAAACTGAAGTCGTCTGTCAGAAAAGTTGTTAAACAGCACGACTCACAATATTGTTTTTTAGCAAATGCTGAGATTTTGATAGCTTTTTTCTATTTGTTGATGAAATGAAATTGGATCAATGTTTGTATGTATGTCTATAAATGTCAAGTGATTTTGCCGGCCGGTAAAGTTGCTTGACCAGTCGTCAATATCGTCGTCATTTGGCTCATGTTGAGGTTTTTCAACTTTTCTATTTGCAGAGTCTGCATTTTGATATCATGTAATTGTTTCTTTTTCAGTTTTATCGTTTTCTAATTTGAGTGATATCCACGATGATGTCATACCTCGTTTTATATGAGTATTTCTTTTTTTTTCTCTTTACCTCTTTCAGTCTGTTCAGTCTCTTTTTGATCGTCTCTGTGTTAACGGATTTTTTTCCATATTTGTTGTTCGTAGTTTTGATATTGTGTGACCATTGAGACTGTGAAATACGAGTTAATTTTACATTTTGCTATTATTCCATGGTCTGCGCTATACAGCTGACACTTACACAGGTTTTTGTCCATTTTTCTGGGCAAATTATGGAGAACATTGCAAAATTCCCACTTTCGTATAGCAAAATAATACATTTTTTGGTTTTATCTTTTATAAAATAATTATTGTTACACTATATAATATTTGTATTATTTTATGTATTATTTGGAAATTTAAATTCATCAATACACCTTAAATGAAGTGGATAGCAATGGTATATAGTATAGTTATTAACAAAAACACCATTATACCTTCGATTCCGTACACTTTTCTCGATTTGAAATGAAGTGGAGTAGTTATATTATTAAAGAAGCTTCTAGAGAGCCATTAGGATCTAAAAAATACAGATAACTTATTTCCAAGAAAACAAATGCTTTTAGGACACTTTATAAATATTTTTAGGTACAGGCTTGATAGAGGAGGATATTCTGTAAGTGTAATAGAGTCCCTTTAACATTATTTCCTACATTGTTCTGTAGATGTGAATTTTTAAGGAGTTATGAAGAGTTTTATAATAAAAATTTTTAAATAATTTTGCTTTATATGAAGTTAAATTTATGTGTCTCAAGCGCATTCATTTGTTGTGTTCTGAGAAATGTCATTAACATCATAAAAGCTAAGCTTTTTCTTTCTTTTTATTTAATTTATCGACAGAAATTGTTGTTTATATTGCGAAAAGCTTTGAAAGGTTCCCAAAACTCATTAATTTTGGTTAAACTTGCTTTAAACAAACACAAAACTGAAATACAGAAAGAGAAGAAAAAAAATCTTACAATCCTGTTCTCTACAAGCGCAAAAAAAGAACAGCAAAAAGTGTTGAAGAAGTTTCATTTAATTGTGTGTTGGGGCCACAAAAATTCCACAACAAGCAATCAAAATCAGTTCAATGCGCCGCTGCAAAAAGGTTATTTAAGCCTTTAATGAAGAAAGAGGCGATTGATTGAGGATTCTATATAAATCGGGTACCTCGGAGTTCTCAAAACGTTATTTATATAAAAAAAAGGATGTTTTAGAAGTAATTTTTCATAGTTTGTAAGGTATTATTAAGTATATAACCTCCCAACAATAAATATAAATTTTTTAATGATAGTATAAATTTTTTTAATATTGTTTTATTTATTATTTTATTTTCATTTTATTTGGTTTCTTTCATGATGCGGAATTTAGGAGTGATTTGCTGCAGACTCTTTATTTCTTGGTGCTTCTTTTACTTTTCTTTCCTTGGTTTTGACTTTTTATATAACAGATATAATTCCATTCCTTGGTATTTCTTCAGCAGAACCTTGTGTATAATTGAGTTGATTAATAATATGTTGTGTCATTGGTTTTTGTTCTGTTGTCTCCCATTCTCTTTCTGCTGTTGTACAATTCATTCGTCTTTCATGTATTTCGGGTTTTTCTCCTGTTTCTGTCCATATACAAAATTTATAAATATTTTAAAATACATAATATATATAAGGCTTCGATGCATGCGTTTCAGTTGGATTGCGTTGCGATGTCGCAAACGATCCTTTGCTCAACCATGTTCAAGGTCAAACGTGACTCGCCGCAGCTTATCTCTGATCCAAGCATTATTAAGTAAGCAAATAACGAACAGCATTGTTTAGAATACACAACAATAGAATATTTTATATTGAAGATCTTTTGTATGGGTTTTGCTTTTATTCTGTGGCTGAATATAAACAAATAAAATATAGAAAAAAAAACAACAACAGGTTAAAAAAATCACAAGTCTACAAAACAAAAAAAAAAGACGTACGAATTTACGAATAATTTATTTATTAGATATAATAAATATGAGACCTCGTTGTTCTGCTGTTTATTATAAAAAATTGCAAAGTTTTAATTTTATTATTTTCAATACTTTTTCAGTACCGTATATATCCATCATGGTGCATTACTCATTATTAATATTACTGTTAATTAGGAGACAATCACTTCCTTGTTTCCTCTTTAAAAGTTTCTAATTAGGAGCCCCGACTAAAGACTAAAATACAACTCATATTTTGTTACTTCTTCAATACGTTTCAGAAGGAGTGGAATTATTATCACGATCTTAATACAAATCGATCCACCTGAGACTGCATCCTTTACACACGTCTGTTCTCCGCTTTCGCGATAAACTAATTCATCCTTTCAAAAGCAAACAAATCTGAGTGTTACGTGTTGTCATTTGTTGAAAACTTATTGTTGAACGCATCGTGAACGTTTCGCTGAGCCTTTCCTTGGCTTAAGCCAACCTGCTTCTGTAGGAAATTGAAGAAAAAAACGCTTCCATAGAAGAGTTGATGTTCTCACTCCAAGAGATGTATCTTTGTGTTGCTTTTGTGTTGTGTATAGCGAAAGGTATTGCTCTATCACGGTTTCTGTGTGCGGCTCTGTGTGCATAGACGTTAGACAAACAGTGAACACGTCATGTGTTTTCATTTAATTTGTGAAAAATGTTTTTTCTCCCATGCAAAGAAAACTTCATCCAAGCGGCTAACAACTGAGCAGAGAGCTCACGGTTTCCTCAGCGGAGTCACATATACAAAAGCACTCAAGGTACATATGCACATATATATATACATCAAAGCTTCTCCACGTCTCGGTTGGGTTTTCTCCCAAAATTTTCTCAAAACACAGACGCTTTTTTCAATGATTTTTTCCTGAAATGAGTGAATTTTCTAGTATCCGTCAAATATTATAAAAAGAAGAAGAACTTGTCTTTTATAATGCTAAAAACTGTTTAAAAGAGGATTTATTCTATCAGACAATTTATATTGATTCAGAGTTTGTTTAGAATTTTAATATATCTCCGATAAAAACCTCAATGCTCGATTATAGCTGAAAACTATAATTAAATTTACTTCTAAATGCTTTACTAGATTCACATGGTAACAATCGTGGCAATTATCCCAGCTGGGGATGGAAAAACGCATTTTTAATGGTGATCGAAAGAAGTTCTCAAGTTATTGTTGCTCTACGTGTCCGAATTTAAATGATGAGAGTTAAATTCAGTTGAAACGCTCTCGGACATCTGAAGAGCTTCATTAATTTAGTATTTTAATTATTTAATCGGAGATACATTTGTAATACTAAATATACCGTGCACATAAAGAAAAGTTTCTACTTTTAATTTCTTTTTAATAGCTGCCATTTAATTTTTTTTATTTTTAATTTATTGTTAATAGTTGCAGTTGTATTTTTTTTTGCCTACTACGATTTCTTTAAATTAAGACGTTATTTCAACAACAACAACGCCAGCAATTTATGATGGGAAACAATTTCCAATAACCAACATTGCAACTGGTAACAGCGCCATCTGTTATCGTGCTCTATCCCTTTGCACTGATGTCCTATATTATGTGCAATGATATTTGTGTTACCTTTGGTCTTTCATTGCGACCGAGATAGGTTGATATTACGTACGACAGAAGTGAGCGGAAGACGGAAGGTAAATTACGAACGAGTCCATTCGTAATGCAGTGTGATGCAGTTTTAATAAAGACGACATTTCTGCGAGTCTTCCTCTCGACAGCTATTAAAAAAAAAAACAAACAACGAGGAAAAAAGCAGACACTTTACATGAATAGCAATAGAAATAATTATGACGATGCACTTAAATAATACATGTACGACTGGGAAAGAATATGCTATTCTAAATCGAAAGCATGGTTGTGGGGCTCCAACTTGAGCTGGTTCTTGTACTAAGGTGACTCTGAAATACCCAAGTGGAAATGAAAAAAATGATGGAACAATTAAAACGGATAAGAGTCTAGTATAGGCCAATTGTATTAGGCATAGCCATTAAGACTTGCCACTTATGTAATAGTAGATATTTCTTCCTTTGGAGGTTCTACCTAGATGAAGATTCCTTAACATAAGGTCAGAAAAATGTTGATTATGTTGCAATTTATTTTTGCAGGGAACTGCAATATTACTAAAAACGCTAATTAAATATCGTCGTTATTATTGCGACAGTCCTCTGTCTGTTGTCTACCGTTTGGAACACATCTAAGAGGTATTTCTTTACCCGATGCAAAACAATTCTCTGATTTGATGAAAATTAATTTTAGAAGAATGATACAGTACAAGGTGCTTTCTCAGGAATGCCTTCACCGTTCCGTTACATCTTTTCCCGTGTAATAAAAAAGGACACCCTTTTAATTGCAGAAAATTGGGTAGAACGTTATACAATGTCTCTACCCTAAAAATCCTATACTACGTAGACAATAATCAAGTTAGCAAATCATATCGTCTCCAAAGAGTAACTTAAAGCGCAATGTCATTTGTTTCTTCATAACGTTTCTACAAAAATAAATGAAGCCAACATTATATATGTGAAAGTACTTGTCAGTAGTTTGTTTGTTACATTTCGTTTTCAGAAATTGTGCAACATCACCAGCGTTATATAAGAAATATTGTCGCATATCTAGGAAATTAGATTCTTATCTAGTCCGCAAGTAGTTAATTTTTATGAGTAATTAGCAGATTACCGAGTTTATCCAGTAAATGTCATTAATCAAGTAAATATTCTGGTTTGGAGACCTAGCATTATCAAGAAAATTATAATCTTACGGTGAATGATGAGTGCAAATTCCCAAAATTTAATAATCTTTGTCGATTAGTTCATGTTGCACTTCATACAACTTCGAAATAGTTGCATTTCGAAATATTTCCATCATTCTCTAGAAGGAATAAAAGTCATGCAGAAAGACAGCAGGTTGCTTATAAGCAACTGTACACATTATGAAAATCTCAACTTGATGAAAAGTAAACAAAAACTTGGAGTTGTTGGTAAGTTTGTTGCGTTGATGTTTTTGGCATCGCTGAAAACACACCTAAAATTTAGTAAATCTCTCTGCTACAGATTTTTGGTATGCTTGTGGGTTGTGTTGGTTTCTGTTGTTGGTGGAAGGCGCTAGTAACTCAATCCGCGGTCTTATGGCGAAACTTTTCCATTATCATGTGTTTATTTTGTTGTTCTATTCTGAAACCCTGAAGCAAAATATGTACTTCATATTTTACCCTACTGGCGACATCATTTCTTAATTTCAATTATATTTATAATCATTTGAAGGTTACATAATTCCTCTTTTTATCTGAAGTATTTTTTCTAGATTAATGCATAAAATGATTTTCGTGCATTAGATTGTCTATTTGTTGTCCGTATTTCCTTATACTGCTCTAGTTGATTGTAATTTAATTAATTTTAATGAAAACTTAGATCAGAAGCAATCGCATCTGATGCGATACAGGACGAAGTTCGGTAAGTGCAACTCTTTTTGCTGTAACAGGGAACAGAAATCCTACACGCGATACTGACGATACAATAATATATTTAAATAAAATATAAATATTGTATAGGAAAATATTATGAAAAATCTATCAAAAGATTTGCAGAATGTGACTGCTGCTGGATGAGGGTGATTATGATGATGATAATGAAGTTGTTTCATCGTTGAGATTCCCAGCCAAAGGAGAATGACTGTACGGAGTCATCTAATCCAGAGTGGTTCTTCTCCTTCCTCACGTGATCCGTGCCAAAGGCAACCTATGCAAATAGACTTGAAGAGAATCCTTGGTCTTATTTTAGATGACTGTTTCGTTGGCTGAGTGTTCCCTGCACTATCCTATAGAGCTATACAGGTGCAGAGGTACTCGTATATCTGCGTTCAGCTTCTGTGTGCACAAAACTAACATAATCATCACTTTCTGCTGCCGGTCCGTGGATGCTCGGAGCGTACGAAAGGGTTTTATTTTACGTCTTCATATTTTGCCGTGTTGTGCGTTTTCCATGATACTGACTTATTTACCAAGTGTGTTTATTTATATCTTTTCCCTTTTCCTTTTTCATCAGGAATACATCAAAGAGGTAAAAAAGATAGATTCTACTAGCCAAAAAAATAGGAAAGGAAAAGATCCAAATATCATGGCAGAATTTCTTTCTGCAGCATCTCATTTCTTTTCATTTCGATTCCTTCAATTTCTTAACTCTGCTTTTCAATTTCTTTTTCAATCTTCCGTGTGAAGCCGTAGTTTGTTGCGTCTTATAAATTTATTCGAAATCTGCATTTTATTTATTTATAGGTTTTTTCGCTAGTATCACTTTTCTTGAATGGATTCCGGGATTTTCCTATTGCAACAAGTAAGAGTTTTTTATCTTTTTGCTTTGAGTCTTCTCGTGGTTCTTTCTGCTCATCTCTTTTTTTGCTTATTATTAAAAATTTCTCAGCGTGTTTAGCATCATTCTTTTGATAAAGTTTAAGAATTTATTCTAAGACAATTGAAGTTCCTTGAAATCTCCAAATCTTCACTTGCTGTTTCTCTATCTATCTCTCTACTTTTCTTTCTCTCCTTTCTTAACTTTTTCAATAAATTTCTGATGATTTTTTGCAACGCTTTTCGCAATTTCTTTCCTTTTCATGCATTTTTTTTTTTTTTAATTTTGATGTTTTCCTAGCTTCCGCAATAAAATCTTCAGCTTTTATATAGCCACACGAAATTCACATCTCGAATTCGATTTATTCAACTTAAGTGCTTTTCAATTGCAGGATTCATGTTTGCAATGGATGCAGTTCTAGAAATTTGAGCTTGCTCCTCGAATCGTCTCGGATTCCACAACAGACATCGTGATCTCTCGAATAATGATGCATATTTATTTAGTGTATTAGAAGAAGAATATTATTCAGTGTTTCAAAGAAACGTAATAATGAAACTTGTATGGTTCTTTCATGGCCATTTGGCAGTTGATTGCTCTTTTTTATTCTGTTCCATGACCTGGCTTTTTATTGCATCTGTCGCTCTGTATTCTCCTTCTCATTACCCTTCTCTAAAGGCTGTTTAATGCTATACTTCCTGGAATCCCATCAGTTTTGTCTATCATTATCAATTGCAATGGAATATGTTACAGAACGGGAATTTTTGGGGGAACATTCATGTAAAAAAGAGGGTACTAACAAGTGCTCAAAGCCGTATCGACAGATAGCCTACATGAGAAGCTTGAAAGCAGAACCAAAAGCGAATCCCGGGGTGGCTACCTTTGACAACAACTCGTTGACCTGTGACCAAGACCAGCGTTCAAAGCGCTGTTCACGTCTTTTTTGCACCAAGGAAATCATGAATGTGCTCATTGTGTGGTTGAGTGCCCTTTTCCCAAGGCGTGGCATGGTGCTTTGCGTAGCCACTTGAATGACTTTAACAGCCATTGAACTCATTCTTTGTTTAAATTGCTTTTGCCTTAATATACATACTTGTTGATCAATTGTAAACGTAGTCAGTTAAAGATTTCCTTAAAAACTGTTGTTGGTTTTAATTCCTTTGTCGGTTACGAATTTATTTACCTGCTTTCTGTCTTCTTTTGCCAATTTGTTCGACACTTTCTCATTGCTTTTGCGATGACATCGTGTTGCCTCACTAAAATGACATCGATTTTCAGATAGCGGCAACAACAAAAAGCGAATGCAACAATAATTTAGTAGGAGCATTCATAAACTTGGCAGCAGCGATTATTAAGTGGTTGACATTGAATCGTTTGGGTCGATTGGATCACTGATCGGTTGATCGTTCAGTTGGTTAGCTGATAGGTCGAGGTAAAAGCGTTGATAATGCTCCGTGTTGATGTTCAATACCTTTTGTAAATGAATTTTTGTGATTCTCTCTATGTTGTTGCTATTCGATGAGCTTTCAGTAAAACTCTTGTATGTACTTACTTCGCTTTGTTAATTATTTAAAATTTTAATGTGTCTGCAATGGGGTTTGTACTGTAGAGGTTCCCCTTCCCTCGGCACTATAATCATTCAGTTTTGCTTGGTTTGCGCATTTTCAATAATTCCTTGTTTGCAATGATTGTGCGGATGCTTTCAAGCCTTCATTTTTATCTTGTTGCCGGTTTTTCTGCTGTTGTTTGCACGTAGAAATTAATCTGCGGTTGTGTTTTTTTAGCCTTCATCATTAGTCCTCGAGAAATGATGGTCAATATTAAAAAATAAATATTTAAATTTAATACCTGTTCATTGCTGTGCATGTTTCCCAATGCATTTGCATTGTGCTGTTTTACAGCATCATTAAATAAATGTTTTATTGAATTATTTTGTGAAAAATGATTATTTTGTTTTGTTTTCGCTTTTGTAGTTTTTTTGCAACGACTACTTAATGCCATAGAGTGAATAATAGTATGAGGTTCATATGTGCATATGTAGACGCATATGTAAGACGATTACTTTTCTATTTTTATTTCGATTTTTATTTTTTGTTGTTTTAATGTTATTAAATAGTAAATTGAATTTTATCATCTGTATTTTTCTTACCTTTTCTCTGAAATTTATCAGAGTTTATGTGAAAATTTGACAAATAGAAGCGGCAAGGAGACAAATTGACAGACGACCGAAGAATCTTTTGATGAAACACAATGTGAGGTCACGAAATATAAAATGACTGACAAATGAACAGCTGCTGTTGTAGTACGAATCCTTTTTGGTCGTTTGCTGCATTGGCACTTGTTGTCACTAGTCAGATGTTGTCCTCATTCCTGTATTTCCTGTGGAAGGTCTTCGGTTGCTTGTGGCCAGTCAACAAAGATAATAACCACAGCAACAATGTGCAGGCAACGTTCCGAAATAAACAAGAAAAGCCACAGCTTCATACAAGAAGCAAGAACTAGCAGGAACTTGTCAAATTCTGCCATTTTCCTGCCACCTTCGATTTAACTCTGTGATGAATGATTCGGTGATCCTCTGTTGTTGTTGTGGTTTGTGAAGTTGGTGCCTCTTCTTCTGCAATAGCCAGTGTTTTGTGTAGCTTGTAGACGTTCAGAGCGTAGATCTTTAAAAGACACTTATGTACATAATATCCGTTGCATACTTTTGGGTGTCGCTTTTGACGTATTCCCCTTCAAATGGACACGGACTTTAGGATATGTTGGCAGCTTCTATGGTTTATTGGTTAATTTCCATTGATATATCCACCGATTGTCGTGATGTATTCATAACGTTTTTAGAGCTAGCTTTGGTAGGAAACCTGCTCTTTAGTTGATTGATGTAATTGCTTTTTCAGAGACTAGGAAACGATTGTCGATCTGAGTGTATATTTCTTGTAAACAGTTTTCTTGCCTTCAATGAAGTTTCTTTAAGATCAATTTATTTTGAAAGAATCTGATAGCCATGAATTTGAATTTGAGGAATTTTGTATGATTTTCGTAAATTATTTACGTTTAATTAATTTGCTAAATCAACTGTCAACAACATTTACACTTTGACGCTGTCACTTTGCACTAACTTTTAGTTTACAAACTAACAAAGCAAAACAAAAACAGACAGCAACCAGCAACCAACAATTTATCTAAACTTCAACTTGTTGTGGATTTCTGTAAAATTTTGACGTTTTAAAATTCCTGATTAATTTTGTGCTTTTAGACAGTTCTAAAGTTGCTTTTCTCCTGCTCTACGATAGTTTGTATCTCTTTCTCCACACGCAGCGAGTGATTTTGACATATTTCTGTTTAGTTATCTTCAATATGTGTGTTCACGAAAATTCCTCAGGCGATTTATGTAAAATAGCTTCTTTCTTCCTTAATGTGTCAAAATTATTTGCAGGCGTCTTTAAAATCTGCATTTTACGTTTATGTCAAACGTCTATCAAGTAATTATTATATCTCATTGGAATTTCCATGCTATTCTCTTCTTTCGTTTCCTCTTATAAACGCTTTCATGTTTTAATTAAAAATCCTGCGATTTCAAAAAACACCTAAAAGTATGCATTTCTTCTATGGGATTTAAAAATTATTCGCTCTTCTTTGCATTCATCTTCTTTCGCTCTTCTTTTCATATTTTTATTAATGTTTTGTTTACTTATTATTTCACTTATTAGTTAAATTGCTTGTTGCATTGTATTTCTTCTACGTAAGATGCCTTTTTTTAATCCTAGCTTTTTGTGATTTTCGAAATTACCTAAAAGTATGCACCTCCTTTACATCTACTGAAATCTTGACATTAACAGGTTATCCTTAAACTGAAAATCTATTTACAATAATACCCAATTAATAATAAATATTAATTTAACTTATTATTTAACTTTCTTTTATACTTGTATTCTCTAAATCTGCTTTTTTATTATTTTATATTAACACTTCACTCGCTTACTTATATTATTATTTTTCCTTCTTCTCTCTTTTATACTTGCAGGTAGCGACCATGATGTCCTGCTCCCTTCCCATGCCTTTGCCGATACTTCCTTCAACGTTGCACGCTGATTTCCCTCCGATTCATATTGGTGTTAAGGTAGGACGCAACATTTATTTAATTTTCTAGACACTAATGTTAAATTTCGCAAATTGTAAATGGAAGAATTGTAAAATTGAAAGGAAATAACAGAAGAAAATAGAGTTTTGATTATGCATGCGTTTGTTAAGAGCACGAGGTCCGTAAAAATCATTGCAAGATTTAGAAAATGTAATAAAATTATGGTTAAGAAAAAGGGTTGAAAACATATATAAAAGAAATCCCTTCGCGTCTAGCGCACGTTCCATTATTTGGTGTTCCCCGCTCATTACATGAACTATTCTGAGGATTTCCTTTCGTCCTTCACATCCTTCCATCGCTTCAAACTGGAGAAGTCAATCGTTGTTAGGGTTTCTTTCTCTATCCACTTGAATTTAAATCATGTACATGAAATCGTAAAAATGCCATTGGATCAGTTTTTAATGATGCTAAAGGACAAATGTCGTCCGCGTGAAATGGAAGCATATTAAAGTGTCATGAACTCGCACTGAATGTGGATGCATAAATTTGTATCCACATGTGAATTCTAGTAGTATACATGTATTTATATTTATGTAGCATGACACTAAGTGGAGAATAACGATGTCATTGCAGCAATGTAAGCAACCCTCCATCGAGGGTTAGAGTGGAAGCGAGAGAAGCTCCAAGCGTCCTTCACCGTCACCTGCTCCTTCCATCACAACTTTGCTCAGTTCCCTTCGAAATACAAAAATGAATAAACAAATAAATATGGAATCAACCACTTTTTCTGTAGAATAAATGATATTTTATATTTATTTATGTACTTTTCCTTTGTTTTTGAATGTTTAATACTGTGGAGCAAAAGGTAGTTGCATGCATCTTTCGAAAGCTCATAGAAGCATGTTTATATTCGTCATTTTCTTGTTTATTTATATTTTAAAGTCCATAGTTCTCCACTACTTCTTCTTTGCTGTTCTTTTCTTTTCTCCGAAAATCTTTACTTTTTGATTATTTAGTTATGTATTTGCTTCACTGCTCAGCAACATCCCGAAATCCCTAAGTTTTTCCTTTGCATCAATAAATGTTTGTCTTTCAATTTTTCGGTGTTGGAAGTATTTTTGCGGTTTTTGTTGCTTAATGGTTTTATTTTCTGTTTCCTGTGAACACAGTAAATACTCTGCATAGTGAACACGACTGCGATTACGAGTAAAGAGTCAAGCTCAGTTCAGAGCAGGACGCACTGCATTTAGTGAAAATAAATGCGATTTTAATTTGTTCCAGTGAAACATTTGCAAATGGAATCCGCTCTTTTTTCTGTTGTATATTTGTTAGTTTTTTATATCGTTTTATTTTTTATCTTTTTGTGAAAAAGTCTCAGCTGTTGCAGGACTTGGTTGATGTTGTCGTTGTTGAGGGTGTTTGTCTTTTGCCTTGATTGAGCACATCGTTTATGGTGACACTGGAAGCGAAGAAAGGCAAGGAAAAGATTGCTGAAATTACTTCTTCGGTTGTTGTTACTGTTTGTTGTCAGTGTAAATGTAATTCATCATTTGACCAGCACGAAAACTAGAAGAGGGAAACGTTCACAGAGTCATCCGTTCGTGTGTCTCCTGCAATCAACAAGTATTTCAAATATTGATGATTTTCGTCCACTTGGTAAAGTTTCTCCAAGGAGAAACCAATGGGTGTGAAGTTGGTGAAAGCGACGGCATTCGACAAGAGACTATGTTGAGGAAAATTGAATCCTTGATAATCAAAATTGCATTAATCATTTGTGATTGGTCAGCTGGCCGTTCGGCTGATTAGTTAGTTGCTTGGTCTAAACGGTTCATCTCTTTTGAGGCAAAACCCAATGGGCCAGTTTTGACCTATTTATTGCCTAATTACTGGCAGCGTAGTAATTATGTAGGGCTTCACATGCTTAAGATTAAACGGATGTTAATGGTTCTTTTTTGAAAAACGATTTGTCTTTGTTTATATTAAAAAAGTGGTCTAAATTTTGTCTTGAATTGGGCGCTTCCTTCCTTATCGGTTTCAGGATTTATTTTCCGATTAAGCCGGGTTTTTTTTTGAGAAATTAAATTACTGAGCTCAGTTGATTCTGGGCCCACGCAAAGCCTTCATATCCTTGATAACTTGACACAAAAAAAAAAAAAAAAAAAAATGTGCTGTTTTATTAATTATATTATCGTACAATTTTTATGCACAATTAACTGCACTTTATATTTATTTTATCTTTTGAATTTTAATTTAATTAACACACCTTTTTAAATCGCTGCCTTTGGCTTTTTGATATTAATACATAGCTCGGTGCTCTTTTCTTTGCTTTCGTATTAAATATGGCTTAGTAAAATTTCGGCAAAATGTCTTTTCATTTTATTCAGAAAGGTTTTTTGATAGAAGGTGCCCATGTATCGCTGTTGCCATTGACAGCCGCAGCTTTGATGAGATCTGAAGTTTTGGAATTTACTAAATAAAAAAAATCCTCGACGATGCGTTAAAAAATGTAGTTTTTCATTGCACTCAATAAATAACGAATTACCGTTTTTATGAAATACAAATTAGATTATTTTAATATTTGTTATTATTTTAAAATTATTTTATAAATATTAATTTACTTTTAATATAATTTTGAGCTCAATTTGATTTTTATATATTTTGAGGTGGGGTCCTTGAGAAAACCTTTTATATGAAAGGAGTAAAAAAAAAAGAAAACAGATTGAATTAAATTTTTATTTGTCCAAAAATTTTTTTTTATTAAAAGTCTTTCTCTTTGTATAATTTTTGGCTAACTTCGATTTTAAAATATTTTGAATAATTTTATTTTTTTTTCTGAAATAATTATAGCTAATTTTCAGCTAAAATTTCTGCAATTGAAGGAATATGAATTAAATATTAATTTTTAAATGTTGCTTTTGGTAGAGGAAATTCATTTCTATATGCAGCGAAATGAATGAAGTTATTAATAATTGACTGGAAATGTTATTTAACAGTTGTGCAACACCAAAGTGAAATCATTTGAAATTCTATTTATGCAAAAAGTCAAAATTAGAAATTCTATTTATGAGCTTTAATTAATGTTATTTATTTAATTGCAATTGATTCTGCCACATAAATACAATTTTTAAATGACAAAAGCAAAAAAAACCAATGAAATAAAATTAAATACAAAATCATTCCGCAGAAGCAGCAAATATTCAAACATATTTTATATATTCTATAAATAAAAATAAGTAATAATGAAATAAAATGCACCGATTGATGCCATCTGCGCCCCTTAACACCGTCCACGTCTCTGCTGCCGTCATGCTTTGCGTTTTTATCTGAATGAAAATAAAAAAAGCTCCTTTGCTACAATTGAGCAGATTTCTTCTGCCAGCGAAAGGGCAACTCTGAATGGAGACTCGCTTCCGGGCCACAGCGACGTATTTGATATGCCTACGTTTTTAATACCTTTCGTTGTGAGCGTTGCTTTATTCTTTTCGTTTTGTCCTTCCACTTTTCTTATAAATTTCCTGTTTTTTATGCTTTTCTTCCATCGATTTTCACCTCTCACCTCCAGCAACTCTCACCATTTTCATGTTGGTTTATTATTAATAATTTAGCTTCGCCCTCGTAGGGCGTCTGTTCGCTCGCTCGGCGTGTCAGTAGATGCCTTCGTTTCTTTGCTTTATTTGGATTTTTCTTTTTGTTCCTCCGGTTGCAATTCCCCATCTCTTCTTCCTCATTCTCTTTCACATATTTTATTTCTTAGAACTTTTGCTTTAAGAAAAATATATTAAAAAACAACAAACAACTCTTTAAATGATTTTCACATTTCTTGAAGTGTTTTCTTTTATCATAGCGCCCCCTTCACCTTACTCCATTTGTTTTCCTTATTTTTCAACTCCCTCGCATTTTCTTTTATTAGAACGAATTTTTCTTATTGTTTGTTTTTCTTTTAGTCGCTTGCTTTAGATTTTATGTGTTGTAAATGGTTTTATTGTTGCTAGGATTAAAGTTGCTAGAATCACAAAAGCTATAGAATTTTATTAGGTTTTTGTGAAGTGGAAATATAAAATATTAATTAAAACGTTGTAATTCGTAAATTCGATGGCCAATCGTAAATTCAACCGTAAATCGTAATTTGAACCGTAAATCGTAAATTCTACCGAAATATTTGCCTTAACATTCCTCGTTTTATTCGAAATTAACAAATTTTATTCAGTTAAACTTGAGGTACACACTGTTTTATATATGTCCGACTTCCCCGGGAACTATTGCTTTTATACTTCGGAAACACCGCAGCTAAATGAAGAGATTGCTTTTTGCTTTTACCATTTAAAGAATTCTGTACAATAGCTTCACATTCTTCCGATTAAATCTTCCTTTCCGATTGTATGTCTTTCCCTGGCGATAATATTCGAAGCTTTTGATACTGAATTGATGAAACAGTGACATTAAAGCGTCTTGTTTGACTGCCAATGATGCCAAACTCAGGCATTTATTCGCTATGAAGTATTCTTGATTACAAAAATTAACAAAAATCGAACTCAGAATAGAAATAAAAGTCTCGTGGATGCTGTTGTCTTTTAAAATATTTCTAAAATTTGTTGGAAAAAGCTGTGTAAGAAAGGTTTGGAAAATTTATAGAAAAACTTTGCTAAAATTTAGAGGGATAAAGGTGAATAAACCACGTAAAGATTAAATATAGATAATCATACGAAAGCCAAGAACCTATTGATGTAACTGCATGTATCTCCCCTTTCAAATCATTCCAAATCTAATACACTGAAGATTAGATTAGCTCTTTATGTGCGCAGAAGCTTTCCAAATAATGGGTTATTACCTTCATAAATATCAGTCACACCAACATCCGTTTTGAGATTTATTGTCGCTGTAAGATCACGCTTTTTTCCGGTAATAAAATACCGTTAAATAAAATAAAACATTTGCGTGCTTCCAAAGGACATAAAAGGACAACATCCTTACAGCTGAAACAATAATGCCGATTACAACAGCATAACGTAACCATGAAAGCAGCAACGGCCCAATATCCAATAAAAATACCTGATACGTGATTTTAAGCGTATGACCTTCATCCCAACGCCATCCGTCACCTCCACGAAACCCACTCAACTCAGCATTTAACTCTAATACAGCCATCAAATATTAGACCTGATTTTATTTTACTCTTTTGTTATTACTTTTTGTGTGGAATAATTATAATTTTTATTGGCTTATCTCACACAAGACTTGCTTTATTTTTACTGCAGTACTTTATCCAAGGCTTTGTCAGTCCTTATGTATTATTGTGGGACGATGGCATTCAAGGTTTTTACGCAAAAAGGGTGAAATAATTCTAAATGTCCTCTTGTGCTCTACAGATTTCATAGGCGTTTACTTATTTACCTACAATCCTTGTATTTCTAAAGTTATTCTGACTACAAACGATTGACTAAAATTTTGATAAAACAACAGAAAACGAAGAAGTAAAGGAATGTGATTGGAAGGGACGAAGGACGAAATGAAGTCCGATTTTAATAGTTTTGCAGCTTTGATTTACCTGAACCTTATGTCACAATTCGTAGAGTAGCTTCCATCATCGCCCGAGTTGACGAACCTACTCCAAACGTTAGTAAGACTGTCCGCCTGTCTATCCGCCTCTTGGTCTGGTCTTTTGCATTATTAAGGACACTTTTCGAGTACTGTTTCATGCATACGTTCATGTCGTGCCGTTGTACTTTATGTTTTACAACGCTGCATGCCTGATGTGAGACTTAGATTATTTTTAGTTCAACTTTTAAGCATCTGTTATTTGATTTTATGTTTCTATGATAGTGGGTGGCGAGGTTAACCCTTCAACTTGTAGGTGCACGAATGTCTGTCCACCCATAGTTAAGCCTGTTGTAGCACTAGTGGCACTGGTGACATTATGATAAGGGAGGGGATAGGCAAATGTAGAGAGCGACAGTCATCAGTTCTTGAAGGCGGTTCTATTAGAATTTGTCTTCTATACTATATACACACGGATATTGCACTATGATTCTCGCACAGATATTTGCAATTGTTCTTTAGCTCAATTTTTATAGGTTTTCTGCTTGCCTTCGGCTTATTGCGTTTCCATCATTAGATCCTGATGCCGTAATCCGAGGTATCTCCAAGTTTGTTTGTGGCATAAATCACAGACTGTTTTTATTGTTGTACTCATATTAATACCCGTACGTGTACGTCATCGTACATCTGCATGCGATGTTTGTTTGTTTGCTTATTTGTTTGTTTGAATTCACGTTTTGTACGTCGTAAAGATGCATAGGTTGTTTCTGTCCTGTGTCAGCAATTTATCGCTTTATTTTTTGCTCACCTACACGCTTATTTGCCGCCTCCACATTTTTGCTCCTCTGCATTGATTTAAAAATAAATTGCAAAATGTACATACGTTCATTTATGTGACATTTTTATCCATGTCCCTATCAGGGAATGTAAGTTAATAATAAACTAAGTACGTTCGCGAATCTTGATATGGAAAGATGTTTTAAATTTTTAAATTAATTATGAATTCGAAGTCTTCTAAATTCTTTGTGGTCCGAAACATCACAAAGAGAATATTTAATATAAATGATAAACAAATCTTTAATATTGTCAGGGTCTATATAATTGATAGATTATAATAATATCTATCCTATACCTTGATATTATTTTGTCAAGAATCTGTGTCTTGTCTTACTGGAAAAACGTAGTATAGGACGTAATATAGTATATATGGAGGTAGAAATCTTCGTATAACAGATGTAGAGCCCTATGGCTTTCTAGATTACCGAAGGAATCACTTTTAGATAGGATTTTCCTTTGGTAATTATAGAAGCAAGTGTAATAAAACTACTCCTTCCATTCTTCGAAACTCATATAAGATAGATATTATATAGCTTTAGATTTTAGCATACCGAAGGCATTACGAAATATTTTAATAATATACGAGGGTTATTATTACACAGAGTAAGATAAAAGCAGATGAATGAAGGACATCTAAGGGGCGAAGAAGAAAAGTTGTATAAATTTATACACAGCATATACATAGATGATAGATGATTAGAACCTGTTGAGATTAGCTCTTAGATACCGGAAGTAAATAAAGCTGCTGTGAATTAACACCACCTCTTTAATAGATTTTCAAAGAGATGTGCATTAGTTATGCACACGCAATTATGTAAGCACTCACGTGGCAGCCAATTTGAAATACGAGTTCCTAGGGGAAGGTGGGTGGAGGGTTGCTCAGCTCAAACACTCTACTGACATACAAATACTTTAGCGCCACGCATTAGCTTTTAAAAAGGTAAGAAGCGCGCTCAACAAACACTTACACAATCGCAGCCACAACAGACACACACTTGCATATGTATTTTGTCGATATCCTCGCACACGTGTGCAACTCAAAGGCTCCCCCATCCTTGGGTTTCAAGTAGCTCAAGTTGGCTTATTATTCGGCGTTTATTTGCATGTGTGTGACATACATATTTATGTGTCTACATATAAATAAATATATAATATATAGCACCGTTTATTTGTTTTTTTTTTTTGTTGTGTTTTTATCTTGTCGGTTTTTGTGTTTGTTTAACTTTGGTGCCAATCTTCCTCTTAAAATCTCAAAAGCTCTTCGCTCGAGAGGCATTTCAAGTGACAAAGAGACGATTTTACTTTTATTATTATTATTATTCATACTATTATTATTATTTAATCTTTTTTTGTGTCTGCTTTTATTTATTTTTGTGCATAGTATTTTTAGTTTTAATGCATTTTGCTTTCTATTTTTTGCATTTATGGCACGAGTTGGCGCAAAATTTTTCATTGCATCGTTTTAGGAGTGACAAAGTGTCGTGTCTCAAAGCCGCCGAGCTTTATCAAGCACTTATAAGGCATGGGAAGGAGAAACGTAAAAAAACACTTGTTGACTTGAGTGGAAAAAGTTCCTCAAAGATCTGGTGTGAAGAGTGATGTGTGGAAATGAGAGGAGGTAGAATATTAGTGATAATTTCGTGGCAGGCCAATTTAATATATAAATTAATAAACAGCGAGAAGGAGAAGAGATGCTTTCTTATTGATTTTGTTGATTGGCTGTATTAAAGATTTCCTTAATCTGCTTAGAGTTCAGCTGTAGGCAGCTTGTAGCAATGAGAAAAATACCCTAAATAATATAAAATATCGAATTTGTCAGCACAGATAGACGCATTCAATCACAGGACAATTCAAGGGTTCACTCTTGGGACCCCAACGATAACAGGAAGCCTCAATTTTCAGCAAGAACAACAGAAGCACAAAAAAGGGGTTTGCAAGACGTCGTTTATTTTTTTGCTCTCTGCTTGATTTGTTTGCGTTGTGTTTATGCTAAATACAAATACTTTGCATATTTTTGGCTTTTCTTCCTTTACTTTTCCCTTCTGCAATCACTTCACAAAGGGAAAAGAAGGAAAACATTTTTCTAAATCTTCTTAGATGGACAAATAACAATAACGCAAAACAGCAAAACACATACAGACAAGAAACAGGGAAAACTTCGTGGTAGTGAACAGTTAGAGAAGAAAATCTGCATCTGAATGAATTCGCATTGCTTTTGCATCATCCTCCTACGGCCCCCAACCCGATTGCTTGTATTTTCCGTATAAATGATTTGCCATTCAGCGCGATGAATTGAGTGCAAAAGAAAAACTTTTCAATTTCCTTGCGGTGTACTTAAGCCAGAAATATTCACGCTGAATTTTTTCTTTCCATCAACACCCACGCCCACTCCCGAGACAGACCCGAAATCACTGGTTGAAGAATGCACTTCGATGGGGTTGTTGTCACGTCACCGGTTGAGTGCCAAGCATTAAGCTCGTTTTATTATTTACACTTCTCTTTGGCTTTCGTTATACTCGTATTGCTTCACTCTCATGTTCTCTCCAGGTTCTTCGAAGCTGGTACTTCTCAGGCATACTACAATAGCTACAAATCAGCAGAAATGTTGGGCTTTTATTAGAATAAATATAATTTTCTCCGCCTGTAATTGTCATTCAAAGCCGCAATAAAGGAAACCATTCGGTATAATTTCTGTAATTGGCGGTGCAAATTGTACCCTTTACATTTTCAATGAGGTTAAGCGAAGAATATTTACTACAAGATTCGAAAATGTGTTTTCTTCGCCATAAATAAAATACTTATTGTGCATAAAGTAATGAAAAAGAGGTAAGAGAATGAATAATATATTTATACGAAGAGGTACAATCAAATCGCGGTAGCTGGAATTAATAGCAGTGATAGGAATTCGATAATGGAGTAAAATAAAGGCAACAATTTTTCTATTCATTAACATATAGTTGATAGGAAGTGCCTTTCTTTCGGTATATACTGAAATACGTAGAGAAGAGATTTTATTTTCTATTTTATTCATTAAATGCATCAATTATTAATCGATGTCTTAGAGTGCTTCACATGCCTTTTTTAATTCACTTCATGAACTTTGTGTGTTACTGAAACAAACGTAAGTGCATCTACATATATGTAATTCAATGTAATTGAAGCAAACAAATCCTTTCGCAAAGTCAAAGGCCAGTTGAATAAAATATTGCCAATTCTTAATTAAGTAGTGAAATGTCTCAATTTATTCATTACCTCTGACTCAGTGAACATCGCCACTGACCACTTTTGGTGTGTACAAGTTTTAATATTTCTTGAAGTGAACTCTGCAAGCAACCGATCTAGAAGAATCCTCGTCTATCCTGCTCCAAGGACCAGCAACAAGCTTTGTAGAAAACTTCTAATTTCTAAACCATTGAGTGAGATCTATTTGCCTTTTTATAAAAACCAATTAAAAGTTTCCCTAAACGCTGTTGCATGCGTCAAGTCAACTTTTGACCTGTTATATCCTATGAAAATATTTATAGAAAACTTTATTCTAAATTCCGAAGTCGAACTTTAAAACTTCTATGGGAAAACTTTTGCTCTAGGATTAAAAAGGAGGAATGAAATTGATTGAGTTAGTTTGTAATAAAACAAAGACGATGAATGTCGACTTCTTCGTGGAACTTCAGGAGAGTCAATTTTACGTTCACAACCCGGAAATGTCGAAAAATATGAACTTGTTTGATTGTTTAACTTGCTTGCGGGTTAACAATGTTAATTATATGGGCGCAAAGATTGTAAAGATATATTGCAAAAAAAAAATAATTAAAAAAATTTGATTCTAAATTATTGCAGAGAAGCTTCGAGGAATTCTAAAAGCAGAAATACAAAGGAGAACAAAACAATAGAATTTATAAAGCAATGTTTTTAAATATAAGAGCACCGTTATTCAAAACTTGGTCCTTCCGCCTACTTAACCTCCTCGAAAATCTCGGTTTTTTTCAGTCATCAACAGATGTCCCCAAAAATAATTTCAACAAATTTTCCCAGTTCGCTGAACTGAAGAAAATCCGTCTCCTGAAGAAGTAACCGCTGTCATTCATGGTTCGTCGTTTGCCGCCGCTCCTTATTCAATGAAGTATAAAATAAGACTTCCGCTTGAAATGGAAACAAGTGTAAAAGAAAAAAGTTCGGGCATATTCTCAGCAATTATGCCCGAACTTTCTGTGAATCCTTTGCCTTCTTCTTGTATCTTTTCGCTATCTTCCTGTGTCAATCCCTGACTAAATTCCTCCTATCTACTTTTCTTCTTTCGTTGTTTTTTCTTAGCGCAGGTTGCTTCAGTCATTTCGTTGGTCATCAATTCATTTTAATTCTATTCAATTTCTTGGATAACTTTCGTCCAAATCAAATCACAGTCTGTCACTGGACGTGCGTTGAACTGAGCTGAACAATAAATTGTCTGCTTACTCGAGCGTCTGTTCGGTATCCATCAGCATCAAATTCGTCTGCTATTTCCCAAAATAAAATGCAGAAGTATTAAGATAAATCCCTAGCATCTGCTTCCATATCATGAAATCAAAATGTCCAACTGTTCGATATCCCTACAGCAGAAAATAAACGCCTTTTGGGTCAATTTCTATGATGGATGTTTACCCTTTCCTGCATTTGTATATTATAATACTAACTCATAGAAAAATATAGTAATTTTTAGTGCATTTATAATGCTTTTTGATTGTATTTAAGGACCTTGAGAGAGTTATCGTCCTTTAGATCCTCCAGTAAATTGTCGGACATAAAAAGTGTCATGTAGAGTGTAGTGAAGTTTTAGCCAAATCGTCCTTTCCTCGTCTTACATGGTTTTCGTTTTCTGTTTACTTTTGCTCACCTTTGGTTGTCGTGTTGAGCCACCAGGTCATCCATTCAGGTCTTAGTTCGTCAACATCTTACGGAAAATTCTCACTTGCTTCAAGGATTTGCTCACAGTTGCATTTTTCCGCTTTCTGTGTCCTCTTATTTATTTATAGATTCAATGGTAGAAAGTAGAAAGGCAGGATGTACGAAAATCAAGGAAATGAAAAGTATATTTTGTGTTGTGTGTTCAGCTTCTGCTTTTCTATCCATCAAATCAGTTAACAGCTTGAAAAGCCCCTAAAATTGGAAAGAATAGAAAGTAAGAAAAAAATTAATATGCTTGGAAAACGAAAAAGATTTCCCAATTGGCATAAAATCCTAAACAAACATTTGCAACATAGCTTTCTGGTTAGAAAATGTTGAACGGTTGGGTGAGGTTGAAAAGAAGAAAAAGGAGAAGGAAGAAAAAAATGGTGCAAAATGGCGATTTTATGCTTCAGTTTCCTTCGGGCGGGTCTTTTATCAGCGTCTTATTGATTTTTTTCCTCTAATCGTGTTTTTGGAAAGTTCTATTTCGTCGCTTTCGGAGAGAACAAAGTTCTAAACTAGTTTTTATCAAATTAGATAGAATCTGGAAATTTTTACTCCTTGTAACTATCTAACCTTACGCGCCCAATTAAAGGGGACTGTATTGCATATTTGAAAATTTTTGTTTAATATTTACATAGAAATTCTGAACGTAAAATTGAGTTTGAATATTCGACATCGAAAAAACAGAACCTTTTAAATAAATAAAAACGAAAACCTCTCTCCTCGTAGATCTTTCAGAGGTACCTTTCAACAGACAACTTACATACATATCAAAAACATTTCCGCCAACAATGGAAGTCAAGCACTGCAAAGTTGTCATTAAATATTTATTTTTATTAATGCAAACAGGATTCGAAAACGCAGTGCTTTTATAGTACATATCCACATTTGCGTAAGCCTAAACTTACTCCCTCTATTATTGTTTGCTAATACTTGATTGTCGGAAAACTGAAAAAGAGGCGATAGTTTGTCTTAGCGCATAATCGGATCCTTTACACGAACAGTTCCATATTCAGTCAAATTACCATCCACGTTAAAGTCTGGTTGGAGTCGTTACTCTGAGAGCATAAGAGTCTTCATAGGTGCAAAATAAGTGAGTGTGAGCCTGTGTGTAGTTGCGTTTGTTTGGGTGTTCCAAGTCTATTATGTAAACCTACGAAAAGACAGATACAGTCGAACTTCCCTATAGTGAAGTCGAAGGGACCACAAAATTACTTCATTATATAGAAATTTCATTATATAGAAAACATAATACATTTTCAAATTTTTATTTTAAGTAATCAGTAATTTCAGTTTGGATTACACTTTTCCATTTTTGTTCTTCAACGAAAGCTTCTAATAAATTAAGAGATTCGAAAGCTTTATTAGATACATAATTTTTCATCTCCACAAAAGTGGTAGGCAGAATTCCCAATTGTTTAGCAATACCTTTTTTTTTTGCTCCACCTTCTTCAACTTTATTAATAATCAACAATTTTTCTTCAATAGAGAGACTATTTCGCTGCGACATTTTCACACTGTTTGTTCACTTAATGGAAGTAACTCAATGCAGGTGCCAAAATTGTTAGTGATGGTCATTTTTTGTCTTTTTCTGTTGTCATTTTCAAATTTCGGGGATGCCCATATAAAGTTTACTTTTCCATCGGAATACAGTGTTACTAATATAGCCAACGGAAAATAATTTGAAAAAATTCATTATAAGGGGACAAAAACGTATGAAATTTGAGATTGCAACTGTAAAACTTGTTCATTGTATAGAAATATTCACTGTATAGAAATTCATTATACAGAGATCAAAAAACACCAGAAATTGAACGAAAAAGCAGTGTACTTGAAAAAAATTCATAATAGGGAGTGCTTCATTGTATAGAAGTTCACTATAGAGAAGTTCGACTGTATTAGTTATTTAAAGTGTATTTTGTATCAAGAAACATTTTTTTATTTTTTCTGTTTTCTATTTCACTTATATTTTCAATATCTTGGACCTAAATTTACAAAAAAATTATATGTAAATATAATTTTATGCTGTGATATATACCTGTTAACATTTTCCCTTATTTTCTTGTTTCTTTTCAGGTGAGTTCATTGAGTGTCGAAAAGCAGGAATGAAAAAATATTCCTTGTTTTACATCAGCATCTTTATATTTCCTTAAATAGAGTCGTAAGTAGTTTTTAAGTAGTTTCTAAGGAATCTCCCATCAATTTAGTAATGAAGGGTATACAATACTTCCCTTTCACTCCTTTCGTTAGTACTAGTGGGCAAAGTGCTGTAATAATTCACTCCGATCGAACATTTTCATCAATAATTCCTTTGGTAGGTACCCATCAAGTGTTATTACGGGCATCCTCCCGAATATGAGGGCGAACTCCATCTTCTTCTTCATTTGTCCTTGTTTTTATTTTGCTTTTCTGTCCTTCAGGAATGTTTGGCGTTTTGCGTTCATTGACTGGTTTTTCGTTGGTGTTTTTATTGTTTTTTGTGTGAAAATTGATTGCAAAAACTTGGCTTGAAATTCGAAAACTTTATTATTAGCGAACCAACAACACGCCAGGAAACATAATGTTATTGTGTGTTTGGATACTTCCGAATAGGGTTTAAAGACAACACAACGCCGCCCGTTGTTTCTCTGGACGGCTTCCTGAAAGTGAGAAGATTCACTGGTGCTGAGTGGACCAACGGAATATCCACGAATACAGACATACAACTATCTATCTATAAGTGTGTATGTACACGAAAACTTTCGTTTCGGACGAGAACAATGGAATTTATTGTTGTAGCGCTCGTTAATGTTCTCTTTTCATGCATCGTAAAACTTTGAAAATTCTGCGATAAACCTCTGAAAAGATATACTTTCTGTAGCTGTATTTACAAAAAAAAAGGGGAAAAGGAAAAACATCTACGAAAACCATGAAGTTGCTGTTCTCATAGAGATAAAATTTCCATGAAATTGTCAACTATTTGACATTTTCAATATTTTCCAAAAATGGTTTGCTTTTTTCAATTTGTCACAGATGATCGTTCAATGATAATTATGACTCTTTCGAGTTATGATATTTCATAGAATAGAGAATACTTTGTCTTACTTCATAGAATAGAGAATTCTTTACCATATCACATTCAGTGGCTCTTACACATTTCAAATATTTATGCGTTTATAAACTTGCATTTTTGTAATCATCTCTATCCAAAGCGTCTTTTTCTTGCTACTCACTCACTTGCTTGGACTGCAATTTGCCTAATACATTGCGGACTGGTTTCTTGTCTCCTTCAATGCCAAGTTTCCAGCCTTAAACCTGAAATATGGACTTAAACAGATTCGACCGTCATTTCTTTGCATTGCATAAAGCAAACAACATCACGGCAACATGCAGCGTAGAAAATAACTTGCAGTGTCTGTCTATATGTTGGACGGACGCACCAGTTAGTAGTCGAACGCAGGTACAACCACGTCGACCATGACCATGATGCCGTGTCTGGATAGTCGTCGGTGCGCCGCAGCACTTCGCAACCAGATCACTGACGATCGCGGAAATTAAATGCATGATGCCACGATAAGCAAAAACAATCTACAGACAACGATCCAGACTTCTATATACCCCAGAATGAAAAGGAGTACGAGTAATGGATGGAGGAAGATAAATGGCAAGCGGGCCGCCGCATAGTTTCTCACTCTTTATCCGCTGGTGCAGTAGCTTTAGCATGACATGCATCGTTCTGTAAACGATCAATGGCGTCTTCAAGCGTGAAACACAATTTTAGGGTCAATACACGCTGCAACATCGCAGACTAAACTTGGCTCAGTCACGGTTTGCATTTTTCTAGCAATATTTTTCTTGGTTTTATCTGTTTTCTACATTTTTAATTGTGTTTTCAGTTTCGTCATCGTCTGCAAAACCAACTTTTCACGTTGTTGCCATTGGAATTAGTCTCGGTCTATGTTGTTTCAGGAGTTTGTTCAATTCATATCGGATTATATACTTATAAACGTGGGGTGGAATAGTTCACAGAATAATCGAGCCTGGTGCTGACCTGGGTTTTAGAATTGAGATACTTGAAGTTCAGTTTTCTTCGTTATAACTTCACTAATCGAAGAATTAAATTACATAACGGACACTGGAATCTCCCTGTAGGATTGTTAACTCTTCGATCATAAATATAATCAATAACCTTTTATATTTCATATTTCTCTATTAACTGTTTAAAACCGTCTGCCTCTGACTAATCCATTAACTTGACTCTTTGTTTTTACGTTATATTCTCAAATCTCTGCTTCGAATCAACGTCGTGATCTGCGGCAGTTGGTTGAAGCCATTCATGCCATTATTTATAGCTAAGTGCTGTGTTGCCAATAGACAAACTGGTTTCTAAAAGGCTGCTTTAGCTTGCGGCTGAAATAATAACGCTTTTGTCTGTGGTATGTTTTGCTGAAATTCTCTGCGCATCCAGAAGATGTTTTGTTTTTTTAAATGGTTTGTTTTGACTAAACGGAAAAAATGCTATTAATGGTCACAAAATTCGAGGTTGAAGAACGGCTAAATAATTAGTATACATTTATGCACTACTTTATATAAAAATATTTTATAAAAATTATTATTTTTGATTTCTTTTGCGCTTTTTATGTTTTGTGTGTAGCTTTAGACTTTCTTTGTAGTGGTTGCTGGCTGCTATCTCTTGTGTATAAGACTTGACTCAATATAAGAGAAGACTGAGTAATATATTCCAATTCTTCTCTTAAGTTCTGCTTCTTCCATGTATACCAGTTTTGTTGTTTGGGAGATTCTCTCGTGCGAACTCTTGCAATATGTACGCATTTCTCTTTAGTGGCCATGTTAGTTTTGGCTTAATTTGTAGCACCACTGGTTGCGCATTTAGTAGTCAACAGTTTGGATTTGCTCTAATTTAAATGGCAAGCAACAGTTTTGAGACATGGACTGTTGCGTCATGTCTTCACATGTTGCTTATCTTTTAGAAAAAAAACTAAATTTAAAATATCCTATCCATTGCCTGATTTTAACTGAAACTACCACAGCTTAAAGCTGCACTAGGACCCTTCAAATTTAAAAGTGACAAACCTGATCGCTGTCTGATTTAATACCTGTGTGTCCTGCTTTTTCGTTGTGTTCGATTAAGCCAAGTCCAACGACAGACGTTATATCGTGCAATATTTTTCCTCAGTTTTGTTTTTGTCTCTGGCCTCTTAAATTTTTGTCAAGATTTATTTCACCAAGCGATGGTTGGTTGCTTGCTGTCGGTGTACATAAAAAGACATACACAGACGAAGTAACCTCCGCTGCGGTACACAAACCTTGGCCTTGAGGCCCTTAAATGGAAACATGTCGTTACAGTCGAGTTGTTTTCGGTCTTATGTTTTGCCATTTTAGCGATGTTCTTTTACTTTATACTCGTAGTTCGTAAGGCTTCTTATAGTCGTGCATCTGTAGATTTTTTATGGCGGTTAGGAGGATATGAAGAGGAGGGGAGGGATAAACGCGATGAGGTGAGGCTACAAACGAAATATCAGTGGAACTTGTTTTAGCGAATTTTTTATTATACTGCACCGCGAAAGGATGAATTTTGCGAACCAAGAAAGGCTGCGATGCAGTATCTTGAGCCATCCAACGCCGTGGAGCAACAATCATCCTCATAAAAGCGCCAGTGAACAGGGAAAGTAATGTGTATATAGGCATAGAATTCTTTTTCTTACTTTATATTGTTTAAAGTGATATTGATCTTACCCGACTTTAAAAGTTTCATAACCCTTTGTACCAAAAAGTCTGATTATTTTTCTGATTTCGAACTGCGATTGTCGTGTATTTTTCGCTGGTTTAAATACAGGTACATATATAGTTTTATCGCTTATATATTTATTCTATAGATATGCATTCTTTCATTTTATCCATGACACTGCGAACATTGGCCAAACGGACACGATTCCAAAGTCAAAGTCTACCCGGCATATTTCTGCACTGAATGTGGCTTTGCATTCCTTTGTGTTGCTTTGCTCTTTTTCCCCAAACAAATCTTTCGTTGCCAATGCCAATAAGCGTTACAGCAAACTTGTTTGGTAGCTTTTCTCCTCGTCACTCGCCTCAGTCGTCCTGTCATCTCTTTCGCATACCAACCAATCCTTCATCCTCTATTCTATCCGGCCAGAAAGTGACTGCGAAGCAGAAATAGTTGCTTTGGAGTGAATGGGAGTCTTTATTTAAGGTTTGTCACATTCTTGAAATTCTTCTAAAACAGACTCACTCAGCAACGGAAATGTTTCGGAAGAAAAGTTTTAAAATTAGCGCTTTAAGAAAATTTCACATTTGACAAGTAGTCAAACTGAATTTATGTGAAATTCTTGATTAATTTTCAATTTCTCTCGGCTTTCCTAACAAAAAGTTCCTTATTAATATAAAGCAGTTGTCTAATGGATATCGCCCTCTAATTAAATCTGAAGAATCCGGGTTTCTATGAATTAGTTACACCTTCTTTAAAGGCTATTTTCTTGGTACAACTCAGCGATTCTCTTTTCTCGACTCATGCTGCTAAAGAAATCTAATCGTATTGAAGTTAATTTCCTGTTTCCCCGTAACATTCTTCGGTATAATTTCTCAGCCTCCTCAACTTAGAAGTGAACGAACCCAACAACCACCCACTTTACGGATATTTGCAAGTTTATTTATCCAGGATCTATTGATATAAATGACGGAGACGATGGCAATGACGACGATGACGGCGACGGCTTGAGAGTGTCCTTTCGTTAAGTGGGTTCATTTTTTAGAACGACAGGTTTATTTAACAGATAAATTCACAGCATTTCAATCGGCGTTTTACTCGTATTATACAAGTAATTTTCTGAAGTATTCTTAGGGTAAAATGTTCACTAAAGGATTAACATTTCGATTGATGATGGCCACCTTTATACAGCTTGAAGTTCTTA
Source organism: Thecophora atra (assembly GCA_937620795.1). Lineage (NCBI taxonomy): Eukaryota > Metazoa > Arthropoda > Insecta > Diptera > Conopidae > Thecophora > Thecophora atra. The sequence goes on along the minus strand of OW569401.1, from coordinate 40,809,206 downwards.
ACAATTTTCCATTGTATTACAGGTCGCAATTTATGGATATTACTACGTTACTAGTTAGTATAGTATAGTATAGTATAATATAGTACGTATAGCACCTAATCCTTTATATTATATTAATCGTTTAAATTCTATCTTTTTTGTTAATTAATTTTCTTTATTTGTTTACTAAGCGAAACAAATTACTTATGTCAGTACTCTCGGGAAGTTAAGTTTTCAATAAAAACCTGAACTTCTATAAAAAAAAAATGGAGGGAATCCGGAGAGTCGTTGTCGTGGACGAGTTGTTCGAATGTCTGATGCGGCAACAGAAGTTCATGGTCAAGAAAAGAACGAAGAAGAATAAGCAGGGGAAAAGTATTTTCCGTAAAAAGCTGAAAGGGCTTAACATTTATTTTATTCAGTAGGAAAATGCAACAGAAGCTACATACATATAAGCAAAAGACTAGAAAAACCATTAAAAGTGAAAAAAAATCAGCTTAAGACTAGATGAGAAGAAAAGGGCAAAGAAGCAGAAGCAACACGCAAAACTACTAAACTTAATTTAATTCCATGGAGTTGAATACATTTTCGTTTAGATTCGCATCGTTGCTTTTATGTTGTTGGTGGTTTGTTTTTGTTGTTGTTGTAGGTATGAATGTACATTTTTTGTAATGAGAAGTTAAGTAAAATGGAGTTTGAATCGCACGCACCTACGAGTTTTTTCTAGAGTCCTACACATTCCTCATTTAAAGCCGAAATAAGTTGGCAACCGAAGAAATTGCAACAGCAGCAGCAGCAGTAGCAGAATCAGCAAAGTAAATCAGTGAAGAACAGCACGAAATGCACGAAAGGAGTAGAAAAGTCATTGAACAGAACCAACTGACAAAATGCTCTTAACTGAGCTGCTCGCTATAAGAAATCAACAACCATAACAATTCTACAAAAACTCATAATAATAGCAAGAAATTCGCAAAGAAGAAGGACGGAGAAGCAAACGTTGAATTAAATTAAGCAAAAGATGCGAGAGAAGACGAGAGCGTGGACGAATGAGCAATTCTGACGGTTCAGGTATGCGACGCGAGTCTCGATCGCGATTTTCTTGATTACTTGCCTCCTTTCGTAATGGACTAGAAGAATTCTTGCAAATCTTCGCAGCTCTACACGAGTGCAGCCAAGCAGCCAGCCATCAGACAGACGGCCTGAGCCGCACTCAGTGAGTCTCGGAAATCTCTGTACCGGATCGGGCCAAAGGAGGGCGCTCGAATAGGTGGGGTGCTGCTGGTTGTCTGCCTTTGCCTCCATTTATCCGTGGAAGAGAATCGCCGCGGCTGCTGTTACCACTTGAAGAATTGCGTATAAAAAACTGTCGGGATGTTCGGCTGCTTTCGCTTTAAGTTCCCCCTTAGCGTCGCGTTCGTGGAGCTCATGATACAAATCTGGCTGGATTTTTCTGTCCGCAGAGCTCTACACACTCCGCTCTTTTCACCTTGCAACTTCTGCGGCTGCTGCTGCCGCTGATGATGGGATGCTCTGCATTGCTTGGTACTAGAACAACTCTTCTGTTGCATTCTTGGACTTCAACACGCCGAAATCGTGGCCCCTTCGATTTCAACGACGCGAGAGGCTCGACCAGTTGCGAAGTCGTCGGATGTTATTATCTCAAGTGGCCCGAATTGCATTTTGTGTGGTGCTGTACTTTTTGGTAGTCATTTAGGGTCGTAAGAGGTTTGTTTTCTTATTCTATTGATATTTCAAGGCGACGAAGGATTCATCGATAGTTGAAAATGTTCCTCAAGATGAATTCTTTAATCAAAAATTAATTCATATTGTGGAAACTCATTCAAATAATGGTTTACTTCAATAATAATGCGCATTCATACTGTTTATTTAATTAATTAGTTACTATGAATACAATATTTAGGTTTTTATTTTAAATTTTTTTAACGTAGAAATTTTTTCTGCTGTTACATTAACTTTTAGTGCATAAAAAAGTGTCAAAGTTAAAGGATTAAATGCGAAAGGATGTCGCTGTCGAAGCAGATATCATCACTTTCAGTTTGTATTCTCCCTGTTAAGTCGGCCAAATTGAAAAATATGCACCTAAAAAGATTCATAAAAGGGAGATTGTGTTTGTAACAATTACATTTAAATCCCCTTCACAACAAAACCACAGGCAACACTTTTTTGTGCTACCGAAAGGAGCAGCAATTTCCCGATTTGATTTCGTTGCATTTCGTTGGCACTCGTGTTTGTTTTTGTTGCCTGAGCAGGTCGAAAATCCGTTCTCTTTCACGGAATTCGGCTCAACTTCACATTGCATGTAAATTGAGCCCTAATCCTGTTGGAAAAGGACACAAGAAGGATTTTTGTTTCTGGTTTTGGAATAATTATTTGCAGTAATGTCTTTAAAACTCATTTTTGTCTCTTTTAATGTTGAGTCTTTTGTATAAAATCGCTTATTGAAGAGATTTTTTCCCATCTATTCCAAGGAAATCAAACGAAAGAAGTGGTTAACAAGTGCACCGACGAACTTTGACCTTTGTTCGCACAATGCAAATATTAGCAGCCATCTACAAGTTGTTGAATTGTTTCAACAAGTGAATAAATTTCGAACTGTTGCATTTATTCAACATGGGGCGAAAGCTTTCCACGAGCTTTTTACCCTCGAGAGAAAAGAGAAATTTGTGCTACAATCTGCTGATAAATACTCTTTCAAATTTCCCATTTAGTTGCTGTATAACAGAAAGAAAACCTTCCCATTATGAGTTCCACATGCTTTTCCCTTGCCGATGTTTTGATTTCTATCACCATCGTCATCCTCCATCAACCTCCCAAAAAATTTAGCCGAGCGTTCGTGTACTTCGGGAAACTCCGAACGAGATTTTCCGTGTGTGGAGTGCGCCGACTCGTCAACTTTTCGGAGTGACACGAATATTGGTCACCTAGTTTGGGTCTCGCATGAGCTTGGGGGCGGTGAAGGGTTTCCTTTGACAGTCCCCCCAATCCTTGTGTGACACCTGAGCACCGCCGTTGAAAGGACTCCCTCCTCGAGCGTTTTTATATACTGCAAAATTATGTTTCTTTATTGTTGTGTTCCGTCTTCGTCGGGGTTTAATTGTTTCTTTCGTGTTGTTGTGAGCTTCGGCGGTGTCGTTGATTCGAGTCGTTCGCTTGGGCCCCGTTCAGTTCGGCTCGGTTCGGCTTGGATAATTTTTGGAGCATGAGCAGGTGTAACAATTGATATTTTCTCTGCGTTCACGGCGTCTCTTCTACGCACATGCATTATACGAAAGAATGCATTCAATATTTCGGCCAAATGAGAGTTTTACGAAGTTCAAAAACCGAATAAAATCGTCGGAAGACGACGACGAATTGGTTGATGTTGTCGCTTCTGCTGCTGCCGCTTTTGCCCTTTCTGTTGCTTAATTTTCGCCTGAATGTCGTTCGCTGACGTTATGACGCATGCGATGACTTTGAGAAACTCGTTGGTGTTGGGGCTGAGCAAGTGATTGTGCTGGGCAATTGTTTTAGAGATCAACAGGAAGACGCTGGCTGCCAACAACAAAAAGTTTCATCAATCATTTCATCAGTCGATTTTTGATTAACCTACAAAACTGCTTGTCTCTTCACTTTTGCCTTTTCTTTACCTCCTTTAAAGAATTTAGAGCCATTCAATCAAGATTGAATTTTTAGTAAAATGATTTGAGAAATTCCCGAAGAGCGAAAGATAGGAGAGGGAATGCGTCAAGAGAGCAAAGACAAATCAACCCTACTTGAAAGTATTCATAAAAACAACCTGTGCGATTAAACAACCACCACGTAAAATAACAACGTCGAAACTTGAACAAACGAACGAAGAACGAACTATAAACGAAGCACCTTATCGGGTTTTACGTGTTGCTCTTGCTGCGGCCGAAGAGCTGGCGTACATGAACTCCGAAGCGCAAGGAAGAAGCCGCGAACGGCGGCGATGACGCCGGCAGCAGCGTTCGTTTGCTGGTTGGAAAGAGAGGTGACGCTGTTTAATGCAGAGTACACAGAAACAACAGGACGCGTCATTCACATTTGTGTGGATGTTGGCGTTGACGTTGGCCTCGCCATCGACAGCGAAGCCGAAGCCGAAGCTGCTCTCTCCGAAAGAATTCGAAGCGCAGCTCCAACGAAGCAGCAGCACTCCGAACGAGATTCGTATATTACCTCAGAATTTCAGTCGTTCTTACTTCAGTCTTCGTACAGTCTTTGCTTTAACCCGTTCCAAATCTGTCCGCCGCTCTATATAACAATAAAATTATTAAACAAAAATACAACAAAACCACAAGTAATAAAGAAATAAAAAACACAATTAACAAATAACGAAATCTCTGAAAATAACAACAGCCACAACAATCAACATCATCGCTATAATCATAATATCAAAGTTTGCAGTTTAATTTCTCGGTTCTCAGTTAGCTCACTTTTTTTTAAAACGAATCACAGCTTCAAATCAATTTTCAACGTTTATCGCAGTCGTATCGATCGACAGAGCACGAATAAAACAAAATACCTACCGAAATCACACTTGAATCATTCCGGTTATATGTTTTTTTTTTGCAAATTAACAATAAAAATTAATTGTTGGTCCCTTTAAAAGTGCGCGATATCAGAAAACAAACCGTAAACAGCGCCAAAAACCTTCGAGTGTTTGACAATCATCAGATACAAAATCAACTACGAGTCTTTCTGCTCTCATTCTTTTTACAAAGAAGAAATTAATTTCCATACCATAAACAAGCATTTCAATGAAAGAACTATTTTCCGAAACCTGATATACTTGAAAAATTGAAAAAAATAAAATCCAAAATTACATACAACAGCAGCAACAAACACAAAATTCAGTTAAAAATCTTTTCTCATGTCTTTAAGCCTGAACATTACCATAAACAGCATTTAAACTTAATTTCATCATTATTAATAAAACCGCGCGTTCGTTCGTTCGTTTCATTGTTCGTTATTGCTTGAAATAAAAAAGAAAAGCAGCAAGCAAAAAACTCACTCACTCATTAGCCAAGAATTTCTAAGCGTGTCTTCGGACAAAAAGTGTTAAGAGAAAAAATACAGCAGCCAAGGAAAGGTTCTGTGTTTCAACACATCCGCAAAAACACGTCTCACGCACACAAATAAAGTCGACAGACGACGCAGAGTTCGTTGATTCTTCGTTGAAGCGAAACCTCACTCAGCCGTCGATCGAAAGCGGGAGCGGAAAGTTAGAGCCCGGGTTTTGCTGTCTTATAAAACCACCGATCGGACCAGCGCTGTACGAAAGTAAAGAAAAGAAACAAAGAAAGCAGAGGAGAAGATAAGCAAAGGAAAAAAATAATCATTGCGACCGGCATCGGTAACAACAACAAAAACACGTTTTTTAACGATTTTAAGTACATACACAGACAGACATTTGGCAGAAAAGAAACTGAGAAAGCAAGAGAAAAAGAAGGCCCAACAGACACATTCACACGTATAGAACAAAATTAATTCCAAGAAAGAAACTTGGCAAGAATATAAACACATTACAGAGTGAAGAAGAACTGAAAGGAGACGAGAACGAATAAGAAAACTGCAGCAAACATCGACTGAGCGAGGTCGAGCGTCATTGACGAGGGCCAAAAGGAGAATATTGCCAACATCGTGATAACAGAGCTACTTGGCGGTTTTGGCTTCAGCTTAACGACGTAAAAAGAAGCAACAATTTGCTCCATGCTCCGCACACTTGCAGCGATTTAGCTAAGATTACAGCTGTACTATTGGAGTTAGTATTACTAACTAAATTATAATTGAAGAAATTAATCAAAAAGATCCAACTAGTTGCCCTAACAGTTCGCCAACACAGCAACAATAACCACAAATCTGCATCCAGACGAGGGCCAAACTTCGTTTTTGGCGCACTTAAAACAACCAACCAAAAGCGTAACAAATTCCTTATTCCACCGAAGTGTTTCTGACTAATCCATTGGTAAAACAACATCTACTAAGTTACTATTACTCACTATTTTTATTATTTTTCGTTTTAATTTATTGAGTTTTGCAAAAAAATTCTCATTATTTATTTCTTACCCTTAGTTATTACGTTTTTATCAAGTCTTTTCTTTCTTTTCTTCCCCATATTATGTGTTTATAATTTATGTATCCACTTCTAAAGTATGGAAAATCTACTTTGTTTACCAATAAAATAAAGTAAAGGTTCACGCTCCGAAATTTCCTATTATTTCTATTCTATTTTGCCGAATCAACTACGATGACAGCTCGAAATAAATAAAGAATAAAATAAAGATACTCAAAACCATAAATTACTTAATGAAATACTTCGATTATTACAATAATGAAAAGTGAAAAATATTTAAAATACATATAAAAATACTGCAAAAGAAAAACTTAATTAAAAGAATGATTTTAATTATTGTAAACATTAATGAAAAATTAATTAGCTAAAGATAAAAACAAATGTTTTTTTTTTTTTTTTTTTTCAATGGTAGATAAATTAATAAAAAATTTTACCCGTAAATAAATTCATAAAAAATAAATAAAAAACATATTTAAATATTATAAATCATAACAACTACATTTAAAATTAGGGAGGAATTTTGAAAAGTATTGAAAAATATTTTACTACTATTTTTATTAGTTATTTTTCGCATGATTCCCCGAGTAAATATTTTGTAGTCGATTTAGATTGATGATAATCTTCATTCCAACTTCGCTTTTGACGATTTTGATTTTTAAATTCATTAGAATATTAATAAATAATCGTGGAAAAATATATTTAAATGTTAAACGCAATAAAAGTTCATTTGATTTAAGACTTTTCTTTGGCTCATTTGACTTCCGTCGTCATAGAAGCCACTTGAAATCTCCTGAAAGAAAATACATTTTTCCTTCCTCCGTCCGTTTCGTCATAAAATATACTCGTCACCTCACAGAGAAGACAGCTTTAAATTAGGTTTACGACGACTATGAAAAAAAATCTTTAAGTCTTCATTACAGTCTGCAGAGTGCAAATTTTAATGATCACTTTAATGTTTATTGACTCTGAAAGCAGACGGGAAATGAATTTATTACATTAACTCACTCAGCCTGTCAGAAAACTTCTATGCGAGGAGAAAAGTCGATGAGTTTCCGTTAGATTTTTCAACAGAAAATAAATGAAAAGATATAATACAGCCGGGCTGTAGCCGAAATACCCTACACCTTAAAGCTGCATATAAAAGTGGGCGGATCACGCCCATATTTGGCATATTAACTGGAAGCATTAGTCTAAACCTACATATAAAATTTTCTTGTCTTCTCTCAAAAAGTGATGCTGATATGGCCTTTTTTAATAGGCAAAACAGAGGTACCTGCACTCTCGATATAAAAAGTAAGCGTGGTCCTTGAGCGATTTTGCCCATTTTCAATACGAAACACCCCAACATAGCAACGAATATTTTTGCCAAATTTCATTTTGAAATCTTAATCCGTTCTCCTGTGATCGTGATTTCAACGGACAGACAGACAGACAGACAGACGGACAGACATCGTTATTTCAATTTTGGTGGTGATGCTGATCAAGAATATATATACTTTTCCATACCTATCTTGTCTAGTTCTATGCGTTACACACTCCGGTAGAAAGTGAATATACCCTCAACCTTAAGGTGTAGGGTATAAAAATAGAGTAAATATAAGAAATTGTAAAGCCAAGTAGAAATACGGCAGAAAAATATAATAAATGCGAATAATTATTATCATATCAAAATAACAAATGTAAGAATTGATTTTCTGCAAATCAATTTCTATAAAGTATTATTTATAGCGGTTAAATTATATATAAAGATAACAGCACGAATACATAAGGAGCAAGAGAATACATCATGAAAAGAAAGTGAATTTCTTAATGTCGAATATATAATTTATAATTACTTTTTCGTATCTTTTCTCATTTCTTATTGTTGAATATGGTTTCAGATCTGGCCTTTTTTATCTGTTTAGACCCGTGTATGTACCTATGTTTATCTTTTATATCTTACATTTTATAAATATTTTTTACAACTTGTGGTTACTTTTTTTAAAAGAAGCTCTTTTTGAACAGCAAAATTATGATCGACCCAAAAAAAAAAAAACAAACAAATTCTACAACATCGTAATTGTCTCCTTATTTTTTCTTTCTTGTTTTCTCTTTCGCTCTCGTTCTCTTATTATATGTGTCTCTCTTTCCCTATAGTTTTGTTCTTTGAGGAAAGCGTATATAGAAATATCGGTGGTTCTCCCCACAATCCACCCCACATACATAAAAAGTCCTCTTAAATCATTATTTAGAAAAAGTATATCGAAAATATATTCATTCAACCCAACCTCACTCACTTCTCTAAACCTATCAAAATTGGAGCCATAGGTCGTTCGCCCTGTTGCGAAAAATCCACGCAGTTGTGCAAATTATGAGAAAACAGTATTATTTTTGTATGCTCAATTATCGCAACAACTAAAATAGAGAAGCTATTTATCTACAAATTCAAAATTCTTATGATTATTGCGATAATTGATAACGCAATTACAGCAAAAGTGAAGTAAATAAAACAGAGCTATAAAGTATTTACAAGCGCGCACTAAAAATTGTTTAAGGTACCAATAAAAACAGAAAAGCAAGAAAAAAGCCAATTCGAGTCAATATCTAAATTCATAATAAATATATTTTTGTTGATTTTAAGATATCGAGAAGGGGGAAATTATAAACATACCTAAATTAATATCTGACTTGATCATTGATTTGATCTCTGAATTAATTCGGTTAAAAGTTGATCGAAACTGTTTTGTTTTATTACGAACCAAAAATAAATAAAAGCAAACAATAAAATAAAATTAAGTAAAATAAACCCAAACACAATTACAAGAGGTTGTTATTGAAACATTAAAAAACACAAAGCAAAACAATTGAGAAATATATGAAGTGAATATTTACAAAAATCAGAGAAGTTGTGAATGAAATTCAATTTTAAAAAACTAATAAAAACCAGAACAGAACAATTAATTTTTACATATCATTAATTACATACATATATATCTATACTTGAATATATATATATATATAAATATTTATACATTCGTAGATATATAATAGAAGCTAATAACATTAGTCAAGAGGGCAAATCCAAACAACTAAGTTACAAATTATTGTGCAATATTTAACGCAAATTAGAAATTTATTGAATATTCGATTTTTGTGTCTAGATATTTTAATGTTTTCAATGTTAGCAATCGCCAACAACAGCAACAGCAACCGCAGAGAGAAATACTAGGATATGTGTGAAATTAGGTTGTTTTTATCGATGGCAAATTAAATCAGCAAAGTATCTATAATAAGCATTAAATTCAAGTCAATTGAAAGCATAGAATTAAAAAGATTAGTCATTATATAGGATATTATAGTGTCAAACCTAAGGGTTAAAAAACTGCTCACTCTACACGCAATCAAAGAATTCGTTAAGAATAATCGGCGACTATAAATACTATTTGTGAGATATTTCAGTAGTTTTTATCGGATAATCAATCAAACTGTTCAAGATTCAAATCAAATTTAAAGTAAAGAGAAAACAATCAATCGATCCACCAATCGGTCGTAGAGATTTAAGCCAAAATAGTTTACTCATAGTTATATAAAGCGAATCGCTGTGTGGTGAGTTTGTAGCTCACGGCGGGCGCAATAAAAGAAGAATACGCGTTTTGACAATCAACGGCAGTTAGAACTTATTGATAGGGTTATACACTGATATAGCACCGCTGATAGACATCTTATAGCAAATATATTTCATAACTGAACTTTACACTTTACCGTTTACACTATACAATCTACCAATCTGCGATCTGCAATATTATTTAGATATTTTATATCGAATACTACGAAGGAGTCTTTGCGAATCTTAAAGATATTATTATATACACCGTTGTAGTATATTCAAATCATCCTCTGACAATCCCGAAAGTACAGGTCGATTAAATAAGCGATTTTGTACTTTCATGACCTCACCTCTCGATATACATACATAAAACATACATTTACATGTCTAAAAATTCTATACTTGTCTAAATTTTAGTAAAAAATATATAAAACTATATTTACAAATACAGTTTAATCTTCAGAAATTACATGTCTTCTTAATACAGTGTTTCATTGTTCTATTTCTAAAGAGTTATATAGGTCTTTGCTCATAAAATATTTCTAATAAAAGCTTATCTTTTGCTAGACTCAGAAAGTCTTATCCACGAGAGTATATAACAAAACTTAGCTATTTGAAAGGAGGACAATTTTAGTGTTTCAATTCTACAGGGTCTCTTGAAAATATACATACGTGGTTACTATAAACAGTGACTGTACATCGTCACCTTTATCCTTTATGCATAGAAAAACTTACTTACAAGTAGAATATCTATAAATATTATATAAATATACATACATAGATATATAATAATACAGGACAATCTTCGACGTTCGCTTCAAGAAATATAGGATATATCTTACATAGAAAAATCTAAGTTAATGTCTACATCTCTAAACGTACAATCCGTGGACTCTTACTGATCTATAGAAAAAGATCATTAATTAAAGCACAAACTTTCCTAATAACAGACACACACATAAATTTATGCTAAAATTAGTTTTGATTTAAGTAATAATCAAAGAAAATAAGAAAAAGAGAAATCCTTCAGCTACTCGTAAAATAAAATCAACAAAGAATAAAAGTGAATTATTGACATTTAAGCATAACTCATAAAGCGTCACGTTTTCGGCTCTTAAAGCAAAATATTTACTGTGCACTGCGTAGAAGATTCACAACACGATATACGAAATTTCATATCGGCCATTGAAAAACCTTTCATCATCCGATCTACAGTCCCACCCCATTGTAACCTCTCCCCCACCAACAACCTCATCTGTTTCTTCAATTTCCTAAAACCACGACCTTAAGAGGAAAAACGCTGCTGACACAAGAAGAAAGAGAAGAATCCGCGTCACCACGATATAAGAATCAGCAACCAATAGCACCAATTTTCCAAGCTACACGTAGAATTTTCATATTTAATAAAAGAGAAGGCGGAAGAACTTCTATCAAAAGCATCTTCAACACCTATCGCTCACCTTACGAAAGTAATAACCTTTGCAATTGTTGCTTACGACTTTACAACGGCAGCAACAACGGCAACAATACAAGTAAACGATTTTGCTCGGCAGCAGCAGCAGCGTCCACCAGAGGAACAGCAGTTGGTAGATAGTGTAGCTAATTTAAATATAACAGCAACAGAAATTAATAGCACAACAGCTGTAGCTGCTGCAAAAGCAAACGCATCCGAGGCAACAACCAGCACATCGCTGCAAACACATCACCAACAGCAGCAAGAGCACCAACAACAAGACGATTCTCATAAACCGTCTGATATAATGGTAAGAATTTCTTCCACGTTTAGCAAACAAAACCTAATTTTGATTTGCTTTGCTCTGTGACCCTGATCCGGCATCGCCCACAATCGACACATTCCACTCAGACCCCAATCCCTAGAAATTTTTGTACCTACGTTAATGTACTGTATAAACTATAACGCAGTTGTACATAATAATCCAATTTCCACATCATTTAAAAAAGATTTAGATCTATGAAGGGGAAAAAAGTGCTGAATATATGATCTACTAATATATATTTTTCCAGAGTCTTTCTTGGACTTTAGTCATAGACATTTATCATACCTTAAAAACAGATCATACCTCAGACCAGTGATTAAAAAATCTTTGGTCAGACTTGGGTTATAATCACTAACCTGATCATAAGTATCTGGTACTTCTGTTAGATCCTGTAGTACTAGAAAGCACTTAAGAAGTTTGTTATAGATGCAACTTTTTGACTATTGGAAGTGGTTAAGGCTGGTCCAGTGTAACCTTAAATAGTTTACAGGATTTCCCGTTCACTTTTTTGATTTCCGCGTGGATATCAACCATTCTCAATCCTATAATTCTCTAGACTTCTCTATTAATTCAGTCTGTATCTAATATTAACACTTTACTGATAGGAGGTCATGATCCATTAGTCATAACTATATCTCTTATGGTGTATAAATGTTATTAAAAAATAAGTGTCCCTGATATTTTAGAATTAAACTGAATTTTTGCCCATGTGGGCTGAATGCATAAGATTATTGAAAAATAAATTAAATATTCTTAATAATTATTAATTAAGGACCGTAGTTTTCTGCTTCTTCCTCTTCTAAACACTTGTAGATATATTTTCATTTATGCACTTTTATCTAATTTCAATCACTCCTCAGCCTTTTCGGTTTCCATCTCTTTTTCTCTCTCCTTCTCTATCGCTTTGCTCTTCACTTGTTGCCTTTTCTTCCTGTCTATTTTATCTGCTATTCTCACAACTTCTTCGGTAGCTTTTCCACAGAGTTTATTGTCAAGATGCGTTCCTGTTTTATTCAATGCGGTCACCAGAGTATCTTGCGTAGCCACTCGTTTCGTTTGTTCGTTTCCTTTACATATGTGTTTTCTTTGTCTGCTTTTCCGTTTAGTTGCTTCACTTTATTTTGCAACTATTTTGTTTTTTGTTCCGTAATTAAAACTAAACAAAAGTTTGTTAATGCAACAACAACACTTCAAAACAGCAAATGCAATTGTTACAAGCGCTGCCGACGGCGCATCAGCCGCAGCAACATCAACTATTGCAGCAGCAATATCCGCTCAGCATGCTGCAGCATCACGTGCACCAGCAGCAGCAACAACAACAGTTGCAGTTGCAGCAACAAATACATTTCCAACAGCAGCAACAGCAACTGCAACAGCATCAGCAATTACAGATCTTGCAGTCCTACATGCAAGCGAACAATATTGTTGCTCCCGCCACACCTGCTAAATACGCAGCAGTCGCCGCGGCAGCACAACTTCAAACACAACAGCAGCAGCAGCAGTACTTCACCGCATCTGCTGCTCCGTTAACAATATTACCAGCAGCAACCACAGCATCAGCGGCAACGTGCAACAATACAGCGGCTCTTTTCGGCGCTGCAGCAACACCCAATAATGTAAATAATAACAATAATCTATCTGCAACTAGCACTACTTCTACTGCAACAACTATAACAGCAGCAGCGGCGGCAGTAGCAGCTGCACCTTCAGTGGGCGCCACCGCCGTCGATGTCGGTCACGTTGATCACGCCTCGGCACCACTAATCAGCCACGTGTTCCTCGGCGAGCATGAGCTTGTCGGTCGTTTAGTTGTCGGTGGGCCGAGCAACGTGTTTGTCAACGGCGGCGGTGCTTTGCTTGGCGTTGCTTCCGGCAAAAGAGGTCGTCGTCATCAGCAGCAGCGGCTGCCGGCGGCCTCAGTTGCCCACGGCGTCGCCACGTCTACTGGCAGCTTCAGCTCTGCGTCTTCTGACTGTTCTATGCCATCGCCATCTTCTCTACACTTATCTTCTCCTAAAAAGGTTTGTGTCTACGCTATCTTAGAATCTACCCGCCTAGCAACATAGCTGCTTCTGTTCGTTTTGCACCCCATCTTTCTTCTTTGTTATTTTCCCACGCCAACTTTCTAACGCCACGTTTTTCTCCACACACCTCTTTAATCTTCTTGTTGTTGTTTTGCTTAGAGCTTTCTTTTCTTGTATCTTCTTGTTATTGGCTGTCCTGCGTTCTGTAGAGGTTCCAATTTCCTTCTTGTAGAAGATTTTCACTGCAATTGCAAGTAAACAATCACTCTTTTCACTCCTAACTAAATAACCTCGAACCTAGTTACTAACGTAGTCGTTGTTTTAAGTATACGTATTGTAAAAATCTGTAGTTAACGTAATTTATTCGTTTTCGTGCTACTTTTATTTACTTAGATAAATATTTAGGATTCTGTAATCAATTTAGTTTTTATGTTTCAATGGGTGATGTGTTTAGTTCTCCATAAAATGTACACACATACATATAATTATATTATTTCTATTCTTTTATTCTGTATTCAGTATTTTATAACCTTTAAAAAAGGTGATAAAGTGTTCAATAATGTATAAAAATATTAAGGACTTCATATACTTTGGTCCAAAATATTAATGAAAAAAGCTCTGATATTAAACGTTTATTTAAGATACATATCACTAGATGCTATGAAGATTGCAATGGATAAAATGAGGCAGTTTTACATCACGGAAAAACTATTATTCTTTGCTTGTATTAAACACCTCTTCATAGTTTCTCATCCTTAGTATCAGAAGTAATTATTTGATAGTGCTTCTTACGGGAAACCTCTTCTCCTTTTGCCCTCCTTCAACGGGTTTTCTTTATCACAATAACCATCTTGACTATTAATAAATTCGATCGATATTTATTAATGCTATGTATTTCAAATGAACTGTAATGTTTGGTCGAAATGTCGTGTCCGCGATATAAATTCTTCTATAGCAAAAAAAAAAAACCAAAATACTAATAGCACCCAAAAAAAAACAAAAAACTAGTAAGGGTACCTTCGGTCAGACCGAAGCTTATATACCCTACATCCCGCCGATTTTCACCATTTTCAATACAGAGTTATCTATGATGGCAGAGAATATTCGTACCGAATTTCAAGTCAATTCTTCCAACCGTTATTCTGGAATTGCGGTTTATATCAATGTCATATGTTTGTGGGCGGACACGCCCATTTTTTTTAAAAATTTAATCTACCTGTACCGATGTATTCGGAAACAAAATTGAAGCTCAAAACTAAGTCTACAAGTTGAAATATTGTTAAAAGAATTAGTATTTGTTAAAAAAGTAGGCGTGGCGCTGCACCGATTTATCCCATTTTCAATCCCACAGAGTTTCGGATGACAAAGAATATACGTGCAAAATTTCATCGCGATAGCTTCATTCGTTCTCCTGTAATCGTGATTTCCACAGACAGACAGACAGACAGACAGACAGACAGACAGACAGACAGACAGACAGACAGACAGACAGACTACGGACATGGCTAAATCGACTCAGGAGGTGACACTGATCAAGAATATATATACTTTTCCATACCTGCCACGCCTCCTTTAATGCGTTACACACGGAAGCACAAAGTGAATATACCCTCATTCCTTCGGATGTAGGGTATAAAAATAGTGTAAAATGACTTCATTTTTATACCCTACACCTTAAGGTTGAGGGTATATTCACTTTCTACCAGAGTGTGTAACGCATAGAACTAGACAAGATAGGTATGGAAAAGTATATATATTCTTGATCAGCATCACCACCGAAATTGAAATAACGATGTCTGTCCGTCTGTCTGTCTGTCTGTCTGTCTGTCTGTCCGTTGAAATCACGATCACAGGAGAACGGATTAAGATTTCAAAATGAAATTTGGCAAAAATATTCGTTGCTATGTTGGGGTGTTTCGTATTGAAAATGAGCAAAATCGCCCAAGGACCACGCCTACCTTTTATATCGAGAGTGCAGGTACCTCTGTTTTGCCTATTAAAAAAGGCCATATCAGCATCACTTTTGGAGGGAAGACAAGAAAATTTTATATATAGGTTTAGACTAATGCTTCCAGTTAATATGCCAAAAATGGGCGTGAACCACCCACTTTTAAAAAAAAAAAATTTTTTTATTATTATAATTATATATATACATATTGTATATTTATTATTAGATATATAATATATATATTGTATATATATACGTGTATATTTTATCGCACCACTTCTAAATATATATACGAGTATATATGCAGCTTTAAGGTGTAGGGTATTTCGGCTACAGTCCGGCTGCAGACAACACCTTTACTAGTTTTATTTTTATTTAGATCAAGGATTTTGCAAACTACAAATTATATTATTTCTTTTCGAAAGCGTGTCATTAAATCTTGATAAACTTATATACTAGATACTCTACAGATTTCCACACAAGTGTCCATACGCCCACAAAACGCCCGCTCTTTTGTGTGGTAGTCACAACATTCATTACATTTAACATTCCTGTCCATATCCTTTGTGTAAGTAAGGTAGTAAGTGTACTTTGTGTGCAACTGTGAATGGGGAGAGAATACAATGCAACATACAACATTTGCTGATAGTGCTTTAATACTTAGCTGAATCATTTCAACCACAACTAATAATTTACTGTACACTGCAACATTTGAATACATGTTCCAATCCATTCTCACATTCACAAAATTACAAAGAAACCTATCCGCTAATAGTGTTTGAAAGGGAAAAGTATGAATGTGCGAATCTGGGGAGATTCAATAATTACAGAGTGTGGAATTTAAAACCCATTTGATGAAGTCGAATCAAAACGATAGCGTAACACTGTAATATTGCAGAAGTGTTGGAGGATGAGGTCAAATTAATAATA
Organism: Thecophora atra; assembly: GCA_937620795.1. NCBI lineage: Eukaryota > Metazoa > Arthropoda > Insecta > Diptera > Conopidae > Thecophora > Thecophora atra. The sequence goes on along the minus strand of OW569401.1, from coordinate 40,792,867 downwards.
TTTCTTTTAATGCAAAGAGCTAATTGAAAGGCAATCACGCTTAAATAAATTCTTCCAGTTGATATCGTGTTTTTTGCTCGCTTGGTCGCTTTAATATTCATAGTATGTGTTTTATACCGAGTTGTTCTTTGAAAGCAGCGCTGTATATTATACGTTGTCCTTTTCTGTGTCTTGTAGGATCGATTTATTTATTCGTTTAGAAGGCTTCTCACACTGCATTTACTTTATTACTCACATATAAAGCCGAGCTTTTATTATTCGTTAATGTTCTGTTCTTTATTATGAAATCCTTTAGCGGAAAGAGGCGAGTGTGTGCAGAATAATTTTCATACGCAAAGTTATTTGCATGCTTCTGAGTGATTATTTAAAGAATTTCGTTTCCGTGTCGGTTTCAGTTTTTCACAGATACGTACATACAGAACAGTAGGTTGAATGGTCCGTCCGTCTGTCGGGTGGTTCGTTTGTGCGACTCTAATTGCCAATGCGTATCGTGCTAATAGATCGTTTTCGCAGATTTATTAATTGTTGTACGGGAGGTTATGTTCTTATGATTATAATATGCCTTTTTTTATGTACATATATACAAATGCAGAAGTAGTTTTATAGATTATATAGAAAATTCTGTATTTACATAAGTGTACGAAACTCTTTCGTTCTATTTTCCTTCCTTCCTTCCTTCCTTCCTTCCTTCCTGCCTTCCTTCCTTCCTTCCTTCCTTCCTTTCATCTTTTTATACCATTTCGTTCCTGATGTGTTTAAATAAGTCATATATTGTGAGTCCCGATGGATTTTTTTCCGGTGTAGTTCCGGTAGGACCTACGTGTTATTAAGAGTTTTCCTACTGTAAACCTATTTTTAATACCTATATTTCGCAATTGTCCAGCACTCAACATCGAACTACATTCACGAATTCATTAAAAAGATGCTAGAAAATATGGAAACCTTTCCTCCGAAATAATGCAATAATCAGTCCATTAGCCCATTGTTGCTCACTGGTGTTTCTTTGAAAAAATGCAGAACCGTGCATCACGCTCATGTTTACCTATATCAATAAAATATTAAACCTTCAATAACATTGACGCTGACGGTTATTATAAGAATTTTAAAAATAAGGCCTATGACCAACCATTATTATTATTATTATTGTTAATTTTTCATTTTCCTTGTAAATTCCTTCGCTTCTCGGAAAAAGCACAAACATTTTTATGCAATTGTGGATGGTATTTATTTTTGGCATGGAATTTAATTAAAAGGATGCAGCACGGAAAAACTCTTTGTAATTGTTTTTTTTTTGTTTGTTTGCTGTTGTTATTATTATTTTTGTAAATATTATTTAATTAACAATGCTGTAAGCAAAATATTTAGGCGAAAGGAAAAAGCAAAGGAATTTACATGGAATTCGTTTGAAATTCGAATATCAGCGCAATAAATTATTCAAATGGCGATTATTTTGTAGTTGAAGTTGATGTTTTTTGCTATTAATTGAATTTTTTCATAATTTCCGGAATGAACATGAAATAGTTTTTGTCAACAACAGCAACAACAGAACATCGAAATTGTTGTTGTTGTTGTTATATTGTTTTATCAAACAAATTTCTGGAAATTTATGTGATTTTTCTGAAACACGTGAGCAAATATATCAAAGTTTAAAATATCGATCAAATTTAATAGGAAACAAAAACTAGAAAAAAATATTTTATTATAAAAACTAGTCCTGATATTTTTCTATTTGATTTTTATTTTATGCGTTTCCTTTTCCTGTTGCTTTTGTTTTTTTGTAGCTTCCGTTTTCATTGCAGAAAATCCGCTTGTTGCTTGTGGAGCTTATCCGTTTTTTGCTTCACACTTTTAAGTGCCTATAAAGCTGAAGTAAAACAAAACCAGTAAAACACAGCAACCAGAGAATACGCAATAAAAGTACCCGACAGAAACAAAACGAAAGAAAAAAATTTTAAAAGAAGTTATTAAAACTTTTGCAAACAGGCAGCGACAAAAGCAATTTAAATTTTCCGCCGCTACGGCGACGGCCATTTTGTTTGTGCTGCACTGGACAATGACGGGACGGGAAAGGCTCCACGAGGTCCTTTGAGAGTTCTACTTTCCATTTTCTCCTTTCTTTCACATTCCAAAAAAAACAATAAAATATTTGTTGCATTTGTTCTGCAAAACTTGATTCGAATTGTCTCTATCCATTGATTTTATTGATCCTTTATCAATATTCTCCAAACAAATTCATTTGGGGAATTATCCATATTCACGTCATTTCCACTTTTCTTCATTTAGAATCGCTACTTCAACTGTCAAAGTTTCATGATTTAATTATCTTCGGGCTGTTTTCATCTCCCTGTTTGTCTCCTTTGCTCCGTTCAACCTTTCGCTTGGTCTCCTTCTGCGCAGCTCCTGTTTCTGTTTCAATGTTATGTGTTTTCCGATGATTAACGGCATTCAAGCAGCCTCAGCGCGTTCGTGTCCCCGAGCGTCCATGCTGCGTGCAGTTGACAAATGAAATCGTTACGTTGTCCGGCGGAACTCCTTTCCTCTCTCCCCTCCTTGCTCCTTTATCCTGCAGACACAAATCAACGCAAGTTTTAAGCAAATGGATTTGGAGCAACATTTCGATGACGTCAATAAATTCGTCCTCCGGCGAACTTCGGAAAGGAACAAAAGTGAAGCCAGTGGAAAACTCATTGTTATTCTTTATCATTTTTCTTCTCTTATTTTGATTGTTGTCTAAATCAGGAAGATGTTTCTTTTGGGGGGAGTCCTAGAATTTCTGCTTTTCCGAAACGTAAGCAAATTTTGTTTTGCCTGTTTCTTGTTATTGTTGAACTGACGACGATGTTCGAGGTGTTGGTTTCGGTGGTTCGCGATTTTACCAAACTTCGGTCATCGTGGCTCTTTCGTAGTTTCGTTCTTCACTGCCCCTTTCATCGTTCTCCTCTCCGTGGCCGTCGTTGATGCGGTGGGTAAAGAATTTAAGAAATTTCCTATGTTTTTGTAGTTGTTGCTTTAATTTCTGTTCTTAAAGCGCGCCATTTCCAAAGTAAGAAAAGAAATTAAGAACGAAATTTATAAACGAGGGGAAAGAGAGAAGGAAAATGAGAAGAAAAAAGAGATTATTGGAAAAAGTTTGCGAATCGCGGAGTTTTTAGCGAAATATGGATTTTTAAAGAGAAGTTTTGCGGATTAATAATTTTTTCAGACGTATGCTAAATGCAAAAGTTTCATGAATAATAGTAAACGGCGGCTAAAAACAAATTGGTGAAGTTTGAAATTTTCAGAAAAATCCGTTTGCTTTCCACGCTTAAATGTAGTGAAAAATATGGCTTTTATTGGAATCCATAAAAAGTTGCAAACGATGAAGTTTTTAATCAGTAATATTTTCTTCCATTTTAATTAAAATATATATTAAACTTGTTATTAATGAATCTTAGGGAATTTTGTGGTCTTTTTGTAGACAATATTTTACTTTATTAAGTATTAAACTTACTTTTAAGTACGAAAGACGTGATTCGTGGCCTCTCAAAATACTCGTATTTATGTAATAATAACGTAAAACAAACAACATACAGAATCATTCACTCGATCTCCACTGCTTTCTCTCTCTTTGTGCTTGTGAATATGGGTCGCTCCTTTATTGGTGCTTGAAAAATAGAGCAGCCAACTTTCGACTTCTGTGTTTCGATTTCCGTTGCTTCCGTCGTTTCCACGTCTGTCATCTTATCTGAGCAATTGTATTCATGGACAAAGAGTTGCGTGGAATTCATTTGTTGTTTTCATGGTTTTTGAAAAACCTCTCTTCTAAAATTTCTTTTTTATTTCAACTTTTTCTGCCTTTAATGTAACATTACTGCAAAGATAATAAACACAACGGATAACCTTCGCTTACTGCAGTTTTGCCTCTCATTCGCTATGAAAAAATCAGCAAGGATTCTTTATCACTAATTAGACATATGAATTGATGAATATCGGTATATTTTCCATCATCATTGGATCGAAATGTTTGTGAAATGCACGTTAATTTCAATGAAAGTTAAAAAAACTTATTTTTGTTATGATTTTATTGATGGCAATGATGTTAATTGAAGAACATTAGAATTGAAGATGTGACGTCGGCTTGAGATGTATTCTAGGCTGATCAAGGCCGACAATGGCGAGTACCTACTTCGAAATTAACTTCTCGCTTTATTATTACTCAAGTTCATCACAAATTTCATCATTAAATCGCTCCAAAGACAGGACTCTCTCCAAACAAACAGATTACATTCAGATGCAGGCAATACTTTCGAAAAAAACGTGCGAAAACGACTCTAATTATGAGTCGTGTACTAAGTTAACTTGGACTATAAGAAGGCCTCGTAATTCTTCGGAATGTGAAGCATCTATGGACGCCGATTCGAATTCGTGGCTTTTCTCTCTACAGCAAGCCAATGTTAACGATGCTGTTCAAATTCCTCCTCGCTTTCCACGTCCCAGCAGCTGCCAATTTGCAAGGATGCCGAAAACCATACCTTAACGTAGAAGTGTTGTTGGCACTACAAAAACAACAGCAACAACAGCCACTACTAACTAACCTACCTCCAGGCATTCAAGTGAAATCTGAGCGCTGCTGACTTCATTAACCGAAGTTCGCAGTGAGTGAGTGTGTGTCTACGCCCTCGACTTCCTCCCTCCTATTCGCTGTTCTGCAATCACTCAGCAGAAATCAGATGCACGTGTGCAACCTGGCTGCCTCGTAGGTTGAAGCAATTTTTTCGAAATGAAATTTGTTGAGTACAAGTTGTCGAAAAAGTTCTATGTTTATGCTCAGTCAGAGTGCAGCACTAGCGCCTTCAAACGGAAGTTCATGATGTTGTTTTCTTACGATTTTTATTGATTGTATCTTACAAAATATAGTAAAAATAAATGAACTACATGACATTCAGCTCATATCTACATATTTATTCACTTAGCTTTATATTTACATGCATTCTTTACAAGTTTTTTTCATTTTAATCTGGGTTATTAGAGTATGTATTCGTTTGCTTCCTTTCGTTTTCCATGTTTTTGCACTATCAATGGGTTTCAGTGCATACTTTTAGGCTCATGCATTTTCTTTATTAAAATTAAAATTGGCAAGGAATTAAACAATAATAAAATAAATAAATATAATAATAAAATCATAATAATAATTAGAATAATTCTTAATAATTTCTAAATAAAAATTAAAATACTTTTACTATTTACGCTATTATTAACACTAAAACTATTTTTACAAATGCTTCTAATTTTGCTGCTCCTACTTTCATGACGCTCTTCGTTGTTTTTGTTACAGTTTTGCAATCAAATAAATTCATTGAGTCGCTTTCAACTTTGCTGCTAAAGTCGATTGTGTTCTTTGCCGCATGTGTTCATCGTTTCAGTTCACATGTCCTCAACTATTCCTTCGTTTCCTTCAAACACACACAAACCGATTTATTCGCATTCTCTTGTTGAGTGCTTTCTTTATCCTGTTGCTCTCTGTCCTTGATATGCACTCGTACAGAGTCGGCAGCTTCACTTCCGATTGTGCCTTTTTAACAGCTGGAATTGGTAAATTATATCACTTTAAAAGCATGTGTGCAAGTGTATGTGAAACTGGTTACGTGTGTAAAATTGTTGTTTGACAGTTTGTTCAACTTGAATGCCTTAAATTTACTACTAGTCGGAAGAATAATAACTATTTTAGTTTCATCAACATTAGTTTTATTTTTAAAGACCTTCTTTTTTAGTTGAGCGTTCAAAGTATGTCATGTTTTTATTGCTTCTCTGTTCTCTGTTAAAAATCCATCATAGAAGTGATTAACATCGTTAGCTTCTGTCTAACGATAACCTGTCTGCCGGATCGGCCTTTCTTTATTTAAGATTTCCTATTGACACTTGGAAAATTTATGTGTTTGTGTGTGACTGACTCCATGAGGAATGTGAAGCCACCCAGAATGCGCAATTCGCAACTCGCGCCTTCAGAATCCACTGATGACTTCATTAGTTTACGTCGTTTTCTTGCAACTGACATTGGTGACATTCGACAGTCACCGAACCTGACAGTCAAGCAGTCATCCAGAGGCTTGCTATTCGCTGTTTTGCATTCCGTTTCCCTTTTGCGTTTTCTTCTTGTCGACCAAATTTTTACTGTTAGCGATTTTCCCCGTTTTTCTACTCGTTACTGTTTCATTTTTGATGAATTGGCAGACTTTCCACTGATTTTCATTTCGATTTCTTTCTTTTTTTTTTTGCTAGCTTTGAATGTGTTGTAATCGGTGCGATATTTTCAAACAAGCAGCAGTTTTTATGCATGATTTGTTGATCATCATCGACATATAAAACTCCATCTGGGATCCATGGTTTTCAGTTTCGTTGTCTCTATTCTTCGAAAGATCAGTTTACAAATCCCAGCGTCACGATTCACAGATGTAGAAACAATTAACAATTTATTGAATTAATAATTATTGATTATCGTGGTTCCTATCATCATCGCCATGTATTTTTGTCGTTTTAATATCCTTACTTTCCAATAGAAATTATTTCAGAAATGAAACGATGCCTGAGGATAGAAGATATTATAAGCGAAGGAAGGCAAAAAAAAAACAAAGCTATATATCACTTCTTATGAATTTCGAATAATTTTCGAATAATTTCAATTTAGCAATAGTCATAAGCCTCTGTCGTTTTTACTTTTGTACTCACTTCTCAGTGATTTATCGTTGCTAGTCTCCTTGATGCTGCATAAAGTTGCCTATTTTCTAATTTACCTCTGTTGCTATCGTCATCATTATTTATTGTAAATTTATGCAAAGCCTCTTCTTTGTAAATACTCCCTTTCTTCTATTCTCTTCCTTCCATCAGCTTCACCGTTAGCTTTACAGCCTAACTAAACACAAATGTCATCAGTATTTCCGGAAATTGCTCAAAGGCATTCCTCAAGCCGTCCTTTAGCCCGTTCGAACGACGATCGTTTGGAATTTTAATCATACGGTTGGGTCGATTGACTAATCGGACAAATGACCTTCGATGAATGATAGCAATCTCATGTGAAAGATGTTTTTAGGCCAATGACAAATAACGAACTCTCGAATATCCACTCCGAAAAGGATAAAGATACTGTGTTCTGTACAGTGCCCTGGACGATAGCTTTTTCTTGCTTTACCCGGAATGTCTGTGGCATGCATACATAATTTAAACAAATGTTCGATGGTTTTGCGAGAAACCTTTCTTTTTTATGTTCCAGAAGCGACTTTGCCATGAGTGAGATTGAAGAAGTAAACCTTTTTTCTTCCTTCCAGACATTTGGAAAATGCTATTGGAGGTAGCAATATCATTTATTATACTGCGTATTCTTCAAGGGATTCTGTGTTGTGCAATATAGAGAAGTGGTTTGATTGCCTATCTATACAGTATTTGCACGAATTTGTTTCCGAAAATCATCTCGCATTTTGTAGGTCATCGCAAGCTGCAATGAAGTCGTTTACGATGGAAGGACCAACACAATAGAATATCTCTTTCCCGCTCTATTTCGTGTCTACTATCGTCGCATCCTTTCCCCAATCCTTTCCGATTTCCCTAGTACCTTCACATGCAAAGGCTATCAAATGAAATGCTTCGGAGTTTTACTGTCACGCTCTTTGGCGATGCTTCACTTTCGAGTACTTCATCTCGCAGTCGGTGCATCCTTCAAGTGGTTTGGAAGCTGACTGCTTTGGACCTGGCCATATCCTTGAGTACATTAAACCAAAGTGTCACTGCAGCAAGTTGTTGCGAATTTTGAACACTTTCGGTTTAACGTGCCTCTGCAGCGTGTCAGTGTACAGAAGCCGGCGATGGGTTTGCGGAAATAGAGAGTGTAAATTGAGCTCTAAATGGAGGACTGGCAGAGGGAATGCGACGTGTTACGCAACACATTGCGGCCTGTTGGCCGGTTAGTGGTTTCTGTAATGAAACGCTTTTGTTTTTGCCGCTTTGCGATGTCGCTTTTTGTTTGCATGTGATCTCGACGTGATTGTGAATGTGTTTGGTTTGTTCAAGTAGGCTGCCAGCTTGTATATTAGCTTTCTACACGTGTGTGTTTTGAAGTGTGTCCAAGTGTTTGACAATATGTTGAATCTGTGTGGTTTTTTGCTATGGGAGCTCTTTGTTTGAAACGTTAATCCATGTTTTTGCCACCTAAAACTATGCGACAATATTTAAAACTATTTGCACAGAAATAAAATAGCGCGGATTCTAAATGAACACTCGTACATATTTTCGATTCTACAAGCTCAGGTTATAAGGATATTGTGACAGGAGATGCTCCACTCGACTCATCCTCGTTATACTAAATTCTATCTATTCTGTGGATAAGTTATCTCAGTGACTAACTGAAACGTAGCCGTGCGTAACGACATCGAAATAGTTGAAAGATCAAAGGAGATACTTTGGCGCTTTTAATATTATTCCACATTCCTTTATCTAATAGTAACGGTTCGTCACCTCAAAATATGCAACATTTTTTAGCATTACCCTAAGAAGAATTGCTGACTTTTGTTGTTCTTTTTAACCTTCGCCACGTGGCGGTTGAAAAACACCATGCGAAAGGTAACTGAAAAAATAATTGCTTATCAATAAAGCATTTTCCAGAAGAACAGCCAGAAAAGGAGATTTGCATACTCCAAACTCATGCTGCGTGGATCCTATCGCGTCTGTTATGCTTTGGTTTAGGGAAAAGTATAGCATGAGGTGGACCATTAACCGATCTGTAGGGGGAAAAATGTGGCGTAGGAGATTGAGATTGTTTAATTTCCACAGTATACAAACACATCTATCTCACGTATCCGTGATGCGTGGTATTTCTTCCTTTCAATCTATTTTTTTTTCTGCCTCTTATCCAAAGTTTTTCTACTTACGTCTTCCCTTCGATTCTAGGCTCCTTGCAGAACAGAAGCGACCAGCATTGTTTTTATTTATCGTTTTTATATAACATTTATTCCCCTATAGAAAGAGAATAAGAGAAAGGGAAACTTAAGAAAGCTTAAGTGAAAATTATTCCTTCGTTTTTATATAGTACAATCACTTATCACCTTCGACTAATTCCAGGTTTTTGTGTTTGTTCTTCTAGGGAGAACAATTTTCCTTTTAAGTGAATTTTCTGCGAGGAATCAGAGGATTTTATTGAGTTTACTTTTACTTGTTGAGAAAAGCCATAGAAATTTTTATTGACACTACGATATTTACGAAAAAGAATAAGGAACAGAAACACTTGATTGGAAAATTTGGAAATTTACAGCCCATGTTAAAATGATTGTTCCTTAAATTAACCATCAGTAATTTTAACAATTATTTATAATGTTAATTTTATATTTGAATTTATAGTTGTGTACAATAAAATCTGATCAAATCATGGTAATTAAAACGCTTTTTGAAAACTATTTTATCGAAGCTACTGTTATTAGATCTATAAGTTACGATATTAGGCTTTGTTTTAAGACAATAATAAAATTATTGATGTTATTAGTATTAGTTTTTGTATCTACATTTTACTATTAAACAAGTAATTTTATTACTTTTTTTTTAATGAACTTTTATATCTTCTGTTTGATGTGTTATTTCCGATTAGAATTCCATAAATGTGCTCCTTCTCTCTTCTACACACTGATTGATTAGTAATGATAATTGTTGCTGAATGCCATCCCTATTGATACGTAATAATGTTTAATGTTGTATTATGATTAACATTGTCATGTAATATTCCACCAGAAACATTCTTTGCAATTTTTTCACATTCTCAATTTTCTTTTATTTCAGGTAAGGATTAATGAAAAACTGCTTTATAAATTATATAATATGGTAAGCGCAACTATCACTTTTTTATTTTAGTATTATTATTATATTCGTTTTAATGGAGTATGTCAATTACAACATGCATATGCTTTGAGTACTACTAGCAACAGTCGTTACCGGTATTTGAATCCACATCCTCATGACTCTTGGGTAAGACCGTACAGGTCCTTTTGCAATTTTACAACAATTATGGCGGGATGTGGCTTATGTAGAAATATGGGTTTCACGATATATGGAAACATCTGTCCACCATGTGTAATATTGTCGAAATGAGGAAGAAATCTTTAAGGAGGTCACCTGATTCCTCTTGATAATTGAATACTAAGGAACTGTTCTTCTTTCGTACAAGCCAACAGAAGCTTCACTCCTAATAAAATGACCATGAGTCTGTCTGCAGGTCTTTTCAATATCCTTTGCTTGTTTTGTATCCTCGTTTTTATTTTATAAAATATGAAACTTAACCGAGCTTTTCTGAGCTACATTTACAGCTGCGTCTATCCACTTTAATCTCATTTTCAGTATGTTTTTTTTTTTTTTTTTTTTTTTTTTTTTTGGAAATGTCCGAATGATTATTATTTGTTTTTTCTGCTATTTGGTCTTTTCCGTATTCTTGTTGTTCTTCAGTGGTTATTACTTTTGTAGGTTCATATTTTGAGGTTTCTTATTTCGCAGTTATTTCTTTATTTTTATCTCTGCTATTTTTAAATTCTATAAAAGGATTTGTCTGTAATTTTCTTCTCGAGATGTGTCGTTGTTTCTCTTCCACTTGCTGTCTGTATGCTTCCTTTCGTTCTCTGACACACTCTTCGCTTTTCGACTGCTGCCTTGGATACCAGCAGAGTTTGAGAGAGGCTGCATACTGTTGCTTCTTGTTCTCCAGGGAAAATATGATGCGTTGTGGTGGCAGACGTGAAACATTTTCATTTCACAAATATTAAATATTTGTTCCCTTCCTTGTTGACTCCGTTCGCATGGCACCTGCCCACGATTTTTCCATGCTCGGTAATTTTAAGGCCACCGCAGGTGAGGCAAGTGGATGCCGCCGGAGGCAACATTTTGAGTTTTGCCACTCAACATGCGACATGCGTCGTGCAAAGAATTTTATATCACAACACGACCGAAGTAAAATAAATACAGTTGCAAAGATCACGGCCATTAAATAAATTTCTGTGGCGTCCTTGCTTTCGTGTAGGATTTTTATTATTATTAATAACTTTAATAGAAATATTATTTGTTTCTCCTTCGTATTTTTATACTTTCTTTCGTCGATTTTCTTTGAAGAACACCAACTCCTTCAACCTACTTAAAGTTCCTTTGAAAACTTGCTCTTCCTCGTCCTTTCATTCAACTTCTTCATATCGAGTTGAGTGTTAATTTCGAAAATGGGTTCAAACTGTGTTGTTTTTATACAATTCTGCATTTTAAGAATATATTCTTCGGTGTTTTTTTTTTGTGTATTTGATTTCATCTTCGAACCCATTCAACAGTCGGAGAGATATGTGCTTTAATTTCTTAAGAATATGGAACCTAACTGCGTTTGTTTGGTGAAATCGGTGAAGTCTGTTGCGTGAAGACTTCCAGAATTTTGCCTTGGGTACATGAAGCAAAAGACGAAGCGAAGCGGAGTTTCTTTGCTCTTTCCAGCGAAACCTTTTAACTAATTACTTTCATCTGCTGAAGTCATTTGGAAGAATTATAAGACCAACCTTTTGAAAAAAGCATAAGGAAATTTTCCCCCACCTCCTTCATCGTTTGTATGATGGCAACAACCGCAAGGATTCAAGTTGTCTTTCTACTGAGTATAGCGACGTTCTTCTATCGTCTCTCTTCCATCTCTGGCTCCTGCTCTTAATTTGTGCTATGGCTTCATTCAGCTGGATGCGGCCAAACAAATGACGATTGCAGTTTGACTTGCTTGAGGTGTTGTTGTTCAGTGCCTGGACGACTGCACGCACCTGTAGCTGCAGCGTCTCCTGCTTCTGTGGAAAGCCATCCAGAGACAAGTCATTATGGGCATCACATCAATTTGATGAGCAGTTTTTATGCGACGGTGCAAAGCATTAAAATCATTAATTACTTTAGAAGCAAAGGAATTCATAAACAAAGGATGTCGGTCGTCCTGCTTAAACAAATGGACCAAATAGTGGGTCAATCGGGAGGACTTCAAGGGGTCCAATCAAACGCTGAAGAAGCTGATAACTGACAAAACAAAAGAAGAAAATGTGTAGCTAGCGAAAGCACAGAAGTAAAGAAAAATGACAACGAACGATATAAAAGTTAAATTTAAAGTAGGAAAATGGAGTGTATATTATGCACGGTACGAAAAATATCAAAAGTCATGAAAATCACGAAGGAGTATATAAAAAGAAAGCGGAGAATTAAACACGAAATAAAAACTTGTGATTTGTGAACTTTTCACTCAACTTTCAAGGATAAAAGAAGTAACAAGCAACAAGTGGTGCTTGTAGTTAAGGGAACTCCATAAACTTCAGTTGACAACAACTTAAAAAAAGTGTTGTTTTTAATATTCCAATTTTATTCACATTCTATGGCTCAAGACTTTGTTTAAACAGAACACAACTCAACTTTATAATTTAGTTTAACTCAATTCAGTTAACAAATAATCCTTTTTTCTCGTCGTGACACTGAATCGAATTGCTTTGTGTGTTTATTTTTCGTGCTTGTTCAAGAATTTAACGCGTCAAGTTCAACAGTTTGTCTTCCTTCCGCTCTCTTTGCTGCCCCTTTTTAGTTTTGTGCATCACGTATTGCGTGTCTCTAGTCTTTTTTATTCATTCATAGCTTTGTATTTCGCTGTTATTTTTGTTGGTTTTGTTTCCCTTGATTTTCCTTTTCGACATCTTGAAATTTTCCTTGCAAATATGGACACATCGATTCCAAGTTTGAGTGGCTTTCTTTTTGATTGTTCACCACGTCAACTCTTTCAAATTGTTTTAATTAAATAAATGTTTATTTGCCTTCTATGTTATGTTTTTATTTCTTTCCTATAAGAGCAAGTGCGAATTTTAATATCCTTTTTATTAATCTTTTCCCCTCTTTGTCTCTGAATACTAAAGACTTTCATTCACCCTCTGAAAATGATAATTTAATGTACGCTAAGTAACATTTAAACGGTCCTTTAACGACCCACAAAGTGACGGCCAATTAATTAAAACATCAACTAATTTGCGCTTGAAATGCCTTTTTCATTTATTTTTCTACTTGACGAGAGCAAGAAGAATTTCCACGAAGAGAAATCTTCTGCTGACGGAGATTTTCGCTTGAATTTTCTCCTTGATTATTATTAAGCCTAATTAATAATGATCTTTTTAATGTCACAGTGGCAATTGCTTTAAATTAATATTAGTGCTAATGAATGCTTTCTTAGGCCATCCTTAGACAAGGATAATTTTATAATCTTTTCGTAGTTTTAAAATTATTTCTAATATTTCTTATGATATTTCTTGATATAGTGAATTAAGTAGAAGTCTTTCCATAAGTTGATGTCCGTTATTTGTCCATTAATGTCATTCTTTTTATCCCTTTGTTAGGTTATTTGTTTATTGTTTTACTCCGTTTTGTTCTTAGTTCTTCTTCGTTTATGAAAAACAGAAGCTATTTTATCCAATTTCGTAAAAGCCGAAAGGAAATTGTTTTGCATCGTCCTGTGAAGCCGCGAAAATAAATTGAATACAAACACAAAAAGAAGCTAATAACAATGTTGTCACAATACAAAGCCACTTTTACGCCAGTGCTGCCACTTTAATGACATTTCTTTGCCAAAGTGCACAAACACAATTGCAACAGCGACAACATTTCAACAATAACAACTTTGGCCTGACTGTTGGCACTCATTCATGACCAAAGTGCATTAAAGTATTTTACACTTCTTGCCCACAAAACTTTTGTCAAGTTTTCGTTTCAACTATTACAATGGAGTGTCTGTGTGCGTGTGTGTGTGTGTGCGAGGTGTTGGCGGTTGTGTTCAGCGGAGTGTCATAATGTGCGACTGAGACTCTGATGTTTGTGACAATTGCATTTTTTACTCAGTGTTGAAATAATAATAAAACCCGCAGCAGCACAGCGCAACGCTTTTTTGATATTGGTCCAGGAGGAGGCGGAAGTGTAAAAAGGGATTCAAACTCTAAACATAAAAATATTTTATTCGCCAAAAACTCAAAACGTTGCAGCTTAAACAGTTCAACACAAAAACAACACCAATATCGCAAACGAAGAAGAAGACTCTTGATTCTATTGTTGATAGATTATTAAATAAAAATGGTATAGAAAATTTTTTGTCTTCTTTTCTATCCTGTTTGTGATTTCTTCATCGTTCTTTATCACCTCGTCTGAGTTATTTTGCCCTTTGTGAGCTTTGTGCTTTATTGTAACTAATTTTCTATAAATCTTCAAATAATTACGTATGCTAACGCTGTGGGTTGCTATATAGTAATAGCAGAAAGTATAATAATTACGGAATTTATTTGTTGCCGCTGGAGAACAAAAGTGTTTTATTTTTTAATGACATACAATAATCTAAGTAACCTAAATAATTAATGAACTTTAATAATTCATGAAATCAAGTGAATTCACTCGGCACCAGAATGACGAAGGATATTTAAATAATGAAAATAAAACCATAAAAAATATTGCATGTACGTACGAACATAAATAATTAATGTCCTGTGTTATGTAGTCACACACACACACACACGCAACCATGATCACAAGGGTGACAACGAAAAAGTTCTACTGAAAATTGCTATCTTTGCCGTTGTGTGTATCTGCCGTATCACAGTTATTAAAGTGATATTACTTTTAGAAGGCAACAGCAACAGCCACCAACTCCAAAAAGCAATCACGAAGCTGTAAAGGAGAATCCTGAACATGAGCAGCAGCAACGGCAACGGCAACGGCTACGATTTTAATATTTAAGTGCATGAATGTTGTTAAAATTTTCCAACAGCTGCATTCTAAAGATATACAAGACCAGTGACACTTGAATGGCGTGTACAAACGCATGAAATCACACAAACACACGGAATGCAAAAAACAATAAAACATCCTTGTACTGGAATATATTCGAATTTAATTACACGACGGCTGTAGTGACGTCAATCGTACATCGACATGGGTACATCTTTGGGAAAAATATTTCGGAGGCTCTATAATAGAATCGCGTGTTACGACGAGGACGGAATGCAAAGTACCGCCGTAAAATATATTAAATACTTCCCGATGAATTAATTGAGTGTAATGAATTTGTGTACGTCATAAGCCAAGCCTTTTTACGGATTGTGCTGTATTAAACTCGGATCGTTCTTCATACTCCGTCACCTTTACAATTCCGCGTTTTGTTTTAAGTCAATATTCCCACAATCTTTGGTGGACTTGATCGCTTGTTATGCATAAGTTGCATATTGATAATAAGAAATCATAACGACACCAAAAGGCTCGCAATTTACGGATTTGATTTCGCAAATTATAATATATCGTAATATTAATAAATAAATAAACAAAAATTAATTAAAAGTTTAGGAAGATATATTTTTCTTCGCATACGTCGTAGCGAAAATAACATCGTATACTTTTAGGCATACTTTTTAAAATAAATTCCATCCGATGGCATACATTTAGGCCGTACTGTTAAAATATGGAATTTCTAAATATATAAAAGAACAGAGACTATCTTTCTTTTCGGTACAAATTCCGATTATTATTTATATAGCCTAATAGCTAGTGATCGCTAATCCTTTTGTAATATAATAATTTATTATTGTATTTCACTGTTTCAATAAATAAATAATTATACTATGTATTAACATAACTGTTCAATGATAAGCGTGATTCCGTTTCTTGACATCGAAAAATAGGCTTAATGACTTCATATTTAAATCCATGTTTTGGAAAAAAATTATCGATAAAATTTTTATTAACCAATAATAATAATACTAGATATAATATTACCAATGCTAAATATTGCTCAGTGTCGGCATGCTCCTTCTTCTTCTGAGTGCTTCTTCACTCCTTCACTTCGCTCTCCCTTGACGCCCTTCAAGATTTATGAACCATTTTTTGTAGATATTTATTATCCTTGCAGAAGCATTAGAATTTCGGCCAGACGTACGTAGATTCTGAGCGAGCGTAACAACGTGAAATGAGTTTTTGGTTTTAACGAGGCCGAAACAGGTTGAAAGGCACGATGCAAAGCGGCTTTACTCCTTTGCGCCTGGCGTGAAATGAAGAAACATCCGAGGATGAAGGTACTTGTGAGGGAAAAGCAACATAAGATAACAACAACCAACAGCAGCAACATCAACAATATACAGCATCAAGCAAGCAGGTAGGAAGTGGAAAGTATAAAAGCAAAACATGAAATGGAAAGCACTGAAAATAATAAATGAATGCGCCAGTTGAGTGAATGGGGGAAAACTGGGTTAACAGTAACAGAGGAGCTGCAGTAAGGAAGGAGAAACCAAATGCTGCGGTGCTTTGAATGCTTCTCAGACCGAATGAAGGCTCCACCGAATCTGCATGAGTTGAGCCAACGACGAGTACATTGAGTGGTGAAGCATTAAACTAATACAACGCGCGAGGAGCCGCGCTGTTGGAATGAAACTATGCCGAAAGAAAGACCTTCAAGTGAGACTAAGAATCGGTTGCTTTTAGTGGGTCTTGCTTTAAACCTCGAATCACAAATAAAGTGAGGTTCCAGCAGACATATCGAAGGCGAGAGAGAGAGACAGAGACAAACGAAGGTCTCATTAGTTCGCAGCCCAGACTAACGCAGTACACTCAATAATATGCGAACGTTGGTGGGTACATAGGCGCGACTATTATTCATTAAACCGTGCTTCGATGTCGTCCTTGTCACGGTAACTAATGATAGCGGCTGTCAAAATCTAATGAGACGCATAAATTAATGACCACAGCGGCAGAAGAGCAACAAGAAGCAATTTAAACGCCAACCGGGCAAACAGACAGAAGTGCGAGAGAAGGAAAGGGAACAAACGAAAGATTAATAGTTTTAGTGAAGCAAAATCCAGTGTGTGATTGTAAAAAATTATCACTAACCCTAAAAACATGAACTAGAATAAGAACAGTGATATAAATAATGACGATAAACACTTCACTAGAGTTCAAAGAAAAAAAAACATCGATTGATCCACTTGTTCACGAGTGGAGCTTCGAAGCCTGATAACAACAGCAACTACGCTGTTGGCCTTAACCCATGGGACTCAGCAGATGGCATCGCTTCAACTCAAATCAAATAGACCGAAATTTGGAGATAAGGAAATACTTCGTATTGCTCCGATGATTAGTTGCCAATGCCCTATTCTGTACAAAACAAAACTTGTCAAATTCATTAGTTAATGAATTATAAACGCAGCCCAAAAGTAAGCAATTATATTATCGTATAAACTAAATTAAAAAGTGTTAAAATGCGTAACTGTGAAATAATAAAAATTGCAATTTAATTTTATTTTCAAATTCAAATATTAAGCTTTGTAACAATAAATAAATAAATTAAAACTGAAAGTTGGAAAAGATAAAATTGGGAAATTGTTCGAGATTTATTTGTTTTCTACTGTAAAGCAATTGCTTACTTTTAGGCTGTGCTGATTCAGTTGATTTATTAACGAGAAGAATTTTAATGGAAACTTTAATTTTTATTTATTATTATTATTTTACAAGACTGTAAATAGTAAGATTCTTTATTGTGTATACCGAATAAAACAAAATAACGATTAAATTACATCGCAAATGTACTGAAAACGTCACCTGGCATGAGAATTATTAGAAAATGTAGGAAGGAAAACAGGAAAATCGATAAATTATCATCAATTATATACTTATCTATTGGTTATCTATTTCATTATCTTTTTCTACATGTTGCCACAGGAATGTATAGAACTCCAAAATGTTGTGAATCTGTTGAAACAACTGTCGATGTCAGTTATCGCATTTCTGTTGGTTGTGTCGATTCCATTACGCATTTTGCATTTAAATTCGTGCGACTTTTATCTAAATTGTAACAGAACAAATGTTGATTGAATGCCCTGAAATAATTGTATCTATTTATGTTCTAAAAATAATTTATATATTCATGTAGATCTATGTTCAAACCCATCTTCACTTCATTTATTATACAACTTGATTCATTCAACAAGCATGAAATATTTACACCTTTTGAGACGTTGGATGAAATTGTGGAGCTTTAAATATAGGGAATGAGGTTTACTTAATGAAAACCTGTTCAAGTGTTTGTGTATTTGTTGCAGTGCGCTGTTGACATGTTGCAAGTTCATCAAAAATTTACAAGAGCACAAAATACAAGTGATGTGCATAAATTTAGTAGTTGCAAACACGAAGGAGGCGCTACACAAGAACATTTTGCAAATCAAATATTTATTTTAATTACTACGCATACACAAACGCAAATACGAACAAATAATAAATAATATACACTAAATGCAGCCATAAATACATATATTTTAACGAATATTGTTTGTTTGTTTGTTTGCTTTCTGTGAGTGAATGCTTTATAAATACTACTACTAAACAAATGCAAAATTTGCATTTCATATAAAGTCCAAAAGTCGAGCGAATCTCTTTCAAAAAACGAAAAATCCTGCTGTCAAAAGTTGATGATGTTATTTTTAATTCATGACAAATTTAAATCCAACAAAAATTTCTAATAAAATGCAAACGAAGTAATAAATTAGAGCTTTTGTTGTGTAAGAGCAAAAGTCATTTCTAATAAATATGCACTTTGATCCTTAGAATTCGCATGTATTTGAATGGCCACAGACAAGCAGCCATCATGCATTTCCCTCAGTTTGCAGTGAAATTTGAAAAATGTATTATTTATGAACGCGGTGCTGCTCATATTTGTTGGACTCTCTAAAAGTGAATTCTGTGCGGATCCTGCAAATGACGTTTCTTCGTCACATCCTGTGTTCATATGCATAACTGTCGAGTTGGCTATAAAATTCCGAAATTCATTATAAAAGTCAGAGCGACAACAACGGGGAAGTTCATGAAATATTAAATGACTGCTACGTATTTAGTAGCATACTTTGAGGATGATGGAATGAAACTGTAATGAAGTCTCCAACGAGAAATGGGGGCACAAAAAGCTTACAAAATCAGGGAAGCTGGGAACCTATAGAAAACAGAGAACGGGGAAAAAACTAACAATTCTTAAAAGTAGTTTCTATATGAATTTCCTATAATTCTAAGAAAATTATGGATTATGCTGACTACTGACTGATCATTAACTCTATTTTGACAAGTTTTCTCTTCATTCAAGTGACCATTTAGTAAAACACTCATTGCTTTATTCCATTTTCCAAAATATATGACAAATTGTTTAAGGAATTCAACAGAAGAATGAATGAATGGAAACGGTAGCGATAGAGAGAAGTAGAGAGATGATTTTATTGGTTATTCCTCTTTTTCCTTTTTAAAAGAAGTGTAAATATAATAGATTAATTAACCTCAATTAACCTGATCTGAACGATGTAAAATTATGTGCTGTAGTGTGTAATTTGTGTCCATGTGCAGCTGTGTAATTGAATTTGTTTGTAGTTGACACGGAATTCAGGGATGCTGATGGTTAACAGCAACAATTTTCAATTGTTTTTCCTTCTGTCTCTGGCTTAAATAAATTCATTGTGCACTTTGTTGTTGGTGGGCATTTTCGCATCCATTTATTTCACAGTAAACTACACGATAATTACACGTAAAGCATCACAGCATGAGACTAAATCAATACACACACACAACAGCAGTGAAAGGTAAAAGAGCCACATTCCTGACCTCAGCAACAAACCAAAGAATAACATTTTAATTCCATCATCAGAACAAAGGATTTCGTCTTTTTTCTGTTGTGGTTGCTGTTGGTGTTGGTGTTGGCCTTTTGATGCGACTGAAAGTGAGTGTGCATTTGTGTCTGCTTCCGATAGCGATGTGCTTTTGCGGTGTGACAAAATGGACCCAAAACCGAGCTGGCAACAGTAACACGCAGCGGGGTTTGTTTCCTTTTGACCACGGCTTAAAGTGGCTGCGATGAGTAAAATGCTAATTTGTCTATAATCTTGCAACCTTCCCTTCTTTACGTTTGTATTCTATGCTTTTGTTTGCAGTCCTCTTCTACCTTTGCATTTTACGAAAATTCGTACAAAACGCATTCATTGACTTTATTTTGGCTTTGGTTTTAGCTTTGTGTCTGGCATCGGAACCACACTTGAGCATGAACACGAAGCTGCAACATGTTGTCCATTGAAAGCATTCAAAGTTGAAAAGCGTCCTTTGAAGCAGTCCTTTTGAGCACTAGCGATGATGGGGCTACAACATGATGCCCCATGTCTATGCAGCATGTTTCAATGCATCCTCAAATGTGTTGTATTTTGAGCCAGCTCCTTCCTTTGTCGATTGTGGGTTTGCTTTTGCAATGCGACAAACAACAACAACCTGCGCCAGGCATCATCATCTTTTTGCTCAAGTCATTTTGCGTTGGTCGCTTTAAGTCATTCATTTAGTACTCAGTCATTGTTACAAGCAGCCTTCGGTTAAGCCTACCTCTGTTTCGTTTATCCTGCTTTCTGTGAGTTCCTGCCTCCCTTTTGCCACTCCTTTCCTCTCCAGTCTTCTGCTTAAAACACACAAATGCTGCTGTTGCTCGCATTGCTAACCGCAAATGCACTTTCGGCTCTCGATGCGGTTGCACTCTGCACTTTAACTGTAACTTGCAACCAACAAGGATCTTTTTTCACCCCTTCCACTGCACAGTTTGCGGTCAATTTGCCAAAATCATTAGCATAACTGAAGTAGTGTCGGCTGCTGTTGTTGCTCCTTTCGTCGCTTTCGTTTCGTAGCAGCGACTCTTTCAATGGCCGCTTCTGAGATTTTCTTAATGTAAAACTTTTGTTTTTGTGCTTCTATTTTTCTATTTTCTACAGAATTTTACTGAGTTTCAGTATATTTATTCAGCGTCAAGGGGCTACTATACCTTCTCTTGCTTCAACAAAATTTATCAACTAGAATCGCTCTTTTTTTATTATCATCGCTCCTCATTCGCTCCCGTAAGTCTTTTTTGGTTAATGATTTATCCTTTAAAGTGAAATGTTTGTTGTCCCCATGTTAGCTGAAATTTTCTATGAAAAAAAGAATAAAACACAATAAAAACGTTGATTTAATTGAAATATTCTGTTTTTGAATGATAATGATGACGATGATGAGGGAAAGAAATGACATAAGCACAAAAAAATGAAAACCAAGATTTGATTTATGGAGAATTTTTCATTGCGGGAAAACTCTAAATAGACTGGGCCTTTTTTCGATTTTATATTGAATAAGAAGACTCTTTTGAAAGTCAACACAGAAAGGAAATAAAACATATTATGTATATTTCTTTTATATTATATATACGATATTTCCACCACTTTCTAAATCTGTTATTGGAAAATTTCAAGCAGATTTTCCAAAAATTCCTCTTTTCTCTTCTTGTTAAAACCACCAGCCACCACCAGTTATAAACACCAGCGATTCTCGCATTTTTAAAATACCTTCATTATTATTATTAGCATTGTTCATGGGAAGAGATCCATGGGGAAATTTGTCTCTAATGCTGCTTGTCACCATCTTTTGCCTTTCCTCCACTCATTCGTCGCCTCGTCATCCTTTACCCATCGAACTGCTTGATGGGAAAGCATAATTAATTGATTTGTTTTATTGAGTTTCACTTGTTATGATTGCGAATTTATTAATTATTAAATTGCTCATGTTTATCTCTTAATTAAACTGTAAAACTGCATTCATTAAACTCAACATTTCATTAGCAAACAAACGGACGATTAAATATTTGTTGTTGACAATTGCAAAATTCAATTTGCTTCGTGTGTTTTTTAAATATTTAATTACATCGATTATCGTTGATTGCTAAATATTTACATGTAGTGAAGGGTTTATTTATTTCCTTCGATTTTTTTACCCATAATCCTTTTTTTTTGTTTCTTACCTCTATCCAAAATATTTCTCTTTATATAATCGAGCATTCACTTCAGCAAATTCCAGTTTTATCCGTTTTCTTGGACCTTTAGTCGACACAGAAACAAGGAATAAAAGAAGAAAAAACATACTACAACAAAATATAAGAAAAATATTAATAATAATACTTTCATTTATTGATTGCTATTGATTATTCATACTAATAATAAAGTTGAAAGGGTTACACTAAACCTCAATCAAATATTTTAATAAATAACATTTTATCTGGAGTTAACTTTGTTTTCAAAAATCAATAAAGTAGCTCTGTCTTTTCTACTTTCTTCTTTTACCTCTTTATGAAAATTGATCCTTCTCGTTATGAATCTGAAAATTTCAAACTTGAAAACAAAAGTTTATTTGTATGAGCAATTATATATTGTTTTCTACAAATTTTCCACCTCCGCTCAATCTTCCCTTCATCAAAAACATTTTGTAAATATAACAAAGCCTTTTATACTGTTTTCTGTACACCTTTTTTCAGGTCCTTCTTCTGTTTCCTGGGCTTTTTATGTTTGTTTTTATGCAGTAATTTATAAATTTTCCTGGTTGAAAGTCCGCCCCGAATAAATTCTGAAATTACTTCTGGAAATTTGGGTTTTCCTTTTTTCCAATTAAAAAGAAGTTTGATTCTGCAAAACATTGTTTTTGAAGGAGTTTCTGCTTGACCTTTTTATTTTCAAATTATTCAAAAGACTATTGCAAATTTAATCGTTTACAGTTTCCATTTTGATTGTTCTTTTTAATTTTTATTATCGATGAGTCATTCGCAGAAAACTCTTGTTCCTTCTTCAGTTTACTGTGAATTTTGTTTTGTTGTAAGAATTTTTGTAGAATCGCCCACTTCAATATAATTAGTGACTGTAATCTGAATATTTTCACAAGTCAGGACAACGAGAATCGGAAAAATCATAACAATTAGAAAGGGATTAACAACGAACCTTTTTTAAGCTCTGCATTTAACAGATCTGTACCACGTCTTTATAGCAATTTTTGGCAGTTGTTATGGCATTTTCGTCACGATGCCGATCGAAACTGAAGATGTATTAATTACAATACAAGTACAATAAAACAAGAAAGAGAAAAAGAAGTCGTGTTCTCTTGACTAGGAAAAATTATGATTCTAATTAAATGAGGACAAAAGGGGACAACATCGTTAAAAGATTCTGTTTACAGTAAAAGAAATGTTACAAAAAGCTTCTTGTACCTATTTTGCTTTTGCGCTAGGTACAACAGAATCCATAGCCTTATATAACCACGTCGTTCTTCCTCCAGCAACAATCAACCATATTTAACAACCTGCTCGACATTCATGTATGTTTACCTCTAGGAAATTTTCCCTTCTTCTGTGCACATTGCTATGCTTTTGTTTTCCAGAAGATGTCCTTTATTTTCAATGCATATTAAGAGTAATAAAAACAATACAATCACGAACAATAAAAGAAGGCTACAGAAGAAAAACACAATTGTTGCATTTATTCAACTGCATTTTTATAGTTCCAGGCGCAAAGTTGTTTCTTTGATTAAGTTTTTTAATTATTTCAATTGAGGGATTTCATTGTAGGTGTTTGTTAAGCCCAACGACAAAAGAATAGAGGAGCTTTTCATTTACATGAGGTCAAAAGAAAACAAGCAATTCTATAAATTATTGTTAAAAGCCTTCATAATGAAAGTTTTTTGTTTAAAAACTTATTTTTATTTTCTTTTGTAGTGCTCACGAGGTCGAAAGTTGTATATAGATGGTCCTATGACGGGGTCTCGTATAATTTCACATATTTTATGGACTGAGAAGGTACCGATGATGATGATTTTGGGAAGAGATGTATTTTTGTGGTGTCCAATAATAATTACTGTGGTCCTACTCATATTTTGATGCCATTTCTGGTGCTACTCGTGCTTCATTCATTATTAATGCTTCTATGTATGTGATGAGGAAAGCAACTTCAGCCACACCTCTTCCCTCATCTCCTTCTCTATTTTCCTTTTTTAGCTGTCATCGCATAACTTTTTAATTATTTGGGTCTCTCGTAAATTCCTGTGAGCTGTTTAAAGCCTGATGTGGCTTGCAACCTCTGCTCTGAACTATTCTAAAATTTAAATCTATGCATACATTTTTTAATCACCTCATCATCATCAGCACCAAGTTCATTAAAAATTTCTACTTTCAAGGTATAAATTTTTAATTAGCAATTGGCTCGTTGTTTCTTTGTTTCGTTCTCCCTCTCTCTCTCTCTCTCTCCGCGTTCTACAGTGGGGATACTGTTGGGTAACTTTTAAAGTCCCGGATTTTTAAAAAAATTATCCTTTTTGTTTCGCTTATAAACACAGCAGAACTCGTCGCCCGTTCCTTTATTCATTCGGGAACTCGTTATTTGTTGCTGGTGCATGTAACGGTTTCAAACGACGGTACCGTTAACAACAACAACGGCAAATTAAAAAAGGGTTTTCTGTTAAGACTGCAGACTGCGCTGTGCTGCCTTCAAGTGTCGTAAATTTTTTAAAA
The DNA here is from genome assembly GCA_937620795.1 of Thecophora atra. Lineage (NCBI taxonomy): Eukaryota > Metazoa > Arthropoda > Insecta > Diptera > Conopidae > Thecophora > Thecophora atra. Next base: position 40,768,485 of record OW569401.1, on the reverse strand, counting down.
CATCAAGTTAAGCTTATTTAAGCTTGACTGCAAACACACCCTTAAGCAATGAACATTGGGCTGCTGCAGAACCGCCGAGGTCTGGCAAGTTCCACCGAGGCTCAAAGATGTGTCTCAGGAGGCTTGGGAATCACCTTCACCTCCCACCAGACACAAAAAATGAATGAATACTGGAGGGGAACAGCAAAGAAATGTTTCCAGTTGGTGATTAGCTTTAATACGTTGTCATGGTTATTAGAGAACCAAGGGAGCAGACCGTGCTGCAATGGGAAAGGAGAAAAGACCCTCTACTGTAAGCGAAGGAAGAAGCTGAGGATGGACTGCAAGTGGACGCTTTGGAAGTTGCGACAGCTTAGAATTTGAACTTTTACAATACTTTAATGAGGGTTAAACACAGACGCATAAATTCTTTCCGCTCCATTCATCCCTGGCCCTTTATTCCGCCTACGCTCAACCTCATTTAGCCCCGTTACAGGAAGAGGCTAAATTACATTGTCGCAATTTAAAACCTTTCTTCGTTATTGTTTGTTCTTAAAGTTTGCCATTTCCATTACCCATAAAAGACGATGGAAAGAACAGCAAGAACGCCGACTGGAGCTCGGAACATCGCCTCGTAAATGTTGTGCTCCGAAAATATTATGACAACATTAAGAATTCCTACTGTCGCGCAGCGGGAGGGGAGGACGCCGGCACAGCTCGTCTCTCCTACGGTAAATATTTAAGCTCTCGAACGTAGGCCAACACTAGGTGTCGCGTCGGCATATTTTAAAAGCTTTTGTTGAATATGCACACATTTTAAATACTCCGCCGCTCCTTTAGAAACATCACGGAACGTGTCTGTATCTCTTTCGCTCTGTCCTTGTTCCTCTTCTGCGTTCGTCCTGTCGCCACATGTGCTTAACATATTGCCAAACAAACACCAATGAACTATGCACAGCAGAGATGTTTATGTGCGTGTGTGTGTCTAAGCTTCATTTGTATTTCATGTTACATGGCTTTGAAATTTCCTGCTAAGGTTGCCCAAAGGAATTTCGAACTTCCTGCAGCCTAAAATAGCTGCTGACGTGGTTGAGCTCGTATTTTCGCATTTCTTGTTGTTTCTTCTTCGGTTAAGGCGCTGTTGGTGCTTTTGTTATTGCGATGTTTTTGTGTTTGTTTTAGTAAATGTATTATAAAAGGCTACAGAAGGATAATGCTGGCTTATAATATGCATCTGTGTCCACGTAATTAGTATATTTGACTAATAACAGAGATGCAGTAGCTCATTGGATACTCCATTCCACTTACAAATGGTATATCTCCAAGCAAAGGGTATATACAAGAGGACTTGACACGAATTACATTCGAGGTTTTGTGTTCCGTGCGCTTATTTATTTTTATTTTTAGTAAATCCAATCTCAAACTCAAAGATCTTTGTTATTTCTTACTAATACTATATCTTTTGAGGAATTCCACTCGTAAATCTTATTTTTTTTATTATGGTCTGCTCTTGTGGTTCTATTGTTTACATATAGAGACTGTTTCTTTATTTTTCTGTCCTGTATTATTTTGGATTTATAAACAACAACCAAGTAAAGCTTTTCACTTGTTCGAATTGATGTAATCTATCCGTCTATCTGGAAATCAATAGATAGAATCTATCGAAAATTATTCTATTATCGCACTGTACATTTACCTTTGATAAACTATGGTTTTCAACCCTGAGTTTTTCGCTTATTATTGATATTTTATTCTCTATCGTTTGATACATTTACTCGGTCTTTCTCGGCGAGTTCTCATTCAGATTATTACTCTATTACCATATTTATTTCTGATAAAATATAAAAGATCTCCATTGAATCAAATCAATAAATCTAGAAATGGAAAGGAAATTATGTAAATGTAAATATCGCTAGATGATGACTTGAATGACAAGGATTCCCTCCCGAAATAAAGAATTTTCCTTCATTATTAAATTGTTGCTTTTGTTAATTCTTTACTAAAAGTTTTAATGATTCTCTTGTTACTGAATCTGGTTCATTTCATCATTATCACATCTCATGTTCCGGTTTATATATCCATTTCCCTCTTCGTCACTGATAAACATCTTTTCACAATGCTAACAACTTTTGAATAAAACATCACGTAAAATGAAGTCAACACGGAACGAAAGAAAACTCAATTGAATGGTTCAAACTTTAGCAAAACTCAAAGTTAAACAAATACAAAACACAAATCATATTGAATAGAATTAAAAGACAAACAAATGAGCAAACAAATACAGGAAAGTAAGTCAACTCTTTAGATAATAATAATAACAGCAGAAAAGTCACAAGCAGAGAACAATGGAAGAAGTTGCTAAGAGCTTCTATTGAAATTGAATAGAAATAAATTCGAGATGAAAGATGAATTCGAGTGAGTGGAAAGTTGTGTCAATCGATACAAAACAAGAGCAAACAGAAATAAAGGAAAACACGCTGAGAGAATATCTGAAGTTTCTGTAATGAAGTTTATAAGAGCTAAAAGTGAGCGCTTTTCCCAGGATGAAATCTCACAAAAAAGCAGCAGAAGCAAGCGAAGAATTTTACTTTCCTTCCTCATTCTTGGTTATAACTGTTGATTAATAAATGAACTTCCGCTCCTCTTGGCCTTTAGAACAAATGTCAGCATTTCCGTTTAGTAAAACTTTTTGATGTATTTTGGACTTCAAAGTAGGACAACATTGAAACACATTCATCACCTGAAAAGCAGGGAAATCAGTGAAAAAAGAAGCGCTGCAACGAAAAGAACTTTCATCTTTTTCCTTGGTTTTTTTTTTGCTATTTTTTCAAGCGGCTGACCTGCTCAAGTAGTTGAAAGAATTCGAAATCCTTTCCACGCTTGACTATTGACGGTTGCCTGCTTGGTTGACTGCACCACTTCATCCCAATCAGAGGCCAATCAAGCGCAATCAAGTGAAATTTCGATTTTTTCCGATTTTCCTTGAATCGGTTTTGCATGTGGTGAATGGGAAAATGGTCACAAAGGGTTGAGGGGAAGTGAGTAAAGGTGGAAAGGTGCATTTATTGTAGTTACACAGATGATTACATCAAAGTTACTTCGTTGTGCTCATCGCTCGGAAAGCCGGAAGCTGAAATCATTGAATTATTATTAATCGATTAGGAAGTAAATATAAAGAGACACGATGACGAAGGATTAGAGCAAGGGAGGGTAAAACTATTCGTCGTGTCGATTTTATTAAAACTAAACCTTATCCGGACTCTTCGAAATCGCAGGCGAATTCAACCTGAGGAAATAAAATTGGCAACGACCTGAGAATTCAACAGGGAAACTTTTTATCAAATGCAACGCACGAATGTTTCTACTTCCTTTCTACACAATCACAATAAATACACGCACACATCTAAATCCAAATATTTTGCTGGTTTCTCTGGAAATGTTTTGAACACTGAATAGTTTTGATTTGCTTCTGAGCCATGAGCTTAATCCAACTGAATATCAATCGATTTGAATGCATTCAGGCCGGACTCAGCTTTGGTTTCGAAGGGGGGAAAGGACGAAGGGGAGATGTGCCTGCTTCTCATACAAAACCATCACCACAAGAAAAACATTGGCTTAAAAAGTTGAACGTAGACCGATTTTTAGTTTTTTTTGGCTGTGATTTCGAAATGAAAAGTATTTCGTGAGCTTTGCTTGGCTCTTGAATTTCAATTAAATTGAATTGAGAACTGCTTTTGTGATTGGCTTTAGGATTGTTGGCTGCCGATTTTGTGAAGACGAAAAATATGTTTCCAATGAGAAAAGTTCCATTACTGAAGTTTTATTCAGGTGATTTTTTTATTAGGAACAAATTAAGAGGATTTTTTCATTATTGAAATCATTTATAAAACCATTAACTATAAAGAAAAAAAAGCAAAACCTTATTAATATTCTTTATTTGTTCGTATTGACAATTTTTCCCAATTATTAGAAATTAATTCTTCTTAGCTACACTGTGAAATTAATTTAATATTATTTATATTACTTTATTTTATCTTATGTTGTTTTTCATAATTAAATTATAAATGCCCCAGAGCTTTACGATCTTAACTCATCTTGAAGTTCAAGACTTGAACTTAACTTTTTTACCAAATTTCATTCATTCACAAAATTTTAATAAAATATTTAATCAGTCTAAAGTAATGAAAAGCGAAGCATTTAGAGTTCGAAAGCATTTTAACCAATAAATTAAACGAAAGTTTTAACTATGAGAAAGTTTAGATCCTCGCTGAGTTCAGTTTCACGAATTATTAAATGACTTTAATTCAACACAAATGATTTTAGAGTTTATATAAATAAACATCAAAGTGACTCCCTCATTCAACCTCCATCAACTAATTTAATGCTTACCGTGAACAAATGAATTCAAAACCAACAGCAAAACTTTTCAATGCACAGATAAAATTTAAATTTAGATAAACAAATAAAAAACAAAATAAATATAAAATAAAAAATAAAGATATATAACAATATAAATTAAATACTCAAATTTTAATGAGAGCCAAGCATTTCGAAATGGTTCAGTGCAATCGAGTCAAAATCGTTGAAGTTGATGCAGAAACAACAATAAAAACAACGGACATTAAACCAACTAAAAACGGAGTGGAGAGACAAGAAAAAACAAAATGAAAAGAGACGACAACAGAACCGTAAAGCAACAGCCTGGAAATTAATCTAAAAAGTTTTTAATGCGCTTTTAAATAAATTTTCTTTGCTGCATTTTCTCACTCGCAATCATCGACGTTCCTCTGCCGCACCGCTTCACTTCCACAATTCACCATCCTCTACACTTTATTCAGTGTAATCATCAACCGCACGCCCTCTTCCCCACCTTTTAACGTCAACAGTAATTTTTCCTTGAAGACAATAAGACGAAAAGGAAGGCAAAGGAAAACAATGGAAGTCCGCAGCCGCCGTCGTCGCTCAGGCGGCTCCTGCAGCGACCCATATATCTACGGAGATAGAAACTGTTTCTGGTGTAACGTGGGAATGAACTATGGGAACCTGTTGCGTACAACTGCTTGTTAAAAAAAACTCACCGCAACAAAAGCACTACAAGAAGAGGAAAAGTAAAGGATAATAACAATAATAGTTATAAGGATTGTTGTGTGAAAAGTACGGAAAAACAAACACAAACAAAGCAATAGTTACCATTAACAGTAACGCTAACATTAACAGCAATATTAACTACAGAATCCCAATTTTTGCTGTTGTTGGGATTCGTAAATTTATTTGGAGCCCTTTATTAATTCGCAGTGTTTCGGTTTTCCAGTCCCTTTGCTTTGTTCCTTCTTTAGTTTCCGTTGTTATTATTTGTGTTGGTCCTTCGATTTCTTGTTGTCGTTGGCATCGTTAGCGTTCCAGTTACATTTCCGGTTTCCATTTTGTTTGCATTCTCCTCTTGTTTGCTTGATTTTTGCTCTCTGCTGTGTTGCCAGCAATGAGGACTTCCCTTTTATTACCTCTCTGACTCTTTCTTTACCCCTCTGTTGATGCCGCAGGCGTAGAGGAAGTTTTTCCTATTTTTACTACGAGTTTTTGTCGACCTCGTATTTTATTCATTCCTTCGTTTTCGCAATGAAAACGGGAGTGAGCGAGGTGATTAAAGTAGCTGATGGAAATTGATTCGTACAACGATTGAAGTCGTCGTTCGTGCTGTTAAACTTATTGAAGCTGCTGAATTCCCTTTTCCCTCCTCTCTGCTTGAATGAAATTGTATATATTCGAGTATATTTAAAAAAATGTACCACATTCGAGCAGCTGCTGGGTCAATGAATCCGCGCTTCAACTTAAAATATTCATTCAATCCGCGTGTTGTTACGAAACCAATTTGGGGAGAACCCAAAAAATGCAGCAAAAAATTCCGCTCTTATTAACTTCCGCTTGCCAGGAATTTCGTCATATTTCATTTAATTAACTGAAAGTATTTGGATTCGGTTCCCAGCAAACACAACACATCCGCCAACTGAAATTGAATAAATCGCAGTTTGTGCTTTCAATTTTTTTGGAAACACTTGAAACACATTAATAATAGAGCCAACAGCTCTTGCCATCGTATCCGACGCTATATGAAAACAGTTGGATGTACAAATAGTGTTTTCGGGAGTTTTATTCAAGGTTTCAGCTTTTATTTTGCTATGGAATCGAATGAATTGAAAGAGATTTTAAAATACGCTTGGAAAAGTCTTTTATTTAGGTTAAAAATTCCGCTATAAACGTTGAAATTTAATATTTTGAAGTCAGCTCAGAGTGTGACCGAAGTAGACCGCAATTGATAAGAGTTTTAAATACTCCTTGAAATGAATTTGGGTTTGGAGAATACAGTGCAAGGTAGAGTAGCACGATAAAACTTGTTTTTACAATGTCCGCTTAACTTAACTGCTACCTTAAAATCTATTCATTGACCTTACTAACGTAACCAAAGCGGGTTTTTCCAGTAATCATGTTTTTTATTTTTGTTAACATTTTTAGTACCCTTAGTAAAGTCGATGTTCCGTTAATCTAACCGGATATACGGCTACAGGATACGTGATAAGTTTGTCGCTTTTTTTTATTTGGGGATCTTCCTTTTTTTTGATTTTTGCGGATCTGGTTTTATATTGCAAACAGAATTAAAATTGGGACGCAGCCATTGTTCATGCAGTTAATAATTTCAGAGTAGGCTGACAGAAAAAGCAGTAAAATACTGCCATTGATGCAGGTGGGAAAAGCAGATGCGATTGATACAAAGAGGAATCGGATATCGAAGCACAGCAACACAGGGAATACGCTCCAAAATGCCACGAACACAATAAATAACCACAAATACACAAATAATCGTATATGTATTAAATCCGGGTGTGCTTTGGTCTCATCAAAAAGTGGAGTAGATTTTGGTTGAAGTTGACGCAAAAATGTTTGCTAGGTTTCGCTGTCGGTGGTTTTTTCTTATTGCACTGACACATCGGCCTTTTTCACTCTCTCTTGTCCCTTTTGAGACCACATTCCTTGCTCATATCTGTGTCTGTTTGTTTGGTGGTGTTCGTGCAACCGCAACAGACGCTTTCATGCAGCGTAACTTCATTTCTGTCGTGTTTTTTGTTTGTTATAATCTTTTACCTTCGCACACACTCACACAAACACCAACTGATGATGGGTTTGATGTGGTGGTCATTATTGCAGTTACGAAGCGATTGTGGTTGAAACAACAACAACAACAGGTACGACAACCAACCAACATCAAAAAAAGATACACCAACACAAGTGCAAAAACTCATTTGCATTTGTAAAATAACACCACGATTCCACATCCATAGATCCTCTCTTCTCATCTCCAATTGGAAGCAGATGGAAACGTTCGCATGTCGTACGTGTGAATGAATGCCAACGACAGCCAAAAGCAGCGGAAATGCCGCCATTACGATGTGTGATTTGTTGTTTATTCTTTTGTTTTCCGTTTTCCGACATTCGGTTTTCTGTCGTATTCTGCTTTTAAATACTCTCACAGTTCGGCGCAGATGGTTGCTTGGTCGATTGGTCCCTTGGTCCGTTGGACCGTTGGCCGAGAGTCGTTTCCTGCTGCAGCGCATCCTGCTGCGGCTGTTTCATAGTTTTGTTTGCTTGTTATACGATTATTATTATTGTTGCTGTTGTTGTTTCGCCACATCTGCAACAGCATCCAGTGCAAAATATCCGTTTGATGTCTGCTTTTCGTGCGTTCGCTTTGTGCTGCTGTTGTCCGTGTTGCTACAGTTGATTGTAGCAGATGTTGGCCTGTTTGCATCCGCATCGCATTGCAGCGTTTCCCATCGATCGCAACCGACCGAAAACCCATTTATAACTCCACGGAGTCTCCGCTAATTACCAAACTTATGATGCATTCCCACAAGGTGTGCGTTTGTATGAAATACATGCGTGTAGTTGTGTTCATTTATGTCCTTTGTATTTACTAGGAAATATCTGTTTGATTGAACTTCTCCAACTAAAAGCAAGCAGAATTTATTGAATTGTAAAACTTCTAATGAACGTTCTTTTAGTAAAAAGAAGAGGGTATTTAGAAGTACTTCAATCATCGCATCATTACTTTAATTACAACTAAATACACACTGTGTCATCATTTATTTACCGTTGAATGTTTCCTCATTTATTCTCTGCTTGCATTAATGCCGAATATCGGTAATAATTGTGCTCCACGCGATTCTGCTCGTTTGCAGTCCTCGCCTACGTCGACGCTGTGAGAAAAAGACATTTGTTTGCCAATTTGTCGTATTATCACGACCACACAGAGCACACACAATACGTCCTTGTGTAGATTCATTGGCCAGCAACATGACTGCGTGCAACAAACCATTGCGAAAGCCATAACTTCTCATCAGTGGGTTTTGGCAGAAGAAACGGAAGACAAAACAACGACCGACACAACCGAGGTCTGGACCATGAAATTAGACACCTTCTCGCTTGGTTTAGTGGGCATCAGCGGGAACAGAAGCGCACACATACAGACGCAGACTTCTCTGCTTCTATACAACGAGAGATCAGCAACACTGAGTTTGTTGCTGGGAGTGTGACTTCATCTTGTTATCACAGAAACAAATTGCAGCCGTTGGTGCTGTTGTCGGGTTGTCGGCCGTTTGCCTCGCGACGAGAATCGCTTCAGGTTTCGCTTCGGTCGACCAGGACAACGATGCAGCTAATAAGCTTACAAAACCATTTTTCGGTTATGTAAACGAATTGTTTTATGCGGCAACATCAACAAAGGCAGCGGCAACCAAATTAGTCCTTTATGTGTGAGTGTGGGCAGTATGCAAAGGATGCCGAAAGCGTCGATGAGGACGCGAAACTCTGCTGCTGCTGAGGGCGGAAATATGGAGGTGGTCGTGGGTAACGAGAGGCGCTCCATACACATTCGAGTGTCTTTGTGCCGTAGAAATTGAATTGGCAACAGCTTGTGGCCAACAATTATAATGATTGGAGGAATGCTGACGAACTGAAGCAAACAACGTGCAACAAAAACCACTGCAGCGAAAGGTTTATTAAAGCTTTTGTTTTATTTATGAAATGCTGCTTTGCTTTTGTTTGGCTTTCTCTTTAAATTCAATTATTTAAGCACAATTCCTTTCTAACCTTTTAAATCCCTCGGCCTGCTTCATCAAATCCTACGCCATTACGAAAACCTCTTCTGAAGATTAGTTTGGGAAAGTTGAAAAAATCCATTATTGAAACATTTATTATTTAGCAGGCTAATAAATGTTGTTTAGGAGCTACGCTTCCTCTCCCTCATCTCTTGCATTCATCATGAACCTGTCAGAATTTTTCTGTTTTGTTTCTGTGTTGTTGTTTCATTTGTGAACAGAAGAGGCACTGAAAACGATCCCTCGAAATTAAGCCCCAAACTTTTGAACTTTCCTGTTTCCGCTAGCGACGTGGTTGTTGGTTAAAATAGTAACCAACTCCAGGAACCACTCTACTTCCAAAGTGGTTCAGGACTTATTTTAGAATATGATTAAAGCGTAAAATATTCATTCATTTACATACTTGATTTGTTTATAAAGATTTCTGAAGTTTTAAAGAATTATGTATTTTGTTCTTTCTGATTCGTCTAAAGAAGCACAGAAATGGGGGACGCTAAAACCGATTTTGATCCTTTCTCTACTTGAAAACCTTTGAAAAATTAAGCTTTTGAAGATGCTTTGCGCACCGACATCCTTACAGCTGACATTTAATTATTGCAATTATAAATATTTAATCAAATCAGAAGACTCTAAGTGTAATTTCCAGGATTTCCTGTGATGAATGAGTAACTCACAGAACCGAAGAGCGTTTGAAGAGTGTGGTTGGGATTTTCTATGCTTTTCGTTTCTTTAATATTAATTAAACTGCTTGAACTAGTAAAGAATTAATTGCTTTAATAAAAACACCCGAAAAGGTTGAACAATTTTTTCAATAATAATTTTCTTTTATACTCAGCAATTTCGTCGATAACGAATGACGCATGAAATCATGACAAAATAATTATCAGAAATTATTTCCCTTTATTTCTTTTTTATATACATTTTTGCCTTTTTATTGGAATCTGTTTTTCGTTCTCTTTCGCTTTAATCGTCATCGTTCAGCTCATGGATAAAAGTTTCGAATTGTTTCCAAACTTTTCCCATCTGTCAAATTCGCCCCAAACAGATAAGAAATGAATTCTGCTTCCACAAAATTTCAGCCATTCTACGCGATACCCACAGAAGCTTAAATGCCACTCTATAAAACTTTTGTAACATTTAAATTTTATTTCCACACGAAATGCAAATAAAAATCCATATATCATTGGAGTGCTATCGAATGGATTTCCGCTTCTCTTCACTTTGCATTGAAGCAACCGATAACAACTGATAGCAGAAAAGCCAATATTGAATCATACATGCGTTAAGCTTCCGCCATCAAGGTCATTGTCCACGTATCTCCAGCGACAGTCAAAAGGTTCCCAGAAATGACTGCGATGAGTCGTCAGATGTCACACAAGCGATCCACAATTGAGCAGTTAGTGTTTCTTTTAGGTTCCTGAAAGGAAGGAGTGCAGGAAGACCGACTCATAAAAAGTTAAGGCACGGCAATAATTTCTCTTTTCAATCGCACCCAAAGCACTAAAAGTCGAACACATGTTTTGAATAATTTATGGAAGGCGTTCAGCAAAAATTTGCCACGTTGAAGGTGATTCTTCCTTTACTTTTACTTGCTTTTTTGTTGTTTTGTGTTCCTCTTCATTCCGTTCTTGGAGAATTTGTAGAAGGAAAGAACCGGCCCTGCCGCTTGATAAACGTCCAAAAAAGTTTCGTGAACCAGAACTTCGCCGGTTACCGTTTTTAGATTGAGTACAGTTCCCCAGAACACCCTTTCTTCTGCCCATTTATCGCTCACACACACACATGCAGACAGGGAAATTGCCACAAATCGTTGGAGTTAACAAGTTTTCTTGGCTTTTATTGCTTTGCTCTGCCTCTTTTCTCCTGCATCATCCATTTCTTTCGTCTAGTAGTCTCAGGAGAAGGAAAAAGAAAACATGTCCCTTCAAATATTAATGCCCAGAAATTGAAATAAAAGTACGCCTGCCAACGTGAAAAATCGTAAAACCAAATGGTGAATATCAGAAAAAAAAACTGGAAAGGAAAAGGTGAAAAGCGAAAAGGCGGTGACCGTAGAATTTAATGTATGATGTGGCTTAAGAAACGACAAAATCTAGGAAAATAATTATCAAAAGAGATCTTGGAAATGAGGCAAAAACTGTGAAGAAAGGGAGAAAGAAGTATGTCTTTCGAAACCTTTCCTTAACCGTCTCAACAAGAGCAAACTAATAAAAAGAAACGTCACCTAAACCGCTGTCCGCTCGAATGACGATTTGTCAATGTGTTGAACTTCTCCCTGACAAATTTTCGACCCACAAAATTATCACAAATATATCTCCTTCGATGTTTATATGAAGTTTGACCCTTTTCGAAAAAAGAAAAATGAGAATAAACCAAAAAAAAGAAGGCTAAATGAAGGAAAGACGGACAAGTTGGTGATGTAACATCATCCTGACTAAAAGAAACCGGAAGCTAAATAACCGTTTCTTGCCCTGTACATAATTCCCGCTATAACTGGTCACGGGAATAGTGCAACCGGAAAAATCATGGTTGTTCCGCTTCCGCTTCCGCTTCCGTTAGCCAAACCAACCGAGGACAAAGCAGCAGAAATGTCAACAACAGCAAAGCTTATCAACGTTTAGACAGGTGACCGACCGAGTCAATTAACAGCTCCACTAAAAAGAAAGTGTAGAGACAAGGGGCGTGGCTGAACCCAACAGTTGATGATAAAACAACAGCCATAAAAACAACAGCAGCTGATATGACAAAAAGCAACAAGCGGAAAGAAACCTCAAACGCCAAGCAATAAAAACTTAAGTGAACATAAAACCCATAGAAGGAGCTAGTTTCATTTGTAGAAATAAGGATGGAAGGAAGGAAGGGTGAACAAAGAAGGGCGTTGCTTGGAAGGATATATCAAGTAAAAATGTCTCTTATTTTGAAAATTAATTTCCCTCTTTCCATTGTAATTTATGCGAAGTAGGCGAGTTAATGAGGCAATCGTTCAGTCCGGGAAGACCCCGAACTGACAGAACACGGCTGAGATCTAATATGGAGATATGAGGTGGGTGTGGAAATGGAACGAGCGAGTCAGAGAGAAATGGAATTTGTACGTTCCTTTGTAGATAAGCTTCGTAAGGACAGCCGAAGAGAAGAAGGTTTGAGCACCAGCCACAAAACTTGACCTAAAATGCGTCAAACAACTCTAACAAAAGTCTCTTCCATTAACCAATACGAATACTAAGTGAAGTTAATGACGCCAGATTGTTAATGTCCCTTTTAATGGTTATGTATAAGCGTTGTACACTTTTTATTGGGTAGATCGCCGAGATACGTGAAGGTAACTGTATGGACTAAAGTACTTCACGTTGTGCGGTATGAAAAGCTTTCTTCAGGTACACGGTACACGGTACTTGGACAATTTAGGTTTTTACCCTATAACCATAAATTATTTGTATCAACCGCAAAAAGTCTTTAGAAAGTAGCATCTGCATAGATTGTTGATTCTTTTGTGTCTATCAAATGGAGCCATGCAATTTACTTCCTGGCCCTTCCCCTCCACGGAACCAGACATCAGCTGCTAACCGCTTTTACTGGCGCTTTTATGTGAGCCGAAAATATTAAAATTGTCTGCTTGGCTGACGAACTCGATGCCGTAAGTGCTACGATCACATTGAAGAGGAGGAGTAAATAGAAAATCCTTCAAAGAAGCTAGCAAAAAAACATGCCGACGAGGACATGAATTTAACATAAGTTAAGCCGAATTGCCACTTGAATTCGGTCCATTCAATAACAGCTCTCATTCTCGACTGAAGCAGGACGAAGGCTCTTATATCATTTGGTGCACAAAAAGCTCACTTGGTCCATTGCTTTCTTGTTTCTTTTTCCTTTATTATCCTTTTCTCCTGCATTAGAATATCGGATAGAGTCTGAATGGTCTTCAACTGTCTCGACTCCTGACTTGACTGGCACGCCATTTTCCCTGACTTTAATATGCTTATTTCTGTCTGTCTGTTTGTTTTTCTTTTTACTTTTCTGTTATCCTTCTTGACGTGTTTCGGTTTGGTTTTGGTTATGATTGTTTTTTTATTATTTCTCTTAAATATTCTTATAGTATTTTAGCGCTGCAAAGGTCCTTTTTTACTTTTATTTCTATTCATATTTAAACTTGCGTTGAATTTCAATCATGAATTTTTAAATGAAACATGAAACATTATTTTTGAACAAAATATTTATATCTTCTACTTTAATTTCATTTCGAGTGCTGTTGTGAGCATTTAGATACTCCTTCGATTTTCAAACCTTTCCATTATCGTATTATAATCGATTCTTTTCCCATTCAATTACGAGTTGTCAAAAACATTTGAAGTATTCAACAGTCGTTAATTAACAATGGAGCGCAGTTTTGTGTTGTATTAAATTTAAGCAACCTCCCACACAATACAACAAACGCAGTTCTATCCTCTGGTGTTGGGTTTGATCGATTTTTTGTCCAGAATTTCAGTTAAATTTGATAACTAAGCGTTGTGGCTTGATTGACAGCTTCAGAGAAATGAATGCACGTTTCAAATACTTCATGATACAGCACGCATCGTTTCATCCATTTGCAGAGTATACGAATGCAAATGCCAATGTGTAGGAATTTACCCATTTTTTCTATTGACGTTCATCCTTAAATTTTTGATCTATGCTCATATTTATTGTATATTTTTCCTCATTCGTATTTAAAAAAGAATTGTTGATTAATTTATGATGTAAATATTGAACAGAATTTTCTAATCCATAAAAACTGTTCTAAAGGTGAGTTTCCTAATATTTATGGATATACTGTCCATAAAATATGCATTTTTACGCCATCTCGTTTTCTTCAAACTTCTCCTAATGCTCTAATGATGGACGACAAAGCTTCCTCCTCTAGCGAGGGATGAAAATTTATTTAAATGAGATTTGTTTATTGTTTGTAAATTTCTCTGTTATGAAAATATGCCTACACAATGGTGACGTATGATATCGGTTTTTAGCTCAGTGGAACTTCTTGCTGCGTTGTTATATTGTGCCATATATCGTTCAATATCCTCTTGAATATTTATGTAAATACATGTTATAGAATACACGTTCGTATCCCCATTTCAATGCAAAAATATTCCTCTTGAAGTCTGTTTTTCATTCCATTAATTCAAAAGAAAGCGCTAAAAAGGATATTCGAATTTAAGCAAGAAATGATTTTCTGATTGTGACATGGAAAAATGTTGCGTATGTTTCGTTTTTTAGGAAAAGTAGAACAAAAGTTTCTACGTTCTTAAACAATTTTTATAATGAGATATGTATACAGTCCCTTGATACTTCCTCCACCGCGCTCAGCATCTCTCATCTTTCGTGCACTAAATATTCTATCGCTTACGTCGAACTTTATGGCGAACTTCCTCGTCACTTTGACGGTTTATTATTCTTTGCAACACACAGCAAGCAGCACGAGAAGGAGAAATTTGAGTACACGTGGAGGATGTCCCATAGAAATTCAGTTTTGTTTTTCATTTTTTTCGAATTTTTAATATGAAGTGGAAGCAGCCGGTGCTTGTGATATACGCGACTGATAACTAGATATAGAAGTGAAGCTTTGTAGAGTCCCGTTTATTGTACGATTATGAGTCAATTCAACGGACTGCAGGAACTCCCACTCCCGCCGCCCCCTTGCTTCGATAGCTTCCCTTGCAATACTCGTCCATATGTCGACGATGCCGATGCAATGGAATCTACAAATGAACAGAGACTTTGCCAAAGTTGAATAGATTTACACGTGAGTGGGTGCGGTCGAGGTCGTTGGCAGGAGTTTGTGATGCGTCATCATGTCGTCCTGTGTCTGCTTGGCTGATTTTTCGGTGGTACTTGTTCGGTACTCGTCCTCGTAAATTTTTAAAAACCCGCCGAACCCTTTGAAGTCTTTAAAAGGAGGGAATCTGAGGGAGAAGGTGCGAGTCGGATCTGATCCATGCGGAGAATCCTTGGATGAGTTTAACTGAGTGTAATCTTTGAATTTATCAAAGCGAGTGGATATTGCAATCGAATGTGAATATGTTGCCGTTGCTGGTGATTGAATGCAACAGTTTTGACACTCGGTTTACTCTTTGACTCTTTTCTATTTGTGTTTTTTTTGTTGTAATTCTGGATGTGTAGAAAACGGGTATTTATTTGGAGAACTTTGGCACGATCCCGAGCGGCTCAAAAGCAATAAAAGCAAAGGGAAAATAATAATTTTACACTTTGTGATGGAAAGGGGAGGATTATCCTGTATTTAGGTTTCTATCCTGTCATTTGATGTCTTTTAAATGTAAAAAATCGGCACAAATTTGATTTTATTCTCTTAAATGGCTACGAATTTGGTCTGCTTGTTTTATATGTTATTTTCTACAATTCAATTTAATTAACAATTGCGAAAAAAAAACGCTAAAACATAGATTAGAAACATGGCTTTGTTTTAATCGTACTTGGCTTAAACGCAGAAACCTTCGTAATACTATTCGCCTTGCTTCCAAGTTTTTAATTTTGAATTGAAAGCTAGACGCACGTCATCAGCACAAGAAGCTGCAAGCACCAGCAAGCATGCAGTCAGTCGTAGTCGTCACGGTCGTCATCGTCACTTAGTTGACTTCCACAAGCAACATCCATCCTCTCATGCGTCCGTTCAACCTTCCAAACGCGATGCTGTTGGATGATTTAACCAACAACAAGCAAGCAGCTCTGCAGCAGCAACTAGTTGACCCCTTTTAAGTATACTTTTAACTTGTGTATTTCTCCTTCGAACTACTTTTTTACAAGGATTTTTCCATCTCTCCTGAAAGTATGCCTCGCAATTTCTTGGCGGTAAACAAACTGCAACGAGCTTAAAGTAACACTACAGCACAACCATCCACCGAGTAGCTACAACTACAAAAATTTTATCAAAAAAGCATAAAAAAAACAGAAAATATCCTCATTAGGCAAATGTTCTCATTTCTGCCAAGGCTCGAAAAACACACCTAAGCATTTCTGCCCGACTCCATACCACTTATGAACTCAATGAGTTTGGTTGTTGTTGTTGCTTGTGGTAGCTGCAAACATTTGCACCCTCAACAAAGCGACGAAAACTTACGGCCGAGTTTATAAGCAGCACCAGTAAGCAATTAGTTCGTCTCGTGCTTTTTCTCATCATCTTTCGTATAAAATAAACTTAATGTGCGCCTATTTTCGGTACTCTCTTTAAAGCAAAAAACTACTACAAGTACTTCTGATGAGATTCCTTCCAAAAAAACCAGAATTAAACGAAGAAACTTCATGGTACTCCTTTTCGTGTTTGTCTTGTCCATTGACTCGTCTAGTAATTTTTAGGCTCTGTCTGAAGTTTGGTAGCTCTCTCTCCCAGTCCTTCAGCCCTTGGGCAATACAACTAATATAAGTGTTGACGTTTAAAGTGCACCCACGACTTGTTGTTGACTTGTCAAAACTAAAAAAGAAAACGAAGACGACTACAACGTATAGCTATGGATCATGAAAGGAAAGGCAAAGGAAAACCGAATTTATTTGATAGTTCATAGTATAGGCAACTATTTATACATATATATTTAGGCAACTACTCAGACTTCTCAATCTGCGTCAGACCTTTCTTCCATGCAGCTAGCCTACTTTATAGTTCACTCCATGTTTAGGTGGATAAAAATTAGACTCCAATCATTAATTGGCACTCTGCTCTTATAAATGGGGCGCCACCAATTCCCTACCTAACATAATCTTGTTAGGTCTAGTCTTGTTTGTTTTGACTGCTTAACATTACGTATTGAACATTAATTACTCTCTACTTAACAGCTATTTAATTCATATTATGATCCTTTGCTTCTTAATGGTTTGTTAGTTTCGTGTTTGTATCCTTAACTTGTTCGTTTATTTTTTTTTACTACAAAATTTTTATTTATTTTTGATCTTTTTCCTCGCCTCATTTGTACCTTTTCTTTTTTACATGGCTGTCGCTTTATTCCTTAAAATAGCATAAAATAGCATTTATATTTTAGTGAGTAGTTATTTTTATGTACTCGTCGCTTTCGTCCTTCATTGCTTCGGTGTTTTTCTATGGCTCTGTCTGCTTCTATTTGTATTTCTGTTTGTATTTGTATTTGTTTAATAAATATTATTCTCTACTTGAATTTTTTCTCCTGGTTTTCCGAGTTTAGCTCCGTTTTTAAGCACTCATTTCATCCACTCCTCAGCATCGTTTATTTATTTGCTTGTGTATTTAACGAATTTTTTTCCTGTTTCTTTTCTTGCAGCGAGGAAGCGACGAGCTTTTAAGTCAAGCAGCAATAATGGCTCCTGCCTCCGACAATAATAATCAGGACTTAGCCACAAAGAAAGCCAAATTGGATTCAGGCAGCGTTCTCGGAGGAGTTGGTAAGTTTTTGTAGCTTACTTTTTTGTTTCTTTATTAGTAAAATATTTAGTAAGCAGTGTATAAAATAAAGTAGGTATTTTTTTTGTGGTTCTTCAGCGATGTTAATTAAGTTGAATGTTGGCGTAATTAAATGAAGAATTTTATTAGGCATTCGGACTAAACTTCATAGACCAGTCTTTGTATATCCTCTCATGTGAAATGGAAAGAATTGGGTCTTTCGGTAAAAATTACATCTTCTAAACAAAGAAATCCTTTCTTTCAGAAAAAGTGGGACCTGTTCCATGGAAAACTGTAGTAAAGAATAGATCTGGGTTATTTATTACATTGAAATATTAAATTGAGTAAGGAATAATCAACCGGAACCAATTAAAACAGAAATTTCCGTCCACAAACAAGTAATTTTTGAAGCCGTCAATAATGGTTCGTCCAACTACTAACGATGACCGTCATAAAGGACGTGATAAAGTAATTAATAGATTGAAGTTGGGCTCTTCTTAAACGTGCCGCAAACATATGTCGAACTTCCATTATCGAATAATCCGAAGTCGTACACTCGACGGTCGTTCGGTCGGGTCAACTTGAAACTGGAAAGTGAAATGGGGCGGAAAAACGGGATGCATTGATTTTGTAATGATGTTGATACAGAGGCAATAAAACTCGATTCACAACAACAACAACAACAACCACTCCAAACTCGTGAATAATTTGTATGTTTAATCATTCGTTCGGCGCTGATGGTTTCGTTGGCGCACAGGAAGAAGGTGGACGAAAGGGCGTTAATTTAATGAATGGCCACATCACAAACCATCTGCATTTAATAAGAGATAATTAACGTGTTCGCTCGTGTTCAGTAACAGCAAAAATCCCACTCGACAGAGAATAAAACGAAAGCCGAAGCCATTTGCAACACATCCGTCCGTCGATCCTTTCTGTCCGTTCTGTTGTCCTTCCAGATCCGGTTCAAAATGCGCCAGACGTGGTTGAAAAGCCACCCAAATGAGCAGTCGACCAGGCGTGGTGTGTATGTGTGTGTGGAGGACTTCCGACTTGTCTGTCCCTTCGCTCCTCCTCGTCTATAATAAGCGAATGTTTTATTAATTGTTCGCATTGAATCGAACTCTGCTTCGGCTGAGAAGAAGCTCAGTTTTCAGAAACGGAAACGCGTCGTTGTCATTGCAAATGGCGCTACCATCGCTGCTTGGTTCTGGTTGTTATTGGTTTTGTGTGTTGTTGCATGCCTGCAGGTCTCTTTTTCCATATCGACTGCCTTTATTTATTGTATGGGGCACCTGTTTCGAAACAAAGAACTAACCAACTCCTTTTAATTAACTCACAACAAACAAAACCCTTTTGCAACAACAGAGATGAGGCAGCAATGACGCTTAGGATGTGTGTGTGTGTATGTGAGTGTGTTGGGTGTGGTACAGCAAACAAACGAGTGTTTGGTTTTTCCAAACTCGCATCGATACTCACGAAAAACTCAGATTCTTTGCAGCTTTTTGGCCGAGGGCTAAATTTGGGTCGGTTTTTCATTGGTTCGACGTATGAAAGAAGTGGGAAGCGATGCAGGATTTGGTCAGCTTCTATGTGCAAAGTGTTGGTCAACAAATACCATAGAAGGGTGTACAGAATGGTTTTTGTTCGAGCGACGTGAATGATCCTAAGGGTCCTATGGGTCTTTAAAAATATCCACATTTTGATGATTTCCTATAAAAAGACGCACAACAAAATCACATAATGACTAAACCAAAATGAAACTAGGAGAGAATTGCTAAATAAACTTGTACCGAGGCACCTATGGAGCGTGGTAGGATGATGAAAAGAGGAAGCAGAGAGTAGATGGAGCAATACACGCAGATACCGCAAACACAAGGTGAAGAAGACCGTGGATGATGATGCAGGCCGCTGTAGTTATTGTTTCGGTTCCTTTATCATCAAAAAGTTGCTCCTTGTTGCTGCTTCATTCTTTTTACATCGTTGCATTTTACAGATTCAACTGTTATTTCCGTCTCACTCACTCTTTAGGTTCATATGCCACTTCAGCAGGAAAAAGAAATAAATTTGTACATGCAACAAATTCACGTAAATGAAATTAAATCGAATTCACTTCAACGATTGTGGTGATGTTGGGTGGAGGTGGTTTGTAGTTGTTTGTGGAACGTATGTGGAACGTCTGTAAGTCCTTCAGCAGCATGATTTCGAGTTGCTGCTTTTGTTTTGTGATGCTGCTGGAGGGAAGCACATCTCAAAATCGTGGAATGATTTCTCCTTTTAGCCAACTGTGTGCGTGCGTGTGTGTGTGTGTGTGTTTGCTTTGTTATTGTTGTTTTTATTTGTAGTGCTTCTGCTGTTGCTGCTGTGTGTTTGCTGTAAACATGCAATGTTTTTGCTGCTTTTTGTGTTCGTGGTTTTATTGGCCAATTGCGGGCTTTCATTGTTTTCGTTTATTGACAAAGCTTTTGTGTGCACTGTAATATGTGGCTGTGTGTGTGTGTGAGTGTGTATGTGTAGACTTTTTCTGTAGTTGCATTTCAAGTTTTTATTAGGTTTCTATTGCGTTTTTTGCGGTAGTTTTTCGTTTTTGTTGCAGTAGCGACACCTGCAAAGACACAAAGATTTATTTGTTCGCACATTTTTCTTTGGTATTGAAAAAACTGATTTCTGTTTGATTTTTGACTATTTTTGCTCCACTCGAGTTGGTGATGGCAGAAAAACCGAAATACATCAAACTCCGATTTTCATCTTCTTCAATTTTCTTCAACTAGCAACTCATTAAATTTATTAACCTCGAAAATGTAGTGTCAGACTAACAACTTCAATGACTGTTGAACATTAAAACCATGAAAGCTTTATTAACTCAGTAAATATTAACACTTCAGGAAACTTGTGGTCGTTGTTTTAGCTTTTCGAGCTCGCAAATTTCCCATACTTATCAAACAATCCACAATTTGTAGTAATCATTTCCCACGACACTTTTTTGGTTGTGTGTCTCTTTGCTGCGTCGTCTTCATATCTGCCTTTCGCTGAATCGGCCGGAAGCAAGCAGTAGTAACTGCTATTTAATTATTTGTTTATTTTATGTAATGAATTTAAATTGTCATTAATCAAGTCTCAATGAATGTCAGTTTTCAATAAAGAAATTAACTCCTTTCTCCCACATTTTGTACAATGCAACAACGTGTACTCAATTACATTCTGTAAACTTTTCAATATTCGATTAATAATGTTTATTTTAATTTTTATACACACTTACACACACATCCACTTAATTATGTATTCATGATGCTGTGCGGTTCATTTTTTCTTTTGTGAATTTTAAATTTTTCCGATCAAAAGTCTCCATCGTCATTTATGTGGAAAAAATGTAAATCGCTTGTGTCGTTATGTGTTAAACATGTGTCTGAACAACTGTTGTTTATTGGTGTGTGTGTACGTGAATATAAAGCATATGTATGTGTTTACGCAAGAAGATACAAATAAATAAATAAATGTGTATGAATTTCAATTGAATTGGGATAATTTTTTGCTTTTGCAGTTTCGTGTTTTTTTTAAATGTTGAAAGTATTAAAAATCTCCTTGCAGCAATGTTCTTTCTCTTCTCTGCTTCTTCGGGTCTTCAAAAAATATTAAAATGTTATTTCACTTTTCCAATTGGCAAATGATTTCAGGCAAAGTTTGCATTTAATTATATTTTGATGAAGTTTTCCATTGCATTTGTGGGTTTTTTCAACTTTCTTAACGCTGCAAGCGGTTTTTTCTCTCTTTGCTCTTTCATTTCACTTATTAATTGCTTTTCAATCAAGAAGCAACAGGAAAAAAACTATTATTGTTCTTTCATTCATTCATTTATAATTCCATTCATTTTGAGTGATGTATTTTTCGTTTAGTTTCGAAGGAATATGAGTCCTGTCTGCACTGTCCCTTGTAGTCCCCTCTCTGTCGTCTTCAGACTCAATTTTTAGTCACTTTCCAGTTTTTCCCTCAAGCAGAAACGCCGCACGCGCCGCAGCCACCCATGCAAACATTAATTTTGCAATTTTTCACTTCATTTGTAGGATAATTAAAACAAGTGGAAAAAATTAATTGTATTTAAGTAGTTATAATTTATTCATGTCGCTAACTCTGCATTTAATTGCATTTTGAGTGTGGTGAAGGGGCGGGAAGTTTTTTAGTGCGGGAAAAGTAACACATGTGCAAATCGAGCCTCATAAAAAAAGTTCTGGTATCCTTTAAACATTTAATCAACGAGTCTTTGGAGATATTAAAAGTGTTGCGAAGAGAAACGAGGGACCAAAAGAAATTCTTTCAAAATAGTATCCATAAATAATCAACTTTTGTCATGTTTTTCCAAATTTATTCCAGTTCATACAAACATAAATCAATTTCGGTATCAAGTCCTCTCTCTTCCCTTTATCACTCATTATCGCTAGCTCTTTTTCTGTCATTCGTCACTCTTCTTTCTTCATTCATTCCTTCCGTCGTCTGTCACTGCATTTCCGTCTTTGCAAACGAAAAATAGGGGATTCTGACGAGGTAGCAAAAGGATTACGAAATACTATCCATAGGCTAACCTTTTCACTTCGTGTTCACAGCTCTTGGAGTCGTGAGCCTTCGTGGGTCATCGTGAATTGCCAAAGCAGAGCGCTATGAATAAACGATTGTACAATTGCCGGGCGATTGACCTCGGTACTGCCCCTTTTTGTAGCCTTTACAAATGGAACAGCCGACTTCTCTTTCGTTTATAATTTCGTTTAAACTTCATTTCCGTTTCGAACTAATCAAAAATCGCAATTTCCGTTGATGAGCAACGAACAGCAAAAGTGATTCGGACTTTTTTCTATTTTTTTTTTTTCTTGTCTTTCTCCTCGTTGTCCCTGATACAGCAGAGCAAAGCACAGAAACTGACCTCGATAGCTGTGAGCTAAAAAACTGAGTTAAAAATCAAATGAAATGTTAAACAATAGGTTAAAAA
This sequence comes from Thecophora atra, assembly GCA_937620795.1. Lineage (NCBI taxonomy): Eukaryota > Metazoa > Arthropoda > Insecta > Diptera > Conopidae > Thecophora > Thecophora atra. The sequence continues at coordinate 40,745,987 of OW569401.1, read as the reverse complement.
TTTGCACAGATTGAAAAGGCATTAAAAAACCAAAGAAAGGAGTAACAAAAGTAATTAGGAAAGAGGAACCAAAAGAAACGAGAAAGTCTGTAATCAATAAAAAGCAATGAAATCGATCGATTAACGAAGTAAGGATAAAAGTTTGGGTAGAGAACAGCTCCGAGGGTGAACGAGATTGCTGAGGAGGTCCTCGAAGGATGTAAAGTGAAACAAAGAAGAGGCGAATATGGAAAACATTTCTAAATCATAAAAGCAACGAGATTGATGATTGAAAGGAGCATCAAAAAGTTTTTAAGGTGCTTCGATAGTATTTTTAACGTGAAATCATTTTATAAACTGTTAAAGTTGACAGCTTTTTCGTCCTTTAGTGTTTTTAAATTTGCAACGTGTCAGAAATACATAAAAAAATTCAAAGTTATAGATAAAAGCGTCGAAGTTTTTTTAAAAAGCGCGATTTTTTTTAAATTATGTTTTCTTTGTCATTATAACTAAATAATGTTTCTTTTTTTCTTGCTGCGATGCATTTTTAATTTTATTTCCTTTTTCTTGTTCTTGTAGTGTCCATAAAATCTCATGCTTAAAAATTTCATTACATTCTTTACTAAGCAACAGTTTTAAGTACTTCGTTGTTGTTGTTGTTTTGGGTTTTTTGTAGCACAAAAATTTTGTTGCAGAAAGGACATTCGTTTTACTGCAACAGCAAAGAAGTTTCGGAAGCCGAAGATGAGGATGAGAAAGAGGGGAAAAGGGGCTTCTTCGAATTATGTGCATCCGTGCACTTGATGAGATGGTTTTTGAAATTCGTCGGTTTTTCTTGGCGCTTCTAAATTTCATCATCAACTTTTTTAAACAATGCAGCGAAGGTTGCGTGAAGAGCGCACGAAAATGACGATTAAAATCCATGAGCGCGAAGGAGCAGCGACCGTGAAGGAAATGAGTAACTTATAATATGTAGCAGCTTCAATGCAATTTTAGTGCGATGATGATAAATTGCTTGCCTTGTACAGTTGAAAAGCAGTAACAATAAAAAGCTGCCAACGTTTTACTACACGCAAAACATCAACTTGAAGGCCATTTGAAGGAGCAACTCTCGAATTTGTCTCTCCGAGAGCGCGGCTTTGAGTGTTTGTGTGTGCCTTCGCGTGTCTGGCGTCTACTTTTGCAAAATAGAGAATTAAAGTGAGGATTTAACGGATTTGCTTTGGTCCGGTTTTGTTTTGTCTCTTGTTGTGGGGCTTTTTCTGTGCAGCTCTCATAAATTCATTGCACCTTTGCACACATGCATAAAACATTCGTTTAGCATCGCTCGCATCTCCTGCGAATTCGTTCGTTGTGTCCACTGTCGGGTGCTGCAGTGTCTGTGTATGTGTGTGATCAGAGTTGCTTTTCGTTTGCTTGGACTGTAACAATTTGCTTTGTTGCTGCTGCTGTGATTGCTGTCGTGTTGCTGTTGTTTTTGTTATTTATTTCGCTCCGTGCAAAGTTAATGCGATTCACACTCGTGTTGTTGTTGGATTCGGCTGCTGCAACGAGGCTTGTGTGAATATGGCGCACAGCAACAAAACATTTCAACTAGGATTTTTCCTTGACATCCTCCAAAGTAGCTTAAATTTTCATAAATGTGAAAAATTGTTTTCAGCTAACGTAAAAACAGAGAAAGGAAAACAAAAATTGTTCTGAACTGAATAAAAGAAGGTCATTAGACATTTATTTCTTTAATTCATTGTAATAATTAAAATTAACTCTTCTTAAAACTGCATTCGCTTGAAATCACATCAAATAAAACCACTTTTGTTCTTCTTGCAGGAAAACCCTCCAAAGTCATTCATTTGCGCAACATTCCAACCGAGTCCAGCGAATCGGAAGTCTTTTCGTTGGGCGTGCCCTTCGGACGCGTCACAAATGTCCTGGTGCTCAAGGGCAAGAATCAGGCGTTCCTGGAGATGGCCGACGAAGTGGCCGCCTCCTCGATGGTGTCCTGCTACACAATAAATCCGCCACAAATGCGCGGCCGCATCGTCTACGTTCAATTCTCAAATCATCGGGAGCTTAAAACGGATCAAAGTCACGCTGCCGTAAGTAAATCTGCTCGTTAATCACCTTTAAGCTGTGCTCTGCACTCTCCGCGCTCTCGCTTCTTCACCACGATCACTTCTCACACCAATTTTAGTGTGGTGATATTTGATTGCTGTTGGAATCTTATTGGAAACATGAGTTTGGAACCTGAGTTTTTCCGTGAATTAATTTTTATTTTATTTTTTCGTTTTGTTGCGGGCTGCCAACTTTTATCAAGCAGTAAACATGCAATAAACAACAGCGGCTGCTGCTCGTTAGAAAATAATTCTTTGTTACAACTCAAAAACAAACTAAAAACTGAAAAATCCAAAAAAGAATTATAGAAAATAACACAAAGAGAAGAGCAAAAACTGCCTTCAGCAGCACAGAGAACATTTTTACAATTTACAGGAAATTTCGTTGTGTTCCGAGTTGGTTTTGTTTCGTGTTTTGTTTTCATGCCTGATGGTTGTTGTCTAGAATAATAAATCTAATGAGGTGCAGTTGTTTGCTGAAGGCCACGAGTCAAAGAGTGAGAAGACAACAGAAGGGAAGCTGAAGAGGGACGTCGATAGAAAACAAACGCAAGCTGCTTTATTCGGAAACGAATGCGTGTGCTGCTTTTGTTATAATTGTTGTTGTTGGTGTTGGTGTGTTGTGTTGTGTTGTGTTGTGTTGTGTTGTGTTGTGTTGTGTTGTGTTGTGTTGTGTTGTGTTGTGTTGTGTTGTGTTGTGTTGTGTTGTGTTGTGTTGTGTTGTTTGTTCATTGAAAGCAACAAGCACTTAACTTGTTTTTACTCTGCAACCAAAATGAAAATATTTTCTGCACAACTTTTTGTGTATCGCCTTTGATTTCGGATTTGCTTTGACTTTGTTTTCAGTTGTTGTTGTTGTTGTTGTTGTCCCTACGGCTGACATGCATGTAGCTAGTTTGCTGCTTTCCCTTTTGAAAGGATGCGTGTTTAGCTGCAAATTAAATTTAATAAATCATGAGTCTTATTTTTGCAGTTTCCAATTGTTAAATATTCTTTAACTAATTTTCAACACAAACACAAGCAAACATCAAATCGTTTATGCTCTGCTTCTCCTTTTCCCTTCCTTTCTGCATTTTGCCTGTCTATCTGTCTGTTTATTCTACTAGAACTGTGATTCCTTGTGATATATTAGATTTTTTAGCTCACCTGCCAACAGAAATGTCAGCCAAAAAGTACGGAGCAGCTGAACAACAAAAGATAAGGAACAAGGCACTCGCCTGCAGCATCGAAGCCGAAACTCAGCACGAAGCTTCACCAGATGATTACAAAATGCTGTTATTTTGCCAGCTCTGAATTGTTGAAGGTGTCAAAGAAGAATCGAAAAAACTCACACACAGAAACCCACCTATGTTCGCATTCTTCGCTGCTGTATCATGTGTTAATTGAAATTGATGAAGTTGGTTGCTTGATTGGTTTGTTCGGTGGTTCGTTCGCTGGGTCTGTCGATTTGTGAGACGATTGCTCTGCGTTTATTGCTGCTTTATTGTGTTGGCTTCCTCATGTTCTGCTGTATGTCGGCTGTTGCATTCATTGCCTTGCTTGCCTGGCTGTATAGGAGTCAAGATGCATTTTCTACTTCCTCAACCTCAATCGTCGCATTAGTTCCTTGATTGGTTCCTTAAACGAAGAGAAATACCATGGTGATGGTCCAGCAACAATACGATGTAGGAAAGGCAGCAAAAATAGATGCCATATAAGAAATCTAATTTTACATCTTTCCCACAAAAGCACTTTATAAAGAGCTATACATTTGCTGTAACATTTCTAGTAGTTACCGAACTAACTTCGGGACTAGAGGTCGGCAAAATAACAACGAAACCCAAGCAACAAAATGCTTCATTGGCTAAAAAAGATTTTATTAAATAAAGTTAAAGTTCGCTCCTCAAAAACGTCTGTTGAAGGACGTCATGTTGTCTTTCAAGATGTTTTTATTTCGACGTGTTTGCATTATGATTTCAGCTGCAGCTGACAGAAGAGTGAAGGATAATCAGATTTCAGGGGGATGAGAAGGATGAGCATAACAATTGTAAAGTTTTTATACTTTTCCTTTTAGCTTTCTTTTGATCTTCTCCGTTCTTGCATGTTTTTTGGTCCGTTCAAAGGTATAAGTCGTAAACATGCCCAAAAAACGCATTAGTTGTGATGCAGTCACCGTTGCTACATGTTGTCATGTTTCTTTCGGAGCACAGCACAGTACAATACAACATCACATCCTTTCTTAACTCTTCATATGTTTGTTGTTGTTGGTGTTACTTTTTAGAGTTTGGGGAGGGCAAAAGCAACAATAACAGCAACGGGAGCTTCTCAAAAACAACCGGCAACTGAAGGTAATCAGTGAAATGTACCGATGTTTTGTGTGTTTCATGAATACTAACATCTTCTCCTTCTTTTTCTGGTGGCTTGCTATTTATTCCCTGTGACTTCCTTGCCGAATGGCAACAAAAAAGGTGACAACAAAATCCTGTGTGTATAGCTCAACAGTAATCACCTTCGTTTGTGTGATGAGTTGTGATCTGAGTGACTTAAAAGCTTATATTTGTGGTGACTCAAACCGAAGCTTACCAAATTGAAATTACTTACGAAGAGTATTTTTTGTGTTCGAGAGGTTCACAAGGTCGGCTTTATCTAGATTCCCTACCCTTATTTGTCCTTTACAGAAGTGGCAGAAGTGGAAAAGTCCGTCGTATCTTATGAATTGAATACAGCAAAGTGTTGCTTTCGGATAGATAAGGATTGAAATGTTGTAAAGGCTTTAAAGAGGATTCAAATTTAATTAAATCACTTTCCACCGTAATCCAAATATTGTTTTTTATATAGATATCTGTCTAAATTGCTAAAATGAAATAATTCCTTCATATGATTTATAGTTTTCTCTCGAGTTGTAGGGCGGGAAACTATTTCTTTATTCATATTTATTTTAGTAATTGTAGCAAGTAAATTACTGGACAAGTATTTTGGATATACTAGGAACGAATACTAAAAACTACTGTGGAAAGTAGAGTCCATGGAGGAAGAGGTGAAAGAGAGAGAGAGAGAGAGACGCGATCATTACGAGGGAACTTAGAAAAGTCGATAACCATAACCAAAAGAGTCGATAACAGTTCCCAATTTCGAAAAGTCTACAAGGAAAGCTATTATTTCTATAATAAACGCAGTTACTATAGAAACTATAGTCGATAGATGCCGGTCCAGTTGCTTGCTCATTACATGAACTCAGATCCTCCAGTTACAGAGACGCACTATAATCAATAATACTCATCAATCAATTAGTAATTATCATTGGCTCTTCGGAATTCAGTCACGTGGAAAATGGTAATGAAAAAAGCCATACACGAGGCTTATTATCCAAATTATAGCAATGAGTTGCTGAAATTTTATGTGTCTGTAATAATAAAACACATGCTTTCGTGGTTAATTGATTGATTATTTGTACGCAAATCTACATACACATTCTTGTCCTTCGCCTAGATCATTATTTATGTTAAATTCGTCATTTATGTCAACATATTGCTGTTGAAAGCTGAGGAAATCTTTGGATATTTGTTAAAGAAATACTAGTAAATGTCTGCACGTTTCTGTCTAAATTGTAACAACTTTGTTAATGCTGTAATTCCTATAATTACCTTACCCACTCGTGGCGGCTCAATGCTTTAACGACCGAGATCAACGCTCAATTTTCCCCCTCGGTTTCGTTGTGGGTCATCAGCGGTCGTCGTTTAGACAGCGATCACAGCAGGTGATGACTTCCCATTTAACGATACCGTCAAGTGATGGATGGACTTTCATCCGCTCCGTGCCGTCGTTTTATCGCCACTCGAGCTCACTTTGTAGTACAAAATCAATAAACGTCAACTTAATCCTTCGCTTTACTTTATATCCTTATTTTATTACCCGGTTTTTACTTTGTTTGTTTAGTGAAGAATAAAGTCTCGATATCGCGAATTGATGGAATACAATCGATGGTAAGAGCAAAGGATAAAAAATATTAGAAATTTCGGATTTCGAAAAATAAGAAATTGCATTGAAAACCGTCCAAAGTCGCCGAAATCTTCAAGAACCTTTTTAAATCCGGTACCATTCCTTGTTATCCACAAGCGCCATTTTAAATGCCAGCAGTTAACTACTAATTGATAAAATATGAAAATTGGAGGTTTATTTAAAGGTTTGGACCCTTGGAATTCAGAGAAGGTTAATTTTTATCCTCATTGCTACATTTAACAGTTTTTTCCCATCAATATTTTTATTGTTTGATTAATTTTGTTAGTTTTTCCCGAAGAGTTTCCTCTTAAATCTATTTGCACGCGTCAGCGACCGCTGAATGTTGACGTTCTTGTGTCACGCACAACGCACGAATAACAAACGACCGCACGACCCTTCGAAATCCTTTTCATCAATGGGAAAAGAATCGACCACGACATAAAATACACAGGAAATGAAAAAAATTAATCCACTGTGAAAACAGTAGAAGAAAACCAAGAGCGAAACCGCAAGAAGCTTAAACAAAATATAAACGTGCGGGTGGAAATAACCAATAAGGATAACCTTTGAGGTGAAAAAATAATATTAGCTCGAGGAATAGGAAAAATAAATGAAAATAAAGCAGAGTTTAAGGCGCTTCGTAGTGTGTGTTCGTGTGTGGCATATGTTTTCCTTAACTTCACTTCCTTAACTCCCTTCCGTCTTTATTTCGTTTATTGATCTGTAATTTCTGGCCAAATGCTGAGAATCGACAACCAAGAGTAAAACTAATAAAAGTGAGGGGATCACATGCGTCTTCATTCGCTCAGAAGTCGAATTCAAGAGGGTAAACGGCTTTTGCTTGAAGATTTCCTCAAACAGAAGCTCCCGAGACTGTAGAAAAACCCTCGTTCACCTCTTCAGTTCCCCCAAGCCCGCCTTCTCTTCATCATTCTTCTCTTCAGTCGACCGAAGACGTTAACATTTCCGTGCAAAGCATTACATCCTTTAATCCTGTAAGTGGACGACATCGTAGGGGTCGTTTGGGGAGTGCGTGTGTGTAAGATGGGTTTTTGATTTTTTTGCCACCGTTTTTGCCTTAAGTCTTCAGTTATAAATCAGTTGCTGTCGTCGGGATCTCGCCCATCGCGTTAATTTGATTGAAATAAAGTAGAACATTAAATAAACCAGCGAACGAGGCAGATACAAACACATACAAAACACAGTGAAAGCTAGGAAAATATAAGTAACAAGAAAATCCCGTTTTTCTTCTCTAATCCTCAACTAATAATAGTAATCCTTTTCGTGTTAATCGCCTGACATGTTCACATGTCGTCGTTCCTGTTCCAGCGTCGTGTTCAGTCGCTTGTTCGGTCTCTGTTTCCCTCTTCCCACACAGGGAGTTGCCAGTTCTGAGCTTTCGCATCCGTTCGTCCTTCTTGCTGCCGTTACACACTCTCGCTTTGATGACGACGTGGTTAATAGTAATCCGAAATCCTAATTGAATGACATGTTATGGCTCACCAGGATTTCACCATGCGTTCAACAACGAGGATTTCCACAGCAACAACCTTGATTTGAGATTACGATATCATTAAAGCGAGTATCTTTAAGGAGTTCCTTAGCTTAGTTAGTACATTAGCCATTATTACTTCGGGAAGCAACTGAGTGAATCGATAAATATCATTGAAAGTTTTTCACATAATCTTTTCGAACACTCAGTGAATTAATTGTTCATTTCTTTAGGACAAAGTGTTGCTATTTACAATTATTTCCACGAATTATAATGGAATTTAAACTGTTTGATATTAATTAAATCGTTTGTAGCTTGTTTTAATCCCAAATCCACATTTAACAACACCTCATCGAGTTCCCTAAACCAACACCAACAAAACCACTCGATTGACATATGCAACAGACAGAGAGAACCTCTTCAAAGGTGCAAACTTTTCCACATGTTGCACTTTGTACCGCATTCACTCTGTGCGCAGATAAAGTTTCTGGTGCCTTTGGTGAACTGAATAAAATGAGAGTTAGTAGAAAGTAAGCAGCTTTTCTACTTACTTATTTAATGTGTGCAACCCGAAAGAAACACACACACAACGCATTAGAGTCGAGTGCCGGAAACGGAAGCGGGACATAAGCCAAAACACAAACCGACCGAATGAAACGAAACAAAACACTCAACAAAGTACCAAAGTAAGGCAATTTTTAGCAAGTTTAATGCAAGCGGAAGGTGAAAATGTTGCAACCGAATGAAGCGGTGATGTTTGCAACCGTAACGAAGACAAACTTTAATGCTACTTAACTTTCAACCTGTTGCTGTGGTGAAGACTAGAAAAACTATTACAAATTTCACTACAAAAAGCATTGAAACAGTGGAAAGAGTTCTTTGTTCTGATGCAAGTGTCTTTCGATATTTTCGCAGATCTTCACTCAGTCTTTTTTTGCGGCATTTGTATTGATATTCTCTCAGTTGCTTTGGCTTTTAGTCATGTTGCTTTATTTGAATTTTACTTTTTGATGATTTGCTTTTGTTATTGATTATTCAAAGTTGGCTAACTTTGAAAACAGCGAAAGTTTTCTTCATCTTAAAAGCTTCTGTTTTACTTCAAATGGCAGTCCCCGAAGAACAACTCTTCGCCTTTGTTTTTACTTAAGAAAGTCAACAGAAAGCTGAGTAAAAAATCGTTGACTCTGGAGACTTGTTGAATAAAAAAATTGTTTTTTAATCCTGTGACAAGACGACGTTTCGTGGTCCCACAACGTTTTGTGATAGTTTTTCATTTTATTAAGGAAACATTGTGCAATATTTCAAAGTCTTTTTTGATAGTTCTGATATTTCAATAAATATTCATTTGCGATAAAAACAATTCAACATTTTACAGAGGATTATCCAAGAATTTGAATGTTCCCATGTTGATAAAGAATCAAAAAACAATACAATTTAAAAAAAAACTCCTTTTTAAATGTATACTTAATTTTTTATGAATAAAAAATGTGTCATATTCAATTTTCTTCTCCATTTTAAACTCGTTACGACGTTTACACTTTCCACATTTCCAATCAGGTTACGTTTTAGACGTCATCGCATGGAAGCACTGCAACTGAAGTGCTATCGATTACGTAACTCGTCAACTCGAGCTGCGAGATGGTTTCAATGTCCTTAAAATAACCACACAACTTTCCTAAAGTCTTCATATCAACGATGTTCGTTTTGTAAATGATGTGCTGCGAGCAGCACTTATTTTCAAGAATTTCTTTTATGAAATTTTCATCAACAACTGAAGCGAAAAAAAAAACATTTTTTGTCAGTTACAGAGTTGCCAGCGCTTAGGGATGAGCACCTTATGGATGAAGTGTGCTTTTCGTTTGCTGCTCCGTGGTCCTCATTTTTGCTTTCATCGTCCTTCAACAACCCTAATCAATTTTTATTATTGCTACAATCTGCGGCTTCGCTTGCTCCTTGACGTCCTCCTTTTGTCGCTTTAGTTTGCCGAATGTTGTACGTGAGATCACAGATGCACCCGATGCGTCTGTCTCTTATACGTTTGCGTGTCGCTTTGGTTTGTTTGTTTTTCCTTCTAATGCTGAAATTACACACTCGTGACTCCCTTTAAACAAACGTGAGTCCCTTGTTTATGTTGTGATTGGGGAAATCTTGAGTTCGCAGTGAACAAATATGAATTCGCTTTTCTCTATCATTAAATTGTTTTCTAAACTAATTCAGTTTCGCATTAGTTGTTCGCGGGAGTTCATTCGTTTACTTCTTACGAGGAAATTTGGAGAAGGTTTTGCTGTGAACATCACAGGATTGGGACATTAACAATGAAGGTTCATTACTTATCAAATTCTCATTGATTCATTTTGCCAAACTCGGCATACCTTCGAATTACGATAAAAACATTCTTTTTACTGAGATTTTCTGTCTTCTCTATTGCAGAATTCTGGCGGGCCGGATTACAAAATACCATCACCGGCTTCTGGCTCGCCGCTGCCCATATGTGGGCCCAACGATGGCGCCATGGTCTTGCACAACAACACCACCGTCATGAACTCGCCCGGCGCTAACAACGCAGGCGGCCCCAACACCGTGCTGCGGGTCATTGTGGAAACGCTGCTGTACCCGGTGTCGTTGGATATTCTGCACCAGATTTTCCAGCGATTCGGAAAAGTGCTCAAAATTGTCACATTCACAAAGAACAACTCATTCCAGGTAAGTGCATCCACTCGTTGAAGGTATTAGAACAACAGCTAATCGTTGTCTCTTCTCTATCCCGCATCTGTCCTCAGGCGCTCATACAGTATCCCGATTCTCCGTCGGCTCAACATGCCAAATCCATTCTCGACGGCCAAAACATCTACAACGGCTGCTGCACTCTACGCATCGACAACAGCAAACTGACAGCCTTGAATGTCAAGTACAACAATGACAAGTCGCGCGATTTTACAAACCCATCCTTGCCGTCAGGTGAGCACGGCGCCGATATCATGCCCGCCGGCGGCCTCGTCAACGCCAACGACCTACTGTTGATTGCGGCCCGACAGAGGCCAGCCCTAACAGGTGATAAAATAGGTAACACTCTTTTCCTTTTTATTTTTCTGCTTTTGTATTTAGTTGAATTTGATTTTAAGTTGAATCGTACGTGTAATAAACGTAGATATAGTGGATAATCTACTGTGGTTGGAGTCGACTCTATGGGACCTTTGGGGCTTGCGGCGGTACATAAGAGTTGATCGAATATCCTAAAAAAACAAAACATCGCAATGTACTCGCCTATACAGCGATATATACCTCGATAAAAACTTTATATTTTTGTCGTTAAAAGAAAAACCGTCAAAATTTTAAGTTTTTATCAGTTCATGATACTTTTTCTATAAATTTTTCAGTTTTGGTTCCTGTTTTAAATCCTTTGTTCTTATGAATTTTTTCATAAAATACATTTTAAAAATTGGAAGAAGATTTCTCCATCCAGTCTTTCTTATTAAAATAGTTTTCATTAACACTCTGCTTCTCACAACGACTCAAAACTGGCTATCATCCCCTGTATAACCCACCCTAAGCCCCGAACACTATGGAATTAATGTGACTAATAACACTGAAAGAAATTAATAATGAATGTGTAGTAATAATAACGAAATGCGTCAGACCTCTTTTTGCATATCCTCAAAAAGAGATCTCGTGTTGGCGGTATTATATTTCCCCCAAAAAATTTTTTGATGATGAGTTGCTACTCGATTTTCGTCACTCAACTTTTCATCAAACAGTGCTCCATAGTGGTTTATTTTCAAACTTCTGTTCTCTCTGTGTAAATCTGTGGCGATTTACAGATCGTTCGAATTTCAAACACACTTTATTCCTCCTTTCGCTCCCCGCCTCTCCCGCATACGAACAATCAACAAACTTATTTCCGCATAAAGTTAAAAATCATAATTATTACATTCCAGTTAACGGCCTCGGCGCCCCCGGCGTCCTGCCGCCCTTCGCCCTCGGCATCGGCACCCCGCTCACTGGCGGCGGCGGCTACAACAGCGGAATGCCGAATCTGGGCGCGTTCACGTTGGCCAACAGCGGCGCCCTACAGACGGCAACACCGGCGCTTCGGGGCTTCTCAAATGTTTTACTTGTGTCGAATTTAAATGAAGAGGTAAAAACTTTATTCACTTTTTTATATATTATTAAGCATTCCATAGCCACTGATGAACGTAACTAAAAATAGTCACACACACTCGTATATAACAAAAAATCGAGTGGTCGAGCCGATGATCATTATTTTTAAGTAGTGCCACTTCAGTCAGCCTCGGAATTATTTATACGTCGAACATAAGAATACATTAATCATTAATGGCGTGTTTCATTTCAAAGCTTCTGTTTCGTATCGTTTCATTTCATTTCGTATCGTTTCGTTTGTCTTCTTGTGTTTCTCCAATTTTCCAATTTTCAGTTATATACATATATCTACTATATAACTATTTGTGAGTGATTTATGTTTTTCGATCTATTTTCTAAATTTCCTGCTTTGATGTTTTTTATGTTTACGATTTAAAATTTCTCAAATTTCCGAACTAACAATTCTCAGTTTCAAAAACGTTTATATTTCGATTTGAATTTTTTTCACATCTCATCCATCAACTAAAAGAATATATGTAGTTATGTAATTGAAACAGTTTAAAAGAGTGAATTACTAAGTAGCTTTAAACTCTTTTTAGTAACTCTGAAGAATATTCATTAGAAATCGTAGAATAGCATTGAAAAGGCACTTGAAACCTCTTCTATACTGCAATAGAATCAAGGAAGTGTTTCACAGTTGCTCAAATATTGAATAAATGGAAAACTTTAAATATTCCATTGATATTCTCTTTAAATTAAATACGATTTGAATGTAGTTAAAAAGTATTGACATTAAAATTGCAGTAAATCAGTTGAAATCCTTTAGCATTGTTCCTTTAACAAAGTAAAATATCGTTTGCTATTATAAATTTATTTTTTTGCTATTTCTACCTTCAATGCCTCCAATGAATAAAATAGGTTTTACGTTTAGAACATTATTTGCGAAGTCTGGAAAGACATTAGAATTCCATTCTCTTTTTGAATTAAGATCTGTATAGAATCCGTTTTAGAATCGAGACTCTCCTAATTGTTTATGTTGTTGATGTTTCATTTGTTTTACGAAACCAACTCTTGCTAACTTACGACTTACTCTATTTTCTCTTTTTTCTGTAGATGGTCACGCCTGATGCTCTATTTACCCTCTTTGGTACGTCTGCACAGATATGTATTTTATATTTTTTTATATTTTCTTTATTTTCTCTGGAACTTTAAACCATTTTTTATTCTAGACTCTAGACCTTTATGCTAAAGTTGAAGAAACTTTGTCTATTATAAGCATTTTTATACACATTTTGTTTTTTCTACATTAAATACCATACACATTGACACACACATATGTACATACATAAACACATCTAAACACATCCTTCTTTTCGTTTTCGCGCGTTATCCTTTACAGAATTAGTTTAGTTTATTTAATTGCCATTATTAGTTCATAGATCTAAGATATAAAACTAATGAAGACGAAAACATTATCCATTACATTGTGGATATGATAATAATTAGAATGTATTAGGAAACGAAGTCAAATTCCAAGCAAATTAAATTTAAACAAATTCAAACAGTTGAACTTTAAAGTTTATGTATTGATAAAAATGGGGGAAATGTCTAAACGTCCGTTTTTCTGTCTGCCGAAAGAAAAGATGAAGCAGAAGATATATAAACTGCATACAAAAGCTACAAAAAAAAAAACAGTACGAAACAAAGGACTCGTCTGTAAAACGCTTAAAAATAATTGCAAAAACAAAAGTAATGAAATAGTAAACTACTAAAAGTTATTGAAAACGACACGAATTCAGCATTCTTCATGGATGCAATTTGCACACGAAGTCAGTCAGGGAAAAGGGCAGAAACGGATGCACACAAAATGTAGTAAACGATTAAAAACAAAAGGAAACAACCTGGTAAAGGAGACACAAGAAAAAACTACACCGCAACAAAAACAGCATAAAAGCATTTAGAATGAACCATAAGTTTATAGAAACTCTGAATGGGATGTCTGCTGAACCGGACGAAGTGAAGCCTTGTAGCAGTAGGCAGTGGGTAAAAAACCCAAGAGATGAGAGCGAAAATATAAATAAATAAAAGTACCCTGCCAGCAGATAAAAAGGAGTACAGTAATGCTACAAATAAAACTACAAATTGAAGGTGATAAGAATTAAAGAAAAACAGGCAAAAGTTTACCGAATGCAGTCAAGTAAATTTACCTGAATCCTTGTAGAATTTGATCCTTTTTTTCTTTAAGTACAGATGGGTTGGAAAAGGCTTGAATGGGTATGGGTGTAATGTAACCTTTATTGAAACAAGCTTCTATTAGTCAAACACTAATGCCTTCCATAGAGAGGTTTGGGTATTATTCTATTGCTACCACGGTTAATGAACATCGAGAGCCCTGATTATAGGGCACTTTTAATATCAGACTCTGAACAGGTTAAATACAGCCGAGAGTCAGCATCACAAAAATTCCGAAACTAAAACCCACCCTCAAAAAACTCAACTAGCAGTAAAATCTCCAAAAATACTATTAAAATAACTAAACATAAAATGGATTATTTTAACGTCTCTATAGTTTTATTTTCCGGAAGCAGGAATTCGTCGAGTGAAACAAACGACCATTGAAAAGTATTATTGTGCAATTGCATTACTCATACATATATACGACTGTCTGTCTATAGGTTAAAATGGCTTCCAAAAGCACAAACAAAAACTTAGGTGAGTAATAAACATGGAATGACGACGGTGTGTAGAGTTGCGAGCACCTAACTAAAATACAGTACACCAAAAACGACCTTCATCCGAAGCTTCATCGTCTTAAGGTTCACTCTCCTTTTTCTTTCGGATTTCCTTACTTTTCTACTCGCATTCTACTACTAAAAAGGAATTAAAATTAACTTTATTACTCCTTGGGATAATTAGTAAAGTTAAAAGACTGCAACAAAAACTACTAAATCCACAACAAAAAAATGTGCAACACAAAAAAAAAATCCATTGTGGATGTGGTCCGTTGCTTTCATACTTCACTCAGCTTAAGTGAAATTCTCTACAAATGCTTCTTCTCACTCAAACTTGTTTCAACTTTAGGTATTCATTAGGAAGCTACATACGCTGTTAGCAAAACCTTTTTCATCCTTCGTTCTTTTTTAGTTGTGTTAAAAATCGTGAAAATAAATCCCTTAAAGTCCATTGTTTATTTAAGGTTGAAGGATTACAGCTTTAACTAGATGATGGAATTATATTTTGCAGTTTATTTCAATAGCCTTATACAAAGGATTTAGTGTAATTAATTGTTTCTAATAGAAAATCAAGTTTTATACAAAATTCAGTAGGGAAGTCGTTCGAAAATTTTGTTCTGGCCCATTTTTGACTTCAGTCAAATCCATATTTCCTCTAAGTTACTGATATTTGCTTTAGTTTTATTGAATTCAAAAGGTAAACAGATGGCTTTCGTCCTGATCCTTTTTCAGTAATTGTAGTTTGTGCGTATTTCCAACAAATAAAAATTGTAATAAAATAAAAATCATGTTTTGTCATTGTTGTCAGTTTTTGTTGTTTTTTAATCAGCATGAACTCAGTCGAGTTTCCTTTTTCAACTTTATTTACAAATGCGATTCTATCCTTTCAAAATCCTTGTCTCTGTTGTTGTCTGTCTGTCCGGACCTGAAGCGGTTGGGCTTGAGTCCAGTCAGCTGTGAGTCGGTCGGTCGATTTGCTCAACGTTGTTTGTGAACGTATTATTTTTCAATTCAACGACCGACAAACGAGCCAACGACGAGTTACACGAGTGTGTTCATAGTAAATGAAGTTTAGCTGCATTGTTGCCGTTGTTGGCCTCAAGAATCCATTGGGCGAGAATCCATTGTTGTTCCTGAGTCCTTGCAAACAACAATTAGTTTACTTGCAAAACTAATTCATTGCTCGAGCACATAATTCGATTGCCTAATTTGTTGACAACTAAATTTAAATATTAGTTAAGCAATCATTGCGAATAAACATTTGTTTGATGAAGATACATGTGTGTGTGTTTATATAAGTTCCAACTAAATTTCTAACTGGAATTTATGTCTTTCTACTTGCGAAGTGTCTATGACCTCTCAATAATATTAAAAGTCTTCTCTTTGGTTCCTTATCCATATCCATTCGTCTTTTATCGAAATTCTGAAAATTAACTAAGTTCGACATAGATTTGGCTTCATCATAGCCAATATCTTTCTCCTCCGATCCTCATCCCTCTCCAAATGTGAGTTAATTAGCAAACGAAATTCATTTACAAAGCTGAAGTGAAATTCATTCCAAATAATGAACTTAGAAATTTAATTATATTTGTCTAAATGGAATCAAAAATTAAAACAAAGAAAAGCCACCGACTTTTGTTTGCTTTCGCCCTGACCTTCTTTAAATACTCCTTATACTCCGTCTCGAAAGCCGAAACGCTGTGGATGCTGGGAATACTTTATTTCGTTCACCTCTTTTTCGTTTGTGTCATTCCCAGTTGGTTCAACTGACGCCGGGAGTCGTTGTGTCCGTTTCGAGTTGAACCCCTTTTGAATATCCTCCTCCGTCGTCTGTTCCTCTTTCACGTTTGCACTGTGCAGTCGAGAGTTGGTCGCTTGGCTAAGTTGGTCCATCGCAGTGCTTTCATCCGTCTGTGTGTTTGCTAAATTGTATTTAATTTGAATTTAAATTGTGCATGAAGTTTCTGTACACACTTATTTAGCTTTTTCTTATCCTTGTTGTTAGCTTTTGGCTGTTCTGTGGGCCAACAAAAACCGTAATAACTCTTTGTTGTTTGTCTTTTCTTCTACTTTGATATTTCAAATAAACCGACTACAGTTTGATTTGTCGGAACGCAGCAACGTTTATAAAACTTGCAACGCAATTTAAATCTATATGATTTGAAATTAAGACTAAATTGACTTCACTGTGAATGCAACCGACGAAGATTTCTTCGCTAGTCTCTTGGCAACAGCAACTTATTTGATTTGCATAAACTTTTATTAAAAACTCGAACGTTACGGCACAGTGGCTTTATTACCGTGGTATTAACTGATTAAGCTACTTTCTGAACTTCTTCCTTCGTTTCAATGCTGCGTGCGTTTTGCTTTTAAGCATCGTTGATAAAATATTAAATTGAATATAAAATAAAAGCTGTAAAAAGACATAACTTTTACATGTTGTGCATATGCTTATATTTTGTAGACATATTTTAAAATAAAGCCTACGAAGTTTAAAATTTATGATGGAAGCCAATGAAATGCGGCGATTTTTGACAGTCTTTGCTCTTTTCCCTCTTGCGAGTTTTTCTTTTTATTGCCTAGAAAATACGTTAATTGCATTTTTATGTACTTTGGCTTTTACTTTGAGGCGTTATATGATATTTTACAAGTACATTTTATGGGTTATTTTCCACATATCTCCCTTTTTCATATCAACAGATACTCCGAAATCACTTGCGCCTTTTTATGGGCCTCTCAGCGTTGCTTCTGCTTAATGTATCTCAAGATTTCTATAGGATTTCGTTTTTATAGCTTTATGGCATTCCAGGACTTTATTTGGCAGAATCTTTCTATAGTATATTGAATCAAGAATAATCATGCGAGTCTATTAACCTTTAAAAATAGAGACATCTCTCGTAAAATCTCCACATTTGAAATAATAAAAATTAATGTAAATTGCTGTATTATAGCCACTGTTATCTAGCCTAAAATTAAGGTCCTTCTATAAGCAAAATATATGTTCAAATTACACCTACGAATCAAAATTCTTCAATAATGAGGCTTCCATCTTCTGCTCAACATAAAGAAGCAGTTTTTTACGTTAAATAGATCCTTGAGCCTTAGATGTTACCTTGAGTCTCATAATGTTCTCTATTTCAAACGCTATGTCAAGTGTTTAATTGACCTTCCTCTTAACTTAGGACCTTTGCTTCGGAAATCTTTTGATTTTCTCTTTCCATACCAATTTGTACATATCTGTATATTTCAGGTTTAGTGTTTACCTTCTCCCCTTTTTCATCCTTAGTATTCAAAAAGTCAGCTACTTTGTATTCACGGTTCTTCATTTCCTTGCAATATTTTCATCGCTTCGATGCGTGCTGGTTTTTAATGTTTTTATATGTACATGAATTAAACTAAACGATTGCCTTTTGTATAATAGACGTATTCATTTAACGCATTGAATTATATTCACGTCAGTTTGTTCTTTTATAGACAACTCTGCATATAACAAAAAAAAACTCTGACTAAAAATCATCGTTTGAATAGGAAGAAATATTTTTTGCTCTGCGATGAAGTGTTTCTACTTTTATTCCTCTTTCTCTACAGATTACATAAATTTTTATTACCTCTGACAGCCATTAGGTTTTCACCATTTATGTTTCACTCCGTTTTTTAGCATTCTTCATTTTTTTTCGTACACATGCCATGTATCCTTGCAGGAACAACTTCAGACGAGGTTGCATAATACTTTGGTTTTTCTGCAAATGGCAACCGATAGAGTTATGTGAAACCCACCTCCTTTAGTCCGTTTTCCCTTACAAACCTCTTTGCATAACAACAAAAACCTAATCAAGCACACAATTTGATCAAATTACACGGCGTCGATGGATGAGTAGCTGAAGCAATTGAATACAAATCGACGACAAGATGTTTGTAGGCCTTCACCTCCTCCTCGAGCTCCTTCCACGAACTATAATGAAGTCATTTTTATGGATAATCGAGATTATTTTGATTGGCTTGTAATGCTTTTTATGTGCCATTTTGTGTATTCAAATTAGTCGTTTACACTCGAGTGTCGATCCACTCTCTGCGTGCTGTAGACAGTTAATTCTAAAAACGAAGCTACACCGAAAAGCGTAGCATAGTTTTAGAAAGCAGACGCGCTTCTTTTCCGGTTTATTAATTTTCCTAAAAGCCTGGCAGCGTGCAGTTGAACACTTGCAGGAATTTTATGGCTCCCTCAGGAAGCCTTCAACACGACCAAGCTGAGTTTCTCGCACTGTATGTCTCTCTCCGTTTCTCACTCCCTTTTTCCATCCTCGTAGTTATACACTAGTTTTTATTCATGCTCTTGGAGTCTGCCGCCGCTCGAATGCATCTATAATAATTTATTTGCAAATAAATATTCGAGTTTTCGTGGCCCTAGAACAGCTTCCGGTTTCAGTTTCTGGTTGTGTGAATTTAAACCTTAAGTGCAGGCAAAAACCTTGCCTTTTGCCATTTTTCTGTCTCTGTAAGTCTCTGAAAATCCATTTTGCGGTGGTCAGTTTGAGGCGCTCCTTCGAATTGGTTTTTTTTTTGCACTCCTTTTCTGAAGCTTTTTTGGGACTGCTTCGTTGTCGCCGTAATCCATTTCCTGTGTGCACCCGGACCGACCATCGACTGGCTCTGGAATTGGAGCTCCATCTGTATACCAAAAACCAACTACCGACGACTCACTGCAGAAGAAGAAGCGTTATTTTCTCTTATTTTCAGTTGCTCCCTTTGCGACGTGGTATGGAATTTTTTGCAGTAAATTTAAGATTGGGGCTCGAGGTTTCTTTGGCGGTGGAGTCTCTACCGCGCCAGTTTCTTTCTTTAGATTGAGTTCGGCTGCTCCTTTCTTCGCTGTCGTTTCTTCTCCTTCACGCGGTTCGTCTGTTGCTGCTCCTGTGTGTGGTTTCAGCCTGGACTTTGCTCCATTCACCGTGCAACTAGTGCGCTGATTATCTGCTGCAGTTAGTCAAGCGCAGGGTTGCTATTTATATCAATTTAACAAGTCCCTCGTAGACCACAAAGCAAAAGCAAAGAATTTTAACCGCGTTATTTATTTGAGCGTATGTCGTGTGGTTAACTTTAAGGCAAGAAAGTGATGAGTTCTTTCGGGTCTTTAAAGTACTTTAAAATGATTCGAAAGTTGCAAGGTTTTTGTCTGGTGGAAAAATTTAAACCAGGACTTCTTTCGATTGCCCACTCGATTGTATTCCGTTCTAATCTTTGCGCTTTCAATGAACTTGTGCATGTCTTTTTCTTCACTGTTCAATAAACTGTCGATGAAAATTAAGCCCCTGCAACCGACCTATCGAGCATCTCTGATAAGAATTCTTCCGAGTTTTTAGTTGGTGGCGCGTTGGTTTGGGAGTCTTTGTGAAAGGCTTTTGCAAAACTTTTCGAAAGTTTGCTCGTGAACATGATAAGCGTATCCGATGTTAATGTGGATAAGACGCGAACCGAGTTCGGGTCCGGGTCGAACCGATGACGACGACGAATTCCTGCAGAAAGTCGAAGGGAGTGAAATCGCACAGCTCAATCAGGCAGCTGCTTTTTTTAGGATTAAATAAACGTTGAAGGATAAAGAAAACGATAAACGACTGTCATTAATAATAATCAAGTTTAAGTTATAATCGTAAAGAATAATTAGGTAATAAATTACGTATTTATTTCTAGCTACTTTGCAATTTCAAGGTTGTTTAGAATAATTTATTTATTTATTTATTATAGTTTGTTATTTTTCCTTTATCATTTATTTGATTGTTTGTTTATTCAAAACTTGTGAATTTTTGTTCAATTTTGTTGAAATAATTGAAAAGAATATTGATTGATTTACTAAAACTACTGAATTCATTCAATTTTTATTAACAAATTCTTTCTTTCCTTTTCTCCTTCCAACAACGAATTCAGGTGTTTATGGCGATGTGCAACGAGTAAAGATTCTGTACAATAAAAAGGATTCTGCTCTCATACAAATGGCTGAACCCCATCAAGCATATTTGGGTGAGTTTCCCAGCAGATTTCATTCGTGCTAAATATTTAAAAATTCTTTATTATTATAAGTGAAAGTTCAAATGGAAAGAATAACTTCTGTCAATGATTTAAAACTTATTTAAAACAAACAAGAGGCAAAATTAATACAAAACAAGGGCTTTAAAAGTATTTTTCCATTCTTGAAATAAATTGAAAACATAGAAAAGCCGAAGCAACTTATTAGAAAAATAAAAAACAGAAAATATAAAATATATTGAAAACGAAATAAAGGAAAGAAATTCGTGCATCGAAGTGGGTAATTTTCTGCAATTTATTTTACTATATTTCTTCTGATTTTATTATTAAATTCTGCTGCATGGAGTCTGAAGAGAAGCCCGCCGCCAGAGTCACGGCCCGGTCAAAGCTTCATTCAACTCGTGTGTATAACCGAAGGAACCAACGAATGAACACTCCATCGAATGCAATGGAATCGCGGCAATTTTGTCACCACGTCGGTGCACAACGAGGCTTTCCATTCGCTGTTATTAATTTGTTCGCTCCGCAGTTTCTCCTCCTCTGGCTGCGGCAATTGTTGCTGCTGTATGCAGCAGTTTGTCACAAAATATTCATTTTAAGAATTCGATGGAGGAATTCGGTCGGTCTCCTTTTCCTCACTCTATTCAATCGAACGAACGGCAGCTTCACCCGAGCAAGCGTTCGCGTGCCACTCCCTCTCTCAGTTGCAGTCGGTCGCTGCAGCACTCGTTGTTGTTGTTGTAATGGCAACTGTTGTTATGAATGAGTATTAAAGTTGAGCTGCGTACTTTTTCATTAAGTTCTCGATTTTACGAGTATCGAGAGTCGAAGGAGTCCTGAAATGACGACGCGGAAATCCGAATGCACGACATTTGATCTACTTTTAGTTGAATAAAAAGCGTAAAAAATGTAGAAATATATTTAAAATACCAAAAAGAAGTGTCTCTTCGAGAGTTTAAAAGCTTTGGTGTGAATAGCGGCAACAAATAATACAAAAATATAATTAAATACTCTTGAGCGTGAGGCAGGAAATATTATTAATTATCGTCAACTGGATAAAGTTCTTTTTCTCCAATGATATGCAGATCATTAAAACGGCGTCCTGAAAAAGATCAGAGAGAAAATGTTGCTGGCATTCATTAATTTAACAACCGCAAGCGAATTTTTAACAGAAGCGATTTTTGACAGCGATTTTTATGAACGACCTCCGAATGTTCATCACTGTCCCCATCCACAATTCGTTTGACATTAAAATACACATCGTAGAGGAGTCAAAAGCAAAGTCCAAATAAATTTAATGAATATTTTTACGGCAAATCAGTTGCATTGGAAGGATTTTTGGTGGGAGAAAACGAAGAGTCACACCGCAATTTTACACCCTTTAAACAAACAAAAAAGAAAATAATTTCGAGAAGGTCCCTTCAAGAGAAAGAGAGAGAAAGAAAAGGGAAATGAAAACGAAAAAACGATGACGACGACGACGATGAAGGAAAAGCAAAATTACGTTAACCTCAAACGAGGAGAATGTGAACAAGAATTAATAATGAAAACAACAACAACAGCCAAATAATGACCAAGGCAGAACAACAAATGGAGTAATTATTAAATAGGACCAAAAAAACCACTCGAAAGGGAAACAACAACAACGCAAACAAAAAGGATTCAAGTGCATTTCTGTTACTATTTCAAAAAAGAAGAAAAAGTGTTAAAAAAAGCACTGATTCGACGTATGAAAGTGAGAAAGGAAAAGAAAATCATCTCTGAGGAAATACAAATACAACAACAAAATGGAGAAGAAAAGCTGTTGCTCAGAATAAAGGATTTCTTTTTTTAATTAGTGCAACTGTTATTAATTAAATGCGGTACACAGGGGCCAAAGGTAAATCAGAATGAGAAAAAAGCAGATGCACGAGATACAAGCTTCTGGAAATAATTTCCCAGAGTTTGGTAACACGGCGAGGTTCTTTTAACTCCTACTGATCCGCTTTAAACACATCCTAAGACAAACAGAGACTGTAAAGCGCTACAATGCAAGACCTTTAATAGATCTACGTGCAAATGGAGCCGTTGATGGACTTGATTCACCTTGAACCTTCAAGCATAGCAACAAAATTGATTGGCGTCGCTTTATTATAAGTTTTATCCATGTTCCCGCAGAGACCCATAGACATACCGAGCCGCACCGTTTTAAAACATCAACAAAATTAAGCCGATCAAAGTTTTAACAACCGCGAGCTTAAGTGAATAAAGGAGCTTTGGATACGTGGGGTGTGTCTTTGTTGTGGTTGCATTTATTTGTGCTTCGGGTGCGGATACATCGGGTGCATTTAAATTAGTCACCATGACTCGAATTTGTCTGCTGACTCGATTTAGCACGGTGCCCCGAACCGTTTTTCGTGTAAATGGCGAAAAACCGTCGTTTATGTTTTATCCTGTTGCGTGTGCAAAGAGCGAACGTTGATATTTACATTGGCAAGGAAAATGTCGCATTCGTACTGCAAACAACAACAACAATTGCACCGAGAACAACAGCGACCACCACGACAACAAGAATCACAAAGCGATGGAGATAAAAAGTGGAAAAAGAGAAGCTTCCGGGGAAACGCAGCTTAGACACAGACGAATTCTAAGCTAAACGACCGCATGGAAGTTCGTGGCGATGGAAATGTGCACTCACACATACGAAGCAAATGATTGCATTTGTGTGGGAGGCGGTTCTGGGATTCTCTTCTCCCTTTTTGCGGTTTTGTTTATTCTACATTTGAAATAAGCACCTTCTTTTGTTGGATTTATTTAAGTGTTTTATTAAATAGTTGCTAAGGTTTAAAAACGACATTGGAAGGAATAAACACATCGGTATACATCGGTGATCATCATCATCACCATCATCGTCTTTTCTAATCCAATGTGGAGAAAAAGAACAGGAAAACGAGCGAAATATAATTGAATGTGGCAACTGAAACTGCAATCAATTCGAAATCTGTTCAATTCGATTGTCAACAACAGCGCCGTGCTTTTCCCGAACGCTCTTCCGTCCGGAACAATGAATATTTAATGAACGACGCTTTCGATGTCGATTTTATGTCCAACGATCAGTGAAACTCGACCAAATGCATTTATTAACATTTAAGTTGAAAATAATTGAAGAAACACATGCATACATACATATGTAAATACATAAATAAATGAATAAATAAATGAACAATGTAAAAAAGTTATTCAAGTTTCGCTTGACAGAGAAAATGTGTTGTTTTCCAGCAATCGATTAATTTGCTGAAATCATCATCTGTTCCGCGTTGTTTTTAGTGTTTATTATAAAAAAATTAAGCCAACATCGAAAACTTAAGAGCGTTTAAAATATTTACAACCTAGAGAAAAAAAAACGATAATAGTCATTAAATTATTCTCTTGTTTCCTTGCTTATTACTCATTTATAGCCGATATTTAATGTAAAATTCTATCGATGGGACACTGAAATACTATGATCAAAGACAAAGGAAAATTTTAAATTTAAATTAAATCCTGTTAACTGCACTTTTTCAAGTAGTTTTTCCATAGTTCTCATTTGATCTACAAACACACTACAAATCATTTATTATTTATCCATGTGGGCAACAGATTTTGGTACGCACTCATTTAATTAAAAGGTGAGAGAAGACCTGAGGCGAAACAACAGCAACAACAACAACAACAACAACACAGCTTTGAAAGTATGTGGCCACAACTTAAATTATTGCATGTGCCGAAGCCTGAGCCTTTGATGCTCGGGGGATATTAAATTGTAAATACTTTTGGAAAATACCAATTTATACCAAAAAACTGTAAATAAACACACACACTCACACATTGCATCGCTTATGCGACTCCAACGCACATCTCTGGAAACACGTTTTCATTAACTGACGAATAATTAATTTCCCAATGCATACTTTTAGGAGCCAATATTAAATGTTCTAAACTAGAAAATAGAATTACTTTTAAATGATGTATTAAATACAAAGTAAAGAAAAACGGTTACATTTGTTTTTAAACTGTTTACAAAATTTATAACAACTGAAGATAATGTTCGTCAATAGCTACTGCATTCATATATGACGAAATCGATTAAATAGACAATAAATTAAAAATAAATAACTAATAACAGCAATAATGGTAAAGTTTAGAGGGAGAGGGAGAGAGAAGGAGAAAGAGAAGAAGAAAGAACAAGACTTCAAGCAAGAGACTTTACAATTTGTTCTTTACTATAAATAAAAGATTTTTGTACGTTCTGTTGATTTAATAGTTTATAATCTTAGTTTATAGATCTGTTATGTACTTTAATACATAAATGTTTAAACTCGATGATGACTATTGATATAAACAATCATTTTAAGTCCCAAAAGCTTTAATTATTCTATTATTGCAACAAGCAAAGACTCTATATTTCTTGTGTGTTTGTTTAAATCACATTCTTAGTTCAGTTTAGTTCGAATTCATATGCAATATTTTACCTTCGGCTTTCATTACATTTGATAAACTTACTCCTTTATCTCCAACGACTTCCTCTTTGCATAACTCACACTGTGAGAATTTGTTTCCATATGACTTAAAATGACATGCACACAGATACAAGTTCAAGTAATCAATTCACCACCGAGTTTATAATAATTCAAGCTGCAGCTGCATCCATGGTTTGTGTTTTATTTATTCATGACCCTAAATCTGTGCTTTGTTAGCTGCCTCGGTCACATTTTACTTCACACACACTCACCAACAAACACGAGGCCATCTGCGAGTTTTTTGATTTTTATTTCACTCAATTATTTCCTTGTTTTGCTGTTTGCGATGATTTGATCCAAATTTTATGATCATATCAAATACAAAGTCGTCACAAATCCTTTTTTGTTACGCGTGTGTCTTTTGTCTGTTTATGTTTGTATTTGTTTGTGTCTTCCAATGACTTCAGAACCCTTGAGAGTCATTAGAATCGCAACCTTTCGTCTATATGCAAAATATACTTCTCAGTAAACATACAACATTCGCCTTTTTAGATCCTTATTCTTATCCTTTAGCATCGTAAAGTGAAAAAGAATTACGCTCCTTCCACGCATTTAAATACACTTGAAATAGAAAACTTCTTCTAAGAAGATGACGGTGATAGTTCATTATAATTAAAGTTATTACGAGTTCCATACTAATTGTTGTCATTTTTACGTAATATAATAATAACAATGATCGTAAATATGAAATTTGAGGTGTTGTTAATACAGATTTCTTCACGTACTCGTATCGTCATCGGAGCATTTTTTGTTGTTCTGTTTTGGGATATACATTGAAGCACAATTTTGCTGTCTATGTTCAACTCGTTTACCTCTGAATGCACCCACATTTCTACTGTACTCTACGAAACCGAAGTCTGATGGAAATACCCACGGCACGACTTCTAGACTGTTGCAACTTAACGACAACAGCAGCACTTGAATAGCCCGATGAAGATTTCCATTTCTTGTTGTTATCTTCGCTGCTGTTCCTCTGCTCCTTGGTTTCATGTTGCACTTTTCCGAATAAATTCCACTCCACGAATTTGTCGACTGTCGAAACAAAGTAAAGTTTTATTTTTATGGATTTATTTGACACGCTTCGAAATACAGGTTGGGGGAATCATCGACACTTTTCGTATAGTTTTTCAAGTCAATTTCTCCTACAGTCGCCATTACAACATTCAAATTGGTTCCTGTACAGCCCTGTGCAAGATTCCGACAAAATTGTATATAAAAAAAATTGTTATCGTCTTTTTTATTGCTTCGAGATTTTTATTGGAATTCTTTTTTTTTTTTTTGTTTTGTTTTGGTATTCCTCTATCCATAGATCTACGTGATACAGTCGGATATTCGAGCGATTATATTTATAGAACAAATAATAAATAACACGTCGTCGTTTATTCAGTAGTCATCGTGTTTGCAAGTCGTTGTTTATTTATTTTATTGATATGTTTAGTAGCATGTAACTGAATTTGCTGTTGCTCCGTTCATTGCAGCCATGAATCACCTTGACAAACTGCGCTTGTGGGGAAAAGCGATACGTGTGATGGCCAGCAAACATCAGGCCGTCCAACTGCCGAAGGAGGGTCAACCCGACGCTGGACTCACACGTGACTATTCGCAGAATCCATTGCATCGATTCAAGAAGCCAGGCAGCAAAAACTACCAAAATATTTATCCACCATCGGCAACTCTGCATTTAAGTAACATTCCGTAAGTATTTTGGGAGGTGGAAAATAACTACTCCATAGACTAAAACATAGACTAATTTATGTAAGGATTATGTAGGAGAAGAGGGAAGAGAAGAGTGATTGAGGAACCTCTGAGATTACGTGGTAATTTAAAGAGGAAAAGGTTTAAAGTTCATTAAGTTATGGGTGTTATTTCGGTGAATATCTAAGAAAGAAAGTGTAGAGGGCGGGAGGTTGAGTTCTTAGTAAAGCATTTACAGTATTCTTAATTTATTGCCAAGTCATCCTATAATATAGATTATAAAGTAGCTTCTGGACCAGGAAGTGACGAAGGAAGATATTACTATTTATTACAGTTCATCAAATAACGTCGCTTATGAAGGCACAAGGGCAAATTTCAGTATTTTCGTGGGCAATACAGGTCCATAAACATTCCCATTAATAAACTACAATCGCTTCATTATTTACAATAGAAAGCGACATTCTTATGGCAAATCTCACGTTCTTATTTATATTTTGGTCCTTTTACATGATAGTGCTATTAATAATAATGGGAATAAAAATAGTAAAATGAATAAAAATAATAATAAGCAAAATGTTTAGAATAATAATGAAACTTGTGACAATAATAGAAGTATTCCTGGCACTACAAAGGCAATACAATCATTGGACGTAATAGCAACAACCACAAAAATCATTCACATGGTTTCGTTGCGTCGTCAGGCAGCTTTATTGAATTTATATGTTGTTATTGTTGAAAGAAAACATCAAAAAAAAGAAGATTCTATACCCTCAGAGTTCGGATATTAAAAAAGTGTTGCTTGGGCGGGTGTTGGGAAGAAGAGGATGGATGGGAGTCAATTGAAAATAGTATTAAGTAGAATTTAGATCGAAATCTCAAGAATACGAAGCGATTTGAGGCCTAGCCGAAGTTGAAAGCTTTAAAGAGATGGTGTGGGAAAAAGTTAGGTCAGAAGAGAGGAAGTGATAGTAAAGGGAAGGGAAATAATAGTGGAAGGTGGGATCATCAGAGTCAGAATCAATGAAAACGATGAGAAAGATGAAGCTTTCGATTGTAGAAGAAGAAAATATGAATAATATAAACCATGTTTCTATTTACCTTTTCATGTATCTGCTCTGCAGTTCATCCTGCTCTGAGGATGACATCAAAGAAGCCTTCGCCTCCAACAGCTTCGAAGTGAAAGCATTCAAATTTTTCCCGTAAGTCAATCAAATTGATGACGAGTTCTCTGTGTGATTGTGAAATGTGTTTGTTTTTCGTTTAATCTTTTATAGTAAGGATCGTAAAATGGCGCTGCTGCAGCTGTCGTCAGTGGAAGAGGCCGTCTTGGCGCTCATCAAGATGCACAATCATCAGTTGTCGGAATCGAATCATCTGCGTGTCAGTTTCTCCAAGTCGAATATTTAAGTCATAGCAGCAGCAGCAGCAACACAACAACCACAACCGCAACAACAATAGTAATAGAAAGAAGTCTACAGATGGCAGCATTTCATAATCATCACCATCAATCATCAAGCAGATATCAAAATCATAAAAATATATGTATTTGTTTTTGTATTTGGTTTAACAACAACAACAGCAGCTGAAATAATAACATTAGAAACCAACAAGAACAACAGAAGTCAACACAAAACATAGAAAAACACTTGAACTCATAAAATAAAGCATAGTTTTAGACACTTTACGACTTTACAACAACCATCAACAACAGCAACAACAACCGTATATTTCCTATTATCATATTAAAAATAGCATTAATGAAATTCAAAGTATTTGTTGTAAAACGCAATCGTCATGAGAATCCATCGCATCCATCATTTTTGATTCCAACAACAACAACAACACGCACACATACACGAATAACCATGGATCTAAAATTTTATGTATGAGAAATAAAAACTAAAATAATGATGAAAAAATAAAAAAATAATAAATAAAAATTAAGAGAAAAGTTATTTTTGCGGATAGCAATAGCAGCAACAAAAGAGAAGAAGAAGAAGAAGACGCAGAAATAGAACAAAAGAAATGAAGTTCATCGTCAATTCTCATCGTCTTCGTTCGATTGTTTCCTCATTCGTCCTTCGTAGGCAAGCGACGGTCGAATTGCTGTTATCATAGTTTGCGTATGTGTGTGTGTATGTGTGTGGGTGAGACTAATTACTCACACAAACGCAACCCACAACAACAAATCATTGATCAATTCATTTACATTTTCTTTTTATTCCTATTCTTAAATATTATTAATGAAATAAAAGCAAATAAGCTCACAAAAGGAAAGAAGACGAAGAAGGAAAAAGAATCACAAATTTTAGACAAATCAAAAGTTAATAATTAAAGAAAAATATATATGTATTTAGTTTTTTTTATCTGTTTTTAAACAATGTCGAAATGTAAACAAATAAATAAAAACAAAAAGAACAAATCATCATTTTTAGCTTTTAAATAATGTTACGAATAAAGATGAAAATGGAATTTTTATGTATTATTGATTAATAACGAAAAACAGGAAAAGTTAGTTTCACAAGAATATTATTGACTATTATTATTATTATTGATTAATTAAATATTATTGCTATTATTACAATTATTGCTATTGTTACTTTAATGATTACTTTTATTATTATTGTCATTGTTAAGTGCAACAGCAGCAGTTGCTAGTGAAATAAGACAGAAAGAGGACAGAAAAGATGAAAGAAGAAGTGGAAAACGATGATGGATGAATTTTTAAGCAGGTGATAAAGCACAACAACAACAAAACGCATACAAAAAATATCAAATCGGAAGCGTAAAAAATGTAATAATCAGCAACATTTAATTATAAACGCAAGAGCAAACTTTAATTGATTGATTATTTAATTATAAATGTAGTTATACAAAATGTATTAAGATTAAAACCTACAAGTAAAATAAAGTGAAAAACAAGAAAACAGAAAAAAGGAAATTATATAGCGATTGATGTGTGTATACATTATAAAGGATATATTCAAAATTTTAACTGATAAATTAACTATAATAAATCGGCTTAAATTAAAGAAGAAATCATAATTTAGAAATTATTGAAAATAGTTGAGGGTTTTAAACAGGAGGAAATGAAGAAGTATCTATGAAAAAAGGCTTTAGAAAAACTTCTGAAGCGACACGAGAAAAAAAAGGGACAAAGAAAACGGATTTGATAAGCGGAAGGAACTTTTTGATGAATTTACAGCAATCGATTTTAATTTAAAAAGGGAGAAAAAAATAGGAATAAATAAATTATCAATAAAAACCAAAACAACTTAAAAACAAATCGAAAACTTAAAAAAAGACAAGCCGAATAAAGGAAAAATGATGGGAAAAGAAGATTATTTGTAAAAAGAACTCCGAACGCGCAGAAATCCGCAAGGAAATCTAAAAAGAAACACTAAAGTAGAAAGGAGTAGGAATGTTAGTAGAAAGGAGTGAGAATGGGAGTAGGAAGGAGTGTAGTACGTAAAGAGAATGGGAAAAAACTTTAAGCATTTATCTATAATTATTTAAGAAAACTAAGCAACACCCGTGTACATACATATTCACAATCGAGTGGGTTTTAATGCGGATCAGAAAAGTCGTTGGAAAGATTCGACCTCATTCAATTACATTCATTAAATACATTGTTAATTTCTTTATGTAAATCTCCAACATGCATTCACCCAACCCTAATATTCCCCCTTCAACCTTCCCATTCCCCTAACAATCGCCTTTTCAAAGGACAAAAAGCGTTTCTCAATTTCTCAGTCACAACCACTTTCATTCAATCGAATGACAAAATCAGCAACAAGATCAACAACAACCATTACAACAACAACAACAACTATTCTTATTATTAATAACAAAAAACGTTAACGTAAGCGACGTTTAACAACAACTCGATGACTGCGCATGAATTTTAAGAGCAAAACTATTGACAAATCAAAGATATTACAAAAAAAGAAGAAAGAAAACTAAATTATTTAATATAATATTAACTATAACAAAAGTAGCTTCATATTAAGTTAGAAATAATGGAAAATTTTTTGTGACTTTTGAAGCATGTGAAAGGTAAAAAGAGAAAAATTATTAAATAACAAGCAAATTTATTAATAAAATACAATATATTACAATAATGTAGTATAAAAAGTTTGTCCCAACGATAAATTAAAAATGATGTAAAAACCAACAAAATCCACGAAACAAAAACAAAATTAAAATTAAATTAAAAACAATATGTCGATTTTTAAAATTTTTATTAATGCATGTGTTTCGTTCAAGTTTAAACTAGAAAAACGAAAATGAGTTAAGTTTTCAAATTTTCTTTGAAGATAGTGCAAAGTCACGAAGGAAATACACAAACACACACACACACACACAAAAATTCGTAGAAACATAGATTTAACTGGGCATTAATAAATAATAATAACATGAATAAATAATTATAAACAAAAGAAATCATTAAATATATATTGAAATTAATACAATTTGAAATCTGTTTGCAAAAGCAGATTAAATAATTTTTTAAGGTGTTAAATTACAGCAACTAAATGTAAATAAAAACATATGTTTAGATTTGAATATAGACAAAAATAAATGCACGTAGACACTCGAGAAGAGACACGTAAAGAGAATCAGAGAGCAGCAAGAACAATTATTAAATTAAACAGCGCAAAAACTAAAGACTAATGACAGTATATATATAAAACTAAATTAATTGAAGTAAACATTCATGAAACAGACACACATAAAAGCATAAAACGACAGCTAACAATTACAGGAAGAAAAGAAGAACTAACGCGAATAAAAATAAAGAAAACAGGAAATAGCAAATCACTACTACATGAAATAGAAATCAGTTCATTGGAAAATTATACAAATCCCATAAAAACACAGTCCTGCACTTAATTATAAATCGACGATTGAGGACCTAAACAAAAGACATCAGCGTTACCCAGCAACAATTTTTAATTCGCTGGTCGATTTCGCTTCTTTCGTCCTAAAAAATATTTTCTAACAGTTTTTAAATTTTTTTTTTTTTTCAATTTTGTTGTTGGTCGTTCATTATACATCGACAAGTGATTCTTTTTGCTGTTAAAACTAATAAAAAATACATTAAAAGTAGATAATGAAATCTTGTCACTCAACCGAATTTCCATTAATTATTATTATTGAATTCGCAATAATTTTAATATTTTCATGTTGCAATAAATAACAAAATAACAACAGAGAAAAAATGTGAATGAAATAAAAGCAAAAACAGTTCCTAAAAGCAGAACAAGAGAGAAAAGCACAAAAAAAGATAAATAAATTGAAAATAACAAAAATTTCACGTTTTTGAATAATTTTCAATTTTAAACTTCTGCTTATTGATAAAATTTGAATTTCTGCTTTGTTTTAAAATAAAAAAAAACACGAGAACAAAAACCAAAATCACAAAAGAATAAATTATTTTCTTGAAGGTTCATAAAAGATAGTAAATAATTTTATTGCAAACGTCGATGGGGCGCAATTGGAAAAAACGTATTGAAAAGAATTAAATAAAACTAATACCTAGGGTCCAAGTTTTAAAAATTTAACAATAAAAATTAATTACAAACAAAGAGAACGAAACAAAAAATTAGAGAATCAAATAAAGTAGAAAAATCGTTTATTTTCAAAACAGGACGATTTTAATGAGAATTTAGGCTTTTTTTTAAAAAGAGATGATAAAAAGACGTTTGGAATTATTCA
Source organism: Thecophora atra (assembly GCA_937620795.1). NCBI lineage: Eukaryota > Metazoa > Arthropoda > Insecta > Diptera > Conopidae > Thecophora > Thecophora atra. The sequence goes on along the minus strand of OW569401.1, from coordinate 40,713,625 downwards.
ACACTTTTTTATAATTTTATTTCATAATATGATTTAATAGTTTCAGTTATCAGAAGTTTCTTTAAAAGATGCTTCAAGCAACCAACACAACTGAAATATTTTCCTTTGTTACCTTTTGGCTCTTTCCTTTTCACTAAATATGTAAATTTACATCCGTTCTTTGAAAGTATTTTCCGATTAATAACCTGGAGTTTTAAAATGGATTTAATTCAGCTTTTAATGCTTAAATCGTTATTCCTCTTCCAAAATGTCTCAGCATGTATTTAAATCTAGAGTTTGTAATTTTATTTATATTCTTTTCATAGCTTCCCAATGATTAATTACATGACATAAAGATTATCACAGCTAACAACAAAAAAAGAACATTTCCACATCTTATTAAAATTGCTTTAGTGATTTTCTTATTTATCAAGCTTCTGAGCGGAGAAAAAAGAGGTTTTCTAATAGTTGATTGTCATTTCAATCCTCGTTCTCTTGTTTTCGAATATAAACGATTTTTCGCAGTTTGTGTAAATCGGGTAAATAATTTAATTGAATAATTATTTATTGAAAAACATGGAAATCTAAAACAATCAGTGTGTTTGTTTGATAGTAGTAAACAAAGAAATTATAGCAAATCTAACTATTAACTTATGAAGAAATCATATATCAAGAAATATCAAAAGAAAAAAAAATAGACGAAAAAGGAACAAATACAGAAAAGAAGAAAGAAATAAAAATGTGAACGAAAACAGAAAAATATAGTATATATAATTACGTATATTATATAATAATTAGAAAAATCATTTTGTGTGCACTGTGACGCAAACGTATGTGTGATGCATTCGGACACACACACACACATACACATATGCATGGAATTAACAATAACTAAAAATGTGTAAATGAAATTATAAACTTACTCCAAAACATCAGAAAAGAAACATCTAAAACACACAGTTTAATAATGGAAGCAACTTTAATCTTCAATCTTCAGGCATACAAAAAACTATTCTAGCCCTAAAATTAAACACACATACACCCACACACACACACACACACACACAGACAAACCTTCTACATGCACTTTTCCATAATTTAGTTCCTTTCAAAGTCTATTAAAATTAAATCACCAAAACACCGTAAAAAATAATTCAAATCATTGAAGATGTAAATAAAAACGTACTCCGAAAAAGCGGCAATCAGCTGATGTAGAAAATCGCAAACAACAACAAAAAAAAAACAAATCTTTAAAGAGAATTTGAATTGAAGCAACTCGAAATACATTTTCATATTAAAAATTTTCTTGAAAATGGGTTCAGCTTAAAATTAAATTGGAACTATATTTAATTCAATTCAAACAAACATTTAAAACTTAACGCTAAAATCATAAAAGATAAAAATTGTGAAAGGAAAGGAAAAAACACGCAACAAAAAAAATATTTGTTATGTTAAATGAAGGCATTAATTATATTATTATTAATTATTATTGAAGATATTTAAGAAATGATAAATAAATTATCAATAAACATAAAAACAAAGCAGTTTTAATTGGAATTTTATTCAAACTGAGCTCAAATAATAAACATCGTTCAGCTTGTGATAATTTAGTCTCGCTGTGTTTAATGATTTTAGTTTACTTATGGATATATTTGTAGACACAGTTTCTAATGCCAAACTATCCAGACAAATAATATTAATATAAATAATATATATTAATTGTCTGTGATTCTTTTATACTAAATAGATTCCAATTTTACTTAAATAATAATAATAAAATTAGGAACTTAACCTGGTTTTTCGATTTTTATAATTTATTTTATTCATAATTTGTTCTCCACTCAGTCTTGAATGTCAAGAAAAAATCACGGCTCAGCTTTTGCATTATTCCCGCTTTAAGAGCACATTATGAAATATCAGGCGCACAGAATATAACAAGCCAACGGTGTCTCCGCTCTCAATTTTCTTTCTGTCGTTAAACTTACAAGCTCTGGCTTGAGAGAAAGCGAAGAGAGATTCCATAACGATAGCTTTCTCAGAGAATAACTTTCCAGTGGTTTAGCTGCTATCAGATATGATCGCCTGGTAATTGAATGTATGCCAGCAATGTGTTCTCACTAAACTCATATTCATTTCGCGCTATGATCGGGACCAATAATAATTTGTATAATTTTATGCTGGCAATACGACATTGTATAATCTGAGATTGTCCGTTATTTCTGTTTTCTTTTTTCCAACGAAACCAAATCAAAAACACGGCAAAAATGGGACAAATTGACCGCGCCATCTATACGGCAAATCTTGCGACGAGTGTACAGCGCCATCTCCCAGGTATTTGTAAACCACTGTAAAGCATAGCATAACAGTTCTACTAAACTACATTTATCGTGGCACAGAACCACTAGAAAAAACTCGAGTAGATAGAAATAATAGTGAATAACTGGGGAAATATAAATAAATAATAATAAATTTTGGAACTTAACAGTACATATACAGACCTAAACAAATAACCATATCTAGTCAGCCATACGGACATCTAAACGAACCACTTGGTTATCGTAAAGTAATAAAGTCCTTGGCTCGTAGACAAGCACAATGTTCAGATGGAGAGAATATTTATATGCAAAGTGGACAATATGCGCGTTGTGGAAATCCAATCCAGTAATTTTGTGGCTAGACCCACTTTTGCAGGTTGGTTTTATTGGATGTTGCTTGGCTAAATATACAGACATACATACGTGATTTTAATGGTTGTTTTCCCCGAAAATCGATTCCAATAGCAATCATAGTTGAAACCAGAGCTGTTCATTTTAGGACTCAGTACAAGTACCAGTACCAGTCCAACATACTTGTACTGGTACTGGAAAAAATCAAGGACCTCGTACTTGGGACTTGAAATTTTTACAGTACCAGTACATTATGCGGTACTGCAAGAGGAGTACAAATACTGTGGACTTGAAGCTGAAAGTACCAGTCCTTTTCAAGTCCTTTTGCAGTACCAGTCCTTTTCAAGTACCCAGTCCTTTTTCAAGTACCCAGTCCTTTTCAAGTACCCAGTCCTTTTGCAAGTACCCAGTCCTTTTTCAAGTACCCAGTCCTTTTCAAGTACCCAGTCCTTTTCAAGTATCCAGTCCTTTAATATTTATTCACGACTAGATAATGGTAGAGTAACACCACAATATTATACTTAAACTTAGTTTATAAGATCATCCATCGATTACTGATTGATACCTGATTTGACTATCAAACTAAAACATTACGATTTCGTTTAATGCAACTAATAGAAACCACGCCAGCAGCTAAAAAATTGAAAAATTCGAATATCACATATTAATATTCGATTGTCGCAAATTCAAACTGTTAAACGCAGGGGGTTGCGGGTTGCGTTAACTGACCTCAGACTCTATGTTTAAATAAGAGCCTGAGAATGGTTAAACTACACTTTATGAAAACTGCCTTGTATTTGAAAAGCGAAAAAAAAAGTTGCTTAATTTATTATTCTGCATGATTTTATAGAAAACTAAAACTGTTTTTTGTTGATAGAAATATGCTCCTCGTTTTCTGTCTTCCCCTCAACCACACACTCTAACACATTCTACATACATATATTGTAATATTTATTGTTTATTTTTATCACAATCTCATTAGTCGAGTTAATTAACTAATGAACGGTTTAACCGACTATTATGCGATTTTTGCCATTCTGGCAGAAATTTTTTTTGTTAATCGTTAATACTTCATCATCACGTTCTTTAATTTCGTGTCGAACAACCTCCAAACTTCCAAGTGTTCACTCGAACGCGTTCTATAATATTCCGCGGCCGTACAACTAAATTGACCAATCACAGAATGTCGCATATAAGAGTCTGTGCGATTTGTTGACGACAGGTAGAAGCCTTCTACTAGAAGGATAGGATGTCGAGAGAGAAAACTGAGGGGATATGCACAAATTTATGTTATGAAGAAATGCAATTAGCGGTGGGAATTTCCGTGGCTCTTTCTGTTAACTCTTTAAGACTACGAAAATGGAGGGATATTTCAGGACAAGCGAAACAGAAAATATGTATGTAATTTGATTTACATTTATAATTTAATATGTAAGTTCACTGAGCTGCATTTCTCGAGAAAAAACTTTTATTTCAAAAAAGTCTGTCAGATGCAGTGATTTTTGGAGTTTCTATGCTTGAAAATGAAAACTTAGAAGGCATTTTCAAAAATATGTGCTCTAATATTGGTTTCCAACAAACAGAATTACGAAGGATTTTTCGTGCTGTAGGTAGAGTACATAATAAAACCGACACTGTTGTCTCACCTCCGCCAATTGTCTTGCAATTCCATAATGTCAGAGAATAATTATTTATTTATTAATTCTACAAACTAAGCTAATAGAGCTTTACAGCTGAAATTAAAAATCAAATACAAAAATTAATTTTCCAGATAAATAAGATTATGCTGTAAATTATAAATTTACTTTTTTGCTAAAGGTCATTTAAATAAAAGTTAGCTAGCAATATAAATGAGAGATTTTCCAAGTCTAAATCAAACCTAATAGATAAAAAAGACTTGGTACTTGAAAAGGACTGGGGACTTGAAAAGGACTGGGTACTTGAAAAAGGACTGGGTACTTGAAAAGGACTGGTACTGCAAAAGTACTTGAAAAGGACTGGTACTTTCAGCTTCAAGTCCACAGTATTTGTACTCCCTTTCAAGTACCTAAATGTACTGGTACTTTAAAATTTTCCAGTACGCAGTCCTTTTCATGTACTTGAAGTACCAGTACCAGTCCTTGGACTTGATACTTGAAAGGTACTGAAGTACAAATGTACTGAATACATTACAGCTCTGGTTGAAACTACACTTCCTCACCCACGGCTCAATATAAACGCCAATGTTTTCAAAACAAATTTGTTATCGTTTTATTGCATCCACTACTAATTACAGCGCAGTTGCTTAAGATTATCTTTGGAATTATTTTTCATGTTATTGTCGATTTACTCGATCACAAAAATTGACTCATATTTAAGGTTGTAGATGTTCCTTTCGGACCATTCAGCTATTCACCGTTCAGTCGTTCAGTTGATACTGGAAAAAGCCTCACAATGAAGTGTATAGTTTTCTTCTTGGTCATTGCCGTTCTCTTCAGGCTCTCTGCGGAAGGACATGAAGTAGTTGGGCGGATCTTCAACGGTCACGATGCGATACGCGGTCAGTTCAAGTACATGGCTGCATTGGCAACACCTGTCGCTTCTCCTGACGGTTCACGGCTATGGAAAATTTGCGGTGGTACACTCATTGCACCCAATTGGATATTGACAGCCGCTCACTGTGTAGAAGAGTAAGTTCAGATTGCCAATTAGAAGTCCTTAATAGCATTATTTCCTGCAGAAAAGAGGAGATCGCTGTCTATTTAGGAGCCAGTGATATTGAGGATACCGAAATCGGCTACATAATAGACGGAAGTTATAAAAGCGTGATTCTACATCCGAACTACAACGATACAGATTTGTCGAACGACATCGCATTGATTCGCATTCCGAAGACCCAACAATGCGATAAAATTTCATTTGCACGCTTGCCGTATATAGCTACAAACGATCTCGCTGGCGACATGGCGCTTACCATAGGCTTCGGTCACATTGGTAATGGCGGTGATATATCGACACGCTTGCAGTGGGCCCATGTGAAGGTCATCAGCAATGATATTTGCGACGAATTCTATGGCGATATCACAGATACAGACGTTTGCGTGGACACAAAGAAACCGTATGGATCTCACTGTGTGGGCGACTCGGGCGGGCCTCTGGTATTGAAAGACACCGGTGAAGTGGTCGGCGTAGCTTCGGCTGTTCCAAAGGGCGACTGCGAGTCTGGTAACCCGTCCGTTTATTCGCGCGTTTCTAGTCACATGCCGTGGATTACCAAAATAACCGGAATTTATTTTTAGTATTTTTGTAAAGGTTCAGTTTTTAAATAAATGTCAAGTAATTATAAATATTCATAATGAATTTGTGATTGGATATGTTCTCAGCAACGTTAAGTCGACTCGTATTTAAGCTCCTTTCCAGAAGATACACTTTGCTGTATTTTTGTTCTCCAAATCTACTGCGCACCTTGTTTACGCTGTTCTACCTTAGATCGGGTTATCAACTGTTAAGAAAATAGCAGCCATAAAATAGTTAGAAAATTTACATGGAAAAAATGTATGTATGTATGCATGTGTTAAATAGTTAACAATAGCTGCGTTACAGCTATTCTGATCTAATCCGATTATCGCGTGGAACGCTAACGTAATCACCTTAGATGGCATATATATATATGTTTGGAAATCACCAGTAGATGGCATTATTATTATTAAAAAATTTATTAATGAATTAAAGATATAATCAAACAAACAAACTTATTCTCAGCTATTTCTTTCCATTTTAAATTTTTTTTAATTCTGATTGACAAGTTATCACAGTTTGAGCAACCTAAGTTAAAGAAAATTGCTATAGCGCCATCTATACGCCAACATTTTTCTCATCTACAACGTAAGTTTAAAGCTACTGAATGGATTGAAACTCAATACGAAAAAATAGTTGGATTGAAATTTTTTTTGTTGTTTTGCATGTAAGCGTACAGCTGGAACGCAGATATTGTTACAAGAACGAATGTGTAAAGAGTAAATGTGTAATTAACGTCGTAAGACACCAGGTGAGAATGTAGATAAGGAAACCTTACAAAATAACCCACCCTAAATAAATGTGAATTATCGTTACTAACCTTACGTATGTTTATTTATTGAAATTTGATATCATATGTTTCTACATTAAAATAATGAGTGATGGAGAAAATTCATCTAAAAGGGCAAAAATTGTGCCCAATCAGAGCAATTTGATAGCGATAACTGTGCCCGTGTCATCTTGTGCACATTTCGTTAAACGTAAGAAACGCTTCTGCAAGATGACAGTATCTAAGGGAAAGCGGTTTTGTGGAGAGCATGAGCCGCCTAATCGCGCAGCACTTGATGACAGCGCTCCCCCGCAATCTTCTGACCGAATTCCTTGCCCGCTGGATCCGAAGCACACAGTGTACAGGAGAAACCTCGAAAAACATCTACGTATTTGCAATGCTCGTCAAAACGACAATGTTCCTGCATATGAAGTAAAGGGAATTAATGCCGGAGATATAAAACTCGATGCCGACCTAGAACTTGGAAAAGACGGGAAAATAAACCTAAGTGACCTTGATGACGCCGAGCTCAATGGGATCATTCAAAAAGTAGAGACATTATATGCTAAATATGTCGAGGGAAACATTCACAGTTTAGAGTGTCAGCACAAATTGCTGGAAGTCGAACTAGCAAAGCAGGAATATGGGAAGGAATCTCGCAAACATCTTTTGCAAACTGCATCCCTTCTGGGTATCTTAGAAAAAGAGCAGCAACTGTGCGACGACACGAGTTTCATAGAATTCGGCGCTGGAAAGGGCCAACTTGCATTCTATCTCATCAAAGCTTTGGAAGAAAAGAATAATGCTAACGTAGTGCTACTCGATCGAATGTCGCTGCGTCACAAGAGAGACAACAAAATTGAAGACAGATCTTTAGTTCATCGAATACGTGTCGATATTGCTGACTTCAACATGCGTCAATTGGAGCTGTTGAAGTGTTCGAAGCGTTTAGTGGCCCTGTCCAAACACTTGTGTGGTGCAGCAACAGATTTGGCACTACGATGTGTAACGCAAGCGTTAAAGGATTCCTCAGTTGAAGGTGAACCCAAGCAATTTTTCCCGCAAACTGAGTTCCTGATGATCGCCCTGTGCTGCCATCATCGCTGCGACTGGTCCTCTTTTGTGGGCAAAGAATTTTTTCTTACGAACGCGATTACTTCTCGAGATTTTATTATAATTACAAAAATGGTTAGTTGGGCCATTTGTGGCACAGGCATGAGTCGTGAACGGCGAAGCGCTTTATCAGAGGAGCAGCGCGATATTCTTACTACTCAACGACTGAGTCTCAAGAAGCGCGAACGCATTGGCTTTATGTGCAAACGAGTACTGGACTTTGCGCGATTGATGTTTCTGCGAGAGCATAAATATGAGGCTTCTTTATACTATTACGTTGCACGTGATATTACACTAGAAAATGTATGTTTGCTGGCAAAGAAGATTAAATAAATTGATAATTTATGTATTTGCGCTTTGATGATAAGTCGGTAAAATTGGAAATTATTTAATTATAGCAGTTATATCGTATCGACAGTTTCCCCGTCGCGTTCGTTAAAATTTTTTATCATTGTGCCGCAAAACCGATCTCTACCAAATTCTTAAAAGTTTTGATGTTGATAACTAAGTGGAGACACCAACCTCTTCCATCAATAAGGTTCGGAGTTTAACTAGGGAATTGAAAGGCAATCTCATCAATATAACCAGTAATAATGAAAAGGGAAGAAACTTGAGCTAGGGTTTTTCGAGAGTTTTAGTATATCATGACTTTTGCAGTCAAGTAACCAACAAGGACTAAAAGAATTTGGATGTGATGTCATGAATTACTACACCACATCCCGAATAGAAACAAACACAAACTAAAAAACAACCTCGGCAAAAGCAAACTTGCCCTCTAAACAGTCGCGGTTAGCAACAAGTAACACTCTGGCTATATACTTGCTATATATGCTATTCTCATAATCGATCTGCAAAATACTAGCAATTAATGATCGCTAATCAGCTGATGGAGCTTTTAATGAAACGGAAATGCTTCTAAATGAATAAATTTATTAAACAAAAGCAGAAACAGGTTTTAGTGGGCGTAATGGACAGCACAGTCGATAGTTTAAATATTTTAAAGAGATAACAAATTGGTTATGTTTTAATTGCTGACAGATCAACTGACAACCTGAGAGTCGCTAAAAGTGACTGGGCAAACTACTATCGCACTATTCAACTATTTATCGCCTGTTATGGCGATAAATTAGTGATTAATAAACTAATTTGATTGATCTGCTGGTATTAAACTATGTTTAGTTATAAGAGCATCAAGTTTTGCATGACAGGTTTTTAATATGGGTGTGCGAATTCACTATCACTGCTACTCCTGCTGTTGGCGACACTTTTCTTCACTTTGTCTTCAATGCATAACATGTAGAGCTAACTCGTATGCAAAATCTAGCTGAGGAAGGCGAATAAATGATTACTGCGGCGGAAAATTCCTAACTACGGCGGGTGAAAATAGTGATTTATGTGAAGCTAATACAAAGTTCAAACGCAACAAAGTATTACAAGTTGAAGTGATTTTAGCATAGCTGTCGATTGACATATTTGAAGTAAATCAATAAATAACGCATACCGAGTCGATAGCCTATTATTAACGTAGGAGGAGCAACATGAAACTGTTTCAATTTTTGATATAAATGTTTTATAATTTGTGTATTACTGTTCTACTTTTTTCATTGAACTATTTACTGTCGATTTCACTAAGATTCGTTTTCACTTTCAATAAAGTTCTTCTGATGCTCCTGCCTGCCACCCGATTCAAACTTGGTTAGGTTCGCATCTTGACGCAATCAACGTCGCCCACCCAAACAATCGTCATCATCACTTTGATCGGCGTCAGTAACTACACGATCTACGGATCAGATCTCGTGATTGCTGCTGCTAATTCATACTCATTACTAATTTAATTTATTTACACTTAACATTTGTAATTAATATTTTAGCCTGGGTAAGTTATTAATATTAATTCCGCACTCGTTGCACTTGCAATGCTGCCTTTTCTTTTCAGTTGGGTTGTTGTTGGGAACTTAATAACAGCTTTCGATGATTTCTGTTGTTCACTCTTTCTTGTCTTTTCAAGAATTATGAATTTTTTATATATGTATGATTTAATTATAAAGTAGTATTTAATATTACACAATTTATTGTTTAGTATAGTATATAATTTTCTTTTAAATGAATTACATATATTAAAAGAAAGTTAGAAATGCTAAATACAATTGTAAATGCACTAAATGTTATTCTGAATCGGACTGGAACGAATGTAGTTTGTACTGGAAGCCGAAGGTGCTTATTTTGTGCGTGAAACGGAACAAAATCATAGAAGAGGGAAAGAGAAATCGAAAAGAAAGGTATCAAATAATTTTATTTAAACAATTTAATTTTAATTTAATCAACGATTGAATTTAAATTGTACAAGATTTAAAGTAAATAAACCATTAAATAGAGTATGAATAAAGAGATACATGATGAAAACTTTATAAGCCGTAAGAAGATTAGGTTTTCCAGTTTGGAAAGTTTTCTATTACATTTTCTTGAGTAAATTAAAAATTATCCATCTTTAGAAAAGCTTTAAATCCACTGAAAATCAGCTAAATGTTAATAAAAGTATAAGTAACTAAAAATATTTCAATAAATCAACCGAAGGCGGAAAAAATGTAATTCGATGTTAGCTGTCAGCGGTAATCGTTGGACTTAGCTTAATCACCTTTATCTGATAATCTGATTTATTAAATCTGAAAGTAAGACGAAATACTTTAATAGTCGTGTTGATGAAATGTTTTTATCGAAATTATAAATGTTACTATTTAATATGTGACGAGGCGATAACAGATCAGTCAACAATCGAACATCGAGATTGAAATTTCATTTTCAAAATAATAAATTTTATTTATTTACTGATAGTGAAAGGCAAAAAATTAATTCAGGTTTTAAGGCATTTTGGAAACATCTTTACTAAATCTAATAAAATACATTTGCTGACGATGTCAAGCATTTTTCCATGCGTGGACAATTGAAATCACTTGGAACACGAGCTGTTCGGAAAGGCCTGTTCTGGATTTAATGAGCTCTATGATGCTATATATATTTTATTTATTGTATAGCACAAAATCAAAATTTTGTTTTATACTAAAAATGTTTAAGATCTGTAATCAAATGCTTTCTAATTTTTTGGTTTAGATTAATTCCACGTAAAAAGTCTTTTTCGAAAGAACTAAATAAGTATTTTATTCATATATACAAACTTTATTTAAAATAAATATCTTTTAATCTCATTAATAAAGATGACAAATTGAATATCCCTATTTAATCAGAATTTTGGTGTAGAGTTACTAAAACGATTTATTAATTTTACACCTAAAATTGTAATTTTCAATATTTTACGAATAGTTTTCAATAAAATTTAACTTGTTGTTGTGTTCGTTTGTTACGACCGTTAATTGAAAACTAAGTAAAACTCAACTTTTCAGCTACTTATGCTAATACATAGACACAGATTTTAGCCGGAAGACAGGAAAGCAGAGACTCATTGAAAAGATTTTAATTGCCGTTTAAATTTACAATAAATAAATTTAGATTTCAATTTCAAGTTCATAACTAAGAGATGAACACATAAAATTTAGTTTTAAGCTCAAACTTCACCTTACTTTTGTCTGTTTATCGAGGTGACTATTTTTGCACTTAACGTGTTGTTATCGAAAAGAAATGCAGCTTAATTTAAATAATTTTCCTATAATTTATTAAAGAAACAGGGAAACCTTACAGGAAGCTGCTGAGAAGTTCTTGGAAAGACACGATAGCTTAGAAATAGTTACAGAAAATATACATGAAATTATAGACTTACGTTAAAGTATGCTTAACTCCTCTTTTTGGAAATAAATGAGTTGATTCAGTTTCTCTTTCTACAAGAAAGGACAACATAGTAAATGTTTGTTGGGAATATATTCAAGAGTATGAAAAATATCCTTACTCAGCGTAGAAACCTAACAGAAAGCTGCTTGTTCATATTTTATGTTCAGGCATTTAAAAAATTGTTCGATCTAAATTAATTGCTCAGCTTAGATTCTCATAAAATCACAATTTATTTAAATTGAATAATTCAAGGTTGATTTTAAAGTAATAAAAAGTTATTGTTATTATTATTTTTATTATTATTAGTATTTTGAAAACACGAGAAACAACAAAAAAACAGATAAAAAATCATTTATATAATTACAAATATGTTTTTTTTTGCGAATTCTGGAGGATCTTTGAATAGGCTAAAAAATTCGTTTAGGTTTTTTAATCATTCTGTCGTTGTTGTTGCTATTTGCTGATTTGATTAACTCAAATTATTCTGAGTTACTTATTTGTGTTCTGTCGTACAAACAAGAATTTTGAACCACTTTTTGTAGTTGTTGTTGTTGGTGTTTAATTTAGATGTTCGTATTTATATATGTGGGTCCCTAATAACAAAACATACAAGTCATTCGATAAGAATTATTAAACAAGTTTCAGGTGATTTTGTTTTTTTCCAAATTCAGATTCACTTTTTACCTTTGCTATATTCACAGGTGGTTTTGCCACGGTTCGCTTGTCTGGCAACCAAGTTAATTAAGGCCTCAAGTTAGAGACTAGAAATATGTTCAAACAACTTTATTTTTATATTAAACAATCAAAGAAAATAATGTTTATAGTGTTTGAAAAAGCAACTGGATTATTACAATTTAACAATTAACTAATTATGTATATGTTTTTTAAAATAAATTAAATTAAATTCAGAGCTACAAAACAGGGTAAAGTGGAAAGAGAATTAAATTATGAAATTAGATGCTAAATATTTGTATTTCTTTTTAACCTATTTGGAATTTTCTGCATTTTTTATAGATTTCCTTGATTAATTTTCACTTTCCTTGCCGTGCTTTTCTCCTTTTTTATTAATTAAAGTGTGACTTTTAATTTTTATGGTTTGTTATTTGCAAACCTAATTTTTTATTTTGCTGTAAAAATTTTTCCATTCCCGAAAGCAAAAGGTTAGCGAAGACTGGTTCCATAGAGAACTGGTTCTAAAAGATTCGCTCATCTGAACGCGCCAATTCGATGGCGTTTAAAAGATTAATATTAATGGAAATTTTTGATTAAAATGTTCAATGAAATTTAACAATTGATCAACACGCAAATGGACAATATTACGGATGAATTAAATATTTTATTGGAATAAATTCAGATGCGTTTCCTCTGTTTGATAGGTTCTGCTATAATCTTGTTAATGCTGCTAGATAGCCGTTAAGCACGGCTGCAGCTGTGTTTAATTCTAGGCTCCGCATCCGAGATTGTAAATGAAAAACAGATGAAAAATTTATTGCAAGAAATAAAAACAACAGTAAACAACTGCCACACCCTCAAACTCTGTATTTACACACGGAGCTGTTTCATGTGCGAACACATCTGACATTGAATTTGAGCGAACATTTCAAAAATTCGCAAGGCAAATAAAACAAAAACCTGATACATTTTCAATATTCATTGCAATGTTTTTTTAATGTACGAATAGCATTAAAACTTCCTTTAATATTAAGTACAAATTTTAAAAGCTTTTGCTTTCGTTAGACAGGTTTTAATTTGAATATTTTTAGTCATTCAGATAATACTCGTACTTGCAAAGATGTTTGATTGTTTTCAGACAAATTGCAATTAACAAATGTTTTGATATCAGAAAGAAGCACGTGAAATAAATGGAATCTTACGCTTCTTTGTTGCCGGGTGCATCAAAATTGTGTCTCGGACATCTTCTAAAAGCTGATTCTGGTTTTTTATTTTTTGTTGCTTTTCTGTTTGGCATTCAATATCGACCAATCGCCCAAATAATCGGCCCACCCGTCGCTAAAGTATGTTATTTATAAACACTATGAATAATAAAAAATATATTTCAGTCTTAATTTCAATTTAATTAATGGAAGATAATTGATGATGGTAATGTTTTGAACACGAAAAGGATTTATATAGTTCTGTTCAATTATAAATACAACAACATAAAACAAAATAAAAACAAAATATATCTTAAGAACTTAAGAGACTTTAATATTTCTCCTATTTAGTCCGATATTCATAGAATAATTAGAGAAAAATAATATAAATAAAATAAGTAGCCAAGACCAATGTTAATAAAATAATATTACTTTCCCATTATTTTCGTATTTTTTATAATTATTTTTATTAATTAATGGTATTTATAAATTTTATTGTCATAGATTTTAAACTAGTTTTTACATTATTATAACTAAAATTCTTATTATTACTATTTAAAATTATAATTATTAATATTATAAATTGTAAATATTCACACTAACAATATTATATAGATAATGTCTTATTTATGGTATTTTGTTGTTGCTTTTATTATACGTTTGCCTGTCACAAATCGACTGCATTCGATTTGTCAACATTTGCTAATTTTAATATTGAATTTAATTCAGCTGAAATGCGCGTCTACACCTTTTTTAAATTAATCAACTTACGTGAATGCGTTGTTGTTACGTAAATGCTTTTGGCTAATTTTGGAGTGGTTTTTCACGGATTATTTCGAGGATTCGCCGAAGATGAGTTGTTGCAAGGTGCTGACATCACGAAGCCAGCAACGACGTCAGAGCTGCAGCTGAATGCTGCCGTTTAACAAAATTAAAATAAATTCACTCTTCAGCTCAAATAAAGTGATTTAATATTAAAGTGAGAATGATAATTTTATGAACACCATTTTTAATGGTTCAATTAATGTATGTACACATGGACATATGTCTGTAGTTTATTGGTAGCTGTTGCTCTTGTTTTTGTTGGTGGCGTTGGTGTTGGTGCGTCAGCATCCCAATCAATATCGATTAAATCGATATTCTAATGTGTCTAATCGCGTTCTACTATGTTTTTCTCAATTACACTATGGTTAGGAGCTGCTCCGTCGCATTCGTATTTAAATTAATCGCATTCTTGTCTTCATTCTCTGGCGATGCAGCGCCGACGCTTGACCGACGAGACGCGGCTGCTGCTGTCCTCATGGTCAACGTGTGTTGCTTTTTATACTGTTTCTGTTTTGTTTTGCTAGTATTTTTATTAAATTGAATTTTAATGCGGCAGCGTTTCAGTTTTTTCCCCTTTTCATTAAGATCAATTATGTTTTTTTTTTTGTATCGAATCTGTTCCTGTTCTTGGTCTAATTTCAATTATGATCTCAGCTTTCGTCTCTAACGTTATTTTCCTTCCATTTGAAAATTTCCCCAATCGTCATTTGTTCTTACGGATTTCATATGAAGAATCTTCGGCCAAGTCGAAAGTTACCACTAAAGAATTTTTCGCATTAAATTGCATTTTGTTTAAGTTAATGCAACGATGTTCTTTCCATGTTTTTCGATATACTTTTTTCTGGTAATTTTTTTTAATTATATTATTTTATTAAAACTTGTTCGATCTCTGCATTTGTAAATGAAGAATATCGCTTAAAAAATTCAATTGATAGATTGTATTATTTACTATCAGATTTTCGCATTCATTCATTCGTTCATTCATTCTCATTCGTCTGCAATCACGTCCAAGTTCAATGTTGCTCGCAATCGTTGCATAGGATGTGGTTATTGTTGCTTCATCAATTTGACTTTGAAAAATTCAACCTGTCTGATGTGTGATTTAATATTATATTAACATATAAACACACAAATACGTCTGTGTTAAATTGTAGAGACTCGTTGAGCAGCCGTAGTGATGTTATTTTATGTCATCTCGTTTCATTTCGTGCGATTTTATGTCCTCCGAGCTGCGTTGCTGGAAAACCGAGTCGCGCTCTCAGCTTCTGAGTGTCACCCTCACGAATCGTTATCGGCAGCTATTTTTCAGTAGGTAGACGATTGTTGCTGAGCTAAAGCAAGCCTCAATTGAGCAAGCTGCGATTTGTTCCAATCAGCGAGATTTACTCTACTCGTTCATTGAATTAGATTGAGTATTTCGTTCGGTTTTTTGCATTTTATCACTTCGACCTCCGAGCGCTGGGAATATTCGTACTTTGTATGCGACAACAACATTCACTATTATTCGGAATTTCGATTAATTAAATTACAATTTAAGTTAAAAGTGTGATGACAACTCTTTACAAGTTACAGAGAAAGAAAAGGAATATTTTCAAAGACAGAATCCTTTTTTATGAACCCTTTTCGATCTCCATTCGAAGATATCCTTACTGAGGCCGAAGGACGTGCTCTGAAAACGAAAGGTGAAAAACAAGAGTGAAGAAGTAACGAGGAGGATCTCGTTACACATGCGACCCGCCTTCGACAGCGACTTCTGATATTCGAGCACGCGTTACATTGATTTCTCAGCAACTGACTGATTGATGTTGCAGTGGCACGAGTGGCACGCGAGGTCGTCCGGCGTAACGAAAAGAAAAGATGAAGGAAGCCGGATGCAAAATGTTGTCCCAAGCATCTGTCACTTGGAAATTTCACTCTTTCGCAATGTAAAGGATGCAGTAACGCCTCCTCCTCCTCGAGCATTAAAGAAAGTCATTGAATCCTTTACAACAGCTGCTGCCGCTCTTAGAGCAACTGCGAATCCGAGGACATTTCAATTGATTTCAATCGAAGGCGTCCGTTGTTAAAGAGGTGTGATTTTCGAACGATTTCAAATGTTTGAATGCTTTTCTTTGAAATGTTTTCTTCCTAAACTTGAAGCCTTTCAAATAGTTTCCGGTTTAAGAAACGAAGACTGACAACAACAGCACGAACCAAAGTTAGGCGGATTTCCACAGAAGTCGAGTTCAATAAACCCACGAAACTGCCGAATGATGGATATCCTTGAACTTGCGGTCTACACGCCGATGGAAAGGCGACAGGGACGACAGGGATTTGTGCAGATGCTTTTTATGTTGTCCTCCTTTTTAGCGGCTGTCTCCAGCTCTGAAGTGGCTCTGCTTTTTCAACCTTCAACTGACCGATGATCTATTTAATAGAGCTCGAAAAGTTACGCGAAAAAAGAGCTGCCGTCTGGACTTCAATCGTCCAACTATTTTTTGTCCTCTGGTTTCTGTTGTTGGTTTTTTCTGCCTTTTTTTGTGGTCCGCACCCTCACAAAAGTGCCGCTTTCCCCTTGACGACTCCTGCTTCTTTCTCGCGTGGACGCTTCTTCTATAATCACTCAACTCGGACAAGGCTTTTGCCAAAAAACCATAGCAATGTTTAATGTTTAAACCAATTCTTCGATTCCTTGGCTCGAGACTGTATTTTTCAAAAACAATTTAATTAGAAAAGGAAAAAATATCGAAGAACCTTTTCGGCTCTAAATGATTCTTTATTTAATGCAGAAGAATTTCATTTCTACAAACGAATCAAGAATTTTTCGGTTTAATTTCATTGTTTTTCGTTTTTATAATTTCTTTCCGATCGAAGGAAACATATAATTTCACGTTGTTGTGGTTCTTGCTGCGGTTACTCATTGATATTAAACATGATGATCCTTTTGTGTTATTTTATTAAACGGCAATTTCTCGCTTTTATTTGGAACATATTATTTTTTGATATCTGATATTAAATCATCGATCTGTGCATCCATCAGCCGTTTCGTATTGAAATTATATTGTAAAAACTAAAATTAAATGCCCCTTAAAAGCCCAACGAATCTTTCGTACGTGGCTTTGAAATATATTCTTTAATATGTAGAGTTTCTGGAGGATGTGTTGCATGCAGAGATAAAGATTCTTAAAAGACTTGCAACAATAAAAAAATAAATATATAGAAAACAACATAAATTCCAATGGATTATTAAAAATTACCACAGTGAAAACAAAAAACTTTTGTGAAGAATTTATTTTTATATTTCTGTTTCTTTCTTTCTTAGAAATTTCAATAAAAAAGTGTTTTTTTGTAATAAAATGGTGAATTAGATTATTGAGTTATTGTATTAAATGTAATAAAGAATAAGAATTGCAAATTTATCTAAGATTATTTCGAATTTAATATAGTTTTCTGTGCTGCGTTTTTAACACAAATGAAATTCTTGAATACTTTTAAAAAGCGTTTTGTTCAGTGATTTTTATGAGGTAGAATTTATTAAATGAATTTATGAAAGTAATTCTTCGTTATAAACTACTAAATTTTGATTTGATTTCTTAAAAAAATTAACTATTAATTATTATTTATGGCACTATTATTCCAATTGCTAAGATGAGAATTATTATTATTTTTATGAAACTTGCAAATTTTTCTTTATTTACTTAGAAATTTCTAAGAAGCTTGATGAATTTTTGAGGCTATTGTTGTTCACTTACATATCGAATGATGATGGCTTCAAAGATTACTGAAACTCTAAAAATTAATCAAAATTTTATAATAAATTTTATTTGTGTCAGATGTCAGAAAACAGTTGTGGAAGTAAACAAAACAATAGAATAACTGTGTTTATTTTACAGCAATGCTCAATAATATACTAAATTTAATTTATTGAATTCAATTTTTGTGAAAATTGTATTATGGAAAGCGTTGAAGAAAAACTACTAAAAATATAAATCAATAACCACAACTGCGACAACAAAATATTAAGCAAGTGATGTCTAGACAACATAAAATCTATAACAATAATAAAAATGTTTAAAAGTAGAATTATGACTGTCTTAACGACTTTTAAATACACTCTACACTCTGTTCAAGTGATAAGATGACAACAGAATGATAGCAGTTATATGAGTGCTTATATTTGCGAATATTTACGTATCTATTTATTGAACAATCAAATGAACCAAACTGTGTTTGTGTAGCGCAACTCCATCGCCCACAAAAGTCACTTAACAGCGCTGCATTCGAGCAGAGTGACGTACGCCGATAAATGGCTGAATAAATAGAATTCAAAATCAAGTTCAAAGCTAAATTCATTAATTAGCAAATTTATGCTTGCAACACAATCGAGATGAAGTTAGTGAGTAACTAAAATCGTTTCAGCTGAATCGAGCTCGAGTTGAATCTAAAAAAAAATTGCTAAAAATGAATTGATGATGTGTATTAATTTATCATTATTTTGTGTTGCTTTTTGTAGACTTGCGTTTGCATTTTGCTTATTTTTTGTGTCGATTTAAACGAAAACTCGTTTAATTTGCATTTTTAATATTAATTTTTTATATTTATTATACACAAAATAAGACACATCGCATTAGAAATAGAAAAAGTGCAAAAAATAGTTAATAAAAAAATGAGTTTGCATAAAAAACCCATAAAAATGCACTTTTCTGACTTTGAAACAAAATAAAAATAATTAAAACTGAACTAGTTTTTTTTTTAATAATTTCCGAAAAAAAATTGAGAATTGCAAAAACCAGAAAGAGGAAAAAAGAAGACAATAAACTTTAGACATGATGCAAGGTCAGCCACTTGAAATTAGATGAGAATCACCGTGAAAGCGAACGAAGTCCCGCCGTTGCAAAGCCAATCAAAGATAATCAAATTTAATTCGAATCAAGTAACGAAAATTTAAATAGAAACACAGCAGACGAAAATACAGGAAATAAGTGTTTAAAATTATTAATAACTTAATTGCAAATAAATATATTCACCGAAAACATAATCCTTGCTTTTAATGACATGAAATCCACTTGGAGTAATTAACAACCAATTAAATATATATTTATTAATTTAAAATGTTCCTATTATTTTAGGATTTCATAGATATCATAAAAATACGTAATAATTTTTTGTGCGTTTTTTAATTATTTTATTATTTCAAACGTCGCCTGTTCAACGCCAAAACGCAACGAGGCAGTTGCAACTTTTTACACAATAAATGAATATTAAATTTACAGCAACTGTTGTTGTTGTCGGTGCTGCTGCTGTTGGCACAATATTTCCGTAAATATTTTCATGTTTCTTTTTTATAGTTTTGTTGTTTTCGCTGATTGTTCTGTTTGTTTCTGATATTTTTCAGCGTTCCTCAACACAATCACAAAAATCTGAACTTAAAACAACATAAAAAGTAAAGCAGTGGCATTCATAAAACATCTTCTTAATAAAGATATTGAAATGAAACTCCTGGTCAGTCTGTCAGGAGATAAAAACAACAAATGATAAAAATAAACAAGAAATAAGTATACATAAAAACAAAATCGACCAACAAAAAACGCTTCCAAAAAAGACAAAAAAAAAAAACAACAACCAAACTTCAGCGCTGTTACATTGAATCCGGTCGATTACATTATTTTATTAAATTAAATTTATTTTTAAAGATTGATTTTTACGCAATCGGTCAGCAGCGCGAGTTTTTTTGGATTTAAAATGATTTCCAATAATAAACGAAAGCAAATTATTACTGCTAAAGGCTTGGAGAAATTATGAAATTATAATAATACAACAAATAATATCATAAAGGATGTTTAAAAAATGTTAACCAAGTTTATTCTAAGATAAATGAAAAATGAGAATGAATTAAGTCCATTTAAATAAAGCATAATATCCCTAAACTCTAAAATGAAATCCATGTTTCCTATTATGAAAGCAACATTTACCTTTTCTGTCTATAACTTTTTCACTTATAAATCAGAAAGCGTAACTCGTAATTGAGAAAAATCACGAGTCAATTAAGGAATGGTCAATTGTCGATTTGAGCGATTTAACTGCTCAATGGATTCCCTTTCCACAATAATAACAATAATTCCTTCCTGATCGGAGAAGTCAATTCAAAGAAAGTGAAACTGCGATAAGCCGAAGTTGTTCACAGTATTTCAGGTCAGTCAAGGACATTCCAAGCCTCATTCTCAACTGCATTCTAATTGTGAACTGTTGCCGATGGTAATTGAAGGTTTCTTTGTTTACAATTTGCGGTGATGCAACAGCGGAACAAAGGAAAAAAGATTTTGTGTGTGGCTGCAGAATTCATAAGAATTTTTAAATTATGATACTTTTGCCGCCGCTCGTCTTCGCAGGAGGGGGCGACGAAAAGATACTGCTTTGCTAGCCTATTCACTTTATTTGGGCTTATCTCGTTCTTATCTTGTTTATTATTTTTGAACTTATGCGAAGTTGCGTGCGGAAGGATCTCCAGAACCTTTAAAAACAACAAAGGAAAAGCAAAGCGACTGCGTGAAATTTTACGAAACTCGATAAGCAAAAATTATGGATTCTTAGTCGGTTCTTACGTGAGTTGGTCAAAGATATCCTGCTGAACTTTTTTGTGTCGCATCTTTGAAACATTTTTTCCTTCACATTTATTTATTTGTGTTTATTATTGCACTGGAAACCACAAATCGATTAATCGCTGATTGATTTTGGTTTCGGTGAAGTCTGCTTAAATAAAATCACCGCTCATCATCACTTTTATTGAAGATAAAAGTAGTTTTATCTTGCCTTTATATTCTGAATTTTTCCTTTTATCGTTTCCATCTTTGATTGTATATTTATTTTGTGTATATCATAAAGGATAACGTTGATTTTTTTTTCTATCCTTTTACTTTATTCTTTATCTCTTTTGAGTTTTTCGAGCCTTTGCAAGCGTCATAAAACCGATCGCGTTCGTCTTTTTCCAATTTAATTATTCCATAGATTTTATCCTCAATTTCGATCTTGCTTTAATTTTTTCGCCACTGAGGATTTATAAAAATATTTCGACAATCATCGATCATTCGATGTTCGATCGATCGTTTTTTTTTTGCTTCTTGATCGCGTGCTGAGTGACGCGCTTCGACTCAAAGGTTAATTTTTTGTTGGACGATTGAAGGAGTGATGAACGAGGGCTAACTTTTGCTTATAAATTTTCGTCTTTATTTTCGTAATTTTATTATAAATATTTCAATCTTTCAATATTTGTTATAGTTTGTTTAATTTGTTTGAGTTGTGGTTGTTATCACCTTATTTAAGAAAATAGAAAATTGAATTTAATCTTTTAATAATTTTAATTTAATATGAGAAACTTTGAAATAATGCTGTTTAAAATTAATTAATTAAATTTAATGCTTTTAAATTAATACATAAGACACCTCATCATCATCATCATCGTCTTTTATTTTCCACCATTATCATTATCATCGCCTTCATTGGTTTACCTCTTCTTCGAACCCAATTCATTCTGCTTTTTTCTTTTTGCAGTGCTTCAGACTCACTCGAGCGCATTCATTTTTTATCTGCTTTTCGTTGGCCATTTTTTACTGACTTCGCTTTTAAGGCTGCGATTTTTAAGCCACGATTCACCTCCTATTCTCCCGTTGGATTGGGAAAATAGTTCGAAATGATACTGTTTCGAAGCTGATTTTCCAAGCGTAAGAAATCGAAAGCAAAACGTCTTCCGCATTCGAAATCCGACGTGTTTGCCGTTAAAAAGAGGCAAGTGCAACAGACAGAAGAGAGGAGGGGCGAGCGGGACTCACACTAGCAGCAATTTTACTCAGAATTCGTAACAATTTTCGGAATGTTCAATGAAATAAAATCAAGTGATTCGAGTTCTCATAAGAAATTCTTCTTATAAGAAACTGTAGTTTCAAGTAAGAATTCGTTATCATTATACATAAATGTCACTTCATTTCACTCCTTTCAATTAATAATTTCCATGCATTAATGAATCGTTGCTTCGAATCTTGAATGTTGAATTTTCTCCTTGATTCTTCATGAGCAACAAAACTTGAAGTGAAGTGAAGTGAATATCGAAGAAATGGCAAAACTTTCTCTCAACTTTAACGTTGTATTAACACAAACAAAAGTTTGCTAAATGAGTAACAACCACAAAGTCATTGGCCAGAAAAGAGGCAAGCGTCATGGAAATGTGATCAGCTGCAGGCTGAATTCGTGCAAAAGTGAAATCGAGATCATTTGTGTACCATTTTTATGATATACTGTGCTTGGAATCGACTAACAATCTGTTAGGTGGCAAGGAAAGTGTGATAAATGAATCTAAAATCGACAGCATTCCAAATGAATACGGAGTGAATACTCATTGAGCAAATGAATACTGAATGAATACCCAGTAAGTACTCAATAAATGAAAAGTGAATACAAACGAGTACTTAGTAAAATCGAATTTAATAAAAAGTGGTAACGAAGGCAAGGGATATTTCATTAATATTTCAAATAATGAAGAAAAAATTACGAATTAGGAAAGTTATTTATAAATTTGATTTGATGAAGATTTTCTAAGAAAATAAATGAGCTAAAGAATTAAATAAAAAATTATATTAAAAAATAGATAATTAAAGAAGGAATAAATAAAGTTTTCTTAACATTTATATATTTATACAATATGTTTTTATTTCAGAAAGTGTCAAGTGCAATAAAAAACATTTGAGTAAACATCAAATTTCAATCGAACGGAAAAATCAGCTGAGAAAACAGCATTCATTCGAGCGATTCTATAAATACTCAAATGACTCTGCGTGTGTGTGAGTGTAGCAGTAAAAAACACACATCGCAAGGAAGAAGGTCAACTGCAGTCTGTGTGAATATAAACAAGAGAACAGCTCGATTATGATGCCAAATGATAATAAAAAAAAGGAAGTTAAAGTTTAAAGAATTTCTCAGTCAGCTAAGAAAATTTCAGGAAGCTGAAAATCGATCGAGTAGTCAATTGATTGATTTCTTCATCGATTGTTTTCTGTGTTAAGATTTCATTTAAACTTTTAACAGATAATATTTCGAGTCATTTTCATCATTACGATTTGTTGCTTTTAAAGGGCTGCAAATATTCTAATGCAAACGATGATTCATGAAGGAAAGAAGCAAGAAACAATGAGAAACGAGCAATATTATGAAATTTATTCAATTAAATTATAAGAAATCGTATCATAAATTATAGGAAAAGTACTCACTAAATGATTACAAATATTTTTGCATTTAAAGACGTCACAGATGAAGCAAAGTAATTCTATAAAAAGTCCATGGAGCGACTCTTTCTTTAACTGTTTATGAATGGAGTTAAATGAAGCTTGAAGTATTGAGATCTTTACATCGATGGGAGGAGGCTTTTCGAAAGACTCGCATGAACTCAATGAAGCTTAAAGTGTTTTTGAAGCTTTTCATTAAAAAGGAAACAACAACAACAACAACAAAAACCGAAGCTGAGTTTAGTTTTTTCCCCTCTCGCGTTTTGTTGCTGCTGCAACTGAGATCGAGTGAGAGCCATTTAAATGATGTTGCTGCTTTTGTTGTGACTGTTGTTGGTGTTTATTATTATTGTTGCAGTTGTGTGCTTGTTGCAGTTAGTTGTTTAAATGTCAACCTTGGTTTTGAACTTGTTGTTTAACACGAGAGCGACCGAAACACACACACACACGCATTTGTTTTTGTTCCTGTCAGTTTATGTGTTGTTTTAATCGACTATTTATGAATCGTTGTTGAGCTTGTTTTGCTTTTCCGATTTTTTTAGTTTATTTTTGTTGTTGGAATTGTGTACGAATGCAGATAGCAGCGTTGTTGTTGTTGTTGGTGGTGTTTATTAATATTTTAACACACTTGAAAATATTCATAGTTTCATTACATTTTTCTTCAATATTCGTATTTCAAACACAATTTACATAATTTTTACTTTGATGTTAAATTTCCAGAATACTGAATTTTTTCTTATTATATTCACTGTTAATATTAATGTCTCTCTCCCTCCCTCTCACTCTTCGCTTCCTTACAGAATTCCATCCTTTCTCGTGCTTTCCTCTCCTAAACGACTCCGAATCTCTCTTTCGCTTAGCGCTCTCGTCAGGGTTGCCATGTAAAAATTTATAGCCTGTTGTCCTAGTTTTATCAAAAAATGCCAACACAGAGAAGAACACGAAGCAACAACAACAACGACGACGAAGAGTCTATTATTTTTTTATATAGGAAATAAAAACGTAGAGTTTACTTAATATATTTTTTGCTATTTCATTTGAAACGATGATCGTTGTCTGTCCGTCTGCCTTTCGCCATCTAACGTTACGAAATTCGCAATCGTTTTCCGTCTGATAATTAAAATCGATTCAAAGTGGCTGAAATTGAAGCCATTCATGGCGACAGCGACGTCGGGGAGAATGAAAAAGCAGGTTGATTGAACTTGATATTCATAGAAATGAAGCCAATCTTCGTTGGGTCGAGCGTCGATCAATACAATAAAATGATAATAAAATGATAAATAAATAAATAGTGATCAATTTACTCAACTTTTTAACTTAACTCCAAATGCAATGTGATGAGTAACAGAAAGTTACGAGATCGCTGTTACGTGATACGTGACGATAACCAGAAATGTTATGTTTTTAGAATATATTTTATTATTTGTTGCTCTTCCTCTTCTTCGCATTCAGTGGCTCTTCTCTCAGTTCGAATCCTCTCCCAAAAAGCGATCACAAAATGACGAAGTAAAGCGACAACAACAACAACATTCGTTCGAATTAGAAATGACTTCCAAAAGCAACCCGAAAAAAGCTCATGTAGACGGTTCATTGAACCGCTCACTGAACGCTTGTGTTTAATTTATTTTATGTTTTCTCTTCGGCTGTGTTTTGTTTATTTTTTCTATTTCTGCTTCTATTCGGCAGCTTTGCCTTGTGTCATCATTTAAAATTTTCTTCGGAAATCTTTCAAGAACACAATTGAATGTTTTTCTATGCGGAAAAGAGACGAAGAAGAACTTCTAATTAGTAAATCGTAATTGTGGAATAGAAAAGTCGATTCGGCTGGAGATTTTTCACAATTAAACTAGACAGAAACTAGTAAAAAATCTTTTTTTTTGACTAAAACTAAAAAACTCACAACAAATCAAAAAATTCCAATATTTTTTTGGTCATGATCACGTCATCTAATCAATCAATCGATTCTACAGATTGATTTGCAATTTATCGCTTCTTGTGGTTCTTTTCTTTGCTCCTTTTTTTTTGCTTGCTTTTTTATCAATTTGAATTCATTGATTTGAATTAAACCATAGAGAAAGAATAATAAGAATAAGTTATTCTTTCTCTATGATTAAACGTTGCAATGCTTTTATTCTGATTCTTTTGCGGATTCACGTGTTGCCATTTCATGTTAAAATATGTTATTTGAATCTATCGAACTGTATAAAATATCACTCAAACACTTAAGAAACTCGAACTGTTTTAATTTAGGAATTTTTTAAGTCTCATGATTTTATTAAAGACAGAAAATACGTTTACTTACACGAATGCAGTGAGTATGGCTTCTGCATGATTTCGTATTTGTTCTGATTTGCTTAAAAGACAACAACAACAACAACAACAACAAAAGCGTTAGCAATAATGCAAATTTATTCGTTCTGCTGGACGTTAGAAGACGTCGTTGGCGTCGTTCTTCTAATCACCGTTGCTCTCAGTTTCACTCTCTCTCCTAATTCGAATGTTTGATGAGAGCGATAGCGCCGTACTTCGGCTCACAGCTGAGCTTCGGTGTGCGTTTGTCTTCTGCGTTAAGAAAAAACCATCTACTTTAAATTGATAATCGTTTTATTTCGCAAGAACGGATGTGCAGCAGCATCGCTCGGCCGAGGTTCCGAATGTCTTCGGTTTCTGATCAGAGGCGAGTTTTCCACTCGCGGTAGCCGATGTCACGTTGTCTGCAATGCGGCCGAATTGAGCAGCCGAATGAATTAGCATCGAAATTTATACAAAAAGCAATTAGAACTATGACAACAACACAGTACATATGTAAATATTCTATTTCTCAAGTGTTTTGATATAATTTTTTGGTTTTATTCTGAGCTATATGTAAAGTTCTTCGATCGAAAATCCGGTGTTGACGGATGATTCGGTAATGAACATAATTAATTGGGCAATGAACTGGGTTAAATATGAACTTAAACCTTCTTCTGTTGTTATTTACAAAATTCTTTAAATTTTAAAATTTTATATAATATTTATGTATGTATATTGTGTTATTGATTTTACATTTAAATTCCTATAAATTCATTTTAATACTTTTATTATATGTCTTTTTATAATGTTTATTTTCCGCTTTTGTTGTTGTTTAAAATGGCTCAAATACTTCATAATTTGCTAATTTTATGTTTATTTTCAGTTTAATCCATTGTAAAAAACATCTTTCAGTGTTATCAGTTCTTTGTTTTCTTTTATTAAGCTTCTCTTTTATCAAAATAATAAAATATGTTTACATTGGACTTTAATAAAAATCCGCTAGAGAAAGCTTTTTCGTGCTGCGTCGTAATATTTTTCAGCTGCTTCTTTTGCTTCTTCTGCTTCCTCAGCGACTGCTTCAGCTGTTTTGCTTTTGTTTATCGTGTTCATTGAACTTTGTAATGTTTTTTGAGGTTATCATCCGCGTAATTTTTCCGCGAAGGAGGTTTTTACGATGGGCGTTGGGCGCGGCTGTGGCTGCGGCTGATGTTTTATTGTTACAGTTGCTGTCGAGATAACGTCGCGGCGTCGATCAATGTTTATGTCATGATCGTAGCTGGTGTCGCAGAGGTTATCATGTGCCCGTGGTTGTTCGGCTTTTGTACCAAGTGATATTTTCCCCCCTCCAGACGAAAGCTGTTCCGAAGAAAGGTTATCGTTCCTTGGTCTCGTTTAATCGCTGATAATTTAATCTTTGCGAATGTAATCTTTAAAATTATACACAGAAATAGCAGCAACATTATTGTAATTGTTTTTTGGCGTTACCAGGCAATCGGACGCGGTCCTTCCCGTTGTCCAGGCCGTAATATAGGTCCCAGGACATATTTAGCGTGGTTCCCAGATCTTTAAATAAAAAATCCGAAGCGACGAGCAAGGACGAAAAGTGGGACACGAAAGCGAGTCCACTAAAAGTGGACTGGAGCCTATACTTATGTACACACCTATTTTCCATTCACTGTAGACGACGGTACGTGAGCTATTATGTATGTATGTATTTTTCTCTACGCATTCTTAGGGGAAATATTTCCCTCCTTGCTCTGGATTCCGTGACCTTTGGGCATCTATAGTAACGACAGACGTTCTTGCTAAGCATGGTGAATCAGTAGGTAGCCTGAAAGGGATATAACAACTATTGAACCCTTTATCGCAGCCAGGAGAGAATACTACACAATTTTCCGGATATAGCCATTTCGAGATGGGAAAACTTATTCTACTGGACGGTACCAGGTACCACTATCAATCTGTACCAACGAAAAGTAATATGTGAAAACAATACAATATAAATTATTTATATTTTCCTTTCCTTTAACTTATTTATATGACCTTTATTTTTGATTAAAAAGAAATTCAATTCTTATTTTTCGAATTTATTCTCTTCTGAATGAAATGCAACCGTGGGCAGTGTTGCAGGGTGCACTTGACTCAATATCGAAGGGGGAGGGCACCACTCCCTCGTGTCGAAATAACTCGGTAATGTTATTAATAATGAAGTTGGTGTGGATTTTCCTGAAGTTGGTCACATTTCGTTTTGGTGCCAAGCCAAGAATTCGCATAGAATACAAATGTATTGTCCAGAAGACGTCGTCGCAACACCGGGAACAGCAGCAGGCGGCAGAGCAGCGACAGAAGCCGCAGTAACAACAACAACAGCGGCAGTTGATAAGCAATAAGGTAAAAGAAGAATCATTTCTAGGCCATAAAATTGCAAAAAACACGTACAACATTTTTATTTATATTTTCCTCCGATTGCGCTTTTGATTTCGCTGCAAATGCAACAGCAAGAAAAAAGGCATTCGACCTGGACTCGCACTCGAATGATTCGTTTAAGAATTTTAATATCGTTTCGCTGCTTTTTACTGCTTAAATTATGCGCCTCGAAGACATAAAAATACTGCATAACGACGTCGATGACGGCTGCGCGTCGGTGTCAACGCAAATCAACAACAACAACAACAACAACGAAATCCAGTTCAAATGAAAAGTGAAAAGCTAGAAAAAGTCGCTACTAATAAAAGAAAACGCCAGCAAAAATTAAAAAAAGCAACTAGACGAAAAAGGAGAAGAAGAAAATGCAGCAAAAAAACTATTAAAGAAAAAGAAAAGCTGGAAAAAGACGTGCAACAAAAGCAAAATGAGTTTCACCTCAAAATAATGATGACTGCAGCAGGGAAAAACAGAGGAAAACGAAGAAAAAAATGGCTGTGAAAGAAAATAAAACATTAACAAAAAACAAAAATAAATGAGAAAAAAAAAGTATATGACAAAAACAGAGAAAAGTTTCGCCTGGAAATGCAAAAAAGAAAGAAGAAAATAAAAGAAAAAATCAAAGGTGTTTGTTTAGTTGTTGGGGTGGTGGGCGGGGGAGGGCGTGGAGGGGGCCGTCATTTATGGATGGAGGAGGCGGAGGTCCGCGGAACTCGTCGTCGTTGCAGCCACTTTCTTTTCCAACGAAGTTTTCGCCAACGATGGTGCGAAAGTCATGATAATATAATTTTTTTTATTGTTGGCTCTTTTGTTAATAATTTTTGTTTGTTGTTGCTTGTCTATCGCTTTATTATGTTGAATGCATTCGACTTTGCCACTTGCTGTGGACGTTTTTAGTTATGTGTGATTCTGGCCAAGTCCAAGTCAAACGAGCTGCACACACTCACACACATGCACGTATTTGGGCCTCTGATTGTTTAGGGGGCCGCAGTCGCGGGTGCAGACGCTTTCCTCGATGGATCACGTCCCAATGTTTTCGCTGCTGCTTGTCGAACGCCTCTGAAATGCTAAAAATTAAAATTCCCTTTGGTCAGAATGAAAATAGGTGCGAAAAAAGTTGTTAAGAGCAGCAATAATGATCATCATCAAAATCAGTTGTTATTAATTTTAATCATAAATACATTTTTACGCGATTAATGGCAGAATTTTTATCTTTTTATCCCTTTTTACATAATCAGTTGCCATAATTTTAATCATAAATCTTTTTCTATGCGATCAAATGTCAAATTCTTATTACAAACTCCGTTTAAAATGCTCAATTCCTTTAATTTGAATCATAAATTCCTTTTTATATTGTTTTATATTGTTACTTTTTCGTCATTGACCTCGGAAAAATCTACTTTCTTTCAGTTTCATTGTATTTTTCATTAATGTTTTTATTGTTTAAAATAGGTATTGGCCTCTTTTTATAAATGTCAATAATGAAAATGTATTTTTAGCTTTTATTGCTTGTAAACAAACAACAAATAAATCGATTTCTCTTCAAGAGTTTGGGAAAATTGTTTCTCGAAAAGTCGTTGGACGATTTGTACAAACGAAAATCGCCTGAGTGACAAAAAACAGAAAGAGAGAGAGAGAGAGCGATAGCAATAATGATATTAACTAAACTGGCACAAAAAGTCATTTACCTCTGTCGAAAATTCGCCGGAGAAAGAGAAAGCATGACGGCAGCTCAGCGACGTCGACTTTAAACTTCAATGAAAACGAACTTCGACGGAGCTACATACAAATAACAACAACAACAACAACCACAAGACAGTAGAGTCGATCACTAGAAACCGTTGGAAAGTTCCTTTTTCTTCTTTTTCTCGCCACCTTCGGGAGTCCCTCTGCTGCACCTCCTTCGCTTTTCCCATTTCGGCTGTCGTCCGCGCGTGGTTCAAATGTGGGTCAAGTTATGACGCCGCAGTGCGTTGATTTCGCCACGTTTTTGTTGGGTAAAATTCCATAATATTCGTTTTGTGTGGTGTTTTTTTTTTTTTCAATAAAAGCGACTGCATTCAGGCTGAGCTATAACGGAACTTTTTCTTGCTCGAACCACTGAAGAGGTAAAAGAAGAAGAAGAAGAAGAAGAAGAAGACATAACAACAAATCGTGGATTAAATTAAACAGCAACCACAACAAGAAATGGATTCTTCATTCATTTCCCCTCGTCTTCTCCTCACTCCCCGGCACCACGACAGCCTCTCATCTCATCTCATCTTCATCACTTCTTAACTCCAACTTTCACTTAGAAAGTTCTGCTTTTTCCACTTGATTTTGTTTTTTAAAAATATTGTTTGACTTTGTTTTGGTACTGGCGTCTTTTGCCTTCGTTTTTTTTTCCTTTTTTGTAACTTCTTTTGATAACACTACAAAAACACGTTCTTTGTGTGTACCACAAAAATAAACACATTTTTGTATTTGCGTTGCTTTTTCTAAAATGCGGATCTGTTGGGGATCTGTTTTACACAGTAACCATGAAAATTTATAGAAATTAATGATGCTGTTCCTAAGCGGCTGTTATAAGCTGCGTTCGGAGAAGGTTTCAATTGAAACTGGGTCAACTTTACCGAAGTCTGGCCTCAATTTGGTTGATTTCCCAAAGAAAAGAGGAAGGAGGCAAGGAACTTATTATGAAGGAACTAATTATTAATCGAAGATCTGCACCCTTTTTAATAAGATATGTAAATACAATTTTCTTTAGTTTTTCCTGGTCGTTAATTATTTTCTTGACACTCTCCTTTTTAATTTTCTTGACACTTTCCTTTGCATTTTCTTCCAAGTGAAAATCTTGCTTTATGTTTGTGAAACTTTCCTCTATCCACCCTTTCTTGTGCCGAATTATCAGTGGCAGCGGTCTGCTTAGATTCAAGTTCCTTTTTGGTATTCTAAAATCTCTTTCAGGCGGCTAAACTCAACAGAGACCTGTCTCGAATTTAATTGAAGAATAATAACAATAACATAACAATAATTGAAGAATAATAAGAGTATTTGTCTCCGGACCCTGTAAACTTGGGGAACACCTCAAAGGTGGACCATCTTGGAGGGAGGGACAATGGACCTATAGGACGACGAGCGCAATCGCATCATTTCAATAACAAACCGACCAACCTCCTGCAGTACAGTATTAGGAGCAATACAACTCTGAAGTTGGTTGTGTGATAAGTGAAGTATGAGCAATACAGAAATAGATCATTATAAGAATTAGTTCCTTTTTGTAATGGATGATGGACTGGATGATGACTGATTGGAAATCTCATTCGAATACGAGTGTAAAAAGAGCGATACAGGAAAAGAGAGAAAGAGCGAGCCACTTAGAGAGAAAAGTCGCGATTCTTCCGCGACAGCATCTTTCTCTTCACACCAAAAAGCTCCAGCAGCAAATTGAGCCAGCGAGTTGAATTGAGAACAATTCTCAATGTTGTCTTTGCTGTTGGAGCCGCACGAAAGCAACCTCGAGGCGTAGATTACGATTACGTAGATTCTTATCTCTGCTGGAGATGTGCAGAGGCAGCCAGCGATGATGATGATGATTACGTTGAGACGCACTCAGTTTTAAGAGCGTGTTGCATGAAATGTTCAGTTGCAGCTGTGTGAACGACAGACGCTCAGTTCGTTCGTGTCTTTGTTGATATGTTCCAAAGTCGGCGATGTTGTTAATGTTATTGTTATTGTTGCTGATGATGTTTTTCTTCCTGCTTTCGTTGTTATTGTTCTGATTGCTTGAGCTGCGGCTGAGTGTTGTTTTCCTACTGTTGTTGTTGTTGTGGCTGCTGTTATTTTTTCAACGATTTTTGCTATTATTGACCTAATCACTTGTAGAGCACAAACGAACGTTGAACTTTTACTTCCGCATGCGAATCATTTTGAACGTTTATCAACGCACACACACACACGCATTACGGGAAAATTATACAAACAACAAGAACAAGCAAACTGAACAGGGGTAACATAAAAAAGCTGTACATAAATAATTAACGACAAGAAAATCAACAAGTTTCCTTTAAATGCATTTCATTTAATTAGAATTAAGTAGACGTGGACCCATTTATTTATTTAATTAAATCAGACTTCTTTTTCGTCTCGTTTTTCGTTCACTTCCGGCATTTTGCCTTCTCTTCTCTCGCCTTATCCAAGCGAAAACTAAACCAAATCTGAAAATTCTCTCCTCGCTCGCATTCTGGCTTCCTAACTGCCACCAGCGATGCTCTGTGCTCGCCGACAACCGACAGCTTTTTCTGCCTAGCTACCAGTTAAGTTTGCATTTAATATTTTCATTGATACGTTTGCTCGGGGCTGTTTTGTGACATTCGGCTCACGCGAACACGATAGCAACAGCTGCACTCGGCAGCCGAAGCCAT
Organism: Thecophora atra; assembly: GCA_937620795.1. Lineage (NCBI taxonomy): Eukaryota > Metazoa > Arthropoda > Insecta > Diptera > Conopidae > Thecophora > Thecophora atra. The sequence continues at coordinate 40,680,973 of OW569401.1, read as the reverse complement.
GCTCCCCATCCCCATCGCCCAGCGAGAGCTGAGCTGCTGTGTAACCTCGCTCTTGGAACTCTGCCTACACTCGCGTCGTAGCGCCGTCGCCCCCGATAGCGACCGGTGGCATTAATTCATGTTTCATTAGGAATGCCACCAGAAATTTAATGCGGCATTTTCCACTTGTGTGCGTGTGGCTGTTGTTGCTTCTGTTGTCACACGCAGACACAGCGTAGTTAATATTATATATTATTTATCTAATCGCTTAGTTTAGTTTGTTGGTTTAGAGCGCGTACAACAACAGCAGCCGCAACTAAATTATAGACTCCGCAAATTGATTGACAACACGGCTGTTGGTTAGCAGAGCAAATAATGAACTCTGTAACAGTGTGGTTAACACTGTAACGCAGTAGTTAACGATTTAACGGCGCTGCTAACTTTATCCTATTTAATTATTAAAACTCTCCACATAAATTATTAAAATAAAAGACTCAATATTTGATTAATTTTCATATAATATATAGATATATATGTATATACATTTATTTTTATTACATTTTTTTTGGGATTTTCGTGATTATATTGTATTTGGATTTGCTTATATTGTAGTGATTATTTTTATGATACATTATTACATAGATTTATCGACAATAATTTTTATTAGTAAAAATATAAATGAGCGAATAAAAGTCGATGAAATTAATTAATTCCAATGCATGAATACATATAATAAATACAAGCTTAATACAATTTAGGAATATAATTTATTCCTAAAATAAAGTTTCTTTTGTCTATAATTAAATTATATAAATAAGAAAACAAAATTGAGAAATTCTTCGCAATAAATATACATAATATTTTTTTCATTATTTCATTAAATTGAATTTTTATTATTTAAATTGGTAGACAAAAATAGGAAAAATTCAAATATAAAAATTCGTTCGTTGTTTTTTGCAGTTCGTTGAGATTAAAGTTCTATGTTAACGAATAACATAACGTCATAGTTTACAGCGTTCTCTGCTGCAGTTTACCGCTGTCGCTGTAATTACCAGAGCGACGCATTAACAGAAATGTTATTTTATACATTTTCCTATTGTTCTAGCGTACAGCGATTATTAGTTTACATTTTCATGGAGTCGTACGCAACAGAGTTTTGATATAAGACTCATTTCACTTAATTTGCAATATTCTCACTTGGAATTTTATTCTTTCTACAGTGTTTATAAGTAATAAATAGTGTTCAGAGTTAATGTCTCTCTAGTGAAGTAAAAGTTGTTGCTGTAGTGGCCACGGTAATAATTATAGGAAGCATTGCTGCACTTTTATAGGAAGTTTGCCTTTTTACAGCGCGTAGTAACATTCAAACAATTAACAAATATTCATCTACACGTACGTGTGTGTGTGTGTGTGTTTATATCCGGATATAAATTACTGAACAAATGTACAAAATTAATGAGTAATTTTCGAATTTAATCGATTCTTTGAGTGTGTTTAGCGAAATGATTCGTTTTATGACCCACACTACACAAAATATCAGTTTTAATAAACTTAAAAATGCACTTTAATTTTACACTACGAAAAAGGAAAGAATTAAAAAAAGAATTGCAATAATAATAAAAGAAATTAACTTAGTTAATAATAATAATAATAATAATAGCAAATTGATAGCAAATTATTTAAAGTGATTTTAAGACTCTTCTTTACGTGGTTCTTTTTTCCTTCCCTCTGCTTCTTCTTCTTCCCCTGATTTCTGGAGCTTTTCTTCGACGTCGGCAACTGGAAGTTTCTTCGCGGCCGCGCACAGCGATTCCAGTGCTTCGCAACATGTTGCAGGGCATCTCAAACGCTTCCTGCTGTCGGCGAAGGACGAAAGCGGCGATGACAGTGGGTGAGTGGGCGTGGGTGGGTTCGTGTCTCGGCTATAAACTGAACCTAGGTTTGCGCCGCTGCTGCTCAGTATTGACCTGTTGGATCGAGCAGTTGGCGGTGGCCGGTGCCCGACGAGCCGCGACTGGACGCCACACGACGGTACGTTCCGGTCGGATCGAGTATATTTTTCATGTCGATAATGTTTTTGAATGCAAATCGAAACCAACCTCGTTTAGGCTTCAATAAGTTCCTGTAGGATCCAAATAGAGCAACATTTTTACAATTTTACTACGAATTCAATTCGATTTAAAGATGAAGAAATCGTTTGCAACTGGATTCAATCGAAATTGAATTTTAGTATTGTCCTGTAGGATCCAAAAAGGCAGCCATTTCGTTGGAGAGGATTTTGTTGAAAGCAAGGAATTTATTTTACTTGCAATTAAATGTTTACGAATGGAAAACTTTCGTTCGTTTCCGTCCTCGACGATCAGCTGATGTTCTCCTTTTTATATCTGTGGTTCCCCTTTTTACACCTTCTCCGCTTCTTCTTCTCCAGCACTTAATATTGGCCCGTAGGATCCAGAAGCATCGCCATTGTGTTGCCTTCTATATGATTACTTTTATATAATCGAAATTGTAGTTTATCTGCTTTGCGTTAAATTGTTGTTTTATTGCCGTTGTTATGTTTTATAATTCCGCTGTTCCTTTTCTTTTTTTTTTGGTGTCGTGTCTTTGTTCTTTTATGCTCAAGTCTTTAAATTGGTTGTAGTTTTATTAACCTTTGTTGGTACCTTACACACTGCCACTAAATATTAACTACATGGATTTTGCTTTGACAACTTCCTTCTCCTCTTTCTCTACTTCTTTCGTACACTTGACACTTTTTATCAAGTAAAATTAGATGAAGCAGAAACCTTTCTGCAACGTTGTTCTTAATTGAATAATATTATCAACTAACCGAGCGTTTTTCAGAATATTCTTTCTTGATTTTTATTGTTCTGTTCTTCGATTCGCACGTTTCTCTGCTCGCACTTCAATCGCTTTGTAGCAGCACTTAAATAAACACCTCGCTGTTGCTGTTGCTGTGTCGAACGTTATCGATCGTATGAGTCGTCGTTCGGCCGAGCCTAAGCTTAAATCCTCTGCGAAACCGAATTCCGGCGCCGCCGCAATCGTTTCTTGCCGACGACTGCCGAGGCTGGTGAGCGAGAAAGAGACGAAACAGATAAATAGAAGCGTCGTCGTGGCTTTTGTTTACTTGTAGAGGTGCAACATCTGCTTTGTGAACTAATAATAAAGATCTTCGGCAAATAATGAAGAGCGAGAAAGAGCAAGTGCGCACTGAAAGAGCGTAAGGAATGCATCAAGCGATGACGTCGCTTCTCTTCTTCTCTCCATCAGTAGCTGTGTCTGTGTCGAACTCTTAACGACGATGCAGAAGGTTTTCCGTACTCTTTACGCACACGCAGCGAAGAGCAACGAAGGAATTCTTTCGTGTGCTCGCATTGATCGAGCCCGGCTTCCCTCCGAGCCGTTGTCTTGCCAATCTTCAGAGGGAACCAATCAAACCTCCGCTCGAACGTATCTCGATTCGCATGCGTTTGGGAAATATAAAAAACAGCTGTTTTCTATAGTCGCAACCTGAAATCACATTCATTGAGCATGTTTTTAATAGTTCCACGTTTTATGCTCTTTCCCCTTCTTGATCGTCATCGTTTTTTGCATGGTGCAGAATTCTTTGATGGCCTTTTTCACTGAAGTCTCGTTTTGATTCGTCCCTTTTTAGATTGCTTCTCAACTCCTCAGCTTTCATTGGTTCCAGGGATTCTTCCTTCGGGACTGCGAATTTTCCTCGTCTTCTCTGATTCTCTTCAAAGTTATGAATTTTAAAGCCTTTTATTGCTCTTCAGAAAAGCGATCATCGCACGGAAATCATCAAAATCTGTCTGTATACGTGGGTCCAAATTGATCCTTAATTTTGCCTGACTTCTTTAAATTGTTGTTGTTGTTGTTTTTCCCGAAAAGTCTTTTGTTTTACAGTGATGAAAATATCATTATTTTTTACTAAATTTTGAGTATTTGCGGAACTCAATCACCGTAAAGTGAGGAATCAGTAATAAAACCATTTATTTAAGAATTTTAATACTCAGAATCATGAATTTTCCTCTTTTTGCTGAAGAATAAATTTCCTTTTACAATGTTTGGAATTTTATTGAAAAACGCATTCTGCCTAAGATCTTTTGCAGCTTGATTTTGATGAATTTTAGTAAGAAATTCAAAAATCCGCATAAAAATCATTTTTGTTCAAGTCGAAATTTCAAAAAGTGACTCTTTTTTTAAAGTTGTGATAAATTAACTATTTCTTTATTTTCTGTTTATTATTAATTAATAGAAAGTCTTAAACATATCTGTTAAAATCTCAATAATTTAACTCTTTTCTTCAATTCTTTACTCTTTTTCAGTCCCTTTGTTTCTCGTTTTCTCTCCCTTTCAACGCTATTCTTTATCGTTTTTATTTCTGTTAATTTTGAAACTTTTATTAGTATTTTTATTATTACTGTAGAAAATATTAAAAAGCATAAAGGGCATTGAAAAATGCGCAAACATTTGCAAGGTTAATACTAAGAATTATTTGAGGCAAAACAAACAATGACATCGAAAACAGCAACGAGGAAAACGTTGACAAGAACATCACAGAACTTGACCACGAAATGAAGAATCTGTTGAATGACAGCCACTGAACAACAAAAAAGAAGTGAAGAACAAAAACCACACGACAAACAAAAACAACAACAATAAACAACAGAAACAATAAATATCAAAAATCAAGGACATTCAACAATTTGAGCTGGAATTTAAAAAGGAGAACAACAAAAAAAATTTCAATTTGCTAGAGGAAAAAGTAAAGAAAACTATTGAAATTTTATTATTTTAGTTTATTATTGAATGTTTTTTAAATCATTTCTTTGAGTTAGTTGCTCGTTCAAAGGATATTCGAATGCAGGCCAAACAAAAAGGCTCGCTACGAACGGCCTTTAAACTGAGTCCTTCACTAAACTGACTCCCGACGATGCTAACAACAGGCAACAGTTTTGTAAAACTGTTGAATTGTTGGCAATCCTTTGAATAAACGCTGTGATCATCGCCTGGAAGTGATTCTGAATGACCAAAAAACAGCAGCCTGACTTTGAATGACTTTGCAAATACTGAAACACATGAAAATCTGCAGAATTTCACTTGCCTCAAATACTGAAGCGCAACAAAACTAGGATTAAAATTACACAAAAGAAGAATTGCAAAAAGGAAAAATTCAAATGACCAAAATTTAAAGACAGAAGAAAAAAGTCAAAGCCGAATTTTAGTACGTGCCGACGAATGACAGAAGAGAAAACGAAAAGAAAAGGTTTTCGAATGGAAGGATGCGCCCGAAGTGCTGCAGGATCGGGCTACTTAAGAAGTTAAGAGTTGTTGTTGTTGTTGTTTTAGGTTTTGGCCACAAGTAATTCCTTTGATGTCTATTTGCCAAAGGCTTAGAAACAATGACAAACTTCACATGTTAATCGCAATATTAATGATCTTTAGGAGGCATTCTTCTGTTGTTGTTGTTTGTTTTGTCCTTGTCCTTGTCCTTGACAATAGAAAGTCCTCGGTGTTGTTTTTTTCTTTTTGGTTTCCTATTTTCCGTCAGTTCTTTGGTAGGCGTTCCTTTATACAATAATAAAAACAAATTTACGAAAATGTTTGAACATTTTATTCACTTTTGTCGATCGATTTGTTATTATTTATTTATTTTAGAATTCAATACGAAGTACAAAAAGTTTCTCAGATGAAAAAAGAAGAATTTATCTCAAATAAAAAGCCTAGTAAATGGTAAAAAAGAAGTGAAATAGATTCTGATTGAAGTATTCAATGCAACACAATTTATTTCCCATTTAAATTAAACTTCTTCATATACTTACTATCTAATCTATATCTTTTATGGAACAAAACCTCTTCCTACAAACTGAAAATATTCAGGGAATTCTTAAGGAACTGAGCTTGCTGCTCGTGTATGTAAGGTTTTCCTTGAATAGTGATGAAAATATCCTGAAATGGATCTTAATTGGAGTGCAACGAAGCTGATGCGAAGTCTTCATCGCGATCCTCGTTATTATCATCCACGAAAAGATCACTTAACGATCATTTAGTAGCACCGCTTCAGTTTGCATTAAAGGAATCCTCAATTTCAGTTCATTTGAGATCGATTTGAATGTGATAAAATAATGGGGAAGATGAGAAAGGACCAATGATCCATTTTTTGTCGATTTTCGTTGCCTCTGAGACCCCATTTCCCCCACCATTCAGCGAAATAAGCAAACACAGCCGCCGCTGCAACAGGAAATTAAAAACAGTTGTTTTCCATTTTCATTTTCATTTCCAATCGTTTTGTTTGCATTTTCCGTTTGTCTTTTACGCGGCACGAGACAATAAATATTTTTTGGGGCCCTTCTTTAGCATTTTTCTCGTTAGTTTAGTTTTTTTTTCTTTTTCGGTGGCTTCAGGATCGTCTGCATCAATTTTTTTTTGTGGAATTTTGATTTTCTTTAAAAAAATTTGATGATTTTTATTTGCCTTTTCATTTGTTTTGGGCTTCGAACAACTGCAGCGGTGGTTTTTCGCGTTTCTGTTTTTACCACGCGTCCATTTAATTTAAAAAATTGTAACCTGATCACTTTTATTTATCTGCTTTTCTTTTATTTTTGACTGAGAAAAACGCATTCAGATGCTGGATTTTATTTGCATTTTAATTACAATTTCTTTCTGCTTTTCATTGTTGTTAATCTGTTTGAAGAATAAAGGGAAAACATTCATGATCTGTACTACGAACGACGTCGAAGGACATTTCCCTGTACCGTTAACCTTTGAACTGTAGTACGATTTCTACTGAGGATTGCATTGATTTTTTAAAACTGCTTCCAATCAGAAACATAACAACAACACAACTCTAACGGTGGCAATTATTCTTATTTAGTTCCTGTAGCCAAAGTTCTGCATCTTGTTCTTCTTTCAAGTGGCTTCTTCATTTCGACGCTGCAGCTGAACTCAATGAAGCTCAACTTTTGTAGATCTCAAAGCGCTGCTTTGTGAAAACAAGGCGAAGAGAACAGAGAGATTTGATGTGTGGGCAAATGTAATGTGTGTGTGTGCGCTCTCTCACCACAGCGCAGTTTAAAGCAGAGAAAGTTATCATGTGCAATGCGCAATACAATTCAGTTGTCTTCTTTGCATAAAGAGCTTTTCTTTTTTTATGAAATCTTTTGAGCAACAAAAAAACGAGGAAGAAGCAGCAGGGAAACTTGACTTCGCGTAGTTCAAGAGCTCAACTCAGCTGTGCGCCATTCTAATCGCTGAGGATGCAGCAGAGCTTCAGGAGAAGACGTTGGAGCGCAGCAGAGGACAACAACGACGACATCGAAGTCGAAGCGTCTTTTGTGAGGTTCACGTTTGGAGGGGAGGAGGAAGCGTTTGAATGCTGCTGTTGTTGTTGCGATTACCGACGCTTTACGGTGCCTGCTGATAGAAACTCGCCGGACGTGTCTTTCTGACGCGTGTGGCGAAGCAGGGAACAAGACAGACAGTCAGACGGACAGATCAACAGATAAACAATGTTTTGTGGTTAAAGCGTTGCTTCTGCTTTTAACCACGTTGCGGCTGCCTTTTGTTGGGGCTGCCGCTGCCGTTGCCGTTGCCGTTGTTGTTGCCATTTTAACCGATGCACAGTTTACGGCTTTTAATGTCTTCCTGGTATTGACCTGAATTTAGGTCACTCGAACGTTTGCCGTTAACGGTTCTTTTACGCTGCGCGGTTTCTGCGCTGCGAATAACTGCAACGTCGCAGTTAAAGTTGCTGTTTCTCTCTTCTGTGGTTCATTATGCAGTTAGTTGTCTGTGTGTGTGTGTCTCGCTTTTATAATTGTTGTTGTTGGTGTTGTAATGCTGCAGGACTCACATTCAGTTTGTCTTCCTCCTCTTCGCTTCTACTTCATCCTTGGATTACTTTTTTCATCAGATTTTTCATTTATTTTCTTTTATTTCTTTCATGATTTTTTTAACATTTTTTTTTGTTATTATTTGGATTTGTTTAGATTAATTTTACAGTTGTTGCTGAGCTTGTAATCAGCTCGATCGAGATTCAATGCATTTGAAGAACCTGCTCCGTTTTATTAATTATTTAATCCGAAAGGAGTTTATTTTTTATTATCGCATTCAATTTGTGTTTGCTTCAAATTGATTGGCATTCATTTTTTAAACGGTCATAAAAACATTTTCTTGATTCTCTCGTTGGACGTGTGCAAATAATTATTTTCAATCGTTCTGCTTCTTGTTACGATGGAAAAAGAAGATTAAAACGAAGAAGAAGGAAATAGAAGAGGATAGTAAAAAAGAAAGACGTCAATTGATTGATTATTTATTCATTTAATTGATGAACACAAATATTACAATTGTTATTACAACTTTTATTAGATTTATTTTATTTATTTATTTTATTTATTTTATTAGATGTTTCTTTATTTATGATATTTATATATTTATGCATTTTATATTTAAATTACATTTATTTATTATTTCTCAGGCAGTTTGAATTCTTAATTAAAAAGTCGAATCTGTGCTGCGTTGAATTCTATGGACACGAATGAATTCCTTAAGCGAGAAATTTGCTGTGTCAATTCTGCTTTTATTCAATTCAAGTCAAGTTCGAGACCCTTCACTTGCAGGCGTATGGAGAAACACCCATATTTGTTCCGAAAATTAGGTTAACGACGACTTTTATCCGAAGCACGTAGAACATTCGTCGGCGGAACGTTGAAACTGCGGAGAACACAGGGAAAAACACTTCAAGCGAAGCTTCGTGTCCAAAATATTGTTGCTTTGTTTATTATGTGAAGGAAATAAATAAAACAAACACAGGGTGCCACTTGAAGTGGAAATAAGGACAGACGAAGAGAAAGTTGGATGATTTCAGCAAAGTTAATTTAATAAATAAATAAATGGAGATACAATCGATTTGTTTGGCCTTTTTGAAGGAACATTTATTAAATTACAATCGATCTTAATTTCAATTTAAGTTTTCTTGAAAATTTGTTCTTTTCCCAGAGATTAATCGAAGTTTTTCACACAGACTGAAACCATTGATGGAAATTAATTCGAGAAAAGTAACTGATGGACATCGTTCACAAGTGCAAATGATGATTTTTTCCATATGTTTCCTTAAATGAATGTGTTTTTATCACATTCAATAAAGAAGCATTGTTTCGAAGACTGACGATGGGAGTGAATTGCTTCTTCAACACCCGAATTACAGACAACTTCATTGACATCAACATCAAAGGGAACAATAAAAAGCAAAGCAATAAAATATCGTTATTAGATATTAATCCGAATAAGAAAAGCATCGATTTAATGGGATAAATGAAAGATAATTTCCAACAAAAAGAAAGCGTCTAAAAATAGACATCGACACCGAGAAGACACCCAAAATAGAAAGCTTCACGAAAGTCTATTTTTCCCTAGTGTTAACACGATTGCGGAAGAGGAAGGAACGGAAGGAGAGAAGAAGAAATGTGATACAAAATCGAAAAACATTCTGTGAATATCTAGAAGTCTCAGCGCAGCCAACGCCAACTGCGACGTCTTCGTCTTTCATCGAACATGAAGTAAAAATAACCTCAACTAAGTTCACTGGGCCGAGGTTGAATGAACTCAGCCAGCAACCGATCGTTTGTTGTTGTTGCTATTTTAGTAGCTCTGCTGCTCATCTTCTGCTGATGCCTGTGTACGTCTTGGATTGCGGTGTGTCGTGAAAACTCTCCAAGTTAGAAAATTTTCCGAATGGAGCAGGAAAAAAGCTGCCGGCTTCGTGCAATCTGAGCGCCACTGCGAGGCGATCAGACGCGAGCCGGATCGACGGAGATGCATATCGAGGCGAGGCGAGTTCAGCCGACAGCCAACGCGTTGCAGCGGCAGACAACCGCGCAGACTCGGCGGACAGTGCGACAGATTTACACACAAATGCACACCTCTCAACTGCACGATCTCCTCTCTCGTCACGGCTGCAGCACGCGCTGAACTGCTTCAATGCGGAAACAAGCATCCGAAGATCATTACGAAGATCAGTCTGAAGGTAACATGAATGCAGAGAGCAGCAAAGCCAGAGAGCAGATGAAAGAGCGCACGACTTGATGTGTTTCAGGTTTCAACGGAGATCGCATATCTGCAGTTTTCCTTGGAAATGCGCGAGAGAAGCAGAGAGAGAAATCTCTCAACAAAATGCAAAGAGTTTTTGTATTTTACAAGTGGTTTTAAGAGAGCGACTTTTCAGTTGTGAACGAGCATTTCTTTCTTCGACTATAGTTGTCGGTGATAATTCGGTAAATCAGTATTTTTCCTTTTTTTTTAAGAAAATATCTCAAAAGTCTCTTTGTTGTTTTTTTAGGAAATGTCTCTTTTTTTTGTTAGTACAATTTTCTATAAAAAAATAGGCTTAAAAGAGGCTTAAAAATAGTTTAACGAGTTCATCAAAGTAACGTCAAAGGTATCATCCATTTATTCAACCCCAAGGCAAAGGGAAGTAGGGAAAACCACGCCCACAATCGACTGAGCTGAGCCTAGGTGCTGGAAAATATGTTGCTTTGGATCTTTAACAAATCTTGATGGACCATTTCATCATTTTTTACTATTATTTTCACTATTTTAAAAAGTTTTATCATCGGTTATATAATTAACAACAACTCTAATGTCTTGTATAAAGTATTTTGTAAAAAAAAGCATTTTGAAATATCGATATTTTCCTGAGGTTTCCTTGTTTTCTATTTCAAATGTTCTTTGCCAAATTATCATCTTTATAAATACAGAAGATAGTGTAATTTGTAGTAAACAAACTTGTGATGCTTTGCAATTTCGCAAAAATACATTAATTAAATCATGGCTCCTTTATCACTTGAATATTGACACTGCTTTTGACCTCTCGTCTGTTGTTGAAAAAGATAGCTATATAATTGATTAGCTGCATTATCAGTAGAGCAAAATTAATGCGTCTACTTGTCACACTATAATATATTATATTAAAGCCATACAATAAATTATAGTTATAGAAAATAGCGACGTACCTTAGAAAATTCACCCAAAATTTAGTAGTTAGTCGATCAATGTGTTTAGGTTAATATTTCAATATTTAAATAAATAAAAAAATGAAAATTAAATAATAAATTAATAAATAATAATTAATAATACTAAATACATTTGCCCATTTTTATTTCATTCTTCTAACTTTATATAAATTGATATTAATATATGTTATATTATTTATATAATGTATTCTTAATTTAAAGCGGAATTCCAGTGGCATTCGATTGAAAAGGGCCTAGCAAAGTTCCTTATCCTCAAAAGCAATAATCTACGAAACCTTAGAGAGTATTTTATGGATTTTGGTTTTAGATATAACACGAGAAAAGCCAGAGAAACGGCCACCTCTACCGGATTCTCCATGGACGAGGAGCGGACTGTAAACCTATGCTCTGTGAAGGTCCTGTCTCCTGTACTGCTGCTGTTCTTAGGAAAGTGAAGCAGGCTGTTGGTTTAATTGATAATAATAAATCATTATAAAACTATATCTATTATTAACTCTATAAAGATGTGATTTATCAATTAAATTAACTGCCAGCAACGCCAATAAAGCTTAAATATTATTTGTTCCCAACTGACACATCATTCAATTAATTCAAATTAAATTTCCGCCCACAGATCAGTTTTAATTGTAGTTAAAAAGTAATAAGAGCAGCAGTAATTATGCCACATCCTTCCGCTGCATCTGAGCAACACACAGCATGTTGCAACAATAAAATGATGATTTAATTTGTCGCAAAATCCGGACGCAGCCCACGGCTTCGGCTGCTGCTGCTGTCATTTATAACTTTGCCAAGATTATTCGGAAAGGGAATGCAAACAGCGGAGATGAGGCTTCAAACTTCGGCGTGGATTGCAGAAGCTTCAGAAGAGGCGACCGATGAAGGGTTCCACATGCAGCGAAGCAGCGATTTAAGTCGTTTGTTGACATCCAATTATTGCGATTTCCTTTCATGCTAAACTAAGTGTAATAATAAAACAAAGGGAATGATAAGGAACAGCGAATATTTTGTTGTTGTTGTGAATTTACTGAAGCAATGCAAACGTCTGTCTATAAAAATACAAGCGATTATCTACAATAACAACACGAATAATGATAGTAAGAAGCGATTGTAATAACGAAAGCACTGATAATAAGCAACAATAGATAAAATAGAAGGAAAATCAGGCGCAGCAGAGGCACACAGACACAACAACAACAACAAATGTAATATTATTAAGTAGATAATTTGTCTAACAACAGAAACAGCAGCAACATTTCTAGCGAATGACAAAGAAGCGCAGCAACCCTTCGACGGGAGGACGCGAGGCTGAATAAACTAATCACACCTCTGCAACGTGCTTGTGTGTGCGTGTGTGTGTGTGTGTGTGTGTACATCGCATGCAATCGCAGCGCAGTTGATGTTGTTGTCATGAATTTGCAGGTCTTTAACCTTCTGCGGTTAATGCTGATGGACAGCAGCGCGATATTTTCACTGCATAGTGCAATAATGATCAACAACATAATAAAAATCGCAACGGCGAAAGTGAAAGTTTTGCTTCCAAGTTTATCGCGCTCAGCAGCAGCAAAGCAAACACAGCAGCAGCAGCAGCAGCTTTCTCAGTCTTTTTAATTTAATTAACGTCAAGAGGAATGTTTAGAATCTTTATCTTTTTCACAATTCTTTTGTTTGGGTTTTTATTGTTCTTTTTTTTCTGCTTTTGATGGATGCATTTCAACGTGGAAGCATGCGATCGTCTGAAGCAGCAGCAGCAGCAACTCTTTATCATCGCGGAAATAGTTGCAATTTTATTTCTGTTGTCGTTGCTCTGGTTTTTGCTCGTTTCTCAGAATTCGGCGCTGCAGGTGCACAAATTGCATTGAATACAAATGCTTTTCTTTCCTGCGGCGCTCTAATGAAACGACGATTTCACGGTAATAAACTTATTAATAAACAAGACACTTTTAATTATGCTGCATCGTGTGCATATTTAAATTCGAATACATTTTGATAATACAAATAAATATCTAATTTTTGAATGCTTCAAATTGCGGAAAACACTTGAATTTTATTATAAAACTTAATTAAAAGTGATCCAATTGAAGTTTCCCCATCTTCTGTCGAGATCCTTATGTGTTTTTATCAATCAATTATTTAGACTTTATTTATAGAAAGAGCAACAATGGAGCAGCAAGGAATCACCTGACATTCAAACTCCTCCAACACAAAGGAAGAAGGGGTTTCCTCAGTTTTGAATATGCATATATGGCCGGCCACTCACACACATGAACACATTCAGTTAAGGCTCTGGCGCTTTTATGCCATGATTATTTACCTTAAACGCAATACATAGAAAAACACATTTGTTTTTATTTATAACAAACGAGAACATAATCACGCTTGCACAGCGACAGCAACAATTGTAGCCGGCAATAAAAATTCCCCAACAAGCAACAACAACCACAACAACAACAGCGTGGTGAAAACGGATCTGTTTGGGGACTTCGGCGTGTTGCTCGTGCTGCGAACCTGTTCAAAATTCATATACTTTTGTAGCTGTAGCTTTGAGTGTGTGTGTGCGTGATTTTGCGTGTGCAGCGCGGAGCAGTCGTCCTCGGCTACACACACGACGACTCAACGCAACACGAATGGCTTTTGTGTAGCTTTCGACGTGGTGTGTGTGAAAGTGGAGATTTTTTACAAATACCCAGCAGACGTTTATAAATACTGCTAAATAAATGTCGAAACAATAAATAAACGCCTTCATACATAGACTCGTATGTAGATACGTATGTGTGTGTGTGTGTTTATTTGCTCCACTGTAATTGCAGCTATTCATGTGTTATTGATACGAACGATGAGCTGCACAGAAGCAGCCACTTGTTGGTCTTTTTTCTAATTCACTTTGTCTTCATTTGTGTTTTTTGGCTCCACGAATTCATTGTATTCGTTCTCCTTACTTCTCACCGCCATCACAAGGATCAACTTTCAACTTTCGACGTTCTTTCAGCCGCTGCGCCTAAAATTATGCCCGCCTGTTCGCATATCCTTTAAATTTTAACTTTCACCGGAGCAGACTTTTCCTGTAGTCAAGGAAAAGAAAGTCTCGACGGAAACGGAAGCGAAGAAGACGGCAGGAAGCAGCAAAGAAGCCGATGAAGGAGTGTAGCTGGTCGCGAAGGGAAGAAAAGAGGATGTTCGTCTCTGAAAATACCCTTACATTGAACTTTCTTCCTTTGACTGCTATTATTTTGCTGTTATTTCTCTTCGTTTGGAATCATCGCCTTTTGAAACAACTTCAAAGAGTTCCTAATTTTCAAAGCTTTAGATATGTCGTTGTACCAGGTAATCAGCTCGAAGGCAGACGCCGCCGAGTTTCATGTGAAGGAATGGCAAAAAATTGTTGAAATTGTGGGCGGGAGTCCGTGGAAGGTTGCTTCTAATTTTGTAATCTTTTTATCAGACTTCGTTACTGTTTGACCTTAAAAGAATTTTGTTCTTAGGATTGAATAATAAATGAAGGTAATAAATGAGAATAAATGAAAAAAAAAATCCAGGTCAAGGTGCCTCCACGGAGGGAACAAACTGTCTATAATAACAACGCCTTGATTTATCCCTAAACAGTATACCAAATGAATAATTTATTATATATATGTAATCCTCTTCTGTCAGTTATTGCAGTGGTGATTGTATTGGTAATTTAGTAGTCAATATATCCGATAATATCCTTAACAACTCCTCCACAACGCCTCCTCATCAATAAATTATTAATGCTTTCAATTATTCATAGCACGATAAAGAAAATTTCTATTTTTATTAGAACTTGCTCTATAAAACTTTTCAAAAAACAATCTTTCACTTTTTTCTCTTTTCTCGGTTTATTTCTCTCTAACAGACTTTTTCTCTCTAACTTTTGCTTCATAATACTACAACAGAGCATAAAATTTCTCCTGTGAACGACCTAAAAAGCAGCTTTAACGCCTTCAAGTGTACCACGCACTCCCACGACATCCGACGAACCACCCACAAACCTCCCAACTGAACATCAGATGTTCCCCAGCAACAACACCACCGACCAACAGCTGTTTTTTCTATCACTTCTAACTCCACGTCACGCTTGCAGCTTGATTATGAGCGCCGAGTTGCTTCTAATACCGAAATTCTTGAATCGCTCGTGCTTAGAAATTCCAAAGGCTTCTGTGGAATGTCGCTAAAAAAGAAAAGAAGCTCAAGGACATTAGAAATTTTTTGTATCTGTGATTACCGTGGAGAGTATTTAGAAAAATAGTGAAAAAAAATGCATATTTTATCGAGTTTGTAAAGTAATCACGGGGCTGGTAGAAGACTGTTTCTAATTTCGAAAAATACGAATTGAAAAGTTATGTTTTTTATGTTAAACCATTGACACATTCAATGGAACATTTTAGTACAGCCGCGGAGGGGAAGGATGAGCGAAATCGCTCGGGAATTAGTTATTTATATGGCGGGCGGAAAATCAATTGCGAAGTTGCGTGTATCCAGTAACTCCCCCATGAATGCTGCGCAGCGGTTCCTGCCAGCCTGATCGCAACAGGTAACTTATGCAATCTTCTGTCGACAGCGTTTATTGAAATCATTACAAAAACCTGAGCCTTCGAAGCTGAATTCTTACACCTGTAAACGGTGCACACGGCAGAAGGTACAAGCAATTAACTCAGGTGGAAATGACAGTATTCCTGTAGAATATGTGATGTGTTGCTTTCACCTTTCGTGCTTCAGCCGAAGGTCGCAACATTCACGTGCTTTTTACCTGCTGAACACTGTCAGAGGTGCCTTTTCCAGCTTTCATTTTAAAGCAGAAGAGTGTAAACGTGGCTTTTTCACCGGTCGACTCGGCGCGCATAAATGTCTGTACTTCATCGACTGGCAACATGGCGAACAGTCGTCGTAGGAGGTGAGTACATTTTAAACTGTTACACATTTCGGTGTAATATGTTTTATGATATACTTAAATATTCATGGATGTTTAATGTACACACGAATGGGGTAAAGGAGGCAATTTTGGGGCTTTGCTCTGATGGCTTCCATTTGTGTAATAATTTTGAACTCTTCACTTTATAGGGAACACGGCGACGACGTCGTAGATGTGTAGAAATACGCGTATTTGCTGTTGTTTTTTCGTTTGTTTTGGCTTGAATTTCAGTATATGGTATATTTGAGAATTTCCCTGCGACTTTATCACTTGTGTTTAATAAAGTTTATAAAAGCTTTTGATATGTTTTTCTATATATAGTATCAAACTGAAATAAAATCTATTCTGTTTGTTACTACTAATGCAACAGTAAAAATCTTTCAAAGGATTTTGTTACTTAATGGTACAAGCAAAAATCGATAATCGAAAGATCAGGCACAGACAAGAAATATTACTTTACAAAGAATATTAAAAATAGTAGTAATTATATTATTTAATATGTCTTTCCAGCACGAAAGGCTCCATCACAGAATGACTGAGCGAAAAGAAGTCAATAGCGGATCACTGCCATGAAATAAGCGTAAAAATGAACCACATTCAACTGGCCTGAAGCGAGAACTTGCAAATCTATAGGGAAGGAATTCTTTATCTGTCATTAAATATGTTTAAACTGTACCTAAGTGAAGTCTTCAACACCCAAAAACAACCGAAAGAGCGTCAATACTGCGTCAATAAAGGAGTTTATTGTACCTTAATTAGTTTTGATTTTATAATGATAAGATGTTGTTCATGTACATATATTCATGCCTTTATTTCAATATCTTTTAATCTTCCTCCCTCAGAAAATCTTTCAGAGCATAAAAATGTTTCCAACTTTTCTTTTGCTCGGTTGCATCCTTTTTCCTACTCTGATCATAGCAGTGATAAGTTGCTTAACGTGGTAGTTGATAGTGATTCCAAACTAACCACATTACCATATCGTTCAGCTGGGCTGTCAGGAGTTGGCAGTTGGGCCGAAACTATCGTAGGAGCTCAAGCGTAGGGATGGTCTCCTGCAGCCCTCCCAACCGCACCGAACAACTCCCACTCCTCGCGCAGCCACACAAGACAAAACAGGCGGGATTGGAAGGAGGTGTTGCTTTTAACGCTCATCACTCTTTTGTGAAACTACCCACAGCGTGGGAAATGAGACTCTCTGTGCGCAGCAGGCACGAGAATTGTCGCCGTCGTTACATCCTCCACCACATCATCGACAGCGTTGAATTCAAACAACGTGCATTGGAACTTGCACCGCGGGATTCCACCAGTAACCACGGCTGCTTTTGTGTCGCTGGTGTTCGCTGGAAATATTTTACCCTTAAAATGTTACCCTTGTTTGCAAAGAATATAGGGTGATCAATAATTTCTTGAAGAATCATAAATTAAAATTTAAATTTGAAATTCTTAAATTCAAATTTTGGCTATTTTAATTCATTTTAATTTCAATTCAAAATTCTTAGGTCTGTACTGTGAAATCTTTAAAGTTCAATTCAATTCATCAACAATTTCAGACTTACAGGCTTCTTATAATGAAAACATCGGTCGAGTGTGATCTCAGTTGTTTAACCCTCCCTCCAGATTCAGCACCACAGCTGAATACTGTGTAAGTGTAGCCGGGTGCCACTAGTGCTTTTCTAAGATGCCAATTGCTTTTCTTACCCTCAAAATGTTACCCTTATATCAGCAATATATCGGGCGGGAAGGATTTTCTGTAGGTCGCTACGCAAAAGTTCTTAAAATTGTTGCTAATATTTAGTTAAAAGCAACCACCCTTAGCAACAATACCTAGGGGTAGTTTTATAGGGGTTAAAGCGATATCATTTCTTTGTGATGATATCATTTCCAACCTTCAAGTAGTTGAAAAACATCTTGCAATGTTTTCTTATTGAAATATTTTTCTTCATCGAAACAGCTCTAAGATATTTTTGGAAATAAATCAAGTTAGAACCTACTTATTTAAGCGTCCCTCTGGGCTACTACCGTCCAGCAAATTCTCCGTACAAATTCTTTCTTCAAGCTTTCAGTATTATATCTGAACTTTTACTATAATTTTTCTAAAAATATATTTTTAAATTCAAAACTAAAATTCTAATTAGAGCCTAGTCGCCAACCCTCCCTCTAAAGTCATTACTAACAGAATTACCTTATGCCTAGGAGTACCGGTGGTTGTTTAGGATTTCTACCCTTATAAAGTTACCCTTAAGTTAAAAATATATCGGGCGCAGAGGATTTTCTGTAGGTTTTTGCAAAAGTTGTTCAAAATTGTTGCTAATAAACAAATTGTTAAGCAAACAACCCCTTAAAGCAATTGGTGGGGGTTGTTTCTTACCACTACCAAAGTCGTTATAGTGATATCATTTCTGAAAGCTTCAGAGACAAAATTTAATTGACTTATTTCTGCACCGTCGTGGGAGTGACTTGGTCACCTATCACCTGGTCACTTCAATAGTCCTTTGGGGTTTCTAGCGCTATAATTATGTATATCGTTATTTTTAAATATTTATAAATTTGATCTGAAATCTGAAAAAATAACTACGGTGCAATTGACGTCAGCTCTAGGATCCTTTAATAGACTATTATCGCTACAAGTTACCTTAATTTTGCTTTATGTCAGGTGAAGAGGATTTTCTGTACGTTGTTCTTTTAAAAGTTTCTTAAAAATATTGCTAAAAATATTGTTAAAAAGTGCGATAGACAACCCTAGGCTAGTACGTAGGGGTAGTTTTATGGGGGTGTAAAACTGCAATACAATTTCTTTCGGCACCCTTGCAGTAGTTCATATGGAATTTATTCATTATTCTAATTGGAGCCTAGTTGCACACCCTCCCTATAAATTAATACAATGAAATATTGAGACTTGGTGGTTGCTAAAATTGTTACCCTTAAAGAATTACCCTTAAGTTAGGAAGATATTGGGCGCGGAGAAATTTTTGTAGGTTTCTTTTAAAAATTGATCGAAGTTGTTGTTAACATTTAGTTCAATAGACAACACTTAAAAACTATTATATAACCGATAGCTATTTCAGTGTTTTGCTGTTGCATTGTCATTTCTTTCAACCACCTACTTCAGTTCCATTGGCAATCTATTTTTAGATTCCAATCAAAAATTCTAATTGGAGCCTAGTCGGCAACCCTCCCTCGAAATTTGATACGTCTCTAGAATATATTCAAGAGTGTTGGTGGTTGTTTTACTTTTCTTACCCTTAAAAAATTACCCTTAAGTTAGAAATATAACGGGCGCAGAGGATTTTCTGTAGGTTTTTCTGAAAAGTTCCTCAAAAATGTGTAGGGGTTGTTAAGGAGAATTGGTAGGGGTTGTTTCTAGGGGTAATAATAAAAATTACCTTATGCCTGATGTAATTTTTAAAGTATTAATAGCAAATCTGAAAGTGCTGACACACGTTATTTTTGAAATTTTAATATGGCCTGTAAGCCAATACCAGAACCGTGGTTCAATTGACTTTGGATGGCCTATTCGTTGGTCCTCTGATATCCTATAAACCCTGTGATGCATTATCTTAGCATTTACTCTTCTTTTTTTTTGTTTTGCAAAATATCGGAGGATTTTTAATAGGGGCTTTAAAAGTAGCTAGGAGTCGTTCTATAGCAACCGTTATGGTTTAATGTCAATCACAGACTCCTTGCAACTTTCATTATAATATTATATTTTAAATCTGATTTGTATTTGAATCGAAAATCTAATTGGAACCTGCCGCCAACCCTTTTTTGGTAATCCAATACCACTTGAACTACCCATATGTCTTGGTGGTTGTTTAAATATTCTTACCCTTAAAAATTTACCCTTAAGTTAGCAAAATATCGGGCGCAAAGGAATTTTAGTATGTTTTATGTAAAAGTTGCTCAAAATTGTTGCTAATATTTGTTCTACCTCAGCAAGCAACCCTTAAAATCAATTGGTAGGGGTTGATTTCTAGGGGTAATAAAGACTCTTATAGCCTACGTTGTATTTAAAATCTTGTTGGATTCGTCACAAAACTTGAAGAATTCTTAAACGGCCTTCTAAAATCACAAGTTTGGGGGGGGGGGGGGGGGAGGGAAATACAAGTTGCTTTGTCTAAGGACCTATCGATTATATCGCTTGATACCTTCAGATACTCGAGTGGCTTTTCTTGTTCTTTAGTGTTGTCATTATTTTCTAAAATCATGTTTAAATGTTTAAAATTAAGTCCTTTTCGAAATGAGGTGTGAAGATATTTCTAATTCCTTGAGCAGCCTTTATTTCATTGTATTAAAATGTTATCTTCGGAACCTTTATAAACCTTTATTTCATTGTATTAAAATGTTATTTTATTATGAAATTATTTTAAAATTACCGCTGTTTCTAGCTTCTAGCGCAAAGATCACCGAGAACCACCTGTGAACTCTTTTGAGCTCAAAGGACTATTTTCGTCATGTATAAGTTACCCTTATTTTTGGATAATATCGGGCGTGGAGGATTTACAGCACGTTTCTTCTAAATGTTGTTCAAAATTGTTGCTAATATTTATTTCAGTTAACAACCCTTAGCAACAATTGATAGGGGTAGTTTAATAGGGGTAGTTTATTATTTAAGCTGGTGTTTAGAAGTCCAAGTTAAATTTTACATAAAAATCATGGTAAAATTTAAAGAACTTATAAGAAATTTCGGTATTTACAAAATAAAGGAATTTATAAAAAACACTTCTCCATTTCGATATTATTATTCAATAATATATCATAATAATCAAACCCAATATAATACATAATTATATTACAAAATTAGCAGCAAATAATAAAAGAAAAAAAATATAAAATTTGTATTCAAAAGCTAAATATTTTTATAGGCAAATTAAAGATATAATTAAATTTAAAAAGAAAGAAAAAACAGTTTTAAAATTATCTTTAACAACCCTTTGCAATATTTACGTTGACTATTTAAGACATTCACAAATTGAGCATGACGTGGCTTTCTAACAAACGACTACCACCCTCAATCTTCCCTCCATTCACCGTCCGTTTGCTGTTTCACTCTCTTCTAAAACATTTCTATTCTTTTTAGAACTTTTCGAAATGCGCTTGTTAGGCAAACAGAAGTCCGAGCACAGCCAAGAGACGATGACAGCACGGATTCTCCACATTCCTGAAATATCAACGAAATTCCTCTGCAAGCAGCCGAAATGCGAGTCGGAATTCCAGTCGAAATGAATGTGGTTTGCGGCTAAAAAGACGTCAGACACTAAAAGCAGACAATCGAGCAGGTTAACTGAAGGGGAATTCGAGGAATTTTGGCTTTCTAGTGTTAAATTCCACTTTTGGAAAGTCTAACATCTGTTTGAACCTCTAACAAGTTAATGTGGGAAAAAAGGTGCTGCGAGAAACCATTTCCGGCCAGGGTAACAGCAACTGAGAGCCGTCAGTAAGCGACGTTCTCTTCTAAGGATAACCGTGCGAGGAATGCTAAGGAATGATGAAAGTTGGCCAATGGAAGATGCTGAGATTTTATGGTATGCAACAATCTATCGATTACTTTTAGTTGCTTGTTATTGCTGTTGGTGTTGGTTGCCACCCTCGTCGTGCCGCTGCATCGGCCAACCCGACGCCGTAGAATGCATCCGAAAAATCTATGAATCACTTCTATGAACTTCCGGTTTTGCTTGCTGTGTTCTGTTGCTCGCCTGCTGCTAGGAAATTTCTAGTTCCGCATTCTCGATTGCCGCTGGAATTTCGCTTGGAGAAAGTTTATCCGCTGTTTTCCGATCTACAGCGAGAAGTGAAGCGCAGCAAGCATTTACTGAGGATTAGTTTTACTTCCATTTCCGCTTAACATAACTTGCATTCCGTTGCTATAACGCTTTCCGTCGCTCTTGTAAAGCATTACAACATAGGAAGACTTTCTAACACAACTCAGCTCCTTGTAGATTACAGCGGCGCTGTTGAAGTCTCTGTAATTCACTCGAGGTACCGCTCGAAACTCTTCTTGTCCTGGCTTCCAACAGAAGCGTATTTCTGGCCAAGTTAGGACGTCAACAGCTCATCTCCAGATTTCTTTAAACTTTGAGCCCCCAAGCAACACGCGCACGGTTCGTCCTTTTTGTAGTTTACGGATACGAATCCTTGTCCTCGAGCGGCTGGATTGAAACTCCACAAAATGAGGGTTCGCATATTGTGTCTTAAAGTGTAAACTAGCGGCTTCATGTGAACAGGCGCTCAGCTAGAGAAGCCGCACGAAAAGTGTGGTGCCACACTTTAAAGGACAACAAAAAGTTTGATTTTCAATAGAAATATCCTTCATAAGCACACAACTTCTCCTTCTGTCCTTCCTTTCTTTGTATGGACCGAATTAAACCAACCTGCGAGTGCTTTCTAAGCACTCTCTCTAACAGAAAGAATGTTAAGAATTTAAAACGTTGCATACCTCAAAAGTAAACCAAATCTGGCATGGTTTTTGACAGGGTAGCAGTTTCTACAGCTCGGTATTGCCTAGAGGGCGTTCAGAAGTGCAGACTTGTATTAAACTTTTATTTTTTCAATAAAACATTAACGACAAAATATTAGAAAATTTCCTTTAAAAATCAACAACAAAAAATATAGTGGAGAAACTCTTCCTTTTTAGGAGTGGCGGAGGAAAGTCTGAGTGCCTGAAAGTTGATGTCGGCACCATTGTTTAATAAAATGTACTTTTTACGATGAAGAAGTTCTCTGATGGGAAACACAACTATTTTCTTTTTGTATTTCATTTTAATCATCCCCTTAAAAAGTTCGTTACTTTCTCTCAAACTATCTGCTCGCTGTCTCTTTTCCTTTGCCGTTGGTGTCACTTTTATGTGTAGCCACGTCATTAAAATGTCAAGTCATCAATCTTTTTGCCCTAAACACCAGGAGCTGAGCAAAGGCAGCAGCTTTAAAGCAACGGCATTTATTTTTCGTAGGAGGTGCGGACGATGAGCCGCTGAATGTGTGACTTCTTCTCCGTCTTTACACATTTTCAATGCCTCCGTGTTTAGCCTGTGCTTCGTACTCTCATTTGTACTTGTATTTATACACTCTCTCCGCTTGCATCGATATCTATTGTATACCCAACTAAACCTCCAACATGGAATATATTCACTCTCCTTGCCTCCAACACTTTACACATTTAAAATACGAAAAAGTCTTGAAATTTTAGATTTGGCTTGTTGCAGGGTGCAGTAAAAGTGTTAATTATTCTACAAAAATATATCTATTTTTAGAAGAATTCATTCGGTGATATAAATAACTAAAAAGAAATCTGATTTTGAATTTTGTTATATTTTTCTTATCGTTCCGAGAAACTATAGAAGCAGTTCCTTGAGTCAACCTGTAGACACATATTTGTTTGGTACTACAATTGTTTGTTTTTTGCCATCCTCCCTCTCTATTTCTAATTGTTCCCAATCCTCCCCCATGTCTCTTTTGCTCTAACTAAGAGACTGCAGTACAGGACGTGAATTTGGAGCAATGAAAAAGGACAAAGAAAGCGAACGAATTTCTGTGTTCGTCATATTTGGCCAGGGCAACAGAAAATCGTGATCAAAAATAAGTTAAGAGCAAAAAAACGGCATTGGACAAGTACTAAAATAGTCAGAAGGGAGGCGAAAAATGTTAGAAAATTGCAAGGAGAAAGAAAGCATCATCAACAAAATATCCACCAGGAATTTCTAATGTTGCGTGATTTCTAACTACGTTTGCTTGGAGCCTGTTAACAGATATTTGAAGAGAAATTTTAGGAAAATGACTAAGCATTAGAAGCACCCATCGTCGGGAGGTTGATGATTCAATACCTACACAAATACCATGGTTTGGGAATGTTAGAAATGGCTCAGATCATGAAGAGGTAACTACGTACATGGGAACCGAGAAAGTGAAAGTACAATCATCACAAATCGTTAATAGAAAGGCGAAAGCGGGCAAGAACAGAACGACAGACAGAACAGAAGGACGTGCAGAAGGATTGACGGTCGGAAGCTATAAATTCCACGTGTTTAATGTGAAAACAGTCAACTCACGACGTCGTTTTTCAACAGGAGCCCAGAAAAAAACGAAGCATAGAAAGAAAAGAGAGACGAAGCTGACGGTTGCTCACCACCCTCGCCGATGAAAGAAGCATGCTTAAAGGCGCTTAAAGACGGGTGGAAAGTCAGCAGAATGAAATGTAAAAAGTTCATGCGCACAAAGTTTCGAGGTGGGCAGAGACCAAAGACTTCCTTGACAATCTCTGAGTCACCCATCGTTCGATAAATGAGGGTTACTCGAGTTCGCGTCAGTCGAGGTTCCGCTTCTTTCGGCGAAAACTTGCTGACATTCTTTGAGAACCTAGTATTGTTGGGGTTCTGATAAGAATTTGTCTGCATTAACGGTGTAAATATCTAGCGATACGGCGTTAGCCACCGAATTAAAAAGGAGATAACTAGCGGCGCGCCTGAAGATATGCAACATTGGAGCATGGAGAGGTGCATATGTATTTAAAGAGATATTACAAAGCAATACCACGACTACCACGATTCTAAATAATAACAATTACTTTTTAATAGATGGCGAACATTTGCGTGGGCGTCTAAAAATCACAGAGAAAAAGTAGTCTTGTAGAATTCTTTATCAGGGGCTCAGAATGCGGAAGAAACACGAATTTGTGAGCAAAACCAACCCCACCCACGCTGAACTACATTCCATTCATTCTCGTCGTGGCTGTGTTTAAGCATTTCAATTTCTTTTTTCCGTTTTCTTTTTCATGAACCACAGAAACCGTTGCTACATTTCGCTCGCGTCCTGCGCAATATTCTTCCCTTAACGGTAGTTTTAACCACCATTTTTAAGAGAGTAACGAAGGAAAATTTGTTTGGTATGCTCGACGCGTGCCTCTTTTTCCTCCTCCGGTTCAGACCCTTATTTCTCCGGCTGCTCGTTGTGCTGGACCGGAGCTCCATCCGCCTGTCGGTCTCGCCGATGGTTATGGCTCGCAACTGCTTCACTGCTGCTGACTTCCTAATACGTTTTACAGACCTTTTGTACTACAAAAATATGCATTTACATCTCTTGGCCCGAATGCGGCAGTTTTTACGGTTTCTTTACGACTTTTCAGCAGTGATGTAACTTTGTATTACATTTTATCCACTCGCTCTTCATCTTTTCTTTCTGTCGCTTTCAGGGGTTGGTTTTACCACGGTGCAGTTTATAGACGATGTTACGTAACTATGCCTCTTCGTTGGAACCCTTTTTTAAACGCTGGTGTGTATGCTACGAATACCAACAAAGTACTGAGTACTGTGGGGATGGAAAATTCTTCTTTCTTTAAAGCGAAAAGAAATAAAAGTTCGGTTGACAGAAAGAGGCATGGGGAAACACAACAAGAAAACACCAGGAAACTAAAAATTTTAACAAGAATGAATGCAAAACTCTGTCCTTAAACATCAAGCTGGTATGTAAGCATCCATGAGTTATAGATAGTAAATTAATCTTGCACTATTTCTGGACACAGTATAATCGGTCAATCCAAAACTGTTCTTATATTAAACTTAGCACCTTATCAATCGCAGATAACGCCGATATCTTTACTAGCTTTTGTTAATTATAGAATAATAGTGAAAATATTGTAAAAATATATTTACATATTGTCTTTATTTGTTAACGATTCATCTAAAAATTAGTTAATATATCTTTATATTCCTCGAGAAAGATTAAGTTTTCGGAATGGCGTACAAAACCTTCATTGTAACAAGGCGAAGAAGAAAGTTTATCTTTAATACGGATATGAATAAAACTGAGGAGTTGTAGATGAGAAGCAGTTCGGTTTTCATCCTCAATTAAATGTAGACACCGGATACTTCCAACATTTTATTTAATTAGCGGTTTCCTATAGAAATGGATTTCCTCTGAAGTATGACTGAAGTATTGTGAGTCGTAAGCAGAGGGGACCTTTTAAAAACAATCCCCAAAGTTCAGAATTTCAATGACCTTTCATTATAAACAAACGAAAACTCCCTCTTATGTGTATCCAAAGCCCTGAGCAGGGAAACAGATGGACGGGTGGGGAAGCGTTACAGATCCGAATGTGTTAGCACCAGGACATCGTACGCTCTGCAGGACATCCTGTTAGAAGATTTAAAGAGCAGATGATTTTGAAGATTGTTTTCCCTCGACTTCCATTAAAGAAAAACTGCGATTCAATAAAATTTACATGGACGACAAATTGTAGGGAGAGTCCAGAGTTGCAACCAACAGAGGCAACAAATAACACACCTACAGAACGCACCAAATATATAAAAAATTTAAAAAGAATGAATAAAAAAGCATTATCATTAAACAAAAAAAAAAAAAACAAAACCCGAAAACCACAAAGAAACTGTCAGGGAAAAAAATTGAAAAAGGGAAGAGACGGAAAAAGCCAAAATCCCTGAATTAAAAGCAAAAGTAAAAAAAATTTAGAAAATATAAAATCATGTATAAAAAACTAGGAAAAATAGAAAAAATCTGTACGCGAAAAAAATCATGCATATGCGCGAAATACTAGGATAAAAAATACAAAAAAAAAAAACACATCCACGTTATATGCACCCTCGATCGTTCAACATCTGAAGTCCATCAGATGGTTTCACTTTTTTCACTACTCCACCTTCGCCACTCCAACGCGATCGGCGCAGAAAAAACTGCGACGCGGATGTTATCAGCATAAACACACAACTCGCACCCTCAGCACTGCATCCGCAGCCAGGCATCACGTTATCCAGGCATTCATCCGGCGGGCACGCGTCCCAGCAGCCGCTGCTGAGCACATAACAAACGACGTCGTCTTGAGGCATTCATTCAAGAAGCTGTCGTAACTTAAGGGTGCCGCGGAGACTCAATCATGAACGCCATCAGTTTCACTTTCATTCAGACGAGCAAAAGGACGACGGACGCACTGAGAGGAAGCACGCTTCCTCCAAAGGGCGCTACGTTGGAATGAAAGCGAGGCTGCTGCTGAGACTGAAGCTGATTGCGGACTAGATTTTTTAGGCATTCATTTTTTACACTATTTTTCCATTTATCGTTTTTTCTCTTCCTTTTTTTTTCTTTTCTTAGAGGAGTATCTCTCGTTACTTAACGGCGTCATGACTGAAGGATTGCAACGCGTGCGCACGCGCCCCCATTCGCAAACGCTTGCCTGTGCTGAAGGTTTGTGTCTTAAGTCTTTTGTTCTCATCCGCTACGCCTGCGGTTCCGAGAGCTCGTTTCTTTTGTTCAATCTTTTTCTTATAGTTAAATGATTTTTCTGTTCCACTTTTTCCAGATGAAAGAAGTTTTCCATAAAAAAATTCCTTTCCTTTCGTTTTTTGTTGTCAATATTTTTATGAGAATGTCGAAAAAAAAAACATTTTTGTTTTGTTGTTTTTGTTGAAGGTGGTTACACGATCCGTTGGTGGTTGTAGGATTTTCTAGATCTCCAGTTAGATTGGTGCTGATCTGGCATCAGGCTCTGAATGAGGCTTAAACTGTGAAATAGTAAACAGATTGAATGATTGTGTACGCGTTGTTGTGGTTTTCTATTCTTGTTGTTGACATGTGTTGAGCCACAGAGCATCTGGTTTAGCATATTTTCTCTGCTTGATGCTTAGTTAATGATGATAGTGCCGCAAATGGATTTTAAATGGTAGAATGAACCTTCGAATAAACTTTCCACGAGAAAGTTCTTTATTAGCAACAATATATTAATATAAAATGCAGTATATTAATGAAGCAATAGCATTTTATAAAGACACAACTGAAAAGGAATTTAATCTAGCAATTTAAATATCTCTTCTTCGTTTTCTCTCTCCCTTTATATTTAGAAGACTCTTTTGTAATTCAAACAGCATCCAAATAAAATCGTGCATTCTTTTTGCAAGCAATTTTTCCAGTCTGTCAATCAATACTCTGTCATTGTGGCAATCGATCAGTTAATTTCCATTTTATGGTCACCGGTTGACCGATTTAATCCGATTCAATAGCAAAGCGAGCGAAGCACCTTTCGGCCACAGCTGAAAAGCAACATCTTTCAGCATCAAGACAAAAAATAGCACAACAGAGAAACTACAAACAGCAGCACTTTTGCATCCGCTCTGACCAAGGACAATTGACCAGAAATTGTCACAATGGCCCACATGTCTGGCGATCTGCGCGCCCCACACAAAAGACGAATGAAAGAGAACATTTCTGCCGGAGCTCAATCAATGTTTGGCTGCGGAGGCAACAGAAGAAATGCAAATCGCATTATGAATGCAGTTGTGGACACTCACACACACATCCACAACATTGTGAACATGTTTTATCTAGTCGTATTCAAAGAAATACTCGCATCTACTGGATACAAAGGAATGCAGCAGCTTCGGCCACTCCATTCAAATTGATGCATCCACACAATCGATTGTTGGACGCACTGTGCAATGCTTTGTGCCCGTTGTTGTTGTTTCTCTGAGTTCTTCGCTGTTGTTGTGGTGGTTGCGGTGGCCACATTGTCCACGTTCGTGCCGCGTGCGTCCCATTGAACTATATTCGCGCATGGAAACACGCTCCTTCGGCATCGGAAAGGTGCATTCGTCTGTGTATCTGTCCACGGTGCAAATTTGACAAGCAAATGGACAGCAATGGATCCACAGCAAACAGCAGCGGCATTTACTTGTCAAGAAGACGACTGCGAAGGCGACAAACGGTCGACCGCTCATCGCCGTTTGACTGATGCGTTGGTTGTTTGTTGATCAAGAAGCGTGATTTGGGTGATCAGTAACCGAACGAATAGCAGCGATGATTGGAAAATACCTCCTCTTAAATCCCTCATCGTAAATGCCATGTCTTCGTTCTCCATTCGATGGGCATTCATTTCATTCGGGACGCATTAATAACCATCGATGAGTTCTTTAAATTGAATGATTTAAAGAATTGTAATTAAATATTATTCTACGGATAATTGCGGACCTTTGAACTATAGAAACTAACATTTAAGGAAAGAAATAAGGAATACGAACAAAACAGACTGTATATCGTCAGATCAAGATTAGTTTCCATGATAAAAGCAAAGACAAAGGATTATTATAATGATTATTCTATGATTGAATTTAGAAATCTGAAGCAAAAATAATTATTACGACGATTTTTGCCTTTCTGTTGCTTGCGCTTTTATGTGATTTTGTGCGATTTTAGTCATCTTAGGAGCCGATGGAGAATTGAATACTTTATTAATTAAACTGAATCTGTTTGAAAAAGACGAAAAAAACTTCATGGAACAAGTTACGTAGACGTAAAGACAAGATCTTGCTTCTTAGTTTCTAATGTTAATAATGGTTTTAAATGCCTTAAACACCCTGTACTTGACACTAAAAACAAAGTCAACTTTGTGTAGATGTAGTTAATTTTTGTATAAGAAAACCCAAGAAAAGTAACAACAAAAAAAGCTATTAAAAACCAGAAAAATACTTGCCCTACGCATGCGTTCAACTGCGGAAGTGCAGGCAAAGACACAGCTCGCGAGATGAAGCCGAAGATGGAGAGGGAGATAGGAAGAGCAACAAGAACTGAAATGAGAAAACCAAAAATAAAATAAAACAAGAGCCACGCACACGTTGAATGACAGCAACGAGTGCAGCTTACAACGAGTGTGCATTCGTTCTCACAGGCTGCAAGAACGCGCAGAGGAACTGCAGCTAAGCGACGCTTTTTGCCAAAGCTAAAAAATAGCAGCAGCAGCAGCAACAACATTAATGAGAAGAATTCATTATCATCAACTGTGAGCAAGGCAACGCTGAAGAAACTCAACTTGGAAAAGAAGAAGAAGAAGAAATCAACGATGACGACTACGCCAAGCGAGATCATTTTTATTCCGCATTTGTAGGAAAATAAAGCCTAAAAGCACCAGCTATGAAAACACGACACCTTTTCTCAACAGCAACAACAACAACGATGCATAAGCCTCATCACAAGCAACTAAAGCTTCACGCTGGCAGCTCAACAACAACCACAACAACAGCGACAGCGACCGACGTTGCTTCTGTTTCTGCTTCTACCTTTGCTAGTGTTGTTGTTGTTGTTGTCGATGGTGTTTTGTCGGTCATTGCCCCACTGTGACGTCACCGGTTCAATGGCAAAATATGACCCAGATTGTCTGAGCAGCTCAAACCTTGGCTACGACTGTGAGAAGCGCCTGTGGAACCTTCATTGAGCAAACGAACGAACGAACGATCGAACGAACAAAAAGTCGAAAGAGCGAACGAACTCAGCCTCGCTTCCCCGCCACACCGCACACGATTCGTGAAACCGAAGTCTTAAGAGCCACGAGGGAGATTCAGTCGTTTAACTGGAGACCAAACAGCGGGCAAACTTTGGCTAGAACCTGCTTGAGAGCTTCACTTCGACTGCTCGAGAGAATGTAAGTTGAAAACGTGTTGGTTGAGACTTGTTTGTGGTTGTCGCCGTTGTTGCCTCCCTTTCTTTCTCTTTTGCTCTCTAAAGCGGAGAGGAAACGCGTGCAGCGAAGTCGCTCTCTGGAGCGCCGATGATCTCCACCTTGATCAAGGTCTTTCCTTGTAGTTGCAGTTGTTGTTGGTGTCGTTGTTGTTCCCGCTTGAAGAGCTGCACAAGGAAAGGTTGCATTTAACTAATGATTCGTAAATTGCACGATCGATCGACGAAAATCGAAGCTGCGTTGGTCTTTAATATTCAATACATTAATTAATAATGTTTACATGGTTTTTTAGGCGAAATAAAATGAAAGAAAATATATTAAATGAATATAGAAATAAGCAAAGGACATAATAAATAAAAAAACTAATTTCAGTGTCTGTAACACTGTCGATTATTTGTTTTTTTTTAATAATTTTTCTGCTTACACTTTAAATTCCTTTATAAATAATAACTCACAGTTTATTACCTTACTAGAAATAAAATAGCAATTAAAAATTTAATTGAGATTGTAAATTTTAAAATCAACACTTCATTAAGAAATTGTTGCATTAAATGGCCGCTTCATTCACACCAGCAGCGGACGCCGAGCCGGACCCATAGCCGGCAGTCACTCAGCTAGCAGAATGCGAACAATGCAGCTGCAGCGCCGCTTAGAGCCGGTACGGGGCCAGCGAGCCGAGTCAGCGTGCATGGAGATCACGCTGCTAGTTTTATGACGCTAATCGGATTTAACAAAAGAGGCCAATTGAGCCTGAGCACCCTTCTAATGGGGCTGCCATTAAAAAGTCGTTCCGACGGAAGCCAGCAGCTGCCCGGCGCAGGCTGCTGCGGAGGTCCTCGTCGGCTGCATCTCGCGATCCCCGCGGACGCCATAAAAATGTAAGCTAATTCAATTGCCGCGCTGGCAGAACGCGGAACGCCAGCGAATGCGAAGGTGCAAATGGCCGAAAGAAGAGAGAAGCAGAGAATTAATTGCCAACTCTTTTAGAGTGGTAACGAAGACGAGTGATCGTGGTCGACGTCGCCACTGAATAAACACTGGAACTTAATTTCGATTCTAATTTCCTTGACTTAAAATGAAATGGTGCACAAAACCAAGAAGAAAAGAGCAAAAATAAGAGGAGAAATTAAAGAATGCATGAAATATGGTGAAATTGGATTGCGTGTTATTCCTGGGAAAGTCAAGCAGAAAATGAAGTGCACGTCGCTTGTGGTAATAAAAGCAATAAAGTAGAGAACACAACGAATGGAAGGAGAAGAAGAAAAGTCAGGAAAAGAAGTCGCCACTACGCACACGATTGTAAATCTTGGTTTAAAATTAAAACTTTTCTATATAAGTATCAATTTTTGTGTCAAAATTAAGAATATGAAAACATCAGACAACTGCAACGAATGCACGAATACCGAATCAAGAATCTGCATTGATTTCTCATGTCTGATTAGAAATCGCACTCGTTGTGAGAGCTGTCAAAAATCAATCAAATGAAGAGTTCAAATG
Source organism: Thecophora atra (assembly GCA_937620795.1). Classification (NCBI taxonomy): domain Eukaryota; kingdom Metazoa; phylum Arthropoda; class Insecta; order Diptera; family Conopidae; genus Thecophora; species Thecophora atra. The sequence goes on along the minus strand of OW569401.1, from coordinate 40,649,085 downwards.
ATCGTTAGCATTCGTTCCGAAGAGTGCGAATGAATCGTAAAAAGGCTCTCGTTTCTCGATTGTATTCGATGTCACTTGTGCGACACGTAGCCTGTAATTTTGTGGATCTACGATAGAATCGTTGCACGCTACCAACGATCGTTACATCTGTGCTCTCGTTTCCAAATCTCAGCCCAACTCTGGCTCTCGTCGTCATCGCTATGATCGTCGTCGACGGCGGCTTGTCGCTTGTATGTCGTGTAAAAAGCTGCTAAACAAGAAATGAATACAACAATTTTTGTTGTAACTAAAAACAAAACACAAGCGACTTCAAGCGAGAGCCGAGTAGTTAATCTCTCAGCTGCGTGTTGCCCGTCTCTTGGCCGGCTGCTTCGTCGATTCGCCCGATTCATTCGGCTGCATTCGGCTCTCAGTCACATGGTTACACGATTACGGATGCAACATCGCTTCCGCATTACTGCAGCTCAGCTCAATCAAATGCTTTCGCTGCCGTCGTGTTCATGTCTGCATCTGTGTGTGCGATTTTTGATTTAAGCGTGTACAATTTTTGTGTGGGTTCGAGAAGCGAGAGAGCCGAAACAAGCCGAAGCCGGGCTTCGAGTGAGCTTTTTTGTTTTTGTTTTTTCTGCTGGCGATCGCCACACTCACACAGCTCAACGCAACGTTCACACGGTTTGTCTTGTTTTCTCCTTTTTCTACTGAGCCAACGAGTATGAACAGATAAACACCTGAACAGCTGTTTAATTTGGAGAGCAGCAGCCTAGCAAGTTTGGAGTTTAAAGAAGTGCTTTTACAGCGTGTCATCTGAGAGAGTTTCGATTTAAAGATGGAGCCAAAATTCGGGCAGCTCTTAAAGGAGTTGAAAAACTGAGCAGACATAAACATAGTTTTTTCTGATCTTTTAGAACTGATTCTCTTAAGAAGTGGAAACGCAAATCAAATGGATAACTTTTGAATCCTTTAATTTTAAGTTGAAAAGAAATTCAAGTAGATTAAATGCTATATTATTCGGAATTCAAGAATTTAGGAATTCTAATCTACGCGTTTTTAGACAGCTTCCTCCGTTGCGTCAAACAGAGAGATATCCACACGACATAAGAATAGCTCTAAGCTGGCCTAAGGGCGTCCATCATGTTTTTACGAAGTCTCTTCTACTTAACGTCAGCTAACGTAACAGAAACGAACCTAACCAAGGCTAACCTAACATAATGTAAACTATCCTAATCTAAGCTAACCTAACCTAACATGACCTAACCTACTTTATGCTGATCTAACGTCCACGATCCACCTAACCTCATCTAAGCTAATGTAAACTAACATAATCAGGCCTAACCTAATATAACCTGTTCTAGTACAAGCTAATCTAATTTAAGCAAAGCTAGTCTAACCTAAGCTAAGCTAATCTGATATAAAATAGACTAACCTAACCTAAACTGATGTAATCGAAGTTACTCTAACCTAACCTAAAATGACCTAACCTAAGCTCACCACACCTCACCTAATCTAACCTAGATTATGCTTATCCAACGTGATTCACCTAACATAACATAACCTAAACTGATCTAACCTAACCTAACCTAAACGAATATACGAAATCTCATTTCACAGTTAAAATTTATCAAATTTAGCTCAATTTTGAATTTAATACTGACTCCATTGAGACTCCATTCAAATCAAATCCAGCTTTTGTCTGCTTTTTCAGTATTATTTAAAAAGTATTGAAATCGTTTGATGAAAACTGTATTGGAAGATTTTTTCTTGTTTGCAAATTCAAAGGAATGAAACTTTTCCCATTGTTTCTGTGACCACAAACCGAATTCGATCCAACACTGCATTCAATCTTGTTCAATTGTCTGCCCAAAGGATTTTTTTTGCCGCTCATTGGTTGGCCACAACACAATCACGCTCTTTGACGTTATACGTCCATTAATATATGTACATATATATTGATATATGTCCATGGATACCAGTTCCAAGTACGACTTGGAATCGCTGCAGGCTTTTAATGCGTAAACCTGCCTCGTACCTCGTATTACAAAAAGCAGCAGGCAACCAACAGCAACCACATTAAAACAAACCATACCAAGAAGTGGAAGAAGAAGAAGAAGAGCCACCTCATTACATATTCACAGGAGAAGAAGAAAGAGGAGAGGTAAAATATAATAACAAGGAAGACATTAAAAAATATTCGGCTGTCGAAAACATTACAAGCGAGAACGTTTTTCTTCTTCTGCCGTTTGTCTTGTCGGCCCGCCGCAGATGGAGTCGGTTGTGGGGTGGATGGCAGCAGCGTCGACGCCCCACTCCTGCCGCCGATATCCTTCCCCAGCCGCAAAACGCATTTACAACGCGCCAGAGACTATCCCAGCGCAGCGCAGCTCAGCGCGGCGTGTGTAACGACGTACTGCCAAAAATGGAGCCCCAAAAATGCCCAACACATACATAAATTCACACTGCAACTGAAAGCGGAGTCGGCGTTGGCAGCGGAGTCGCTTCGAAGTTGGAGCTTGTCGACGAACCTCGCCTTTCGCTGTTGCTTTATGTTTGTTTGTGTGTGTGAGTGGTTTGTGTTTTACATTTTGGGAAGGTGAATAACCGCCGCAGCTGCGGGAACGTCATCAAGTCAAGTCAAGTTGAGTTGCGTTGTCTTTCTTTTTCGAAGAACAAAGGTAATAAAAGAAAAGCAAAGAAGCCAACTGAAGCCGGAGCAACAATAATAATAACAATAAAAGTTGGACGCTGTGTCCAGAGGATATCTGACAACATGTAACTTGTTGCGGCTGCTTGAACCACCCTCCGCCCACCCAGCAACACGTCCCTCACCCTGACCTACGCTGAGTTATGAACATGGATGAGATTAGCGAAAAATTGCCATGTTTATATGACGAAGTGAGAGCAATGATTGCGAAGAAATCTCTTCCGACGACAGTTTTTATTCGGCTGCCAGCGGTTCTTCTCACTCGCTGCTTTCTTCGTTGTCTATGCAGTCATTTTTATTGGTTTTGGCTGCTTCTCTTCCTCCTTTTGCTTGTTTATGGCTTCATTTTACTGCCGAGCGCTTGTCTTCGCCTGTGTATCGCATATCTGCCGTGTTATAAATAGTTGTTCGCTTGTTTCTAAGTGGATTTTCGGCCACTGCGTCCACCATCCGTCCACGTCCACGTCCACCCATTCGGCCCAAAGGTACTTGACCCTGTCCCGCGACGAGCACGAAGCATACGAAGCAACTCGTTGACGCTGAAGCCGCAGACACAGAAGACACAGAGAAACATGGGGCTGTGTGAAAGCTGCGAGCGAAGGAAGCGAAAAGAAAGCATTTCACGACACGATCGTCATATTAATCGATCAATCCAACAAAAAACATTCAGTTTTCGACTGATGAAAGATAGAGAAACTATCAATCGATGGAATCTCACTAGAAGTTGCTAAGAAAGAGCCGAAAGTTCAGCCGTCAAAGACTCCTCCAGCGAGTTTTCACCTTGCTTAGGAGGAGCAGGGAACTTTTTGTAGTTCCATAAAATCTGTACAAACGATCAGTAATAAAAATCTCAAACATACACGCTTATTTGTAGATTCTATTAGTGCATGAATGAAGTCTGCACCGTGTACAGTCAGGTTTTCCACTGAAATATGGAAACCAGCGACGATCATGTTTCTCGGCAGCGTTCAAGTAGCGATCGGTATCAGTTGCCAAACGAGTCAGTGACTTGTAAATCGAATGGCAGCCAATATTATAAAGAAGTTGAGCGATTTTTCATATAAATACACTGGAAAAACAGAGATCTGTACAGAAACTACTATGAAAATTTATCCAAACATCCAATTCGCTGCGCAAGAAGGATGAAAAATGGCTAAAAAGGCGCTAAATTCATCCATCTGATCGAAAATTATCTATTGTAAAGTAGCTTACGATCAAAACAAATCAAATTGCAGCGATACGCATGACAAACGCGACTACAACTCAGTGAATATATTAACGAGCAGGAACTTCGGCCAGTGATGACGATCGTGATCTGTATCATGATCAGCGTCGTTCAAAGTCGCCCAACTAATTATTGGTTATATAACGATGCAGTCATTGCAGCTATAAAGAGCGAGTGTGAAGGGACGCTGGGTTGGGCTGCTCGGTGGGTGGCTGGGGGAAATCGGAGGCGAGCAGAGCGACTTCACATCGGGGGAAATCTAAAAACAGACCAACAAACAAACAAATGGTTATGATTACAAAACAGCAACGACAACAACTGCTGAGAATTACTGATCCAGGGAAGCAACACTTTTGGTAGTTTAAAAGAAAAAATGCGGAAATACTTCGGTATCAGTTTTCATAAAAGAAAAACACGTCAAATGCAGACGATGCTTGTGTGTGTGTGAGTTGCTCTGCTGCATCCATATATGCAGACGCGTGTGTGTTGTTGCCCAAGCATCCAAAGTGTTTTCCCAGCAATGCGCCGCCGCAAACCGTAGTCATAATGAGCGCCACGAAAGCGATGACGACGTACGATGATGAGCACGATGATGACGACGCCGACGATGATGAGGATCGCCATATGTGGCCGCCATCAAGTAAAATCCTCGCTGAGCAACTCATCCCGGCCAACTGCAGCCATGAGATCAAGCATTGCATGCATGCCAAGAGTATCCCAAGCCACCGAAGCACCTCCACCAACACCACGATCACCGCACCACGTAAAAGCTGTTCGGCAACCGACAGCCAACAACAAGAACCTAGCATCAGTGATCGTGGCAAAGAGCTCCACGTATCGCTGCGAACGCGGAAGAGACGGAGCGAAGAAGAGAGAAGGAAGACACGCCGAAGAAATACGATTTGTATTTCGTTATTTTACAAGCGGCCAAAAGTTCAACGACCGAACAAATAGTGACCCACTAACATCCGCCAGTACGTTCACCTCACGTGACGTATTACAGAGGAGCTGCGTCGGTTGCCGCTGCTGCTGCCGCCAGCTCCACAAAGAAGAAGAGGAGAGCAGCTCCGACTACGACAACGACGATGATGAAGCCCACAAAAACACAGACCGATGCGTTGACGAAGCCGAAGCTGAAGATGAAGAGTTTTAAATTCTTCGAGAACTTCGGCCGCTCTCGGCTGGATCTCAATGGATGCTCTTCGGTGAGGTTACATTGGAGCGAACGTTCGCAGAGAGCGCGGCGCTATGGACCAATCGCAGCTTCGCTTCGAGCTTCTGATCTGAAGCTCACCTCCAACTTTACCGGCTTTTCTTACAACTTGTTGGCTGCGACGGTTCGATGTCGATGGGGAAAAGCAACTCTCTCTCTCTTTTTATTCTCTTTTTAATCTCTTGCTTATTTCTTAAGCTTCTCAACGCACTCTTTGGGCGCATTTTTGCTCTTTTCAAGCTTAGCAACAACAACACGAGCAACAGGTGAAGCTGACACTTATTGGAGTATCATGGAAGTTTGTTTCTTCTACAAAAAGTTGACGTTAATGCAACAATTTTAATTCTTTCTTCTTCTAGAAAGAGATTCTTTTCATAATCACGATGATTGGTTCTTGTTGTGCTTGATATTAGTAGTAAACACGGAAGAGGTAAAGTAGCAACACACCAATGAAAGCATCTTCATTTTTTTCTACGTCTCCGTTTGCAACGTGCAACATCTTGAACTCGATAATCATATCGCGTCGTTGTTGTTGTTGTTGTCGTTCGTCGATGATAAATTCTTCCTCATATCATTTCAATGTTAATGCGAGAAATAAAGATTAAAATGAGTTGCAACTCAATGGGAAATATTTCGAAATTAAAGACAAACTCTTCAAAGTCATGACGATGATAATTGGACTCTTTATGGCATCGAAATGCTGATAATTCGACTATAGAAATGTTTAAATATAATCGCCATTTCAAGCGTTAAAATTCATTTCATTGTAAGAAATTCATACCAAAAGCAACAGCAAAATATCTAATAACAAAAAGAAAATCTTGATAGAGAAATAATCGTACTTAAAGTATAAAAATCGATAAATTTAATCAAGTGATAAATAAACCATTTATAAATTTATATGCTTTAAATAAACTTCTTTACAGTCTTCAGTTTCGAATTTAGAATCTAAATTGTAGCTTTTAGTTTCGACGCCATCCCTAAATAATATCTATTTTTCAGAATTACTTAACAGAAATGTAAGAAATCCACGATTTATTGATTCTATAGATTCGTGGCGATAATGAACGAGGCCGAAGCGGCGACAACATTTTCGGCGAAGAAAAATAACCAATGACGTCATGTTGCGCCGTGGCGATAACCACTTACCACACAAGAGGTGGCAACAAAAACGCATTATAACCAAGTCGCATGCGGTGAAAGGAGAAATCCATAATTTCCACATTTCATAAAAGTACATAAATATAGAAAAGATATGGCAAAAGTGACAGGCGCGCCTCGAGCCTGCAGTGAACCTTCACACGTCACCAGAAAGAAACCAGACAGAGAAAAGGCAATAAAATGACAATGGCAGTCGCCGAAAAACCCGATGGAACGATTCAAAGACGTCGGCGGAGGGGCCGAAAACCAGATTAAATACAGCTTCATTAAAAGAAAAGCGGTGAGGCTGGGGACGGGGAAGAAGAAGCACGACATGGGTTGAGGCGTTGGAGGAAAACTGCACGATTTCTGCAGGCAACTTTCAGGTTCAGTAAAGATCAAGGTGTTAATTCGGTACATTGCCACACGGCCGAAATATGACAGCTGAAGACGCAAGCAGACAAATGCACAGATAATTGGCTGTTGTTGGAGGAGTGCGCAGAGAGGCTGAACCCGCCGATGACGATCGTTATTTACGATCTGTCGAGTTGCGTGGTCCAACTGCAGCACGTGAGCAGCATGGAAAGCAGTGCAGCAGCGGGTTCGGTGAAAGCAGTTCTTCGACAGTGAAAAGGCGTTTATTTTCGCTTTAAATTTGTTTCATGATTCCCTCTAATTTATGTCCGTTTTCCTTTAATTCGACGCAGCGAAGTTCAAGTGATTCGATGACGCTGTGGTCCTTGTTTGATGCCGGTTCCCACAGCAGCTCGCTTTGGTTCCCAGGTATTTGTGTGGCCTGTCCACAAGCAAAATGAATGAATGAATTTCATTTCGAGATCACCAACAGATTCCTTTTTGCTTTTCTTCTTTTTTCTCTGCATTTTTCATTGAAATTTGGTCCTGGCGTCAAAGCATCCTTGAACTAGACACCGGCCGCTGCAGGGGCTGTTGGTGGCATCTGTTAGCATCACTCGGCTTTATTAAGAGTTCATTAAAACTTTCACACGTGATTCGTCGTCGTCGTCGCTGTCGTCATTCGAAACTTTGCGCCTCAACTCAGATTTCTCATTATCTAGAAGACTTTTTCGTTGTATTTGTGGCTGTTTTGCATCGTTGGACGCCGCTGTTGCTGTTGTTGGTGGCCCAAATTCAAGGGTGCCTCGCTGTGACTGGACATATCGGATATCCCGCCTGCATGCTCACAATCCTTCGTACAGCCAGCCGAAAGGAACAGCTCGAGTCAGGTGTTTCTGTCCTATGCCGTGGCCGAATCTTTAGTAGAATGTTTCTCGGGTCCAGACTGAAATCAATTCTAAGGTTTTTCCCACGCCTAGCTTTAGCTTTGGGATTAGATTGCTTTTAGTGCTGGGATTATATTGCTGAAGTTGTTGTTGTTGGTTGCTATTCGAAGCTCTCGTCATTCATAATCACTATCAGCGACAGTCGCAGTAGTCACAAGTTGAACTAAATGCTTAACAAGCCGCGTCGGTAGCGTGGCCGAGCGGTCTAAGGCGCTGGTTTAAGGCACCAGTCTCCTCGGAGGCGTGGGTTCGAATCCCACCGCTGCCAGGTTTCGGTTTTTTGTATTTTTAAAACAATTTCAGCACATTCTTAACAAATATTTAAGCTCTGTCGACGACAAATTACGTCACATTTTGCTGCGGCAGAGAGAACTTAGAAAGAAGCGTCCAAAAAACCAGGACAAGAGCGGCAACAACGTCAAAAATCCGAACTTTTTTAAGTTTGTCGTCGGTCTTTGGCAGCGTCAAGTTTTTAGAAAGAGACGTGTTATTTAGAGACTTCTTTCGTTGTCATCGCCAGCAAAATTTATCTGTTCACATCATAAACAATATCACGCGACTGGACGACGTCGTTCGGTATCAAATTCGGTAATAAATAAACACTAATCTTTGGAAATATAATCGAAAAAACAACGTTTTAATAGTACTTTTCTCCGTAAATCTTTCAATCTAATCTGCAATGTTTTATTTTAGCTTTTAATCAGTCTCAAGCCAAAGAATAAAAAACCATTTAAAGTATATCAAAGCCGATATTTATAAAATATATATAAGGAAAGAATTAAGTTCAAATTTTAATAGAATTAAGAAATCAGCTGATAAAGAAAAGTTGACTTTAAAATAAACTTGCTTAAACTCGTTTAAAATCGTTTAAACTAATCAAAATATTATTTTTATCTAATGATATCAACGTTGAAACAGATCAAGCGTCAAAAAAGCTTCTTCGTGATTCGCCTCTGCAGCTCCGGGAAGCTATAAATAAAATTGGAGCAACTCTGCTACTCGCAGCAGTCGGTTTTTGTTGTAGCCACTTCTCTTACGACGGCCAACACGAATGACTTATGTGCAAGCGATCTTCCAAATATATATCATCATACATACGATGTTTCGCTGCCTGTTGGAGCTGCATGTTGTCGGTCTTCAGTTGCGATACTTAAGTGCAGCAGCTGAAGCGTTGGACGTGGTGCACTGGCTTACGTAAGCCATGAAAAACTTCCGCATTCATTGAAGATCATTTCTGTCGTTTGTTGCTAATATTGTTTGCTGTGTCTGTTGTTGTTGTAGTCAGTGTTTGTTGCTGTTGCTGCTGCTGCTGCTTTTAAGCAATTTTAATGCAGCAGCAGCAGCGAGCGACACGGCGTCTGTTACAATTGCAAATTGCCCATAGCTGCCAAGCCAGCAGACAAACAGCTGGAGGCTGAGACGTCAGAAGCTGTGCCTGTCTGTCTGTCTGTCGTTGATATCCATGGGAATATACGAAGAATACGAAGTCTTCGGTATCCTATGGAACTATTACGAATTTTATGATAATTAGTTATCGATGGCATTTAAATAATCTTTGAGTAGCAGCACAGAGAGGAAGACGATAGAACACGACATGATGAAACGCAAGCAATTCCTTCGCCTCAGAACAAATTTTCATAATTATTTACAAGTTTTTGTTGAGTAAAAAAGTAGCAAATTTTATGCCAACTTTTGTTATGGTTTTCAAAATGTCCATAAACGACATTAAATTATTAGAATAGACATACAATAGCTGTGTTTTTTTTTAGTGAACTTGTTATCTGGAATCTAGATTCTAGATTACTAAAAAACGATGAGGGAAATTCATCTTATGTCAAAAAAAACTGTGAATTTTTGTTATAAACAAAGAACAAACAAAAACTGGGAAATTTGAAAAATTTCCCAAAATCCAGATAGAAACCCCGATTAAGATCCGCGACCTGTCATTTGTATGGTGAAGATCCAGATAGATCAATAAAAAAAATGACAGCTAATGTCTTTAAGAACAAAATCTTCAAATAGTTTTCCATGTTTTCCCCCTTCATTCCTCCTTTCAACAGGCAGCTCATTAGCAACATTTTCCTATGTTACAGTTTCTTGGTGATTGCTGCAGAAGAACTGCGTGTCTAAATAAACCGTTATTCAGGTGCAACTACTGACCGCTATGGAAAACGAAGAGTAGACACCCAACCAGAAAAAAAAAACATTACAATTACACACTCACTTACCATCAACAATCGCAAATAAATTGTGCGCCATTAAGAAAAAGTTTAGAAAAAACCTTTTTATGTACAGCGGAAAATGCGAGCGTGGCCGGGGCTAGAATTTATAAAACGGGATATTATAAAATCACTGCACGAGAATGAGACACTCTTGACCGACTTTTCAACGCGCACAGTAACGGTACCTTGCAGTTAAGATGGGGATCCGTTATTGAGCAAACACACAAGACAACAAAGCTACACCTAAGCGAAAAAGCAAGCAGCGTAGAAGAAAGGAAAGCAAAGAAAAAAAAAACGCAGAATGGACTGAAGTCAACGTAACAAAGGAGACGCTTTCATAAAAATGCTAAACAAAATGCAAACTGGACAGGAGCATGAGAACAAAATAAAACGAAAGAAAGTACGAGCTGAATTGGCACCGTACAACAAGCAACAACAACAACATTGAAGAAGACAAACGCGTCTCCATTCAACATTTACGACTCCAACACAATCACCGTCGTTGCTGTGCTGCAGTTGCTGCTTCCAAATGCTTTATAGGAGCCAACTAAATAAATGCAAATAGGTTGCATCGTCATTTGAATGTTTATCAACGGAGAGACACAGAATTCTGCGGGCTGCTTTTGTCCATTGCCCACTATTTACACTAGGCTTGAATCTATTTGCTATGTTCAGTGCTGCTGCTCTATAGAACGAAGCTAAGCCTGTCGTCTGACATTTTAGCTCTGAGCAGAAACGTGGAATGGTCTTCTGAAGCCTTCAACCTCAGCGAAGCCTTCGTCACTGAGTCAACAGCTGATGCAAATCGTAGTCATATAGAAATTAACTGAGTCAAACAGTTGCAATTAACCTTCAACTTGAGCTCATTCCGTGCACGTCCACTGATCCTAGACTTACTTTTCATTTATAAGCACAATATCAACACGAGGAAGATATACTAAAGTGCATCATACAGCTAGGGTGAAATAATTTGAAGTTATCTGCATATTGAATACTTGCGATTGTCACATTTCATAATTCATATTTATATGCTATTAAAACTCATACACATTCTAAAGTGTAATATTAATTGAGATGTTAATAAACACTATTTTCTTGCTAATGTGGATTTTCAAGCTTATTGCAGAATGTTATCATACGACAAGCCAAATATTTACTAGAACAACTGAATTTCATTACACAACGAATGTTAGCAATATTTGAAAATGTGATTTTATTTTGTAGTAAGAACAAATTAAGGATGTTTTATAAAGCAAATGTAAAATCGTAAGTACTTTAGCAATACATATTTTCCATCAAATAAAAAACACTGGAACAGCTGGAAGCTTTCAGCTTCTTCTCAGTTAGGCCAAATGAAGCTTGGCTAAGGCGACAATAGGAGCGGCAGTCGGCATTTTTGGATACTCGCCAGCACTCGCAGCGATGTCCAAGTGACTGTATTTCAATGGCTGGCTCGACTCCAAACCGTGCTTATCCAGACCAGTGGATTGTATGAGGAAAGCCGCCGGCACCTACAAACGTTAAATTAATCCAATTAAAATTTCTGCAGCCGCCGTAGTTAGAAATATAATATTTACCTGGTGTCCTCTGGGTGAACGCGACGAAGGCAGATTATTGCACTGCACAATGTCTTCGCCCAACACTTTGCCACTATTGAACTCGAAGTCACCGTGGCGCAAAACGGACACCTCGAACGGCTCCCCGAATGACGTGCCAATCGTCTGCAGTTGGCGAGCATGGTCAGCCTCGCGGGCCACGCTGTTGTCCAACACAATTGAGTAACCTTCGCCAGCAGCCAAGCATGCGTGCCCAGTCAAAGTCGCCACCGTGAATAGGTGTGGGTCAGGCAGCTTCTGCTCCAGAGCGATTTCCTTCATGCGGCACAACGCATCAGCCATGCACATGCGACCTTCGGCATCGGTGTTGCCCACACGTACACGTACCCCGGCTCGCGAAGTTATTATTTCATCGGCTACGTAAGATTCCTCGCCGACGGAATTGCGTACCAGGCAGAGAGCTGCGAGGACATGCACGTCAGCGGGCTTCTGCTCGCTTACAATCTAAAGAAAGAAGCGTTTTTAAATAGATTTTAACTCAATTGAAATATAATTTAAAGCTTCAACGCACCTGCATGAAGCCGGCAACTGCAGCTGCTCCGCACTTGTCACGCGACATGCCTGCCATAACGCCACCGGCTTTGATATCAGCGCCGCCTGTGTCGTAGGTGACGCCTTTACCGACCAACATGAGTGTCTTCCTAGCCGCTTTTGGTGGGTTGTACTCCAAAAAGATGATGCGACCTTGATGACGCTTCACTTCATTCGCGGCGCGATTGACAGCAGCATAGAGTGGAAATTCCTTCTGCAAGGTATCGAGATCGCTGATCACGTTCACTTTCAGTGAGGGGAACAAGTGGCTGATGTACTCCTCAACGCGTCGTGGAGTCATACGCTCCGGGTCGCCAACACCTTAAACCATGAATGGATTTACATTTTGAAACAGACTCTATAAAGTTAAGTTATAAATTACCGATATCGCGTGCCACAAAACGTCCCGATTCCAACAGGAGAGCGTCCTTAAGGATTTCTTCTGCGTTCGGGTTGTTAATCATAACGGAAAGATTGGCTACGCGTTGGCGTTTCTCTGGCACATCCTCGCGCAGTTGGATGGGCTGCAAAGAAAATGGCAAATGCAAATGTAGAAATAGAAAATAGTCCAAGCCTGAATACGTACAACATAAAGTTCTTGGAGAGCACCCAACACGGTGCAGAGCTCAGCGTTTCTGAACTTCTTGCTTTCAGGAACGAGCAACAGTGGAGCTTTGAACCCAGCCTAAGAACACGAAAGAGAAATAATACGATTTCATTAAGAACATAAAACCAAAACGACCCCATCCTGTTCACCCACCTTGATGGCCCGCTCCAAAGACTTGGCAGCTGCCTGCTGATAGCAGCGGACATCGTGGTAGTCGGTTAACTCAGGCAGCGGCGAGTAAACGATCGGCAGATCCAGCTTGGGCGATTTGAAGCAGGAAACCACGCTATCGAATGCTTTGTCAAAAGACCGAAATTCATTGAACTGCTCTACAAGCTCAGCGGGTATCTGACGATCGATGACACAGAGAACATCACAACCGGATTTTTGAATTAACTTGGCCAACTGCACGCTGCAGGGTATCAATCTAGAGAGAGCGAGAGAGAGATAGAGAAACGCAAACAAGGAAATCATTAATAATTGTATTGAAAAAGTACAAGTTTTAAATTGATAGTCGAATTAAAGTAATTAACCTATTAAAAAAACTAATTCATTCGTTTGTTCTCCTTTCATAAAGGGATGTGACTGTTGTGGGCGACAATAAATACGGTCCAAATTAATTAAAAATGCTTGCATTCGCCAATGCCTGAGAACTTCAATTAAAAGAATTTAATTGAACTTGACTCCTTCAAGGCTAAACTACTAAAGCAATTCTTTAAAGAGACGGAAATAAAAGGCAATTAATTTGAGTAATTTTTTCAGTTTCTGAAATTGAATTTAACCCTGTTGTGATAATAACCGCAATATGTTTATTTGGGGAAGTCGTGTGTGTTTATATCTACATTTGTATGTATGTTGCTAGGTCCAAAAAAACACTTTTATCATTTTAAATATTTAAGTAATTTTACTTTGATAATGTCACCAATATTTATCATCAAATAAATTATAACAATTTTTTCGTGCTAACAAATAGCACATACATATGTACTTACGTATGTGCAAGTAAATAAATGTTATCATATTAAATGACTTCACAAAAAAAAAAAAAACGATAATAAAAATTACAATCTGTTGCTAACCAAAAAATCAAATTTCTTCACGACCTCACTTTATCTGGGATTTAATTTACTTCAAAGCTTCTAGATACGTTCATCCCATCAATTATATAAGACAGAAACTAACATCAATTATTTATTAATTGTATCCATACCGATAGAAGAAGTCATCAATTATACAATTGTCATTTGTTGTTACATATTATTTACAATAGCTTAAAAATAGTCTACGTCTATTTTATTAATTCTCGTGAACATTTCGAAATTCGACTTCGATGACTTATGAAATTATTGTTTTGCCAATATGATTTGTAATGCAATGATAATGAATCATTAAGCTCATTCCAACGGATTCGTTACTGCATTAATGTAAATGTATTCGTGCTGAAGCACTATTCAAATGTTATCGCATTTTTGTGCAACGAAAAAAAACATATAAAACCTAAGGCGGAATCAATGTGTTATTCGCTTGAGTTGTTATCAGTTTTCATTATTGAATAAATACACAAATATAAATATGTAAACGTGCATACATTATGGTAAAGCACATATGACTCATGTAACGTATAGTTTATTTCTTAATTGTTATTTATTATTATAGAAAACTATTTTGTATTTTTTTGTATTTTTTTTTTTTTCCAAATATTTAACAGTCAAGATATCTTGTCAAGTCTTTTAGTTTATTTCCATATACTACAAAGTCCTCTGTTTTGTCAACTTTTCGTTCTTTCATTTAGGAAGTGATTTAGAAGCTGAATTTTAAATATTATAAATCTAATTCCATTTCATTAATTTTTTCTTGTAGAACTAATTAAAATACAGACAGGTGTCGATGCATTGCTTCAAATTTATTGCGAAAAACACATTTTTTATACAGGGTTTTCTACAGAGACGCTTTGAAATTAGATAAGAAACTTGTTGGCAATAATAAAAACAAGAGTAATATTCACAAATTTTATCGTTTTGATAAACACACATACATGTGATACTAATAATATTTATATTAGTTTACTTTATTTTATATATCCATACATATAAGAATATAGCATGCATCCTCAAAATATTTCAAAACTTTTCAACAACATTTAGTCACAGAAATGATGTTTTCTTATGAAAATGTGAAACGATTTATATATTTTTTTATTATAATATCCTCACGGCACACGTTAACCTACATTAATAATCATTGGGGTTAACCGTTATTAAATTATAGACAATGTTGTAGAGAACATAAACCAAATATTATTGGAGTTATTAAAAATCCGGACATAACAGGAATTACCGAAGAAATGGCCAATTAGAAATTTCAGACACTTTTTCCGACTTTTACGATGTTTTGCATTGAGGAAAAAAAAGGATTGCCCAATGGGAAAAAGGATAACACTTCTGATCATTTTATAAGATGTTATTTACACTTTATATAATGTATGACAGCATTTGCATGAATTTTTGATATTTTGGGATCCCAAAATCTTTAGCACGAAGTTTTATTTTAAATGGAAAATCGTAAAAAAACCAGTTTAGAAAGGCAACGAAATCATAATAAAACAAGGAGTTTAGCAGCTACCAAAAAAAAAAGACGCGAAACGATAAATTACCTTACAAACAACAAAGCACAACAAGAGACCATGTTTAAAAGTTAATAAAAATTTCAATATGTAAATTAAAGCTACTAAATTATTAAATGCAAAGTATTCTGAAAGAACTTACTTGTCTAGCCCCATCTCAACGCCTTAACTCCTTGATAGCACACTTTTGATTGAATATCGGCTTTTTACTTATGTAGCAGAGTAGCTTGTTAGCAGTTTGAAAAAACCTCAAAGCGTTGCCATCGTATTGCAATTATCGTCCGTTTTCTTGCTAACTATGGCAACTCAAAAGTATCACACATTTCACTCATTTGGAAAAAATGACTAGAAAAAATGACTAGAAAAAATGAGGCAAATACCTAGCTTTTTTCTTTTAGGAATATCTGATGCAGACTATAGACTGATCCAAAATCTTTATTTTATTCCCATTCGCTCCTCATTCATCACGAATGAGATTTTCCTGGGAAATCTGCCTCACCCAACGCAAATCACGCATTTACACCGCATTTTTACATTAGTTTGACAGAAATATAAGATTGAACTTGTGGAAAACTTTACTAAAAACCTAATTACCAATTGTATTTAGCTTTTTAATTTTTGTGTGCGGTTGCTCAATTTTTTTTAACAGCTGATTGGAAATATTTTCGTTCCATTTTCACTGTTTCGTTTTATAGATTAAACTCATCCATGTCGCATGGCAGCCGGCGAATGTGTCAAAATTACATTGGCTCTTATGGAGATTGAGAAAAAAGTAGCATTTCCAGTTTACGACACGCTACTGCTGGCTGCCAGCTGTCGATCTATTTCTAATTTTTCTCTAAGAATTTCTATACCGGCAACAAACTGATTCAAAATATTGTTCTTTCTCACATTTTGTTCGCATTTCTCAAAATGCATTGAATTTGATCAGTCAATCGATTGAATGCGTGATTTTTTTTAGAAAAATTTTAAATTTAAAGATGTACATTTCAATATTACATTATTTTCATTTAAAGACCATATTACAACACCATTAACAAGAAAAAAAATACGACGCAATGAAAAGTTATTTAAAACGCCAAGAATTCCTTCAAAACTGTTCGGGTGGACTTATGGTGGTAATCGAATCTGTGTTAGTAGTATCTGAGTGTATTTGTTAATATACAAGTTCACAAAATAAACAAAACTTAATTCTAGTTATTAAAAAAAAATTTTATGTGTCTATAAAAATATAAATCAAAATGCATATCGCCATAGCATTATTGCTCTAAAACTAAGCAATTCTATCTAACTAGTGTCCATTTATATTCTTCTTGATTTCGTCTATTATATTAGGCAACTGCTTTGTATCAAGGATCAAGACTTTACGATATGGTGTAAGCGTTGCATCTCCCTCTAACCAATTGCCAGACATGCCAGAATCGCATTCTCCAATTACTGAAAACTCAAACGAAGCTACTGCGTTCTCTGCAAATATCTCCTCCTCGGCATTACTGTAGGTATCCTCGGCTGGTTTGCCTTTACGCGCTTCCTTGCGATACAATTTTACAATCATCAGTAAATGAACAAAATCGAAATGAAGCTTTTTTTCCTTCGCTGTCTCAATCTCAGAGTACAGATTTTCCAGCAGCGGCACCGAAATTTTTGTTGGAATGTTAATGAAACGTTCATTAATTAGGATGCCTACGGCGCGAGATTCGTTTCCGAGTACATCTCGAAAATGAGTAAGAACGGCATCGGTGGCGTGTTTTTCAGCACGTTGTATAATGTAAGCTCGCAACTGCTCTATACACTGCTTATCTTTCTTGGCTGATATGTTTATCACAGTAGTTATGCCAAAAATTGTGCCATCTTCGCACATGTCGTCCGAATCACTATCGGCATCTGACACGCACTGGCAGATGACGCTACCAACATAGTTTTGTCCTGTATAATAAAAAAACGTCTATTATTTCATAATACTTTCAAATTACTTTCTGGTTAGTTACCAATAATGAGGCCTGCTAGGTCCATGCAGTTAATTTGTGCCTTCAGAAAAAGTCGCGTCAGCAGTTGAGAAATGCCATGACAATCAGGATCTATTGGGCTGCGACCCTCAAAGTCAACTTGTATCTCCTAAAATTTTAGGATTTATATGCCATGCGTTTTTTTCTTTAAGCTTGATTAGCTTACTTCGTTTCCAGTGTAGGCTTCAGGGTTTGGTCCGTCATCCTCGTTAGAATCACTGGATGACTCACTTTCGTCACAATCTTCTTCTGAGGGTTTTAGGTTTCTCCGCTTGTTCGCCGACATTGATAAATTCGCAATTTAATTATTAATATTCAAATATATGTTTGTTTAAAAGCACGCTTTTTTTTGGACAGCTGTTTTGAGATACTTTGTTTGACGTAAAATCTAGACGTCATATTTTTTCATTTTAATTTATAAACACAGGGTTGTAAGCTGTTGTGTTTTAATGAAGAAAGACAGAATGCATGCATATTAGTAAATGCAACTTTATTATGAAGGTATTGGGCACCAAATCTTCAAACTTCAACAGCCCATAACTTCTAAATTACGTAATTTTTTTTGGTATTCTTTGGGAAGACATTTTGGTAAGAACAACTTTCTGCTCTATGTTCTTCAGACACCAAATTTTACTAACAATTTCATTTTAATACCTCTTGCACGGTTGTATCGGCACCATTGTTTAAACACTAACGCGAGTGTACTGTAATTATTACTACATAATTTTGACAATCAATTCATTTTATTTGAAAATGATATTTGCGTTTTCTCTTAAATGAAGACATTATAAAAACATCAGTCACTCGGAAAATGCACACAGATCTTTCACCTCACCTACATACTCCTGAGTGTAATAAAATCATTGAGGAATTGCAAAGCTGCCACGAAAATGTAAGTTGATGTAATCAAAGGTTCTGTAACCTTAAAACGGTCTCTTGCCCACAGAATACATTTGGAAAATTTATTGGAGTCTGCAACTCGATCGACGCCAATTTAGTGAAGTGTCTAAAAGGTGAACGCATAGCCAGAGCAACTGCTAATCGGTTGAAGTCAGCTGAACGTAATGAGCGAATACGACAGCGTGTAAGCGAAAGACAGCAGGAAAGGCAGTAACCAATAATTTAAGCACTAAATTTTAAAATGAATACCACAGTTGATCCACTAGAGCCATTCTACTTTAAGCACGAGCCAGAGATAATTTGCGGGCAGGCGATCACACCTATTACGGATGAATATGTGTCCAATAATCCATCCATGGTGGACAGATTCTTCACTCGTTACTACTACCTCAAAGAAGGTGCTGAACCTTACAAGGTGCTATTTCACTCTAATCGCATCTGCTTGATTTGTCTGGCTCCCGAACATCCAGCTATAAGCGCAGGCATCAAAGCTATCAACTTTGACATTGGCAACGTAGACCGCAGTAAGAATGTAGTTAAGGGAAAGAAGAAAAAAGGCGGTATGATATTATCACCGGAGACGACACTAGCTGAACTGATTGATTGCAATGACAAGACGTATAAAATTCCTGCATGCTTGCGTGGCAAACTAGTGGAAATAAATGCTGCTGTAATTGAGGATTGTAAACATGTGTCTAGTCCGATTGAGGGTGAAGGCTATATAGCGATTATACAATTTAGTTTGGGAATTTGTGATCTAGTAAAAGCTAGCTTGCTTACACAGGATGACTACAGCAAGAAGTTGCAAACGAAAGCTTTAAGTGACGAAGTAGTTGATGATAATTCACAAATCTAACATCTTTCGCTGAAGAACAACTTTCTTTGTTAAGTAAATGCATTTAAACACATTTACACTGGACACACCTACGCTTTTTCATTCAGTACGTTTCATATAAAAAGGGAAACTTTAATAGTTTTGTTACTTGGAGTTAATTTGTTAAGTATCTCTTATATAATGCGGAAATTAATAAATTAATTAAAATCCTTTTTATGAAATTGAGTTTCATTTACACGTCGCCAAAGTCGTTATTTCTTGAACTACAACTAATGAAGGAGATAAATTGGATCCAGTTGAAGCGATTGCTGATATGCACGTAGCTCTCAAACGAAAATTGCTGTGTCACACTCGTATTAATCGTATCTAATAAGCTTAGGAATGAAAACAACCCTAACCTCTGCTCATGTCGATGAAAGATGGCGAAGCAACAAACTTGCTCTGCAAATTCTCGACAGGATAGGAAACAGCACACCCGCATCTTGCTGCAACAGCCACGGATATATCCCATCGGGTCCAGGGCATTTTCTATATGTTCAAATTAACGTTAATCCTTTATTCGACTAAACATTTTTATCGCAGATGGCGCCGTGTTACTATTCAAAAGCGTTGCTTTTGACAGTCAATTGATTTTATTTGAAAATTATATTTGGATTATATGAAAACATTATAAAAACCTCAGACGCCTATCCGAATATGGACACAGACCTTTCAGCGTACCCACATATTCCTGACTGTAATGGAATAATTAAGGAATTGCAGAGCTGCCACGAAAACGTAAGTTTGATGTAATCAAGGATTGTGCAACTACCACAAAGTCCCTTTCTCCCAGAATCCTTTTGGAAAATTTTTTGGATTCTGCAACTCAATCAGCAGAAACCTAGCAAAGTGCCAACATGATGAACACGTAGCTAAAGCAACTGCAAATCGATTGAAGTCAGCTGAACGTAATGAGCGAATACGACAACGTGTAATCGAAAGGCAGCAGGAAAAGCAGTAACCAATAATTTAAGCACTACATTATACAATGAACACCACAATTGATCCACTGGAGGCATTCTCTTTTAAGTACGAATCAAAGCGATTACGGATGAATTTGTTTGAAACTATCCTTCCATTGTAGAGCCATTCTTATTGCTATAGGAAACATTAGCTCAGCAGATTGTTGTCGTCTAGTCCGATAGGGATTCATGACGATTATGCAACTTCGGTTGAGATATAGAAAAAGCTATTGAATACAACAAGAAACTGCAAAGTAGCTTTAAGTGATGAAAAATATAATAATAATAATAAATTAATAATATAATAACTAGTTTAATGCATTTAAATGCATTTTTCTAATAATAGAAACATAGAAAATAATTTAATACATAGTTTTGTTACTTGGAGCTCTGTTAAATTAATAAATTCTTTTATTTATTATTAAATTCAATTAATGAGCAAATTAATAAATTAATTATAATCCTTATAAATTTATAAATAATTTTTTTTACTTTTAATTTATTTTATCTTTTAAAAATGATGATAATTTTATCATAGTTGACATTGCGTTTTCCTTCATAAATTTGTATCATTTGACTACTCCACGCTTAAATGACAATAAAAAAAATTTGATTTGAAAATAATTGGACGTTCTTATATATTGCATTGTACAAACTGCAGCTGGCATGCGGAAGATGCAAAGAGATCTTTCACCTCCACCAGAAATTCCTGACTGTTATAGAATAGCTAAGGAATTGGTAACTTGTCTTGAGAGTGTAAGTTTGTTGTAATTAAAGATTGTAGCTCTACAAGTAAACATTTGCTCTTAGAATCCATTTAAAAAATTTATTGGAGCCTGCAACTCGATCGAGGGCAATTTAGTAAAGTGTCGCCAGGACGAATACCTGGCCAAAGCAGCTGCTAACCGATTGAAGTCAGCTGAACGGCTTGAAAGGAAGCGAGTGTATATAAACATAGAGAAAAATAGGTATGTACATATGTATATCCGGGAAGAATAGTAAACTCGAATTTAAGCTCACATAAGGAAATGAATACTGAAAGTGATGCACTGGATATATTTAATTTAAAGGACGAGCCAGAGGTGATTTACGAGAGGCAATCAAACCCATTATAGATGAATTTATCTCGAACTATTCTCCCATGGTGCACAGATATTGCATTCGTTATAATTACCTTAAATGCACATCATTCGATGTGTAAGAAGATTTTCTTATATATATTTTCTTATATACGAAACAGAAAGAAGTCAGTTGAAAAATAAATAAAAATAATGGAAAATAAGGTTGTCTTTTTTAATTATTTATTTCTTATCGCTTGAAAATTGTTCTAATACATACATAATAACAACTTTGATAAATTTTAAATGTTGACAATTTAATTACAAAGAATTTTTCTAGTTATTTGTTTGCATGTGCACTTTATGCTTATAGTCTAAATGATTGGGTTTCACATATACAATTTATTTAAAGGTTTACTATAAATTGTATTCGTATAAAAATAACATAAAACAAAAATGATTTCGCATTTCTATTAAAAAGGAGTAAACATTTTTAAACGAAAACAAATATAAATCATTGCGTGAATCTTTTATAAAACAATATAAATGCTTGCAATAATAAATATGTGTGTATGGAACGAAAAATGACGATTATCAATTTAAAAAAGTAAATAAAACAAATTTCGAAAATCGTTGAGGATTTGAGATGTTCGAGTAAATCTTTTTAACGTCAACGACTTTTATCTGCATCATAATTATCGACCTAATCTTTTCATAATATTTAAAGATTTTCATTTTAAATTTGGTGCGGTTAAAAAATCGGGTGGTATTCAAAAGTGCTCTTTTTAGTAAAATTTTATTTACTTTTATACTATTAATTACTAAAATTATAATTTGTTCTGTAGCTATTGAATATAGGAGCTGCTTTCTTCTTCTGTTTTATTTCTTTGTTTCTAATTTTGTTCTATGTGCTCCCTCTCTCTCTCTCTCTCTCTCCCCTCTCTCTCTCTCTCACACCCTCTCACCCTCTCTCACCCTCTCTCCCTCTCTCACCCTCTCTCTATTTTCACTTTCTGTACTCTTGATTGTTTAATTAGTCTGTGTGTCATGTCCACTAGCTTCCCTCTCTTTCTCGACCGAAATACAAAAGAACTTTTGAAGTGTTGTTCTCTTTCACTCAACTCAACTTTTATTTTTCTGTCCCTGTGAATGCGTGCTTCCACCTGCTGCAGTGGCACCCTGCTCATCCACAGCAGTCAAGGCTGCTTCGGCCATTTTCTTATATTTGCCAGCCAACTCGGGTAAATCGTAAGCAATGGCCACATCTAGTTTGGAAATGGGACAGCCGCGGAAGTAGGTGCATGTGTCGGACAACTTTTTGAATTCGTATAGCTGATTCAGACGGAAGAAGTCGCGGTAAACGTCGGGATCGGGGAGATCATAACGCGAGATGTTCGTAAGGGTCGACAAGCCCTCGTAAATATGGTAGTTTTCTGGGTGAGTGATGATGTTTTCGGCGATGCGTTTCTTGTTGCCGAAGAGAGTCTTGTGGTTGTAGAAGGTGTTGAGGTAGCAGTCCACCATTTTGGCATGATTCCGCACACGAACCTAATAGCAAACTGGAGTCATTAAAGATCTTGGAAATGGCAATGGACTACTTACAGCAAATCGACGCGCACTAGCAATTTTGTGTTCGATTCTTTTATCGACTGCGGTTCTGAGATCTCGCAAAAAAGCCCGTTCCTGTGCCATCAATAATCGTGCTGGAGATCCGGGCTGATAGGGATGTGACCACAGCGAGGCCGTATAGACCAGCGGCGGCTGAGCCGAAGACATCAACGGCGAAATGTTCCAGATTAAAGCACTCTGCACTCGCAACAGCTCTTCCGGTTTCACGGTGTCGGCTTTGTTTAGCAGAATGCGTGTCTGGTATTCGCGTCCCTTCAACTGATCGAGAATAGCTTCAGTCTCAGGTCCAACATCCAATTTGGCGGGATCGTAGACGAGGAAAATAATGTCCGCACGATCGATAAACCACTGACACGCATCATTAAAGGGAAAGAGACGCGAGACTTGTTTGCGGACCTCCAAGATACCGGGAATTTCAACGATGTTGACCTGATGCCAAATAGAAGAAATTTATTAAATGCACTAAAAATATTTGTCTGCATCTAAACTAAAGTAATCAATAGGTCAACACTAATTACTTGAAACTAACTTAAAGTAGAGAATATAGAATGTTGAATCTCGTATAACGGAGGGTAAAATTCATCCATTAGCTAAAAATCTCTGGTCATCTCAATAGGATTGATGAATTGAGATTAATAATTGAGTAGCAGGTGTAAAAATGGGAGTTCATCGCTGATGACAGCGTGAAAGATGGCTGACCTCAAAAATTTGTTAATAACTCTGGCGCGTCTCGTCATTTGGCACCACGCTTTGACGCCAAATGATTTGTTTTCGGAATCAACACTTCTTCGGGTTTTGTACCGCGCCTGGCAATTTGTAGTTGCAATATTTCAACAAGAATGTGTGTAGTTATTGCACTGTATACAACCAAAGGCTATTTTATTTATAGTTCAATTAAAATATGTGAAGCCAATTTTCACAACGATGTGAAAAATTCGATTTGCAGAAACGTTCCAATACAGATCTGTTGGGTGACGTAAAAAACTGAATGATTTAGATTGCCAAAGTGTCTCTGCTCAGAGAAGGTCGACATTTGTCATTGTGCAAATTTAGTTGTGTTTCTTCTGACGCAAACGTAAGAAGACTTCTTTTTTAATTTGACTCACCTTCTCAAGTAGCTTGCTTCGCATTTTCAGGCCACGCAAACGATCCTCGAGACCTTGACCGAATTTTTGCAACCCTGAAAATGTGTAGTCCGCAGCCAATTGAGTACCGTCCAAGACTTCGGTCTCATTGCCCCACATCAGGATGTTGAAGTAGGCTGGCGAGGGTTCGGCTCCTAGTGAAGGAAATGGGAATGCGTCATAAGAAACTTCATGAAATGAATTTCCCATGCTTCTTTATTTCAGTAAACTTACCAGTTCGCAAAGAGTTTGCTGTATACTCATTTCCCGTTAAATAATTGATGATCGACGATTTGCCGCCAGACCACGGACCCATAAATAGAACCAGAGGCTTGGAAAATATTTCCGGGTCGCTAAAGTGCCGATTGCTCAAATCGCGATATTTGTAGAGGGTCTCTAAAGGCTTGATGGCGTTCTCGTAAATGCGTTTAATGTCGCGCAATATTATCTCAGCCACTCGATTGACAGCATTCTCTTTGGCGTTGAACTCCTCATCCAACTGCAGAAGCTCGGTGATGTGCTGACGATTGCGGAGAACCTCGGGTATTTCACCTTCCTTGAAGAGAAATATTAGTTAGAATAGAGAATTAATGAAGGTAAAAGTACTCTAAAAGCTAGTAAGTCACTAACCCATAATAACTCATCCTCTGGTTTGGTTTCCTCTTCGTCTTCCTCAACTTCTTCCTGTTCCACTTCTGGTTTTTTACTGTCTTCATCGTCCTCGTTCGGTATGCCGTCGCCGTCTTTATCGCTGTCCTGGTCGTTCGGAATGCCATCGCCATCGATGTCATCGTCTTCGTGGTCTGGTATACCGTCGCCGTCTCTGTCACTGTCTTCATGGTCTGGTATACCATCGCCATCCATGTCCCCTTCTGTGCCCACTGAGTCATCAGCTACTTCTGTTTCCGATCCTTCCTGGAGCTCCGCGTCCGTACTTCGATCTTCAGCTACATCTTCTTTCTCCACTTCTTTCTCCACTTCTTTTTCTTCTTCTGCCATATCAAGAGCTGCATCTACATCACGTTTCACTCGTTTCGGCAGTTCTTCCTCTTCTTCCTGTGATGCATTGGAATCTTTCGCTTCTTTCTCCTCCATCACTTCCTCGGTTTCTGATGTACTCTGTAATTTCACATCATCCTCCTTGGTCTGGTCATCGCCATTATCCATGTCCCCCTTTTCATCAATCGCCCCGCTGTCGACACTTTCATCGGTTGTGCCCTCAACAGCATCGGCAGCGCCATTGGCATCGAAATCATCGTCGTGTTCGTTAGCAATACCATCACCATCTACGTCATCATCCTCATGATTCGGTATACCATCCCCATCTAAGTCCTCGTCTTCAGCATTTGGGACTCCATCACCATCGATATCGTTGTCCTCTGTATTTGGGATTCCATCGCCGTCAATATCATCGTCTTGCTCATTCGGTACTCCGTCTCCATCGATGTCATCATCTTTATCATTTGGTATACCATCACCATCGATGTCATCATCCTCTTCATTGGGAATGCCATCACCGTCAATATCAGTATCTTGGTCATTTGGTATGCCATCCCCATCAATGTCATCATCCTGATCATTTGGCACTCCATCGCCGTCGATGTCCTCATCCTCATTGTTTGGCACACCATCGCCATCGATGTCTTCATCGTCGGCATTAGGAATGCCATCGCCATCGATGTCGTTGTCCTCGCTGTTTGGAATGCCATCACCATCGATGTCATTATCCTCACTGTTGGGTATTCCGTCGCCGTCAATGTCCTCATCTTCTGCGTTCGGAATACCGTCCCCATCGATGTCGTCATCTTCGATGTTCGGTATGCCATCGCCATCGATGTCATCATCCTCACTATTAGGTATTCCATCGCCGTCCATGTCATCGTCCTGTGCATTGGGTATGCCGTCGCCATCAAAGTCGTCATCCTCTGCATTCGGTATACCGTCGCCATCAAAATCTCGGTCGTTTACGTTTGAGACGCCATCGCCGTCCATGTCGGAATCCTCAGTATTCAATATGACATCGCCGTCGAAGTCAGCATCATTTATGTTCAAAATCCCATCACCATCCATGTCCTCGTCCTGCTCGTTCGGTATCACATCACCATCAATGTCACTATCCAGCTCGTTGGGAATACCGTCGCCGTCGGTATCGACGATTGGTTCCTTCGATGACTCCTGCGAAGCATCACCCGCATCTTCTTCATCTTCAACAGCTGCAGGTTGATCTTGCTGTAGCTCTTCGTCGACGGCGTTTTCATTAGCGTCGTTGCCTGTGTCGGGTTCATTATTCGTTGTGTCCTCACCGGAAGTAGTTTCTGCATTAAGGACACTTTCTTCTAAGGTAGTTTATTAGACGGGAAAGAATAGAAATTAATAACATTTTGTTTTGAATAGTCTGATAAATTAGCATGAGATTTTTTTTTTTTTTTGGTGCTAACAGAGTGTTGTATTCCACTATATCAATATAAGAGGGAATGAATTGTGTATTATGTTTCCGCTTCACAAATATGTAACAAAAAGTTTCAATGAGCAGACAAGACTTTTACTGATGGCCTAATGACATGACAATGACATTTCAAGACTGTGAAATTTTCATAACATTTTCGAAATGTTTGTCTTAAGTATGTATTTGGATGGGTTCCAAAGTATTAAAAAAAAATATTCAATGAAGAGCTGGATGCTATTTTTTCTGTTAAAGTTTTGGTAAATTAGTGAAATATTTAATTGGCTCCTAGCATATGTAGTCGAAAACAAGTAAAAAGTGCTACTTGTTTGTTCAGAATAATATTTTTCTACATATATCATAACTTTGGGGTTGTTAACTGACCATTTTCATTCGGTTCGCCGGTTTTGAGTTCGCTGATAGCCTTTTCAATGTATGGACGACATTCGGATTCAGTGGGGCCAACATCGGAACCGCTACTAGCCAAAACATCTACAAACAAACAAACATATTTGTACTAATTTTTTTGAGTGTTTACTCTTGTTAATTATTGTTCCTAAATATTTATATTTTATTAATTATTTATCCACAAATTTCACTGCCAACTGAAATGGTTGAAAATCTCAGGAATATTAAAATATTTAAAAAGATTTATGAAATATTATTCAAGGTTTAAAATAAATACTAATAAAACTTTTTTCTTCTGCACTACATTTAATTTTATGTGCTTTCTTTTTCACGATTGTTTTCCTTGTATTTTAACTGATTGTTTGATTTATATGAATGATGTTTTTATTTTATACTTTTAAGCAGCTCTACTCTTTTTTTCTTATTTTCTTTTAAGTCTGCGAATATATTTGCAGCAAATACTAAAACAAAGTTGGCTTTTTGCCCATTCTTCCCACATTTTCGCCTTGTCTTTGTCATTTTTTTCTTATTAAATATTTATTTTAATTTCTTTTGTTGTTTATGACATTTTTTCACTCACATTTATATATTTATAAAATTCGTTTTCGAAAAAAGCAACCAGAGAAATTCTCATTGAATGTTTAGTTGAAGTTTTTAGATTTTTTCTTTGCCTCTGAAGAGTTTTTGAGCCTAAAGAAATTTTATAAAAATTAAAACTGACAATTGTTGTGCTTTCATTTGTTTTAAAATTTAAAATTTCTTTATGTACATTTTTACTTTGCTCTTCCCTTTTAGTGGATTCTTCGTTTCACTCAATAAAAGCCTCAGAGAATTTAATTCTCAACGTTAAATCAACGATTCTTTTGCTTCTGACTCTTCGCTTTTTTGCAATTGTTGATCTCTTTTATTAATTGATATTTTAAAAAAGATTTCGCAAAAAATTGCATAATAATAATTTCACAAATATTGGCTGAGGGCTGGCGAAACTATAATTGGCTGCTCGTTTCACTGCAGATTAATTTTTATATTATCCTAAATAATGCACTCAAAGTGGAAATGAAAGTAAATATTCGTGGAATTAATTTTATTTTTCGAAATTTACTTTATTTGGAATTTTATTTTATAGTTCACGTACATTTTCTATTAAAGATTTTTTCTTAAGTTTTACTTGGATTTTTTATTAAATTTTTATTTAAGCAAAACATTCATTCTTCAAGGCGACGAATTCAATGTTTAAAGAAATTACGGAATATTTTCGATTTGAAGAGTTTTCTATAATCTACTTTTTCTTGGCTTTTTTACTGTGTAGATGCCATTTTTTCTAATACTCACGCAACCGCAGTTGGCAGCAAAATTTATTAATAATTCACATTCGTATTTATAAACGTATTTAACATTTTTTCCTCTTTTATTTCTGTGCTTTTTATTCTATATGTAGATTTTCGAATATTTTTAATAATTCATAATTAAAACCAAACAAAGCTCAACTTTGTTAAAATTATATTTATTTATTTATTGATGATTTTACTTGCTCTTATTTTTAATCTTATTCTTTGATTAAATTTTAAATTGATGATTTGTAGTTCTTTATATAATTTTGGGTGGGAAATTTGACCCAGTGTGACACATACCATTACAGCCAACGGCGAGTAGCGTCAGTCCCAAGAAGACCCAAAAGCTTAAACGCCCCATCACGCCGCAAGCTCCGTTCAGCTGCTTCGAGCTCAAAGATTGCTGCGTGGACGTCCGATGCGCGGATACGTCTTAAGTCAGTTTGTGTGTGTGTGCCGACGTCAATACCACATCCACTGCATAAACTTCAAAGTTGTTGCTTCAAGTGTTAATATAGTTGAACAACAATAGCAACAACAACAAAACCGAATTCAATCTTTTATTATCTGCATTGAAAAGAATTTTCTCTTTTAAATTTCGCTGGGAAATGCACTGTAAAGAGTTACGTTATAATAAATTAAAATTAAAAAATTGAATTCTCAACGAAAAAAGAGATTTACAAAAAAGAAAAAAAATTAGGAAAACGAAAAAGAAGGTAAAAAATTGAAAAAATAAAAATTAAATAGCACAGATTGTAGCGTTAATAGAAGAATAAAGGAACAGATTCCGATTAAAACACAGAAAAAGAGTTAAAGTTTAAAAAATTCGTCCCTTCAATCGCGACGTTAGTTTTTGAATAAATTTTTTATAAACGAACACGAAATAGTAATAATTAATAATATTAAAAATAATATTATTTGTCGATACAGCTTATATAATTTTATTCGCTCGGAAAATATCTTTCATTAACTTTTTTATTTTTAGCATTTTAGCTTCTTTGATATTCTATTTTTAATATTAAATATTTCTTCAGTAATCCTGCACTTTGGGTAATCCTCTGGTCCCGCAGTGCTCAATCACTGATGAGAACTTAATTGTTATCATTATTATTATTAGATAACAGTAATATTCTTTTTTAAGCTTGCTATTTAAAATATTTGCTTTTAAAATTATTTTCACTTAAGGAACCACAACGATTACGATATATCTATTATACGAGTCGATCTCTCCCGGTCCAAAACCAATTCGTAACACAGCCAACGAATTTGAAAATTTTACCTTGTGACCGCGAAAAATTTTCGAATTTTCATGCCAGACGAAAATGAATAAGTTTTCATAGTTTGAAGAAGAGTCGGCTTCTTTTTCTTTCTGTCTTCTCACTCAGATTGTTTGAGTAAAATCTTAAGAATGAGTAGAACACTCAATAGTCACTTTAACTAGGTTAGAATAGAATTTTGATGTTCTGCGTGTTGTTGTCGTTGTTGTTGAAGTGGGGACTGTCATCTCGTCATTTGTTGTGAGCGCAAGTGCAAATATCTCTAAGGAATGTATTCCACATAATTTGCTGTTGATAGCAAAGAAAGGGAAGCTATAATAGAAGCCTTCCTGAAAGCCGCTTCAAAACCTTTGCAATAACCTTCCTTAGGTTAAAAGTTTAACTTCCTTAAGGTTTTCCAATAATTTTGTGTTTCGATATAGATTCTTCGTTTCCTTTTTATAGCTACTGTTAAAGGTTAAATATTCTGTTTAACAACAATCTTATATCTGCTGTAATCACTATCTAAACATAGCTAAAAAACCGCTTACAGAACTGCCACCGCCACAGCAAGAACCACAACGGCACCAACTCATGTTGCTACAAATTTAATTATAGAAATTTGAATTTATTCTCTCGCAGATTCTCTCGTCAATTTGTCTCATATGATTTCGAATCTGCATGGTTTTTGGCCTCAAAACCTACGTAAAAAACTTGCGTAGAACAGAAAAAAATTAAGCAATTTTAATAAGAAACAAATTCAAATAATTAGAAGGTTTTTCAAAAAAAACAAGAAAAGAAGATTTTCAATGATTTACAAAAATTATTGTATAATTATTTTGGTACGAACAATTAAATATGTACGTATTAATATTTGTAAATGAATTTATATCAATCAGGCGCTGTTATAAAATATTTAATTTCTTCATATTTTACTCACTCGAAGCGACAGCTGTTGCTGCTGCTGTTGTGCCAAACGTTGCAGCTTATTAAATCCAACAGCAGACAAGTGAAAGCAACAATTGCAAAAAGCCAAGGAAATGTGTATGGTTGAAAATTATAAATAATGAATAATATATGCTTTATAAAATTATGCATAACAATAAAAAGAAAGGTGATAAATCTGAAATAATTCTTAAATTTTTCACTTTATGATTTTAATTTATTTAGTTGTCAATATAAGTAGATATAAGTAGAACAGTTTATTACCTTTCAATAAATATATATATTTTTTAGCATGAAACTTACGTCTTTGATTGAAAGTTATTTAAAATAAATAATTCATATTTTTATTATCATATTTTATTACTATAGTATACGAAATAATTAAAATTAAAAGCTGAACGGAAAGATATTTTTATTAATTTTTCACTTGTTATTATGCATTTTTCCACTTTGTTATTATGCATTTTTCCAAAACTAAATTAAATTCAAAATCCTAAAGCTACTTCGTTTGATTGTCCTTCTTCTTCTGCTTCTGTTTGTAGCATTTGTAACGGTCGCTATTTTCGATCCAATCGCAGACGTTGAGGACCGTATGAAAGGCGGTTCCTTCCTTGCACTCGAACTCCACTGGTTTGCCATGGACGCAACGAAAGTACTGAAACATCGAAAGGAACACCAGTGAATATATGAACCACAAAAAAAGATATAAACTACAAATTTTATAGTATAAAAGTCATGCAACATGTAATATGCAAAACGTCTCTAAAATTTTAAGACTTTAACCTTTCTGCAGTCCGAATGTGGTACAAAGTCTTTCTGACTGCAATCGATTTGATTGACATCGAAGACGGTGGACGCGGTGGGCGGAATCAGTTCTGGTTCAACGACTGTGGAAGGTTCACTTTGCCCCGGCTTAAAAGACGGCGCCGCTGTAGTTGTTGGAGCCGGTTTTGGTTTCTTTGCCGGTTTCTTTGCAGGTTTCTAATAATATAAATGAAATAAATTTGCTTTTAGCAATTAAACAATAATTTAGAAGAATCAGTGCTTTTCTCAAAAGAGTCTGTGCTGTTTAAACATTTTCGATTCTGATCTTTTCACACTTCTAGTTGCTTAACAAGCATCAATGTCAAAGTTAATGTCAATGTCAGTGTGACCAAGGTTATTGAACTAACTAAATAAATAGTTGCAGATTCACTGATTTATTATCTATTTAACATTATTGCAATTGATTTCGCTATACTAACACTACATCTTGTAATTCTATCAAATTTTTTCAAAGATTCTTTTTTGCTGGTATTTTTATTGACATTTATTTTGTTGTTGCGGTAGGCGGTAAAATTTGCTGTCTTCTCGATTATTTTTCTTCTTCAGCAGTCTATTTTTAATCAAGCTGATTTTAGAGAATACAGGGCAACTAAATATAAACACATTAATACATATTTATATGTATGTCTATTGTACACTTTGCATTGCGATCGGCGGGGTTTCTTGTCTCTTGGCGCAAAGAAAGCTCTCAAGAGATTGTTGCGGAATACAAATTAGACGTGAGTGAAACACAAAAATACATAATATCACTGTGCCTTTTTATTGTAGTCTCAATAAAGTACTTACAACACTCAGGTCGCATCCTTATTGAATCATAAAATTTGGTTTAATGTGTACTTAACTTGAATGCAAAGGAGATTAAAGTTTGATTTACGTTCAAGTAGAAATATTAAGGAAAAATTATGGTCTATCCGATCATTTATTGTTTGAATGTCGGAAGTCGATTTGCAGTTTCTTTATGCGCCTAAACATTATTATGATCCGCAATATCGTGATAGGAAAGACTCGTTTAGAAAGTATGTTTTTATAGGCGGCTGATATCAGTCAGGAAATTATTTATATTTACTTTGAACTCTAAGAAATCCTTATTTTCCGTCTATATATTTATTAACCTTTTGCTCACCTTTGTAGTAAGTCTCTTCGTTGTGGTTGTGATCGGTCCCTCAGTTGCCGCTGTGGCTTGCGGTGTGGCTGTTGCTGGTGATTTTGTTGATTGTGGTTTTAGTACTACGTTGGCCTCATCCGGATTCGGTGGAGTTGATGGCGGTTTTGACCAATCCGGCTGCGAAACACGCAAAATAATTTAGAAAATATTAGAACTATGCTTCGGCTTCCCCTCCCCGTTTATTCTACTTACCCTCGGTGTGGGTAATCTTGTCGGCTTTGGTACATCGTAGTTGTGCATATTCTTGTAAAGAATTCTCATCAACGAATTCTCAGAGCCGCACATTCCACGAAAATCGTCCATGTCGATGGCCCATGTCATCGCACCCGCGTAACCTTTCTCTTTAATGAAGTCCATCTTTAGCTGTATCGAAGCTTCGTCCTCGTAGCCCACCCATTGCGTGTCCTTGTAGGTGTACGGCACCATTCCCATGTCATCCCATTTCACCGTCCACCCATTCGATGGATCCTGAATTTCACTGCAGATTTCGTAGTAGGCCAAGAAACCACTTGCGTTGGTGTACGGGCCGGGAGAACCACCGCCCGCCTCCTTATCAATATAGGTGCCCATGTTATAGTTCTTGTTCGATTTGTTAAGCGTGTAAGTGCGACCATAAAATGGGACACCGACGACCAGTTTGTTGGCTGGGCATCCCATTTCCTCCCACAGAGCCAGGCCGTCGTTCTAAAAGAGATGATACCCTTCTTCTGACCAAGGTAATAATTATTAATCGCAGAAACATACCACATTCAGTTTCTCGTAAGCGTACTGGTCGTGTTTTCGCTTGTAAAGTGGGCTGTGGACGTCGGCGAAACCAGCCCAGTTACCACGGAGGTCATAAGTCATTGCGTGTATTGCATCGAGAGCTCTACAACGAAACACAGTGTTATTTCGACTAAATTTTGTAGTTGCTGTTGGGACTTTTCTCTCACTCGCACAACTCCGGCACGTGGTATCCCTCCTGAAGCCTGAATCTGGCCACTGGCACTGCCATTGTGATCTCCCAGCCTTGCCGCTCTCGATCAAACGCTCTCCTCAGCTCCTGCACGAAATACAAGAACTTATCCTTGTCGCTGTAGGCGCCGCCGCGGTCTGTGGCACCCGGATATTCCCAGTCCAGATCGAAGCCGTCGAAGTCGTACTGCTTCATAAACTCGACCACGCTGCGGATGAAACTCTGCCGTCGCTCGCGTACAGCGCAAAGATGCGAGTACTTGGAGCCGCCCTCGGCCCAGCCACCGACGGCGATCTGCAGCTTAAGATGCGGATGTTTACGGCGAAGTTTGGTGAAGTTGCTGAAGCCACGTTGCTCGACATCCAAATCGGGGTCAATGACTAGCACCTCCCACGTTTTGTCATCGACGCCGATAAAAGAATAGACGATGTGAGTGCACATCTCTGCGGGAATATCTTCGATGCCGTAACGCCCTAAGCCCGGTCGGTAGATGGCCCAGTTGCTGAAGTAGCAGACGATGCGGGCGGGCGAGGAAGGACCAGCTGCCAAGGAACTGACATGATTTGACAGACCTCCCAGGAGCAGCAACAGAGCCGAGTGAAGAAGGAACATATCTAGTATAGGAACCAAGCAAAGTGAAAGAGCAGATGTTAGAGACAGATGTGGTAGTGAAACAATCGTTCTTTGCGAGGGAAAAAAATTGTTTGGAGACATGAAAACCGAACTAATATTTGATATTTTTATAATTGATAACAACGGCATCGAGATATGAAGCTATCAGATATTTGAAGTCGAGCAGAAAATTACGCAAAAAATTAACAAATATTTTTTTCCCACTTGTATATTTTCTTTCGCTAAATTCTAAATAAATGCAGCATATTTTTCTCTTCTAAACATTCGCGAAAAGTATTAAAAAAAAAACACTTGTAACCATAAGATCTGTTTAATGAATAATAAAAATTTATTCGTTGTTACGAATGTTAAACATGCATTCAGACCTGCATTGTAAACACAAGACATGTTTGTTTACCATGGAAACTAAGTTTTTAATGAGCTCTTCGAATGAGGTTTTTGATTTTGAAAAGTTCTTTTATTTGCTAGAATTTGCTATATGTTCGATAGCTTCGTTGTTGTTATAGTGTTTTTTTTTAAGAAATTCATTTACTGTTGATTTGAATGAATTATTATTTCCATTGTTGCTTTTTCTGTCGTCGTTGTTGCTGCTTTTAATTTTGCTGTGTTTGTTGATGCATTTGTTGCTGCAATGTTTCCGTTTTATGGCTGTTTTAGTGTCCATGAAGAAGCCAAAACGAAATAAAGTATGTCTACCTTTTTGAAATCGAACGTTGTTTGAATTTGAAGCAAAAAATTTCCAGTGTTTATGTATTTAAAGCACGCACCTTAAACAAAATTTAAATTTTTAATATTCAGTACTGCACTTTTTTACGGTAGTTTTTGGTATTTTTTTTTTGTGAGTTTTCTTTTCTCATAAAAGGTTAACGTCTGTCTGCAGTGACAACTTGATAATTTAATGAATTTTTTATGCTGAGGGATTATTTTTAAACTTAACACAAACGTGGTAACAAAATTACGCGGATTTATAGCTTGCTAAACATTATTGTGAATATTATTTTTGTATTATTAATATTTATTATTTTTTTATTAATATTATTATTCTTTGTATGCAATTAAAATATTGTTGAATATTTTGAGTATTACTGGATATTTTTAATTTTCTGAGTTTCTCGCAATGAATTTTAATCTTAGCTTTGATTTGATTTTTGCAGTTTGTTGTTTAATTTATTTTTCGATTTTATTTTTATTTTATTATTTACTAATTAACAATTTATTCTCCGTAAAGCAAGTTATGTCTCTTTTTTATTTCTCCAATTTTGTATATTTTTCTTACCCATCTTTTAACAACGCGTCTTCGTTTTCGAATGAGCCTCGTCTGACGCGTTCGAAGCTTTTATAAGCGAGCCGTTAAAAGCGGCTTGCGACTCTCTTTTCGCTGCGAAGCGTCGTTGTGCGTTTGATTTCAAGAATTGAACCAGTAAAGATAACAAAGTGTCACTCATCAGAGCCAATGACAACCACCCACTCATCACTCTTCCTACTTCCCTTCACTTTTTTTTGCACTGCTTTATAATTTACACATCAAATCAGCGAATGCTTTATTTAACTTTCTTTTTCAGGTCGTCTTTTTTTGATTCAACAACCATCAATTGCAAAGCAAATTTCTGTAATTTCTTTCATTGACAAATTAATTTAATTAACTTTCGGGACACTTCAGCAACTGTTTTTCGTTGTCTCATTATAAATGGAGACTGTGCTTTGGTGTTTTTGTGTTAGAACCTGCTTCCTTATCTTATTTGTCGTCTGTTTTCAACTCTTCTTTTTGTGGGCCGTTGTCTTCGCTGAAGTAATTCACTGCTCTACAGATTTCTCTTTCATGCAGAAATCATGAATTTGTTTATGAATCAATATCGAAAACAGGCCGCCTTCATTTTAAACTTGAAAAATGGCAAAAAAACAAACTTTACCTCGAATAAACAGAATACAAAAAAGAAATTAACTTTAAGAAGAGAAGAAAGTAGAAAATAACTTTATTTAATTATTGATTTTCACTTGAATTGAATTTCCCAAGTTTTTAAATTTGCAAATAATATTACTCAAAAAGTCGGGAGAACTTCGATCGATTTATCTCTTCAAAATATATTAATTTTTGTGTTGATTAATTAAGTAATTAACAATGTTCTTACTACGTTTACAAAGAAGGAAAATGATTCGCAATAAAAGTAGCATAACCCAAGGATTAAAGGGCTTAATCACGGCCAAATCGTAGATCGATATCGAATGTCGGCTCGTCAGTCGCCGTTGTTGAGCTGCCGATTGCTGTGGAAGCTGTTGTTGACGGTAAAGGATCGGACTTTCGTGAAGAAGTTGATACTATATTACGAGGCGTTGGTGTTGGTGATGCTGTGGGTGTTGGTAGTGTTGGCAACGGCGTGCGTGACGATGACGGTGGTACCACTACTACAACAACAACATCAGCACCGCTAGTTCGAGCTGTTGAAGTTGGCCGAAGTGGTTCTGATCTTTGACGTGTTTCATAACGAACCTGCTTAGCTTGATCGTTCCCATCTTTATTTAAATCTCTCCAATCGTCTTCATTAGCTTCACTTTGATCCTTTGAACCTTTAAGCATTGTTAAATCTATTTCCTTTTATTGTTACGTATGGTAAAAAAATTACCTAGATGCGACCGGAACGGAGGACCGTGCTTTTCTTTAGAGTGATGATGATTCCTGCGAGGTGGACTGAATTCGTGCGAATGATGATGGTGCGGATGATCGAAACGAGAATCGCCGAGGTCTGAAAAATGCCCGCGACCCGGCAGATCGAAATCTCCTCTGTGATGATTGCAATCAACATCGTGACCACGATGATGACCATGATCATGAAAGTGACGCTCGTGAATATCATCATCGTAATAGTCAGCTGATCTTGAAGGTCTATTTCTAAGTACTATTTCCGCTTCTTGGGACTCCTCGGCTAAAAGTTCAAAGTCCTTGTCGACGCTACAGGACAACGAATAAAAAACCATAGAAAAACAGTCGCTATATGGCAATCATTATGCTTACGCGTCCTTTAAAAGCGGCTGACAAAAAACTGGACTCCAAATGAACCACACAACAAACTTTGATGTAAATAAAACAGAAATTTTCATTATTATATGCAATTATTTAATAAATTTTAGAAGTAAAAATGATTACCAGACTCCGCGATAGAATCATTTTTGATTTTGCAAAATAATCGATGCGAAAAATTGATATCAATCGGATTTGATTTCAATAAAAAACTGAGCTCAGTTTGTTTTTTTTCTGCGATGTTTGCATTGATGATGCTCGGCTACGACTAAAGCTGAACGAAGATCTGACAGATCAACAAAAGATTATCAACTGGATTGCCTCTGAGTCGTTACTCAGCTCATGTTATAATTAAATTCATAAACATTAAATAATCTGGAATTCCTGCTTAAACACTTTTCTTTGGTAGCGATGTTTCTTGGTATTAATTAGCTTTAAATTAATGACGCTTCAGCTTTTGTGCATCTATTTGTTTAAAGAAAGATCAGTAAGGAATGATTTTTATTTAAAAAATCTCCCCTCGTGAAAATATGCAGTATTCGTTATCACCTTCTTCGGTTCATTGCTATTTTTATTGTGTTTCTGGTTTCGCATTTCTGTTCGAATTTATAGTATTATGTATCATCGATTGCTTATTAAAATTTAAATGTGTGGATGAATAGAAACTACGCGAAACAAGAAATGCAAATATAAATTCGTTGCGGTTTGTATTATTCATGAAATTGCATTTTTCTTTCACTATCAAGGGTAATAAAAACAATAAATAAACATATAAGAAATCGCGCTTCTATTGACGGGAATTTTGTATTTTTGCTAATGATTCCTGATTTATTTTGTTCATTTTTCTGAATTTTAGGCAATTTCAGTAGTTACAAAATCCATCATTCGTTTATAATTTTTTAAGAATTTCTTAATTTAAACATAAAATAAATTAATTAAATTAAATTTAAAATGTTTAAAAAGCTCCAACATTGATTGAAGTTGGACTGAATTTGGGACTTAAAAAATATGAAGTCGTTAGTTTTCTTTCACTTCTAGAGTAAACATTTTTATATTTAATAATATTAAAGCCATACTTTTATTTACTCCAGACAAGAACGCAGTCGTCCATCCAATTCATAATCCAATAAAGTTTGTCTTTATTTATTTATTTGTAGTTTATTGCAACTTCAATATGCAAAATCAATTCTTATAAAAGTTCTTTTTGTCTGAGAAGGCTTTCAATCTAATTTAACTTTCATTATAATGATTTTTTATTAAACATTTTTAATCAGTTGAAGAATTCTAGTTAAATTCTGAACTCAACTGGCAAGGAAGGTTTTTTTCTTGATTCTTTAGTTTTGTTTTATAGCAAAATTGAAGAAGTCTCGGATTTGTTTAGTCGTCCGCTGTGATAATATAAAAAATATTTTAATTGCAATTAATTGGGATATTTCCAGGTAGATACTTGAATATAACGTAGAGACTCTTCCGGCGTCTGGCAGTTAAAAATGTTTAAAATTTCAGTCACAAAAAACCACGTTTCCTTTACATAAACGTTTCTGGCAGCGTGACTGCGTTGCACGTTTCACGGCATTTTTTGTAATTTGTAGTGGTTTTTGATCCAGAACACAGACCGAGTGACGCACGCGATTATTCATTATTAAATTTCGCGATTGCTTCTGTTGTTGGTTTTTGTTGTTTTGAATTTATTCCTGGTCATATATAAAGCCGATTGTCCAGTTCATGTTTAATATGCAATCCTTGTTCGCATCGATCACGATTCTCTTCTATCTTTCTTCCTCGCTTTTGTTTCTTCTTTTGCTTTCTGAGCGGTTGATTAACACTGAACTTGAAGTGTTTTTAATTTATTCCGTTCGATTGGCCTCTGCGTTGTCTTTCTTTACAACAGAATTTTACGGCTCGATCATTTCCTGGTAAAACAAGGCGTGGCGTCGTCATAATTTATTATTTATAACCGCAAACATATCGATCAACGATGTTTACGTACCTTTTTATTAAAAAATATTTCTTAGTGGAACCGAGGACCTCCAAAGACCAGTCTAACACACAATCGCCTGCCCTACGTGTTATCTTTATATTATTGCTTCAAATATGGAATATTTAGTTGCTTAACTCCTCGAAAGAACGAAAGGACGAAAGCTTTTGACGAAGTTAGTACTTTAAATTAAAGTTTGTACTTTATAGAAATAAGAAATCGAACGTTAATGGAAAAATTTTAAAAGCTTCCTTCATCGAGTTTCTATCGCCGATAATGACAAATGCATTCAAATTAATAATGAAAAACATTCGCATGTATTATAAAAATTTCGTTTTGTTTTAGTCCTTTTGTTTAGTCCTTTTTAGTCCTTAATACACACACTCAGTTTAGCTTTTTCATTAGTTTCTTTATTAATAACTCTTTCGTAACGTTTGTTGAATATTTATATACTTTTCATTGCTATGTATATTATATATTTATACACACACACACATATGTATTTTTATATACCTATATGAATATATATATTATGATTTATAATAGTTGGTATTTGTAGTATATATAGTGTCTGATATTAATATTTAGCATTAATTTTTATAATTTACAATAAACATTTTATTTTTAATATATTTTTTCCTTTGTTTCATTTAATGCTTGTTTTTTAGATCCTTTTATTTCTATATATCTATATGTATATTTCTTATATATATATTTATGCCACTTTGTATATCGTATATTGAGTTTATTCTTTATTATTTTATTTTAATGTTTGGTGACTCTCCAAACGAATGTGCAATATATAAATGCTTTTCTGTTGCTGTAATTTTTCTAGTTCGACTTTAAATAACTTTTTTAGAGTCGGTTGTTGTCCTGCGTTTGAGGTGACGTCGTCATTCGTTTTTCTATTTAATTTAATTTTATTATGTTTCAATTTTCAGACTGTGTATTCTTCTTTACTCTTGTGTGTGCGTATATTTTAACACTTTTTATCGCTAATTAACGAAGCAGCATTTATACTTCTTGTAGCACATAATTTCTTTAATCTTAAAACTAATAAGAAATAATATTTTGATTGTTTCACTAAACTCAGAAGCTAATTAAAACTAATGATAATTTTTAATGAATTAATTTTTAAAATTCAACTAACTTTTATAGCACCTTTTCTCGAATTATTTCCTTAACAAATATGAATATTATTTAAGAAATTGAGAAATAAGAAACTTATATATTAAAAAACCAGTAAACATGTAATTATTAATGATTTCGTGTATTACTTAAATCACTTTTTTATGTGTTTTTTCATAGTCTTTAATTTATGATATGATTTCCTTTTAATTGTGATAAAGCTGCCCTAGACGAATCCAAAAAAGATTAAATTTCGTATTAAAATAAAAAAGCTGATCATACATTTTAATGACCGAATATCATTCTCAGATCAATTACTTTAAATTCATGTGGATTGAAACCAGATAATAGAATTCTGAAATCGATTACATCGATAAACATTGAAATAATACATCAATTTACATACAATTTTCTTTTCATTAAGCATTCTTCTAAAAGGATTGCAAAATTCGTCAAATTTTCTCTCAGAAAATGTAAACAACAAACACATTAAAAAGCTGTCGAATATTTAATCAAATTGCTTTAAAGAAAGCCTTAAAGTTATAAAATTATTATATATTTATTTACATATCTATGTACACACTAACATGTGATGATTTTATGGTCTTTTTGCTTGAAATTTGTTTATGTTAAATTAAAATTTTATAATTTTTTAAGATTCTTCCTTTAAAATTTTATTTTTTTTCATAATCTGTTTGATTAAATATTTCATGTGTTTTTAATATTTTATATATAGATAGATATATGTACATACATATAAACATATGAATATCTACGAATTGGTGTGTTCTCCTTCTCCCGCCTTCAGGCATTTCTGCTATTCTTTTTATTTTTTGTGTTCTTGTTTTTCTTTAAGTCTTTATAAAACTTTTAACAGATTTATTAAACATTTTTCGAAGCTTTTTTCGATGATTTCGAATGGCATAAAATCTATTGAAATATTAAAGAAAATTAAAAAATAAATACATTGGTGTATACTCTAAGTATTTTACAAATAAATGTACAAAATTAATATATTTTACCTAATATTTTTTTTTTTGTTGTTTGTGATTTTGTAAAAGTAATTAAATTAATAATTGACTTAATAGAAAATTTATTCTCTAAAAATATTAACTACAAAAAAATTTAAATTAATATTAAGCTAAAGCGTTAAATACATTTTTTCGATTACTTATTATTATTTTAAGCTTTTCTTTATGGTTAACAATTTTTATGGCTCGTGAAATATTTTCTTTTTAGACTTGCATTGTTTTTAATTTGACTCAATAATTTGACCCGTTATATTATTTTCTTGTAATGTTATTATTAATAATTTATAAGTAGTTCCTTCATGAATTTCGACCTTTTTTCATAATACGTTCATAAATAGGTACTTTTTAATTGCTTTCTGTTTATATATTTTTCTTTGTTGTCCTTGTTTTCAATTCGTAGATTCGCATAATTTCTTTTTAATTTTAACGATAACAATAATTGGATTTTAACAAAACACAGAAGAATTTATTCAGATTTCTTTTATTTACATTTAAAAGCTTTTAAACGGAATTACTTCCCTTTCGTAGTTTGTTTTAAAATTTTCTAAAATAGAAGAAAAAACATGTTTTCAAAACTGTGATTAGTCTCAGATTTTATTGTTTCAAGTTTGTTGAGTTGTTTGTTTAATGATTGACATGTAAAATTTTATATATCAAATAAAATTATTAAAAAAAAACCACAGGACTTCAAAAAAACATATGCTGAATTATCATTCTCTTTAAATGAGTTTAATAAACAATGCTTTTTAAAATGCTGTAAAATTAGGGTAATCATTTTTATATTTTTTTTCCTTATTAAATTCACATTTTACTTTTTAAAACACATGAACAATAGATTATCAATCCTCTGTTTAGAGTATCTATTTTCATTTTCATTTTTATATCTTTCTATTTTATTCTTATACTAAAACATGTAATTGATATGTTAAATTAATATTGGATTCTATTTTATTACAGAAATTTAATCTTTCGTTAAATAACATTCCTCCTTTTAGTATTCCTCCGCTGATTTCTTTTATCACGGGTTTATTTTTATTTTGCTTTTTGTAGCTTTCTTAAAACATTTCATTGTATAATTAATTTTTGATACATCAAGCAATTTTTTATAAATTTCTTTAAAATACCCAGCAAAAGACTTTGCAAAACATCAAACTTTATTCTTAGACTATTTTCAGGATACAATTTACAAATCAAGTCTTTAAAAAAAAATTTATTTTGTGATGATTTCTGTCGTTAATTTCACTTTCCTTAATAAGAATCGTTCATTCCTTGCTCACGAATTTTTCGTTAAATTTATTCAATTCTGGAGAGTTCTATAAACATTTCAGGACTTTGTTAAAATCTTTTGAAACCGCTGTTTAAAATAATTAATAATTTCTGTGAAGATTGATTTTCATTTTCTCTCAAAAAATATTCGTAGTTTGTTTTGCAATTCAGATCAATTTGCCAATTTTAAAGCGATTAAAAACATGTCGAGAAACAAACAAAGTTTTCTTTCGACAGACTGGTTATAGAGATTCATAAGTTAATAATAAAAAATAATAATTAATTTCTATATTCATTCATTGCATAGTGATTTTGATTTTATTTATACGTACACACATTTTAACAATTGGAGGCTTTTTTAATTCATGTTTTTCTGTTGATCGT
This sequence comes from Thecophora atra, assembly GCA_937620795.1. NCBI lineage: Eukaryota > Metazoa > Arthropoda > Insecta > Diptera > Conopidae > Thecophora > Thecophora atra. The sequence continues at coordinate 40,606,592 of OW569401.1, read as the reverse complement.
GAAATTCTCAGTCATTAATTTAATTTCGATGTTTCTTAACTGTTTAATGAACATAAATTTATTTGTTGTTTGTTTCGTTTTAAAAATGCGTTACTTGTTTAAAAAAACTAATTTATTTTTGTTGTGTTTTTCATAAAATAAATGATTAACATTAAATGAAAATTAATTTCTTTTCATGTTTTGCTTCTATACATCATTTAATTATTTAAGTTAAAGCATTTTACATAATTTGTACAAATCGCTAAAAATGCGTCACCGTAAATAAATGCATTTAAGACTGTAAAATTGTTATTGTTGTTGTTGTTCTTGTTGCTGTGTTGACATTTTTGCTCGTTTTATCATTTATAGCAATGACATTAATACAAATGCTGATTTTATTTCTATAGTTTTCGTTTATTTTATTTGTTTAAAATCAGATTCTTTTATTTTTAAGTAAAAAAATTTTCACGTTGTTGAAAAATCGGCAGTGATGCTGCAGGTGATTCTGAGCGCTCGTCCTGACCTCCTCCGTCGTCCATAGCTCCGTTTTCTCCATTGCAATTTTTAATTTTATTGACCTTTGACATGGCTTTTTCTACAATAGAAATTTTGAAATAGTACAGAAATAGGAAAATATAGCCAAAATTCTTAATTCGTGTTTCTAAATTGAAATCTAAAATAGAAGAATCAGTAAATGGTTAAATAATTCTTAAATAACTTAATTATTGAAATATTATTTAAATAATACCATCGCAAATATTTAAAAATCTTGAATAAAACTTTTATACATTGAATATTTTTTCTCTTATTGGTACTGCATTTAAATATATTGTAATAAGTTATTAAAATAATTGTAAATTTTATTTTTCTATTATTATATTAAGATTTAAGTAACATTAAAGTATTTGGTGGACTTTTTACTTCTTTGTTGTGTTAAAATTTCTTCTATTTGTTTTCGTTTTGTTGGTTTTACATTGCCAAAAGTTGGAGCCAAGGTATGTGCTTTAAAATGTATCTAAAAACTACTTCTAGACGTGGTTACCTTTTCCAGCAGATATTCTTTTGACAGTTTTAAAGTGCGAAGGCATTTAAAAAAAAAACTATTTCACAAAAACTACGTTTTACTGACGAAATAACGAAAAATTTCTTTAATTGCTACTTGAAAAAAACGGAGCTGGGTTCGAAAATATACACAAAATCGTGAAAAAGAGTGCTTTGTGTAAAAGGTTGTTGAAATCTGCGGAGTTAAAAAACGGGAAATTCTTAAAAATATTTTGGGTCGTCTAGTTGATTGGCATGGAACTTTGAAATCGCTGACATTATAAAAGAATGCTTTACATCTGCCTTTCGTTGAGGGGAATACAACAATTATTCATCAGCGGTTGCGGCGATTTAGTCTGGTGTACTCTATATTTAGAGGCTTTCTAGCCGCTTGTTTTACCCTTCAGTTTGCCCTTTCTGAACTAACGATTTAACTTTAAAAATAATAATAACAATTTCTTAAATAAAGAAGTGTTTATTTGATGATGTGATGTGACTTTTGCACTTATGGAAAAACACACTGAGATGAAATAAGTGCTTCAAGCCATTCAATTGTGATATTAATGAATCCTTTATGAATTTTGTTAAAACAAAATTATTAATAAATTATTTTCAAATATTTTCAAAGTCAATAATTTTTTAAAGCTTATTATAAATTATTATATCTATGGATAAAACTTCAGAATAAAGTTATTGTTAACAAAAAAAATTTTCGAAATTAAAATATTTTATTTTTCGCATTATTCTATGAGGGCTTTAAAAGTATTTATAGCATAGGCAACATAGGAATATGAAAAAAATGGATAATTTAGTTTTAATATCAATATAATATATGGATATGTTATATATAGTATACATGGACATATGTAATTCTAGTATTTTTTGGTTTTCCTATTCACTTCATAAATATGCAGCATTATATTTATTCACCATGTTTTTTACAGTAAAATTAATAATATTATAAAACATATACAAACCTGATGATTTTAACCCATTTGTTGTTGTTGCAGTTTATAAAATAATTGCTGTTGGTTTTATTTTTTAGATTTGTTGTTGTTGTTGGTGGTGTTGTTCTTGTAGTAGTTGTAGTAGTAGTAGTAGTAGTAGTGCTTGTTGTTGGTCGTATTTTGATACTTTGTTAAAGGTACGAGCAAATTTTTTTTTTGTTGTTTATCGGTTTTTAGTTTAGTTTTTATTTTAGCATGCTTTGAACGGTAAAAGTTTAGTGTTGTTGTTGTTGTGTGAGTAGATGATGGTTTTTGTTGTGTGGTTGCTATGAGATTATGCTATATTATCATGATAATATCCTTTTTTTGCTGTATGTTCTGATTCTAATATTAATTTTGTAAAATGCAGATTTTCTTGCAATTTTTCTCTTTCTAAATATTGTTTGTAATGTTTCATAATTGTTTTTTCCTTTTTTTGTTACTTCTACTTTTTAAAATGTGCAATGGCGTAATTCTAACATTTGTGTTTTCTGCGTTTTTTTGCTACAAACATTCTCAATACAAACAAACAACAAAGATTATCTACAACTTAACTGACAACAACATAACACGACACACACATCAACACAAAAGGAACGAACGTACACTCTGCTGGTCTACTTTTGATTAGATGAATTAGGATTGCCTAAAAGTATGCACAAAAAATAATAAAATCAAAATTAAAACCAAAGTTAAAGTGAAACTGAAAGAAATCATTATTATTTAAATAAATAACGATGCAGCGATAAATGATAAACTTATTTCAATAAATAAAATGTAAAGTCGAGCGGATTAACATTAAATAATAATAAATGTACAAATTACGAAATTAAGATAAATGTACAAATTAATTTAAAAGGCTGAAGCATAGAGCTTACAATATTCTATTTTCTATTATATTATCTAATATCAATCAATTATAAGCTCTATGGTTGATGCTTTATTATAATGAACAATGTAGAAATCAATGCAATATTCACTGAGTTCAGAATTGGTATAAGGAGATGTCCATGACGTCGTCCACATCCATTGTCTCTTTACAGTAAGATTGTATTGTTTCTGACAAGGCTTCGGCAAATATTGCCGAACGTAAAGTGAGGAGGTAAAGGTACATCGCTGTCATCATTGCATTCTTTCTGCCATCCATTGATAGAGCACTACATTCTAATTGCTAAGCGCTTCTAACAGCGTTAATATCTTCAAGATCTGCTTGATCGGGATATACAAATATACTTTCGGAAATGTACAAGACCGCACAATAGACTGATCATTCAAAAATAGCGAAAAGTGCGTGAGTGGGCTAAATCCAGCAGACCTTTTATTCACTTTTATCACTGTGAAAAATTCTGTGATTAGGAAGCACGCAAGATGCTTAGAGAATGTAATATAAATGGAAAAACAATAGCCAAGAATAGTCAAAAGGTCATCCGTGCCCGTTATGCTCTTCAATGCATTTCAAAGCAGCATTTTGGGACTCAGTCATATTCATGATAGGCAAAGAGCAAAGAAGCTCGTGCGGAAGGGAATTGAAATCCTGACTGCCAGCGAAATTACAATACAGAAATAATTTACCATAGCCAACTGTACAATTTTTTGACGCTCGTATAGCAGATCTTCAAAGTGTTGGATGTTTGGTAAACGTAGAACTACATCATGGATACCGGTTACGGAGCTCAGTGCAGGACTCATCTCAGAAGGATCATGTATTATTTTTTGCGCAAGTGCGCAACACTGATGCATTCTAGACTAAAGGCTCTTGAAACCATTTTCTTGGATGTACTGGAAGCGATATCCAGATAGTTGAATTCAAAATAAATTCGAATAAATAGATGAAACTGAGAGTCATATCCAATGAAACATTTCCAATTTAAAATTACGGAAAATAATGTAAAATAATATATAATTTTATTTATACATTAATAGTGCATAATGAAAAAATCATCTACGGACCCGTACTTAGATTGAACATAAAAAGAAAATAAAAACAGGAAAATATAATTCTTTTTATGGTAGAATGGTGAGAGTTGTAACATTGCGAAATGCATTAGTCAATAAAAGACTTAAGGAACGAACGCTTTAAATTTTTTATAGATTTAATGATTTATTGTACAAATATAGGTATAAATATAGATGTGTGGATATATAAATATGATTTCGATAGATGTAGATAGTGTAGGGTTATGAGTGGCTTGGTTGCTTGGTAATGTGTACAAGCTTTAGGTGGCAAAGCATATTTTTACTGTTGCTGCTGTTGTTGTTGCTGCTGCTGATCTAAAGGGGGCGGGAGCTGGAAGGCTGATTCTAAGGCATGTTGATGTAATGCATTTCGTGGTGCTGGATGACTGACTGATTTGATTTGATTGACATGCTGTCTAAACGATGAAGTTGAAATGATTTTTTGTGGATGATTTGATTGAGGATGTTTTGGGAAGTTTGCATTTTGCAATTCATTTAAACTGACCGAAATGATGTTAATTAGTTCAAACATAGATTTCTTTGTATAGATATAATTAATTATCATCTAGAAATTAGAAGTAAAAAGAAAAGTCAAGATTAGAAAGAGCAGCAGCCGTCATGAGAATCATAGCGTTTAAATAGGAAATCAACAGAAGTTTAAGGAAGATAGAATCTGTAGTAAGAGCATTTTTATAAAAGTTTGCATATAAAAATACTTGTTAAACGAGGCGCTGGAAATGAACGCAAGAAACGTGAATAAATCAACATATGTATTTCAATGATGGAATTGCATCATTCGAAATCAAATCACAATTTGTTATAAACGGCGAATATTCAGTAAGTAACAACAACAGAAATTGAACAGAACCCAAACACAAAACAAAAGCCACAGAAAAATTTTATGCAACGCAATATTTTAAATGATTGCTTTCGAACTTGATAAAAAAAAATTATAATCTGTTTGAAAATCATACAATTTCATAGGTTATGATATCTTCTTACATTGACTTGATACGAGTTACGGTTTCGGACAGTGTTACTTAAACTTACCGGCCACAATTTTGCTCATCTGCATCACCTGCTGCGCTAGGATTTGGTTGAGTTGCAGCAGGTGTTCGCGCTGCTTCTTCTCGGCGTTCATTTTACTTGGCGGAAGGCTGACAGTATCCTGGAATGGCGGGAAAATGGTAAATAGCTCACGCATAATAGAGAAAACATCGATGAATTTACAACTTACGTTTGCAGTGCTGATGGGTGTCTCTGCGAGCATCTTTTTTATGGACTCCACCTTCTCCTGGCGGCGTTTCTTCTCCTCTGGCGATAATTCCGGAGCCTGTAGGGAAAGATAAAGCATAATTGCTCGTCTGTACTGTACTCACTACTATACAATTGCAACTCACCTTTTCGGGGATGTACCGTTCGGGAATGACGATTTTGTTTGGTGCCAGCAGCAAGTTGTCGATGGTGTTTTCGGAGATTTTTTCACCGTGGCCCAGAGCGGATCGTACCACATCCGGGGCGTTCATCCGAGGACGGAGCGCCACTTCCATGTCCAAATCATCGCGAGCCCGCCAGTTTGTGTTCTGAGGGAGAAAGGAGGCACAAAGAGGAATATTTTAGATAAGAACGAATTATTTAAACTTGATTTTTTTTTTTGTTCTCTCGTTCCCTGTTATTAGTGAGTTATATTTCGTGATGTTATTTACGGTTACGTTAATAACAACAACGAGCAACACTATGTTAAGTCTTGCAACTGGATCCGGGTTGAATTAATTACAAACAGTTTTGCTTGGTTGAAGGCGACTGTGCTCAATGAATTATGAAGCTTACTCGTATTTATTCGACGCCTGATGGTGTCCCCGCATCTCCCACTTACGTTTCTGTTCATATCGTTTTCCGCTTGTATCTGTTCCATGGCTTTTGCGTTCACGTTGTTCGGCGCCGTGTAGTGACGTCTCTTTTCGCGCGGTACCGTTCGCCGATGCTTGTGCTGCGCCGGAACCTTCTCTGCGATCTTCTCCGTGTCTTCCGAGGCGCTGCCGGCGGACAGCTCGCTGATGATCTGTCGTGCTGCTTCGCTTTGAAAGACTGGACCGGGGGCCAGATCCGTCAGGCTCTTATTCAGGCTGAGCAGGGAGTCCGTCTTCTGACGCAGTGCAGTTTGCGACGGATTCCGTGAGTGCGATGAGTACGACTGCTGGGAGTGCTGCTTAGCAAAGTAAGCATTCGCCAGCGGATTGAGATTTGCCAAGCCGTGATGACGACTGGACGACGACACAGAATAGTTGCTGTTCTTGTCCGGCGCGTTTCCGTAATAATCTGGATACTTTGTCTGCTGTGACGCTGGGTTCGTGGTATTCATCTCAAAGCGCCTGGAGCCATGTTGATGATGATTTCTGTGGTGGCGTAACTTTGGTGTCTCCGTGTAGGATTGACGCGGCAAGGATTTTGAGCGAACGCCATCGCCGACACCGCAATTCTTTTGGTAGTCCGGCTCTCCGTAGCCATTTACTGCAGGATAAACCATCGTTGAGCTGCCTGACTGTAGCAGCGCCAGTTGTTGTTCTTCCTCCAACACCTGATCCAGATTTTGTGTAGAGCAACTCAAGCCGACGCGTTCGCGATCGCGCTGCCGACGTTCCGACTCGCGCTTCACGATGCGTACGGTTTTGATTTCTTGCTTCTCCTGATTGGAGAGCGCTGCAAAGGGATTCGTCTCGAGGAAGCCGTCGCTGTCCACGCCGCTCGTTTCCACGTTGTCGCTGGAGTCGTTGTAGCGATATTGGGCAGTGCGATCGCGTCGGCTGCTGTCTGGCGGTTCGTTGTTGAGACCCTCACTCGCCGTATTGTAGTCACTGTATTTTTTCGAACAAGCACTGTTCACCACATTGTTGGCTGTGGTTCCATGTACCTCGGAGCTGGTGTCCACATAAAGCGGTGTCGACAAATTCAGCGAAGACTCGCTAAGCGTACGATCGACGCTCAGCATGGAGTCAAGATCGGTCTCTATCCAGCAGAGGGAGTTACTGCGTTTCTTAATATGCCCATTAGTCGAATTGCTTCCGTTGTTGCTGGCGGGTTGCTTCTGCCCGATTTCCTGGTATAAACGGTTCGAGTTCTCAGTCAGCTGACGCACTGCGGCACTCAATTCTTGCCGTTGGCGCTGCATGTCGCCGACCAACGTCTGGACGCGTTTCAGCTCGGATTCCAGCATCGCAGTCGTGTTGCTGGCGTAGGTGTCGCTAACGAAGAGCGTTTGCGAGTCGCGGCTGTTGCGCGAGGCTTGCAACTTCTGACGCAGCATCAGTAGCTCCTGCTCCAAGCGAGAGTTGCCGGCCACGGTTTGCTCGAGTTTCTGTATGAGGAGTGAATGATTGGAAATGGAGTGTTAATGAGATGTTAAACGCTAGGATTGCAGGCGAGAAAGTGTGGGAGGGAAAGGCGAGAGAAGTGTTCGCGCAGGTGTTAGGAGCAAAGCTCTTAAATGCTAATTCAGAGAAGCTCATGTTAAATTGGCTGATATGAGTGATGATGATGTTGATGATGGTGACGATGAGCGAGTCTCGAAAAGCGAAAGTTAGACTTCTAAACAAAAGCAGGTCAGTCGTTAAGCCACACACATTTAAATAAACACACAGAGAGGATAGAAGCGGATATAGAGAAAGAGAGAGAGAAGACGAATTCTCAGCGGGCTTGCCAAACTACTTCTATGCATTTTAGCACCTCGTCTACCTTGGAATTTTCCGCCAGGAGCTGATGAACACGCGACAGCTCGCGCTCTAACATGTGTTGCTGCTTCCTGGCCGCCTCCAGCGCTAACGGCTGCCCGCTTGTGTCCTGGATGCGAGCCCGAATGCCGCCCAAAGCCCGTTCCAAATCCTCCTTATCGCGCTGCAGGCTCTGCAATGTACCGGACTCCTCCTGCAGCAACTGGTCCAAGTAGTAAAGCTGTTGCACCTTTGACTGCAGGGCAATACAATGAATCCGATGAATGAAAATTGACCGGAATAAACCAAAATAACACGCTCACCTGCAGTTCAGTCTGATTAGGACTCAGGCGATTCCATTGCTTTTGCTCCTCTTGCAGCAGACGCTGCTCCTGGATGCGTTGGTTGAATTCCAGCCGATCGAGCGGAAGCATCTCAGGTCGTTGTTGGGGCTGCTGCTGTCGTTGACCGCTCGCATCATTGCTGCGATAGAGCGAGCCCAACTTAACCATGTTGTCGACCAGATTCACCAAAGGTTTGCTCTTTTCATACTGACGCTCCAGATCCAGCAGATGCTGCTTCAGGTAATCAAGGCGTTGAATGCTTTCCGCCCGAGTCAGTCCATTAGCAGTGAGCAGACGATTCTATGGGTGAAAAATAGGATTAATTGGAGGCATTGGAATGAAATAAAAAAAGAAGTATAAAAACCCAACCACCGAAAGAGATAACAAGAAAAATATTCGACTGAATATAACAACCTGTACTTCATGGATATCGGTGCAACATTGTTCGATGGCACGCGCTGTGTTGCTGTTCTGGCGACGCAGCTGAATCAACAGCAACACCAACTCCTCGTGGGTGCGACTCAGGAGATCACCAGCCGAAACATCCAGGTTCTATTGGAATGATTTCATAAACAAAAAAAAACAAACACGAGGATAAACAAACACAAATACAAAGTAAGATTCAACTTAAAATATTGTTCGAAATATAGACGAATAAATAAAATAAAATTAGTGTAATAAAGTACATAAATGATATAAACTCATACAATATAATTAAGGGTTTCATAAGATTGCAATCCGTCAGCATTTCTGTTTTAAAATTTCTCTCTCAAAAATTCTTCTCTGAAACACTTAAACCTGCCTTAGTTTTGCTTTAATATTCTATTACACTGCTATCATTCTAGAGTCCTCCTTTCCCCCTTAGCATAATCCCTTAACTCACCCGCATCTGAGTGCTCGTCTCACGTTCCAGTAGATCGATCTCCGCGCGGCTACTAACGCGCCTTATTGGATAGCCTTGGGTCCGATAACCATTCTGATGCACGTCATATGAGCCACCGTTCAAGCCAGCTGTGCGGCTATCACAACCGGCACTACGACCCTCCAAGCCACCGGAACTCCCTTCCTCACCGGTCCAGTAGTAGTCCACACCGTTGCTGGTGGTGTTGCTAGCATGAACGGGTGTCGAGGAAGCCAACATTACGCCATTACTGCCAAAGTAAGCACCATTACCGCCTCCAGGAATGATTTTATCACTTGACAGATTGGTTGTTTTTGCATATTTCGTGTCTGAAACGCCTCCGTAGTAGCCATTTGTAAGTTTGTTCATGCGATCGTAATTTTCCATAGTCTGCTGTGGATAAGGATCGCCTGGATCGGGTTTCACAGTCAAATTACTATTGGGTAGATTTTTCACGTTACGCACCGAGATGGAAGCTATAGAAGAGGAAAGGATGCAAAGAATGTAATGGTTAATAAGTCTGGGTTTTCCGCGAAAGAAATAATTTATGGTGAAGCTGTTAATATACCAGTTCTTATATTATCTCTGTAATATTCCCTTTCAGGTCTCTATCAATATTCCCTTATGTATTGATTGTAACATTAAAAATTATTGTAAAATAAATTAAAATTAAAAAAAAAATCATTACTTCAATTAAATATTATATTAAAAATTATGTTAAATTTTACAAAATGCAAAAATTCAAAAGAAATATTAAATAAACGTATGCAGAAAATAACAATAAACTATAATAAAATAGAAGAGAAAAGAAAAAGACGAAGATAGCGTAAAGTATATGAGGCAATTTAATTATTCTTACCATTGTAATTTACAGTATCAACAACAGGCAAAATTGCGGTGAGTGTGTGCGTAATGGTGATGAGTATGTTATATTTTATAAATAAGCACAACAGAAAAGCAACAACAATTTAGCAACAACGAATGAATCACCACTAAACTCAACAACCAAAATATAATTCTAAAAGTCAACTCGAGTTCGTGTTGAAAGTTAATGAGTTATTATTATTTTTCTACAATACATTTTCAAAAGCCTCAACAACACTTCCTAAGCTTCGGTAAAGCTCGGTCTACTTGTATTGCAATTTTCGTCACAAACTTCTACAGCAACATTGACAGTTTGTTCAATTCTGGGATTCCCGTTTGCATCCAGAGAACCGCAGCTCGCATTAAGTTTTTGTATAATACTCCGAACACTGCTCAAATTTGCAGTTGATGCGGAATCTTGCTTGCACTCGACGGCTCCTGCTACCAGACCCACCATTGCATTCTTCATCAATCCGCTCGACATTGAGTCCCACTGCCGCAATGTCTCTCGATCCATGTCACCTGATTTCTGAGAGAAACCGGAATACAAGCTTATGTTTTCTTCCCTCAGTACTTCATAGACCTCCGAGACGCCATCATTGATCCCTTCTGCCTGTTGATGTATTTCGCTCAACTGTACGTAAACATCGTGCTCATTCAGCAGTGCATCCGTGCTCAGCACTCGACGTTGCTCGCTCCTCTCTTCCATGTTTTGCGGATCATTTAGTCTGGGATGGCCACTTCGGTCACGCATATACGGCGATATGTTGTCATTGACATACGTTACTTCGCGCGACAGCCTCGACTTTGATTGCGGTGCCAGATCGGTGATTTTAGCCTTCATAACCATGGGGCTGGCGGCAATGCGGTCGAGATCATCGAGAGAGCGAGCGTGCCGTTGTGAAACTCTGCGCAGACTTTCGCGCCACAAAGTGTCCTCCTCCCATAGCAACTCTCCGGGGCCTATGGAGCTCTGAACTGAAAGATTGCTAGCATTACTGCTGGAGTGGATATTTATATTATGTTTGTCGGCAAACTCGTCGAGTCCTGGATCTGTATATTCTGGCATATCTACATCTGTTAACTCGTTTTCTCCAAAGACTCCTGGACTACAGCGAACAAAGTTTTCGGAACTTTCAACTCCTTCACTTCCCTTCATAAGCGTCCTTTGCAAATTTGCCTGCATAGACACTTTATTGGACGTCGTCTGATCGGTCAAAATAGGTGATTTGTTGCTCGGGTGCAAAATTGAGGATTGATTGCGAAACTCGCCTTGGAGATACAAGTTGGTTTGATAGTTTTTTAGTTTCATCTGCGGGCACTGCAACTGCTGGAGATGGAAGGACTGCGCAGAGGTTGAAGCTTCATTGAACGGATCACACGACTTCAGATTCTTTCTAGAGCTGTAGCTGAGCTTTTCGATGTTCGTCTTCATCTTGTACAGATTTTTACTATCGATCGTCTGATCCTGCTCTGTTAACATGTCCATCGTCGACGGACTGATGTCGTGCTTGATTGGGTTGTTGATATGGTCGATGTTACTACCGGAGTGGACGTGCACCTCACGCTGGTTGTTCAGCGTTGTGAGCGGTGTCAATACCTCGCGGCTAGCGTTCACCAGCTCCGAATAATAATACGGTGCTGACTGTTCCGATATGTTGCTGTTATTGCGGCTATGAAGAGGAGTCACAGCTGTTGGAATACCTTCCTTTAGAGGTACATTTCGCCTTTTGTGCTCCTCCTTCCACTCATGGCCCATCTTTTGTAAAGAATCAGTTGAGGACACAAAATGGATGTTGCCATAGAAGTGGACATCGTCGTCTTTATTACGGAAGATTTTCGGCGGCTTTATGAGGTTAGTCAATGAGCTAGAACTGGTTCCGGGTGTCCCACTATCTGACGGAGTTCTATTCTGGTATAGACACAAATCACTAATCTGCAGCTGTTTGAGATACATATCCAAGTCAGTTGAAGTTAACGCCTCCTCAAACCGTTCGTTCATAGACTCAATCTCAGTAATAGAATCCTCGGAAAGTGGACGACGGGACCGCTGTCGCTCCAGTTCAGAATCCGACCCTTTGCGTTGCCGGAATTCGACAGAGTCTGTTTCACTACTATAACCGCCTCCGGAAACAAAGCCAGGGTTCTCCGCTGCAATCGAAAGAAGCTTTTGCGACAAAGAGCACTTCGATTGGGAAGGCAACGGACTGGCAATAAAAGATGGCGAGTTCTGCTTTAGCATATTGTACAAATCAAAATCAGATGAAGTGTTGGAACTGTTGTCTGTCTGGAAGCTGTAGTTGGAATCTGATAACGTTCGCTCATGATTGTTTATGAGCAATACCGGCTTCAAATTTCCAGAAACCCGTAGCGTACTGATCTGATCTGGAAGCGATAGGTGGCTACATTTGAGTCCGGTATCCGATGTCGGCTTGGAGTTATTCAGCGAGGAGTTGCTGGTATGAACCCTAGGCAACTGTTCGTAAGTGAATTCGTTAATTTTGCTGCTGCTGTCGCGTCTTTTTACTGTATCGTAATTCTCAGAGGAAAAGATCTCTTCAGTTTTAAGATCCTCCGTGGGAGGCGGCGACGATGGTATCGGTGGTGGAGATACGATTTCGCTATCCGAACTTTCGGCACAATTTGCTAATGTAGCTGTAGCCCCCAGATAATACGATGCAGGCCTAAATGTATCCGAAAGACTGAAGCGAGTACGTGAACGCATCTTCTTGCCGTCAATGTGTTTGGAGGACTCGTCGTCTGCATCGGAACTATCAGAACTCAAAGCTAGTGAGTTGTGAGAAGCTTTGAGAATATCAGGTAGATCCTTTCGCTTCGTTTGATGCCTTTCATTAGAGAACTTCTTCGATTTCTTTTTTATGGTGTCACATTTTTGCTTAGGTTTCGAAGGTTTCTTTATTGTCGACCGAGTGATGGGTGGTTCCAGTTCTAGATTTGCGTTTCCATCGGCTGAGCTGGACAGATGAACATGATGCTTACCCTGCCCTAATTCCATGTAGACAGGTTCCATTTGTGTTTGCCGGCTTTTTGGCTTATTCAGCAGCAGAGTAGAACTTCTTACATTAACGGTTTCATAGTTCGACTTGAGGTCATCATCGTGCAAGGATTTCGTCATCTCCACATATGGATTCTCCTCTTCAGTGTTGCTGTCATTAAAACTGTGAAGAGTTAGTGGACTGGTAGGCATGTTCTCAATCTTCTTGGGCGTCATTGGTAGGTAATGGTTTTCATTTTGCAACTGTTGGCCTTCATTGGGTGCTTGTGGTTGGTTGGTGCTCGAAATCATCTCCTTGTTTTCATAAATTTGGCTCTCTGAAGTCTCCACATCAGTTTTAATTGTTAAGTGTGGCTTTTTGGGTATTACAGGAGTGGAAGTAGATACTTCTCCGGATAACAGCATTTCTCCTCGGTTCCCTGGTTTAGAATCCTTTTCTAAATCTTCTTTGCCTTCTTCTGCTACGGCTAATGCTTCGTCCAAATCATCATCTGTGTACTCTTCGCAGGCTGTATCTGTATCATCGCCATCAGTGAGTGCCGAATTCTCTCCAGTAGTCAAAATTACATCTTCTACTTCAGTTTGCCCAGTCTTGCTTACCTTCTCGACAGTAGCAACGAGACTGTCTTTCATACATCGTTGGTCTTTATGTTTTTCAGCTTCTTGGGCAGCTTTGAATGTCTGCAAGTTCATCAGAATTGGAGTTTCCTCTCCATTAATTGCCAATTTTTGTGTTGCCGGTGGATTGGATTCAAAAAAAACTTCTTTTAACACGGTTAGTTGCTCGGAAACCTTTTCTATACTTCCGTCTTGTTGTTCTAGAAGAGATTCTTGTAGTATACCCTCCTCCAACACGACGTTAACTTCCTTGAATATAGTTTTAATCTTCGCTCCTTCTTCTATTGCAGAAACATTCTTTTCGACTGTATTATTCAGTGCTTCGTTCACTTCCTTTTGTACAAGGATATTTTCATAATCATTGCTGGTTATTGATGACTCTGTTGCGGCTAGAATCTTCGTTGTGTAAACTGGTGTATAATTTGATATTTGAGGAGATTCTTGAGTGGAACCTGTCTCCAAAGCGGCTTTCGTCCCCAGAACTGAAACAGTGTCTCGGACTCCAATGTCACGGTAGTTTCCAGTCTCGTTCTTAGGTCCATCAACGTCATTAATTACGACTGACTTTGTTGTTCCTGTCTCTAATTCCACTTCATCCTGGAGCTTTGATATGGGTTTCACAACGATTTTCTTTGTTTTTGTTAAAAGAACTGGTGTCAGTTTTTGTATTTTTATTGGATTGTTTATTGCTGTTGTTGTTTTTGTTGTTTCTGTTTTAATAGGTGTTGTTGTTGTTGTTGTTGTTTGCGGCCACACTTCTATTGTGTTAACATGTGTAAAAATGTTTTCATTGTTGTTAGTGCTTTTGTCATCATCATGTTCATCGTGTTTGTCGCTGCGTCTGTCATTATAATTGTCATCATTTTGTTGCTTTGTGCCTTTACTACCGTGCGCGTTAACATTTGCAATTGTTGTTGCTTTTTTGTAGCTACTACTAACTATACTAGGTTCGCTGTTGCAACTACCAGAAGTGGCCTTAATCACAGCAGCCGCCTTTTTGCCACTGTTACTCTGACTAGTTGACGGAGTAGATGCTGTCGACCTTCCTGCCGGCGATTTCACGTGACGATATCCATGTTGTGCGATTTGGGTGTCTAACCGTTTTTAATTTGGGGGAATTTGAACACAAAAAAATACATAAAAAAAGAAAAGATGAATTTAATCTAAATAAAAATGGTGAAAGTTTTTTAGTACGTGTCTTAATGTAGTTGGAATAAGTTAGCTATTCTATGAGAAAGTACCAGGAAGGACCATTTCAAAAAAGACTGTTTTAGAAGCCTATCCAACATCTTTAGCAGTGAATAGGCTTTCAGGGCAGGTGAGTTCCCGGGGACAAGGGTTTCGAATGCGTGTGTTCTACTTCAACTTCTAATGTTGTGCAAACAAACAAAAAATAACCCAAACCAAAAAACCGAGTTATAATACGAAAAATACTTGATTTTGTGGTACCGAACACGAAATGAAAAAATAACCAAATAATAATTTGATTTATTTAACGTCTGCACGAAATTCTGAATCCAAAATAAAATTAAACAAGAAATTTTTTTTAGCCAAAACTTCGAGTGAACGGAACTTTACGCAAAAAATATCTGTGTTTCCGTTTTGTATATGTGGAAGTGTGTTTGTATAGCAACGTCAATAGCTGTTTCTGTGTGCTTTTATTGCGTTTTATGATTTTACAGAATTTTTGGGACTTTCCCAACGAAATTTTTCACCCACATATTTTGAAAAAATTTCTCTCCACTTTATCTTTACTAGAAAAATTTTTAAATTAACTTTATTGAGTATTCGCATGGAATTGTTGTGAAAAAGTAAACGATGAAAGTATTTAAAATATTTGTCGGAAATAAAATCACTTTGTTGGCAGGACGCTCGGCAGGAAGGACGGTCGCATTTTCCTAGTTTTTCTATGACTTATAAAAACAAAATCCAAACATAAAAAGTTAAATAAAATTGAGTAATTACAAAATATAATTCTAGAAATACAAACAAAGAGAAAGCAGAAACTACAAGGAATTTAAAATTAATTTCTACAAAATAAAAAAAATTAAAGAAAAATATTTATATAACGAACTATAATAAAGTATAATAAACAAGCAGAAAGCATACATTACGAAAAGTTCTACTAAACAAAAGAGTTTCAATGGTGGTGGGACAGAAATTAACTCCATGCATAAGACTATATGTATATTAATAAGGACGAATATGTTGCTCTAAGAATTACTATGCTTTGATCATTCGGTTATTATTATTCTTTAGGCATTTAGAAGCCGAGTTAATTAACGAAAAAATCTTCAGCTCCACTGTACGTACTTGCTTCTTATTACATACATAATAAATAATAAATTAGGAGAAAGTTATTTTTCTATTTGAGAACAGAGATGCACAGTAAATATACGGTATAATGATTAAAATTACTAAGCTTGAAAGTAAAAGCATGCAAAGCTAAGAAATAAGGAGCAATATATAAATATATGTCAAATTAATAATGTCCTAACAAAGACCCATAAAGAAGAAGGAGGGCAATAAGAAGCACAAATTAGCATAATAGCCTTACAATTAACTTATTTCTAATAACAAGGAAAAGCACTACTTTGACTGAGGTAGGAAATTTCACGTGGAGGAAGAAAAGTTTTCCTGATTTTCGCTTCGTTCAGTTAGATTTAGATAGAGACAGTCAGTCGCCAACAGAAAATAAGCCTACAGTTCATTTTACACTCACCTTCATCATCCGAGGAATAGCTGTTGTATCCGGCGCCCGAGCTGCCAGTTCCACGATTCGCGTTCGTCGTAGAGCGACTGCGCTGTATACCGCTAACTCCACCGACCAGAGTATTGCCGGCGCTCAAACCGACCGGAGCTCGATGGGCTCCACTCGCGACTGTCGTCGAATTTAATAATATATTCGGATTACTGCCCAGCTTGGACATGGCGGTCATGTTGCTGCCGGGTCCTCCAGAGACCGTCTGTTGAACACCTTTGCGCGTCAACGGCGACTGCAGCATACGTTGCTTCCATTCGAGCAGCCGCTTCATCGACTCCTCACGCTTCCGCTCACCTTCCTGATGGAAAAGTGCACTGGAGGTGGTACTGCTCTTGGGTACAGGAGAAGTAGTTGTCATACCGCTAACTGCGTATTCATCGTCGAAAGAGCCCCGTTTAGGGAGACGCGCACTGGCAGAACGTAAGAATTGATCGTTTTGCTGCTGTGGATACTTATGATGTGCAGATGTTGCAGCCGCTGCTGACGGCTGATATTGTGGCTGCTCTTGCCGCTGCGGCACAACATCTCTCCCCACTTCATGGTCCTGTCCGGCCTGCTGATGGTGATGCGGATGTGTAGAAGCAGATCGTATGGCGGCGTGCTGTGAACCGCCGGCGGTATAGCGACTCAAGCGCGGCATACTGGCAGCTCCCTGATTTTCAGCCAGCAGTTCACTGCGCTTGTACACTCGCTCGTAGGGATTCTCATAGCCGATGGTGTTCATGCCAGTAGCGACGCCTGTAGTCCCGTAGATGTCGCTGTTTCCGCTGCGATATACCGCGCTTTGATGCTGCGCTTGTGCACCACCGCCAGCAGCGCTTCCTCCAGTCTGCGTCTGTGGATGCTGCAGGTACAGAGCGCTCTTTCGCATTTTCTCGGCATAGCTAGCCTCTGAGTAATAAATGCTATCGGGAGTACGATTGATGTCGAGACTGGATTTTGGGCGCTGTGTTCGCGAGGCGTCTGGTTTGAAGTTTTGTATGGCAATATTGGCGTCACCGTCGTTGGCGTTGTGGGCGGTAATGGTATCCGAGCGGGCCTCATATTCAAGGAAATCAGCTGAATGAGGACGCACGATTGATGCGGTTGCCGAACGTGAGCGACTGTTGTTGTTGCTAGCCAAAGAAGCACTGGGAATCGACTAAAGGCGGCAAAAATAAACAAGAGAAATTAGAGAAAAGGGAAATTAGAAGAACAAGAGGGCTCGAAAACAGTGAATTAATTATTAATTTTAAACAAGCAGAAGAATTTCTAAAAGAGATTTCTCGGTTAAATTTTAAATTTTTTGCATTTATCCACATTTAACAATTCAACCATCGCGCTTGTTCTTATTTCTAAAAGCTTTAATGGCTGATCCACTTCTATTTCCGTCACAAAAAGCCACATGAGTTCCTCCACCACCGACTACAATCCCACTAAACACGCGAGTGTCCTGCGTTGACCCATAAAACGGGAGAGTAACAGTAACAGCTGCAAAGCTCTTCAAGTTAAATAAAACAAGAAGTCGTGTGGAAAAGTTTTATGCTTACATAACTTTTAATTTGAGCCTTAAAGCAACCACCGCGGCACGCAAAGAATTTCCGCTGCTACAACAAAGTAAGTATAAAATGCTTCTGTCAGTCAGCAGCAGAGAACGTAGCAGAGTTGCAGCTGTAACTGTATACTTATTGAGGCTTACCTAGTCCTTAAAACTCGCCAGCCAATTAGGCAACCCGAGAATTTATGGCGGCAAACATGCTGCCAATGTTAAAAATCCAAAGAAAATACCGAATCGATGAGGTATAAGACTTTAAAGAGCCCTCGGAAAGAAATCTTGGTCTATTAAAGACGTGTCGAATGTCTACTCATCGAATAAAATCGAACAGACGGTCTTCTTCGTTGAGATGGAGCGTAAAAATAAACTAGTAAGGGTACCTTCGGTCAGACCGAAGCTTATATACCCTACATCCCAGCAACCTTTATTATACATATTTATACATATTTCCGATTTATTTAAATAGTTCAATGTCATATGTTCGTGGGCGGACACACCCATTTTTTTTAAAAATTTAATCTACCTGTACCGATGTATTCGGAAACAAAATTGAAGCTCAAAACTAAGTCTACAAGTTGAAATATTGTTAAAAGAATTAGTATTTGTTAAAAAAGTAGGCGTGGCGCTGCACCGATTTATCCCATTTTCAATCCCACAGAGTTTCGGATGACAAAGAATATACGTGCAAAATTTCATCGCGATAGCTTCATTCGTTCTCCTGTAATCGTGATTTCCACAGACAGACAGACAGACAGACAGACAGACAGACAGACAGACAGACAGACAGACAGACAGACAGACAGACAGACAGACAGACTACGGACATGGCTAAATCGACTCAGGAGGTGACACTGATCAAGAATATATATACTTTTCCATACCTGCCACGCCTCCTTTAATGCGTTACACACGGAAGCACAAAGTGAATATACCCTCATTCCTTCGGATGTAGGGTATAAAAAGAATTAAAGATACGATGGTGAATCAGTGAGCAGTTGTAAAGAAGAATAACGTTGAAAATGAGTCCACAAGAAGTAAGTCGGTCAACCGTGTTGGAAAATTAACTTCATCAGCGGAGGAACGGATACTTCGTTGATTAATTCTTTTGTCGGAAATAGGTTACTCAGTTTACTAAAAAAATGTCTCCAATTTGAATTGGCTTGTATTTTCAGAGGACCTCTATTGATTTTCTCTTCTTTAACGGCTTCCCCAAGGAAGGATTTCTCAACTTAACTCAACTCAACTCTCACTGTTCGCTGACTTTTAGAGAACTCCCTCGTCTGTCATAGAAAGCGATTAATTAGTGTCTTTAGCTTATAACAGCCAGTGTACTAAGTTGTCTACATCTCTATCTGATTTTATCATATTCTGTTTATAAAGTACTTTTAACTCTAATCCTCTGTAAACACTCACCTCCATATGGTTCGGTGTATATTTCGATGGTATCGATGGGACATGTTTGTTGCTCTCGTAAGTAGGCGGACTTATCGGCCGACGATAGCCAGCAGAACCGCCTTCATTTAAGATGCCCGACGTCTGATTCAAGTTGTAGATGTCTTCATAGTCCGACAAAAGACGGTTTTTGGATCTTCCGTACGCATCAGGAGTTCGCCGTTCTGCATTTGGGTATAAGCCGGCGTAGCGTTGCTGGATCAGCTTCTGCATATGAAGCTCTCGTTCGCCGTATATGTCTTCAGGTACTGCATTGCGTTGCTGCTGCAGACGCATGATCTGCTCTTCCATGTCGATGTACTGTTGAGCGGAATTCGATGGTTTGTCAACCAATAGTTGTTGCTGGAACTGCGAGTCAAGATTGTCAATCTGGTGCTGTTGCTGTTGCTGCAGGCGCAACGTTGAAGTCACATTTCCGGTGCGTGTGTCGTAGATGGCGTGATGTTGCTGTGAGCGCATCTGTTGTTGCTGGTACTGTTGTTGTTGCAAAGTTGGCGACATGATTGCAGCATGTCTGCTCGGCTGCTGTTGATGCTGCTGTTGCTTCCTCGTGATTTCATTATCAACGGAATGCTCTGGACTGGGCGACGAGTAGCCTCCGTCCGTGATGCGTCTGGGTTTTGGTGGTGCGTTTGCATATAGAGGCTGTACACCACCTCCTGCTCCACCGCTGTTGCTGCTCGATGCCGATTGAACGTTGATGTTGTCCGATGCTGGAGTCACTGGGCCCTGGTTGAGGCTCATCTTGCTCTGTTGAGACTGGAGCGTATGAATGCCGGAGTCGCTGTTCTCGCCGCTGTGGTTTATAGAGGATGCTACGCTTGGCTGAGAGTTCTGATCAGATTCGCCACTGCTTGGAGCCTGCATCATGGTGGCCGCCGTGAGCGACCGCACCCACTGAACCATCGACTCAGCCGTCTCTGCGGCCAGCCAGTAGGTGCGCATATTCTGGTGCTCACACTTGAAAGCGTACTTGCGATAGATTTTGTCCTCTGGCAGGCAGGCCGACACTCGATACGAGGGCAGCAGAATGGATCCGAGCAGCTTCTCTTCCTCTGGGCCTTTGTAGTAGTAAAGGCAGTACTCGGCTAGTACAAACCACCGCTTGCGCCATACTTTCAAGCCATCGGAGCCCTGCTTATACAGCCAGCCGGAAATCGAGACAGTAGAGCTTGCAGGTCGCTTTGTCACAGGTGATTTCAGCGCTTGGATCGACCCAGCACTTTTCTTCCGGTCGAGGGGTGCGTGAGCGGGGCTCTTGACGATGGAGTCTTCCGAGCTGGGAGTCTTGGAAGTGCCTCCGGAAGAGCTGCCAGAGTTTATTTTAACGGCGCTGATCTGCGTCTGGCACGCCTGATTCATAACATGGCCGGGATGGTTTTGCTGGATGTAGACCGGACTGTGTTCGGTGCCGCCAGGTGTTTGCAATTCAACCTTGAGGCGCTGATGTTGCTGCTGTTGTTGATGTTGATGTTGCAGCTGCTGCTGATGTTGCAGCTGCTGTTGCAGTTGAAATTGCTGCTGTTGTTGGCTGTAAATGCTGTGCTCTTGTTGCTGGTAGTGGTGCTGGCCGCTCGTCTTCTGCTGATTGCCCACTTTGAGCGGTCCGGCAGCTGGTTGAAACTGGCTGCTCAGGTTAAGTGTCGAGGGCGGAGCACGCTGATGGGACACTGGACTTTGCTGCTGCTGTTGCTGTGTTGCTGCCGACATCACACTGGACGACTGACTCATGTGGTAATGTGCTTGTGGAACTGGTGGATTGATTTTCTGTCGCATTGCAAACGTGCGTTGCTGCTGTTGCATCGCTTCGGTTTGCGTTTGCAGCTGAGCCTGCATCTTGGCTTTCTGCAGCTGCTGGTATTGCTGCTGAAGCGCTGACGAGGCGTTGCTTTGCGCTGTGGCCTGGAGCCGGCTCGCCGCCGACACGTACGCACGTTCCGGTTGTGACTGGTACAGCGGCTCACCGCTGTACTGCTGCTGATGGTAGGGCGAAGAGTGCTGCGAGCTGCTCGTTGCACTGCTGATGTGGTGCTTGAGCAGCAGCTTGTTGCTGTGTGGTTGAATGTCGATGGGCGTAAGCGGACCGCTGGAGGTGTTGCTAGTCGTGGCGGGACTCTGCTGGTAACCGCTTCCCATCTGATGCATGTGATAGTTTTGTTGATGGTGTTGCTGTTGGTGCTGCTGTTGCTGCTGCTGCTGGAAGACTGGCGAGTGTGCTGCACTGCGGTAATCATTGATGTTCGTTTGATAGGCGAGCGTGATTTTTTTCTGCTGTTGCTGCTGTTGCTGTTGCAGGTGTTGCAACTTTTTGGCGTCCATGTTGGCCGGAGTGAACAGCGGCGGCGCCTCCAACCTGCAACGAGAAGTAATTTAAATGAGTCAATATGATAATTTCGCATTAAATTGACAAGGAGGTGCAGGGCAAATGGACAAAGCACAAGGTTAACGAATTGTGACATCGTGTTGCAGACAATAAATGTTTTTTTTTTTGAATATTGACAGAATTACGAGAGTCTGTGTGCTCCCTCACTGCCACAGATTGATGCCGCATTCGGACTTAATTGCTTCTAATTGATTAATCTTGTTTAACGACATCAGTGACAAAGACGGACGGACGGATGAGCTGCCCAGCTTCTGGATGCATTTTAGATTGCATCACTGGCTGCTGCCTTTGTGTTTGTTTAATTACCGTGAAATAGCAGGGAAAAGAAATGAAAATTAATTCAAGCTGTCGCTGTTGTTGCTATGCTTCACTTACCAGTCCCACAATTGATAGATGCAGCCAAACATTTTCGCGACCTGATTTCACTTTTAGGATTGATATGATTATTCTTTGCTTTTTATTTTTCTCACATTAGCTAATCGCTTTATCGGATTATTTCAGCTCTAAATACGCATTTTACTTATTATTTTACGAAGCGCAAAACTTCATTTTAAATATTTTTCCGCAGTACTTTCTATTGATATGTTTGTGTTGCTGTGATTAAATATATTTTATGCTTTAACATATGCTGCATTTATTAAAGTTGGGGTTTTATTTAAAATATACTTTCAAAGTTTCATTTCAATCCAAAAAATCTCATGCGATCTTTTTTGTACTCACATGCGATTTTTCCGCATGTTTCTGGGACAAAAAAAAAAAATTCTCCTATTTTAAACGCAATTTTCAACGCGGAAATTCGCCGCCAAGCGTCATTCTAAATTTTAACCCAATTTTCTCAGCAGTGCAGTTTTTCTTTTGTTCTTCAATTTAGCTGCACTCTATTTTCCGCTCACTTTTTTAGAGAAAAAAAAAGAACAGACCAAAATAAGGCTGGTAACACTTTTCCATTCACGCATTTACTGCGATGTCGCTGTCAAGTTTTTTGCCGGCACTTCAACGTACGAGAAAGCAGCCGAGCGAACGCGGCTTGACACGCTTGTAATGTGCACTTAGTTCTGAGCTGATTTCATTCAGGAAGCCGCTCCTTTTACTGCTGCATAAAAGGAGACTTCTTGCGTTGATGTCTTTATAAAAAGAATATCTAAAAATAATTTCACTACGAGCATTAAAAGAAATACCGTGGTATGATTTTAAGTTATGTCCTAAATTTGTTTCTCTTCTGAAATAAACTGACTTTAAAGGTTTCTGTTTGGTTTTCTAAAGGTTTTCCTTGCTGCCGATAAAAGACGATATATAAAAGAATGAAGTTGGCTAAAAAAGTTACACAAAAAATAGTTCAGCAAAATTAATTACAGTTTTTATTTTGTGCAGGTTTTTCCTTCTCTGGCAAAGAATGAAAATCGATTTTAAAATTAAAAAGCACTAAGAAAAGGCACCTCAGATGGCCGTGTATTCATTCTCTTTTCTTCATTTTTCCCTCTTTACAGTACAAAAATGCAATTATTATCCATTGTTTTAATTAACAATATTAATGGTGATCCGGGCTGTGGCACGTTGCCGCTGTTGTTGATGCATGTGCTGTGGGCGAGACAGCGGCCAGTGAAATTGCATCAACATTTCTGTATGTTGCTGCACTTGAACTGCTGCTCAACTGAAGAGCAATTTGCTGCAGGGTTTCCGGATTGAAGAAACTGACTACTTTAGTACCAAACTATGTTATTTTGCAGAATTTCCAGTGGGACTTCAATTACTTGTTGAAATAGTGTTTATAGAAACTTTTTATATTTTGTCTTTTACATCAAACTGAATTGAAATGTATCCTGATTCTTACTAAAAATGCAACTAATTCGAAACATAAACACATTATAAACACATTTCTTATTTCAATTAAATAAGTATAATTATAAAAAGTATTTCTGTTTTTATAGTGATTAATTTATTAATATTTAAATTTAAACCAAACATTTAAACGCGAACCAACTGATGTGAGTTTTGTAAATTATTTAATGGAATTTTTAAGACAATGAAAATTAAATTATCCGAGTCGAGTAACCATTCTTCAACAAAATATCTACATCACTCATTCGTTGTGTCTGCAGAGCTTTCAGCTCCTTTTTGTTCTTGTAGTCTTTAGGAATTCGGGTGGCTTTTTTCAATATATTTTTTCTTTTGCCTGTTCTTTTGTACCACATAATTTTTTTCCTTCTGTTTGACGTCTTTTATCGTTAATGTTTTCTGGTATTTTTGGCTTATTTATTCATAATGCTTTTACTAAAGGATATTCAATTTTCTGAAAAGGTTTATACAAATATTTAAGGTAAACATAAATACAAACAATGCATTAAATTGATATAATAATTTTGCCATTTACGCTGAAATTTAATTACATTAAAATAATAAAAGCAACAAACAAAAGCGAACTTTTAATCTTAATCGGAAAATAGCTATGCAACGAATCCTTTGTATCTAAAAACTATTTCCTACTTCCTATCTCTTTCTCCTTCTTCTACCTTTTTTCTCCCTTTTTTTTTGTTAATAAATTTTTATTTACTTATCGATTTCTTTTACATATATATGTATTGTAAATATTTACCTAAAACAGTGTACATAGAAAAGGATAGTGAAGAAAACAACATCAAAATGGAGATATAAATGTAACGAACAAATGGAATCCAATCGATGGAAAACTCTTTGTGAGCGAACAAAGAGCAAAAACATTAAAAACGATTGATTTTTATTTTTGTCCTTCTTTTCGTACTCGCTTCGACTTTTAGGAGCTTTTGTCCATTTTTGTTACCGTTGATGCTGTTGTTGTTGAAGGATTTATTGTTTCCTTTCAGGAAAATGTATTGTAGTTGCCCGTAGAAACAACTGCAACACAATCAACATTAACTGCAGCAACAACAATACAGAAAAAATGGTTTTCGTTTTAAAACAAAAAATACAAGCGCAACTTTAGAAACTAAACATAAAACTTGTATGAAAAGTTTATTTTTTAACTTGAAAGTTATGACTTCTGTAAACTGAAGTGAACATATAGGAATCCCTACTTTCTATAAACTCTAACAACGAATTCTCAACATTTTTGTGGTTTTCTTTATAAATAATTTTATTTTCTATTTTTCAACATTATATTTTAGTCTGATATATATTAATTGTCCTAAAATTGATTTTTCTTTAATCGCAATTACGAATATTCATACCAAAAAATTGTAATTAAAATTGAAAATTTAATTGAGCCTGATTTTTCATCATTATAAATTAAAATAATTCAATGAACAAACTGTAAATTTTCATATTAAAAACTATAATGAATTTTCTGAAAGACGTATTTGCAGAACAGAATAAAACTTATAAACAAAAAGACAAGCTTGAGGTAATGAAATGAAACGATCTAAACAAATTACTTTTTTTTTAACTTTAAACTTTTTAAATATTTATTAAGCCGTTTTAATGCAAAAGTAAGTCACAAATAACTCCAGATACGATAAGTTCTTTTACTCATTGGAAGAAAAATATCGTTGCATACTTTTGGTTGCTTCAATAATATCAATGGTTTCTTTATTTGATTGTAGAAATATTTCGAATTATTGTACTAGTATTATTAAGATCTAATTACCATTGAAAATATTATCAGACTTTTCTATTTGTTACTTACTATTTTTGAAAATTTTTTAAATATTATTTATAGCAGTCTGAATTGCTTAAATGGCTGAAACTGTTAAACATAATAATTTTCTGAGCTAAGCCAGGCAAAGAAAATGAACGTAAATAATAATAAAAATATCGTGAAGAATAACAATGGGCAAATCAACCGCATTAGTAAAAGCGGACAGAGATGAATTATCTATGAAAAGCATCGCATAGAATACAAAAATTCGTATTAAATGAGAAAGGAAAATGTGCATAAAAATGAGAAGCAAAATTTTTGTTGCTGCTCAAAATTCAACTCAGAATTTTCATTCCTACGGTTGAAGTTGTAAAAAAACAAATGTTTGTACAGCGGAGAATATGTAAGCGAGTGTGTGTTATGCGAAGGGAAGATGGTTTGAACCGAAACTGGGCTCAACGGGGTGGGAGCTCGGCTCATTTGCTTTGGCAGCGAGCCAAAAGAAACGAATCAAAATCAACGAAAATTTAAGCAAAATTTTAAAAATAGCAAATGAAAATGTTATGTTGTCAAAAGAATGGGGAATGCAGCGAAGAGAGTAAAACAAAAATTGGAACAAATATTAAAAAAGCAAACACAAACGTTCGCTCGCCATAATTCGTGTCATTTTTTCTTGCATAATAATAAATTAACTGAAAATAATTTACAAATAATAATAATAGCAGCTGATGATGAATTTCTCATGAAGCCAGACAACAACAAATGGCGCTGAAAATGTCATAAAATCGTTGCTAATCAATAAAACAGATTCAATGAACATAAGGAAAAAGGGGAAAAATGAAAGTAGCAACTACAGCAGTAACTAAAGAACACCAACAGACACGGAGTTAGTTTTACACTTAAAAACAGCTTGAAAAGCTTAGCAATTGTTTTGCTCGTCGAGTTGATGCAGCTGCCAGCCGTTGTTATTGTAATTTAATCGTTGTTCACAGTTACTAAATTCATAACAAAAACAATACAATCAATATTCAACAACAACGAAAGCAGCAGAAACTTGATCTAATGGAATGACAACAACTCATCATAAATCAAAGCGAAAGCAAATCGCTGAAGGAGGAACGTCTGTCTATCGGAAGTTGATAAGAGAAGGAAGAAGAAAGCCACGACAAAGAGCATCATAATCATTGTTATCATCGGCTGGGGTGGGAGAATAGAAGCAGGATGATCGCTTGTTGTCTGCTCTTGATTAATTCGTGAGTATCATTGAGATTTCAATCAGAAGCTTTATATTTACCAATTAATATCGGTAACCAAGAAGTGTTCAGTTGTTAAGGGATTACTAAATAGATCATGAGCACGTGTAATTATGCAAACGTGTCGATACATACGCGAATAATATTATAAACTCTAGACTTTCTGTTAAATTTTACGGGAAATAGGTTTGATATTTTTGTGCTGTAAAATCACTACAGAAGACGCCTATTTCCTAACAATTCTTATAAACAACTCTAAAAGTGAATAAGCTACTATAAAGAAGAGTTTTAATGTTTTAATGAGTAGATTTAAGCTCAACGACACTTTAACGACATTTAATTGACTTCCATTCCTTAATAGCAATCAAAATCCTTGTATTGAGTTGAATTACGAATCGTAAA
This sequence comes from Thecophora atra, assembly GCA_937620795.1. Lineage (NCBI taxonomy): Eukaryota > Metazoa > Arthropoda > Insecta > Diptera > Conopidae > Thecophora > Thecophora atra. The sequence goes on along the minus strand of OW569401.1, from coordinate 40,579,782 downwards.
TCTGAAAGAACAACAAACAAACAAGGAATATAAAAACACAAAGACCTTAACCATATTTCTCGACTCTTCTTGATCCTTATGTCTATGAAGCAATCTGTCAAGGATTTTCAAACTGAAGTGGAGACAAGAAGTATGACAACAACATCGAGAAACGAGTATAAAAACAACAACAACAACAACTATAATTACTACTTGAAGTTTACTAATGAAGTCAAGAAAAGCAGATGTGACAAAGGCTGAAAAAGAAATGGTGGCGAGAAGATGCCGAGAAAAACCCAAGGAAAAATAAAGGATAACGTAGAATTAAATATTGCTTTTTGTTTTCTTAAATTGACTTTAAGTAATATGTTAGGTTTTCATCCACGTTGATATTTGTTTCCTTTCGTTAAAACCAACCCTAAAAATATTGTTTAGGGTTTAAATTATTGGGGAATTATACAAATTTATGAAGAATTTATATCATTATTTTTAATTCATAATTTTTCATTTTTAACAGGAAATTTCACACACAACTCACAGAAAGAATTTGATGAGACTTTCAAAAACTAAAGATGAGATGAAATTTGAATATTACATGAAATGTAAAAATTGCTCAAAATGTTATCGTTCTGATGCGGCTTTTGTATACAGAACACGCACATCGAAATGCTTCTTCACAGTCTGCTAACACATACACATACAAATTTTGACAAAGTGAGCAACGTGCGAAAGGAATACTTCAATGTCACTGTTGTCAATAATAAAAAAACCGACAACGAAAAGACCAACGTCAACAGAAGCAGTGGCAATAAATGCATCACTGACAGCAACAGTATTGCGGCTATTGTTGCAATTTGTGGTGTTGCAACAAAGACAATTTTTTTTTACTTCATTTAATGAAAACCTTTTCTCATTTTAATTTTTTAGAATTTTTTCACTACCTCAATTTTGACACATTTTACGATCAATCACGTTTCTTTTTGCTTGTTATTTGTTTCATAAAACTCATGCTTTTCTCCTTAAGGAGGTAAAATTTCTTATTTATGATGTAACTGTTGTTATGGTAGCTATATTCGGTATTTGAGCTGTTGTTGTTATAGCCATGGTTCAGGATTTGGAAGCCAAAATAACTGCGTCGTTGTAAGCGGTGTGAGTATCGTTCATTGGTTACGATGTTGTTCTAGTACAACAAAATAACAACAACAACAACATTAAAACACAACAATAATAACAAAGAGCGCTACAAACAGAAAGCGGAATCATAATCCAAAGGTATTATGAATTGCATGTAACTCATACGACGTGGTTGACTTTTAATTGAAAGTTGGAAGTAAAACTATGAGTTCAAAATGGTTGGTTGGTTTCTCTTATATTTTTTCACTGAATTAATTAATAAATTTATATATTTTTTTACATTACTAAGTTTTTCTAAGAGGAATATTTTAATATACCAAAATATGTGCTATACTACTTTTATATACTATTTTATATTCTTTTGTTTTCTGCCTCTACCCGCCTCTGTTTATCTTTTCTCTCTTTCTTTATGCTTGTCTCTCGCTGTCTGTATACCTAACTTTCCACTGCAATTTGAGGTAATATGAATAACAAACTCGCGAAGTATTCATTAATGTGCTGTGTGTTGGGCTTGAGAATATATCAAACTATAGTATGTTTATGGACACACCATGTATCTACGTATGTGACTGTGTGCGTACATATATTCCAAGCTACATAAATTATTTGCACTTTTGTGGTTTGTCGTTTTGATTGTTTAAGTGATAAACAATATCAATTATTTATGTACTCAATTAGCGACCGTAATTACATAATTCAAGGTTAATTGATTTGAGGGTGGGACGTGATTCTCAAATATATCTATTTAATATCAAACGACTTCCTGAATGTTTTCCATTTCGATTAAAGTTCATGCATCGGCCTTTTCCTAAATTTAATATTCGCAAAGGAATCTTGTCGATCAGCACCAAGAGCAAATTGACTGTAATTGAAATTCGTAATCAAGGTTTTCAACACATATTTTCAGCATTTAGTACGTCTCCTATCCCACTAGCTGCTTAACAAGACACGAATTTAATTTAAATGTTCAGAAGTATAGAAGAAATAAAAGGGAAACTCTGAGGGAGGTGGCAAAAAAGAGACCATCACTTCCTGTGACACATATTTTCGTTCGGCAGATTTGAGGACTCAAATCGATTTTTGCTCCGAAGTTACGAAGAGGACGCCCAGGGAAAAGATGAAACTGTCACTTTGATAACACTACCAACAAAGAACAAGGAGCGTTGCAACAGCAGGAAAGATGTATACTGTTGGGACTGCTGAAGGTTGGCTGTGGTGGGAGGGAGGCATGAAAGGAGAGCAGCAAAAGCATTTGCACACAAATTGCAAAGGAAATAAAAATTGATGGAATGCAAGCAGATTGAATTGAATGGGAAGATGCAAAGAAACAAACTGACAGTGAGTTATTTCAATAAAAAATAAAAATCATGAATGTCAATCAATAATATTTTATAGGAAAATATTTTGCGTGAAGTTTTTTGGATGGATTCTTTGAAGAGGTCTTGGAACGATTTAATTCCAGTCTTCTAATGAAACGTTTGGTTTACAGTAAGAACTTCAGTGCATGTTTTCAGGTCATTATTATATACTCAAGGATTACATTGCTCTCCCTTCCCTCTTTCTCAACCGTTTTCAGTTTCTCGTTCTCCCTATCACCGCGTACACCTCCCGGCAATAGAATTTCACCCTCATGACGGAAATTGAATTCTCTCTGTTGGCCTTGAAATTCATGTGAAATGAATTATTTCTTCTTCTGCGTCATCGTGTTTCTCATTCAACTTTCGATGTACGCAACTTGCTTTAAATGAGACAAGGTGAGGGTTTTCTTCTATCAGCGTCGATTCTTGCCACTCCTTTAACTATCTTCTCTCTCCTCCTCTCGGCCAAAACACAAGGACACCAAATGCAATTTTTTCATTTATAACACAATAAATTTTTCATTTTAAGGCCTGAAGCACGCAGTTGCCATTGGCTACAGAAATGAAGTAGCAGGAAGTAAAGCAGAAGAAGGCGAAGAATATAATTATGAAAAAGAGGAAGCAACAGAAGCATTAATTTATTGAAAAACTGCAAAAAATAGAAATTAATCGCGTCAATAAAACTAGATCCTTTAGTGTATAAAAAACTGTATAGTCAAAAGAATGGGACTCTATAGTCTACTATATAGAACTATAGTTTACATTCTAAAAGAATATATATATCTACGAGTATTATCTATTCTAAGATTTATAATATACTCTCCGTATAGAGCTTGGCGTACAATTTGATCTTAAACAAATGTTGCAATGAGAAAACATTAACAATAGTAGGACCAGAGTCTATAGAACTGTAGTCTCTATTCTATGTATATATCTACAATTTTGTTGTTGTTTTTTTTTTTTTTTTTTGTTCTCAGCAAAGTTTAAGTTTCTGAATAAGAAAATCCTTGAAGAATCCATCTGCTTCAATAAAAGTTCAACACTACGCAGAAATTCTTTAAAAAGCGACGTAAAGCTGAGGAATAAGGATGTCAACAGCAAAGCGAGTATAACAATAACAACAAAAAACACTAAATTTGGAAAAATTCTTTCAATGATTAATGTGAATTTTGTGCCATTGATCTTGACAAAAAAACTTGCACAGCAAAACAAACCAAACATAAACTTAGCAAATATTATATATTCAGTTAGATTTTAATTTCCCCAAATTTTTCCGCTAATTTTATTTATTTATTTATTTCTTTAGATGAGGTTTTTCTTTTATACTATCAAAAAAAAAGGAAAACTAAAAGGATAATTACGATAAAAATTGTAATTTTAATTAAAAATTTTGATTTAGAATTATAATAAATAATTGTTAAATTTATTTCCTTATTTTTCCTTCAACTATTTTCTTTATATTCTAAATCCATTCATATAATTTTATATTGTTGGCTCATTTAATCAATTCAATTTAATTTAAGAATAACCCGACTACTTTTATTTTAGCTTTTGCTTTATTGGGAAGGCTTCAAGTAACCATTTTGTATTTGGCAAACGTTTTATTGAAGCCAAACTAGTGTGGGCAGTGTAATTAATTATCAAATGAGGCTAATCGGCGAGTGAAAGGGAGCTCCGGTTTTCTGAGCTCACGTTACCGGAAAAGGAAAATCTGTTTAATTTAATTTCATACTGTCTGATATATGTATAAATTTTATTTTATTTTCCTACTATTTATTTTGGCTTTCGAGTTCTTTTAAATTTGAAATTTTGTTTCGGTTGTTTTTATTCTATTGTTTTTGCTCTCTATATCTTTTATGCTCGATGGTCGCAAAGTAGGTCAAAATGTATACCAAAAATTTACCTTTTAAATAACTGAAATATACAATTATTCAATCTTGATTTTCATGATTGATTCTGATCATCAAAATCATATTTATTTTTATTTCTTTGATCCTTTTGATCATTGGGGTTTTAGCTGTAATATTTTTGGTTAGTAAAAAGAAGAAAAATTCTTAATTTAATCCTTTAAAAGAAGCACTAATTGCTTAAATAATCTTTAAAAATTTACTCCAGGATTTGTTTAAAATCCTTAAACGCATTATTTTAAGATACTTTTAGGCTGATATGAAGCTGAATCTTTGAACTACTTTTAATGGATGGTGACTGTTGCTAGGCAATTTTTATTTAATTTAATTTTATTTTTTATGAAATTTATTGCTCGTATTTATTTTTACGCAGCTCTACGTTTTTATATTTATCTCGAGGTAAAGAAACACAGAATAAATGACCGCAGCGAAGAGACGAACAGCTTCACGCACTTTAAATATATTTCGTATTGTATTTATAATTTATCTCTCTGCTCTCTTTAGCTTTCTCTTGTCTGTCCCTTTTCTCTGGCAATGTGTCTTTTCTTGTTATTGTTGCTGTTGGGTTTTTGTTAGTGCCACTTTCACACGAAATAAAAAATACGATATAGCAAAAAATATTAGAATTAGAAAAAGAATAGCGTGAGCAGAAATAGTATAAGCAAAATAAAGACGAATTTAGATTGAAATTTGCGATGCGTAAATAAAGGAAATTCTACAAAAATAATGTGGTCGATTGAATGTCAAACGATACATAAATCAGCACAACAAGAACAACAACAACAAGAAAAGTAGATCCTTGTTCCCAATCGTTTGTTCAATTCTCGGGACATTTTAGCTTTCAGTAGAAGGTGTTTCCAGGAGCGTCTGTAAATGGGCGGATGTCGGTGTACATGTGCTGAAGTGTGTATTGTGTGTATATAGTATGTTTTTGTGATTCGCATTAGTAACACGCAACCACGCACCTGCCACATTCTTTATCGCCCCAACACCTGATTCGCTTTCTCTCATTTTCTCTCATCTCGCCACCCAGCCAACCCTCTATATATACCCTCTCATTATATTATCCCTTAGCTTTCGGCAAAAAATTTAAACAGGAACGCGAACGTCGAATAAACGAAGAATAAATTTCCTCGAGAGAAAGCGAATAATCATCACATTATTTGTAAAGAATAGAACAGACAGGAAGAAAAGAGGACAAACAGAGAGAGAGAGAGAGAAGCCAAGTTGCACTTTATTTACACATTATTTTTTCACTTTTACATTTAATCATTCGACCAGCGACGAATTTCAGACCGTTTGCGTGTGTTGTTGAGCGGAAACTAAAATCTGCGTTGCAGGCGTTGAGCAATGGAAGCCTGAAAGCAGGATGTTTGCAGAAAATGGATCCAAAGAAAAGGAGAGATAGAAAAAGGCAAAGAGGGAGAGAAAAAGCGAGAGAGACAGAGAGACTAAGCAATTACAGAACTAAGGATTGTAAGAGGAAGATTGAAAGCAGCAGCGAAGGCTTTTGAGTGAAAGCTTTCGCTAAACAAATGCCGGTAAAGAGGTATTTTGCAGAGAAGAGAAACAGAGTTTGCGAGCGAGAGAAGGAAAGAAAAAGATGATGAAGCTTTTAAGCTGAGGTTTTCATACGCTCTGGTGTACGGTTCGCCCAAATGTACAAAAATGTTGCCAGATTGTTCATTATAAGTTAAATGTTAAGTTAACCTTGTATTAAAATTTAAAATATCATTTTTAGTTCTAAAAAACAATAGCAGATAATAATAAAACTTAATTAATATTTCAAATTTTCTACACCTTTTCGGATTAATCTGTGATCATTTCTATGACATATTTAATTATTATTTGTGTTATAATTTTATTTTCTTTACGTATTTTACTTTGGTAGTTTTCTCATTTCCTGCGCACTTCCATGTTTTTTTATTCCATCAACTTCTAAGGCTTTTTCTATCATTTAAACACAAAAAACCGCTCATGCTATGTTTGAATTAAGCTTTTTTGGCTTATAAAAGCTCTTTCAGTTAAATAAAACAAAGAAAAGAGATAGAAATAGAGTAACGATATACGAAATTATCACAGTAAAACCATCATGTATCCACTTTCTTCAATAGCTTTAAAAATTACTAAAGAAAAATAGAGTAATTCTCTTGCACTCAAAGAACATGGCCACGAAAGCTTTATCGAAAGAATTTGCTCAGTTAAACTTTGAGAAAACCGTTATATTTTATAGAAATGTACGTTTGGCAATCACTTGGTCTCTCTACCACAGGATATTCACTCGTTCCTTTATCATGTGTCTCCTTGGAGTGAATAAATTCACTCCTTTCATCCTTTATTTTTCTAATCCTTCTCTCCTGCCGTTTCACTTGCTTCTAGATCATCGTCGCCCATGAGCAGCCATTCGGCCACTCAATTTTTGAGCACCTTAATATGTATACAATGAGTGCATTTGCCGAAATTACGTCAGCAGCCATGAAAGTTTGATTTGGCTACACCCAAAAAAATTATCGCTGTTTGTGTTCATGAGGATTTTTCCTTTATATTATATAATATTATTTTGTTTTATTGCAAAAATCATATTTTATGTATAACTTAAAAGATTTGTTACGAATAAGCTCAATTCTTCATATTAACGCATCTAATATATCGTTTTCCTTCGTTCTCTAACTAAAGATAGGTAAAATTTTAGCAAATAATTGAGGTGTGATACTTTTCACGCTCGTACATGTTTGTTAAAACTTTAAATGTGTTGCTATAATCGTAGCAGAATTTAACAAAAAGAAACTAATGCTTCGTACTTCTAAGTATTCATTTTCTTCAGTGCAGGTTGAGAAGTCGTTCATACACATGCTTAAAATGTGACAGTGTGAGTTTGGACATCGCTGTTCTAGATTAAGCAGGAAGAGGAAGAAATTAAGTTTGTGGATAATTAGTTGGGAAATTATGAAGAGGAAAGCACAAAATTTACTGGTGCAAAAATTATCCAAAAGGAACAACATGAAAAGCTAAAAAACCTGAGTCTACGTTGTAAGCTGTAATTTCTGGAAATGGCGAGGAGAATTTCTAGAATTGGTTGGTAAACGCAAACGAGCTTTTTTCAATTTTGTTGTTGTTTTTTCAACTCTACTTTTGCACTCAGCTAGATCAGGGTTGATGTTATCTTTGCTGCTGTTTTAAAATATTCTGAAGTTGAAGTTTCTGCTGCTGCTATTATTTTCAATGGGCGTAAAAGAGGGATGATCTAAGGATAAACGGAGAAGCACTGGAAAGAATCACTGGAGCGAAAAGACAGGTGCGGAAAACTTTGATTATCCGAATTCAAAGCGGAAACGGGAATTATTACGAATAGCAACGATGGCGAGGTCGTCTTAATGGACGCACTTAATTCGAGTGGTCGAAATAAAGAATAAAAAAAAAGAAGACTACAAAATATGGCACACACCTTTAACGCCTTAAATCAGCGAATGAAACTGATCGCTTTAGCAGAATTCTTAATTTCTTATTGAATACTTTTGAATTACTTAATAATACATGTGGTTATATAACTATTTCTAATGGTTTTTTATAAATAAATATAAACTTGAAATTGTTTACCTTCAATTGATTTTTTTACACGTTCAAATTCTCTGCTTTCTCAAAAGAATCTGAAAAAACAGACAAAAACATGAATAATGATAAAAATAAATTAACTTTAAATTAAAGAATATTTAATTAAAATTATTTATTAATAAGAACAAGAAAATCTAAAGCTAAAATTCGAGTTTCAATTGTGGCGAAAGTAAATGAGGAAGACGCAAGGTAAAATAATGGATATTAAAATCAGTCCATTGAATAAGTAGAAGAAGAAGAAGCAACTGACATTCATTAACACGGGAAAACTGACGGATCATGACCAAAATTTGGCAAACGAATCACGTACAAGTGACAGTTTTTCGAAATTTCAGCTTCAACAAGATTCGTGAATGGATTAATTAGAGTTGTTAAAGGGTTGAAGAGGAGGAGAGAGAAATAACCAAACCCACTTGTAGAAGAAATTGCAGCAAAGTTGATGATGTTTGTGGAACTTATACTCATCGATCGTTGTTGTTTTATTGCACATATTGATCATAAGTTGTTGTTGTTGTTGCGGTGTTTTTAGTTAATAAACATCGTCAATCGTATTTTCCACCAGACAAACATAACTGAGAAAGTAGAAATGACTCCGATAAAAATAATGATGATGATTGCAAGAGCAGCACCGACAAAATTATCGCTAACATCATCACTATCTGCAGCAAAACATAGAATTGACCAACAACAACAACAACAACGACGAGAAATCATGCATTGCCAACGTTTCTGGCTGCAACACACGACACGAATACAAAATTCGCTGCATATCGAAAGCTGTTGTTAGATTTACGATGCCCAGACTAACAACAACAACAACATCATCATCGCCTTTCATGGTACTACAGCAGCACAAGGGAAGACAAAAAAGCCTTTAGAAGAAGGAACGACCTCAATAGAAATGGAGAAAAAACGACAAACATCGGAATAGAAATCAGAAAAACGACAATTGCTTTGTGTGATGATTGTTGAAAGCTGGATTTCCAAAAGAGGAGTAAAGAGAGCAGCAACAAATGATTCATGGTTGCGATTCATATTCAGAAATAAGAGAAAAAAACATTTGGAAACTGAAAAAACAAAACAAAATAAAACTCAATTACACAAAATGCGAATTTCAGAAAAATTTTAAAAATATTGTAAATTAATTGTGAAAATAAATGTTACATATTTGTATTTAAAGAGTTTTTCTTTCAAATTTTTTTAAATTTCATAATCTCACCGGAAAAATTTGATTTTGAAAATCTTTTTTTATAAACTGTATTGTCAATAATTGTCTTTCAGATAATCAACAGTGCTCTAAATGTCTATCCAGCAACAGACTCTATTCTCATCCCAACTCCGACTGTCTGCCTGTCTGGGAATTATTTCGATACCAGGGATGTGGTGTACCAACCGAGGTATTTCTGGCCCTCGTTCAGATTAAGTTTGTCGCTGGTCGCCACCCACACCACTGACGCTTTTTTCATTACCAAGATTTTTAATGGATTCCATGTTGCTGTCTTTTATTTCATTTTTTACGATGTGCGGTTTCAGGGACGGCAACAAAACAAAGACGAAGGAGTGCGGAAAAAGCATGGAGAAGAAAGAGTCATTTATTGGGACGCAGGAGGCGGAAATGGAAATATCGAAGAGAGACAACAACGACAAAAAATACTCAACAATCGGAGTCGCATCCATTTTTCAGCACGTGCGAATAAAAAATGAAAACATGAAGGAAACTTTTTTAATCCATTTTTGAAACACGTCGGTTTTTTGTTCATTATAGAAAACTTTTCAGATTGTTCTGTGTTTTGACTAATTGTTATTTTTGATACCTTAAAGTTTCTACTGTGATTTAAATTAGAAAATAAATAAAAATCTTTCTTGCTTAAAAATCCTAATAAAAATTAAATTAATTAAAATATTTAGAGCCTCTGATTGTCCTTTGTTGAATAATATAAAAGTTCCTTCCTAATGATTTTTCCACAAACTCATCCAGAAAAGTATGCAAACGAATTTTGCTAAGTTGCGGCAACTTCAGCCATTCAAATGCGGATTCAATGCTTTTTTCAAAAAAGAAAAAAGTAGCTAGAACAAAGAAGAATGGAGACGAACAAACTCTTGAAAGAAGTCAACAGAGAAGGCAGAATAGGCAGCCACAGACTTCATTAGACGACGGAGTTTATCTAATTGAGCGGTTAATTTGAAATTTAGAACCAAAGGCTTAGAAAAACAAGATTAACAACACCGAAAACGAGAACAACTGCAGCAACCTTCTGAGTCACAACAACAAGTAAGCAATCAAACGAGAAAAGGAAGAGGAGCAGCACACACAGAGGAGGTTTTTCATTCACGCCTTCCTCTCTACCGAAATGTTTTCAGTTGGTTTTTTGTTGTTGACAGGAGCAAAGCAGCAAAAGCAGCAAAGGTTTCAGTTAGTGGCTTTGTGCCAGCAGACGGCGTCGACATCGAAGGACATTCACCTCTACTCGCTTCTCCTCCATGAAATTCTATCAAGCTTTAAACATTGTGAGCAGACACAGAAGAGGAAAAGAGACCGACCGAAACGAAGAAAGCGACAGAAAGACAGAGCGATTGAGCTGGTTCGAGTGTGTGCCTGTGAAACCAGCTTCATTTAAATTAAAGCAAAGTCAGTGAATTTGCAGCACGCTTCTTGCATGCGTCATTTAATGGTGCAGAGCTTTGAAATCGCTGTTAGGTAAACTAAAAGGAAGGCACAGAGTAACACAACAACAAACTGCATTTACGCCACTGGAATTTCCCACAATTTCCTAAAATTATCCACATTTCAACATTCTTCTGCTCCTTCATCGCATTACATTCATCCGTCATCTGCTCGGCTTCACGTTGATTTCAAAGCAGATCTTCTAAACTTTGAAAACCTTCTGCGGAATCAAGAAGGAGGCTCAAATATTTCTTGCTTGGAAAATCTTTTAGTCTTTTCACGTCAAAGCACAGAGCAAACTTAAGGACACTTCTAAAGTTTAGACGGCAACGGCAAAAAAGGAAAACTTATTTCCCAAATAAATTTTGAACAGGTGTTCCTGTGGTCGGGGAGAAGAAAGAAGGAAGTTTTGCAATTTTAGAAATATTTTGGGTACTTCAAACTATCATCAAATCGACATGTATAATAACAATTATAAGATTAAAATTATATAATCATTCTCTCTTTCAAATTAAAACGATTTGATTAATGTAATATATAAATGTGTAATTAATTTGTTTTACATATTTTCGTAATTTTCGAATTTGAAATTATATATTAATTTATTTTAATTTTCTAGTATAGAGAAAAAAATATTAACGAAAACATAGTTATAATAAACGGACATCAATAAAGAGACTTCAAATAAAAATCCAAATATGAATAAGTATTTTACATTCAAATAGAAATAAGTATTTTTCCGTATAAAATAAATGTAATCTTCAACGAAAATACCATTAATAAATTCTGTAAATATATAACTCATTGGAGAATGGAGCAGAATAAAGTTGACAACAGGAAAATATGGCAAAAAGTTGGCAGACAAATTGAGATATTTTCGTATCGAGTATCTGACTTGTACTACAACTTGTACAAGCAATACTAACTTGTGTCGAAAGAACGCGGAAAAACTGAATAGACTAAAGCACCTCAAAAGATGAAATAATACAGACGTAAAAGCTAAAAAGAAGTTTACATAAATCGATAAAATGTCATCGATGCGCCAAGCAAAACGAGCCACGCTTACAAAGAAATCTGTGCATTGAAAATGTCTGGATGATTTAAAAACGATTGGATTTATTCTCCCGTTCGTTTGTAGATAACACTTTATTCCACACAGACTCAAGTGACTAATGGATGAATGAAAGATGGAAATCAAGGGTTTTGCAATGCATACTTGGAAGAGCTTGGGAAAAAGTAAATAAAGCAAAACAGTTTGTAAACATGATAGAAATCTTCGAAAAAAGCGGAACATATGAAAAGGAAATGAAAATATATTGTATTATATGCATAAATAATAGAAACCAACTTCAGAGATTAATTGATTATTGTCGCCTAAATGTATGTAGCATGATGTAACTGCATGTTACTACAAGCTCAATAAACTTCAGTGCAAGCAACGCCCATAACACGAACACTTTGTCAATTATTTCCTGTATTCAGACACTCAAACCCATGCTCCCCAAAAGACTATCCATTTAAAATGTAAACTGCATAAGTGACAAATGACTGCATAGATTTACGCCTGAATGTCTTAAACAACTCGCTGCGGTTCTGCTTCTTCGGTTTAATGATATAGGAAGAAATCAAGGTCAGTTAAATCAATCAACTAATCAATCAGTTGCATTAAAAAACCCATTCTTAGTTTTCCCTGATAACAAAGTGCAAAATAATGCAAATAAAAAATATATTTATAGCCAATTTGTGTCGTAGCCTTCAACTTTATGCGACTTTAACTCACAATTAGTTTCCGCTTAAAAAAATCAGCAGAATTTGGGCTTTCCGACCTAGAACCAACATCGCTCAGTTCCTATTTATGACGTGTATAAAATGTTTATAGTTCGCTATAACTAATCACTAATCAGCAAAAGAACGATTCGCTTATCAGCAGATTCGATACACATTTGATTAGTATAAATAGTTTGAAGAAGCGAAATATTTTCGTACTCTGGTTTCATTCGGAAAAGGTTTAGCTAGTTCCCATTACGTCTATTGTAAAACTCCGCACTATCGACATGGACATAAGACTTCAAAGTTGGGTGTGGCCAATCTTGGCAATCGTAGCTATTCTCAGCGGTCTCACTGACGCTTATTCGATGGCAGGTTTTAATAGCACACAGTTCGGAATGGCGTCGATCGACGATGAGTATTCTCATCAAATTTCTCGGCGGAGTTTCAGAAACTCTTTCCCGAAAAGTAAGAAATTCCATTGGCATGTCTACTTTGTTTAATATTGCAATTATATGCTTTTAGATTATGAGCAAAATCGTGATCACATTATCCAGGAAGAGGCGCTGAAGGCCACCGGCGGGCATCTGAAGCTTTCCGAGCAGGAATTAGAAGTACACAACATCTTTATGAAGCAAAAGACGCCCGAGATGTCTGGTGGATTCGCCGATATCGAAAAACACTCACCCGCCAAACATTTTTTCAAGGCGAAACAAATGATCGAAACGAGCAGTGTTTTCAAGTTCTTGAAGGAGATGCCAAAAGGCGCCATTTTGCACGTCCATAACTCTGCGTCCGTTTCGTCGGAGTGGGTGGTAAGTCATTTGACCCGCATGCCCGGCATGGTGAGCTGTTTCAATAAGGCTGGCGTGTTGGTATTGGCGTTCGAACGGAATAAGAAGAAACACGAGTGCAGGACTGACTACAAGGTGATAGCAGAGGAACGCGCCAGAGCGATATCGGCGAAAGAATTCGACCGCGACCTGCAGAAGCACCTCAACTTATTCACAGATCATCCAGAAAGTAAGTTTGACCCTGATTGAGTAGAGAATATATAATCGAAGATTTACTTTCTCCGCTAAAGATGTTCACAACAGCATTGCTAAGGTTTGGGGTAAATTTGAACATATCTTCGATACTATCGGCAACATACTGAAGTATCTGCCAGCATATCGCGCTTACCACAAGCGGATGCTTGTGGAGATGTACGAGGACAAGGTCATGTATGCAGAGGTTCGGATGCGATTCAGACCGCTATTCGACGAGCACGGTGCCACACTTTCAGAACAGCAGTCTATCGAAGAACTTATCAATATAGTCAACGACTTCAAAAAAACACATCCTGATTTCTTCGGCATTAAAGTCATTTTCGCAACATCCGGCATGCGAACCATAGACAACATCAGAGCAGAGTTTGAAGTCTTCAAGAAATGGCAGTAAGTACCAAGACGGTATCTTTTAAAGCTGCATTAAGAAGGTGCTACATTCTCACACTGTCGAACCTTCAATTTTATTTCAATATCAAAATTATAGTTAAATATCTTATTTGATAATTTTTATCTATATTTTATCATCTTAATGACTTTGTTTCCTTATCAGTGCAATGTTTCCTGAATTCGTTATTGGATTTGATTTGGTCGGCCACGAAGGGGATAAAAAGACAACACTTCACGAAGTTGTTGAGGTACTGAAGGAAATGCCAACAACTGCGAAATTCTTCTTCCATGCAGGCGAAACCAGTAAGTGAAGCGGGAAGTTTAATATGTTGCTTCAGTAATTGCATTTGCTTCGTTACCTTGCAGATTGGTATGGAACTGTAGCGGATCTCAACATGTTGGACGCCCTTCTTATGAGTACCACTCGAATGGGACATGGATATGCGTTGCTGAAGCATCCTGTGATGCGTAAAGCTGTACAAGACCGTAAAATCGCCCTCGAAGTGTGCCCTCTATCGAATCAAATTTTAAACCTCGTGTGGGATCTCCGCAATCATCCTGCCGGCTTCTTCTTAGCTGAAGATGTTCCTATCGTTATCTCGAACGACGATCCCGGGTTCTGGGGTGCAAAGGGTCTGAGCTACGACATGTACTACGCCATCATGAGCTTCGCTCCGTCCAATGCGGGTCTGAAGACACTGAAAAGCCTCGTATGGAACTCCATACAGTATTCAGCGCTCAATGAGCAAGATAAGAAAAAGGCATTCGAGATGCTCACACATCAATGGGATTCCTTCTTAACGAAAGTTCGAAATGGAAAAGTAGTTAAACTGTGAATTTGTTTAAGTTGACGCATTACTTAATGAAAATAAACTATGTTGAACGAAAAGCTTTAATTATTTTTTGAGCCTTAACAATCTACAAAGTACCAATCGAGGCAATATTAATTATGCAATAGCAATAGTCAAAAGTGGCTTGATTCTATGCAGAAAATTGCTAACCGAAGACGAAGCACTAATTGTCCTATATTATTGCACTGCCAATTTCATACTCCTTCACTTCAGATTTTTAAATTTAATTTTGACCACTTGTGTAAACAATTCCTTCCATGAAATAACCGATACTCGATACTACTGCTCCACTCACCACGTGTAACAAGAATGGAAAAATAAATTATAATAGTTTAGAGAGCAGCATCCATTAATAATGATTCTTCATTGAGTATAATATTTAATACATTCCACAAATATAATGTAGGACAATAACATTTTTATAATCTAGCATCAAACAAAGCATCAAATCATTTAATACACTTTTATCTAAATCTATACATTTATTTACTAATCTTTACCTATATTAGAAAACTAAATTCGCATTAATAATAAATTCGATGTTCAATCCTTCGCAGTTCAGACGAACGATGAGCATTTTTCTCGATCATCTAGGAAAAAGTTCTTTAGATAGCCTCATCTCACAATATTACAACGTCATAGATATTTCAGAGTTAAACCACTTTTCCGTGTATAACATTTCCTAAGAAACTATTCCATTGGTGTGTGAGCATGTCGAACGCTTTCTTCTTCTCCTGCTCATTGAGCGCTGAATACTGTATGGAGTTCCATACGAGGCTTTTCAGTGTCTTCAGTCCCGCGTTGGACGGAGCAAAGCTCATGATGGCGTAGTACATGTCGTAGCTCAGACCCTTAGCACCCCAGAATCCGGGATCGTCGTTCGTGATCACCATCGGGACGTCTTCTGACAGAAAGAAGCTGCCGGCATGATTGCGAAGGTCCCACACCAAGCGGAGTATCTGATTCGAGATAGGAGACACTTCGATGGCAATTTTATGATCCTGAACAGCTTTTCGAATCACTGGATGCTTCACTAATGCGTAGCCATGGCCGATACGAGCGGTGTTCATAAGAACGGCATCAAGCATGTTAAGATCAGTTGATGTACCATACCAATCTAGAAGTTTAGGAAACGGATGCAATTTACTTGAAGAGACAGAACTTTGTCTAGCGTTTCACTTACTAGTTTCGCCTGCGTGGAAGAAGAACTTCGCAGTCTTCGGCATATCATACAGAACGTCAATAACTGTAGACAAAGCTGAGTGGCCTTTCTCTTCTTGGCCGACCAAGTCGAAACCGATAATGAAATTCGGATGAAGGGCGCTGAGAACAAGCAAACGTATAATTCAAATTTGGTGACTTGACTTTTCCATCTAAAATGCTTCACTTACTGCCACTGTTTGAAGATCTCGAACTCAGACCTGATATGCTTCTTGTCGTTGCTGCGGGGAGTTGCGAAGATGATCTTGATACCGAAAAAGTCCGGACGTGTTTTCTTGAATTCATCGACTATATGGATGAGCTCCTGTATTCCCTGCTCTTCCGTGACGTCTTGTCCCTTTTCGTTAAACATCGGCTTGAATCGCATGCGTACCTCTGCGTACATAACCTTGTCCTCGTACATCTCCTCCAACATACGCTTGTGGAAGGCGCGGAAGGCAGGCACATAGGACAGGACATCGCCAATGGTGCTGAAAACGGTTTGGAATTGCCTCCAAACCTTGTCGATGTTGTTATGCGACGCTGTTAGGAGGACAAAATGATTACTAATCAGTGACCTCCTTCCAGTCAGGACTAGACTTACTCTCCGGATTTCCGTTGAACAAGTTGAGGTGTTTCTCCAGCTGACTGTCGAACACTTTCGCCGAGGACGCTTTGGCGCGTTCCTCGGAGACCAACTTGTAGCCTGCGGTGCACTGGTGCCTCTTCGCATTTTTCCGGAAGGTCAGGAACAACACTCCGGCCGCGTTGTAGCAACTCCACATGCCAGGCATGTAGGTCAGGGTGTTGACAACCCATTGCGAGGAAACGGACGCGGAGTTATGCATGTGCAAAATGGCGCCTTTCGGCATCTGCTTCAGAAACTTGAAAACCTTGCTCTGTTCAATCAAATGTTTGGCGTGGAAGAAGTGCATTGCAGGTGCATGTTGCCCGATATCGCCGAATCCTCTTGACATCTCGGCCGTCTTTTTGTTCATGAAGGTGTGATGCACTTCTAGCTCCTGGCTGGAGAGTTGCAGGTGGCCCCCCGTGGCTTTCAGTTCTTCCTGCTGTATTACAGATGCGCGCTGATGTTCGTAATCTATGATGATAGTTACTAGGAGATGTCCTTTAAGGGTTTTGGATCGTATTACTTACTTTTAGGAAAGGCGTTTCTGAAATTCCGACGAGCGATTGCAAGAGAGTAGTAATTGTTTATCGACTCTAGTCCGAAGCCTGTACTATTGAATCCTGCCGCTGAATATGCATGTGAGACTCCGATGAGGACAGCGATAATTGCAAGGATCGGCAACAACCAAGTAATACGTTTGTATTCCATTATGGTAAGCATTAATTTGTAGGAACTCTTTGTAAACGGTGGAAATGGTAAAGTGTTAGTGCTTAGAAAACTATACTACTTCGTCATTGGTTTGGAATTTGAGTGTGCTTCGGGCTTCCAATGTGATTTCTATTTATACTTATTCATGATAATGACAGAAAGTTATTGTTATTTGATTTATTATAATAACTGTTGTGCAACGAATCCCGCAATGATTAAGTTCATTTATAAATTGTAATTAAAGATTAAATTTGTGTAGATTGATGCAGATAAAGCGTTAATAAAATTATATCGATCATGTTCGTAACAACTTTAAGTGAATGAACTATGATATCGGGTCATTTAACAAAAATCAATTCAAGGCAAAATTATGTCATGTTGTCAATCCTGAGTAGCATAAAAAATTTAATATACGACATATTCTACCAATTTTAGACTAGAGTTTCTTAGAGTGATGTGGAGGTTTATGCTTCTCCGATATTATATCTATACTTGAACTGAACTGTTATACAACTAAACGATAAAGAATACTTGATAAACTATAATCTCAGTTAGAAACATCGAACATGGAAGCATCATTTTATGAACACTTTATCTGCATCAATGGATATCTGCACAAATTTAATCTTTAATTACAATTTATAAATAAAGTTAATCATTGCGGGATTTGTTGCACAAGAAGTACTGAAAAGATAAATGAAATTGAAGTGAAAATATCACTTAATGTATGGCGTTCATGAATACGTATAAATAGAGATCACATCGGAATTCCGAAGCACACACTAATTCCAAGCAAAGCGCGAAGTAGGATAGTTTTCTAATCTTTAAGACTTTACCATATCCACCGTCTACAAAGAGTTTTCCTAAGTAATGCTAAGCATAATGGAATACAAACGTATTACTTGGTTGTTGCCGATCCTTGCAATTATCGCTGTCCTCATCGGAGTCTCAGATGCATATTCAGCGGCAGGATTCAATAGTACAGGCTTCGGACTAGAGTCAATAAACAATTACTACTCTCTTGCAATCGCTCGTCGGAATTTCAGAAACGCCTTTCCTAAAAGTAAGTAATACGATCCAAAACCCTTAAAGGACATCTCCTAGTAACTATCATCATAGATTACGAACATCAGCGCGCATCTGTAATACAGCAGGAAGAACTGAAAGCCACGGGGGGCCACCTGCAACTCTCCAGCCAGGAGCTAGAAGTGCATCACACCTTCATGAACAAAAAGACGGCCGAGATGTCAAGAGGATTCGGCGATATCGGGCAACATGCACCTGCAATGCACTTCTTCCACGCCAAACATTTGATTGAACAGAGCAAGGTTTTCAAGTTTCTGAAGCAGATGCCGAAAGGCGCCATTTTGCACATGCATAACTCCGCGTCCGTTTCCTCGCAATGGGTTGTCAACACCCTGACCTACATGCCTGGCATGTGGAGTTGCTACAACGCGGCCGGAGTGTTGTTCCTGACCTTCCGGAAAAATGCGAAGAGGCACCAGTGCACCGCAGGCTACAAGTTGGTCTCCGAGGAACGCGCCAAAGCGTCCTCGGCGAAAGTGTTCGACAGTCAGCTGGAGAAACACCTCAACTTGTTCAACGGAAATCCGGAGAGTAAGTCTAGTCCTGACTGGAAGGAGGTCACTGATTAGTAATCATTTTGTCCTCCTAACAGCGTCGCATAACAACATCGACAAGCTTTGGAGGCAATTCCAAACCGTTTTCAGCACCATTGGCGATGTCCTGTCCTATGTGCCTGCCTTCCGCGCCTTCCACAAGCGTATGTTGGAGGAGATGTACGAGGACAAGGTTATGTACGCAGAGGTACGCATGCGATTCAAGCCGATGTTTAACGAAAAGGGACAAGACGTCACGGAAGAGCAGGGAATACAGGAGCTCATCCATATAGTCGATGAATTCAAGAAAACACGTCCGGACTTTTTCGGTATCAAGATCATCTTCGCAACTCCCCGCAGCAACGACAAGAAGCATATCAGGTCTGAGTTCGAGATCTTCAAACAGTGGCAGTAAGTGAAGCATTTTAGATGGAAAAGTCAAGTCACCAAATTTGAATTATACGTTTGCTTGTTCTCAGCGCCCTTCATCCGAATTTCATTATCGGTTTCGACTTGGTCGGCCAAGAAGAGAAAGGCCACTCAGCTTTGTCTACAGTTATTGACGTTCTGTATGATATGCCGAAGACTGCGAAGTTCTTCTTCCACGCAGGCGAAACTAGTAAGTGAAACGCTAGACAAAGTTCTGTCTCTTCAAGTAAATTGCATCCGTTTCCTAAACTTCTAGATTGGTATGGTACATCAACTGATCTTAACATGCTTGATGCCGTTCTTATGAACACCGCTCGTATCGGCCATGGCTACGCATTAGTGAAGCATCCAGTGATTCGAAAAGCTGTTCAGGATCATAAAATTGCCATCGAAGTGTCTCCTATCTCGAATCAGATACTCCGCTTGGTGTGGGACCTTCGCAATCATGCCGGCAGCTTCTTTCTGTCAGAAGACGTCCCGATGGTGATCACGAACGACGATCCCGGATTCTGGGGTGCTAAGGGTCTGAGCTACGACATGTACTACGCCATCATGAGCTTTGCTCCGTCCAACGCGGGGCTGAAGACTCTGAAAAGCCTCGTTTGGAACTCCATACAGTATTCAGCGCTCAATGAGCAGGAGAAGAAGAAAGCGTTCGACATGCTCACACACCAATGGAATATTTTCTTAGGAAATGTTATACACGGAAAAGCTGTTTAACTCTAAAATATCTATGACGTCGTAATATTGTGAGATGAGGCTATCTAAGGAACGTTTTCCTAGATGATGGAGAAAAATGCTCTTCGTTCGTCTGACCTGCGAAGGATTGTACATCGAATTTATTATTAATATAAATTTAATTTTTCAATATAACTAAAGTAGTAAATATAATATATATGTGTAGTAACAAATTAAATTGAACTGCAATTATTATGAAATTCACTAAAATTTAATTATTAACGCCGTGCTACACAAGTTTCATAGTTGCCACTTTTGCTGGCTGCTTAATCACTTAATTAAAACAGAAAATTTACTTCATTAACATACAATAACTAAATCGTGAACTCAAGAAGTGGCCGCAGTCGTGATTGAGGTAAGTTGAAGGTGTGGGTGAGCGTCAAAGTGGTTTGAGAGAGAGCCGTGGAGTCGGCCAGAATTGGCGCGTTGTATTTCATTTAATTGTTTCGTTTCGTTTGCGCCACGCAAGAGTGATTCTTCGCTTTTGCTGCTGTTTTTGTAGCTGCACGAGTGAAACAACACTTGAGTAACAACAGCGATAATACTACAACACGATCGCCGTCGTTGGATGGAAAATCTTTTTGGAGTGGAACAAACTGCATAGATAAAAAATACACACAAGGAAATGCGAGGGCGCCACAGATTTGTTGCATGTTGTTGCTGGCAGCTCAAGTTCAAGTTCACGTTCAAGTTCAAGTTGATTGCTGTAATTAAAATTATGCAAAAAGTGAGGCAATATTTGAATCGAAAAAGAAACAGACACAATAGAAATGAAAACATCGCTGGAAAAAGAGAATAAAGTGAAATAAAGTAAAGTAAAGTAAAGAATATAATAAAGTGAAGTTTCAGGAAAAGTTCATTGATTCCGAAGACATTAAACAAACGAATATTTTCATCTTAACGAAAGAAAAGAAGTAAAACGTAGAAAACATGATCTGTTTTTCTCAAAAATCTTCAATAATTTCTAATAATAAATGTGTGACTCGGCGATAAATTATAACAAAACTAAAATAGAAAAAACTGTTGCTGTTGTCACCTTGAACAAAGCGGTTTGAACGAATATAAACACAAAAAACTGTATTTAGCTTATAATTTCTATAACAGAAAAATATATAAAATATTCAATAAACTATTATTGCAACAGGAATCTCAATTCCGTTTCCAAGACGTTACATTGCCAACTTTTAAGGAAGTCAACTGCAGCGAGGTTAACGACCTTGCAAGCATGTAGTTAAAATGCATTGATTTAAGTGCAACAGATGACCCTTGCGAACTGAATTCTCAAAATATAATTAAATGTCAAGCATTGTTTAAAAGACGAAACGAAGAGAGCAGAAGTTGAAGTCCAAGTAGTTCACGGAAGGAATTGTCATTAAAATACAATAAGCTGCACGAGCACTTGAGACGCTCTTCTTGGTGCGTGAATAATTACGCCATCAAGTAAAACGGCAAAGAAAAGAACAAAGCTGATGACGACTGCAACAACAACCACAACGACGATTACTCTGTAAAGTTTACAGTGTAAACAAAAGCAATGCAAGTGACCGACAGCGGTTGATGAGCTCTGAGTTGCGTGTGGATCAGAGTTGCCAAGTCGTTGAGAATTTCAAGATTAGGGGGGAATTTTCCCAACAGTGGGAATTGGCGAATGCAATGTTTTATAATGAGAATTCGGATTCATAAGAATGGACTGCAATAAATACTTGAAGCTTACTTGGTTTCGGTCGGTATTTATTTATATAAACATAATCCATAATTCCTTCATAGTGAATAGAACTATAAAAGGGGAAATAATATTCATAATAAGTAGAACTAATTTTCTCTCTCTTATATTAAATATTGCGGAATTTTTTATGGAAGATTGGGAATTACAAAATCTTACTTGGCAGCCTCGGTTTGGATATAAGCAACAATGCAAAGAACACTGAAGGAAGAAATGCTACTAATGAAATAATGACGATTATTATAATTATACATATTCCATGATTCGTTTAGTAAAAATAATCCTCCATTAAATTACTCCCAGCGTAATTGTTATGTCGGTTTATTCACCTTTCTTTTGGAGGTGAATTATTGATCTCTTGACCAAGGAAAAACCACGGATTCCTGCAGGTTGTTGCTGCATTTTCAAACAATTTCGTTGATTAGTTGGCTCATGATGGCAAGTGAAGCGCGTTTGTTCATTCACATGCTGCTGAATGATATTCTAATTATGCTGGCAACATGCAAAAAGCGCCGCCAGCTCGGCTTTAACGTTATAACAATGCCAATTATACCAACAACAACACTAAAACCCATCCAACCAACAAGTGTTTCAACATCTATTCATTAGTTCCCAGTGCGTTTTCCGGCAGAGCTCCGTGTATTTCCTCTACGGCAATTGGTGTTGTTGTTCGTCTAACACGCATTTTCATGTTGCGAAGTTGATTGTGCTGTTACCAAAGTGTATATATTCATATAAATATATATATATATTCTCTGCTGTTACTGTCGATGCTGGTGGCAATTTATGGAACAGCTGCATTGCAATAGTTTCCATTTCAAATGCAAGCAACTTTTCCCTCCACGTCGCCTTCTCGCTAAACACGATTTGCATTAATCTGGCAACACTGGTTACTCGCTCTTCACCATTATTTTTCAGCTTGCATGCAAACAAAGAAAAACACGTTTTGTTTTGATTGCAAATCTTTTCTTCTGTTTTCGCGATGTGTTTTTTATCTCATGCTACTTATTTGTTGATTTTTTTTTTTTGTATTTTTTTAGGAGTTTGCTTTTTTCTTTTCGCTTCTTACGCTGTTGTCGTTACACATGACATGCATACGTAATTGTATTAATATTTTAATTATCTGCTTTCCTTGTTATGACGAATGTTTTTCCCACCTTCTGCTGAACCTTGTTTTGGGCCGCGTTGTGCTTAATTTGTTCACAGCGTGTTACACAGTGTTAATTAAAGACAGTTTAAGGTTGACTTTTGTTGCCGTTTATTGACTGTTTTCCTTTCTTATATTTTAAGTGTGAAATCTGTACTTTTAATTTCATTTACATTACCTTTAAATCACTTGCAATCTTGTGTGAACGAATTAAAAACATTATAAAATCCGAAATATAATATTATGAAATAGGATTAAATCTTAATTTTGTCTTTGAGTTTCTACATTTCTTTTCTACATTTCATTTCATTTCATTTATTATTCAAATAAATAAATTCTATTATTAAATAGGATTAAACCTTAATTTTCTCTTTGAGTTTCTACATTTTTAACATCACAAAGTTTAAAATTCCTAAATATTTTTAATTGTATAGGAAATTTCGAAAAATATCACGTAGTGGCTTCCCTACGATTCAAATACAAAGTCACGGCAATAATAAATATATAAAGTCGGTCACATTCGTACGCACGAATAGAGCTCTCGTTCACGCACTTTCCGATGTGTTTATGTTAAGCAAACGATGTGTTTATGGTGAAGATCGTTCCGTGTAAGTCATTTATTCATTTGTATTTTAGTGAAAACTTCTTTTAACAGCACATTCAACTTCGTGACACGATGACACAGCGTCAAAGCGTCCCGGAAAACAATTCAAAGAATAAAAGCAGCCAGCGCCAGGAAAATGCAAATTGAAGTCATTGTAATGCGTCGCGGCTTTCAATTGAAGCAAAGAATATTTTAAAAAGTCGTACTTTTGTCGTCTTCGTATTCGTCCGGAGATAATTAAAGAACAACTAAATAAAAATGGCTTAAAAACGTGAGGGAAAATTCGAACATTGATGTAATTAATGTGGTTTTCTTCATATCTGAAGCCTTTATTATAAAAAAAAGGATTAATATAATATTCTATTCACATATTTATAGTTTCTCCATTAATTTTTATTATTGGAAGAACGAGAAATGTTTATTTATGAAGCTTAAAGTAGTCAAAAGACACGACATTGTGCTTCCAAAAACAAATTTAATTATATGCTTATAAATTAAAGTAAAAACTGCCTGATTTTTTCATTAGTGTCTCGATGTAGAATGCTAAAATAAAAATAAACTCAGAGTGATAAACGAGACCGCTGCTGGCTGATGCCACACAAAGCCTCATGCGCCCGGCCTCATTGGACTTAATCAGCTGCATTTAACGAAGCAGTGTAACCAAACTCATAAAGATGAAGGTTGTCTTAAGACACTATTTCACACTTGACATACTGCTTCATATTCTATTTATTTATTCATATATTTTTTTGTTTTTTTTTTTTGCATATTTTCCATATATTTTATTGTCCTTTTCTATTGCAATTTTTGTCGTTTCGTCCTTTTTATATGAAAATCTAATTACATAAAACCATTCAGTAATATTTATATTTATTTTCGTATGATTCACAAATACTTTAATTTGTTTATTTGGCTCCATGTCTAAATTTTTGTATTTAGACAAGCATTTCTAGTCTTAATGAATTCAATATCCATTGTATTTTCTTCAAGTAAGCAACAAAACGAAGAAAAATTCTGCCGAAGAATTTGTTTTGCTAATTTTGAGGCTGAGCCGTGACGAATGGTGCTTATCGTTAAAATAATGCAGCAAAACAACATACAAAAAACAAACATGAAAACTTAAAATAAACAAATAAACTTTTCTTAATTTTTTTAGAAAATTCATTGAAGTGATACTTTGCATTTAATGCATTATTCTCGTTTTGATATTTCCGTTGCTATTTTTGTTGTACTTGTCGATTGTTTTGTAGGGTGAAAGTTTTCCACACAATTTTTCTAAAGTAGTAATTAAAGTAGAAAAGTTAATGTCAAAAGTTAAAAATCCTTTCTTTCTAAATATATAACTAAAATTAAATTTCCGATTGAAATGGGAACTATTAAAAATATCGCATTACAAAATTAACTTTTAAACTTATGGAGGTCATATTTGAATGTTTTAGATGAACATACATAATTCAGTTTTTTAGTTATGATTTTTATGGTTGGTTGTAATGTGTGCACTGTAATAGTTTCCTGTAATCAAAATTTATTATTCTATAATACAGCATTATAGAATATATTCAGATTAAAGTTTGAGCAGTACAGTTCGGATGGAACCGCTGTCAGTACACGTCGTTAAATTGACAAAGTAGAAGCACATGAAACCAAGAATTAATAGAATTTTGTAAAAGGAAAACCTATGAACTATGATAAGATAAGAATGGGAACTACAAACAAGATAAGAAATTAGAACAGAGACAAAAAACAAACTAAATTCAGATTGACTACAGAGAGAAAAATAGTTGACAAAAGTCTGTAGGAAGAGATAATGGGACAGAATAAATAGAAATATCGGGAAGTTGACTTAACTTTGAGATTCGAGGTGGAAGTGATGCTTTACATAATCAAAAATATCTATAACTACTCAATCGAAAACTATTAATAATCAAAAAGAAAAGGTTCTTAACATTAAACTTACAGTGAGTAGATGCTGAGCGGCGTTACATCTTCCGTTGTTTAATACCTGATAATAAATACCTTATAAAATTCGAAGTATGTTTGTCTGTCTACGCACGCAATATAGGAGTTAATAGAAGCAAGAAACGCTCATTAAAATCATCGTTGCGGCCGCCTACGCTAAAAGCTCTATAATAACTATTAAAAGAGCAATTAACTAAACAGCGATTAACTAAATTGTGATATAATAATAAACAATTTGTAGAGTGAACATTTTGAGTTGCAAAAAAACTGGATTCTAAAATTAAGGAATTATTTCAAAATTATGGAATTATTTCAAAATTATGGAATTATTTCGACAATCCTCTTCCTTCTTTGACTTTCTCTATTTTAGACCTTTTTATAGAAACTTTTTAAAGAGTAGTTTATTTTTTTGTGACAATAATGTGAAGAATTTAATACCAATGGCAAATAATATTTGTAATAAATGTTTGTTTTATAATATTTGTCTGTGATAATACAAAAAGTATATTATTAGCTATATACTTTAAGAAAGTCCGCGTGTATTCCTCATTTTCGAGTTTCCTTCTCACAAAAAAACTATTTATTATTATACTATTTGAAATCATAAACTCAGCAACACCTGATTGATGATAGTCAAAGGAAAAACTTTCACTTCGTCAAATAACAACTGAGTGAACTTTTAGAAAAGAAAACTCCATAAAAACTTGTTATTGAAGATGAAAATATGTTGAATGTGACGAATATGGCAAATAATTGCATTGAAATGCATTTCAAATGAATATGTTGAAGTGAAGGTTGTGGAAAAACACGGGAAGGAGGAGGGAAGAACTGTTAGTC
This sequence comes from Thecophora atra, assembly GCA_937620795.1. NCBI lineage: Eukaryota > Metazoa > Arthropoda > Insecta > Diptera > Conopidae > Thecophora > Thecophora atra. The sequence continues at coordinate 40,553,478 of OW569401.1, read as the reverse complement.
TCTCACTTTGGGATTTTTTTCTTACTTTAGTAGCAGGTGTAATCAACGCAACACACAACGCACACATGGATCCATCAAACAAACCTATGAACAAAAATTACATGTTTGCCTACCTGCAGAAAGGAGCCGATGACTGGGCAGGAGTAGAGGCAAGAGCAGAAGCAGATGTGGTCTTTACAACTGGTCAAACGTATTCAAGAGCTACAATCCATAGTATATAAGTATGTATGTAGGTACATGGCTGCCTGTCCAAATACCTGTCAGTTAAAATTGGATTTTTGTTGTTGCTGCAATGGGAAAGTTTCTGTTGACATGCAAATCGTTGTGTTTGGACAAGACTGTATAGACGCATTGATTTAATGATTGCGTTAACAAGTGACTAAACTCTGCGCCAGCAAAACGCACAGAAACTTGATTTAACATTTGTTAAATTCCCTCGTGGAAAAAATCAAAATTTATTTCGCATATAACCCAATGGTTTTATCTTTTCTGTTTGTAATTTTTATATTATCCCCTCTAGTGAATCAATACTCATTTCTCTCAAACCCAATTCAATTCCAAAGTTCACAGTTCACTTAACATCAGCTCAGGAGTTCAGAGTTCGCCATCGAAAGAGTTGACAGCGGCCCAAAGTCCACAGTGAAGTTTGTAAAACATTTCCAAAGGCTTTCTTTTCAACACTTCTTTTCACATCTTTTGTAAAATCTGGGTAAAGACGTTATAAGCTGATTGTGGTCACCCACTTCTCAAGTGTCGTAACGACCAACTTTTTGCCGTCCATTTATGTGGAAACTTTGGCTATTTAAAAAACTCTTCGGAATGCCTTGCAGCTTGTCGATAGTTCAAAATTTTACGAAAAACTTGGGGAATAAAGCTGAAAATTTGATATTAGTTACATTGCAAAACAAACCTTTATAAAGTTCACATTGTATATTATTAAAACTTAAATTTTTGTAATTTTTTTCCAGCACAAAAATGAAACACAATCGAACGAGAGGCATTCGTTCACTTTCCGATGGCTTCATCGATTCCTCTTTGAATCGGTGTCACTTTCTTGACCGACTTCTGCTTTCTTTCTCCCTACTTTTGCAACATTTACTCTTTTGCCCCTTTCTTGGCGTTCCCTTTCCCTCCTACGTAGGAGTGTTTTTCCTTTCCAACATGTCACGTTTCTTCCCATGTCGCTACTTAATAATCTTTCGTACAGAGTCTTTTACCTTTAGACTTTTGTTCCCTGTCATCAGAGGCAATTCTAAACCCAGTTTCACAAACCACATCACTTTCACGTTTCATTTGCTCTCCATTTGATTTTTACTGTCATTAGAACCTTTCCCTTTATACGCATTCATGCATAACTTTGTAATTAATTGAAATGTGTGAAATAGTTAATTGTTAATGTATCAAATTATTTAACCTATGCTCAATAAAATTGAAACAAGCATTTAAGCAAGCGTCATCTTCAATACAATTGCGGAAGGACCGACTGAGACATTAACAGCAACTGATAATACAGAAAAACACCGATCAAACTGCCGACTGATTTGCAGACGAACTATCAACTTGTGATAAAGTCGTTGACTTGAGAAAACAGACATCAGAAAGACCGACAAATGATAATCAGTTGGACTTCCTCAGATGACAATCGAATCGTTTGTGAGGTAGAATTCAGTGGCGAAGCTGTTTGATCCGTCGTCAAGACGGCAGATTCTAGATATGAAGCAGTTTTCAAAAGGAGAAAAAACTTCAATACGTTTGCGAATGGCATCAATCAGTGAATCAGTCACCTAGAAATTGATTACAACGAAGATGTTTAAGCGATGCAGAACATATGATTCACAACAGATTCTTTTGAATTACTTTTTGATAAACTATGGCCAATTTTTTGGTTATTTTTTATATAATTATAATTAAAGTTCAATTCCTATGCAATTTCATTGAAATTTACAACGAAAATCAACAAATAAATACTGATATTTCTAATTGCCAGTAGACTTGATGCTCTGAAGTATACTGAAACATCACTTCATTCGTCAAGAAAAACAGAGGAGTACTTTTTAGAATCTAATTAAGATATTTATTTAGTTATCTCTTTTTTAACTTAAAGTATTGCGATGATATAAGAGTTTTAACTTCAATTACTTCATTTCACGTATTTTATTTTCATCTTCTACCTTTTATTTTAATTTAATATTTTATTTTAACGTCAGACCTTTTTCTATTCTTAACTTATTTTCTCTTTCCATCTTTTGTTTACTTCTTAAGTAACTTCAAACTAGAAATTGAATTTAATAAGAGCTTCGGTAAAATCATAACTCTTTTATTTTATTTCAGCAGACAGTTTCTAATCCATCGATTAAGCTACAAAAGTTTCGTTTTATTTCCTGTCTTCTTTATTATTATTGGTATTTATTATTATTTTTATTGTTAGTTGCTCTTCTGTTTCTATTTTCTCGTCTTTTCTGTTGTAAAGCCGTTTAGTAGGAGCTTCTTTAAACCTTTTTTAATAACTCTTTCCGCAAATTTATATTCATATATTTTCCATTTATTTTCTTTTTGTTATATTTCATAATCAAGTGTTATAATTAATTTTTATACTTTAACCTTTATTTCAACGGTTAAAAAATTATTTTTGAAAAGTCCATTTAGAAAAAGCGTGTCTTTTATAATGCATTCGTTAAATCTTTTTTGTGACCTTTTTGGTGAAGCGTGTTAATTAGCATAGTCGGTTTTTTACTATATGCAAGATTCCGCTAATATTTCACGTTTTCTCTTTTGTAACATATCATTAAATTTTAAGCTTGCTATCATTTGAAATTAAAGAAGCAAACTGAAATGGGAATTGTTTAAAATGGAAAAGTTAAAACATTAAATAGCCAAATCAGCTCTAAAACGTTGTTTATATCTTCTTTAAACAAAAATTAAGAACATATGCTTAAAGTAATTAAATAATCATTTATAGCAAAAACTTTTGCTTTTAGAAAGCATCCTAATTTTTGCATAATTTTCAACGTTGAAACTTTTTAATGTTCAAAAGTGAAAGTTCATTAATTTATATTTTTAACTTTCAGTTAAGAAAGGCTTTTAAGAAGAAAGGTTTAGAAAAACGTTGGCTAAAGAAAGGAATTATTAAAAATATATTTTTTGATGTTTCCAGGAATTTGAAGCTAAAAATGGACCGAGTAGTTTCTCTTCTAAGTCAAATTTTACTTTGGCTAGTTGGGATATTTCGTTGCACGATATTCGAAAGACAAGAAACATCATAAAATCCCTAAATCCATATACATCAATACTCAAAATTTAAAGAGGCTTCGAAAGTAATGATTAATAGCTAATTTCCAAGGCAAACTTGGTTTTCAGGGGCAGCTACAGTCACTTTTCCAGTGTATTAAGTGTATGCTTAGTTTTATAAATTCATTTTAGAAAGGAAACGCTTAAAAGTGATTCGAAAAATCAGCAGAGAAGAGAAATGATTTAAATTTTTCGATTTAAAATTTGCGATTTAAATGAGTTGGTTTTCCCCTAATTGTTTCATTCACTTGCGAATCTTTATGCGAAATTTAATTTGCATATATCTAAACAATAAATCTATTATTATTACTTTCTCAAGAAAAAACCAAGTTATTCTCACGGTATTTTTACTGGAGTAGTATTCTAATTTCTACATTAACGCCTCAAAGATAACGCTAAGACTTCATTTTAAAATATACATTAAATTGAAGTAAAGATTTCATGACCCTTTTAACTAATGAAAATTTTTATGCCATCGTCTTCATCATAATTCGAAATTAGCCAGCAACTTTTCATGCAACGTAGTTTCCAAATAAATTCATTACAAATGAAGCTAATCTTTGGAATAATCTAAATGTAATAACTGAAAATGGGTTTTTCTACCGTGCATCCATCCGCTTTGTTGAAACTATTCCCCTAAAAGTATGCTAACGCAGTAAGCATTAAATTAATTAAATATTAACGCAACGATGACAGAGAGTGGGAATAAAAGGTGAAATCTGGAAATTCAAATGAATAGAAGAAGAAATTTAAAGAGAGGCAAACTACGAGACAGACATACAGATGCTCAGACAGAGCGTGGCAAAGCCTTGGAAGTTGACAGCTGTCCATGGTTCCTTTGAATTGCACCTGCTGCATTCTGGACATAAAGGAAGCCGATATTTTTCACATCAACGCGACTGTTTGCTGTTGGTTTGAAAAAGGTCAATTTTTGTTTTCAAAAACACAAGCATTTTTCGTATTTTTATATGCAACGAAGCTTTCCTTTTCTACCCTGAATTTTATTTCAAAATAATCGCTTGAGTGCATTTGATGTCATGTTTTAAAGGGGATTGTTTAGAATTTTCACATTCAGATCGCATTTTATACACTTCACATTACATTCACAGTAAATTCTGTGCAATTAAACAAATGAAAACTGTTTCCTCTGGAACAGGTTTTCAATTATCCGAGTGATGCGAAGGGTGACCAACCAACCAACCAAAGCGGAAGCAATTAAATTGATGATTTGGAATTTGACATCCATACATCACGCACTTAAAAAGCATGGAATTCTCTAAAAAGTGTTCGATTTTGAACGAAGAAGATAATCACAGACCTCATCATGTTGTATTATAGAGGAAATTACGAAAAGATTTATGTATGAATTTATTATTCAAGAGGCGCGACAAACGTCACTTCGCGGTAATCATTGCAGCCCAACCCAGAAAACTCCAGTTGTGCCACGCGTTGGATGATTTCGCCTTCAGACTAGTGTAAGATTTGTCATGCTTCTTTCGATTTAATCCGTTCGCCTGTCCTTCTCTGCTCTCATAATTCTGAAACAACAGCTGGAAACATCAAGCAGCTGCCTTGAAAAACCTTTTCTAGCGCCCGTCACTTGACTGAATTCAGAGGTTGGGTCATCGATTGCATGTTCACAATTGTGTGGCAAGACTTCGAATAAAAATGAAATGAGACGGAAAGGAAGGGCATTGAAAATAATGTGCGCCGTAAAACCATCGTAATATCGTTAATATAACTTAGAATATCCCACAGTTTTATGAAAAACCCGAGCATTCGTCCTTTTTCAGAGTTTTAGTAACAGTGAAGATTGCAATTGAGGGAACAACAAATGAAGTTGTTATTTGTCACTTTGTCCATTATCGTTATTCAAATAAATGTCAATTCTTAATACAATTCCTATCATTTCCGTTAGTTTCATCGTTAAGAAAGTTCATTCTAACGTCTTGGAGCGGAAATTTCAACTAAAAGTCGTAGTGAAATAACATCTGCCAGTTTTGAAGGAGCAAAATCAACATAAAAGAATCTTTGTTTTATACAAGATGAAAGCAAAGTATTTCGAACTATTTCTTTAGATAGAAATATTTTTATAATTTTTCTCTCTCTTTTTTTCGACATTTGCTTTGCTTTATTTTACAAATTGTATTTGTTTTCTTTCTACTTTACAAAGCATTCATTCTATTCGGAATTCTAAGGATTTTCGTGTCAAGTGAAAGAATTTAATTATATGCACACAATACAACATCAGAAAAATGAATCAAAAATAAAACATTATTATTTTTATTTTAATAGATTGTTACTTTTGATATTTCAATTATTATTATTGTTTGCTCCAATTCATAAATTCAATTGTTAGGGAAGGATACTTTTTTTTTTGTTTTAATCTTTGTATGAAAAGTCATCATTTATTTAATGGACAAATGAGTGCTGCAATGACTGTAAAGTAACTTGTAATTAGAGAACTTTTAATGATAATAATAATAAAAGAAGTAGGCACAAAAAGGGACAAAAGACGAGAGGCAAGAAGAAATGTCATGAAGAGGAAGAAAGGGAGGAAAATGGCGATTCATCCGAGACAGATTGCCAAGTGCAACTGTAATAAAATACAATTGCAGCAACGGTAAACAATAAATAACAGTGAATAGTTGGCGGAATAAAGAAACACAGAAGGAAGCCATGATCATCGGAATGTCTATGATGATGATGATGATGAGGAAGTATAGAATTTCATTCGTTCACTGTTGTTGTTGTTGCAGGTATAAATTCATTGTTCAGTTCAGTTCAGTTTCACGTCCAGCGCGCATCCATCAATCGGCACAGCTACAAAAACTCCAAGTTAATGGGCAGAAGCATTAAGATATTGGAACAGAGCGCGCATTAATGAAGGGCCGAATGAAAACTAAAACCATTCAAATGCAACGGCTTTGTTCTGCTTCAACAGCAGCAGCTTCCACAACCGCAAACGCTGCCGCAAAATGAATTTAACGCACCAGGAAAAACTAAAGCCGGTTTTCGATTTGGTGTAGAAAGCTTGGCACCTTCGCAATCTCGTCCCATTTACGAACTTCGTGTTTCGAACCATCGATCGTTCACTCCGTCGCTCATTGTTTATCACAGTTTTCCGCGCTGGCGATACTCTGCTTCGGAGCGTGTCTCACTTTGAACTCACCTCAAAGCGAAGTAATAATGACGAAATAAAAATCAATGTCCGTTATTAACGACAAGTGTCTGAAGTTTGTGAAAGGTTTTTGTACTGCCTCTGAATCTTTCAACCTTTCAACAGTAAACATGATGCAGGAATACATTTTTTTCTTGTTTTAAATAATATTTTATTTATTGAGAGGATATTTCAAAATTTTACCAATTTTTATAGGCCGACTATAAATTTATGGACTAGGATTTAATGTCGCAAATATTTAAAATCCCAGATCGAATGTTATACATTTTATATCTATTGGTATATTTATCTTATCTCTTTATAGTATATTTTATTTTATTTATTTCGATTACATTTTAATTTATAAAAAATTTATTATTTATTTATTTTAAAATACAAATTAAAAAAACATTTATTATTGCTTTTATATGTTAATATTTCTTATAGCAGCCGATAAAATTATTTACTTTACAGCGTTTTTAAATTATTTATTTTTAATTAAACTTTTTTAGTATTTTTTTGAAGCTGTTCTCAATTCTATTTAACTTTAAAGCTTGTATTCACTGTTTTTTATGTCAATTCATTATTTTCCACAAGTTTTTTCCTGTTCTTTGGATTTTTTGCTGTTTTTTATTTTTCAGACTGACCGCAATTCGAAACCCGTTGCCTTCACATATTTACTGCGCCGAATTATCTGCAGCGCGAATGTACGTTTGTTTGGTTGGGAAATCGGTCACTAAATTGGCATTATACGGCAACACTTGCCACGTAAACGTTGCTGATAAGTCACGAAAGCACAGCAAGGTGACCGGTGATGATGGAATTAATAAACTGCACAATAATGCTAAAAAAACATAAATACACAACATTTTTTCGTAAGTGAAAAACTCGGTTTTCGTGTCATGCATTTGTTTCGGTCGCCTTGAATAGCAATCGCAACGATGTGCGAATCACAGCGGCGAATTCACAAGGCTGCTCAAATATTCCAACAAATATTTTAGACAATTCTTCCAATTTGATGGGAAAATATCTAACTAGGATTCAGATGAAAAGAATTCGAAGATCGAACGCTTTTGAAGCGTCATCATGCGTTGAAAGATCAAGATTTCATTTGTATTTTTATGTGTCTTTATGTTTTTATTACAACAAATCACAACAACGATTTTATTTCCAATTTTTTCTTGGTTTTTTATAGAATTGCAAGAGATTTTTCCGTAGTTAGTCCAATTTTTTAGAATAATGCGGCAAATTATGAATTATAGAGAGCAAAAAATTAAACAAAAAGGGAAACGTTGTTTGCTTTAAAAGTAGAACGCTGTCAAAACAGCATCAATTTTTCGAAAAGCGCTAATAGCTTCCTTCACACAACGACGAAGGAGCGGAAACCGTTTAAAAGTCGTCGAAAAAAGTAACTCGTAATCAGTTGCAAATTGCATTGTTACAATACAAGCCCCCTTTCAGCCCCTCCCCGAAACCCAACATAATTCCACAATGCGACCATTCATCGAAGCATAATTGTCTTTTGTGGTTGTTGTTGTTGTTGTTTGTGTGTTGTTATTGTTACGTCACAAACACACAAACCTATTAACGACGCGGTGAACAGTGGGCCACAACAAGTGGGATAAAACCACTGAAGGAAAGAAAATGTAGCAGCAGCAGGAGGAAAAGTGATGGGGTTAAAAATGTGCAGAGTGAAGAGGAAAATAAGATGAAGAGATTAATAAAAGCAGAAGAAGTGAGATACGCAGCGTGGGGAAACCGAGAATCTAGGAGATTCGCCACTTAACATAAAATTCTAGTTTTTCATTTTTCTTACTCTTGTTTTCCTGTGTCGCCGCCATTTAAAAAAAACACCACACATTTATTTAAAAGCTTTAAAGAAACGCAATTTCTGTTTTCAGTAATTCATGTTTTTTTTATTGTAAAATTATTTTTTGGAATTTATATTAAAATAAATCGAACAAAATCCCATAAAGGAGAAGAGGAATGAATTTCTTAAATCCATCGAAATGTTGTGAGTCACTCTGTTGCTTTCTCTTCTGCCTCGATCAGCGTGGCGTCGTTTCACGCTTATTACAGGTGTATTTCCTATCAGATGGACCGAACTTGGACCGAATTAACCTAAACAAAATTTCACTGAATTAACTTCATTTATTGAAGAACCGGTTGAAGGAGCATAGAAAAACCCGAACCGCCGCTACACATCAAATACCACAGAATCAGTCGTTTCTTGATTGACAAGTTTTCTCTCGTCTGTTTTTGTTTTTTCCCACTACTTTCTGGCAATGTTATTAGTAGTTTAGTAGTAAAAAAAGGAGATAAAAGGAACTGTTTAAGCAGAACTTAAATAAAGTTGTTGACTGAAATATTGCAAAAACGATCACATTTCACGAACGCGATAATAATAAATAATTTGTAAAGAATTTCTTTGCTGAAGTCCTTCTCTTGACTTGCCTTTGAACTGACAATTATTAATTGCCTGAAAAAAAAGATATTGAATTGCAAAGATAAAGGAAATATTGGAAAGAGGTCACGAGGTCACATGTGCGTGCGTAGAAGTGTTTTATAACCGCCTGATTGGTTTTTTATCGTCCAATTTTTACAGTGATTGTTTTCAGAAGAATGCAGCAAACATAATAAAAGCGAATTGCAGCCACTCCCTCGAAATCGCTGTGAATGTAAGCGAGACCAACAACACACCACAATCCACACCGTGTCACCTTCACCACCATCGCCGTCGCCCCATCAAGGTGAGTTTCTGCTACGAGTCCGTGCTTTACGTGCGTTCAAGGCCTTTCTCTCTTTTACGATCGCCTTTGTTTACAAATCCTATTTTAAGAACGCAACCGGTTTTCGACCGCAATCCTTGGGATGAGAGTTTCGAGGCGAGTGTTGAGTTCAGTCGAGTTGAGTTTCGTACGTAGCTGATTCACGCGGTGAAAATGCATGAATAAATAAGAGGCAAAATAAAATAAAAACCTATGAAGACAGGGATATATTGTAGCTTTGGCTGCAAGTTCGCGCACCGCACCCATAAAATACACTCATGCATGCAGATTACAAACACTCATGAAAACATATATAAAATAACTAATATAAATACAGTCAAACAGAAAGATATCAGCTTTACTTTTGTTGTTGTTGTGGCATTTTATATCTAATGAATTTAACATGTTTTCTGTTTCCATATTTAATTTGTTTTTGTTACTCCCCGAATGAACGAACTTGTTGCAGGAATTCTTCTACAGAAGTCTTTAAACCAAAGCACAAGAAACAACAACTTCAGGAAAAATATGAATGAAAATCAGTAAATAAACTCGAAGCAATAAAACACGAATACATTTAAAATCGAAAGCATAATTAATTAATTAATATTTCCGCTTCGAATACCAATTTTACATTTCACAGATGATCAGATATTCACAGAAATAAAGAATATTTATGATTAATTGATTTATTGATAACTATAATGTTATGATTAATTTCTAAATGCGATACACATCCACAAAGTGTTCATTTGAAGATGATTTATTTATTTACATCAAATGATTCCTCGATAGGACAACTGCAAACAACTAAAAGGCTAATGTTTGGATGTCCTTCGATGTATTTATATAATAAATCAATATCGAATGCGGAATTTAGTGGTACTCAATCGCATGTTACTATACAAACACCAACATGATAAAACCAAAACTATACAAAGAAGTTTTACACTTGAAATATTATCAATCCATCATATTTCAACTTCAAATTAAATAAATTCGAATGATCCATCGAGCATTTACGAAAAATAATTGGTTCAACGTTAGATTTGTTGGCTTTTTAATGTCGTTTCTTCTAGTAATCTATTTAATATTCTATTAATCTTTACAGAAAACTGATTTACATCTATTATGAGTAGCATATATATTAAATAAGAATGAACTCTTAAATGACATCCTTCAAATTTAAATTTGGTCTATTAAATACGGAAAATCTAAAGAGGCTCAATTGATATTTATTAGAAGACTGATTGTCATCTGTCGAGTATCAATAATTTTTAGTACGGCTTGCAATAAATTAATCTTAATAGAAATTGACTGATTCATCGGAGTGCGTTGATTGAATGTGCATTCTTTAAATTTCTACATTTGCACTTCGCAATCGTCGGTTCTTATTACCTCAGCTGAAATAATAGATTAAAACTCACGTATTTCTTTGGAAACCGGCTGAAGGAAAACATCATGCATGCATGAACATGCAGCACGCATCAATGAAATACTATAAAACAGATTAATGGACGTTTTGGCAGGCGCTTGAATTACGCCGAAGAAGAAATGGATTTAATATATTCAAAGATCTTGTGCCAATTGATGGAGAAAAATCTGGCATGCAAATACTTTATGTGGAAATACATTTTTAATTCAACAGGTTACAGGAAGGATGACACACTTTTTGAAGAATTTGATTGAAGATATTTCTTAGCAGAGAAAAAGTTTTAAAAAGTTTCTGTAGTCAGTAAAGAAAGTTATTCTAAGGCGATGAATTATTAATTTTAAAGCAAATGATTAACCTAATATTTTGGTGTGAAGACAGTTTCTGCGAAGTAATTCGATTTTTCTAGTATTTCGTCTCGAATTAAGATGAAGTATCGAGGTTTGAACGGGATTTCCTTCATCGCTGAGGATTTAATTTAATGGAATTTGCTAAGAGAAAAAAATGGGATTATTAACGAGTCTTTTAAAGTAAGTGAAAGAGACCCATAAACTAATTTAATATTTCCGAAACTAGGTAAGTAGAACCGTCATGCAACCCGAAATTCCCAACAAAAACCGGAATCATAAAAACAACAGCGATTTTTGGTGCTGCAGACACTTGAGGAGGCTTTTTGGATAGGTAAAAAAGAGCAAACCAAACAACAGTGAAGATCAACAACCAAACAACAACGAACGTAGTAAAAAATCAACATTTTTGTCAAAGATCAGCATCAGCAACAAGTTCAGACTTGAAACCGAATCCGGTCCCAAGCCAAGCCATGCTTAATGAAAAAATAACTGGCTGTAACAAAGCGTTCGTCATCATCACGTTAACGTGGCTTCAATAACTAAATGAGCAACCATAACAATGCCACATTCGAGGCTTCTTGCATGAGCAGAAAACAAGAGAAGAACCCAAATCAAGTCATTTACAATAACTTCAACGTTTTTGTTATAGAAGCCAGCAGAAATAGGAAACAACAAATAAACTTTTTGCAATAAAGAATTTAAATAAATCTAAACAATTAACTAGCAAATTCAGAAAATCTCCACATCTCTGCATTTGAGAAATAACTAAATGAAGCAAAATGTTTATGAAGACCGAAAAAGGGCGATTAGGTACCTAACTAATCCGGTTTTACTTTGTTCCATGCTCTTCAATGTGTCTGCATGCCTTTTCCCACCCTCAACAATGATTCTAATGCAAGATTCTATGGTTTTCCTCACAAACCTGTACCCAGCAAAGAAAACAGGCAGTCACTGTCATAAACTGACCTTTCTTTACCTGTCACACAAAACATAGAGAAATATTTTCCATTTCTTAATCCCTTGTGCCTTTTTTCCAGCCTCTTTTACTTTCCTTCCTAAATATTCTTTCGTTCTTAAAATTCTTTTCTTCTTAATGGACCGTTTTATATTCGTTTGATGAAACATTTAATGGATTCTTCTTCATATAGGGCTCGGCTTTTATTTATATGAAAATTTTATCTATTCTATTTAGCTTCTTGATCTGTTTCTCATTCTTCTGTGCCTCCTTGCAACTTGCTAAGCATCGAAACTATTTTGATATCCTGCCAAATATTTCTTTACTGCACTGCAGACTTCCAGACGCTTGAAGAAAAGATTATAGACAAGGTATATAAACCTTCTTCTTCTTTATATTTCTGCATACCTTCATAGTAAATGAAGATCTACTTATAGTAATCTTGGAGTGTTGAGTGCCTGGAATACAGAGGAGACCTCAGATAACCTCTGATCTGATTGCTTGGATGCAGAATAGAAACCTAAACACTTCGCTGAAGTGTATAATAAAATGGAGGATGACGCTTCTTAAATTCTTATCCACAAAGCAAACATAATTCTCACCCTCAAGCAAACAGATCCTTTAAATTATCAAAAGAACCTTCATTTCGTAATTAAACCGAATTTTTACAATGGTGGGAAAATGTGTAAAGGGCACGTAAAGGAAAAAACATTTTCCCATCAGAATTTCATATACGAGGGTGTTTTTTATTAGGTTAGGTTAGGTACAAACAGGAAACACCTGAACGTTATGTTTAGGAAAATGTTTAAATAACTTCAGAAATGAAATATATAAAAAATTACTAACCTTTTTAATTTTTATTGCTTTCTAATAACGTAATTCTTTGTGTGTGTTTTTTTTCAGCCGATTCTGAAGCTTTAAATATCAATTAAAAACACTGCATTTTGGGTTCCATTTGAGGATTTTTATTAATTTTATTGTGTTTTTTTCAACGGTTTTTGTGTAATAACAATCCATTTTATCGATGATCGAATTGTAGTTAATCCAAGTCTGGCTTTTAACTTATTTTTTATTAATGGCGGCGACAAATTTCACAAACTGCATTCATTGAAAATTGTTGGCATTTAACTATTTTCATTTGATTTTAAGCTTAGCCTTTAGCTCTGAAAAGCTTTCCGTGCTGATGTGTGTGCCTTACAAATATGCACAAAATGAAAAAAACAGTGAAATTGAATTCCATCAACTTTGAATTGAAGCCGAGTTTAAGCCACTCCGCGAACCCGACTCTTCTTGTTGTTGTTGCTTAAATAAACTTGTTTAGACTCGACGAACACATGCAACCAGCGACGCGTCTTTAGCAACGCTGACAACTTGGCTCACAAACTGGCTTCATACAATTATTCTTTTATTGAAAAATACAGCTGAATCCACATAAAAATAGTAGCTTGATTATCATTGCAATCGTAGAAATAGGAAAAACCAAATAATAGAAGAATATTTTAAAAATACGTTGGAACTCGTTTTGAATTCTTTGCTACTGCGTCACTACATACAAAGTAGAGATTTTACAATTGTCCTTAAATCTTCTTCAATGCACTTTCACATCACAGTTTCCTCAAAATAATTACTAATTTCAGGATATTTTCGGTTTAGTTAATACATCTTTTTTTCGAGTAGCGACGAGTTTATTTATTTTACAATTGAAACTGCAAGCAGTTTATATTCTAGTATTATACAAAGAATTGAATATACTTGCTGTTGTTTTTACGAACTTTACGAAAACACCTTAAAAGAACATATTTTATTTTAAATTGTATTCGCGCAGAATACAGTAAATGTAATAATAAAACAATTAATAAAGTAAGCAACACATCCACTCACGTTGAAGAATTCCGAAAGACTAACATCGAAACGTCAAAATTTCATGGAGTTTCTTCTTCTTCCGCTGCCGCCACTATTCAAAAACACAGCATTTTCCAATCATGTTGTTGTTGTACACTCTACAACTCTGCTGGAAATGTTGGAAAATTACTGTACAGGCTGTATGAAAAGCTTGTGGTGAGTAATTAGGGTTTCCACTAGACGGAAAGAGTTCCATAATTTTCAAATAAATATTATTGGGTACTTTTACTATTGGTACTAATTTTTATATTGTTATTTATTGTATATTATTATATCCTACAGCCTTTTTTTAAAGGGCATATTCATTGTGTCCCGAAATGCATAACGCATAGAACTAAATAAGATATATTTCCAAAAGTATATATTTTATTAATTGCTAGAATAAATTAAGTAAACTTAAAAATATTAACCTAATGATTATAACCTATACATATTGCAATGATAGCAATTAAAAACTACATATAGAATGTTTGAGATATAGATAGATATAATTTATTAACTAAATATTGACTGTGGTATAAGAATAAAACTTGTAAACAAATGATATCAATCTCATCTCTTCATCACAAATTTTTACTTCATAGAGAAAAAAAATTCTAAATAAACGCACGAGCTGAAAAAACCTCTTTCGAAACATTAAAAAATTCTTGAAACAGTTTGAAATTTGTAAAGTACTTAATCTGGCAACCAAAAACACAACAATTGTAAAATTTTAATATAAAATAAAATAAAAGCAAGTTTAATAGAATATCAAAATTTAGGTAAAGAATCGTCAAAATTGATTGGAAAAGCAAAAATAAAATAGGTAAATATTTTTAAGTTTTAAATTTGATTTAATATGCAGGAGGAACTTCATATAAACTTAATTTATTCCTTCTTAAGTTAGGAGAACCGCAAAAAATCCGTGTCTCTAGATATGCTGATGTTGATTCAGTAATTTGCTAGTGCTCAGAATACAGCGCATTTTTGCGACTATCGCAGCTTCACGCTGGGCTTCCTTTAAGTGCAAGTCGAGTGCAAAATTGTAGAGGCCTCATTAAAGGCAGTTTTTAACTGAGCACAGCACAGTACAGTATTTTTAATTGTCTCGATAGCATCGTAAACTCGTCCTCACCCTTTACAAAAGAAACTAATGTTGAAAACAGAATAAATTCAATTAAAAACACATCTCCTCGCCACTTTACAAAAGAATAAAATTGTCCTGTGAATCAGATTTCGGTTTTGTATTAGTTGAAAACATGCATGAGGATGTAATGTTGATGGACAAATAGATGCAAAGTTCTGAAAGATAAAGTTAATAAAGGAAACTTTATATCCATGCAAAATCCTCGATTTCTTGCAATAAATAGAGAACAACATGTAATGATAGCTAAGAAAGGTTCGTCTCTTATTCAAAAGTATAACAAATTAGTGAAGACCTTTAAAAAACTACTATAATCCTCCTATATCTCTATCAAAATCCGAATGCAGAACTTTCTGTCTTGTTCACATCATTATTTCAACATACTTTTATACATTTTGAGAGAATTTTCTTAGTCACCCTTAACAAAGATAAAAGCAGAAACTTCTTTTGAATTGCACACTTCGAACAACCCATCAGAAGCTATTTCCATGTACAATGTATGTATGTTGTTATGTGCACTTCGTAGTGAGTCTTTTGTATTGCGTGTTTAAATTTCAGTTTTACAAGGTTTGATGAGGCATAATCAACGAGGATAATACACATAGAATTTAAACAAAGACTAAATCGAGGATACTAAAAATGAAGGTAGACACGATATAAGATGAATTGTTATGAGTAAATATATGGATATTACGATATATTACATAGATATGTGTTGACAGGAAGAAAGGGCTTCTTTCATTGCAATTCCAAAACAGAGTAAATCTTTTTTTAATACATATATAAATTCAAAATGTGCATCAAAAATTTCCTTAATTTAAAATTAACTATACGAAGTCATTGGAATCTGCCCTTTAAAGTTTCAATACTAAGCTGACCATAGAGATAAAAATATATGAATACATGAAAAAGAAAAGTTTTGAGAAAATATTTTTAATTTGGAATTCTCCCAAGAATCATTTATATAGAACAACATTTAATATACACGCAATTTAATTTTTAACTTTTAATAGAACAATATTCTTTTTGTATTACATATTTTCGGTTGTGTTTAGTAGGAATAGGAATTTTTTCTTAAGGTTGGTAAGGAACAAATTCCATAAAAATATCATCAAAATTACCATTTTTCGACAAAATCCAACTGTATGCTTTTTAGGTCCTTTCGTTTAATATTGTATGTGTTTACATAGGAATATCTTTGCTCATAACTATATACGACGAGGGGGTGTATATTTCATAAACGCAAAAAGCAGTTAATCTGACATTTGACAGAGGGTCTTGCATTCACGTTCCTTTCAGTATCATAACATAAACACAGCGTTGCATTGAACCATTTTGTAATAATAACCTTTGCAGGGATGTCTTAATAAAAAATTCAAAGAAATAATCATTTTAAAAATAATAATGATACTTGATTTCTTTAAAATGTTAACAATCAAGATCTGAAATGAAATCGGAGAAAACGAGTTAAAAACATGCACAAGATACTTATGATAGCTTCCAGTAAGTATAAAATTACAGATAAGTGCAAAGTTCACTACAATAACAGATTTTAATATACTAATTGATGTCTATAAAAAATTCAAATACAAGATAACCTTTGTCGGTCGCCCATTGCACAAGCTGCTATGAACTTGGCCATAAAAGACGCTGGCGTAGAAAATGAGTGGGTCGTCCACTGCGCCTCCTTAAACGACAGATTATCGCATCTTAGCCCCGATCCACGGGTATTCAGCGTGTTAAAGGAGCATGGAATTGATTTCGATTGGTACCCTCGTAAAATTACAATGGAGGATTTTCAAACCTACGATTATATGTTCTCCATGGATGAGAATAACTGGAGAGATATGACCGAGATGGCAAATGGTATCAAAAACTGCAAAGTGTGTATACTACTACTAGGAGATTTTGGTCTGGATCCTTTAGACCGAAGTTTATTAGATCCGTTTCATGTAAGTGTTCATATTTCATTTTACATATTCATATTTTCATTTTACCTGCAGGTCGTTGGTGAGGTGTATTTTGACAAAATATTTCGACAGAGCTACCCAGCATCGAAAGCTTTTCTGAACTATGCTCTTATAGAACATGCTTATAATGCTTGACACAGTATTTAGGATGTGGTTTTAGTTTGTTAAAGTTAATGAAAAAGTAAAATTTCCTACCCAGAATAGAACTTGAAGGAAGCAAAAAATTCCACCAAATTGTTCAATGATTCCAATAGCACCATCTCTTGTGTAAATCAATACACAGAATAAACAGTCTGCTACATATTTGTGATTATCCATATTTTTTCATAAGCGAAGCTAAGGATTTGCAACACTTATACTAATATTAATAGCAGTAATTTTTTTTACTGTAAGCTTGGAAACACTGCTATAGATATGACACTATTTTCTCCTCTTGGTCACCCGTTTCAACACAATGTGTTTAAGACATAACAGATACACACAATAATAGCAGCTACATTCGCCTGGAAAAGTCGCTGAAATCGCGTGATTAATTACGAGCTGCTATGATTGTGTTTAGCTTATAATTGCATACGAATTTTACGTTCAATGGAAATTTTTCCAATGGAGTGTTCGTGAAAAATTCACAAATGCCTATGAATTGGAGGTTCGAACATCGATTTTTTGGCCACTTCTCCAACAGATCCGAAAAGAAAAAGATGCCCAAGAAAATTCTGATGGTGTGCTTGGGTAAGTTAAATAAACTACAAAATCGGTAGAGAAATTGCTTCTGTTCTCCGCTTAGTGATGGAAAAATTCGATAAACAAATGATTTTACTCTCAGGTAATATTTGTCGGTCGCCCATCGCCGAGGCCGTAATGCAGGACGTTATCGACAAGGCGGGTGTTAAAGCTGAGTGGCAGGTGGACAGCGCCGCGATTGGGAACTGGCATCGCGGTAACCCACCAGACATACGAGCCCTTAACACCATGCGGAAGCATGGCCTGGCTTACTCGAATCGAGCGCGTCAGATCAAGACCAAAGATTTTCATGAGTTCGACTACATTTTCGGCATGGACGAAGAGAACATGACGGATTTGCGAGCATGTGCGCCCAAAGTGTGTCGTGCTAAGTTGCTGATGTTGGGCGATTTCGGCTTGGATAAAAATGAACGCATTATCGAGGATCCCTACTATGTAAGTATTTCAGTGTATGTTTTGGTAATATACTCCGTTAGCACAGGGAAATATTGATTTTCTGCCTCACTCCCCTTCCACGTGTTTTTTTACTACACGCATTCACCCTCATCGGCACACCTCTTCAGCAACGTGGAGATGCTGGATTCGAAAAGGCCTATCAGCAGTGCACGGTCGCCTGTAATGCGTTCTTTCAGCTGGCGATAGCTAATAAGGTCTAAGTTTGTAGCTAAGTTAGTGATAATTATTTGTTATTTAGCGAAATTATTAGATTGAAGTAAGTGTTTATGATATTACAAGTAATATTGCATACTATTATTGTTTCTATAAATCTATTGAATGTTGTAGGTATACGCCTAAATTGATTGCATTGTATGCATTGATTTTTGAAATGATGTTGAAAATGCTCAAAATATATGTACTCCGACTTGCCAAGTTGTTGCTCGTTTGCTGGTAAACAAGAACAAAACATGCGCTCAATTTATTTCTCCCTTTCTACCTTGCTAAGAATTTTTTTGGATCCAGTTAACAGTCAAGATGAATTCGTTTGGCGTGTTGTGGGTTATGCTGGGTCGACTGATAAGTAGACCAGTTGTTTTGTTGTGTGTTGGTGGATCGATGGAGGGGTTGAAATGTTGTTGTTGTAGAGAAAAGCCCGGGAAATACATACGCACGTTTTAATTAACTTCTTCGTTGAGATTCTCAAGGATTTTAAATTATAAAATTACTTCAAAGACAAAAGATTTTAAGATTTAACTCTTCGCTTATACTGTAATAAAACTTTTTACTATGATTTCGCATTTTTCCTGATTTCCTTGATTATGCTGGGAAATATAGTGCCATTATAAGATTTGTATTGCAATGAACAATTAAACAGAATAAAATCATATAAAGTAAATTTAAAGCATTAAATTTAAAGCGTTAATGATATAACGTAACTTAACAATTCAACTTGGAGAATCAATTGAGAGCTTTTTGGAATATGTGAAATCTCGTATTTTATAGAACAACTATAAAGTTTACTGCGTTACGTTTAGCATCTTGGCGCGTAGCCTAGATTAGTCTCAGAAATTTTCGTAACATAAAAGAATATATAGTATACATATGTATTTCCCACCGCAAAAGCTGTCATGAAAATTTTATTTGTGTGCATTGGTAAGCAGAAATAATTATGTTATTCGATTTCAGCACACTTCACTCAATCCGACAAATGACATGTTAACTTATCTTTAGGCAATACTTGTCGCTCACCAATGGCCGAGTCCGTAATGGCGCATTATGTTCGCGAAAACGGCTTGAGCTGGGAGACTGACAGCGCTGGCCTGCGTTCTTGGAACGTTGGGCGACTTCCAGAGGAACGCTGTCAAAAAGTTTTGGCAGAGCATGGACTCAAAACAGAACACATTGGAAGGAAGGTAAGGTTGTGAATTGATAAATTGATTATAAACATAAATTAATGATCGATTGGACTTATACGTTTGCAGATAAGCCTGAAGGACTTCCAGCACTTTGATTTCATATTCGGTATGGATTTATCAAATGTTCAAGAGTTGAACGACCTATGCGCAAGATGTTCACCCAATGAAAATACAGCTAAAATTCAACTTTTGGGCAGCTACATTGGACGGCAGGAAGACGAAATCATAACAGATCCATATTTTGTAAGCCTGCTTTCCCAAATTGAATTAACGGAAAAATTTTCAAATTTAATGAAAACATTATTTTTAGAGTTCGGGAATGGGTTCCTTCAACGCGGCCTACGCTCAAATTGACGAGAGCTGTCGAAATTTTATAGCGAAACATAAGTAACGCATTTGTTGTTATTTTACAGGCTAAAAAAAAACATTAAATAAACTTTGTTAACTGCTTTTACTGCAAACATTTACATGTTGATATCAATAATCTTTACGCCGTTGTACATTAATATTTTTAGTATTCGTGATAAGTTCTCCTTGTGCATAACTTTTCTCAGAAAGCAAGAATTTTGAATGCGTCATCAAGAAAGCGATTCCAGTCTTGTTGTAGAATATAAAATGCTTCTCTCCGCTCCGCTTCGGTCAGCACAGAGTAGCGAATCGAGTTCCATGCGAGAGTTTTGAGCGTTTTCAGCCCAGCGTCATTCGGAGCCAAGCTCATAAGCGCATAATAGAAATCGTAACTCAATCCTTTAGCATTCCAGAAGCCGGGGTCGTCGTTACAGATGACGATCGGCAAGTCTTGCGACATGAAGACAGAAGCCGGATGGTTTCGCATGTCCGACACCAAGTGGAGAACCTGATTGGAAATGGGACTGACTTCGATGGCGATGTCGCGGTTTTTGACAGCGCTCATGAGCAAAGGATGCTTCGCCAGCGCGTAACCATGCCCGATGCGTGTGGTGTTCATCAAGATGGCGTCGATCAGATTCAGATCTGTGGAGGATCGATACCGGTCTGTATTGAACCAAGTAAAAAAAGAATGAAAATAGAATTAAACTGTAGGATTTTCATTTTGTCGTTTTCAGCTCACTCGTTTCGCCGGCATGAAAAAAATATCGCGCTGTCGTAGGTAAATTATTTAATTCCTCAACGAAGTACTGCAAAGAGTTACCGTGGTCCTCCTGTCCAACCAAGTCGAATCCAATGATGAACGTCGGATATTTGTTACTTAAGAAAGTATGAAATTATTTAAAATTTGCTTCTTAGTCTTCTTTACTCACTGCAACATTTTGAATTTATTAAACTTTTCCAAAACTCTATTTCTATTGGCTCCACGTTGTGCAGCGAAAATCGCTTTAATGCCCAGAAAATCTGGATGTTGCTTACGGAACTCGAAAATTATATTTTGAAGCTCCTCTACGCTTCGCTCAACTGGAAGGCGTTCATCGTTGACGTCGTACAACTTTAAAGGAAGTGATTAAATTTAAAAGAAATAACTGATATGTAACCAATTGCTTTACGCACCTCTCCGAAGCTCATGCGCACTTCGGCATACATGACATTGTCGTCGTACATTTCTTGTAACATCTGCCAGTGATAAGCACGATAAGCAGGAAGGTAGTGCAAAGCATCCCAGGTGCTCGTGAACATTCTTTGAAACTTGCTCCAAACACTATCAAGTGTGGGATAATCCACTAAACGAAAGAAAATATGCATCAAAAGAGTTACGTTTCAATGAGTTCTAGTTCTAAAGTTGCAAATATTAACCTTCTGGTGTTGGCGTTTGCAGATTGATGAGCTTCTCGAAGTTAAAATCATACAGTGACGCGTTCGGCGTTGCTCTGCGTTCATCACTGATGCGTACGTATTGCGTCGCGCATCCGTGGGCTTCGGGCGCTTGGCGGAACGTCAAGATATTAACTCCCGCTCGGTTGATGCAGCGCAGAAGGCCCGGCATATACGAAATATACTTCACCACCCACTCCGAGCTGACGCTGGCGCTGTTGTGCACATGCAAAATGGCGCCTTTCGGCATCCGACGCAGAAGCTTAAAAATTTTGCTGCGCTCGATCAGCGGCTTCGCTTTGAAGAAATGCAATGCAGCTGCATCCTCATTGGAATTACGAAATCCTTCCGATAAATCATTGAGTTTCGCTTTAATGAGAAGATTATTAATATTAGCCTCCTTCGCCGAGAGTCTTAAGTCGCCGCCTGTGACGAGTAACTCCTCGGCTTGTATAACCGAATTGCGTAGATTTTCATATGCTAAGTGCGAGAAGGTTTTATATTTATTCCCATCATAATAATTTAATAGCTTACTTAATAAATCAAGTCTCGCAAACACAAATGTCGCCTTGATCAAAATATTTATGATCAGCACAGATACTGCTACCGCATTGAACTCCATTTTTTAACTGAAAGAGGTGAAAAACAGATATTTGTAGAATATCCAGCGGCTAAAATCTCTTAACCAGAACAAAGTCTTAATGACCCTTAATTATTCTGTGTACACGTAATCAACTTTAATAGTATATTAAAAAGCACAACTGTGGATTGTGTATAACAAGATGTGTTTCAATTTATTGAACAATTTAAATGACTTCAAGTGAAAAGTAATTGTAACACAGACCTTAAAATGTAGACTTTAGGACCTTATTCAAATGTAGTTGTTTGCATACTGATCTTTAAAATACTCCAAGCAGCTATATAAACATTAGCAATATTTTAAGAAATTCTTGGCTCAATTTTATGCATGAAAGAACTATTTATTTTATTGATGGCTGCGGTAGTGCTTTATCTTTATAACCTTTAATTTATTTACCCGGAAGTCTACGAGAAACGGTAAACTTCTTTCCGAATTTAGAGCGATTTCTTATTACTATGCTATTATAGAACGCCAAGTTTTAAGTATAAACTTCTTCTACTTTTAATTTGTGCTTTATTTCGTGTTTATATCATGTTTCAACAGGGAAAAAATTATGCTTTATTCATTTCTCGATACGCAGTTTGAATTAATTAATCGTTTTGCTAGATGTTTTTTTTTTTTCTTATCTAAGAGATTTACTTTAATAACAAAGCGTTTTTAAAGGTTTATACTGTATGTGGCACAATACATACACATATATTAAATGATAACATATCAAATAATAATTATATTTGGCTTAAATCGTCACATATCCGACCTTGGGTCACGATTGACACGTATGTATGTAAGCCAGAATCTTCTCTTTTGCTGTTTATTGTAACGTTTCCATGCTTAACTTTAATATTTTCGATACTGTACCTAAATATCGTTCTGAGTAATCGCTTTTCGTGAGGTATTGTTAAATTAAAGTGTCTAAATATTTCCATCATTCTCATCTCTTATCATGTCGTCAGCATAGCCAATCGTATGTTACGTTACGCCTTGTCCAAGTCTAATTGTTGCAGGAAGTATCCAAACTTGGTTCCTTTCATACTTATATTATTTCTTTATTTTAGGAAAAGACTGAACTAAGCACCTTGGTTTACAGTTCGTGTATATGTACATGTTACCTAAGAATATATAACAACTAATCCAGATAAAGACGTCATTCAATCATTCCAATCAAAAATGCAGGTGCGAAGTCTCAAATACAAAATTTCAACTTTCTAAAACTATTTCTTTAACATTTCTTTAAAATCGAGTTGGATCAGGACATCTTTTATAAAATATGCGTTTTGGTCAGCTATATTAGAAGAGTGTCTTAACAGACATAAATATTGTATATTTATATATCTAAAAGGTGAAACTAAGCCTTCTTTAGAATTCATATCATACATTCAAAGACTCACAAAAGCAAGATGAAGATAACAAATTGAAAATATTTCGCTTAACTAAACAATCTGAATCAGAATATAAGTTCAAGCAAAAAGTTTTCCAAAAAGACTGCATAAAATGATGTGAATGTTATCAGATCCCTTGTGTTCATACTAACAAAATATTAACAAAATTCGAAAAAAGTTTTTGGGTACGAACGTATATCAGACGATTGTGGAAACACTATTTGTATAGGACGTCCATCGGGTGCTTCGGTAGCTGAGGAAAATCGATAGCGAACATGCATAACGAGTTAGCTATTTTTTGCCTACTTTCATAAAACAAAAACAATCTCTTAAATTCACCGTATTTACTTTGAACATTTACTACATATTATATATAAGGCATAGCTCCTGTATAGCATTCCTTTCGAACGCATGTGGTATGATTTTGTTCAGGAAATAAGAATTTGGAATGCGTCATCAAGAAATCGATTCCAGTCTTTAAGAAGAATATCAAAAGCTACTTTACGGCCAGGCCCAAACGGTATAGTGTAGCGCATGGAATTCCATACAAGAGTTTTGAGCGTTTTCAGCCCGACGTCATTCGGAGCCAAGCTCATGAACGCATAATAGAAATCGTAACTCAATCCTTTAGCATTCCAGAAGCCGGGGTCGTCGTTACAGATGACGAGCGGCAAATCTTGCGACATGAAGACAGAAGCCGGATGGTTCCGCATATCAGACACCAAATTAAGAACCTGATTGGAAATCGGACTGACTTCGATGAGGATGCCGCGGTTTTTGACAGCGCTCATGAGCAAGGGATGCTTCGCCAGCGCGTAACCATGCCCGATGCGTGTGGTGTTCATCAAGATGGCGTCGATAAGATTCAGATCTGTGGAGGATCGATACCGATCTGGATCGACCCATGGAAAAAGGATAAAAATAGAATTGAACTGTAAGATTTTTTTTGTTTGTGCTTACTCGTTTCGCCGGCATGAAAGAAATATTGCGCTGTCGTAGGTAAATTTTTCAATTCCTCAACGAAGTATTGCAAAGAATTGCCTTGGTCCTCCTGCCCAACCAAGTCGAACCCAATGATGAAATCCGGATATTTGTTACTTAAAGAAATCATGAAATTAATTAACATTTGTTTCTTGAGATTTGCTTCTTTACTCACTGCAATATTTTGAATTTGTTTAACTGTTCAACAAATCGACTTCGATTGAGTAAACGTTGGGTCACGAAGATCGCTTTGATGCCCAAAAAATCTGGATGCTGCTTACGGAATTCCAAAATGATTTGTTGAAGCTCCTCTACGCTTCGCTCAACTGGAAGAATTTGCCCGTTGCTGTCGTACAACTTCAAGGAATCGGATAAATTTAAAACTAATAACCAATAATTAACCGATTGTGTTACGAACCTCTTCGAAACTCATGCGAACTTCGGCATACATCACTTTGTCTTCGTACATTTCTTGCAGCATCTGCCAGTGATAAGCACGATAAGCAGGAAGGTAAAGCAACACATCCCACGTAGTGCTAAACATGTTTTGAAATTTCGTCCAAACACTATCGAGCGTAGGATAATCCACTGAAAGAAGGAAAATGCACATAAAAAACAGTTACGTTTCAAAGAATCCTAGTTCCAAAGTTGCAAATATTGCTCTTGAAATCACCTTCTGGTGTTGGGGTGTACAGATTGATGAGCTTCTCGAAGGAAAAATCATACAGCGACGCGTTCGGCGCTGCTCTGCGTTCATCACTGATGCGTGCGTATTGCGTTGCGCATCCGTGGGCTTCGGGCGCTTGGCGGAACGTCAAGATATGAACTCCCGCTCGGTTGATGCAGCGCAGAAGGCCCGGCATATACGAAATATACTTCACCACCCACTCCGAGCTGACGCTGGCGCTGTTGTGCACATGCAAGTTCGCGCCTTTCGGCATCCGACGCAGAAGCTTAAAAATTTTGCTGCGCTCGATCAGCGGCTTCGCTTTGAAAAAATGCAATGCAGCTGCATTCTCATTCGGATTACGGAATCCTATCGACAATTCATTAAGTTTCTCTTTAATGAGGAGTTCATCAATCATCGCCTCCTTCGCGGTGAGTCTTAAATCCCCGCCTGTGACGAGTAACTCTTCGGCTTTCATTACCCAATTACGGTCATCTTTATATCCTAAATGTGAGAAGGATAACGTTTTATATACTGTGTGTATTTATTTCCATCCCAACTCTATGATAAGCTTACTAAATAACCTGCCTCCCGCAAAGGATTTGCCGATAAAAATATTTATGATCAAGAGAGATATTGCTATGGCTTTAAACTCCATCGTTATCCTGCAAGAAAGGATGTCTATATAATTTCAGGAGACAAAAAAGTTAAACAGAATGTCCTTTGAATCCTCTTAATTATTCTGTAAAATTTCAACTGGATCAAATATAAAAACTTACAACTTTAAAAGTAGTTATTTTGCAACTGCTACGATTCAGAGTTGCTTCAACACTAATCTATAACATAATTTAAGTAACCAAGTAAATTTTAGAAACATCGTGATAATTTTAAAGCGATAATTTTATGTTGCCTTTTTTGGTAACGTTTATAAAATGGAACCAATTTTTATTTACTTTTAATTGCTGCTCAATTTGAAAAAATTAAGTTTTACTAGTGATTATTTGTACAGCTTTAGACGGAGCAAGCTTTACTGAACCTAATCGCTTAGGACAACATTGAAAGACGCATTGTTTCGCTCCGATTTCAAACTCATAAACATATCAAATGAAATTGCATTTACAAAGGATGAAAATGTAGAGAAGGATGCGCAGCTAATTGATTTGAATTGCTATCTTTTTCACGCAACAGTCGCCGGGGACTGCTATATACACTTCAACAAATAACTTATAATCATAAAGCTTCTCTTGACCTTTTTCATTGGAGCTTAGGTCACCGCTTTGTGCAAACAACTGCTTCATTCAGACCAATATAAGAAATTCGGCTTATTTATAGAAGATTTGCTTCAGAGATTTATATAGAAGTATGTTGTATCAATATATAAATACGACAGTGTGTTATCAAGAAAACAAAAGGAAAAAACTAAACTTTCAGTTTTGCCTTTGGGTCAATGGATTTCTAATAAAAGGTTTTCAATGCCAATTAAACTACTGAAGTTGCATAAGAGCAATTAACGAACCTATTTCACTGTCTTGACAGGAAATCCGAAGAGCAACAGGCTACGATGTCAGGTATCAACAGGTTATGCTAGACCACAAGGAATGTGCTTGTTCTGAACTTACCTGACAGGCAATTTATATTGAGAGATAGATATGCCTTGTAATATATGAATATTTTAATAATTTGAGATAAAAGTTTAACTTGTCGGAAAATGTTCTTAATAGAGGGATTACGTTAAATGTTTACTCCAGTAACTACGGGAGAGGGAAGAAAGCTGTTTTTTGGTCCGATGGTTTTGTAAAGTGAAAACAACTTCCAAATTTTGTAAATATCAACAACATTGCAAATAAACAATTATCAATGTTTACACCATGTGCTCGATCAACCTTCGGTTTGTTTATTTTGTTTACAAACAACCATTTATTAGCATTGTCAACACGAAATTGATCCCAGTAGTTCAAAGCTTCATTGTTGACATGGTAATTTCACAAATGGTTTGGCACAAATACAGGTTCGCTAGGGAAACAATTCGGTTCACACTATTTCTTTATGGTTTTGGTGTCCTATCAAAAAAACTAACTCCGATATCACTATATCATATAAATTAATATTGCTCCATCCGAAACTGACCTAAGTACGTCTCATAGTTAATGCGAGGCGTCTCACGACCCCAATCGCACAGCAACTCGGGACGCACGAAAATGCTGTTGTTCCCCATTTGATAGGCCTCTGCTTCGGTATTTTCCAAGCCTACCAAATTCTCTTCCAACGACTCGTATTTCGCTTCTCTGTTGACCGGTATAGAATCACTCATAGACGAGACCTGCTCGTGCTGCGACTCGGAGCGCCTTAGGTCCGGTCGTTGCTGTAGTCGCGTGCTAAGGTTACCCAGAGTAACTGATTTGGCCAGTTTCCGCTTCAGAACTCCCTCTGCGGGCGGTGAAATCTGCTGTGATACGCATGGTCTACCCAAGGGACACTCAGGAAAATAATGCTTAACAGGAGCCGCGTTAAAATTACACGACATGATCGGCATACGAAGCCACCACAAAATTATTAAAATTTGCACGATGTTTTTACCATCGTATATTGTTAAAGTATTATGATTTCATCTTAACCCTAAATGAAAAAGAAAAAAAATGCGCCTAAATACTTAACGTGGTTACCATGTAAGTTAGTGATACCATCGCGCTTGTTGAACACTATCACCTTGTTAAATTTAAAATGTTCCATTATGATCATGTGAGTTTAACTATCCTTGTTAAGTATCTGACACCGTGTTAAGTATTAAAAGTTCCGTTATAATTGGAAGTTTCAAAGCAAAGATCCTACAACAAACTCCGAGACGGAAAAGTATTTTGCAATTTTTTTACTACTATATAATGTTTCTTTTATTTTGGAAAAGAAAATATGTATATAAATAAAAAAAAATTCATATCGTTTGTATTCATAAATTTTTTAAATGGGTTTACAGGATCTTCTGGTAATTTTAACAGGAGAAACTGTTTGAATGAAAGCGGCGCAGTGTAAATGTTGCACAATTACCTCTTAAATTTTACATGAAATTATTGTTTGAATCAATAAAACATTTGGTTAAACTACATAACACGACGAGCTATTAACACGGCGATCAAACACATTAACAAGCTCTGCTTGAATGAATATAACACGATAATTAGTAGAATTCGTGTTGATTAAAAGGATTATTTCCCTGAGTGCAATATAAAAAGCAACGGACTTTCACGAAACATGGACGCGTAAACAAGCAGTGGACTCCAGAAACATGCAGTTAATCATTTCTGGATCCTTGTAGCAGCATATGTCTATGACCAGGTGATTATCTTCCTCGTACTGATTGATGATGTGTAAGTAGAAAAAGCTGTCGGAATGGAATGTGTTACAAACTTTCCCCGTCTTGCGATCCATGAGATGAAATATTGTGCTCTTGTCCTGGAACCATTTCAGGGAGGCCGAAAGATTTTGATTGTACAGATGGGCCTTTACGTACTCGGGAACCGAGATGGGCCTTTACGTACTCGGGAACCGAGATGGACAACGGCTGTTCGACGATTACAAAGTAGTTGTCCGTAACACCTGAACATTATGGAAGTGGTTTATTGATAGTGTTCCAATAGCGAAGTGAAATGGTCGTGTTACCGAAAGTGCGCATGTAACCAGGATGTAGTTTCCAGCGACATGGTATCGCGCTCAGAATGTGAGCGTTTTCGGACATACGCTCACCGTTTGGAAAACAGATAACATTGAATGATACTTGGTCAGCGACATGCCTAAATTGTAGACCGTTTTGTTGGGCATTATGTGTGATCGGGATGTATGATTATTGGCGCACGTGTAGTCAATGAATTATAAAATACCTCAAGCAACCATAAAAATCAGCAATATTTTAAAAAATTCTATGCTTTATTTTATACATGAAGGAATTTATTTATTTATTGCTTTGTTAGTGCTTTATCTTTATGACCTTTAATTTATTTACCCGGAAGTCTACGAGAAATGGTAAACTTCTTCTCCGATAGTTATAGAGCGATTTCTTATTACTATGTTATTATAGAACGCCAAGTTTTACGTATAAACGTCTACTTTTAATTTGTACTTTTTTCGTGATTATATCATGTTTACGCAAAGAAAAATGAATGCTTTATTCTTCTCTCGATACGCAGCTTGAATTAATTAATCGTTTTGCTAGTTGTTTTTTTTTTCTTATCTAAGAAATTTGATTTAATACCAAGCGTTTTTAAAGGTTTATACATACCATATACATATATTAAATGATAACATACACACCAAATAATAATTTTATTTGGTTTAAATTGCTGTATCCGAATATCGTAGGTGAATCCGTGCTCAGTAATCGCTTCGTCAGCATAGCCAATCGTGTATTACGTTTTGTCCAGGTCTGATTATTGGGGAAAGCATCCAAACTTCGTCCCTTTCGTACTTATATTATTTCTTTACTTTAGGAAAAGACAAAACTAAGCACCTTGGTTTACAGTCTCTCCATACAGTTCGTATCCGTATTGCAGCTTTCTCCTCTTGTCATCATCAAAGTGGTTCCGTAAAGTAGCGTGATGGAAGTTTTGAAATTTTTTTTTTTCTATGAATTTCACATCACGCCATTCTACGCTAACGTTTCAATCAGTTTACAAAAATTTTCAGAACAGATCGTGTAAGGAAGTATGTATATGTTGTTAAACTAAGTAATTTGTTATATTAATATAATTTTAATTGCTTTTATAGATGCACATTCACGCAGAAACACCAGCGAACCGTTGTTAAATACGTTTGGAAGAAACACGTCGCGAAGAAAATTTCCTCTGGAGTCGTACGGTGAATATCCAGCGGGTTGGATGTGCGTTTGTTGAGTGGAATAAGAAAATTGCAACAAGATAATTAATTGTTTTCCTAAAGAAGAAACGGGAAATTTCTACAAAATTATTTCTTCATTCGTGAAGCGTTTCTGAATGCAAATTATACCAAAAATTAGTTTTTCCCATTGAAACATTTTCTTCCTGGAAGTGAACAACAAAATTAGAAAATAACCAAAAGTTATGTGGAGTGAAGGAAAACATTTCCGAAGCCGGAAGAAAAATTGAAATCGTGTGTGAACAATTCTAGAAATTAAAGTAAAATAAAGGAAAAGTAAAACACGAAATTTCATAACTCCGAAAATAGATGTCCTCAATACATATGAATTTATAAAAGTCAATATTATTATAAAAAGCTCTTAACAACAATATAATTATTATAAATTTTTACTTTAATTATTCGGTCTCTAGAAATTCTGTAGCCAAACGTAATTAAACATTATTATAAAATGTCTTCAAGTTTGTCCAAAATTTGGATGTGGAAATTATTTAATTAATTAATTAATTAATTCGAAAGTTTAATGTGAAACTATTTAGTAGTTTATTTTTGCAAATCATTATTACAAAAATGGTGTATTTGTAGCATTGGAAAAACAACTAATTTGGAGCAGAGTGTACTTCCAGAGTTTCGAGCTTCCTTTGTGCGCGCCTTCAACCGGGCTTCGTAATCGCGTAAATTATACTGTTTTTCGGTGATTGTTTAATTAATTAATTTACATAATTAATTAACTAATGCATAATTAAATAGTTAATTTAAAATTATTATGCAAAATTAAGTTAAAACATTGTGGGCTTATGCTTAAAATCAGGGAGTGTTATTCATTGCCTTATTTTCGAGTTATTTAAAACGTAATGTTCGGCATTAAAGGTCACTTTCTTTTAGTAGAATTTACAAAGATTTTATATTACACATATAATAATTAGCAAAACAAACAGATGTTTGTTTTTTTTCAAATCGAATTCCTATAGCTCTCTTCATTAAGATTGTGCCTACGTATCTAGGACTATGTTTGGATTTTATAGCAGCTCCAAATAACATAAAATTTATTGTTTATATGCGTTTGACTTTGAGCTATTCATAAAAATCCGCAAAGTGCATCAAAAAAAGTGTTCTTTTGGCGCTGCCAATTCCAATCAAGAGAGGAACTAGATCTTTTATAGAGTCTCAAATATAAAATTTGAACCTCCTAGAACTCTCCGTTCTCGAGTGATGGAGGATACGTCAGAAGCTACTCAAATACATTCAAGCTGGTTCAAAATGTGTATTACCTTTAAAGCCAAATTTTAAAAAAATTAGACGCCACGCTAATCATTTCAAAACGCTTCCAAAGCGGTAACAACGACTTGATTACATCATTGTCAAGGATATGCGATTACATCTATCTAAACGGTACTTTCTGCTGCCAGTATCTTTTAACAGTCTTATACTTTCCTTTTATATAGGCTTATATCAGTATATCCTATGCAAAATGCATTTTTTGGGCGAATAATAATATAATATAGGAGTTTATCCTAATTGATTACACAAAAATCTTGAGGAACACTATTTGTAAATAAGTACGTCGGATGCTTCGGCAGATTTTTTGCCTATTTTCATAAAAAAAACAATCTCTTAAATCCACTACATTTACTTTAAACATTTATTATTTAAACATTTTTATATGTATATATATAGCATTCCTTTCGAACGCATTTCCTGTTGTATGATTTTGTTCAGGAAATAAGAATTTCGAATGCGTCATCAAGGAAACGATTCCAGCCTTTAAGAAGAATATCAAAAGCTCTTTTCTTCTCCTCGCCAATCGGTACAGAGTAGAAAATCGAATTCCATGCGAGAGTTTTGAGCGTTTTCAGACCAGCGTCATTCGGAGCCAAGCTCATAAGCGCATAATAGAAATCGTAACTCAATCCTTTAGCATTCCAGAAGCCGGGGTCGTCGTTACAGATGACGAGCGGCAAATCTTGCGACATGAAGACAGAAGCCGGATGGTTCCGCATATCAGACACCAAATTAAGAACCTGATTGGAAATGGGACTGACTTCGATGGCGATGTCGCGGCTTTTGACAGCGCTCATGAGCAAGGGATGCTTCGCCAGCGCGTAACCATGCCCGATGCGTGTGGTGTTCAACAAGATGGCATCGATAAGATTCAGATCTGTGGAAGATCGATACCGATCTGGATCGACCCATGGAAAAAGGATAAAAATAGAATTGAACTGTAAGATTTTTTTTGTTTGTGCTTACTCGTTTCGCCGGCATGAAAGAAATATTGCGCTGTCGTAGGTAAATTTTTCAATTCCTCAACGAAGTAGTGCAAAGAATTGCCTTGGTCCTCCTGTCCTACCAAGTCGAATCCAACGATGAAATCCGGATATTTGTTACTTAAAGAAATCATGAAATTAATTAAAATTTGTTTCTTGAGATTTGCTTCTTTACTCACTGCAATATTTTGAATTTGTTTAACTGTTCAACAAATCGACTTCGATTGAGTAAACGTTGGGTCACGAAGATCGCTTTGATGCCCAAAAAATCTGGATGCTGCTTACGGAATTCCAAAATGATTTGTTGAAGCTCCTCTACGCTTCGCTCAACTGGAAGAATTTGCCCGTTGCTGTCGTACAACTTCAAGGAATCGGATAAATTTAAAACTAATAACCAATATTTAACCGATTGCGTTACGAACCTCTTCGAAACCCATGCGAACTTCGGCATACATCACTTTGTCTTCGTACATTTCTTGCAGCATCTGCCAGTGATAAGCGCGATAAGCAGGAAGGTAAAGCAACACATCCCACGTAGTGCTAAACATGTTTTGAAATTTCGTCCAAACACTATCGAGCGTAGGATAATCCACTGAAAGAAGGAAAATGCACATAAAAAACAGTTACGTTTCAAAGAATCCTAGTTCCAAAGTTGCAAATATTGCACTTGAACTCACCTTCTGGTGTTGGGGTGTACAGATTGATGAGCTTCTCGAAGGAAAAATCATACAGCGACGCGTTCGGCGCTGCGCTGCGTTCATCACTGATGCGTACGTATTGCGTCGCGCATCCGTGGGATTCGGGCGCTTGGCGGAACGTCAAGATATGAACTCCCGCTCGGTTGATGCAGCGCAGAAGGCCCGGCATATACGAAATATACTTCACCACCCACTCCGAGCTGACGCTGGCGCTGTTGTGCACATGCAAGTTCGCGCCTTTCGGCATCCGACGCAGAAGCTTAAAAATTTTGCTGCGCTCGATCAGCGGCTTCGCTTTAAAGAAATGCAATGCAGCTGCATTCTCATTCGGATTACGGAATCCTTTCGACAATTCATTAAGTTTTTCTTTAATGAGGAGTTTATCAATCCTCGCCTCCTTCGCGGAGAGTCTTAAATCCCCGCCTGTGACGAGTAACTCTTCGGCTTTCATTACCGAATTACGTTCCTCTTCATATCCTAAATGTGAGAAGGATAACGTTTTATATACTTATAATGTTTTATATACTGTGTGTTTGTGTTTATTTTCATCTGAACTTATTAATAAACTTACCAAATAAATTGGCTCCTGCGAAGGATTTTCCGATCAAAATATTTATGATCAACAAAGATATTGCAATAGCATTAAACTCCATCGTTATCCTGTAAAAAGAGGGTGCCTATATGTATAAAAACATTACACAGAATGTGCTTTGAGTTCTCTTAATTATTATGTAAAATTTCAACTTGATCACATATAAAAACTTACAACTTTAAAAGTAGTTATTTTGCAACTGCTACGATTCAGAGTTGCTTCAACACTAATCTATAACATAATTTAAGTAACCAAGTAAATTTTAGAAACATCGTGATAATTTTAAAGCGAGAATTTTATGTTGCCTTTTTTGGCGATGTTTATAAAATGGAACCAATTGTTATTTATTTTTATTGCTGTCTGCGGTTGTTTATCTTTATAACGCGGTAATTATCTCATTTTGAAAAAATTAAGTTTAAGTAGTGATTATTTGTACAGCTTTAGACGGAGCAAGCTTTGCTAAACCTAATCGCTTAGGACGACATTGAAAGGCGCATTGATTACAATTTCGCTTCGATATCAAACTTATAAACATATCAAATGAACTTGCATTTACAAAGGATGAAAGTGTAGAGAAGGACGCGCAGATAATTGATTGAAATTGCAGTCTTTTTCACACAAGAGTCGCCGGGGCTGCTATATACACTTAAACAAATTATTTATAATCGTAAAGCTGTTCGATTGGAACGTAGATCAGCGCTTTGTGCAAATAAATGCTTCATTTAGACTAATATAGGAAATTTGCCTTATTTATAGAGTACTTGCTTCAGAGATGTATATAGAAGTATGTTGTATCAATGTATATATACGAGAGTGGCTTATAAAGAAAACAAAAGGGAAAAAACTAAACTTTCAGTTTTGCCTTTTGAATTCTATTAAAAAGTTTCTAATGCCAAATAAACTACTGATGTTGCATAAGAGCAATTAACGAACCCATTTCACTGGCTTGACAGGAAATCCGAAGAGCACCAGGCTACGATGTCAGGTATGATCAGATTATCCTAGACCACAAGGTATTTCCTTGTCCTGAACTTAGTTGTCAGGCAATTTATATTGGCAGATATGCTTTGTAATAAAGGAATATTTTAATAATTTCCAAGGAGATAAAAGTTGAACTTGTCGGGAATTGTTCTTAATAGAGGGTTTACGTTAAATGTTTACTCCAGTAACTACGGGAGAGGGAAGAAAGCTGTTTCTTGGTCCGAAGGTTTTGTAAAGTGAAAACAACTTCCAAATTTTGTCAATATCAACAACATTGCAAATAAACAATTATCAATGTTTACAACATGTGCTCGATCAACCTTCGGTTTGTTTATTTTGTTTAAAACAAACAACCATTTATTAGCATTGTCAACACGAAATTGATCCCAGTAGTTCAAAGCTTCACATGGTAATTTCACAAATGGTTTGGCACAAATACAGGTTCGCTAGGGAAACAATTCGGTTCACACCATTTCTTTATGGTTTTGGTATCCTATCAAATAAACTAACTCCGATATCACTATATCATATAAATTAATATTGCTCCATCCGAAACTGACCTAAGCACGTCTCATAGTTAATGCGAGGCGTCTCACGACCCCAATCGCACAGCAACTCGGGACGCACGAAAATGCTGTTGTTCCCCATTTGATAGGCCTCTGCTTCGGTATTTTCCAAGCCTACCAAATTCTCTTCCAACGATTCGTATTTCGGTTCTCTGTTGGCCGGTATAGAATCACTCATAGACGAGCCCTGCTAGTGCTGCGACTCGGAGCGCCTTAGGTCCGGTCGTTGCTGTAGTCGCGTGCTAAGGTTACCCAGAGTAACTGATTTGGCTAGTTTCCGCTTCAGAACTCTCTCTGCGGGCGGTGAAATCTGCTGTGATACGCATGGTCTACCCAAGGGGACACTCAAGAAAATAATGCTTAACAGGAGCCGCGTTGAAATTACACGACATGATCGGCATACGATGCCACCACAAAATTATGAAAAATTTGCACGATGTTTTTACCATCGTATATTGTTAAAGTAATGTGATTTCATCTTAACCCTAAATGAAAAAGAAAAAAGATGCGCCTCAATACTTAACGTGGTTATCATGTAAGTTAGTAATACCATCGCGCTTGTTGAACACTATCACCAGCAATTAACAATTTTTAAAGATATATCAATTATGCTGAAAGGAAAAAATCCAGGAGAAAGAACTTTAATTTTGTCTTTTATTATTTATTTTGTCGACAGTATTTATAAATTGTATGAATCCTATAAAAATGTCGTTAACTTCAACGACTGGAACTGCTTTTAAATATATAAATATACTTTATTTGCACTTTTATAAGTAAATGCGACAATAATGAGATGATGATATTGCAATTTATTAAATTGTTGTTGAGGATGATGATGAACTTGATGGAACTTTATTAAATTGATGCGTACTCTTTTCACGCCAATTGATTTGCATGCCACCAGCAAGTGATGCACCATGCTCTGTTCATAAGGTTGTCACACTGACTGACATTGACTGTATACTATATAAAATTGCTGTAGAAACATCACATTCTGAATTATTGTGTATATTCTGAGGTGCTCTTGCTCACTTACTCTGCCTCTCAATCTGTGCTTGGGGTGTAGAGATAATGTTGATGGTGCTCCACGAATGAAAGTGATCTGATTTTTAAAACAGTCATAAAAATTCAGGCGCGTCTTCTATTATCAGTTGCGCTGCATTTCTACGACGGTTCGGTTACTTTTTAAAGCTCTTCTTTTCTGTTACGTTTTTGTGACTTTTGTATATATTCCTTATTACTTGAAATAATAATAATAATCTGAGCAGATGAGAGACAACTTCGCTTTGTGATATTACAACCTACAAAAGTACCACAAAGAAGTTCAAAAATGAATTTCGTGTTCTCCTGCATTGTCATTAGTTTTTGGTATACAACCAACGCTGTTGTCCACGAGCTGTGTAAGTCAATTCTCTCCGTAAAGCTCGGTCCATAGATCATTGGTCTGTAAACCAGAATCATCATTTCATCTTTAATACGGG
Organism: Thecophora atra; assembly: GCA_937620795.1. Classification (NCBI taxonomy): domain Eukaryota; kingdom Metazoa; phylum Arthropoda; class Insecta; order Diptera; family Conopidae; genus Thecophora; species Thecophora atra. Next base: position 40,517,024 of record OW569401.1, on the reverse strand, counting down.
GAAAATAAGTAATGAATACTTATTGTGAACGGATATTTTTCGTATTATTGATATTTGAAAGTAACCTTTTAAAGGCTCCGTAAAGCATTAAAGTTCATTAAAAATAGCAGACATTTTTCCCAAATTTATTTCTTCATAAACAAAATAAAACATTCTTCTTCTCCTCTGCATGGATTCTGTAATCCCTTAGCTTACAATGCGATACGTGACAAAATAATGGAAGCCGAACGTGCAGCTGCCACCGGAGGCAGTGTCTGGCTTTCGTCACGCGAAGAGAAAGCCAACTCCATACTCATGAACGCCAAGCGGCAAGAGATGGCCGAAGGCTTAAAGAATCCCGATATGTATCCGCCAGCGATGCACTTCTTCCAAGCCAAATCACTAATTCGCAAGAGCGAAGTATTCCGTATAATTCAGAAGATGCCCAAAGGAGCTTTTCTGCATGGTCACAATACGGGCATCGTTTCGTCCAAATGGATCGTGAGCAATCTGACCGGCCTGTACAACCTTCACATGTGCCACGATGAGCGCGGCGTCCTTATTTTCACCTACGACGAAAACAGAAGTCAGTGCAAAGGCGAAGTGAGAAACATCTGCTCCGAACGGCTGAATGCTGAAGACCGCCGTGAGTTCGATCGCAAGCTGGAGAAGCACATTAACATGTACAGCGCGCATCCAGAATGTGAGTTGCTTTGTTTTTTCTGCTCAAGGGATTCTATTTCATTTCACTATTTGATTTAGCAACAATCGGAGGCAGCCAAAAGATATGGCGGCGATTCGAGAGTATTTTTGACACCGTCGATCAGTTTTATAAGTACATGCCGACGTATCGAGCTTACCACAAACGCATGCTGGAGGAGTTCTGCGAAGATAACATTATTTATGCGGAGATAAGAGCATCTCTGTCGCCGGTAAGTGTTGCTGCAGACAAACCACTATCCAGATCAGAATCAGTAATGTACTCCAGCTCTACGGCGACAACAATCAAACCTACAACTCATTCGAGGTTGCCACTGAGCTTGAACGCATTGTGGACAGCTTCAAGGAGCGTCACTCGGACTTCGTGGGCCTCAAAGTAATATATGCCAAGCGAAATAAAGCCACCGTGGATGAGATGTCGGAGCGTATTGAGCAATTCAAACATCTGCAGTGAGTTTTTCAGAATTATATAAAAACCTTCCGCTGCATTCCGCTGTTCTTAAAGTTTTAAGAACACAAAGGATTCCTTATGTTATCGGCTTTAGTGCGAAGAGTTCATTAATGGAAATGATTAATATGCTTTCCTTGCAGTGCAGCTAAACCGAACTTCATTATCGGCTTTGATTTGATCGGCCAGGAAGATGCTGGCGATCCCCTGCATAAATTTATGACCGAGCTGTCCGAGTTGCCTCCAACGGCGCACTTTTTCTTCCACGCAGGAGAAACAAGTAAGAAGAATCTGTCTAAATTGAAGAGCTAGCAAAAGCTTTGCCCACACCGTTTTTTAACTTAGAATGGTTTGGACGCACCGACTGGAACCTAATGGACGCTATCCTCTTGAATACTAAACGCATTGGACACGGATTTGCACTCTACAAGCATCCGCAAATGTGGCCCACCGTCAAGAAACGTCAAATCGCCATCGAGGTGAGTCCCATATCGAACCAGGTTCTGGGCCTCGTGTGGGACTTGCGCAATCACCCTGCAGCCTTTTACATTGCAGAGAACTTCCCGCTCATCGTATCGGCCGATAATCCCGGTGTTTGGAATGCCAAAGGCCTGAGCTACGATTTTTATTATGCATTCATGGCTTTTGCACCAGCAGAGGCTGATCTAAGGATTTTAAAACAGTTTGCGCTGAACTCGCTGAAGTTAGTAAATAACGAAAACAGGAAAATATAAACCAATAATGAAAAAATCTATTTCAGATACTCTGTGCTTACACCGGAGGAACGACGAAACATCAATAAAGTCTTCCAGCGTAAATGGGATGAATTCATTAATAATGTCATCGCTTTAAAGTTTTAGACGATTTATTCGCAACTTGTTTTTTGCTTTTGTAAAATTAAAACTACGATAATTTTTTTAAGTTATATAAAATACAAAGCGTTCCTTATTTATTATAGTTGTTCTCAAAATTCGATTGTCTTTCTTTTATAGTCTTCTTTTACACCACATCGGGAACAAACCAACCATGTAAACATTTTGGCACTGGTCCATTTGTGCGAAACTCACAGCGTCCCAATTCGGTCCAGTTCCTTGCGCATAGCACCAACAGACCCACGTGATTGTCGCTGATGCCACCCCAAACCAATGCGGCTAAAACAACGCCATCATCTTCCTCGCTGCATTTAGGTTTTGGCACAAATACAGGTTCGCTAGGGAAACAATTCGGTTCGCACCACTTCTTTATGGTTTTCGTAACAACGTCCACTTTAACCAGCTGCGAAAGAAAAAAGAAATTGAATACATATCGTACAATGAACTTAACGTACCGTTCCCGGGTTATCCGCATCGACATCCGAACTTATCGCATAAAAATAACGATATTTTCTACCTATCAAATAAAAAAACTCCGATATTAGTCATATAAATAAATATTGATCCATCCGAAACTTACCTAGGTACGTCTCATAGTTAATGCGTGGCGTCTCACAACCCCAATCGCACAGCAACTCGGGACGCACGAAAATGCTGTTGTTCTCCATTTGATAGGCCTCTGCTTGGGTATTTTCCAGGCCTACCAAATTCTCTTCCAACGACTCGTATTTCGGTTCTCTGTTGGCCGGTATAGAATCACTCATAGACGAGACCTGCTCGTGCTGCGACTCGGAGCGCCTTATGTTCGGTCGTTGTTGTAGTCGCGTGCTAAGGTTACCCAAAGTAACTGATTTGGTCAGTTTCCGCTTCAGAACTCCCTCTTCGGCCGCTGAAATGTTTTGTAAGGGTCTTGGTCTATGCAAGGGCAATACAAAACGCAACGGACGTCCTCGAAACATAGACGCGTAATTAGGATTTGTCTGCATGTTCATCATGGACTCCAGAAACATGCAGTTAATCATTTCTGGATCTTTGTAGCAGCATATATCTATGACCAGGTGATTATCTTCCTCGTACTGATTGATGATGTGTAAATAGAAAAAGCTGTCGGAATGGAATGTGTTACAAACTTTCCCCGTCTTGCGATCCATGAGATGAAATATTGTGCTCTTGTCCTGGAACCATTTCAGGGAAGCCGAAAGATTTTGATTGTACAGATGGGCCTTTACGTACTCGGGAACCGAGATGGACAACGGCTGTTCGACGATTACAAAGTAGTTGTCCGTAACACCTGAACGTTATAGAAGTGGTTTATTGATAGTGTTCCAATAGTGAAGTGAAATGGTCGTGTTACCGAAAGTGTGCATATAACCAGGATGTAGTTTCCAGCGACATGGTATCGCACCCAGAATGTAAGCGTCTTCAAACATACGCTCACCACTTGGAAAACAGATAACATTGTAAGTGGGTCCATACTTGGTCAGCGCCATGCCTAAATTGTAGACCGTTTTGTCGGGCATTACGTGTGGATGGGATGTATGGTTAATTACGCCCGTGTAGTCAGTGACGCAGATGCGAGCTTCAGTGGCCAGAGTACGGGGGTTAATTCTGGCCATTATCAAAATTAATTAAAAGTTCAACATTCTAAAACAATTCGCCAACCTGTGAATAAACGGAGTCTCTGCAAATGTATAGAATTGATCACCGAAAGGATAAATGGTTATCATTGAATTATCTGATGCACTGTCAGGACGAAAAATTGCGGAAACTCTAGGAGTGTGGACAAGTTGAAATTTCTTATATCAATCAATTAAATAACTATTAGATCTGAGCAAGAGTTTGCATTTTCCTACTCACTTGTCGAAGATCGAATGACATGGATCTCGTACTGATGCTGTACCGAATTCAGTCACAACAATACGTTGAGCAGCGCGATTTTTCTTTAGAGTTTCCGTTTGCACGAACCGATTCTGATATGTCACACGACCGTCTTCGATGGCAAACCGATGCAACAGCGCCGAACAATCGAATAAATGCTGAAAAGTCATGTCGCTACCTTCGACCTTCCAACTTCCGGGACCATTCCGCAATAGACTGCCGCTAAGCCATGTGGGAATATTGCCCGTAACGTGTCCCTGAATCGGTTCCGTGATTTCCTTCTCACACGATCGAAGCCACACATCGGAAGCACAATTCGGGTAACAGCGCCCAGCGCCATCGATACGTTCAGCTCCAGAATCGTGGACTTCAGAATTACACTTGACCTGAAAACATACAAATTATAAATAGATTATAGGCTAGTCAAAGAAACACAAGACAAAATTTAATATTTATTCATATGTTTACTTAAAGTTAATTCGTTAATAAAACTGAATAGTAACAAACAAAGAGCCAACAAATGATTTTTGGTAAATATAATGTTAATTAAAACAAAAAATATTACAAGAAAAATAAATATGAATATAATAAAAACATTAACTATCCGAATATTAGGTTACCCTAGATATAAGATTATTAGATAGACTAACAAATATTATGAGAAAAAAAATTAACTTAAAGAAAAAATATTTGAATCACTTAAACAATATTTATTAAAAGTTAATCCAAAAAAAAGTTTAAGTTAATCGAAGTTAATTAAGTTAACAATTGATGGTGATTATGTATAAATTGGAACGTTTCAATAAGGAAATAATTTTCTAATTTTATGTCAACAGGAATTTTTTCAACTTTTATTTTGCATGCTAATTCTTTTATTTTTCATTGTTTACAAGAAAACTGGATTGAATTTGATTTAATGAAATACCGAATTAATACGTAGTTTGCAGTTTTATGCGGATGAGCAGCGGATTAGATCCGGATTAGTAACGTATTAGCCATGGAAAAGTCTGACTATCAGAGGAAATAGTACAAAAAAAAACAAAAACCTACATATGTAAATGTCATTTCCTTTCTTTTTCAGTTAAGATTAACAATATACGTGACATTTATTTACATACATCGGTACATTTTTGATTATAAGAATATTAAAAGTAATTTATTGTTAAAATAACTGAGATTATTACGACCTTAAAATTCCGTATTAAAGGAAATTTTACTCCTAATTTTAAGCACCAACCATCATATGACATTACATCATAAGTTCAGAGAGAAATACTTTTCAATTTATGTATCACAAAATAACCGGAAATGTTGCAGTATTTTAGATCAATTTTAATAAATGTATACGTTTATAAATAAGTAGGATTTTTTCTTCACAATATATACAATTTATTCATATAAAAATCATAATTAATTTAATAATTTGTAAATATATAAATCCATAGTTTGTAACATGAATTTTGAATACTTTTGGTTTTGCATTTTTTTCTAACTTAACAATATTAAATCATATGGAATAATTTAATTTTTAAAAAAACAATATAAAAAATATTTTTGAGAATGAACAAGAACAACGAACCGCAAAAAAATTCCAAATAAAACTTTTAGTGGCTCCTACAGACATCGCGGAGTAACAGAATTTCGAAAACAAGCAACAAAACGGTAAATGAACAATTTTTCGCAACTGTTTTGTACGCTTTCTCTAGAATTTCTATTTAATTTTAAAACATTGGAAAACCGGTAAAGAAAAATTGTAATATTTATTTGATTTTCCCGGGCACAACCGAAGAGTTGGAAAGCTTTACGCCAACTAGTGATGTTTTCCAAGTGACTTGTTTACCTCAGCTCCCAACTCATTCGAGTATTGACAAAAGTTCATATTGCCGGACATTTGTAGGTGGCTCTGGTTATTTTCGCATTCTTTACTTTGGTCAGATCTTTTCAAGTGCGTCATTCTCAATTGTAGAGTGAAATCATCGCTACGTAACTTCAAGGTGAAGCACACAACCAAGAAAAACTTATTGTGAAAAATGACGTGAAGTAAAAAAAAAACTGAAAACTTCAAAGGTTTCATTTCCCGAAGACAAGACAATATGGCTTTGTTAATTTTTGACCTACATTCATAATACATATGCAATGGACTAACAATAACAATATCCATCAAATCTACGCTTACAGTTTCTGTTTTATTTAAACACTACAATTACAGTTTCCTTTGCCTTGATCTCGAGACGAGTTCAATGCTGAAGTAATTTAAGCCTTCATCTAAATAAATTTACGTAAGTCGTCCGCTGTGCAGCTCGGTTTAAATTTGATACAAACCACAGCCAGTATGAATTTTAAGTAATCCCGAAGGTCGTTAGTTACTTCGCTCTTCGTGGTTTTTCACGAATCATTCTATGTTCTAGCGATCTATTTTCAATTCAATTGCGCGATCTTGATAAATCAAAAACTTGGTGGTTTGATTGATCGATTATTATTGATATTTATGAAGTTTTCATACTTAATTTATTGGTTCTACATTCCTAAATACGCAATGTATTTGCAAATCACTTTGTAAACTCTTAATTTGAACTCTTAATTTAAGAATACATTAAAGAATGAGCCAAATTATATAAAAATAAGGTTAAAAGTTTCGTTTGTTTATAAAAAATGTGTAATATTTTTATATTTTATTTCGGTGACCATTGTGTCAGCAATTATATAATAAAATATTTACCATATTTATGAGTATGAACACTTACATAATATCAGTATTTAATTTAGTATTACTTTAATATATCACTAATATAACAAATTAATATAAAATGGTGAATATCATACAAAAGTTCAAACCAGAGGGAGATCGAAAATGCGGGAAAATGTCTCCAATCGTTTTATAAACCCGTACTACCAATGCATTGCAATAATAACCACAACAAAATAAGTTGGCAACTCTATCGGTTAAAGTAGAAAAAAGGTGAAAATCTACATACATATTTACAATGTTTATAAAAATTGAATTGACTACAGTTCCTTTGCAAAAAATCTAATTTTTGCCGCTGCATGGTTCGAAAAAGGTTCCGTATACATTTATAGAAGAATGTGGAAGATTTTGAGTCTCTCTCCGTAGTCTTCATTATGTTTTTTAAAAGTTGTGTTTCTAGCTTATCATTAACAAAAAAAAAAAACAAAAATCGTAATTCCCTCACTTAAGAAAGTTGAATGAAGTGGTTGTATGAATATCAAAACATATCGATTACTTTTACAAATAAGTTGTGTAGTGATTGGGTACAACAAAAATGATTTCACTAGCAACCAAAGCGAAAAAGTGTTTCCAGTCTTTTGTCTGAAGTGCGTCATATGTCGAAGCATATGTTAAGGAATGGAGAGTTTCGTAAACAACAATAATATTAATTCCAATAATCTAAACGTTAAATACGATATTAAAAATTAAGTACGGTTTCCAAAGTAGCACCACATTCAAATTCTTTTGGGGCGTTGCATCTACGTCGACATTGTCAGGAAATCTTTCACCAGATGTGGTGACAGCGATGTGCGTAGTACATAAATAAAAGTAATCGTTCTAAAATGAGGAAAAGCTCAGTTGCACAGCGTTCCACCAGCCGATCAAGGCTGCAAAACCTCAATCCAGTACTTCACAAACGGGATAAGTCGGAAGACGATGCAGCCATATCGATAGCTTTGCTAAAACAGGCACGCACATCGGGTAACTTGAATTTATCAGGACGAGCCTTGGCCACAGGTGAGGAGACAATAATTAGTGTAATTATTTCGATTAAAAAGTAAGATAGTAAGATAGACCTTTGCCAACGAGCATGTTGTTGCGTGCGGATATTTATACCATTTAAAACAAAATAAATATTAAAGCAAGAACCAAAATATTGGTTATGCTTCTTTTGACACTTGGGGTGATGTTCTTAATGTCGGCAAAGCAGTTGAAATTCCCTTCATTGTTTATAGTAGAGTGTTGGCAAAGTAGTATTTGAGTAGTGGAAAACAAAGTTGTAAGACGGTATTGCCAGCTAAGTATTTAAACGTCACGATATGAATGGAGCTTTGGTGGATCAATGAATTCCAGCACACCAAAACAAAGAGAAGGAGAACAATATGAGAAAGGTAGAAGTTGTGCTGATATTCATGATCGCCTGGTACGGAAAGAGAGTTGCCACAGTAATGAAACAATAACAACCGGGGGGGTATGTAATTTTTGAGGGGGATTTTTGGATGTCCGAGTGGAAAAGTACCCAAGGTCAGTGGTTGGATCATGCGATTAGTAACAGCGGTAAAATAGCAGTTTGAATTATTATTTATTTTAAATAGGTAAAAGTTTTGTTAAATATATAAGTGACCGAAGAATTAGTTTTGGCGGGAGAACGAATTCTATATACAGGGAATAGTAGGAAATGGAAAAAGCTCCACTCGCAGTATAAAAGAGTTGTGACAATAGAAAAAAGGGGATAGAGAACAAGATATTAAAGTCGCTCGGTAGTCTGTTTTTTTGTCGAAGTCGCGTGCAGTTTAAGTAAAATCATCATCATAAAATTGATGTTATTAGTAATTGTTGCACAATTTTAGCGAAAATTAGCATCGTAAAAGTAAAATTAATCTTTGCTAAACTCATATTAAATTGAGCGCACGGTCAAATTAAACCAACTGCAACATTAAGCAAAGCCAACTGCAACATTTGTGTGCAAATTGAGAAGAATCTGCACCAGTGCTGAAAGCGCCTGTTTCTGGTCCATCTTAGTGGAGTAGTCATTGACCACCTGTGCTTTCATCGATCGACTCAGATTAAGAGAAACAGCATAGATAATAATCTGTGGAACCAGCTCCAGCGACGAGAAGTGAAATCTTCATCACGATTTTTCGTACCTGCCACCGAAATACCTGTTATTGCCGACCGGGACCGAGGATTTTCATCGGAAGCTGGAAACCAGATAAGTTGAAATTATCTTCATAAAGTTTATTCATTTTGTTTGGAAATCTAAGAAAGAAAATAAAAGAAAAGAATATAGAGAAGTTTAGGAGATATAGAGGCATAAATTAATTTTGCATTAATCTTCTTGTTATTATTGTGTATATATATATATGTAATTTTTTTTTGTATTAGGTTATTTTCATTTGATATATGTACATATGAATCGAAGTGAATTGTTAGTGTAAGTCATTGCAGTTGTGTTTTATGCAAAAGGGAATCGTTTATTGTGAAATCGTTGCATCGTGAGGTGATCTTTATGTTTTCCAAATCTAAGTAATTGTAGTGCGATAATCAATTTAAATCAGAATCTGTGAAGGGGCAGCGACGCAAGGTAGTGACGTCATAAAAGGGGGTGAATTGTGTTAATTCCTCTTTAGCATTAGGGAGCTCCCTCATGACCAGGGCCGATCGATAAGAGGTCGATCCAACAGAAATTAGAAATTAGGTATCAAATCCACTACCGAGAGTTAGCGAGCTTCGCTTAAAACTCCTTCTGAGTAAAACAAGCAAGTAGAGAGTAGAAAAATAACCAATGATGCGTTACACCTTCATAATGATGATGATGAATTATTTATTGTAGTTGATATATTAATATTTGCAAAGTGCATACCTACATCTATGCTTATTATAAGTAGAATTTAAGAGCAAATCTATTAAACATTATAATAAACACTATATATATATATATTTAAAAATGAAGATGAATTTAATCATGAGGAGTTAAGCACGTTTCGTTGGGGAGGAGGAAGTGAGGGAGAGTGGGCTCTAGCAATGGCTTGAGTTGTGAAGTAGGGGAGAAGGAGAGGAAAATTATTTTTGAAGAATAAAACAAAATTCCGTAAAAGGAAATTTTATTGTTAGGTACGTTCTTGCGGTGGCAGGGTTGAGAACCTCCCCGAGTGATGAGCTAGCCCGGGTGGAGTAGAGGTGCAACGCCGCAAGGGTACGGTATCGTAACATTAATGGCGCCCAATATAAATGAAGCTTTGTGGTTTTTCCTCCACGGTGTGTCCAGAACTTGGTGGCATGGATGGCAAAAGGCGAATCCCATTGCACCAGGCAAACGATGCATTGTGGATGCACAACCACATCATAAAGGATACATAGTATGAATTCAAGAATGATTAGATAGTAAAAATAAACAGTGATCTTGACTAAGCCTGAAGGATTCACATTAACAGCACTGTCGGAACCAGATGGCTTGCATTGGCAGCACAGCCAAATCCCAAATGCATCTGGCGAAGAAAGCGCTACGAAATAATACAAGAAGTAAACTGTGGAAAATAATAAAGCCACAGGAATAGCACAAAAATTGTGATGGATAACAAAATTATTTTTGTCTCCGCCACGAGCGCGGATTAACCTGTTGACTTCGATTGGCAAAGCGGTCAAATCGGATTGCACAAGAAGAAAGTAACTACAAAATTTAAACTTTAGAAATTTTTATTTAATTTCATTATCACGAAACCATCACGATTGAAGATGGGTAGGTGGAACACGAAAGAAAGAAATTAATGTTTCATCCGAATTGCATTTCCAAACCAGTAGCTTGGATCGGCTGAATGAACAGATCTCAATAGTACGGGCAAGGTAGGCAAGACGGACGAAAGAATCAAATGATAATTAAAATAAGGCTTAGTCATGTTAATCAAGCGAAAACAACAAGAACAAATATTAAAGCATTGATAAGTTTTGCAAATCTGAAAAGAAAAGTTTGTAAGTTAAGTTAAAGAAATCAAAATGAGTATTGATACCTAGGATGAAGTCCTAATCCTTCCTTTGTTTAGCGTTGCAATGTGGTCATTCTCCCAGACTTCCAAAAACCCCAACATAAATCTGAAATTGGTAAAAGTAAAGAGTTAAAGTAAAGTTTGAAGTAAGTTTTGAATGCAAAAAAAAAAAAAATTCAAAAATTTTGAGTGCGAATATTTGAAGCTAGATAGCAATCAGTTTAGTGCGAGTGATTTTTGTTTCCATTCTTATAATATATATTTGATACATTAAATAATAAATTTAAATATTTACATTAGTACTATTAAGCATCCGGTGTATTTGTATATATACTGCCTACTGTGCGTTGTGTATTAAGGCATTCACTGAGTGGTGCTGTCGTAATTTTTATGAGTTTATGTATTATTGTTTATTTATTAATTCGGTGAAGCAGTAAATTGATTACATTTTATTATTATTATTTTTGTTTATACAATATATATGTTAGTTTGTACTTGCCGTGCATTATAAATAATTATAATTATAAAATAAACAACAGCGACGTTGGATAAAAATTAAAGTTGAATAGTAGAAATAAAGTTGTTCTAGGATTTGTATAGTTTACAGCAAAACATCGTGCGGCGGTAGTGGAGTGTAGGCTAGCTTAGCGGTTCTATTAAGGTAATATGAAAAAGACAGAAAGCCAAAAGTCGAGAAAAAGTATACAAAGAAAAAGAATCCGTGCCGTGCAGTTTGACATTAGCAGGTCATCTCCACAAGAAAAACTTCATAAAGATAATACGCCGATAAGAAAACTCAGGATGCCAGACAACAAACAGACTGATGGAGCGAAGGCGGCGGACCTAGGTTTTGTTAGGGACTTATCCAGCACGTTGATAACAACCGGACCGCGTCAAGAAGTAGTAAAAGAGAGTAGCAGAACGGGTAATATAAATAAGGGCGCGGTGCCTAAAACCAACGGAAGCGAGAATGGAGGGCAGAGCAAATCTAGTGAGAATAACACGAAGAATACAGGTAGCAACATTGTAGCGTCAGGCTCTAACACAGGCTCCTTAATAAGTAGGGAGTATGGTAGTCAGGTCAACGATATGGTTGTGGAAGCGTGTAAAGATCTACACACATCGTTGAATGCAGCGATTGAGCGCAATGTCCAAGAAGGTCTACGATTAGGAATGGACGAAATGATGTCGCGAATAAGCAAAATGCTAAAGCCGCTTGAGAAATCGCAGAACGCAGAAAGAAGATCAGAACCAATGCAGATAGACGACTGCCAAGTGAGTTGGGTAGCTGCTCTTAATGCGCAGGCGAGTTCGACAAATTATATGAGGTCGGGTCAAGAAGAGAGCGAGTTGCGCACAGCGAATCGAGGCCAAGAAAGGGGCGGTTTGCCACGAGATCCTAGTGGCTGGCGACCAAATCGATACGAAGCGCCGACGAGGGAATCAATCCTGCAACAGAGTCAACAGCGGTTCAGCGAGCCGCGGATTCCAATCTTTGATCAATGGAGTAGGCAGCAACCGACCAATCCAAATCCAACCGGCCACCAGCTTGCGCCAAACACTATAAAAATAGATAAATGGGGTTTAGTTTATGAAGGGCACAAGAGCAGTATAGCAGTGGAAGATTTCATATTTCGCTTGGAATACTTACAGTCGCAATATAAGTACGATTGGACGGAGGTGCTAAGGGATTTCCATTTGCTTCTGTTGGGAGAGGCAAAGGAATGGTATTGGTTGTTCCTGAGGGCAAATGTGGTGGTAAACTGGGACACGTTGAAGGAGGCTTTGATGCGCAGATTTCAATCCCACCGAACAGACTTCGAAATCATGTGTGAACTTGTAGAGAGAAAGCAGCAAGCCGGAGAGTCAATAGAGGTTTTTTTTCACGCGATAGGGAAAATAAAAGCACGATTACGAAGTCCATTGCCTGAAACGGAAGTAATAAAAATCATAAAGAGAAACCTTAGAGAACAAGTAGCGAAAATGGTTTACCCAATGGCAGTAACGTCGTTAGAACAGCTCCGAGAAGAATGTATAGAGATTGAAAAAAGCTTTCCGAGACGAGAAGTACGCGGTTTTCCACAAGCAATTCCGAAATATCAGCGTCACGTAAGCGAAGTGGATATTCACCAGCCCGAACAACAGTATGCGGAAAATGAGGGAGCACCTAAAATAAGAAAGGAGGTTGCGGTGAGACCTAATGATAAGGTAGAAGCAACGAATCAGTCGCAAAACCATAAGCTGGTTTGTTGGAATTGCAGGAAACCAGGTCACGTGTATATGGAATGCGAGTCGACACGGCGAAATATATTTTGTTATAAATGTGGGCGAGTGGGTGTTATAACTCCGAAGTGCCCGAAATGTACACAGGGAAACTGCCCAAGGAGCGCCGCTACGACGGGTATGCTGCGTTCCCGACAAAGTCCCGTTGCAAACCGAAATCCTTTCAGATCAAACAGAAATTTCAAGTAGAGGTAGCCACAGGAAAAAGTAGTAAAGACAAACCTGGGGATAAAAAAATAATAACAGTTATAAGTAGGAACAAAAAAGATGACAGGAGTAAGGCTAAGCAGTATCTGCTTAGTGATAGTATGAGAAAAACACTCAACGAGCGAATAATAAAATATAATGAGATTGGAGACAGGATACTAGGTAAAAAGGAAACGGCTTCAAGGCGAGTGCAAAAAGCAAGGCAGAGATATCGAGAACGTAAGGCGTGTAGGCAAAAATTAGCGGCAGCAATGCGCAAATATAGCGAAGAAGATCCGCGAGTCTTTGTAAATATTGAAATAAGTGGAAAGATTTTGAAAGGATTGCTAGACTCAGGTGCGTCTGTTAGCTTATTAGGGCGTGGATGCCGACAACTAGTACAAGAACTGGGTGCGGTGGTGCAACCTTTCTATTCCGTGGTAAAGACAGCAGATGGCCATAGATACCAAATACTGGGTAAGATCAGGGTAATAGTGCGCTTTAACGACGAAGAAGGAGAAATGAATTTCTATTTATGCCCTTACTTAGAGCAAGAGGTATATCTTGGTATTGATTTCTGGCGGAAGTTTAGATTAGCGACTGAAATAATAGGAGTTGGCGCAATTACAAATGGAGACACGGAAGTAATAACGCACCAACCGCCAGACAAGAATATGCATCCATTGACTGAAAAACAAAGCGAGCAGTTAGAAGAAGTGAAGAAGTTGTTTCTGACATTTGAGCACAACGGTCTAGGGCGTACAACGCTTGAGGAACATGTAATACAAATGGTAGAAGGTGCAGTACCTGTAAAAGAAAGACACTATCCAATATCGCCGGCCTTGCAAAAGATTGTTTACGAAGAGGTGGACAAAATGCTCGAGTTAGGAGTTATCGAAGAGAGTAACAGTGCCTGGAGTAATCGAATTACAATTGTACGTAAACCAGATAAGAATCGTTTCTGCTTAGACGCGCGTAAGTTGAACCTAGTAACCGTAAAAGATGCTTATCCATTGCAAAACATAGAAGGGATATTAAGCAGGATAGATCACACTTATTTTATAAGCAGTATAGATTTAAAGTATGCGTTCTGGCAAATTGAACTTGAAGAGAAATCCAGAGAATGCACTGCCTTTACGATTCCTGGACGTCCACTGTACCAGTTTCGAGTTATGCCTTTCGGGTTATGTAATGCGGCTCAGAGATTATGTCGTCTCATGGATAAGGTTATCCCAGCGAGGCTAAAAACAAATGTATTTATCTACCTGGATGATTTGTTAATTATTGCTCCGGATTTTGAAACACACTTGGAAATACTTCGGGACGTAGCAAAATACCTGAAAGAGGCAAATTTAACGATAGGTTTAAAAAAATCCAAATTTTGTTTCAAAGAGTTAAGATACCTAGGGTTCATAGTTGGTGGTGGATGCTTGAGTACAGACCCTGAGAAAATAGAAGCCATTGAGCGAATACCTGAGCCCAAGTCAGCTAGAGAAATGAGAAGGTTTTTAGGAATAGCGGGTTGGTATCGGCGATTTATCCATAATTTTTCAGTAATATCTTCTCCACTCACCGACACGTTGAAGAAAGGTACAAAATTTTGCATGACGGCTACGGCAAGTGACGCGTTTTGTAGGTTAAAGCGGGCGTTAATAGCTGCTCCTGTGTTGAAACACGCGGACTTTAGCAGGCGTTTTTATATTCAGTGCGATGCTTCAGATACTGGAGTAGGAGCCGTTTTATTTCAACGCGATGACGAACAGAATGAGCGACCTGTTGCTTTTTACTCCCAGAAGTTGAACGGACATCAACGCCACTATAGCGTTACGGAGAAAGAATGCTTAGCAGCGGTGCTGGCTATAAAAAGGTTTAGACCCTATGTAGAAATGATGCCATTCACCGTGATTACGGATCATGCTAGCCTTAAATGGCTAATGTCGCTAAAAGATTTGAGTGGGAGGTTAGCTCGATGGTCGTTGCAGTTGCAAGGTTACGATTTTGAAATAGAGCACCGAAAAGGAGCTGATAATGTGGTACCCGATACGTTGTCTAGGGCAGTCGAGGAGATAGGAGTGGCAATGTCAGGTGAGGAGTTTCTTGGCATAGAAACTACTGAATTCGAGTCTCCAGAGTATATGCAATTAAGAGAGGTAGTTAGCAAGAACGGGGATAGGCTGCCAGATCTCAGAGTAGAAAACGGAATGGTATTTAAGCGGGCTATAGGACAACAACAGAGCGATGGTACGGAGCTTCCCTGGAAGTTGTGGGTTCCCGAAGGATTGACAACAACGCTTATAGAAAGAGCACATAACTCAAAGACGGCAGCTCATGGTGGGGTTGCAAAGACGCTGCATAGATTAAAACAAATGTTTTATTGGCCTAAGATTCACGTCCGAGAGTACGTTAATGGGTGCGAGACGTGTAAGCAGTCCAAGTCGGCAAATATAACTTTGGCTCCAGAGATGGGTGAAGAGGTCATTACCGAGAGGGCGTTTCAGAAGATCTATATAGACTTCCTCGGAAAGTATCCTAGGTCGAAACGAGGGAACGCTTATATTTTTGTGGTATTAGATCATTTTTCTAAATTTCTTATCTTAAAAGCAATGGCAAAAGCTGCTGATTTGAATGTGATTGATTTCCTCACGAAAGAGGTCTTTTATAAATTCGGAGTGCCGGAAGTCATCCATAGCGATAATGGCAAACAATTTACATCTGAGAGATTTAAGAAAATGATAGAAACTTTCCAAATAACCCATCTGAAGACAGCCTTTTACGCGCCACAATCAAATGCAGCGGAGCGCGTAAACCGATCGATTTTAGCGGCGATCAGATCTTACCTGAAGGAGGACCATCGAGAATGGGATTTATATCTGCCTGAGATTGAATGCGCTATGCGAAGTTCAGTGCATTCTGCGACCGGTGTAACACCATTTTTCGCACTCTTCGGGCAAAATATGTTTTTAAACGGAGCGGATTACAAGTTGGCTCGTAAGCTAAATCTTTTGAGTGACCCAGAAGTTAACATACTAAGCAGAAATGAAATGTTGGAAACATGGCGAGAAAAGGTCAAAAACAGCCTACATGCCGCATATCAAATAAGCTCGCAAAGATATAACAACCGCAAAAGAAACGTCAGATTTATTACTGGACAGGAAGTTTATAAACGGAATTTTGTGCTAAGCGACTTTAAACGAAACATAAATGCCAAGTTCTGTCCAAAATTTACGAAATGTCGTGTAGTCCGAACACTCGGAAACAACATGTACGAATTAGAAAACATGAAAGGGAAGTCATTGGGAATCTACCATGCGAAAGATATAAGGCAATAGAATACGTGCAAGAGGACCACGCCACGAGCACTAGTGCAATAATAGTATTTAAGGAATAGTGCAATATTTACACTTTACCTGTTGTGTTGTCTAGTGTTGCGTGTACGTCTTGTTACATTGTTCTCTCATGGAGTGGCTATTGTGGAATTGATTGTGTCCGAGAGTTGTTTTCCGTGTTGATTGACATTACCAAAGATATGTGCATGTAGACGCTTGTAAAGAAACATAGACGGATAAGAATACGAGAAGTTATTAATGGGAAATACATCACCGAATAAGATTGCAGCCCGTCAGACGGGGAACGAAGATGGCCCGGCTAGCTCAGAGGATGAGACAACGGAGAGTTCTAGTGGGCGATGGCCTACGTTGGGCACCCTTGCTTCTAGTGGATGGAAAGCGCCGATGTGACCACTAAGTAAAACGCACACTGTCTTTGCGTACGCTTAAACCGTTCAAAGCCAGAGTTTTGTTGCGTGCGGATATTTATACCATTTAAAACAAAATAAATATTAAAGCAAGAACCAAAATATTGGTTATGCTTCTTTTGACACTTGGGGTGATGTTCTTAATGTCGGCAAAGCAGTTGAAATTCCCTTCATTGTTTATAGTAGAGTGTTGGCAAAGTAGTATTTGAGTAGTGGAAAACAAAGTTGTAAGACGGTATTGCCAGCTAAGTATTTAAACGTCACGATATGAATGGAGCTTTGGTGGATCAATGAATTCCAGCACACCAAAACAAAGAGAAGGAGAACAATATGAGAAAGGTAGAAGTTGTGCTGATATTCATGATCGCCTGGTACGGAAAGAGAGTTGCCACAGTAATGAAACAATAACAACCGGGGGGTATGTAATTTTTGAGGGGGATTTTTGGATGTCCGAGTGGAAAAGTACCCAAGGTCAGTGGTTGGATCATGCGATTAGTAACAGCGGTAAAATAGCAGTTTGAATTATTATTTATTTTAAATAGGTAAAAGTTTTGTTAAATATATAAGTGACCGAAGAATTAGTTTTGGCGGGAGAACGAATTCTATATACAGGGAATAGTAGGAAATGGAAAAAGCTCCACTCGCAGTATAAAAGAGTTGTGACAATAGAAAAAAGGGGATAGAGAACAAGATATTAAAGTCGCTCGGTAGTCTGTTTTTTTGTCGAAGTCGCGTGCAGTTTAAGTAAAATCATCATCATAAAATTGATGTTATTAGTAATTGTTGCACAATTTTAGCGAAAATTAGCATCGTAAAAGTAAAATTAATCTTTGCTAAACTCATATTAAATTGAGCGCACGGTCAAATTAAACCAACTGCAACATTAAGCAAAGCCAACTGCAACATTTGTGTGCAAATTGAGAAGAATCTGCACCAGTGCTGAAAGCGCCTGTTTCTGGTCCATCTTAGTGGAGTAGTCATTGACCACCTGTGCTTTCATCGATCGACTCAGATTAAGAGAAACAGCATAGATAATAATCTGTGGAACCAGCTCCAGCGACGAGAAGTGAAATCTTCATCACGATTTTTCGTACCTGCCACCGAAATACCTGTTATTGCCGACCGGGACCGAGGATTTTCATCGGAAGCTGGAAACCAGATAAGTTGAAATTATCTTCATAAAGTTTATTCATTTTGTTTGGAAATCTAAGAAAGAAAATAAAAGAAAAGAATATAGAGAAGTTTAGGAGATATAGAGGCATAAATTAATTTTGCATTAATCTTCTTGTTATTATTGTGTATATATATATATGTAATTTTTTTTTGTATTAGGTTATTTTCATTTGATATATGTACATATGAATCGAAGTGAATTGTTAGTGTAAGTCATTGCAGTTGTGTTTTATGCAAAAGGGAATCGTTTATTGTGAAATCGTTGCATCGTGAGGTGATCTTTATGTTTTCCAAATCTAAGTAATTGTAGTGCGATAATCAATTTAAATCAGAATCTGTGAAGGGGCAGCGACGCAAGGTAGTGACGTCATAAAAGGGGGTGAATTGTGTTAATTCCTCTTTAGCATTAGGGAGCTCCCTCATGACCAGGGCCGATCGATAAGAGGTCGATCCAACAGAAATTAGAAATTAGGTATCAAATCCACTACCGAGAGTTAGCGAGCTTCGCTTAAAACTCCTTCTGAGTAAAACAAGCAAGTAGAGAGTAGAAAAATAACCAATGATGCGTTACACCTTCATAATGATGATGATGAATTATTTATTGTAGTTGATATATTAATATTTGCAAAGTGCATACCTACATCTATGCTTATTATAAGTAGAATTTAAGAGCAAATCTATTAAACATTATAATAAACACTATATATATATATATTTAAAAATGAAGATGAATTTAATCATGAGGAGTTAAGCACGTTTCGTTGGGGAGGAGGAAGTGAGGGAGAGTGGGCTCTAGCAATGGCTTGAGTTGTGAAGTAGGGGAGAAGGAGAGGAAAATTATTTTTGAAGAATAAAACAAAATTCCGTAAAAGGAAATTTTATTGTTAGGTACGTTCTTGCGGTGGCAGGGTTGAGAACCTCCCCGAGTGATGAGCTAGCCCGGGTGGAGTAGAGGTGCAACGCCGCAAGGGTACGGTATCGTAACAATGTATCATGGTCGGTGCCTTTGCTGAATTGTAATAATCGCTGTGGTTTGGTTCCTATGATTCACTCTTCGATTTTTCCTTCTAGAAATATTCTTTGGTTTCGTTCTCGAGTGACACAAAAATAGTCTTCAATTCGTAACTTACCATTTATAACGTTCGAAATTACATGTGTAAATTCTTTATTCTATTGTTTGTTTTTATTTTTCATTTGTTTTAGGCATACATTTATTATTTCAAATAAAATGTGACCTTATCTGTTATAGTATAAACTATATTGGAATTCTCATTTTAGTGCAACCACTACAGTCTGTTTTGACTACAAAGTTGCTTATTCACGAAGATGGAGGCACGCCTTAGTTAATTTCTGCCTTTTCTAATTTTTCGCTTCATTAAATAGCGTAATCATCGACTTGTGAGATAACATATTTGAATTTAATTACGATGGCAAGATTTAAAACTGTCGCGTCGTGTAGTTAATAACAGTATCAAATCGCTGCTTAGATGCAAACGACGTTTTCTTATATCTCTAGAATAATTTAAAAGTCTTTCAAAATTGCATCCTCAAAGAATGGGCAGAAATCTTTCACATCGCTGTGCATGTGTCGGCCTTTTCCAAAACATCGTTATTATCGCACACGCGAAGTTAGAATGCCGTCGTCTTCATCACCTTCCACTTCATCATCCACAGAAAATAACAGAAATTATAACACGAAACAAAAAAAAGTAACCACAGCAGCAATTAGTAAGTGTCAATAAATTGAGATTGAACCCAAATACGAATAGGTTTTCGGCCTTCTTTTGTGCACTTGATATTAGAGAAAAATTTAAGATACTTTAATGCGTTTTCGAAAAACTTCTGTTGCTAATCTTTTATAAATTTTCTGATTTTTCGCGTTTAGTCCCTGATAAAGTTTTCGAATTGAACGAAAGCGACAAAGATGTAGAAGTGACGCTTGAAGAACTGGTAGCCAAAGAGGAAGACGCCTGGTGGAATCAAATACCGTTGGCAAACTTGGATTTAAGCTCAAATACATTAATAGAATTATCACCAAAAATTAAGAATCTTAACTCATTGACAACGCTTACGGTGAGTTCAATGTTGGCGTCATTTCATTAAAATTCTTGATCATAAAACGCTTCCTTAGCTACACAATAACTCCTTGTCGAGCATTCCGAAGGAAATTGGAACTCTAGAAAAGTTAAAACATGTCAATTTGAGCCGTAATAAGCTCCATGAATTGCCAATTGAATTCTTCACTTTGCCAGATTTACGTTATTTGAATTTATCGTATAACAACTTTATGGAACTGGCGTCGGGCGTAAGTGATTTGTATATGTTGGAGATAATGGTAAGTCAATCGGTTTATAAAACTGCCATTATTATAAGCTTGTCATACTCGTTAATCAATTAATCCTTCACCAAGGATGTATCACATAACAACTTAACATCGCTGCCGGATGGAATTGGCTTTCTTGTCCGTCTAACACAGCTTTTACTCTCGCACAATCACGTTAAAGAATTGCCAGCGGATCTCGTTAACATGAGGTGTAAGTATAGAAAACCTTTCACTCTTTCTTATTTTGCAAAACGGAAAACTCCTTGTTTCTCTTTCAACTAGCATTGCAAAAACTGGACCTGGTGCAAAATGACCTCATTGCATTGCCCGAGGACATGGGCAGCTTGCGCAGATTGCAGTGTCTTTACTTGCAGCATAACGATATCGTTACTATGCCAGCATTCGAAGGCTGTGAAGACCTACAGGAAATCTATCTGGCTAACAATTATATATCAGTAAAATCATAATTCTAATGAATCTATAACTTGCGTACTATATATGTATAACTTCAACAGACTTTGCCTTCAAGTTTCTGCTCCGAATTGCCCCATTTAAAGATTCTAGACTTACGAGATAACAAAATCAGTAAAATTCCCGATGAAGTGGAATTGTTAAAAAGTCTCAAACGGTTGGACCTTACAAATAATTCGATTAAAAACCTGCCGTGTTCACTTTCGTCACTGGCTCATTTAGTTAGCCTGCAAGTCGACGGGAACCCAATAAAGTCCATAAGACGCGACGTTTTACAGTGTGGAACAACGCGTATTTTAAAAACTCTACGCGATCGCGCTTTAAGCGAAAGCAGCAGCAATTCATCGCTTTTGAATAATATGACATCAGACGGCTCCGAATTGGGAGAGAATTCCAATTATCCAGATAAGTATGTACTTCAGTAGGAATTCGTCCGTCAGCATAATTAAATAACTAATTCATGCAAGGTATCAGCTAAGGAAAACGCATTGCCTTGCGGTCACATGCAAAAACCTTTCCGAAGTTCCGGACAAAATATTCGAGTTGGCTTATGCCGAGAATGTCAACATTGTAGACTTTTCCCGCAATCGGCTGACCACCCTACCCAATGGGTAAGCAAACTGTTTTCCACTCCTATAAATAAATCTCTAGCATTCTGTCCATTTATTTTGCCTTTCAGACTCCAAAACATGCGCCACTGTGCCACGGAACTAATCTTCGCTAATAATTTGATACGCTCCATTCCTCGGTTTCTAGCGCAGTTCACTAGGTTATTTGTAGTCGATCTGACAAGCAACATTCTCAGCGAATTACCCACAGAGTTCGGTCTTTTGAGCACGCTACGCGAACTGAATATTTCAAATAATCGGTGAGTAAGCAAACATTCGTCCGTAGAACTGTCCTTCAGTGTAGTACCGTTTCAGCTTCACTACGTTGCCCAAATGCGTCTATGAGTTGCGATCCTTGGAAGTTCTTCGTGCACATGACAACCTTATTACTAAAATTGATGCCAGTCCAAGTGGCTTGGGTGCACTGACTCGACTGGCCACGTTAAATTTGCGCAACAACAGTATTGAACACATCCCGCCTGTTTTGGGTAATTTGGAGCACATTACGTGAGTCACACACAATGCTTTTCACTTAGAATTGTGATAAGAAGTATTTAATTTTAGTTTTTTGGATATAATGGGCAACCCATTCAGGGAACCCCGTCATCAATTGCTCGAAAAGGGAACCGATGCGGTTATGACACATTTACGTGCTCGTATTCCTGCCTGAAGCAGCAAGTTTCTACAGGAAGACAACAGAAAATTTTAACAATTTTCAGTATGCAATCCTGCGAATGAAATGTTTTTGTTTATTGCTAAAAGTTGTTTCAATGGCGAAAAATGTAGCCATTTCTAGCAGTATTATTTGCTAACCTAGTCATTTGTTAGTATATTTGCTTTTACTTATTTATTTCATATTTGTTATTTACACCCTATACCAAAAATTCAATACTAGCACATAAAAAGTTATACACCCAATATAATACATTGTAAATAAATTATTCCAACAATGAATGAGGCTATTTTCGAATGAGTATCAGGACGTTTTCCTCTATAGTTTTGTCTAATTTTAAAATCTATATATGTTACCTACATACATATATTCAAAGTCTTTAACTTAAATTAAATACCGATCTATACATTGTTTTATTTTAGTGTATATTTAAAGCTCTGAAAACGTAACAAATCTTGAATTCATCCTTCTCAAAGGATTTCTGCCTGCCTAACAGCTTCCAACACTGCTTGCAAAGAGCAAGAGGGTAACTTTTCAAACAGTTCTTAAATAAAATACAACCCAAAGCGTTGTTTGAAAGCGGCCATTTGAATCATGGTTCAAATCCATATTTTCGCCCTGATTTATGCCTTCCAACACTCGCTCATAAATAAGAGACGTAAATGTGTAAAAACTTTTTACTATTGAATTTACTATCAAATAAAAAGTTTTTTTTTTCAAATTACATTTCTCACGTACACAAATCGTATTCGACTTTGCTTTCAAGTTTCTACTCAAAATTAATAATTCGAATATTTCTACATTAAGGCAACAAGCTACATTTTTCGCTTTGTTCGTCAGTTATCTGCAATAAATCTTCAGACGGAATAAATCATGGCTTCAGACGGCCTGAACACTCCACGCGGAAGCAAGGAAGGCGATGGCGATTCAATTTATCCCAATAAGTATGATTCTTTTGGAAATTTTTCTTTCGCATATTCATTCATTTACAGACATGCATATGTACATATATAATTCGTTTAAGGCACAACTTAAGAAAAACCCATGCCCTCGTGGTTACAGGCCAAAAACTTACAGATGTCCCGGAAAATGTATTTAAAATGGCTTTTGAGGAAAGTGCCAACATCGTAGACTTTTCTCGAAACTATTTGCCTACACTGCCTAGTGGGTAAGTAAATCCATTTCCGTCTCTCAGGACGGGCTTTTCTAATTTGTCTTATTCACACTATAATCCTTTTAATCGTAATTAATGTTCGATGACTTTCGCATTCGATAATTTTTTTTCATCCAGTTTGCAAAACATGCGCCAATGCGCCACGGAGGTAATCTTTGCTAATAACGTAATTGAGTCAATCCCTGTGTTTCTATCTGAGTTCACTCGCTTGTTTCTGGTCGACCTATCGTGCAATTTTCTCAGCGATTTGCCCGAAGAGTTTCGTCGTTTGAGCACTTTACGTGAACTGAAGATTTCAAATAATCGGTGAGTTGCTAAATACTCGTCCACAAAACTGTCATTTATTGTAGTACCGTTTCAGCTTCACTTCCTTACCCAAATGCATCTATCAGTTGCATTCCTTAGAAATTCTGCATGCACACGACAATCGTATTACTGAAATCGATGCCAGTCCAACTGGCTTGCGCGCATTAACCCGCCTGGCCACCTTGGATTTGCGCAACAACAGCATTGAGCACGTCCCGCCGGTATTGGGGAAGATGAATCACATAACGTAAATTGTTACTTCATATGGAACTGTGATTAATACTGTCTAATTTCAGCGCTTTGGATATCGTGGGCAACCTGTTTAGACAGCCGCGACAACAGGTGCTCGAAAAAGGAACCGATGCCATTATGGCATATTTGCGCGATCGTATCCCGGCCGAAAGCTCGTAACTGGACGATGATAAAAGGAAACTGAGCGTTCGATACAATATTTATTTTTATGACTTGCCATTTGTTTTACATATTTTGTTATTTTGAAAAAAAAATTATATACACATTTTAGACAATTCCAATAAAATTAGTTGTGAAAAAATGCAGTAACAATAATTAAGCAATTATTACATGAGGTTCTCGATATATATACTAATTCCTTTACTGTTGCTCGACAACCTCTGATTTTAGCCTCTTAGCCAACGTTTTACGCAATTGAAGAGCCGCGTTCTCTTCGTGGGCATCACCTTTTTGGTCCTTCAAAATTGCTCCCGTTTTTAGTAAACGTTGTGCTACCTGCGCTGACGATGGACGACGCGCCGCTAATGAAGCTGCCGCTGCCGTTTCTTTTTCGTCACTGCAGCAATCGTCCTGTGACATCACATCGAGCAATTGACGAGCTCGGGTTTTCTTTTTTATATCCAGAATCTTGTCGCGCTGGAGACGGAAATACTCCTGACGTGACTGAACACTTTCTTGATTTACCTACGATTAGATTTAGCATTAGAATGTGGAGGTTCATGCACCACACGAACCGTTGGCTGTTGCACGAAAAACAAATTCAAGCGTTGAAACTTGTCCACAACATTTGACGTGGAAGGTAAATTTCTGGCAGACTCTGCAATAAGTTCTTCTTCGGTACCATGGTCAGCACTACAAGGGAATTCCAATTAAATGGATGTGGAGCCCGTTGAAGCCTTCATAGCTTACCTCACATCGTTGGGGGCGTTTTGTTTTGGATCATCGGCCGTTGAATCTCTCGTGTGGATGTCCGGTTCGCCATCATGCAGTTGCGTTAATTGATTTTTCTCAATTAAATCCAATGCCTGCATCTGAAGCTCGATGTTGCGTTGCGTCATCATGCGTACGAACATTTTTATATCATTCGCTGCCCAAATCTGAAATGTAACCCAATATTTCATTGATTTTATATTCATGTATTCTTCTCACCTGACAAAACTGCGCCTGATGCAATCTAAATATGTTCTCGTGTTGCTTCAGACGCCCGTCGAGGCAGGCCAGTTCAAACTGTTCGGGTGTAATTTGCATCTCCTCCATGTAACTACCGAGCATGCAATCGACTAGGTTTTTGTAGTCCTCGTAGACCTTCATCACTTCCGGGTTATGCTCCTCGGTTTGTAGATTTGGATCAAAGACTTCGACGACAATAAGTTCAATATTATCAAAAATTATATAAAATTGTGTTTGTAGCTCTTAATTTTTCTACATTCACCTATAGACTTCTCATCGATGAAAGTGAGAAGAGGCGCATTCCACACAGGTCCATGCAGGAAGCAAATCAAGGAATCAAAAACCCAGGCATCTTCGTTGGACATTTTTTCGCTCGCTGATTGTTAATCACAGTTGGTCGACTATAGAATGAATTTAGTTGGAGCTCCACAAAGTTGTGGTCAACATTAAATTGTGTTAGTACCCATCGTTGCGACGGTAACCAAAAGTTAGTGTGCATTAACTACAAAATTTAATTTGTAGTAATGACTGTGAAAATAGTTTATATCACGATGGAAAGCATTCAAACAATTTTCTTTCTTATATCTACTTCCAATTTATTTCAGTTTCTTTTATTTATTCAATATTTACTAAACAATTAAATGTAATTTTTTGCTTACTTATGACTTAAATGTAAATCATAATTCTATGCAATAAACTCATTAAGTATTTATTGTTATGTATAAATTTGACCTTCCATAAAATTTGCAGTTTTTTTAAAATTTCTATATGAATTTTTTTTTTGTTTGTTTTATTATTTTTCTTTAAAAAGTAGAAGTACGTTCGAAGCTGCAACAAACGAAACTGCATCCGGTTGCAGAGAGTTGTCTTGTCTGCCGACTCCGAAGATTTAGACTCCGGTGATGACAAACAGGTGCCAATTGACCTTAAACCTTTCATTCAATACATCCTGTGTTTAACAATAAAACAATTTCTATACGCCTTTGAATAGGTTTCGTTGCTCTTTGCGTTTCTTAACATGTATACATACTTACATACTTTTTAAACTTTCTCTTTGCTTGTCAGCGAAGAGATTTTATTCAATAAAATACATCGATTTAAAGCAATAAAAAGTTAGCGGTATTTTAAGAACTAAAAATAACTATCAATTTATTATTGTGTAATTTAAGTGTTTTATTATATACGTTTTATATATATTATTACCATTATATGTATATTAAAATTAAAATACAAAATGTAAAATGAAAAGAACACCCTTAATTATATGATATTTAGACGTGAAAGTGGCGAGAGAATCATTGAAATTAAGGAAACATAAAAAGATCAGATATTTAACGAGCTGGAGTGGAAAGGAAAATAATTTGCCTTTTTAGATATCTTATTAAATTGCTACAACTCTAAAACTATAATAATAAAATAATTGTAATTATCGAATAGAAATTTATAGTTAAAACTTTAGCTAATTAAAGAGTAGATATTTTCTGTTTCCGTTTGTTTTCGTGTACACTTGAGAGTGAGCTACGTGAGTGTGTGTGTTGAATTTGAATTTTTTGTGTTTTCTCAGTGATGGAGCCAATATACGAGGACAGTAGTTTATAAAAGCGTTCATTTATAGTAAGGAATAAAATCAAGAAAATATCATAATGAATATAACTATACATACAGTATAGTGTATATACAGCGTATATATACATATACTATATATTTATTGTATGAGCAGTTCAAATCTGCGTTCGTTTCTATATTTTGCAGCTTTAAAGATTCATGATTAAAGTTAAGATTTAACATAAGTTTGAGTTTCTTGTTAAAATCATTACATATTTTACAAAAATATTGATATAGCTTGTTTTAGTTTTTTGTTTAAATATAATAATTTGCCAAATTTACAATTAACCCGCCGTAACAAATACACATCTGCAAGGAAATGAGCTCAATCGAAAGACCGCCTCACAATTGTTTGTTGCTGGCTTTTTTGATACGATTTTTAAACTAGTGAAAATTATTATTTAATCTCATCCAGACATCGACCATTATTATTTAATACATTTAACTAAACAAGCTAATTAAGGAATGGGCGAAAACTTCAAACGCTGTTGATGTGATCTTGAAAAACCGAGTCAGCTAAATTCAAAAAATGTTTAAATAAAACTAACAACTTTTCATTTAAACTAAGAGTTCACTTCTGTTTATGGTCTATATGAAATTCAATCAAGATATTCGCATAAAATGGATGTCGAAAAATGAATTACTGCTTGGTTGCTTTCTATTTTTGCCTAATGATTCGTTTTATTCACGTCAAAAACGAAGATCTTCAAGACAAATGAACAAGTTAAAACTTAAAAACTCTTTTTATAAAACGTTTCTTTCGCACAAGTTGCTTTGTGAATATTTTTAAAATGTAAATCTCAAACCAAGTTCTGAGCTAACCTTAAAGTTTAAAATTAGATTTAAAATCTGTTCTAAGAAAAGGAACTTTAAAACGTTTTAATAAAAGGTTAAGTGTTAATTTCATTACGAAATCATGATGGTGGCATGATGTACATTATGTGAATGCTGATGATTTTAATGTAATTAGCAATAGATTCGGTTTATTTTTGCTAGAAAACTGTCTGCGTAATATTTGTAGCAGTTTTGGTTTCAGGTGCAAATGCACTAATTAAAAAACTTATTCAAATGTGAAATCTTCAGAAGGAATTCTACTTGCTGAGTTTTTCCTTATTTATTTTAAGTAACTTTAATTAATTTAGCTTAACTCTCTTTGCTGACGCCTTATTTTAGAGAAATTATTCGTTAAATTTTCTTATATTAAATCTGCTTTTCTACAATTTTTTTTTATACGTGTATCTATTGTACACTTTTTGTTTGTGTGCGTGTCTTTATCTGATTTTGCTCATTTCCGTTTTGTTTGTGTACTAAATTTACCTTCAATTTTGTTTTTTTTTCCTTCTTACTTTTATAATTTCAAAGGGTTTTTTCCTTAATTACGAAACTGAATGAAAATTTACGAATTTCTCCTTTTCCCTCAGTTGTTTGTTTTGCTTGTGTACCCGGCAATGGAGTCCTCTTCTTAACTATAGAGCCGGCTCTCGTATTTGTGAAGCTTTTAATTGTGTTTTTGTTTTGTTGGTGGTGTTATTGTTGTGGCGCCAACTATGCTAATGTTGTCCAACTTCTTTAGGGGAGCCTGAATTCGACATTGTTGCGCGTAATGATGTTGCTTTTCGTGTTTTGGTTGTTGTGATTTATGCCTATGCTGCTGGTTACTTTGCTATGCTAAACGAGGCTTCTTCTGGTGGGGCAAATCCTCGCCGTCATCATTATCCTCATCCTCATCATTAGAATCGCTTTCATAATCAACTAAACCCTAAGTACATAAAATAATAAATATTATTTTTACTTTAATCATATTATTATTAATTGCTTACCTTTTTCAAAACGTTATCATCGGTAACTACTGCTTCTACAGTCGCCACCACGCCCACATCCTTTTCTTTGTTCATCTTCGCATCTGACAACACCTGTTGCACGGCCGCGGCTATTGTTGTTGACCCGCCATCACTTTTGCCACCGCCATCATCAGCAACGGCAGCACTTGTTGTTGTCGTAGTAGCCGCGACGGCGGCCACGGCTGCTGCTGCCACAGCTGCAACTGCCTCATTTGTTGCTATCGTTGTAAGTATGTGAGAAGCGGCAGCGGCTGCTGCAACCACTGATGCCGCCGCAGCACTTGTTAACGTATTGTTTGTAGAATCGCTCAAAGTCGGCGACGCTGATGAATTGGACGTTGATGACGTTGGTAAGTGTGCTGCGGGCGTTGAGCTGGCCGATGAATGGAGTTCGTGTTGTTGATGTGGTTGCGATTGTTGGTCACCAGAAGACAACTCTGGCTGCAGTTCGGTCATCTCTGGTTGAGCAGTCGCCGCCACAACCACCGCAGAACAACCATTTGCTGAAATAGACTGCTGACGCTGTTGCAATTGTTTCTGTTGCTGCTGTTGTACCACTTCCAACTGAGCAGCTGTGGACGTAGTTGCTGCACCAGCACCAACTGCGGCGGAAGCGGCAGCGGCAGCAGCGGCGGCTGCAACAGCGAGTGTGCTATTTAGGTTCATTTGCTGCTGTTGCTGGAAATTGTGTAACGGATGCTGCTGGTTGAGAGTAATATTAGCGCCCAGAGTTGTGATTTTCCCTTGAGTATCGACATCCATCGAGTTGCAGATGTTCTCATTAACGCCAGCAGCAGATGGCGCGGTAGCTGCGGACGCAGAAGTCGTCGTTTGATTCAAACTACTGCTTGAGAGCAGCCCGTGTTGCTGCTGCGTATTTATTGGTGGTGATTTCTGCTGCATTTGCGTTTGCTGAGGACCGTTCTTCTCAGTAACAGCTTAAAAAAAAAAGACATTTCATTAAAAACTCCAGTATATTAAAAAATTAAGTCATTTTCATGGACATATATTAAGATTACTGTATATTTTAGCTTACATTTCATGACACTGTTGTAGGTATCAAGCTCTTCGGCGAAATCTTCCTCTTCATTGAACCACATTTCTTCTTCTTCCTCCATTTGCCGCTGATCACGACGAAAACGTCCACTGCCACGAATTATGGGGATACCTCTGTAAAGGATAATCAATTGATCTAATCACGCAAACAGCATATCCTTGGACGAACTTACGTATCCAGCGACATCTTGTCACGATCCTTTATTCGATCCTGATACTGATCGTAGCGGTTCTTTAGATATTTAAACGTCTGAACATACTCGATCTCATCAAATATTTTACTAAAGTTCTCAACAAAGTAAACACACAGGGTTTTTATATCTTCCAGTTTGACAAATTCAAATAATTCTAAAATAGCCGATTCCAGTAGATTATATCTACCATTATTTCTAATGAATGCATCTACAACTGGAGCAAATAAGTTGCCTTTAACAATATGCCTGCAATTATGTAGAGAAGTAAACGGGAAAAGTGCAAGTTTTATATAACTTTATAAAGGAATTAATTGCTAACTAACCTATTATAAAACTCATCTTTAAGCGCTATAATTTTCCTTAAAAGTCTAAGGGCGCCAAGTACGAGGAACGTGTGTGTGCTCTTCATTAGCACAAGTATTCTCTTCAGGAGATCCTTTTGTATGATGAAGTTTTTGATGTGATACGTGTGGTGCTCGACGCAAAACGACAGTATATCAAGGACAATGCCAAGCAATTGTGCTGTTTGATAGTCCTCATTTTGCGGCCTATCGCTGATTGTATTTAAGAGAAGTGGAGCTGAAAAAAGCAGTAAAAGTAGTCAGTAATGGATCGATTTCGAGATAAACAGTTATTAAAGATCACTTGTGATAATGCATCCTTTTTGCCACTCACCAATCAATGTTTGTACACTGTATTTATAGAAAAAGTTTAAGAAATCTCCCTTCTCCGTTAGCATATTTTCGGGTTCTAATAAAATTTTGATAATTCCCATTAATTGCACCGCAACACCCAACTCTGGTTCTGAGTCCGTCAGCATTTGCTCAATGGCAATATTCAAAAGCATGCGGTCCTGTATGGAGAAAGAACAGAAAAGAGTTAAATATACAAATTAAATACAAATCGTGTATTTATTCTCACTCCTTCTGTTCGATTCACTTGTTGCAAGGTGTAATTGCGCACAACCAAAGGTGAGAACTCCACAATTGCAGTTAGTATGTCTATAGAAGCCGACTTGGTCTTTTGATCGTTCATGACGAGTGTGATTTCCAGTGCCTGAAGTATGCCTAAACAAGTTAGTGTCTTGTAAAATGAATCCTTGCCTTGAGGTTGTAGGTTCTGTGCATAGTTGCAAAACTCCTTGAGAAACATAACAATATCTCGGCGTTTGCTGTCACTAGTCTGTGAATCTGTCAGCAATGTAAACATGTCGACTAAGAAGCGCTCGTCCTCTTGAATGAGCGTCACAATCTCGACCTTATTGAAGAAAATGAAACTCGATAACGTGCTCAGCATGTTTTCCTCGACGAATACCGATGGAGTGGGCAGAATGATATCCTGAATGTATTGAACTCGGAACGTTTGATGGATTTTTGCCAGCAGGTCTTGATTTTTAATCGGCACAGCTTCACGAAACTTAGCCCATTGTTTTAAATACTGTCGATGTTTCTTCGGTTGGGTGGCGCTCGGATCGTACTCCAAGCAGCCGACAACGTCGAAGATTGTATCCTCGGCAAACATGATCTCAAAGAGAGCGTTTTTGTTTAGCAAGAATATGTTTTTGAAAATCTCAAACAGATGATGCAGACCCTCGGTGTTATCGAGGTCCTCGCACACGTGAAAGAGATTGAGAAGCTTTTTAATATAGTTATCCGATTCGAGTGCCATCGACAGCTTCTCTCGGCGCAACGGCGTTGTGAGGCAATTTTGTATTGTCTCTGAAATGTCTTCCAGGCGGGCGAGTTCACAAGGCGGCAATTCGATGGGCGGCGCAGTGTCTGACATATCCTCAAAACGTTCATCTTCTGACTCTTCGACTATTTCCTGTGTGATTTCGACAGAAGGATCTTTGCCTTGAACCTAGGAAAGGAAGAAGGAATTATTGGTAGCGCATTTTGTGCGGAAATAGGAATTTTATTACAAAACAAAAAAAGAAAAAAAAAATTTACTTGACAGATTTTCTCCCATATTTCATCACAACCGGCTTTTTCCTGAAAGCTCAGAGCCAAATCGAAATTATCGCCCTCAGACCACACAATTAATGTGTCCTGTTGTTTCTGATAAGCGGTATCCGGTTGGATTTTACTCTCTAGCAGCAAGGAGCCGTCCGACTCAGCACGCACCAGCAATGATATGCCTGCAGAAAAAAAGTTGCATGCACCATAAGTATTCACATTCAATGGAAACGAGCTATAAATAAAAACTATATTTACCTTTAAGTCTATCAACGTAGTTGGAAGAAACATGCCCGGTGCCGCGATCGTCCCATTGCCGCTCTGCATTTAGTGCATAGAGTTTAACACGACGGCGGGTGTCTGTTGTCATTGTCGGGCGTGATTTCTATCGATTTAATAGTTATTTACACTTTTCTATATTTTGTAATATTTCCACAGCTTCTGTATAGTTACATCAACCGATACAAGTTATTTGCATGTATATTCAACAATTTCTTCCAGATTTGGATACAAAGTTAATGGTTAACCTTAGTTCATTTAAATACAACTGGATTTGTGTTGAATATCAAATTCAATTATTGGCTAACATTTTGATAAAAAATTTAGTTTGCATCCATAGGATGTTTGTTTATCTGAAAATCACAATTTGTTATTTATTGACAGATCAAAATTGAAATGTACTTAAAACCAATATTTTGTCAAATTCTAGACACTAATCTGTCAGCATGTGCGAAAGGTCACTGTTTTTGTTCACAAAACATTGAATTGTTAATGAATGAATTAAAAAAAAATAGATTGCTAAAGACATAACCAAAATATCTCACAATCTCGTACGATTAAACAAAACCATTGAGGGGGAAAAAAATGTATGTTTACAAACAAACACCGCATTTTAATATATATACGTTCATATGTATAATACAGTTTAAAATGACTAATGCGAATGTGCTGATTTTGGTTGGTGTTGTTGTTGTCCGTAGATCAAATATTGACGGCGTTTACAGTAATAAATATTTCCGAGAATGAAATACTAACCTTTTGATACAATAAAACCTGTGAAGTTCACATTTCAGTATAACCTCACTTTAGCTAAGGTGAACACTCACATTCACCACCGTAGGAGTGACGTAGTTTTTATTGTGCAACACATTTACCTTTCCAACTGAACTTGGTTGTGTTTTTGTACTTTATTCGAATGACTTTTAAAGTGTGTAATTGAAATTTCAGAAATTTTGTGACATTTCATATTTTATTAATACAGTAAATAAAACTACACCAATATTTCTTAAATAGAACAGTACTAACAACGAAAGCCATGGACTGCTTGAATATTTTCATTATAAGTATTGGTTTCGCCATTTAATTATTTGGATTTACTTTAATCTTAGCTTTATTTTAATTTGCCATATCCATCGTATTTCGCATAATGAAATTATAACCCTATTGGCTTTAGTATATTAACTAGTAACTGCGCGTATTTAGAATAAAACGCGCCAAGGAAGTCACCGAGCTTCAAGTACGAAAATGTATATTCAGCGTATATATACATAATGTTGAAAGCCGCCAGGCGAATGTACGCAAATTCGGTTAACTTTCGGATGACTGACGAAGCTAAAAGCCGAGTGAAAATGCCAGTTTTGCGAATAGCCGAAGGAATGATTGTTCGTAAAATAGGGAAGCATACGGATAACCAACTACGAAAAAGACAACTACATACATACAAGCCCAATGAGACGTTGGAAGGACAACAGACGAAGAAACCGTGCCAAAGTTAAAATGATTACAAGCGAAGCGATATACAAAAAGACTACGGAAAACAAAATAAAAGAATGGATGTGAAAAACCGGTGTATAAAGTAGGAAGATTGTGGTGCAGATGAAAACAAAAGCTTCACATTTTAACAATTCTCTACCAGGTATTGATTGGGTGGCGGGCTGTTACTAGCTGATGAATGAATTCAACGATTTTGCAACACATTTTGGAAATCGAGGACCAAAGATTTCGTGATTTTTTCGAAATTTTATTACTTCATATTAGATTTTAGAAACTAAGGTTACTAAATTTTTAACATGAACTGATCTGGGAATATTGTTATATAAATTCTCAAATAGAAGCAAAATTCGCTTTTTAATGTCATTGTTATGAACAAATAATAATTATTTAATCTTAGGAAATATGTAAAATAAAAAAAAATCATTTCATGGAGAAATAATTGCAAATATGCAAAAGATACGAAATACATATATGAATAAAAATAAAAACAATTAGGAATATAATGGATACACACACGCTAAAATACTACATAATTTCACCACAGCACATCCCACATACCATACCAAAATCGCCACACTGCCATGATGTTCACAAGCAATATAGCACTAGTAAAAACAACAAAAACATAAGAAACATGAACTCAACACGGCGAAAAATATTGTTAGCCAGATAGAAACTTTGAGGAAACAATAATAAAACAATAAAATTAAAATGCCTTATGACGACAAAATAATACTTCTATGTACGCGCTATTAATATGATTACAATTGAGAATTTGTAGTTTCCCTGACTGGATTCATATTCTTCCTCGCGTACCGCATATAATTTAATTGGTTTAAAAAAAGGTTTTGCAAAATCTCGTCACTACAATTTTTGCAGATTCAATAAATATATGCACTATTGTCACTTTAATCCGAATAATCATATTAATTAACTGAATGGGTCAAGAAAAAAAATTACTTTTCATTCAAAGCAGCACAGCAGAAGAATATTTGCTCACGGTTCCACCACACGTTTTCGATGAATTTCAAAATATATTTTTGGGGTCGTTCTGTTTAATATGCATTTCTACCATTCACCACTGAAATCACAAGATTTTATTTGGATCATTTTCACTGTTTTAAAGATAGTTCGTGTTCCTTGAATAATGGTAAATTTGTTAGTTATATTCCAAAATTTACTCCAGTACACTCGACTGTCATTTGATGATTCTTCTTCCGATCCCGATTCGAGTGGTCAAAACATTCGTCATACATCGCGCACCGCCATATTGGAAAATTTCAACTTTTTTGTTAAATACAACAGCTTCGTGACCAGCAAACGAACAATGTTGCCTTATTACTTGTTTTTAAAATACGGACTAAGTAATTATGTACGAAAGAGTGAAATATTCAATAGCATAGTATTATAGCATAACTGCAGAAATAGTGAACACTAAGTAATATTATATAAGTAACATTATTTTTAGTATTTAGAAACGAATATAATGTTTTCCACAATGCCACAATAGAATGGATGGATTGATTTATATAAACCTTTTACGCAAGTTATAATAAGATATAAGGTGCAATAAGCAACATCTTGTTGTAGACATTTATCCCCTTTTATAGTATATTACGGGCAAATGTACTTATGCAAGTGATAAAAACTGTGTAGTGGGCATCATTATCACAGTGCTATTACACCGTTCCAAGAGTGATCTCTTTCTTTCAGCCTTGTGATACAGTCTTTTAATAAAATGAACAAAAACTGCATTTGCCAGCCAAAACCACCGCACGTACAAAATTTTGCAGTTTTTACTGATTTTCAATTGTCATATCTCCATGGCAATGTCAAAAGTTAATGTTTTCTTTGAGATGTCAATTATATTGGTCAATCGTTGTTTATGAATTATAGTACTCAGATTATTACAAACAATATTTATTTTTTATTATTTGCCGAAAATTAATCTTTAATTTTCTTTAAGAATGATTGACTATCAGTCTAGATTTTTCTCATATCGTTAACATTTTTGCTTCTGGAACTTCTTTGAACAGCTCCAGTGGCTTCTTACTTATGTTATAAGCTCTGCTTATAAAACAACTGATAATTAGCGAAATGTTTTATAATATAATCTATGTATATAAAAATTTATTCTTTATTATTTAACTAACTTATAATATTAATGGCAAAACCATTACTTAAAACTAAAAGAAGCAACTTCATTAAAATACCACTATTTTAAAGCATGCCCATATTTTGAATGGCTTCAATCGTATTTGCTTGATCCTGTAGTATGTCGTTCAGCTAGTAATGAGATATAAATTGTTATGTGGTTTTATTATAAACTTCATACCGAACTCACATTTCTATGTTCCAAGGGCATTTTACGGAATTGCGGCATGTAATCCGGATCGGGCATGTTAATTTTTGTTTGCGTCAGACTTATTTCAATATTTGCCTGTATACAAACATATAATTAAAAGGATTTGACTAAATGCATAACAATTTAGTATCATTCTTAATACACACCAAGTTTCGCATCTCCAGTGAACGAGCTTGTTTAAAATTTTCCTTGAACATATTAGTGCATTCGGAACGAAGTTCCAACACTTCAACTTGTAGGTTCTGCAATTGGTATAGCTCTTGTAGCCTTTCCTCAACATCCATTTTATTATTTCTATGCTTACTATATATTCTTCTAAGGTACTGAATACTTGATATAAAAAAAATATTTATTTACTTCGCTTGAGGTTTACAATTTCCACTAATTGGACTATGTAGTTATTTTGGTAGGCTGCAGTTTCAAATAAGGCTTTAAATACTAGCGAGAAATTAGCAACGAAAATTAGCAACAATGTCTAGGGTGGTTTTTTGTAGATGCCGTTTTATAAACAAATATACTTTTTATTTTAAAAAAAATCACCAAAATTAAAATAATACGCTCACTCTATTAAAGGCTATAGAATTTTTAGGGGAAAATTATTTTCTATCAGCTCTGATAAATACAAAAATTTTAGGAGAACGATAAATTAAAACTAGTAAGGGTACCTTCGGTCAGACCGAAGCTTATATACCCTACATCCCAGCAACCTTTATTATACATATTTAGTAAGTTATAAAAAGTAGGCGTGTCACTCCGCCGATTTTCCCCATTTTCAATACAGAGTTATCTATGATGGCAGAGAATATTCGTACCGAATTTCAAGTCAATTCTTCCAACCGTTATTCTGGAATTGCGGTTTATATCAATGTCATATGTTCGTGGGCGGACACGCCCATTTTTTTTAAAAATTTAATCTACCTGTACCGATGTATTCGGAAACAAAATTGAAGCTCAAAACTAAGTCTACAAGTTGAAATATTGTTAAAAGAATTAGTATTTGTTGAAAAAGTAGGCGTGGCGCTGCACCGATTTATCCCATTTTCAATCCCACAGAGTTTCGGATGACAAAGAATATACGTGCAAAATTTCATCGCGATAGCTTCATTCGTTCTCCTGTAATCGTGATTTCCACAGACAGACAGACAGACAGACAGACAGACAGACAGACAGACAGACAGACAGACAGACAGACAGACAGACAGACAGACAGACAGACTACGGACATGGCTAAATCGACTCAGGAGGTGACACTGATCAAGAATATATATACTTTTCCATACCTGCCACGCCTCCTTTAATGCGTTACACACGGAAGCACAAAGTGAATATACCCTCATTCCTTCGGATGTAGGGTATAAAAAAGGCAAAGAAAGATATGACTGTGGAATGCAAAACAAAATCGTTGTTGCTAGGTATTTACACATTTCATATGAGCGTGAAATTAGCAACGAGTTTTATAGTGGTTTTTTGGGGATCCTGTTTTTGAATCAAAATGAAATATTTTGTGTTTTCTAATATCGCGATTTTGACCAATTCTAAATGGGGATAATATCTACCCCTAGATGGACCAATTTTTTCTGGTTTTTGTAGATACGTTGAAAAACAAACCCCTGCCCTCGTCTTGCTTCCCTTTAGAAATTATGAGATTACAGTGTTTGGAGATTTTATGGGCTATATCTCCATAATTCCGTAACATATCGCGACGATATATACACCTTCTGAAAGGTAATTTTAATGTCTATAAATTACGGTTAGAGACATTTTCTGGAAAAATATTTAATTTTCCCCTAAAATGTATTCATAATTTTTACTACGATTTCTTGTGGTATAGGTGAAAAGGGCATCAAAATTTTTCACTACTACAAGCACTATTTATTGCATGTTTGTAAAGCTTTCTCTCAAATCAAGCGAATTCACTCAAAACCAGAGCTTGAAACTTTTACAACTTTTATAAAAGTCGCAAAATAACTGTTATGAAAAACTTTTATTTATAAAAGCCTAATATGTAGATGCTAATAATGCAGGAAGTATTTAAATAGCTGAAAAGAAAAACACTGTTTCACAGCGTACATAATCTTTATATACTTACACTACAATATGCTTTCCATCTTACTAATTTGATTATTTTTTGCACGTATGTAATCGCTTCGGAATCCTATTAAAAAATATAAATTAATGTAAAGAAAGGCAAATTGTTGTCTCGCATCTCTCATTTTGGTCTGGCAACACGGCTGCTTCTCCAAAATCCAGGAAGTAAATATTCTGTCTGGAACTGGAGGTGGCTACACACGTAGTCATTTGATGATTGCAACAGTGCCTTATTGGTGATGAGGTAGAACGAGAGTCAGTAGTTTATTGGTGATAGAGATGAGGTAGAACGGGAAAACTTTACACGCCAGTATTCAATTGTATTATAGACTTCTTCCATTGTTCCTCATCTGGATAAGAGATTCATTCTCTCCCATGAATGCGTGTTGCTAGCCACAAATGAATACACGTAGTACCAGCGCTTTTCTGATTCCGCGATGGTTACACGTATATTCATAAATACTGTTAGCAGAAGTACACATTGAGTTTTCTCCCACATAAATAAGTGTTTCACGCATCAAATGAATTCGAGTCTAGGCAGCGTCAAACTGCAACTGTTGCAATCATCAAATGAATACGTGTGTAGCTAACGCCATTTAGAGTATGATTCCTAAAATAGTAGCAAGAAACCGTCTAGCTATGTATTTCTTGAAATTGGTGTTTTGGTTTTTTTTTTGACTTAAGAAATACTATTTCAACTTCGGCGACACTTAAAAATTGAGAAATTGAGTTTTCAATTAACGTAATAATAATTACGTTAGAATTAAGTACCTTTGAAAAACAGGCAGATTTCGGTGCGGATTTGCTGTTTTCAGTGTTGCAGCTTTTTAACATAGAAATTAGAACACGCATTGAAATTCTGCATTGCGTCGGCTTTTCTTCGGTTGTGATTAAAAAGTCAAATTGTGTAGTGAAAATTTAATTTGGACTAAATTTAGTTAACAATACTCAAGAACAATATTAGATTTTGCACGAAAATAAATTTACCTATCGATAACCAAATATGTGGCATGAGGCGAGGAGGCAGGAGCGTCGCATTCGTGGGATGATTGTTGATTACAGGAAGAGAGCGGAGCGTAGACAAGATTTCTACGAAAAGATTGTAAATATAAATGGAATAGAGTAGAAAGAATTCAAATTATTTTCTATTTTAACTAACATTCTATCCATTTCAACAGCAAGCAGACCCCACACAATTTATACAAATACATGGACGACGCTGTAAAATACACTTGGATCCGGCAGTAGCAGCAGCCGGCGATGGAGCTGCCATCATGCAAGTGATAGGCTGTTACCTAAATTATAATGTACATCTTCCTCGTTGTTTAAATATTAATAAATTTCAATTACAGTGTGCCATGGCATGGTCAGCAGGACAACCTTATTGATAGGTTTGATGTACGAGCCCATCTTGATCACATTCCGCCCGTTTCTAGGCAAACCGAAAGCGAAGGCAGTGAATTGACGTCAGAGGAGCGGCAGTGCAACTACGAGCGCTATCGAATACTGGCTCAGAATGATTTTCTGGCTGTGTCGGAGGATAAATTCCTGCATCAGCTGTATTTAGAGGAACAATTTGGAGCCAACGCACAGTTAGAAGCGGAACGTAATCTCAGTAAAAAAAAACAGAAGTTGGCAGGTGCCACGATTGGTTATTCTTACGATGAGCCAGGGTCTGCAGTTGGTCCGCAACCATTTAGCCATTTAATGAATGTATCGCTGCAAAGTACTGTACCATCTGCCTGCGCTTCGAAATCTGAAAAAGACTCCGAATCTGATTCCGAGTCTGACATTGATATGGATGTGGCTATAGAAGTATCGAAACTTGATACAGCACAAGCCCATGAACTGAATGCCTGTGGGCGCAACTATGGCATGCTTAGTAATGATTTTTACTCCTACCTCACAAAAGATGCTGATGAAGCGGAGGCGATGCGTATGGCGCGCGAGGAGGAGCAGGAGAAGATGTTGCTAAGTGGGCGAAAGTCGCGCCGGGAACGGAGAGCTCAAAAAGAAAGGCGCATCGCCTGTCGCCCATTCAGTCCGCCGAGTTATGCAGCCAAAGAAGATTTGACAGCATCGGAGAAGAATGAAAACATGGACGACAGCGATTCCCGTTCTCCGTCACCGGAGACCAATACAGGGAAAATTACGTACATAACCTCATTTGGTGGTGAAGATGAGCTGCAGCCCCATTCGAAAATTTCTATTAATATTAATAAAGGACTATCACCAGCGGCGTCATTGGGAGCTATTTGTGCAGACACACAAGCTGCGACAGCTCAAATGACGTATGCGCAAAAAGTAAAGGAAAACTTGGGGAAGTTAAAAACACTTAACGAGTCGCCCTGTCACGAGTCATCTACTAGTAAAAGGAGTTCCAGTACAACTCGTCAGAGAGGATATTATCCACAGCCCAGATCGCGGACACGTTTTCGATCCGATAGCCGTGAAAAACGCACTTACCGAGAGCTTAGAGGCTATCGACGGTCTAGATCTAGATCAAATTCGAAGGACTCTTTTAAACTACACAAGCATCGTTCAAGGACACGATCGCGGTCGAGATCAAGGTCGAGACTAAGATCAACGCGTTATCGTCGACGTTATAGTTATACATCAACAAGTTCCTCCTCTTCTTCAGCATCCAATGCTTCAAGCTCCAGCTATAGGCGATATGAACGAAATAAAAGAGTTAGCAAAGCCAACTCAATAAATTCTTCCAGTTATCGTTCTCGCAGTCGTTCGCAGACACGTGGATCGCAACCAGCAACTCCTCTCAAATCCTCGCAACACAGTAATATGACCAATAAGGTTTGTGCAGCGGAAACAACTGCGAAAACTATACAAGTGCCAGGAAATCCCACCGTTAGTGGGCCTATGATTTGTTATCCTTTACCATTGCGTGCTATGGGCATCGATATAAATATGGCACCACCACCGCCACCAATAGAAGAGCAACCTGTCACTGGGGAAGTAGCTGCACTTGTACAGGTCGCACCACCACCGCCACTTAAACGTTATTATGGTCGAAAGCGTGGTAACGATACGTCTTCGCAAAGCGACGCTACGGAATCTGATACTGAGCAGCAAGATATAAAGACTGAAACTTCTGATGTTAAGGGCGAACCTGCAGAACGTATAGATATGGATACTGCGTACGTTCCTATAATAGAAATATTTATAATTGTCGGAAGTAGTAAACGAAAATTTGTTACAGCTCCGAGCCATCCAATCCACTTCCTCCGATGTCGATATCTGCTTTAAGTGGCACCCCTGAAACAGGCAAATATTTCACTTCTTCGGCGAATAATCCAAGTTTTTCTAATGCTTCTGAAAACAAAGTCAGTAAGAATAAACATAATTTAAAACTGCGTGAGAAACTGGAGATAAGCCAAATTGTAGACATTGAAAATGAAACAAAATTTTAATACAAGTAGACCACAAACAGAAGACCGACTGACCATTTTCAAAAGACTTTCAGTTCGAACTTTAGTTAACATTACGGAACTAATTCACGCATGATTAACAGAGAGTTGGGCTTCGCAAATTATCTCGATAGGGTTTTAGCTACGTTGACATGACGCATTTATTAATTCACTTCAGTGACTTTTTGCAGGATCGTGGCAGTTGCAGCAGCGCCGGCACTCAAAGTCGATTGAATTTACGGGAACGTCTGAAGCGAAAGATGCAGAGCTTGCTCAACAAGCAATGTAAGCCTGTACTGTAACAATTCTTCACACACACTCTACACAACACAACAAGTTGAATTGCGTATTTGCACTGTACATACTAATATTATTCTTTTATTTGTTATAGACAAAGCAGACAAAAGGGCTGAAATCGAGAAAACGGAACGCGAAAAACAATTGCAGCAAGAACGTGATGATGAAATGCGCGAGCTGGCACTTAAACTGCGTCGCCGGTTAGTACAAAAATATTATGGATTTACACACTTTAATGCAGTGTAATGCTGTTACATGGTTACTTTGTACAGGCAGCGGGAACTGCGACATAAGTATGGCACACCAAACAGCAGTAAGGCATCTGACAGTGATACATCTGAAGCGACAGCTGTTGCTGATGTCTATAAATTGCGACGTAGCAAATCGCCCAGCAATGAACATCCAGCAGTTCCAACCGACAGTCGTGGTGATAATAGACCATCATGTCAAACTCGTGGTAATGGTGACGAACCTAAACGGACGTCATATGTGCAACAGCGCCATAGTAAGAGTCGTGAACTTGAAAGAGAATGGAAAAGATCGCGCAGTCGAAGCCGTTCTAATTACAGAGATC
Source organism: Thecophora atra (assembly GCA_937620795.1). NCBI lineage: Eukaryota > Metazoa > Arthropoda > Insecta > Diptera > Conopidae > Thecophora > Thecophora atra. The sequence goes on along the minus strand of OW569401.1, from coordinate 40,474,870 downwards.
AGCGTCGATCTCGGTCTCGTTCACGTGGTCGTCGTAGCGTTTCGAGAAGGCGACGTCGTAGTCCATCACGAACCCGACGTTTATGTGAGCAGATTTACGACCGTGGTGCTTCACGTTATGCGGCGGAGAGAACGCGATATGATGATAGATATAGGCGTTCGAGATCGCATGAAGATCGATCAAGTCACAGAGATCGTTTCAGTGGTAGGGAAAGGGATTGGGTCCGTGACAGGGAACATGAACGACTTCGGGATAGGGAAAGGGAACGCGAAAGAGATAGATTCCGCAATCGTGGTAGAGAAAACGACAGGGAAAAACAGAAGGAGCAACGAAATGTTGCAAGTAGTACATCGGCAGCCTCTAGCAGCAGTAGGAATCGTATAGTTATTTCAGCTCCGCCAAAACTGAAGAAGTTGGTGGATTATTAACATAAAATTTAAAATCAAATAGTGAACATTTTGTACTGAAGTACTTGTGAGGTTATTATATTATTGTTGCTAGCAAATTAAAGGCATACTTTTTTAATTGTTTTGTATAGAAAGAAACTCTGAATATAAATTAACATTGCATTGATTAAAAGCGGACTAATTGTTATTTCTTAGCTTTTTATTTCAGCATTTGCTGATCCACCACAATGATGGATTTCGAATTTCTTCCATAAGGAGAAATCACGCAACTTCCCCGTTGTTCGGTCACCACAGGTAAATGCGTGATTTTTCGATGTGTGCAATTGTTATTGTGAATATACCCTGAGAGGCTGTATGTTTGTCTGTAATTGTTTAAGAATCTGAAACACCCTGTTCGCATGGTAAAGTACATTTTAATATTAGCGTCTTGGAACTCTGTCCTGAACATTACGAAAGATTTCCTAAACTTTCATGAGCGTTTTGATATATGCGCCTACATAACTAAAACTGTGAGCGTGTAGACAGTAGTGCTACCTTGTGTTCCGAAGCTAAAAAATAAACTAAGTACTTAAGAGGAAGTTTTAGACAATGGCCCTGCAAACGTATGGCGATAAACCAATAGCTTTTCAGCTGGACGAAGGAGGTGAATATTATTATGTCGGCTCTGAGGTCGGTAATTACTTGCGGCTATTTCGTGGTATTCTCTACAAGAAATATCCCGGAATGACGCGTCTTGTGTTATCAAATGAAGAACGGAAACGACTAGCAGATTCGGGACTCAGTTCGCATATATTAGCCAGTTCGGTGTCACTTCTACGGTCATGTGAAGTTGATGATATTATAGCGGGAAATGATGAAAAGTAGGAAACATAAATAAAATATCAAGCTTGTTTTTTAGTAATTGTATTTTCTTTAATCGTAGATATCGCGCAGTTTCTGTAAACACATCTGAACCTCCAATTCCCCGTGAGAGCAAATCTAAGAAGCAGCCGCAATATGTACCGACAATGCCGAACTCCAGTCACTTGGATGCTGTTCCACAAGCCACTCCTATTAACCGTAACCGTGTGCATACGAAAAAGGTGCGCACTTTCCCAATGTGTTTCGACGACACTGATCCGACCTCCAGTTTGGAGAATGCTGCACAGAAAGAGTGTTTAGTGCCAATTCGTTTGGACATGGAACTTGAAGGCCAGAAATTGCGAGATACTTTCACTTGGAATAAAAACGGTAAGCAAACTTTGTCCAAATATTATGCATTTGATTCAACAAGTATTGATTGCAGAGAGCATGATCACGCCAGAGCAATTTTCAGAAGTTTTGTGTGACGATCTGGACCTAAATCCTATTCCATTCGTACCAGCTATAGCTCAAGCGATACGTCAGCAAATCGAAGCATTTCCTAGCGAGCCTCCAATACTAGAGGAGAGTTGCGATCAGCGCGTTATTGTGAAACTAAATATACACGTTGGCAATACGTCGCTTGTTGATCAGGTGGAATGGGATATGTCTGAGAAGAACAACAATCCTGAGGAGTTCGCTATAAAGCTCTGCGCAGAATTGGGCCTGGGCGGGGAGTTTGTCACGGCGATTGCATACAGTATTCGTGGTCAATTATCGTGGCATTGCCGCACCTACGCTTTTAGCGAAGCTCCTCTATCAACCATTGATGTTCCATTTAGAAATCCAAGCGATGCTGATGGTTGGGCTCCATTCCTTGAAACTTTGACTGATGCTGAAATGGAAAAGAAAATACGTGACCAAGATCGTAACACCAGACGCATGCGTCGTTTGGCTAACACAACAACTGGTTGGTAATAAGTAATAGCACAGAAGAAATTAATCTTTGATGTCGTAATTATAATTAAATCTTTATTTATACTTCTTAATACCTCGTGGCTTTTTAATAACATTGAATTTTCCAATGACTTTTAGAGTTTATGAGCTTCATGCTTTCTAATCAAAGTATATATCTAAGTGTAGTCTAAAATTGCGAGTATTAAACGAAAACGAAAGACTGTCGTATTTCTTGGTGTCAAACTTGTTTTTTAACTATCCACGGAATCACCTTTGTCTTGATCTTGCTCCCCATCGTAGAATTCGTTCTTTGGTTCAACCATTTTGTCCTCATCTGCTTGGGATATTCGTACTTCAGGATCTGGCTCGTCTTTAACACGTATTTCGTCTGTGTTAATAGCATCTGGTGGTATTTGTACCATTTGCACGCTAGGAGAATGTTGGCATAACTTTAAGTTTTCATAGACGTGCTTGACGATCAGTTCTAAATACTGTTTAGAGTTGGCATTCTCTTGCCGCGAATTAACTTCTGGATGCAGAGTAAAGTCGGGGGCAAAGAACTCCAAGTATTCGGTCATCGGCAATTCATTGGAAATACTTTCGTCAACTAGCAGTGATGTCTCGTGCGTCCAACATCGTGCTACATTGCGCAACGTATAGCCGCCACCACCCACAACCAGTGTGGGAACGTTCAGCTCTTTGACAAATTTTACACATTCGCCATGACCTTTTGTACTAAGAGAGAAACAACCTAACCGATCACCGGCCAAAGAATCTGCTCCGCATTGCAGAACTATGGCAGTAGGACGATAGAATTCCATGACATAGGAAATAATCGGCTTGAAAACTTGAAAGTAACTCTGATCGTCAATGCCTTCTTTTAATGGGACATTGACGCTATAGTAACGGCCTGATTCGGCGCCGATTTCGTACATATCGCCTGTACCGGGAAAGAAATAGTTGCCGTACTTATGGAATGATACAGTCATAACGCGATCAGTTAAATAGAAAGCCTCTTGAACTCCGTCACCGTGATGTACATCAATGTCAATGTAGAGGACTCGAGGATGATATTTTAGCAGTTCCAGTATGCCGATAACAATGTCATTTACGTAACAAAATCCTGAGAATAAGAACTAATGTTAGTAGTTTGGAAAAACTCCCTTCTTAATATAATATACCAGATGCCTCAAACTTTTTTGCGTGATGCAAACCTCCCGACCAATTAATGCAGATATCACTATGATTATGGTTAAGCTTTTGGGCACCTTCCAATGATGCACCCGTATACATGGCGCAAAAATCAAAAAGACCATCAAAAACTGGACAATCTTCTCCAACGCTAAAGTGAGATAGGTACTTCGTGTAGCCAACAGCTGCAATAAAGGCAGAAATGTATAATTTGTTTAATGAAATTTGATCATCTTACAGTTGCATTGTATATTCTGTGGAGTCACTTGTTGGAGAAACTCAATATATTCCTCGCTATGGAAACGTAACATATCATGAGCGTTGGCCCTGTTATGAAAATGAAATTTATTCAACGGTTCTGTTCCAATTCATTTATAAATGGTCTTACTTGTAAGGTCGATATATATGCATTTTCTTATGCAATTCGTAATTCATAACCAAACTGTGCGTCACCGACAAACGATGCGGCTTCATAGGATGGCCCGGTCCATAGTGATAGTTGCCAACATCGGCGTTGTAGAAGTAGGAGACACGGCGATTACTAGCCGTAGCCATATTAACATATATATATGTAATTGTGCTATTATCTATTTAGTTGTGAGAGGTATTTAACAGGATATTTTTTATAAATAAAATAGTTAAAAGAACAGCAATAATAAATAATAATCGACGTGTTAAAGTAAAATCCAGGTTCCACGTATTCATAACCGCAGCAGCAGCTTTTTCCTTACACCTTCTAGTTGGATGTTTGTAATTCTCTCGATCTTAACTTTATATTTAAAATATTAATCCATTTTTTAAAAACCATTTGTATTTTCACAGCCTTCTTTTCGATCAAAACGACCCGACAAGTTTTAGAGATTTTGTTGTTCCTACAGACTGACAAAGTGGTTAAAAATCTTTAAACGCATTATGCCTGAAACACAATTGGACATACAAGAGGCAACATACAAAATCCACTGTCAAAAATTAAATTGTGTGCGTGATTTAAAAATAAGACAAAACAAAAATTAATGTTGCCCCTGTGTGTTTCAGACATTAAAAAATATTTTGCTTTAAGTTATAACTCAGTATATACGGAATTTGCACATGTGGTTATTTTCCCATTAAAATGGTAAAATGGTTAGCTCAAAACGATTTGCCAAGTTCTTCTTATCAGGAATTTTAACCACCCTGTGCTGCGAAGCTTAAAAGTAAACATAATCAGCCGGCTACAAAATGAACATCTGTTCTTCGTTCTTTATAGTACCGAAAATTTTTGGACTACGCAGCTTGTACTACGAATTATGTTAAGCTACGCTTTAAAAAATCTACGGTGTATGTAAAAGATACAATATATAAAAATAATAAACTAAAAAATATCATTTTAGATACGATACAGCCACGTAATTTTCTAGTCATGTCAACAGCTACGGACAGACCTATCGAATCTGCGATAACTGAGGCGCTCAAGGAACATTTAAACCCCGTTCACTTGGAAGTAATAAATGAGTCGCCCATGCACAACGTTCCGAAAAGATCCGAGTCCCATTTTAGAGTTTTCGTTGTGTCTCATAAATTCAACGACTTGACATTGATAAAGGTAATAAAGTCTACATTATTCTAACCATGCAAGAATATTTCCAACGCGTGCTCGAATAAATAAAATTTAAATTATTTTAGCGACATCGCTTGGTAAACCAAATTGTACAACAAAAATTGAAAGGGGATTTTGTTCATGCCTTGTCCATCGAAGCCAAGACACCGAAGCAATGGAATCCAACATGCAAACCGGAAGAAAGCCCAAATTGTCTCGGCGGCTTTGGGAAGTAATCAATATTGTCCTATAAAAATGTTAGTCAAAGATACTAATTTTTAGAAAATAGTTAGAATTGTAGTCCAATATATTAAAAAAAGTAATGTGAATATAAACAGCAGTATAGTTTCAACATCATGGGGAAGTACCCAGCACCAGAAATCCATGAGGAAGAAACATAATCAGTTCTCTAGTTGATTTACTTGGTTCCTGGCAGACATAATAACATCATTTATACCAACGCCGTCGTATGCTGCACCACACAATGATAGTGGGAGCTTATAGTTTTTGATGTATCGACGTATGTTTTCAATGCGTTCCTTATGTCCGACTGTGTATTGTGGAATGCACTTTGGCAATATGTGTACTCGGGAATGTTTTGGCTCGTAATTGATGTGCAGTATTTTGTCGACATGCTGTAGAGCAGTGTCAAGCAACTCTTTTTGAGTGGGATTGTTACCGAAGTTGTCTGCAAACCACTTTCCGCCCATCATGACCGTCAACACAGTATTTTCGTCCATATTAAAACAGCAGCTGTCGAAGGTAATGCCCAATATTGGTAGTTTTTCCATTGGAGGTACGAGGAATCCGAATGCTTCCTCCTTCAGGAGCTTACTACTATATTGCAAATTGATGACCGCCACATCGACATAGGGTATTGTGAGTAGTTGTCCTGCCAGCGATGGATGCTGGCTTTTGACGCATTCGGCCAGCTTATAACTCGGCAATGCACAGATGATGTGTTCGGTTTCCAACTCTTGCCCTTTTACACAGAGTTTGAGTCCGCCAGATTCTTTGAATATAATTCGCTTACATTCTGCAGACGTTTGAATGTTGACGTTATGGTCGCGTAGATGATCAACTAACTTTTTGGGCAGAGTTTCCAAACCCTCTTTTAACCTGTACATGCTCCATTTTTCACTCTGCGCTCTTAGGTACAATTTCGGGTATTGATCAGCAAATATCCCAGCTCCAGTCTCTAAATTGTCTTTGCGTGTGAACTTACTGATAAGCATACCTTTGAGTACGCCGCCCCAGCGTTGTTCTTTTTCGAAGATGTCGTTCATTAGAAAACGCACGCTTATCTCCTTCGCATCTCCAGCACAAATACCACAAATTAATGGGCTTATTACCAGATCAGCAACTTCTTGGCCAAAGCGTCGCTGAGTAAAGTCGTAAATTGATTCATCGCCAAGTTTAACTTTCTTTGAGCGTGCAGTCAAATCACTAAGTAAGGCGATAATAAGTGGCCTCGAGAAAGGCGGCAAAGTTTTAAATATGCTGCCAACAGTGTTTGGAAGTGGATACAGCTTTCCTTTGTTATAGATTAAGCGGTTCCTGGCTGCTGCGTGATCCGCCGGTATCACATCAATGGGTATCTGAAGGTCCGTCAAAAGCTGCAGGGTGTTCGCACCTGGTATTCCCTTCGGCCTAATGGTTCGGGGTCCGGCTTCGAAGGTGAATCCTTTGTCTTTGTGCTGTTCCGTGCGTATCCAACCGCCAAGCCGATTCGTAGACTCAAAAATAGTTAGCGGCTGGCCAAATCGTTTCAGCATATAGTAGCCGGCTGAGAGGCCGCTTAGTCCTCCACCTAGAACCGTGGTCATCTCAAATAAAAGAAATAATCTCCTATAGTAAGCACACTGAAAAAACTGCCGCTTAAAAAATAGAGTTGATCGTTTTCCGAATTGATAAATTTTATTTTTGTTTATTATTTTGTTTACAGCTTGACAATAAGTTGCTTAGCAAATCCAGGGCTGCAATGTTTAGCCTTTTGAAAAAACTTTTTAAACTTTGTAATAATCACTAAAGTATAGATTTGATATTTTCAGAATAACCGAAAGTAGTATTAATGTTCACAAGTAGTTGCAATTTAAATGCATACATAGTCCCATGGCCTATAATAATAATTATATAATAATATCATTCCTAACACAATGTAGAAATTGAATACCGTTATCCAATTGGATCACGGATCTCTGGTACAGAGTAAACACACAAATGAGAAAAGTGTTTTTCGTTCTGTTTTGGAAAGCTACACGAAATGTCCTCGAAGTTCATATCCGCTCTCGAATTCTAAGAAACCGCTAAAAACACTTTCCATATTTCCTGAATTTGACAGATAAATGGGATTTTTCGATACTGTTTTGGGATTAGTTGGAATTCTTCAAGAATGATAGAATACAAGATTGCGCATTGCGCAGGTCCGTTATTCGATTTCCAAATTTTTGACAGCCGGCTTTCCAGTGCATGACGTCACACCAGTATAAATTGCTTTAACTCTGGCTGTAAACAAGCGTATATTGTGCTTTTTAAGTGAAAAATTTATAACAATTATACCCAAAAATTAAAAATGTAGTGCAAAGTGAAAGGCTGTGATAGTTTTGGTAACCACAAAGCAAGTGAAATTAGTTTCTTTAAATTTCCTCGCGAAAATAGCCGTGCAAAGTTGTGGAAACATTTTTGCCGGCAAAGAAAAAGTTTCGATTCAAAAAATGCAGTTAATTGCATGAAACATTTTAGCTATAATGACTTCGAAAATGAAATGCAATTTGAAATGGTTAAGCATTTTTTTAAGGAATTTTTCAGTTTTTATTCGGTATTAATATGTGTCTAAATTAAATAGGATTTGCAAAGCAGAGACTCTTGAAGCTTGAAGCTGTGCCATTAATATTTGATGCACTTGCCGATATCCAATTGCTTTCTTCAAAAGTTGCCGAACGAAACCATAGACGGGAGAATAAGACAGTAATCGACACATTACTCAAGAGTAAAGATTATGATACTGTAGTATCACACGAAGGTATGCCAACAGAACAAACATATTGTGGAAATATTAACATCAGCTACTTTACAGAGAATGACGAAAATGATTCCTCCGTGTTCAATGGACATTTAGAGGAGCTCTTAAATATGTTGAGGCAATTGAAAACTTAGAAGAAGAACTAATAATAAGTTGAACTAATAATAATGTAATAATAAAGTTCGTTACATAGTTACATACATGACATAGTTTACCAATTTATGTTAATATAAGTTAAATTATTATGCAATGTAATATAAGTTAAATTGTTATGTAATTTATTTTTTAATCAATAAATTTATTCTAAATCAATAAAATTGTATTTTTATAGTTATTCCAATTATTTGGTCGTTAGATACAATTTTTTTCCTTTTCAGAAATTTAATTATATTTCACAAAATTACTTCGCTTCTTTATTATTTATTTATTTATTTATTTATTATTAGATTATTGCATCGTTCGTTGTCTTATTATTATATTTGTTTTAGTTTTTTCTGTACAAGAAATGTTCACTTTACACAATTGTTACAATCATTTCATCCAAAACCGCACAATTATTATTAATTTCAATAATTTAGCTCAATGTTTACACTTTTACTTCCAGTTTGTATACTAATTTCACAGTGCGGCCATATTTCTATACTGCTGTGACGTAGATGCGCAGAACGAAGCATTTTTGAAACGCGATCTGCGCAATCTTGTATTCTATCATTCTTGGGAATTCTTCCCATAAACTTGGAAAAAATCTCCTCTGCCACGGAAAATCGAAGTTTTGTTGGAATTTAAAACAGGATTTTCTTTCTTGGAAATTAGTTTAGTCTTGGAATTTAGTTTATAAGCGGATGTTGAAGAGCAAAGTTTGGAATGCGGAGCGACTCTGCCAATTCTTATTTTTTGGTGGTATTGTAGAGGCTTGCAAACGCGGTCCAGTAGTGGCGAGAGATACAATATATATACACACACAAAAAGTGAAGTGAAAATTGTGAAAACTTTGCTGGGTGGAAAATCGAGGAAAAGGCTTCAAAGTTCGCACTCAATGTAAAGTAATTTAATAGAAAAACATAAGTGAAAAGAAATTGTAGGACAATAGGAAAGAATATAAAAATATTCAAAAATTAATAAAGATAGATCACTTCTTTCGCAGCTATTTAAGATATTATTTATTTGGGGCTATCTCAATCGTGGATTTAAAAGACCAAAGATTGTAAATGATTTACAATGAAATGAAAAACAAGCAATTCTTTTAAATTTCTTTGAAGGAAAAAATTTCTCAATTAAAATTAAATTTCTCAGTATTAATTAAATGTTAATTATTAATGCCAGAAGAGTGGAAATATTACAATTATTTACGTGTATAGATATTGTGCTGGAATTAAAAATAAGCACAAAGGAAGTAGAACACCGCCGACATCGAGAAGGACGAAGCCTGTAAAGAGGTAACGAAGGTGGGAACGAGAAGACAAACGCAGCAGTTGTTGCTCTAAGTGTTAGTGGTGCGGTAGTTATTCTTCTTAATGGTGTTCTGGTGCAGATTTCGGTTGGTTTTGGAAGTTTGTTTGTTTGGCTGGATGGATATGAGTGTGGCTCCCGTAGAAATACAGAAAAACAGCATACATATATTTCAATTGAAGCTCTTTCAGGTGTTAGTTCCACCCGTGCTCCACTCAGCTTGGGGTACTAACAGTCTACACGTCACTGTTGTGCATCCATACAACGCCACTGAACTTAACTGAACTGCACTGTGCTCCCCGTTTGTGTGTGTGAGTGAGAAGGAAAAGAGGAAAAGTTGGTCATGTGCAGTGTCTGCATGTGTATGTGAGTTTGTGTGCGGCGATGTCGTGTTAAAACTAGGGCACTGTGCTTCCGTTGGAATAACGGTATCGCCATAGCTGCTGGTTCCTTCGTGTCTTCGTGTACACACCACACCTTCGTCTCCTCTTTACTTCGCAATCATCAGAGCTCGTTCAAAGCCCAGTTGAATCGCGTCGAAGAAGCGTCACAGAGGCAACAGAGACGCATACCGCAAATTAAAGGAAATTCCATTTAAACTGAAGTAAACGAAACAATTGAGAAATTGAAAATCTGATATTATTCAAAATCCGTTCGGCGCTGGAAAAAAATGTATTATCGATCATTGGTTGCTTTAGTTATCGATTATTAGATAGTGAAAGGAATTAAAGTTACTCGTTTTCCCTTGTTAATGTCCGCATGCAAACTTCCCAAACTGTGCAACGGTAAACGGAATAAACGGCACGTGCTAAAGTAGTTTGCAAAATATTTGATCAATAAAATAAAGTGCAAAAAATATGGAAAATTATACTAATATTGAGTTTCATTAAATTGAAGCTGAATCCTACACTGAAGAAATTAAAACTCGAATCGAAGTTCCTTTAATTTAATAAAATGCGAAATCTATTTTAAAAACAAAAAGTGATGTAAGTAAATTGGATAAATATCAAATATTATAGCAGAGAAATGCAATAAATAAATTTTAAAAAAAAGTTTGAATTCGGGAAATTTTTATTCTTTATTTTCAATATTAACGTTAATACCAGAAATAAACTCTATGAGATCATTAAAGTTTTCGACTTTTGCTATTTATTTAAATTTGTTCTTTAAAAGACAGATACAAAGAAATCCAAAAAATCATGGAGAAAGGAGACAAAGAACACAGAATTTCTCAAAGAATGCCAAAAACAAGCAAAGCCGCATTAATGTGCATATTTATAGAAATATATATTTTGAAAAATTTGTGAATTTCGTTTCATTATATCACGTTGATAATTGATGTAACTTCCGTATGTATTTTTGATTTAAAATGAATTTGTGTTTAAAATTAACAGAGACGCAATAAGTGTCGTTTTTTGGATTTTTTTGTTAAAATTTTCAAATAAAAATAAATAAACAAAAAAAATATAAGTTTCGAGACATTTCAAAAAACAAAAAATACCTCTTTTAAGTACCGCTTCCAGAACGAGAGAAAGCGCGTGAAAGAGAGCGAAATTAAAATTGAGAGCAACAAAACACTCTCTGTGGCCCATTGGAGTTTTGTGGTATTTTGGAAAATGTTTTATAGTAGAATGATGGGGCGGTTGTGATGTGTGCATATAGTGAAAAGTCTTTGATTGAGATCCGAGTGAAATAAATACAATTGCGGTGTGATAAAAAACAGAAACTTACGAAAATTTAAAATAAAAATAGCATTTAATTACAAATAATTGTCTAAGTAATAAGTTTACGTCGTTTTTTGTAATAGATTTCTGGTACAAATCAGTTGACAACAAAGATCAAAGAGAAAAGCTATAAATAAAAAAAAAGAAAGAGAGAAGGAAAGAAAACGTTGTGAAAGCAACCAAAAAGGAAATAAATTCCGTAACAATACTAAGATTAAGCGAAAAATATAATAAAATTTTAAAAAAAATAATCAAAAATTAAAAAATGTTATAAAAAATTTCAAAAATGTGAAGAAAAATTCAAAGCGACGAAATATTACAGAATCACAACAAGAAATCTGCAAAAAACTCAACAATAGAAAGTAATTCTCTACCAATAACTCGTAACTACGGAAAAGTATTTAATTGAGATTGGAATAGATACAATTGCGGTCAACTATAAACAGTCGAAAGCTGCATCGTCTTCAACACGAACAATAACAAATCAAAAGCAGTAGTGACAACAACAACAGCACACAGTTAATTATAAAGTGAATCCTTCGCAAAGATAGCGTTCACTGATGCATCATTCAACAGTGTGAATGTTGGCAACGCTGGAGTGCCTCGGTGATTTAGCGTGTATTAGGTAAGTACATAATTAATCGCTTAAGAACTCGAGTAATAACTTGAGTATGCAAATGCACAGTAAATAGAACAAGTGAATTGTTAAAATATCATAGAATTTATAACAACGTGTGGCAGCCGCTGTTGACCTCTGAGCCAGCGAAGTTGTTTGTAGCAGAATTAATTTTATGTAACATAATTACTAAGAATTCTCTGCTTTTCCTCTCTTCTTGAGAAAGACAAAAAGGAGCGGCGCACTCATAACGATGACGTGGCTTTGTTCTGTAGTCCAAAGGATTTTCACTCTTGAGCTACAAACAAAATTATTTGAATTTTTTAATAATCTTTTTCAATTTTCAGTTGCATCAGTTATAAAAACAATACAGACTAAAAAAGCCATTCGTAAAACCACAATTATTATAAAGATGTTTTCTCTTCTGTCAACAACTGTATTTTAAATTACAGTTTGTAGACTGAAATTAAATAGACCTGCTGAGACGTTCGTTAGTGAGTTTGAACTCCTAAATTGAATTGAGTTTCGTAGAGTTACGGAAAAAAGGAAATAAGTTTGTATTAGTTAATATCGCAGCTGTTAATCATGTTATCGAGAGGTTGCGGATGCTGTTCTGTTCTCACCGAAGCCCAGCATCCTCAGAATACTTTATTTTTTTATTTCTGTTGTGTTTTTCTTTAAATTATGTTTTTATCCTTATTTGTCTATTTATTTTTTCAATAAACAGAAAACGTATTATAAGCAAAAGTGTTTATATGATAACAAGTCTTCCTGAAGTCACTCGTACCGCTCGCCGTCTTTTGATAGCGATCGCTGTCCTTGCGCCATGGTTTATTGGTGCCCGAACTGCCATGATATTTCGGTGTTGCCACCGTTGGAAACGAAGGTAACTACAAAGAGTATTCATTGCTACGAGTAACTTGCAACCAAACAAATTTAACTGCTAAACAAAAAGTGTTTTTGAAAGCTTCAGTAATGATGTTTGGCAATATTTAACTTCATTAAGACATTATTCAGCATTTAACGCTAATTGTTTAGATTAATCATAATATAATACTAAACATTTAATAACAAATACGACCTATGATGGAATTAAGCTTTTTAATTGAAGTCTTTCTCTTGATTTAACATGGCTACATATGTATTTTTTCTAAGTGTATAACTATTTATTTATTTGAATAACAGGAATTACCAGCACAATACATTCTTATACAGCATTTATTTATTACCAAAAAAAGGGTTTCGCACTCGTATATATTTTTTAATAATATGCCAACTTTTTTCTTTTAGATTTCCCAAAGAAATCTTTGGTGGTAGATCCTTATTTAGACCAATTTCCGTTTAAACAATTAAATAAAATACTAACGCGGAAATTACAAAAATTAATGAAATAGCTTTAATTGAGTTCTTTTATTCATTACTTTTCTGTGGAAATAATGAAGTGGTTAATTTATTGTGAAACAAAAAAGAACAAAGAACACATTTAAAATAAAAAAATTAAACCATATTCTCATCATCGGTTACACAGATTCAATACAAAAGATTAACACACAAATAAAGACTCAGTTCAGTTTTTTAATTATGCTTTTAACTATTTTGTTCTTTTGTGCTGAAATGTCTTATTAAAATAACGATAAAAGGGTATCTCAAGTACTTACTTCAAGAGTATTCAAGTGCGTGGTGCATATGATGCCACCCAAAGTTTGATGATCATCAGTTTGATTGTTCTTTTAAAAGCCATGCTAAATTATGTTACTCGATTACTTGGATACTGAGTGTGAGTGTGTCAGTGTATTTATGCGATCATCCATCAAGCAACAAAATATCAGTGAAGAATGTTCTTAAGTTGAGGACCTTCACACTTTTGTGCAAAAAATTCATTTATTCATTTAAATCACTATTACAATACAATGCAAATTATCTAATTAAAGGGACGCTTTATATATACAACAAGTTATATTATGTAATTATGTAATTAACTGCTAAGCAGATAATGTAAAAGAAATGTTGTAAGAGTTTGTTTAATGAAATATGTTATGCAAAATAGCAGCAAAGCGTTCATTCAAGATATCACAGAAAAATTTAAATGAACACGCCTTTAAAATTTATTTTATTTTGTTTAATCAAATCGCATGGAAACTTATATACATTTATATATTGAGGGTCTTAAACATCGAAAAATGTACACCTCATTGAATTCTTTCTGTGTATTGAATTCTTTCAGAAGTGTGCATTTGTCTTTGTGTCAACCTTAAATTTCATACGCATAACTGACTTAAGGTCAAGACAACAGAAAGGTTCTGAGCGTTCTGGACGTTTATTCGTTGTAGAGGTTGTATCAATTCATGGTTTGCATTGTTTTGCAGTGACAGTGACAGCGATTCCACGGACTGATAGACAGCGACTGAAAAAAGGTAAAAAGCAAATATTAAAGAGAGCCCATGGACACGAATTAAGATAGGCGTGAATAATACCCCAGCAGTTGAAAATTTCAATGTTATTATTTGCAAAAATGAATTTATGACTGACGAAGAAGAAAAATAAAATAAAATATGGAAGAGAAAGAAGACAAGCAACCATTAGGAAATATTTCAAATTTGAACCCAATTTTATGCTAAAATAATTTCAAACCATTGAAATTGTTAAAAAACCGAGACGCTGTCGATGTTTTTTTTTGTTTTATCAATTATTAGGGACTTATTCAGGCTATAGCCTTTGAAAAGATTCTTAAAGATTGAACAGATTTAAAGATACATCTGTTTACGAAGAGCACACTTATTATCACATTAGCTGAGAGCCTGTACTAATGTAGTCGTTGAGGAGTTCTTCAATGGAATAAAATTTTGCTAGGACAGAATAATAAGAAGAATAAGTAATAAGAAGAATACGGGAACTCAAAACACCATAAGCACCAACAGAAGCACCAGGAACATTAACCATATCAGAGTCAAGTGTTTATATGTTTATTAAGATATTTCCAAAATGCAATACATAGGAGGTCGTGGACCTTTTAAATACTACATACTCAGTAAGAAAATGAACAATTATAAGCTGCTTTAGTTCACATCGAAGCCATAAAAACGTTATAAAATTTATGGCAAACTCTTAATGCAGTTAAGATGCCGCCTACTTCGTAGATGACACACAACCGCAGTCACTAGCTATAACGACTACACGTAGGTGCACATATTGCATTGGATCTTAAATAAGAACGAAATGAATATTTCAATAAAAATTAATAAAATAAAATATATTAGTTGTGGGTAGGAAAATAACACTTACGTATATCTTCATTAATTATAACTTTTAAAAATAAGATTCTTATTATTCAAATAAATTAACCAAAAACATGATTGATTGGGATTTTGAACTGAATAAATTAACGAAGCATGAAGCGACTCACGTGTTTATTTCAAAACAAGTGTAAGTAAATATTGAAAGCCATAAAATTTAATGTGTCTATTTTTAAACATGCAAATGGCTAAGAACTTTCGAGGATTATATATGGACTTAGGCACATACATACATATGGGTTTATATATAAATATTTTTACGATTCATGGATGGTTAATGCTTCTTGAAATTTATTGTTTTCTATTTTCAGCTTGCCTTAAAGCGTCGCTAAAAACAATACGTAAAACTAAAAATAAAGATTTTTAAATATAAAATATTAAGTTTTCGGATAAAAAGCTTATTTGCATGGAAATATTTTTTACAGATATTTTTTAGGATTGTTGCAATTCGTGAGCAACAAATAATAAAAATATTTTCTATAGCATTGTCTTAATTAACTCAAACTAATGATGTTTTGTTAGTTTATATTTAATATAAGGTAGGACGAATTTCTGGTGCAATTACATTAATTATTTAATGCAAACATGCATGAAAGTTGTGTCCCACGTTGATGATATCATCGAATGTCAAAACAAATGAGCTTTTCAAGTGTTTAAACTTCATATAAGCTTCACAAGTGTTCAGTGAATACATGAAGCCCCAATATTAATGCTTTGTCAAACGTGTTTGAAGCCTTTGAAGCTCATTCGTTGGGTGTTTAGTTATTGTTTTGAGTTGTTTGAAATTTTTGAGTGCATTCATTATTTACTAAAATCAACTACGAACTCGCTTTCGAACGAATACTTTCCTATTGCAGTTTTCTTCTCTCTGCAATTTTCATCTGCTTCTGCTCTGCATCGGCGATATCCTCTGCTGCTTTCAATGTTACCTTTGCTAAGATGTGCCTCTGCTTATGCTGCCTCTCTTGCTCAGTCCGTATTCTCTTTCTGATACAATAAAATTGCGATTTTGCGTGACATTTCGACATTTCGTCGTGTTCATACTATTAGATTCATGTCCCCAGCGATGCTTTGCGGCTGCTTTGGGGATTCACCTCGACACACCTGCGATGCGCATCATTGTTATTCGCAAAACTTTGGATAGTTTGCTTCTAGCATTATCATTATTATTGCTCTAGTTGTTTGCGTAAAATAATTACAAAGTGCATTAAATTAAAATATACAAAAGTTCTACAGCAGCAACGCCTCTCAAACGTCACATACAACGTATTCACGTTGGCTAAATCACGTGTTGTTTTTGTCACTAAAAAAAATTAATCATCGTCGTTGCGTTTTTTCGAGAGCATTTTTTGGCTCGTAGAATTTCTGGCGAATTTCTGGTTTTATGGCTCAGTTTCGAAAGGCGAGTTCGGTAGAGCGCACTCTAAAAATATTATCTCTTAACACGTTCAGTTTCAGTGAAATGATAGAAAAAAATATCGCTAATTTTAAAAAAAATAATTTTAATAATATTCACAAAACTTAGGAGAAAATCTGTGAATAAATATTGCAAAGGTTATAAGTTGGGTTATAATACGAAAGTCTGATTCAGTTCATAGATTTTCAATTGCTTCAAAGTTGAATTTTGTGATTGTGCGTGAACTGTGATTTGTTACCTCTGCTCTGTCTGCCCCTCCCCCCAACAACACCAACTCGCCAACGCTCGCTATACGCACAATTTATAAAAATAACGTTTTGCTCGCTGTCGGGGGCTATTTTTAAAAATATGCTCGCGAAGAGTCGTGTCGAGTCAAATAAAAAACAAAAAAAAATTTAAGAAAATCAGTGAAATAAATATAAGAATAGAAAATGCCAAGAATCTTTAAAAATATATAAAAAATAAAATCACGAAAATTAAAAACATAAATATGAAAGAGAAACCGAAACAGGAATGTCCGGGAAAACGGCATTAGTTTAAGAATAAAATAAAAATAAAATAACGAATTTAGAATATACGTATAATAATAATTAAAATATACTAACTAATAAGGTAAAGAAATCCAGATATGAAGAATAGGTGCTGCTAAGATTAGACTGGAATAGTCATGAAATCATGTAAAAAGATGTTAATAATCACAGCAAGTTTAGGATTTGTGGGAAAAAACGCTTGGCACTATTGATGTTCGTTTTCCTTGCTCGGTGCCTCCCTAGAAACCAAAATAATGTACTATTTGTTGCACTAGGCGTCGTTAATGAAATTATTTCATGATGCAGAATTTGGCGCAAGAGAATCTTACAAATGCGAATCTGTGCGATGTAAGTTTTGCAGAAAATTTTAATTCTCTTCTCTTTTCTTAAAAGTTTCTTTGTTTTGTATTCTCTCTCTTTATCTTCTCTTTATCTTCTTTTTTCTTTGACACTCTGTGAAAAATTTTGAATTAAAGCATAAAAAAACAACCATGAGGCTTTTTGCTTTCGTTTTTATAATTAATTAAATGCTTAATAAATTTTGAATAATTGCTTTTAATTGCTTTTTTTGCGATAGCAAAATATTGACGACATATTGAGAAACTGTCTTTAAGTATTTATTATTTTCTTGATTTTTAAAACCGTTTGCTTTTCCTTTTTCATTTTATTTTCCCTTTTGTTTATTTGTTTTTGATTGAGTGATAATTTATTTATTTGGAATAGACGCCTTTTATTACCTTTAAGAGATTTAAGGCATGGAAAAGTTAGAAGATACTCTACAATATTGTTTACACTTCTTAGCTGAATTATTTAAATTTATAACTTTCTTACAACAAAAGGCTTATTTAATTCCAATTTCAATTTTATTAAGTCAATTTGTTAAGTTTTCGTGAGAAGGAACTTGTGCAAAACCGTGGTTGATTTAGCGGCCGAACGAATAGTCGAGTCCTACGAATACTTTATTTCAATACAATTAAATTTAAATAGTGTAAAAGCTCTCTTGATAAGCACAAATATGTTCACATGTAAATATAAAGTATATGATCTCTATGAATATGCATACCATCTAATTGCTAGTGTATAATACAATAAAAATAATGAATTCTCTGAATTCACATGTAATTCAAATGTTTTTTTATATGTTTATGCTTATTTGAAGTACACAAATTTATGCCAAAGACTCATTAACTTTGTATTTCATTTAGAATTAAATTTCTAAATTATTACTAACTTTACTAAATTACTTTCTAATTTGTAAACATTGTCCAATGCATGTACGATTATTTACATGCCTCAGTATTGTAAAACTAACCACAACTTTCATGATCAAGTAGCTGATGTTGATTCGATTGTCATGTTCATTATTGAATATTGGATTCACGTTCACATATGGAATATAAATATTGTTTATATATATTTACAAAAAACTTAGCGTAGCGTTGCGAATTTTTATTTTAAATTTTAATAACAAATGAATGTATGTGTTTTTCTCTCTTCCTCTCTCTTCCCTTTTCTTCCATCGACGATAATCATCCATCTCTATAATCACGATCATAGGGGATGTCGGGGTGTGATCAAAGCACTGTTGAATCTCTGGCAGAAGATCCAACCGATTCGCCATTCGATGCCGACGAATGTCTCAAAGTTCGAAAATATTGGTGTTTCCTACTCTCCAGCATCTTCACCTTCCTGGCTGGCTTACTTATTGTGCTGCTATGGCGGGGCTTCGCTTTTATATGCTGCCATCGGGAGCCCGAATTGGGACCGAACGATCCCAAGCAGAAGGAGCAGAAAGCATCACGCAACAAACAGGAGTTCGAGGGAACATTCATGACCGAAGCAAAAGACTGGGCTGGTGAACTTATATCAGGTCAAACAACAACTGGTCGAATTCTGGTGAGTTCTCTGTTCAATTAAGGATAGTACTACATTTTTTATTACACTGTACCGTTTTTAACTGATGAAATTATTTGAAAGTAGCTTGATTTTTGATAGTACTGGATTCGTAGATCGATTACGAGTTAAACATTATTAAACTTTTGCGGTATTTCAATGGAGAAGTTATAAGTTATTAGTGGTATTCCCAGTCTCTTGCAAATGGGATTGCAAAAGTGCTTTTTTGCTTACTACACTAACAAATTACACACATTTGCATCTCATAGAATTTGCAATTCTGCAACACTGAAAACCTATTGCATTTGCTTGGGGTTTAAACACCGTGTACTTTATGAATGAAGTATGTACAAAAGAATAGAGGAAAATTCAAGAAAAATGTGAGTGAGGGCAAAAAGGAAGGAAGTACGGAAGGAAGGAAGGAAGGAAGGAAAGGTTGGATGCAGAGAAGCAAAAAAAAAAAAAACAAATGTGTAAAGCTGTCAATTTATGCGATTTTTTGTGGGTTTTATATTTTTTGCAATCTAGTTTTTTTTTGTTGTTTTGGACGCCATTTTCTATAGTTTGCTGGTTTTTCGTTTTTTTTGCTGCGTCTTTTTTTCAAGCCTTCAAAATTATTCGCTGTCAAACGCTATGCTTTCATTATTTGGGCGCGTTGCATGTTAACCATGGTCAAGTGAACTTCTTTTGTATGCATATGAATGAGATTTGCAGTGTATTAGTATGTTACTGTGCCCATGTTTTTATACACAAATTACTTGTTTGAGTTTGTGCGTGGGTCTCCTTCGTGGTAGCGCTGGTTGCCCGCCAAAATGTATAAATTATTCAAAAGCAGCAGTTGCAATGCTGCCAACACAGCTGCAAAAAAATAAACACACACATATATTTTCCACCACATTCGTACACCTTATTGCAGTAGAAAACCAACAAAAATAAATACAACAAGAAAACCATGGCGTGCAAAATAATCTAAAAGAAATTCAATGTTTTCAAATGTGCAGAGAAAAGCATAAAATTAGAGAAAAAAATAATGAGGTAAACAAAAAAATTTCAATCATGTTTTTCGCAATCGACAGTTGTGGCAATTTAGAACATTTCCATAGTAAAATAAAATAGATGACAGCAAAGAACTAAGCAAAAAATTCAACAAAATCCAAATGAAATCCATTCTAACATCTGTTCAACTGTAGTGACAAAATTCAAGTATAACAACAACAGAAAATCACACCGAATACTAACAAAGAGACAAGAAAAGATAAACACAAAGAAAAATGCAATCATAACGTATATAAAATAAAAACAGCAAGAAAAGAAACAAGCGAATAATAAACCAAAATAATAAAAGCATTAATAACAACAACAAAAATATTCGGTGCATTCGAAGGTTGAACTGTCTGTTCGCCGAAAGCCGTTATTCACCTACTTCCGAACGCCAAACGACAAATTAATTTCTCCTTAAGGAAGTGTGGTGTGCAAGGAAAGGGAATTGATGCGGTGCTATAGGGAAAGACAAGGTTATGTTGAAGGAGGCCCCCACAACCAACACTAACCTTTTTGTTGGATTTAAAGAAAAAGAACAAGAACCTTTTGTCACAGGTTTTGTAGGCCCTTGCCTTGTATAACTGCTTTCGTTTCTATCTCAGCAGTGACTATGAACCATTCTGTGATTACAAAAGAGACAGGAAGTGTGAAATATCCTCGTCGTTGTATCTCTGTGACCGTGATTTGCATACGATTTGCTTTTAATGACTATAATGAATGCATTTTTAATTAAATTTCCTATTACTTCCGAAATTATCCATTTTCCTATCTTTGCAATTACATTTTGACCTGATGGAACGCACAATATCGTATTCAAATTAACTATTTTAGAGACGGTTTTCATTAACTCAATTTAAGTATAATAATAAATGGTACCCTATGAAGAAAAACAACTGAAATTATAAGTACAACAAGAAAAACTTCCTGTTTTCGCTTGGCTCTATCAATTTGAACGACCTTCTGGCATTTAATTATCCTTGTTTCTCAGTGCTTCCTTATTCGCTTCTGTTTTTCTTTTTTATGCTTACTTTTCCTTGAATTTTACGCATGAAATTTTTGTTGCTGCAATAAACTCAACAAAGCAATGGGCGGCTATTGATTTTCTCTCTTGTAAACTTCTGGAATCGAAAGGATGAAGTCACGGGCGGAACAATGATGGAACTAGCGACTGAATTGATCTATGAACTGAAGCAAAGTCTTGTAATATTTAAGGACACGGTCTAAGGTCTTACAGAACAGATACATGAAATGTATGTGTTTGTGGCTGATATGTATGCACGTATCTTGTCCTTAGATTGTGTGCCTGAAACTAATTGTGATAAGCTATTATGTAAACGGTATTGCGTGCCTGTATCCTGTTTTCTTGCCTTAAGCGCAGACAAATATACATTATTTACAATATTTACCTCTCGCTACAGACACAAATACATCGAATAATAAAAGTCCGTCTGGTTACCAGGTACCTGTTTTGGTTGTTGTTTCTTTTCTTTACCCTTTCGTAGGCGGCACCGCTCTATTCCTCTACCGTTCACTCTCTTCCTTAGTGTATCATAGAAATATGCACTTCTAAACTTTTAGAGTCATGAGTTTATTTGTCATCACGACCAGCGCCTTAATGTGTTCTTTTTTTTGACATTAGCTATTAATTTGTTATGTAATCAGTATTATCTACATCCCCATTAATTTCTACTCTTCCTCATCGATTTTATCCAGTTTTATAGTATTATGTTTGAATTTGTTTCGTTTTTTGTATATTCGTCTAATAAGCGGCTGTATTGCTGTCAGTTTGAGTGTCTGTCTGGCTTCACATTCCTTCCAAGGTTTTCTGCGTCTCTGCTTGACCTTTATTAGATCATAACTCCTACTCAGTGATGACGTAATGACAGCGAGTAGACGTCAGCAAGAAAATTAAATCGTTACCTCCCTCTGCTTCTACTTAAGCTAGGCGCAAATAAGTGAGTGCCTGTCTGTATGCTTTTGGAATCTTCACTCTACTATACACCCATACGTACATACATCATTCAGGATGGAAGAGTGTCCGACATGTTTGCATGCTGGGTACAAATTTCGGTGTAACTTAATTAAAACTTTAAAGTCTATTTTACATGGATGCTAATTTGTTTCAAGTGTGTACATCGAGCGGAGAACAAAGCAGAGAACCCAGCAGAGTGCAAGCGGAGTCCAGCAAAATGATGCCAACGAGTTGTTAGCTCGTTGATATAATTAATTGTTGCGCAAACAGG
Organism: Thecophora atra; assembly: GCA_937620795.1. NCBI lineage: Eukaryota > Metazoa > Arthropoda > Insecta > Diptera > Conopidae > Thecophora > Thecophora atra. Next base: position 40,452,671 of record OW569401.1, on the reverse strand, counting down.
ACGGAAACACTCTCTGAAACTGAGGGTGGGCTAATTTTTAATTTGTTCGAAATTTGGTAGTTTACCATCTCTGCGTGGACGTCTACTTGCCGCTGTGCGATCTGTAATCAGATTTTTATTCATTCAGTAGCGTTTAACGAAGTGAATTCAAAATTCCTTGAACTAGAAAATTTGTTAAGAAGAAGAAGGAATATTTTTAATTGGAATTTATAAGGTTAATACTCTCTTTTTTATTAATGTGTATTTATAAAATAATTCCCTTTTCTGTGTATTCTCATTTCATATACATTAAATAAAACGGCTACATAAAAAATATTAAAATTATATTGAAAGAAGCTGAATGCAATGGTGAATAACTCAATTACCCTTTAAGGTGACCTAAGCGTATGAACACATATTCAACGTGTTTAGTGCTTTATCGAGTCCACGTGGCGTATGAGTGTTTTTTAATTATACAATCGCAGTAACAGTTTAACATAAAGTAAATTTTGATAATATTTATCCGGATATTAAACTACTTGATATTTTTGTATTTAAAAGGATAGAAGAGATAAGAGTTTAGAATGGCAATTTAGCCATCTTCGTATTTAAGGGAGTGAAGTGCTAACGATCAATCGCACAGGACCTGTTCCACTTTCTCATTCGCTTATTTCGGTGCCTTTTCGCTTTATTCAAAGTAGCAATGAAATTGATTTAGCTAACTTTCAGTCAGTAAATTGCAAAAAGGAGAAGCTGATGAAAAAATAGTAATACTGAACATATATTTGTATATGAAATAAAATAAATAAATAATCATTTCTATAATATGTATAAGTCTGTGATAACCTAACTCAACGAAGTTATTTGACATCCGCAGTTATTTGTAATGTTTAAAGCTTTCTTGTCTGCTTTTTGATTAAGACAAATAAAAAATTTCTCCTGTTAGAAATAAGAAGTTTCTCCTGTTTCGAGCAAAATTGTGGTTGAATATTAAAATGTGGCTATGGAGATTTATAGGCCCATTTGGAACGAGTCACTTGGAAATGCTAGATATTGCATATATTATGAAAGCATTATGCAGATACTTGGCAACACTCTCTAATAATCTTTGGCTGTGCTCGTGTCATAACAATCCGGAAAGTGCTCTACTTTTTTGGAATCGTAGCATTTTCCTTCGTCCTGCACCAGTTTTATTTATCTAAACTTTTGCGCCGACCTCGAGTTGTGCCATAAAACTGTTTCGTTCTCTAAACATCGCTGTAGATTCCTTTAATTCACGTTGCCTTTTTATTTTATTGAACTCCATCGAGACTCTGATCTTCCCAAAAGCTAAGATGAGTTTTGCTGCTGTTATTTTTGAGGCTCGGAAGGCATTGAAGCTTGATTTAAATAATGACGTACAGAAGTGAAAGCAATGTTGTCGATTTTGTTCAGATCCCGTTCGAAACTATTTCAACATCTCCTGCAATCTTAAGACGATGCACCATGCCGTAAAATAGAGTTCCAACAAGTGCATTTTTGTGTTTTTATCATGCGTTTTTATTTCTTTGGCTTTACTGCCGAATTTCATACTCTGTGCAATTTTAAAAATATCCACAATCGCCCTTTTCTATTCGTGTCACTCGTGCCTGTGACTGCGTTCGCGTTCAACTCCTGTCTTAGATTTGCTCAGCATTCTAAATGAGTTTGGAATCGGTTGCGAGGCGTTCTGATTCACTGTCTGTTTGTTTTACGTTGCCATCCCCATCACTCTTTTTGCTCCTTTCCTATCTTCATCCGTCACTTTTTACTACTGCATGGGACAAGCATGCAACTCATGAGCTCTGCTAATAACTCGTGTTCCTTCATATTTACATTTGGCCTTTGTTGGAAAATAAAAACATAAAAAATTAAAATGAAAAGAGAGAGATATATAAGGAAAACTGGGTCATCTGAAGTCACAGTTTAACAGTTGCTCTGGCAAAATTCCATTTCGAGGCTTTCGCTTTTATAGTGACTTTTTAGGAATTATTTTATTGTTATATGGGCAATGGAATCTGTCACGTTTTCTATAAAAAATATGAGCAGTAATATTTGAAGAGAAATTTCAATGGAATCTTTATTACAGGTTTTATCTGCTTCTATAAAATTGCAAGTGGAAATATTTAAATGTCTTTCAAATTCTTATGTTGTCATATGTTTTTCATTACCAATTTCAAAAGAAAGATATTTCACATTGCTAAAAAAACAATCAGTACATTGATGAATGTTCAACGATTGATCCATTTGCCTGACAATATTCGTTGTTAGTGTATTTGTCAATGAACAGTTTTCATTTTTGCCTTGAAAATAATTAAAGCTGCAGCAAGTCATCAAACTAACGATGTTTTCCCATTAAGAGATTGAAAAATTACAACAGAAATAACTACAAAAAGTTCTTAGTATTGAAACAACAAAGCAACAAAACTATCAAAGAAGAGGGAAAAAACTAAAATATTACATCAAATCTAGAAACTCTCCATCTCTTTACAATTGATTTTGTTGAATGTGCTTTTCTTAAGTAATCATCATTACTTTTTTAGCATAATTTGAAGATTTGTACGATCGAACATTTCGAGATTTGAAATCAATTTGAAGGAGTCGGGAACAGCGGATTGTCTCATTCCTAAACAGAGCCAGAAAAGTATAGGATTTGATTATGAAGATCTTCAGGAATGTAAATACATTATTTAATTATTCATTTCATATTTAAAATGTAAAATCTATACGAATTTCTAAATAATTCTCGTTTTAAGGGTACATTTTATCCAGTTTTTCTGAAAGATAAAGGATTCAAACTTTATTAGAAGAAGAGTTGTTTTCCAACTGCCTTCTTATACGTATTTTTTGAGCCAACTCGTATTGTTATTTATCCTGTGTGTAAATTATGCCACATCCGTTTATAATGAAGTTATTGAAAGCGTGAAATTAATCCCTTGATGATCGGTAAATATTTTTTCATTGACTGCTATTCAAACACATTAAATTCTGAACTAGTTCTTTCTAATTTAATTTAATTAAATTCTAGTTCTTCGAACTGGTTCTTTCGAATTTAATTCTTTCTTTTGATCTATTTACTCAGTCTTTTTCATCTTTGTCAGCCTATTAAAAGTAGCAAGATTTACGTTTTGCCTTTTTTGTAGTATTTTTAGCGAAACTTTGTTTTTCTTTTATGTGCATTTAGCTTTTAGTAAATGTCATTCTACGCGCCCGTCAACGTCACGGTTTTTCCACGTCCGTCTCATAGTTTAACAGAAAATTCTCAGGCAGCACTTTGAGTTTTAGTCTTGACATTCGCTTCATAAAGCTGCGAGCAATGAATTTTACAATAAATATTAATAAAGAAGAGAATAAATAAAACAAGCACATCTTCTAATGAACTTATCTACTCCATTTTGTTGGGTTGGCTATGTTTAAGGTAAATCGGTTGTTTTGTTCGCGGGTTTCCCTGAAGTTAAACGATTCATGTCGAGGATGGATTTTACCTGAGTTCTTTAAGGTGTATATTTTTTATTACCTTTTTGGTGTTTTATGCGTTCGTGACTCGCGACTCGTTTCGTGGGTCCTTTCTTTCTCTGCTCTCCAAGCCGGAAGCCGGAGATACGATATTGCGCATCGACGATTGCGCTGTCCACGCTGAGAACGATTGCGAGTATCGTTTAAAAAACTGATGACTTCTTCTACTGATTCACATAGATTCAATGAACAATGAATTTCATACGATGTTTCCTTTTGCTTCGCTGGCATTCGCTGGATCGAGCACTTCCTGACCGTGAGGTTGGCATACACAAGTGTGGACAAAGAACACGCGATTTTGTGTGGTTGCACGCAATCAAAAGCAGTTCTACATCAACAATGGTACAGAATAAATTAAAAATTACGAAAAACAAGTAAACACGCAACAAACAAAACAAAAAAAAAACAAAAAAAAACAAAGAAAAGAAAAACTATAACAAATTCAATTATATATAATTTTAAATAATTCAGAAGAACATAGAATGATTAAAGCTAAGGCGACTATGGGTTGCGTTGAGAATGTCAATTAGCTTGGAGCATGAACTTGACCTGGTTCCATTTCAAAACTTTCACTAAAGCGGGCATGCGAATAAAAATGGAGTTGCTAGCAGAGATGCATGGGGATCGAGAATTCAGAAAGTACAAGTACACTTGAACTACGATCCAGTTTCCTTACTTCCTTCTCATTTTTTCTTTCCTAAATTATTCCCAAGGATTTCTTACTGAAATTTGTCACAAGACTGAATAGTAATAATTGTTTTTTAGAAGCTAAATGATTCAATAGCCATGAAATTATAAAACTGTATTTTCCAGAAACTTTGTACCGTTGTTCGTCAAACTTTAATTAGTGTAAACCTAAAAAAATAATATGAAATTCAACAGAAATTAGGCTTTCCATTTGGTTTTTTTCTCTTTTTACCTATTTTTGTACTTGTAGCGTTCATTATTTTTCTCAAATCGCAGTTGGTTGTCCATGTTAAAATGCAAAAGAACTGTTTAAAAACGGTGACGGCAGTTGTAAAGGCAACACCTACTAGAAGTATTTAAACGGAATGATTTCACTGGCGTTTTCGACTGTGTGTGATACCCATTGTGAGAAGCACATCAAACGTCGAGCGGCGGAAGTCTTTAGAAGTTGTTGTTTCCTTGAAAAATGCCAACTTTTTGCGCCACTTTCCCACTTTTTCCCCCTTATATTTTCTTGCTAATTCCGAATGTTGGCTTTTGCTTTCACTTTTTATACGCGAATTGAATGAACGAATGAATGGGAGGTTGGTTTTATGATTGTTTAGGTTTCGGCAGCGCGTATTTGCAGCGTAAACGTATGAAGCTAATAAAAAATAGTGATGTTTATTGCCTTTTGTATACATTGTGAGTTGAGGAAAGCTTCCGATTTACCGACCGACAGACCGATTTATGACTTGAGAAACAATTTGAAACGCATTAAAAATGTAACGATTGTTTTTACAACGATTTTATTACTTCAGCGGGAATGAATGACTCCTTGAATATAAGAGTCAATGTAATGTGATTAATAGTAGACTTTAGCTGCTTTCTATATAAGGATTAAAGTTTAATATTATTTTAGAAAAAGAATATTCTTAAACTGTAATGAATCTAAAAGAAGTGAACCCAAAAGCACAACAATAACCAAATAAATTCAAATACCAAATATAAATATATCGAATTCTCGTCTTAATAATTTATATTTTAAGTCGAAAAGTTTTGGGAATTAAAGTTGAAAATTATGAAGTTAAATTACACATTTTGTTGTCTCGCTTGCACAGTAAGTGTCTCTTTCTTCCTCTCCTCCTTCCATTAATACAAGTCACTTCATAAACGTGTCACGAGTGTCATCAGATGGATAAAACCGAACCTGACAGCCGCAACACGTGCTGTCAAACAGACGGAGGCTTGAGTAGTTTGACTGTTTGACGTTGGAGAAGGTGATTCAATGCAACCACCTCTTGGCGCGTTTCTAATGCGAACACACGACCAACACCAAACACTTATTAAGTAGATGCCATGTCATCGACGACAGAAGCAGCAACAGCAGCCGAACGCATTGACGATGACGTGGAATAAGTGTCTGTCTGACTTGAAAACTACTTACAGATGAAAAGTGGGACGAATGTAGTTCAGTTCAAAGAGCTCAAAGTAGTGGTTCTGTGAGAGAAACCCTCACGAGCCGGAACGGGAACCGGAAAGCCAATGAAGAACTTTTTTGTCAGAACCTGCATTAATCTTTTTTTTTTTTTGAAATGAAAGAGACTGAAAACGGAAATAGAATGAAGGATGGATAAAGTATGAATTATAAATGCTGCATTACTGTAATTAATTATTATTTCTTCATTTGGTCTGCTTTGTTATTCCTGCTTAGTCGACCTTTAAGCGAAGTAGATATAAAAGAGAAGCGAATATAGAATACTGAAAAAAGAAGTGGAGAATATAGTCCAATTACAATTGTGTTAGCCAAGTACTTGATATATGGAATTATTCTAGGAGTATCGCCAAGTCTTCACAGAAGTTCAGATTACGTAAAAAAGTCACCTAGTTTTTCTTGGCATCAACTGAGCGCAGTTCAGACAGAGTGACTCTCTTGAAGTCTCCAACCAATCGAACAACACCCAACAAACAAACTTAAGACTTTGTTCATTCTATAACGTAGTTGTATTATCCGAGAGTGAAAGAGAGCCATAAAGGAAAGGGGATAGATAGCAGAGCGCAGGTCGCCAGCCAATACTTGATTTACTCTGGTTATAAAATGGACCAAGAGAACAAAAATGGAGTGAAACCACTTTAATTCAACCGCATCCCAGCTTTCCTTCCCTTTAGCCTTTTAGTCATTACTTATGTAAACAGTTACGCTTTCGTAATAAGAAAAGTGGTTTCTTTTTCTTCGCAAGAAACTTCATAATGAAAGAGAAACTGCTGCTTGCTTGAAGCTGTGTCCTTAAATTATCGCTCACAAAATTGAGGTTAGGCTACACGTTTTCAGGATCAATAGGGAGCTACTTTTGCTGTCGTCTGCAGTGTTCCATTTTGTTGCTTGCATTGTTATCGAATCTTGTTACACTTTATACATACTTCCACCTCGTAGCTCTTCTGGTTTCTATCATCTGCCTTATTTTCCATAATAACTTGCCAAGTTTTAGTGTACATATATACGACATATTTACATATATGCATACCTGCTTTTGAGTACATTTATTGGCATATGAACAATAGTTCATCAGTTGACAAATTTGCTTTTTATCTTTGGTTGACTATTCGATTCTGTAGCCTTGGAAAATGTTAATTTCGCCCATATTGATAATTTTGCCTTTTTACATTACACTTCGACTCACAAGGGACCGAACGCTTGCAATTTTTTGTTCATATGTTTGCGCATACGAATGCACTGAGTGTGAAATCGAAAACGTATTAAAATGTCAGCTTATCTCTTTGAGCATGTGTTGCTCTTGAAATGTTGCTAGTGTGAATGCGACTGTGGAAGGTCTGTAAAGGGGGAATTGGGCGGGAAGTAAGCCTACAGCTAGACAAAACCAAAAAAAAGGCGAGCGAGCCTGTTGTAAAGAGAGTGGAAAAGCAGCCAAAAATGAGGCGAAAAGTGCCTGTAAAGAAAGTCAGTCGCCCCGTCATTCGGTCATTTTAAGTGTCAGTTTGGCCGAACGTTGCATTAAATGTGTTTTTTCTCCTCTTTTAAATTTTTAGTCAAATTTTTTTGCTTCTTTTCCTCTTAGCACTTTGGCAGTAGTGCTTTTAACGGACTTGGCACGTTTTCAAATGGCTTTTCCCTTTAACTTCATACGCTATAAATAACTTATTAAATTCTTAAACCACGACAAAGCATAAGAGAAAATATATGACTTCCTCGGCGTGGAGGAGAGAAACAGTTGATCGTATTTTATGGTTCAGCAGGTTTGCCCGACTCTCCACATTATATAGTTATTGTATCAAAGGTTACCATTTTTGGGTAAATCATTTACAGTAATTAATTATGTCCGAGATATTTATAAAAGAAGAGAATGAAATTACATTGAAATAAGCAAATTAAAATATATTTTAGGAATAAATTCACTAAAGTCCTAAGTAAGTTTAACAATTTAAGATATATCATGCATCAATTAATTAAATTCGTATTATTGTCTCTCCTTTTCATACTTACAGGTCGTCCTTGTTTTTATACTCAGCATTGCGTCGCTTGTTATTTATTTCGTTGATGCGTCTAGCGAAGAAGTCGAAAGATGTCAAAAATGGAGTAACAACATTACACAACAAATCGATCTCGCATTCAATATATTTTTTATGGTTTACTTTTTTATACGAGTAAGTTTTTTCGTTTGATTTCGATGATTTTATTATCCGATACGATTTCGTCGCATTGCTTTAAGTCAAACAAATGAATCATCTAATATTAAAATCAAATAAAATATTAAATGAATCATCCTGTATTTATTTTATATTTCAATACTTAAACTGAAATTAATTTAAACATCAATTAATTAATTTAATGATTCAAATTAGTATTTTCAATTTTTTTCAGTTATCATAAATAATCTTATATTTAGTTCAAACTTAAATTCAAAACATGGCGACATCCAAATGATTATTTAAACGTTCATACGATTCACATATTATTTCAAAAAAAAAAAATCATAAAAATCATTTAATCAAGTAACTAAAATCAATTGAATTAATTTGACATTTCTTTAAATTTGGTCTTACTTTATACAAAAATTAGAGTTAAGCTTAAGTTCAGGAATCCAAAATTAAGTCTACTTAATTTTAATTATTTCATTTTTCGTCTTTATTCATGTGAAATTCTCATTCAACTGATCTTCTTTCGTACTGCTTTTTTACAGTTCATAGCGGCGTCCGATAAACTTTGGTTTATGTTAGAAATGTACAGTTTTGTAGATTATTTTACGATACCCCCGTCCTTTGTATCAATATATTTAGATCGGACTTGGATCGGTAAGAAAACCACAATTTATTCAATCAAAAAGCTTCACAAATTTTTCGGTTTTGAATTACATATTTTCAAAATTTTTCACTTGAATATTTTCCATTCGCTTTGTTTTTAATGTTGGTTTTGGTTTTGTTTTTTTCGGTTTATTTTAATTTGATCGAAATGCGAGGACTGCAATGTACTCTACTCCATCTATAAACAGGTCTTCGATTTCTTCGAGCGCTACGTCTAATGACAGTCCCCGATATTTTACAATATCTGAACGTACTCAAAACCTCGAGTTCGATTCGTTTAGCGCAGCTGGTGTCCATTTTTATATCCGTGTGGTTGACGGCAGCGGGAATCATTCATTTGGTATGTAACGATCTATCGCAATCTTCGTACGTATCTCTGTGCAATATATGAATACCATTCGTTATTAATTTAATTGCTATGGTACTATTCACCATCTTATTTGGTCCTTAATTGGTATTAGTTTTCGAGCGATGTACAATTTCATAATTTGCGTTGAAAATTACCTTTTAATTCGAAACTTAAGATGATTAATTAAATTTTATGGTATTTAATTTAAAGATGCTTTCAGTTTAATTAAACTATTTAGCTTTTTTAATTTTTATTTAACTCGATTCCTCCATAATTTGTACATCGCTTACTTTATTTGTTCATGTTGATGTGTTTTTATGGTATATTTAAATTTATTAGCATCAATTTGTTATAATTGTAATTACCGTCATTTTTTAACTGCTTGATTTTCGCTTCCTTAAGAGCCAGAGAGATTTATATTTCGAAGAGATGAAAGGAACGAAAAGCGAGTAGTTAAAAAACCGAACATCATTCAGAAAGTAAACAAAAAAAGAATGACTAACTTTTTGTGACAACAACAACAATCACTCAAAGCAATTCAACTGATTACATTCGATCTTCTGCATTTGATTACTTAAAATTTAGCTGGAAAACTCTGGCGATCCGCTGGATTTTAATAATGCTCATCGATTATCCTATTGGACTTGCGTCTATTTCCTAATAGTGACCATGTCGACGGTAGGATATGGTGACGTTTACTGTGAGACTGTTTTGGGGAGGACATTTTTAGTGTTCTTCCTGCTCGTCGGCTTGGTAAGTATTTTTCCAATGACTTGTTAAAAAAACCAAAAAAGAAACAGAAAAGGCGCAATTAAAAACGCAATAAGTTATTCTATTCATAAATTAAATAAGTGATAAAAGTGCGAAACTCTTAAAGGAGCAAAGAAAACGCAATGAAGTGAAACGGAGAAGCACTTCAATTTCAAGTGGTTCACTTTCGAAAGCAAGCCACTTAGCTCTTGAGAATACGTGCTGGAATGAGTAGTGCTCGGACAGACGTTCAAAATATCGAATATGCAACATCATAGTAATGAAAAGTGTGAATGAAACTATTATGAATATCCTTTTTTTCCTTAGATTAGACACAAAAGGGAAAGCACTTAACTAAGAACAAACCGAATTGATTTATTATGAAGTACTTTTTCAAAATAATATTTTCCATAATAACTATAATACTATATAAGATTTAATTAGTATTTATAGTGCTTCCAAATATGTAATTACAATATCACATTTACAATACATTTAGTTTCTTAATCTGTCTATGTTATCTATTCCTTTTAGCAGTTGTCCATGGTAATATCTACATATAGAACCGTATATAGAACCGTACAATAATAACAAGTATATAGTAAAAAGGGGCCCTTTTCGATTCCTAGCGAAAACCACCCTCAAAACTACTCAGCGCTCATTGCTATAATCACACTCAATCTACAAACCTGCTTATTTAATTACTTGATATATATTTTAAAGAACAGTTTTCACGACTTTTACAATGTGCACTTAATCATTTGCCATCAATCAAGATATAGCATATGTTTTATTTGTAGACAATTTGGTACCTTACACAAATTTCACGCGTTTTCTACATGCAACTTTAAGTTACAGTTGTTTAGTTTCTGTGCTAGTATAATTTTTTAAGTCTTGTCAAAAATTGCCTAATTTATATATCTATAATCTTCTAATAAAAAAATCAGTAATATTTTAACATTTTTCGGCATTATTATGGAACACCTGCCTAGTCTCAATTTATTGAGAGTAAAAAGTTTTTTTAGTTTCATTGCAAAAAAGGAAAATCCATACGAATCGCAAAATCCGATTGTGGAAAAATCATAACAAATTCATAAATCCCACCCATAGCTCTTTTATACTAATCTAATCAATCATAATGTAATCTAAATTATTTTGCTATACTCTGCTCCACTTCATTTAAACTTACAAGTCTCTGTACTACTGGAAATTCGGGCTGGTTTCTTCTAGATATTTAACTCTATTCGAGACTATTATAGCCACATTCATTTTACTGCTATTATAATCTAGTTCCCAGTACAGTTTAGTCTACTCAAGAGTTCTCTAGTCAGTCTGACTTATTAAAATCACCCGAGCCTAGTATCCACTACTCTGACCCTTCTTATTCTAGGGTTAGGGACACTCTAACTTCTCTACTAAAGTTTCTATTTTTCGCTTCTTCGCTCAATCATCTTTTCTTTACTCTACATCCAGCCCGGTTTTATCTCTTCTGTCCGGTTTATAGCGTTTAATCCACAGTAAATGGATAATTATTAGATAACTTCACTTCTCTTTCTATTACGTTACATCCAATTATTTTTTCTGTTCGATGTGATCTTATTCTGACCGCCAATCTTGACAGACATCACTATATTCTCTTCTTCTCACTTTACTGTCATTGCTCATTCGCCTTCCAACATCCTCCACTTCGGATTGCAGAATTAGGTTTAGATGACAATTCAGAAAAGATACGGGTACATGATTGTGTTTTTGCATGAAATGCTCAGCCTGCCCCAATTAATTTATAATATTTTTTCTTTGCATAAGCTTCCATTTTGCAGCTTTTTAAACTAACTCTTTGCCTCAGAATAAATATGGATTAAATATACATATAAAAAGATATATATAAACACTAAAACAGTTAAATTGAGAAATGCTTCGGTACTGCAAAATTTAGTTCTTAGAACGTTTCTTTGAGGTGTAACCGGTTACTTTCGTTCCGGTTTTGATCACACGGAAAATGGGCCGCCAATGGGATTTGGATAGTGGCATAGCCTGTGATTCGGGGCCTCGATATACATAGATTAGAGTGAAAGAAATTAAGAAAACATTAATAAGGCTGATATGGAAAATAGTAAAAAAAGTATTCTTGAAATTTATTCAACTACGCTCGGTGACGTTAAACTACATATTAAAATAATATTTGCACTGCTAGAATAAATATTAAAACTAGAATCAAAGTAATTATCAATATCATACCAATCATACTAGAAGTTAGTGTCAGTAAGAAGACTAAAAGTTAACTTTATCAAATCAAAAAAACCGAAGATTAATAAGAAAATCAAAATAAATATTTCATGAGAATAGGACTCAACAATAAAAGTGCAAAGAATCCTCAATATCATCAATTTATTTTATTTATTCATTTATTATGTCAATAGAATATTTTAAGCCAAGTTCATGAAGGTTAGGATTCTTTTACAATATGGGAAAGTCTTTTACTGAAAACATTTTATATAGTGTTATATAAGGTTTTCATAGGTACTTCGTTTCGAAACCTACTGTGTTATATATTACGGCTAAAACTGAAGTAGCAGTATGCTAAAATATGTAGGTTCTTTTATTTAGCTTCAACCTAAGCGAACACTTTTGATTTTAAAATTTAATTTGAATAAAACTACAATCATAAATTTTAGGCAATGTTTGCCAGCAGTATTCCGGAAATAATCGAACTCGTCGGTAGTGGAAATAAATACGGTGGCGAACTGAAAAGAGAGCACGGAAAGAGGTAGACTATGATTTGAAAAAAGCCAAATACAAACCTAAGCATTAAAATAATGCACAATACAAAAAACATATATCATTCTTTTGTTTTTTATATTATTTTGTCGTGTCGATACTCATTCCCAAATATTCATTAAAATCAATGAAGTGAAATTATCGAAACCAAATTTAAATACTAACAAAATAAAGTAAATCTAGCTTCAGACGTTGTAAAAGTTATCTTAGAATATTTTTTAGCAAACTGTTATTTATTCATTGATTTTGAAAATACCTTGAAAGTGGTAAAATGTAGCTACATTTCAGAAATTCATCCAAGAACCTCCCCAACCCTTCACTAGTTGTTGATACATCCATGTCTAATGCAGCAGTCAGCATATGGAGAAAGTAAAAATATGTTTTGTTTTTAGTCTGTTACCCTATTTTGGTTTCAATGTGCAACTCGTTCGCAAAATGTTTAAAAAATATACTTTTTAACCAACCATTTGAAGAAAACTTAACAACTAATAGAAACAACAACAGAAATCCCTCCAAATATTTTTTCTTCGTTTCATTTGTTGAAAGTTTTTAGTTTTTGTTAGGTTGTGATTTTCTAATTCAATTTTTTTATCCAATTTGAAAAACAATCGTAATACAAACATTTATATTTTTATTTTGTTGCTTATTATTATTAATTGTTTTAATGCAACTGGAACCACAGAAAATTATCATTAAAACAATCGATTAACCACTTCAGTATTCTTAATTACATTCGTCAAATTTTATTATTTTTGCCATGTACTCAAATGCTATTTCCTTTTCGCAAAATTGTAGTTGCTTCGTAATGATTTATTTATAGTTTCAATTTCCAAAATGAATTGGAAGAACAAAACAAAGTTCTTGTTAATTGGACATAATTATAGTTATTTTATTTCCTTAGAAACCCACTCCTTCATCAGTGTCCAGTGTTTTTTAAAATAAATGATGTTATATTAGCAATAAATATTTAATTGATTTCTTGAACATTTTTAATTTTTTGAAACTAACCTAATAAAATGTTACACAATTGACTTTATTTAATAAAAACTCTAGAAAATGCATTAAAATTATTTGCTATGCTTTGTATCGAATCAAACAGAGATATTGATATAGTATACGAGTGTCGTTAACCCTTAATTCTAGATAACGATGAAATTGTCTTCCATAAAAATGTCTTCTTGTAGCTCAAACATTTATAGATTTAATTAACTTAAAGAGAACAGACCGCGGTTCAATGCATACGAAATCTTTATTCAAAACTATTGATGTCTTCCTTCGATGAAACCTTTTTTCGGTTCACACCATTAAGAGACAAATCGAGAAGATCGTAAAAGGTACTTGACGAAGTTAACTCTTTAAGCAAGGCATTCAAATTTGCTCAAGTACTTTTAAAGTTACCGCAGTCGATTGTTTATCCAGCGACTGTTTTGAAAATCGCAGCAAGTTGCGGCAACTCAAAACGACATAAAATATTTGAAAACAATATTTGGCTTAGTCTTGTTTTTTGTTAAAAGAGATCTTCTATTTTAACTATTATAGTTTTTAATTAATTCAATCAGTTGTGTAACTTTTTATATAGAAAATATAGAATTTAATTCAATGTTTTTGTTTATTCTCTAAGTGTTTTAATGAACTTGATTCTAATGGCAAAACAGTTCTGAAATAATCGTTTTATTGAAATAAACATAATTTAAGCAAGTAAAAATCAGAAAGAAAATTTGAATGATTTTTAACACATATTCATTAATTAAATTTTTTATAGCCAAAATAATTTTCAGTAAAAAAAAATATTTATCAAAAATTACCTTGAGACACATATTGGGAATAAATAAATCTCATTAACGATCATCATAATACTTTATCGCTTAACCATTGGTTTTATAGAAATTGTCACTTAATACGCTAACCATAAAAAGTTCTTCAAGCTTAACTTCAAAGTCATTAAATCTTGTTTTAAATTAATTTTAAATTAGTTTGAAGTCATGCTAATTTTATCGGGATTTTCCTTCACCCTCTTTAAATGGTTATTTCCTCAATTGCAGCAAAAACTAAATTGCTTTCAATTATTTAATTAAATCATATTAAAAACTCCTTCACTTACCATTTAATTTTTATTTAATCACTGCGCTTAACTTGATATTTATTTTATTTTACACTTCTCTTTCTCGAGCACTTTCTCACTGCCTCTCTTTGTCTTTCTTGTTAGTTAGTTAGCTAAGTGGTTAGTTTAGTTAAATCCTTCCATTAAAAAATGCAAAGTAGGTTTTCTTCTGCATAAGGAAACACAGGTTTTTGTATATCTCTTCTCCTCTCCATTTCTCTTCTTCTATGTTGGTAGAATCTTCAAACTGAGAAGAGAAAATTTTATATAAAAATAATTACTTCCACTGGACGTAGAAATTGAAATTCAATCGATAAAAGCAACAACAACAGGAAAAAAATATTTTATTGGAAAAATCTCAATTGTAGAATTTTTCAAAATCGAAAATTAGTTTTTATTGCTTATTGTTGTTGCTGTCTTCATCGGTTGTAATTTAGCTAGCTTTTTATATATATGTAACTAAAAATCTTCCAGCGATCTTTATTCGATTTAACCATTGCTTTTTCGTGTCCGATTCAATGGATTTTTTATTGCTATTCTATACAAAGTTGTCTTTAGTTATACATATGTAAATAATTATATACATATGTATATGTATGTATACATGTAGATATTTTTAAGTTAAAATGTGTGAGTTGCGCTTGTGTTGTGAATACGAATAGGAATCAAGTAAAATATAAACAATAAAAATTGTGCTGAAATAAAAATATGTATTAAAACAAAGTATCCGGGCTTCCCTACATCGCCGTCGTATAGACGTCGCTGAATCTGTGCTGACTCTTTTTAAAGCGGTTTCTGCTCCCAACATCGAAATTGTCTGCCGGTTTTTGTGAATATTGTATATAGATCTGTATATATCAATATGATCTGTATGTATGTGTATATTGAATCTAGGCTGTGTTCGCGAGCTGGATACCAGAAATCACCGAACTCGCTGCCCAAAGGAGCAAATACGGGGGAACGTATTCGAAGGATCCCAGAAAAAGGTACACACTTGAGCTGTACCACAAAAAAGCATTCACCAACTAAAAACAAATAAAAAGAGACAAATAATAATGATATATATTTACATTT
The DNA here is from genome assembly GCA_937620795.1 of Thecophora atra. Classification (NCBI taxonomy): domain Eukaryota; kingdom Metazoa; phylum Arthropoda; class Insecta; order Diptera; family Conopidae; genus Thecophora; species Thecophora atra. The sequence goes on along the minus strand of OW569401.1, from coordinate 40,437,120 downwards.
TAAATATAATTGCGGAATACTATATTAAATAACTCCATAAAACATATACCACGAAAAAGTATTTTCCATAAAAACTCCAAAATCATTAAAATTCGGATAAAACTTACTCCAAATATATTCCTAAAAAAGCTATCATTCAACGTTAACATTTCCCAAAGCATTTAACTGTTAAATAGGAATAAAGAATAGTTAAAAACACATCTGAAAAAAAAAAATCCTTATTTCATTTGTGTGATCCTTATTTTTATTTTAAAATTATCATGGTTACTTCTGTTTTTGGTGTTTTTTTATCTTATTATATTTAATTTTGTTATGATTTGAATTTATTTGTTGTTATTTCTTTCATATTTAAAGTTGGTTTGTTTCACTAATTTTTACTGAATGAATTTGCATATTCAAAGAATTAAAGAAAATTAAATTTTAACAAACTAAAAAGAAATCATATTTGTGTGACACACACGAGACGATCAAGGAAATCTTCTTTTAATTTAAAGAACAGTCAGAAATAAAATTACACAAAAAAATTAAACGTTCGATTCAAAAAAAAAAAAAAATTCACTAGCTATTATTCAATAATAGAATGTAATAATATTTCGATCATGTGAAAATATTTCTTGTGATTACTTTTTGAATTAAAACGAAAAGCTTTTGTTTTCTTTTCGATTCCAAATTTCTAGTTCCTTTAAGGTTCGCTTCTCGGACTTCTGAATTCCTGCGATGAGTCTATTTTTTTCAATGATTTATTTTACAACAAAAGAATTCCTAATTTCACCAAATCTGTTATTTAATATTTGAATGTATTAAGAGTTGCTTCATTACTCAATAATAGAAGTGCATTGAAAGTTGTCTTTAAATTAAAAGAGATTTCTGAAGTGAAAAATCTAAAAATTCTTTAAAAATTTTCAAATTGGTAACAATGAAAAACAGGCATCGGTTTCTTGGCGACATGTGTTCAGAGCTCAGTATAAAGCATAATTCTTCGTCACAATAAAACAAGTATCAAATCCTTCTGTAAATTATTTTCTATAGATGCTATAATAAACATAGAGGAAGACAGATAGGAATATAGACGCAAAATAGAAAAAGTGCTGATATAATTGTGTAAAAATCCCCAAAAAAAATTTATAAATAATCTTAAGAACATTTCAAACAATCGCAATTACAACACTGTAATAAAAAATAAGACTTTTAAAATCTAATCTAGGTAAAATTTGTGTTGCACTCTAAAAAACTCCAAACAAATTCAGAAAACCCAGAATAAATCTGAAATAACTGAATTCATGTTTTTCTCCAGCACGATTATCATTTTCATTTTTTGCTTAGTTTTTGTATTTGCTGATTTAATGCTTAATAACGTTGTAGTATTTTATCGAAAGCCTCTTAATTTTGTTGCCAGAACAATATTTTGCTATTAATTAGATAAACCTTAAGCGATAAAAGAAAAGCCTCTACGAAAAAGTCAAAAATAAATATTGTTAAAGAATTCCTTAATTTAATTGTTTTCAAAGTTTTGCTACTATTATTATAATATTCGTAAGTTAGTTTTAGAAATATTGGAGACTCTTTTCACATATTTTGTTGCTGATTGTTCAAATGCGCTAATAAATATTTCTTATATAATGAAAATCGAGTTTTGGGCTTATTATTTGCTCTTCTCTTGCGCCTAATTACCCATTATTCACAATAAATATTCTGAAAACTCAAATGATGAAACTCTTCTCGACAACATTTACAAAAGTTTATTATTTAGATCTAGTTTATAGATGCATCATATATAAGGAGTTTATGAGGGATGACAGAATAGTATAAATATTAATTTATTAACCGTGCAATTTCAACCTCAGTTGCTGTTGCTTTAATTTCGCATAGAGTTCTTCTTTAGCAGATGAAGGTTTTCCCTTTAAAAAGCTTTTTTTTCACGTTGCATGGAGTTCTGTGGGAATTTTGCAAAAACAACGAGTAATTAAATGCTACAGTATTTAATTTATGTATTTGTTTATTTTAGACAAGCTTAAATAACTTGGTTTACTCAATGCTTTATTGATATATTGATGTAATGAGCGATAGTAATTTACAGAAGTATTTGAATGAAAAGCAAAAGTTTTTAAAATCCCCTACAAAAGCAAACAAAAAAACATGTTGTTTCCATAGAAATCGATGAATTTTATAAGCGAATTTTAATTTATTACCTTTCTCGGCAACATTTTCGTTGGTGTATCTTGTTTTTTGGTTTTTTCGTGGAATAGAAAATCATAGTAAATGTTAATAACAAGCAAAGAAAAACAGCAACTCATGAATTCGACAAAACATCCTCTCTCGTCGCCGCCAAACCTCCGCCCACTGCCTCATTAAAGTCATCAATTGCATACAGCAATAACAAACATCAGACAAACAAACAAAAGTAACAGTTAAAAAACACAAAAAAAAAAAACATTTAAATATTGGTCCAAAGACTGAAGTAGTTTTTTCTTATTATAAAACTATTTTTTATTTATTGTAAATCTTATTTTTAAAGGTAAAAATTCCTTCATTTTGTCTTTACCAATTTTTTCTTTTTATAAATAATTTTTTCTAAATTTCAGTCTTATCATTTTACGATTTTTGGTTCATAAATTTATCTTGTGCTGTTTTTGATAAATATTCGTAGTTCGCTAAGTAAATTACACTTTCTTCAAACTTTTATAAAAGGGTTCATATTTTCCACACTTTTTAGACAATATTTTTAGCGCACCATAATAATTACAATTTCTTCTTCGCCTCTCTTGTTGCTTTACCGTTATTTTTTATTTCAAGAGAAAAAGATGCAATCTACATAGAAAAATAATAAAATAATGTTTTAATTCAAAATATTTCTATTTCAATATTTGCGCATCTTCTCATTTCATAAATTATAATTCCATTTTAGAAAAATCAAGCTTTATAAAATCATTCGGGATTCCAAGAGATATGACATTAGTTAACAAAATTTTGAATACTATCTGCAATGGAATTGGCACTATTTCTTCCTTCATAGGTATTCAGAGGCAGATAATCCCAATTTTTGAATAGTTGGATTTTTTTTTTTATTTTTATTAACTTTTTTCTCAATTTTTGAAGTAGTTTTACGGCTCAACGATAAGATAAATATCAGATTATATCAATAGACAAGAAGCACAAAATAGTGTCTTTTCTTTTACAAAATATTTGTTAACTATTTTTATTCTCCATATCTTTCAAATGCATATTTTTACCTATTTCAAAATTGAAGAATTATTTCATTTTGTCCTCCGGAATTATCAATATTATTAGTTTAGTATTGATTAAGTTGAATATTTAATTCACTATTTAATATATTAGATTTTTGCAAGCATTTTTACTGCATCGCTGCTAACTTTTGCAGAATTTTTTTTCGAAGACTTTAGCTGCCGCTTACGTTTACTTCGATAGAGAGTTTATTACGAATATCTACTAATTTTATTTAATGACTTGTTTTGAAATAACTTCAGTTCGTTAAATTTAACTTGTAGTTATTTGAATTAGTAGCAATTTAATGACGTTTGATACGTTCTTAAATTTTCTTGTTTTACGAATTAATTTACTTGATTGCAATAATGAATTAAACGTTAGAAATTATTAACATTACTAATGTTGAAGTTGTTTTTTGCTTGTACACCGAACACACTCACCCTGTGCCGCAGCCACGCATAGAAAAACAGAAGAAGAAGACAGAATATTAGACTGTAATCGTTTAGCCATTTCCATGATTTACTCTTCACTTTACTAGTTTTCACTTTGTAAAAATTAAGTCCCCACTAAAACAGTTCCTTCATTATAATTTCTAAAAACGTTTGGAGCCGCAGAAACTAGTTTAAAATGGTTAAAAGGAAGTCTTGCAAATGCTTGAATAAAATAATAAGAAGTTAGTTGAAAATAATTATTTACAAAGTAGTTAAGTAATATTAGTAAAAAGCATATTAGTCATAGAAATTATTGTATTTAAAATATTCCCATTTAGATTCACTTAATTCCCTTTAAACTTATGGTTTGAATATTGCTTGAATTGGTATTGTGCAACTTCACACACGTCTTCCGTTCCACAATCCAATTGGAAACTCCTGTTGCAATGAAAGTTTTCTAATTTAATTGAAGAACTGAGGGATAAATATACCAGTATAGTAAATATATATAATAGAATATAATCTTCTTTCATAAGTTGTTGAAATGTTCTAGGAGAAAACTGATCGGTTAGTTATGCTTTCTTAAGAAGAAGCTGTTGGTTATTTGTTGCTTTTGCAAACATATAGAAACTCATGCAAACTGTTTTTCTTGACACATCCCCCCCAAGAAATCGAAGCCTCTTGAATAAATACGAATTTTTATTATCATAAATTAAAAGGTCTAAATGCGAATGTCTGAACGTTGAACATGGAAGCAGTAAAACGAAAAACTTCCGGCACCAAAGTTGCGATAATACTCAACTTTATGGATTTTCGTAAATGTTTTACCAGTTGTTCTCCATTTGTGAAAGTAAACCATTAATTATTTATTCTTGCTATTAGAAAATTTAAAGTTTATTATTTCAGTTTTTTAATTTAATCTTAAAATTCATTGAATTACTTTAGTTTGCTCCAATCTTAGTATTTCCTTAATTAAATAAAATTCAATCATTTAATGAAATGAGCTAAAACTAATTTTTAAAATCTTTGAGGATAAAAATTGGTGAATTAACAAACATTAATTGGAAATTAACTATAATTAATTGGTTAAAAAATTAATTGAACTAAATATTAAGAAAAATTTAAGTAAAATTTTAATAAATTCTTTTTGATTTTTAATATCTTGATAAGTTCTGATAAATTGAATTATTCACGGATGAATTCGGTATTTAACAACTATAAATCTTAATTTGCTTTTAACTTTGAAATTGAAATTTTTCCTAATCTCAGTATGAAAAATAAAATTCATTTATATATTTTAGAACATAAAATACCTTGATAAAAATATATCAAGTAAATTTTTTATGGAAATAACATTTATGATTTTAATTTAATTTATGGTTGTAGTTGCATTTTTTAGGAACTTCTTAAAAATGTCCAATTAAGTGAGGGAGTGTATAGTGTGTGTTTGTGCGTGCGTGTTTCACACTAAAAGAGATGTGATTTCTATAAGTCAGCTGTATTTAATAATGTTTAAATATTTAAGTATTGCCAGCAGTTTGAAAGGACCTGGAAAAAGACAGAGGCAACGCAAGGCGCTCTGTTAAAATGAAGAAGCGAAGCAGTTTTCAAACAGTTTTCTGCCTCATCCACAAATCTTAATTAAATTCGATAGGCGGAATTTATCGATACTTTCGGTCACTTCGTAGCGTAGAATTTTTAACTATTCATACGACAAATGCTCATAAAACTCAATATTTTCATTCGATTTCCTTTCAATTGACAAACAGGCGATTTTTGCAAGTTGCATACCTGAGATTATAGACTTGATCGGGACAAGAGCCAAATATGGTGGCACCCTAAAAAATGAGAGGGGTCGAAGGTGAGAAAAACTTTAACCAAAAACTAAATGCAACTAAAACACATTCGCAAGCCAAACATTTTCTTTTCTTTTGAAAAGATAGAGAAGAAAGTAATAACAACAATTTGAATAAATAAAACAAATAATTCTTTTAATTTTCTTTCTACAAATATTTTGCGTTATTACTTTAAACTACAAAATAAACACCAAATAAAAATTTATTCTGCAGAAATGAAAAAGGAAAAAAATTACAAAAAAAATTCCTCTCCTTACTTTTAAAAATAAACTGACTTTCCTTTTAGTTTCCTTTTCTTTGCTTTTCATTCATTCGATGAAAATAAATCAAAATTTTGTGCATTTATTTTAATTTAAAGAATAACGCAGCAAGAAAAAGAAAATTGTTATTTTTGATTTGAACTTTGGTTTTGATTATTAAAGAAAATTCCTTAATTTAATTCAATTCAATCCTTGCACTCTACATAATCAGAAAAATCAACCAGACAAATCACAGCACAGTTATTAAATTATTAAACTAAACATTGTATTTCTATTGGTAATAACATCGTCATCAACAACAAAAACTAATCGAATGTACGAACTGAAAAACACGTGTTACACGAGCGTCAGCTGAACACAACTCATCCCTCGAAACGAACAACATTTTTAACCACCAACAAATAAAGTGTTGTTGAAACAACAACTTCAATGCATGCCTCATTTCATTTAGAAACACTCAAGGAAATAATGACCGAAATAACCGAAAATCAGCTACCGAAAAATTCCAAAACGCAGACAACATCAATAAAAATAACATCGCATCATTAATGAATTATTTGAAATTATTTCTCGAATTATTTCGAAATTTCTACAAATTATTGAAAAAAAAAACTATTCTCAATAAAAGTTCAATTTTTGATTTAAAAAATTATTAATGTTGATTGGTGTTTGCTGTAAAATAAGAAGAAAAAAACGTAAAATTTAAATATTTTCCAAAAACTAAATTGTAATTACTTTAGTTATTTTTTTACTTTTCCTATCGTATCCATTTCTGTCTCTCATGTTGCACGCTTTGTGTTTGTGTTTGCATATTTAAGATATATTAATTTTAATGTAATTTGAAATAAATAAAAGAAAAGATAAATAACAAAAAAAAATATATAAATCTAAAAGAAATCTACGAGAAATCTAAAAGTTTCAGTTTTTCCTTAATAAACATAAAATCAGAATATATATTTTGCAATATAAAAAATCTTATTGAATTCCGATTCAATTAAACTTATTTAATGTTGAAAGTAATTTATCTCACTTGCGAACGGATTTTGAATCTGATCCTCTGCTTTTGGGTTTTTTTAGATTTCGGTTTGATTGATTTTAAATTCCTAGATTTCGCCCCCATTAAAGATTGAAGAGCAATGCGAATTTCTATTATTAATAAAAGTCATGGTTTGGTCGTCGTTGTATTTTTAGCATCGATACGATTGGTATTAATTTCTCTCAGTGTGTTTTAGACGTAAATAAATTAAAATAAAAAAATCGTATTGGTTAAATTGTTTTGTCTTTTGTGTTCTTAGAATTTGTGGTGTTTAAATATTTGTTTTTTGCTGATTTTTACTTACTTTGTAAAGATCTATTAATAAAAATTTTTGCTTAAAATTTATTTCTAAACATATATATAAAAAACGAATAAATTACAAAAAAAAAATATAAGACAATTTATAAATCGAAACAGTTTATTAAATTTGAAGTCTAATAACTTAATTACGTAATTAATTTTTTTTTCATTGCGTGATAGGAGTAAAAAATGTATTAAAAGTCGTCGTTTGTGTTTTAACTTTCTGTATCTGTCGTTTAAATATCTATGTATTGTATACGTGTGTGTGTATTATATATATATGTATATATATATAGATACTAAAGTTTCTACTACTTCTAATACTATTTCCACTTTTAATACTACTATCACAACTGAGAGTATTTCTATTAGTATTGAAAACCAACCCAAGCGGACTCGGAAATGAAAATACTTCTTTCAGTGCAACGGAGAAGCTATTAAAAGTAGTCATTTTATATATACACTCTTTTTAGCAACACTATCGAATTTGTTGTTCTATTTCTACTACCTTCTCTACTACTATTTATCAGTATATCCTTCGAAAGTCGTTTCTATTTAAAAATCTTTGAATACATGTACATTTTCAACACAACTTAAAGTACTTTTGCTATTTTCAATTACTCTTTTTTACCACTACGAGTACGTCTTTTATTATATTGTTGCTATAACGTCTATAACAGAACTAATTTCTTACGTAAGTTATTGCTATCAATTAATAAGTAGTAAGTAAAAGTCCTGTGAATTGTAAATTAAGTCGTGCGAAGTGTCAATTGTTATGGAGCATTTAAGAAAACTGTACAGTGTCTGTGAAGGATAAGAAACAATCTACATCTACTTTAAGTTTTTAGTCCTTAATTTTAATATTTATGTTAGTAATTGTACACTTTATTTTACACAATTAACTGTAAATTTATGTGCATTGTATGTCGAGTGTTGTGTATCGTACTTTTACATTTTAAGTATTTCTCTTTTTTCTCTCGGAATATTGTACTGCTGTGTGATGGTGATAGTGTGTGGCAACTTTTTTCCTCCATTCGAAAAATCTTATTACCCGAAAAAACCTCACTTATTTCTTTTTGATTCAAGTGTGAATGTTGAAGACACTAAATTCTGTGAAATAATTTCCTTATTATGTACATATATCTCCCCAGATGTCTCCACAATATCCTGATATCTCAACAGATACGTGCGTTTATTAGATATTTTATTTAATTTTGAAAGGATCGACGTTTCCGCTTCATCTCCTAAAATTTAGTCTTTCAGTGAAAAGAGTATTGAAGCCACAGTGAAAAAGTAGGCGGCTGTGGAAGTGTGCAAACCTGATTTTAGGCAAGTCAGTTTAGCAAATAGTAAAAAGGTTAAGTAGAAAAAAACAATTAATGTAAAAAAACCTCTGCCAATTGTAATTAGGACAGAAATTTGTTAAATAATTTTCTTTCTTTAGACAATTTTAAGTGTCATGAGGTATGTAGATTCCTGTAGTGTCACAAAATGAGGAAGAACAGGAAGAAAACTGGGAAATGCGTGGCAAGGCTACACGAGATTCGTATTTCTACTACTAACTACTTTCCTACCCTCTGCTCTTTCCAAACATTCCATTTTATATTACGTCGACTCATACAATTATTCGTTGTAGTTTTTATAATTTCCATCATCACATTGAAAAACTTCAATTCGAAAACTTAATTTTAAAAATTGGATCGTCTACAAATAAAAGTTTCGAAAATTTGCCAAAAATTCCTCGAAGCACTAAAAAACGCTTCTTGTCTTCACCTTCACCATCCCATGAAAGTCTTCATCCATGAAAATCTCCACAGAAAAGTCGTTTTTCTTACTTCATGTATATTTTTTTTTGAATGATTTGATTTTCCAGCAACAACAACAGTTTTATTTTTTATGCAAGTTCGTTGTTTTCCCTGCGTTTATAAATGTTTTCCGCAATAAGGTAAAAAACGACCCAACCAAACTCCCAACCCCGAACACAGCCACACAAACATCAACACCAACGACAAACGCAACCCTGGCTGGCTTTAATATTACACAAGCTCCTCTGTTGCAAGCAATGTTAATAGAAAAACGTTTTCTTGGTTTTGTTCTATGCCCATTTGTTTGTTTGAATCTAAGTATTGAAAGATTAAAGCGTTGGAATGTTGCGCAGATTAAGACTAGTTCACAGCAAAAGCCTGTAACAACACGAAGTTTCATTTGTAGAGGTGTTTCCGTTAATTGTTTGACGTGCATGTTTTGCTGTAGTGCGTATTTGTAGTTTGCAGTAGATATGTAATTCGACTTTTATATTATTATATGTATGTATGCGCACCTTGATATTTTATTGTAGATGTTTATAAAAGTTTTATTTCTTGTTTTGCATTTGTAAGAACAGCGCAATTAATGAGAGAGAAATAAAAGCACCAAGAAAGAGATTTTGGTGTATTCTATAGAAATTTCTATATTCACAAAAAATTCTTCCACCCAAGAAAAGAAAAACCATCATGAAAAATACATTTGAAACTAAAATATGAAGTTATTTAAGCTTAAAATGATATATGTTTTCATCCAAAATAGTAAAAAGGGAAAATATTAATAATATTATTAATATTATTATTATTAATAAAATATTAATTAATAATAATTTAAAAAAAAAGAGTTATGTTAAAAAATCTAGATTTTACGCGGGAAAAATTAGGATTAATGCAATTTTTTATAAATTAATTGATTAATCTAATGTAAAATTTATGTAAAACAAAGTCTATATTAGTAATTATATTTAACCAACTATTTCGAAAAAGGTTCCTTCATTCTCTCTTCCGTAATTTATTTTTAAAGTTGACTTAAAAAACTTTTCATTGCCTTTCTATATATATTTTTCACTCTTAATCGGTATTAAAACAACTGTTGAATTTGGGAGTCACTTACAGCCTCGATACGACTCGATATTAAGGACAAATTGATAATTATTTACATACCTATTTTTGGAAAAACTCATTAATTGCGCTCTACACGGAAGTTTTGTTTCCATTTATTTGTTATTCTTTTATTAGTTTGAACGTGTTTCTGTTGCATAAGTGATATTTTGTAGATCACCTTTTTAATAGAAGGGTAGCAGACTAAAAACTAAAATAATAATATTAGTAATAATATTGATCGATTGATATAATTGTAATGATTTTTTAATTTTTGAAACATAATAATATTTATGTAAAAGTTTTCCAATTTACATTAATTTTTACTTTTATTTTATGTTGTTCAGGAAAGTCTTGATTTCTCTAATTACATACATAAAACGCAAAACTATTTCTTATAAATTTTTAAATTCTTCGATACAACTAAATTTACATATATAACAAGAGAAACGATACACACACACCCTCATACACAGAATAGACAACAAACACGATTTGTCCTCGATTTGTGAAGGAATTATTTATGCCAAGTTGGTGAAATTTACACAAGACGATATTTTCCTTTCCAAAACACATTCGAAGAAGGAAAAATAAAAACAAAAGCAACAACAACAACAAAAATAACATTACCATAAAGAATCGTCCTCCGTTTGCAAAACATTGATCCACTTTCATCTAACCTCCTCCTCTTCATAGCTCCAGGTCACGTCGATGATTCTGTTGATCATCTCCACCATTTTCACACTACCTTCATCATCATCATCATCATCCACACTGATCATTATTTGATGAGACTCTGAAAACTCTTCCAGAATATAAAACGATTTCCAATACAATTTACTAATGTATTTCTTTTTATTTGTTTTCGGGGTGTATTTGATATCAATTTCAATTGAAAATTGAATTAAAAATCAAAACAAACACAAAAACAACTACGATTCACACACACACACACTTACACTACCACTGCGATGCCCTTAAACTGCTCGATATCTAAAAATGGACACGATGGTGACGACGGCGTGCGGCTTCCCTCGCTGATGACACGTGCGAATCTAATGGGTCATTTAACATGCGCTGTTCAACAACAGACACATCGTGGTCTGCGGTCACATAACCTACGAGTCCGTGTCGCATTTCCTTAAGGATTTTCTCCACGAGGACCGGGAAGATGTCGACGTTGAGGTGGTCTTTTTACATCGGTGAGTGTGATTTGTTAAATATTCATTTAGTATCTTCCCTTCGTCTCTATTTCTCTGTATTATAATTTTAATATATGTATTTATCACTTTCGAAATTCCACTATAATTGAAATACAATTTAAGTTAGTTATTTTCACGTACGACTATTATAAATATTCTTCCAAAAATAGGCATAGTCCCAATTAATTTATTAAATTCTTATTACCCAAAACTATTTTTGGGTATTTATTTCAATAACAACACTGCGCAGTTTATTGTTATGTGTTGTCCGTATTGACTCCTTGAGGTAGATTGGTTTCAGGTGTTCTCGAAAATCTGTTGAAGAAGCGTTTCTCAACTCTGTTTGGTTAACCGAAAGCACAAGTTGTTTATGCTTCCTTAATTATTACGTTTTTTAAATACAAATGTAAAGTTTAAACAATAATATACAATTTAATGATAATCTTTGCAAAACAACAACAACAACAATAATGATGATGGTACATCCGTAGCAAGGAGCCTGATTTGGAACTCGAAGGATTACTGAAGCGTCACTACACGACTGTGGCGTTTTTTCAGGGCACCATGATGAATGCTGTCGACTTGGAACGTGTCAAGGTACAATAACAAAGAATAGAGACATTCTAAATAAAAGGGAAATACAAGATGACAATAAGTACATAAAGGAAAAACACACCCGGAGAAATATTAAACCGTTCCTTTTGCTCTCCCTTCAAAGCTTGAAATCATAAAAGCAAATCAAAGCGAAGTAAACAGCGCCGCTATTCTTAAACCTTCTCTGAAACCTTTTGGAAACCTTTCAGAATCTTTGCGATAGCTCGAAAAAAATACCCATACTTTATTCAAAAACACTTTACTTAAGAAATTGATTCCTAGATTTGTTTTTAAAATTAAATCACAGTCTCAATAAAGCACATTTACCGAAAACCCCCCCAACGCAGTATATCAGGGATGCATCCCGCTTATTTGGTCCCATGTATTTGTAGCTGTTGGATTTATCACCCCTTTTCGAGTCTTCAAATATTTTTAGACTCGTCTCAAACCCACGTTTTTGAGATCTCAAAATTGTTTTTGGCTTCTCTACAAAACCCTTTTTTAATGATTGAATTTAATTTATATAAAATTTTTTCATATTGTACATTATGTTGGTTTTATTTTTTCGAATATCTTTTTGGAAAATACGTTGATTATTAAAATATAATATAACTACGATTACTATTTGACTTGGAAATTGTATCTTTTGTTGTGGCCCTTAGATAAAGTTTTAATATGGATTGTAGCACCTTTAGTTTATGTACTTTTTAGGTAATGTTTTCGAAATATCTATTTTTGTTTTGCTTCGAAAGAATGTTAAAAGTTTTTCACTTTGCTGCTCTTCTTTTAGAAAAAGTTCTTTACTATTTTTTCCGCCCCATATTTCTAGAAAGTTTGCAATATCTTTATTAAGATAATTTCTAAGATAATATATATTATTAAAAACTCTATATTCCAATATTTATATATATAAGGTTTAAATGTTTTAATAGAAAAACCGTTATAATAATTTTTTTTTTATTTTCATTTTTTTTTTTTTATTTTGTATGACGTCAAATACATATATAATCTTTAATTTATATATATTTAATATTATTGACACTTAATAAAATTTAATTTATTCTAATATTTATAAATCGAGAGCTATAATATATTAGGTAACTTTTTTCAAGTAATTCTTAGATGAAAATGGTTTATACTGTATTTCTGAAAAAGACTGCTACCGGTGCCGAGTCCATACTCTGTGTGTACATCATTGGATTCTAATATTAGTATTAGTGAAGTAAAGTGATATTCTTACGATTTATTGATTGAAATAGGTTTAGTCTACAATAAGTAACAACATTGGAAACTTGAAAGGAGTTTATTTATTAGAGTTTCTTTTCATTATTGTTATTTATTACTACAAAAAGTTGTACCAGGAAACAATCAATCTACCTACAATGACAAAATTATTTCTATGTATTTTTCTTCTTAAGTGGGATCTAAACTAAGTTGGCATTAATTTTGACTCTCTCTATTATCTATTACCTATTCCTATCTTTACTATATACTTCTATATACGATCTGTCATGAGTTTTTGGTGCTTCCGTGTTAAATTTAAATTTAATTTCATAACCTTATATTGAAAATAATTACATTGCTTTTGTTTCTTTTCATTTTTTCTTCCTTATCAAAAACAAAATTTCGTCGTTTACACATATGAAAAATATAATCTGAAAATGAATAAACGCAACAACGACAACCACAATGATACCAATTACGGTAAATGTTTCCATTACAACCCTTTTGAAATGGTTTGACTTCCGCTCACCCACACACACACACATTTTCCGTGCTCCTTCCCTGGAATCACATGAACTCGGAAAAAATCAAAAATCCATCAATATTAAAATTTGGAAATTCATAAAAAATATTAAATTTTTCTTAAAAATTAAAATATTAAATTCAATTCAAATGTAAAACTGGAAATTTCAAAAATAATGGAAAAATTAAATTAAAATCTAATGAACCATAAAGAAAACCACCCGATTTGGAACTCGAGGGGTTGTTCAAGCGTCACTTTACCACGGTGGAGTTCTTCCAAGGGACGATCATGAATCCGATCGATCTGCAGCGGGTGAAGGTAATCAAAAAAAAAAAGAAATGTAAAAATCGTTGGTTGTACATCTTGTGTTCGTATGTGTGCGAATGCGTCTCTGTATGTGTGAAGCCTCTCAATGTTCTTCTTCTACATGTTCATCTGTCTGATTAATTACTTCAATTTACATTTTGGATTTCTTTTTGTTTACTTACACCACTAAAAACCTTGGCAAAACAGTTGCAGTAATTGCAGTGAATTTACTAAATATTGGTTTTGTCAAACGCATTCATAACTAATAAAAAATTAGATAGTGTTTTTGGGTTGTATTTTATTTTACTTCGCTTGTCTTTAAATGTTTGATCCTCATGCAATAAATCGTATATTATTTGTAATGATTTATTTTAGTGTAATTATTATGTTAGAGTAAATGTTTAATATGTAAAGGTTTAGATAAAAACTATATTCCGACTAAACTATATTCACAATTTTGTTATTTAGTGTACAAAATCTTGGCCTCATTTCATTGTATGTATTCCAAACAAAATAAAATTTAACATTGAAAGCGTATATATAATAACCATATAATTTAAATCTTAAGAAGAGATTATATTAAAAAACATAACATCTTTAAATAAATGTAAATTAAGTTCACGTTCACAATAAAATTATAACGTGAACTAAGGATTCACAAATTTCAGTTTCTGAGTCAATAACGAACGTCGTTTGTGTAGTTATTAATATATATAGTCATATCTTTGCTGTATGCACATATATGTATTGTATATCTAAGAATATTTTATCTTCGATTTATCAGTGCATGAAAAATGTCGTCGTTGTGAAGAATAACTAGTTCAATATTCTTCTATGTTTCAAAAGCATTTGCTTTATTATAATATGAGATCAACTATATAATTTGAAAAAGACATGTTACAAAATTTTCTTTTATAAACCCCAAAAAAATAATATCGAAGTGTACTTTATGTATTTTTTGCTTCCTTAATTTAACATTTTAGAAATTAGCAATTATTTAGTTATTTCTTTTTAATTATTTATTTTATTTTGTATTTCTTTATTGTAAATAGTTCAATAAAGTAGTTTTTTTGTTTTACTGTAGCATTTTCCTAATCGTACATTTTTCGAAATAAATAAATTTTAGTATCCTTATTATTTAATATTTTTACTTCACTTTTAAGTGTTTTTTAATCTGTACTTTAGAAAATCTGTCGCTTAAAAATGTTCGCACAGCTTGATTAACGATAGCAGTGGTTTTTTGCTCTATTGTCACTGCATGGCTAGTTATTGTATTTAAATTTGTTATAAAACCATTTTTATGTGGAACTTTACTAAATTATTTCTTTCAATTTTTTCATATTATTTCATTTAAAATTTTGTTTTTTGCGTTCCTTTCCATTTGATTTAAAAGTTTTGCAATATTTTTTAAATGTCTATCGTCGTCGTCGTCCCTAAAAATACACTGAAACTGATTTGTTTCGTTTCGTTCCGTCGATGTATTTGCGTTAAACGGTTTACACAATCGCAAACACACAAAACACGCTGCTTCCTCACCAACTCCCATAAAACCCCGATGTCGATATAAAATTGATGTTTATAAAGAATTTCTTCTGCTGTAACATTACGTGTATCTAAACCACAATAACTGAAGACTATAGACTAAGACTATAGTTTATTAAAACTTTTAAAGCAAATACAATCACATGTCTACACCACACTGTAAAACGTATATAGAAACATCACGATCACTAAAGAACTCACTCAAAAGTATTTTAGCTCTGTGAAAAGTACATTTTCGCGAATGAAATTAATGTTATTTTCAATTTGTTTGATATTTGGAACTTCAATCGAACCTCAACGAAACAGGTGCACGAAGCTGATGCCTGCTTAGTTCTCGCCAATAAATATTGCCAGGATCCCGATGCCGAGGACGCTGCCAACATAATGCGCGTGATCTCCATCAAGAATTACAGCGACGACATCCGCGTCATCATTCAATTGATGCAGTATCATAACAAGGTAATCGCTATACACTAATCATTCCAATAATGTCCTTATGCTATTCTCAGTTCGGCTCTTATCACATTTTCGCGATCACTCTTCCATGTAGACGACCTACCGAGTAATTATACAATTTTTTCTTTTCAGGCCTACTTGCTTAATATTCCCTCCTGGGACTGGAAGCAGGGGGACGATGTCATTTGCTTGGCTGAGCTGAAGCTGGGCTTCATCGCTCAGAGTTGTCTGGCGCCCGGATTCTCTACCATGATGGCCAACCTGTTCGCCATGCGATCGTTTAAAACTGTAAGTTTATCGTAGTACAATAAAACTCTTCATATTTTATAACATGAAAACTTGGGAGGCATATTTCAACGGGGTTATTAGGAACCGGCTACAATGAAGCTAAGAAATTTATGGTGACGCTGATTAAAAACTTCGCTATTTTGGTGTCGTATCTTCATCATTTTTTTAATATCATTCAGTTGATTTTTCATTTCGTATTCGATGGTGATTAACCATGAAATTTGTTCAAGAGGAAACTTTTTAACGTTTTTCCGTATTAGATTTTTTGTTTGAGATTTTTAAGCTTGTCTCGAGAAGTCCTTTAGAGATACTTAAAATTCTCTTGAGATTTTCTGGAAACACTTCAAGATCCCTTTTTTTTGAAAATATTTTTGGGAATTTTGTTGATATTTTCTCTTTGTTTTTTGGGAATAATATAGCTGCAGAATTTCGAATTATAGTTTGTTATGTCCTGAATTTATTTTAGTTTTAAACGCAAATGTTTCGATTTTAAACCCCTCACGCAAATATTTCATATACTACGCAGTCACCAGATATGCAATCATGGACGAATGATTATCTACGAGGTACCGGAATGGAAATGTACACTGAAACCTTGAGTCCCACATTTATTGGAATTCCATTTGCTCAGGCCACTGAGTAAGTTTTCCGGAAGAGCGGGCGATGGCTTTTTAAAAGGCTTGCGAAAAATACAGAAATGCTGTTTAGAAGTGCTAAGAAATTATGATAGCAAACACTGATCCCCAACACCTACACACATACACACATACACACAGTAACACGTTATACACTCATCCCCATTCAGACTATACACACTCAGAGCCACGCCCCCAACAAGGTACTCGTATCACGCTCAATGTTGAGAATGTTTCATTTGCTGTTCATTTGCCGTGTTCTGTTTTAAGTGTCTCTGTGCTCGTGATTCTTGTTTCACCGTCTACACGTGTTCTAATCACTGTTGGACCAGATTTTAATGTGTGTCTATGGAATTTCTTCTTTGGTTTCGATTTTGGTGTTTTCTCGATATTTCGATGGCCTTCGATGTTGTAAAATTACTTTTAAACCGTTTTAAATGTAAACAAACTGCTTTTACTTTAATTTCGATGTATTTTTTATAGCAATGGGCAACAGTTTTCTGCAGATTAAATCTTAAACGTGTGGGGGAAGCAGAGAATTATTGTGCAACTGAAGTTTCGAAAAATAAATGAAGAGACAAGATAATTTTTTCAACATTTTTACAGCATACATAAACTGCATATACAGACACACAGATACACACACATCTACACTCCTCAAATCATTACACTGTGACACTACGTCTATTGCCTGTCTTTATTTTACGGCTCGTAATTCAGAGTCTAAAACTAGAAAATCGAGGAAGAAGAAGCTTCTTTGGTTCTGACCAATGATAGTATTGATTTTTCAGTTACCTTATAACTTTAAAATGCTTTATAAGACTTGAATATTTAAACACATTTTTGGGTTAATTTTGTTCTTACATGTTTTTGAATTTCTTTACAAAGAAACTTCTTATTTTATTGATTCCCGTGAAATACCTTTTGTTTATTAGCTTTATAAGTTTATTTATCAGTTTATTAGAAGATGTGGTTTTTTATGGTTGATTTTTTGCTATTTTTGAAAAGTTTTGTGGTTTTTTGTGGCATCGCGTGCTTAAACGATAAACGGAATGCAGTGTATAAAAATACCTACGCCCCCCGCACCTGATCTCTGTTGGCAGGGCTGTGATTGCACTTGCAAGATCGTTTTTCCTTGTCGGTTCCTGCAAAGTTTCTGGCAGTTGTTTTTAGTGTAGTAGGAATTTTAGCATCTCAACATCATCAACAAAAATTTAAATGGGTAACTAAAACCACTGCAAACCAAACACATTTTTACCTTACAGTCACCAGATACTCAGGCCTGGCAAAATGACTACCTCCAAGGTACAGGGTGTGAGATGTACACCGAAACGCTTTCGCCCTCCTTCACAGGCATGACTTTTCCACAAGCCAGCGAGTAAGCAACCCATCACTCACTCAGCGTTCTTACTTCTCCTTCTCGTTTCATTTACTAGCATCAGTTTTGACTACGATTAACAACCGCAACCGATTTGCATTCTATACTTAGTACTAGAAGTTGCGTTTCTTCTTTTCTTTTTGTCATGAACTTACTTTGAGAGAACCTTAAAGCGACCCGCGAAAAGTGCGGCGATTTTATTCATTGATTGACTGATTAATGCATTGATATTTCCCAACCTACGATTACCACCTGGAATGGCACGGTCTTGCATAATATTCATTCTTAATAAGACTTAATCTAACCTAATCTTAATCCTAATCTTATGCTAAGTAGCACCGAAAGTTTACTAAACTAGTTTTTTCCTCATGCATACGGTATTTAAATTTTCTTCCCTTTCTGCTCATTTGGTTTGTTGCCAACATTTATAAATACCAATCATATTTGTTATGCCTATCAGCATCACACCGACTGCTCACATATCCTGTCGCCCCTAGCAACCTCCAACAGCTTTTAATTTCCATCAAGAATTTTAGTCACTTTGAACACGATTTCGATTTCATTTGAACGGATCATTTGGAATCCTTTGTGTAGTTGCATGTTTCATTCGCACAGATTTCGCAGGCTTTTGTAGGTTGAATAACACGTCAGTCACAGACAAACATAGACACAAACGAACAGAAAGCATAAACAGAGGACTGAATATACTCTAAGCTTGTTTAATGATGATGTCCGATCAAAGCAACAGCAGTTTTAGTACAAGAAAAGCCTTGAAAATACATCAGTTTCCTTTTATTGATACAAGCATTTTCCGAAAATGTTTTATTCTCTTGGTCATGCATGTTTGAGCATGTGATGTTATGATTATTTAAACAAAAAAACAAACGAAGAAAGGAATAATCATTCAACCGAAGGTTACAAAATGAATATTTAACAAAAGGCTGCTAGGAAATAGGAGAAAATATTCAAATGTCTCTCTGATTATAATGTTAGATACTGACAGTCAAAATGCAAAACGACATCTCGATGAAAACTTGATTGATATGACTGTACTGTCCGTTTCGGCTCTAAATGTGCCAAATAAAGTCTGAAAATTCTCCATTCTTGTGTTTATTTTGGTCGTTGTAACGTAAAAAGCTTTTTGGGAGAATATCTGACTGATGAAGTCGAAGAAGAAGCTGAGGTCCCGATAAATTAAAACAAATAAGCCTTATTTTTGGTAAAACGGGGTTTTTTCTACATTTGAATTTGTTTGTTTGCATGAATTTATGAAGTAGTTGAAATGTCTTAGAAAATGTACATTCCTGCAAAAAGAACACAATATTAATTCCTGAACTAGGCTTTCTTAGAAGCATTTCATCATTCATGATGCCATACTTTGCATGTCACGTACTTTCGGCTTTACCGCTTGCTTTCAATAAATTAGCTTACGTATTGAGCAAATTATTTTTGTAAAGTTCATTTAACTTTTTATTATAATTTCTGTTCAAATATAAATACTTTTCTGTGCAGAATTTGTATATATCGTGCATGTTTACCACATCGTCACTTCACACCTCGCAACACATACTAAGAGATAAATAAATCTTTTTTTGTTTGATTATCTGTTAGTCATTTGAATGTGAATTTAATATTTCTCTTTTGTCCCCCGCACAGACTGTGCTTTTCCAAACTGAAGCTGCTCCTGTTGGCCATCGAGATCAAGGGAGTGGAAGAAGGTGCTGACAGCAAGATCTCGATTAATCCCCGGGGAGCCAAGATTCAAGCAAACACCCAAGGCTTTTTTATAGCACAAAGTGCTGACGAGGTCAAAAGGTGCGACGGAATATTTACTGTAATAATTAAAGTAGATGCAGTAGCATAAATCGGAATTTTATTTAAGCCTAGTTTGAAACAGGATTAATAATAAAATCTTCTCTTCACAGAGCCTGGTTCTATTGCAAAGCTTGCCACGAGGACATCAAAGACGAGACTCTGATCAAAAAGTGCAAATGCAAAAACTGTAAGTTAAATTTTCAATAAAACTCATCAATTTATTTAGTTTTTCCTTACTTTCAATTTGATTGACTTTTAATTTCATTTAAATTCAAGTTTTGATTTCTATTAAGTTATATTTAATTACTATACATAATTCTACGATAATAATGAAATATTCATCAAAAATAAATTTCTAATATACGAGCTTATATATTTATGCCCATATAAACAAAATCAATCAGGAAAAAAAAAACTTAAATTTGCTCAACTTTTCAAATGTTGAAATTACATAAATTGGTGAAACAATTGGTGATGTAATGCTCTTTATTATTACACTAGGTATTAAAAATTAGGTTTAAGTGCTGTTTTCATACGTACGACTATATAATTTATAAATCTTAATTGTGATAATATTCAACAGTAAATGATATTTTCTCTCAATATATTTTTATTTTTCGTATAACCTTGGCGTGTGGCCTCTTCTGCGGGTTTCACCTTAAAACGAACCAAACAACAAATCATACAACCAAAACAATTTAATTTGAACTTAAATACTTTTATAAAAAAAAAAATTTTAAATTTGCCACAACGCATTCACCAAAAATGAAAAATAAATAAATAATTTGAACAAAACTTTGACAAAACAGTGACGGTTCAACCAAGGAACAAATTTGATGATTTAGGTAATAGCAAAAGCTGCAAGTAATTTAAGCAAAAACAAACAAATACTACACAAGTATTTTTGAAGCAACAAAAAGTTACATTTATTAATTTAACCCAATTTTGGTTAAAGTTTTTCGCAGCCCTTCTAACAACCAACAGCCAACATGTCCTTGCAAATTGAAATCTTCCACCGAACCTGATCCTGGACACATTTCTTACTGTTTGCCATCTTTTAACGAAATTACTATTGTTAATGGTTTCTACTTTATTAATTCGAATTTACAATGACTCCTCCTCCTCCCCTCAATTACAAAAATAAGAACTTTCCTTTAAAAGTAACTGTACATGGCATTTAAAAGATTCTCTTTTATTGTTTGTTGGTTTGCTAAAACGGCTATAAAAGCATTTTATTTTTCAATTGGAATATTTAAAACCTGATTTAATTTATTGATTTTAATGCCTCTCTTTGTCACATTCCTTACACTTTTTCTATAGTGAATGTTTATTTGCTTTAGTTTTCACTGACAAGTTTCCAGTTTCTCTTTTCTATTTCACTTTCTCCACCGAATGTTCTTCAATCTGTAATTTTTTGTCGGACTCCTCCTTTCTGCTGGCTTTTACCAATTTAATAATCATTGTATATATGTTTGTGCGTATGCATCCCTTTGACTTGAATCTATAACAAAGAGAAATGTAACAAAATTAATATTGGTATACATTTCGATAATAAACCTAAAAATAATGCTACTAATATGTCATAAAAATGCTAATTTTTAGAATATATTTTCTCCTTTTGTATCCCTGATGTGATTAATGTTGACAACGCCTTTGTATTTATACATGTACGTGGATATATATCAACATTGTTTTTTTCAAAATTTGTATCTCCAAATCTTTTGTCAAATTTATGATGACATCCAAGACTTTAGTACATATTTTAATTGTTCAGAGTTTGAGAACTTTAACCAGAACCGAACAGAGTTGATAAAAAAGCACCTTCCTATTGTATTGCCTCCTCCCATAGGATGAAATAAAATACTCGAATATTGTATATTTATTTTTAAAATTTTGTAGCTCCTAGTCCATTAAAATTCCTACATGGGATTGATCAAAGTTGGAGTCATTGGTTCCATAAAGTCTCCGTGTACATAAGTTAATAATCCCGAGACCAATTTGATTCCAAGGCTCCTCCGCAGTACTACTAGGTCTAACGCAACTCTGTAGTCTTTGTAAATTTGCAATGTTTGAATTTGCAATATCGTACTCTAAATGCACTAAAATCCTTTTCCTGACTTCGATTAGCGACGTCGGGTCCTAAGCACTTAAGCTATCAGGGACTTGAGATGTCATGTGTACTATATATACACGATCCAAAGCTGATCCATGATACTCTCTCGCTGTAGTTTGCTATAGAATTTGAATTCCTCCGAATCTAATGAATGCTCGCCCACTAATAGAACCACTTGCATATGAACTAGAAAGCGAGTTATAATATTTTATAATGTATTTAAATCTGCACAATATGGCTGTTATTTGTCTTTCTATTATATATACTTGTATATAATCGTTTCTAAGGTACACATATTTAATAAAACAAGAACAAATAAAAGCGTGCATGTTCACCACTAAAATGTCCTTTATTATCTTTGTAATCAAATGGTTGCCTGTTCCCTTCTCCCGTACCCCGAAAGACACGCACTGATAACTAAATATTAAACATTGAATTATTGACACTACATTTATTCAGGCTCATCTACATCAGAAAAGTTAGTCGTTAGTCTTGTTAAGATTTCTTTTAGATCCTTAAAGTTATATCATTAAATATTGAACTGATGAATATCGTTCTCAAAAATGCGATGTTTTAGGGCTTATATCACGTTATAAGCTATTCTGATTCTGTCGTTTTTATCGGTCTTTTCTTTTATCTTTCATATATTTTAATTTTTAATGTTTCCTCTGAAACAAATGTGAGTTTGTAAATATTGTAAATA
Source organism: Thecophora atra (assembly GCA_937620795.1). Taxonomy (NCBI): domain Eukaryota; kingdom Metazoa; phylum Arthropoda; class Insecta; order Diptera; family Conopidae; genus Thecophora; species Thecophora atra. The sequence continues at coordinate 40,414,330 of OW569401.1, read as the reverse complement.
CGATAAGCTCCATGAAATACGTTAAAAAGAAGCAACAAACGCCATCAGATCTGTAAATAATCATCAAATATTTCTAGAGTAGATATAATACCAAAAAAGAAAAGTACAAAAAATATTAAAAACCTTGTATCTAACAAGAGAAAAGATATGATTAATTATTGCAGAAATTTGCAATTTGTTTCGAGGTTTGAAAATTAGTAGCTTTACAGGACAGGATTTTGAGTCTTTTTTCTGTAAAGAAATTTTCTCTAAAGACTATAATTAGATTATTTTGTTCGTATTAACATAATATTTTGTATTTTGTGAAAGTAAATAATTCTTTTTTAGTGTTCGTGCTTCATCAATGAGTCAAACTAACACTATACGCTAAAGCCAAGTATTATTAAGAAAATACATTTTGTAAATAATGCCGACATATCTTTAACTAGAAGTTTAACCCTCTTTAGAAGAAAAATTTAGTCTTTAAGTTGTTAAGTTAGTCATGTGAATTGTTTGTTTCTTGAACGTTGGCCTTGGCTTTGGTTTGAAGCGAGACTGTTGCAATGTTTGATAGAAATCAAATGTAAATAAGCCGTATCTATAAGTATTCGAAGTATCTTATGTGTTATTGCTTTTATATCAGTCTAAAGTAAGCACTCTTACGATACATACTTCCTCATGAGAACTCATCATAGAACTGTGCAAAATCTTACAGATGTCGGCATGATTATGATGCAGACCGGGATGGTCAATCAAGGCATAACCTCGGTCATTAACCAAATGGAGGGTACGCATTTTTGCCTCGTTTCTAAAACCACAATTTAATATGTACTTTTAAACCATGTTCTGAGTTCTTGTTGCTGCTAAAAGTTCCATTAAGCAATAATAATAAAAAATAATGATATTTTCCAACTCATTTGCTAACAATAAAATTAAACCAAACGAGTTCATAACCGAAAACATAAAGAAACAAAACTGTAATAGAACATTTTTTGCTGTATGTAGACGAAAGCTTTAAAATCGCCTAAATAAACTGCTTTGGAGTAAAATTACTAAAAAGTCTCTAAGATTTAAATAGAATTTTTTATCGAATTTAGTGTGTCTATTGGAGAGAAATACAAGTTGTGAAAACATGCATTTTCCGGTCATTCTCCGAGGCTTTTAGATCTTTGCTTCCGCAAAATATCGCATACTTACAGGTGCTTCCTATGCTTATTATTAGAGACTACAGTAAATTCAAATAGATTATACTAAGCACCTTTAATATCCTTGATCCTTTCCTGTGTTCTACCCCAGTAAAATATCGTATATCGGCCCCCGTAGCTCCCAGCTAATCGCCCAAAACGTCAAAGTCATAAAAATAATTTAGAATTTTAAATAATAAATAAATAAAGAAAAGATTAATTTAAAATATAATGTTTTTTTGAAGTTTGTAGAAGTAAAAATGGGCTGCTTTTCTTGTTCTTCCTTGTGCTTATTTTGTTTTAGGCCCACTTATACCTATATAAACCTATATAAAACTTTATAACCAATAAAAGCTGAGCTACTCTTAAAGCAGGTATTTGTAGAATTGCGTATATCTGCAGCGTGCCCTCCGCCCGTTTGAGTTTTAGGGCAATTTCTTGGCATTTCACACTACACACACGATTGAGACGTACGTCAATTGCCCGTGGGCACTGGATCTGTCTTTTGTTTTGTTTTTCTTTTGTACGCATTGCTCTGTATCTTAATCGATATCACGGTAAAGAGCTCATACTTTATATATATATATGTATTTATAGAGGTTTTCCTTTCGTTGCTATAAGAAGATATTTTACTTTCTTTTCTTTATGTTTGTTTTTTTCTTTCTTTTTTTTTGGTATTTGATTTAATTCCATTTTTTATTTATTCCTTGCTGTTGTATTCGAGTTTGTTGATTATTAAACAACTTCCATTAAATCCATTTACCTCCCTTTTACACGATCCCCTCGAATTGTCGTTTGTATGACCCACCAACAGTGGCTACCTTCAGGAAGGGCGTCCGAGCCGTACAAATGGTTGGACGTGCAAGTATGTATGAACAGCTCAACCGCTTTAATGTAACGTAACGTAGCCGTAACATAACCTAACCTACTCGCAACACCAGCTCCTAGAGTAACCACTGAGTACACACGCCGCAACAACAAACGATCATTGCTACAAACTGCTGAGTTTCTAGTGATACACAAAGCGACATTCATCCACTCATTCCCACATCTGTGTAGCTGAGCAACAAATGCTAACACAAACACATTAACAAACACATAACCACGTGTCTTTTTTCACATGAACCACGCAACGCAAATCACACACATCATTAATTTGTTGCTCGCAACTAAATTAATGCTCATCGTTTTTTTTCTTCTATTTGTCGTGTTTTATTGTACTAAGTAACTAATTCACAATCGTCTTCAACTTTTTCGTTGTTGTCCTCAAATCAGTAAAAATTGTATTTGGAAATCATTCGTTAATAATCGATTTTTATGTGGATTTTGAAAGGTGCAAACATTTCGTCGAAAATGCCATTCAGTATTCAGTGTTTGTACTAAATGTCCTTAACTGGAACCAAAAACTTTCTTCTAAGGACTTTGCATTATTTTCATTATTTATGTATTTATGTGTCGTCGTACTTTGGTAATTTTTTTTGTTTTATACACTTGAAAACACAATTTCATATAGTTTAATTCTTTCTCATATCCTACTCGATCTCATTCTCATAATTTTCCCTTTTCAAGTCATATGTATTTTATTATTTGACAAAACTCTAGAAATTGAAAACCTACTTCAAAAAGGCTTTTCAAAAGTTTCAATGCATCTCTTCACTGAGTATAATCTTGTGTTAAATTGGCTGACAAGCTTTTATTCATTTTATTCATTTCCATCCATTTATTTGCTCCATCATCATCCACGTGCACATTACAAATCTATTTCCATATAACATGCTAGATAGGGGAAATTATTCCGTGATAAATTGACATTTAAAAATACTTTCTCTTTCTCTGTATCAACCTCCACACTCACAAATCAAACAACCAACAATCATTCTATCCAAACAAAAACAACCAACCAATCAATTTTGTAATCAATCAACCATCAATTTTATTAATCGTGTCAATTAAACAACTTCCAAAACTGAATCATTTCGTACCAATCGCTGCGATGCGTTTAAAATGTGTGTAGAAGACGATGACTACTCGTTGTCAAGTAAGTCCAGCAGCAGTCGAAAGTAGTTACTAGTTACTTTTTCGGTTACTTTTACTATTGTATTTAGTATTTTTAGTATTTTTTCCCCTTCCAATGAAGATTTTATGCATTTTTCAATAGGATTTTTTTATGAGGGTTTTAGTTGATTTTGTTGTAAATTTAAATTAATAATAATAATAAATAAAAGGTTTGTTTGTGAGTTTGTTAGTTTGTTTGATTGTTTGTTTGTTTTGATTAACTTACTCTTAAACTAACTGGTGTTAGGTGATTTTATCGATTCGTAATTAGAATAGATATTTTGTCAATTTCATGTTAATTTTTTTTTTTTTTTTTTTTTGGAAGAGGATGGGTGATCTTCCAAAGATACCAGTAACTGGCATGCACGATTCACACCAACGGGTGCTCCTACGTACTAAAACCTAAACTCCTCTTGTGATAGAAGTGGGATTGTCGAAGTAGACCATCTGATTCGGGTCCTTTTTCGTCCCACCGCTATCCTACCAGAACCTAGTCTCTAGAAGTGTGGAATCTATCCAGCTCCGTTCTCATGACCAGGTCCTGTGACATTAGAATCAAGTCGCGAAGGTTGACACCGCTAACATCTTCATCATTAATAAAGTGTCGACCCAGTACAGTCAACCTTCTGCTTGCCACTGCTGGACACTGGCACAGTACATGCACCGCTGTCTCATCTTCTTCCTGACACAGTCTACAGATCCCATCTTCAGCAAGACCTATCTTTTTGAGACGGTATCTGAAGTTACCGTGACCAGTCACCATTGCTGCTAGCCAGCTCAGGGTCCTCCTTGGAAGTTGGGTGACCCATTTATTTGCCCCGACCATAGGGCTGCGCATAACGACCCTAGCTTGTCTACACGTGGTTAAACTCTCCCATCTTTTCAGGTGGAAGACTTCCATCCATCGTTCGACTAAAGCTTTTACCGATCCTTTGCTCAGAGCAACTATTGGCTCGTGTCCAACAAAAGTCGATGATGAAGCCCGCTTTGACACATGTCGTCCCAGAGATAGCGCACAGGCCAGGTTCAACTCTACCGAGTGGACTCCGGCTCCCGCCCTCTCTTCTCTTAATGACCCATCAGTAAAGATGCATATGTCATTCTTCTCACACTCCTCGTGTGTTTGACCATCTGTTATGAGGCTATTATGTCTCTTTATTGAGGCTATAGTCTTACTCATACTATCGGTTGGCATCAGCGTCTCCATGATCTCGGTGTTAACGAGGTCAAAAATACGCCTATGCCCTACCACCGCACTGAACTCATTTCAAGTGTCACAAGTCTTTATGCGCAGTGCTGCGGGTGCCGCCGTCTTCTTAACAAATAAGTCCAACGGGAGCAATCCTATCAGCGCCTCAAGGGCAGCAGTCGGGGATGTACGCATAGCTCCCGTAACAGCAATGAACGCCAGACGTTGGACCGCGTCAAGTCTACCTCGTATTGTCTTTTGTTCAGATTTAGGCCACCAGACAACCGAGGCATAAGCAATAATGGGTCTAATCATTGCAGTGTATATCCAGTAAATGGCACGTGGGTTTAATCCCCAGCGTAAACCATACACTCTTCTACACTGGAAAAAGGCTCGCTTCACCCTTTGGATCTTATTCTCAATATGATCACTCCAGGATAGTTTACTATCAAGGATTACTCCTAGGTATTTGACCCTCCTGGAGATCTTGATTTCATACCCTAAGAGGCTAAGCGGCCTCATGTCCAGACCTTTCCTCTTTCTTGTAAAGAGAATCATATCTGACTTACTCGCATTGATGGTCAGTTCCTGTTCTCCACACCACCTCTCCACTGTTCTGAGAGCATGCCTCATAACGTTGGTGATGCTGTCCAAGAACCGTCCAGGAACCATCAAGACTATATCATCCGCATACCCCACAGTGTGTATGCCAATATCATCTAAACTTTGTAGGAGAGTGTCCACAGTTAAGTTCCACAGGAGTGGAGAGAGCACGCCCCCCTGAGGGCATCCTCTCCTCACTCTCCCCCTAAGTTTTGACTTCCCACACTGAACATTGGTTGCCCAGTATTTCAACGAGTTGTCCACCCAATTTATAATTATTGGACTGACCTTTCGGCAAACCAGAGCGTCCCGCAGTTTATCGAAGCCTATTTTATCGAAGGCTCCCTCTATGTCCATAAAGACAGCCATAGTTATGCCTCCGACTTCCAGCTCCTTCTCCACGACCCTTACTATTTCATGCAGACCAGTATCAGTAGACCTACCAACACGATATGCGTGTTGACATCTACTTAACGTTCTACTCACCAGCATCGACATTTCAATATAATCAGCCACAATCCTCTCCAACGTCTTTAGTAGAATGTCTAATTGGCCTGAATGCTTTCGCAGAGTAGTCACTTTTACCCGGTTTGGGGAGGAAAACCACATTTGTTTCTCTCCATCCCTTTGGAATGTACGCTGTCGCTAGACAGGCCACAAATACTCCGTGTAGTCTTTCCAGAAGAGCGTCAATGCCCCACTGAAGCAAGGCCGGAAATATTCCATCCGGTCCCGACGATTTGAACGCTGAAAAGGTTCTAACTGCCCTTTTAATACCGTTCGTAGTCACAATCCGTTCCGCCTCCCTTCTGCCAACCCTGTTCAAACATTTATTAATGCAGGAGCAGGGCCAATCAGGAAGGAGGCTTCCCGGGAAGTATACTTCCATCAGGGTCTGCAACGATTCACCTACAGTCTCCGTCATGGTGCCGTCTACTTTTCGCAGAAGGCCCAGTCTTGAGACGGGATCTTTGGATATTGTCTTTTGCAATCTGCTGACATCCGACATATCCTTTACACTACTAAAAAACGCTCTCCATGTCTCCCTTTTGCGTCGACGGAGAGCATTCTTTAGTAGCTTTTTCTTCTCCTTATAGGAAGCCCATGATTCAGGAGAAGCCGTTCTCATGTGCTTGTTAAAGGCTTTCCTTGTCTCTTTCTTCATGGACTCAAGCTCATCATTCCACCATGGTGTCTGATTCGCCTCCTCCACTACAGATTTGGGACAAGCCACTACGAACGCATTGTTCATGGATATGGTCAGGGCCTTGACCTCGATCTCAATATCCGCCGTTGTTCTAAGAACATGAGATTGCTTATTTGCCAGTAGATCCCGTAACACTTCAGTATACAAAGTACTGTTTGTATTGGAGGGAACTCTCCGCAAATTGCAAGGTTTCCTCTTCTTAGAGCCCTAGAGAATTTAATTTTCATAGTTCAGATGATTCACAGAAGTCCAGTAAACCAAAATGTACTTTTCTATTTAATTTAATAACGATGTGAGTGGAGATAAATAGGCGAGCAGTAAGTTATTTGCAATATAAACTATAAAGAAAATTTACTACCTACAAAATATTTACTCTATCTAATATTTCCTTATTTAGGTCTTACATATCTCAATACAAAAACTTAACTTCTAAAAAATAAAGTATACATTTTCGAAAAATTCACCTAGAAATATGTTCACAGAAAATACTATTAAAACAGGCCATACTATACCTATAGCGCTTGCCACGAAGTTCAAAGTAGTTATGTGTATTGCAATGAAGCCGACTGCAAAAAGAACCCTACACGGCCAAAGCTACTCACTTCCTTGCTTACGTAGTCTATTACATACGTGTTGCCTTGATATTCGTGTGATTCCATTACTCCTCTATCGTAGAAAACCCTAAAAATTAGTAAATGAAAGCCTTCCCACATCACTTGATGGCTCATGATTGCAAAAGTCGTACTGAAAAAGTTCTGAGATTTGCTCAAACGTAGGCAGTAAAAAAACACAAATAAAAAAAGATATATGAAATAAACTGTACTAAAATAATACAATATTAAATAGTATAGAAACGCTTAAAAAGAAATGTGTATATTTAAAATATCCTTTCGTTAAAAATGCCTTGCTGCATGCACTGAAAAAAAAAATATATTTGAATATAGTTTGGGAATTACGTGTAAATAATTCTGTAGAAGCAATGCACTGTACAAAAAGTAGTAATAGTCACTATATGCTGAAAATATTAAAAATATTTTGTAAATTGCCGAAATCTTGTAGTAAAAACGTAGCTTTATTGCATTCCAAGTAGAAAGTGCACCCTACACACGCATGTTTACATAAACACACATCTTCATGCAGAGTCATTCATATGTAGTCTCTATCACTTTTTATCTATTTCTCTCTCATCTTCAGCGTGTTTATTTTTGATAACATAGTCCACGTCCGTTGGCTTTGTATTACTACATATTTTACCAAGAGAGTTTATGGAAAGTTAAAATTAGGAATGGTAGCAGTAGTAATAGTAAAATTAGTAGTAGTAGTATAGCAATTGTTGTTGTAGTTGTGTCACTTGTAGCACCGTGCTTCACAGCATGTTTTATATAATGTATATATATATATATAAATTAAAAATTTTTCCAATATCCTTTAATAACTAAAACCTTTCTTTTTCTCCACAAACACCCAAAAAATGCATTCAAATCTGAAATCCTAAAACCTGTGTTGTTATAGCTTTTTCCGTTAGCTGTAATTTAAATGTTGTTAACCTAATTAACCTAAACAAACAAACTCCTAAATGTGAAAAACTCTTCAATTTCCAATTTTATTTATATTATTTACTGGAAAAAAGGAATCAAGTTTAAATGTTTTGAGTTTATCGGCTGAGTAAACATTATAATGTTTACCAAGAGCAAAAGCGAAAATTAATTTAAGTTTCTGGTTTAATTTTTAAACCTTTTGCTAAATTTCTTTTTTCTCCGATCTTATTAATCATATTGTAATATCTGCTTTCTATAACCTTTTTAATACTCGTCAGAATTTCTTCCGCAAACCTTCCTCTTCCCTTCCCGAACTTTGCTTTAGTTTACATCAGAAACTTAAAAATAATTCAACAATAAAAAGCTTAAGCAATACTTAAAATTATTATTGTTTGTTCGGTTCCGATTTAAAGAGTTCTTCATTGAAAGTACACGTGTTTTACAGATGACCACCATCCTGCCCCCACATTCACTCCGCCTGAACTGCCCAAAAGGGTTCATGTGCGCGGCTCAGTATCGGGTAAAACTTAACTTTAATCATTCCTATACACACTAATAAACATCTTTGAAAACCGATTCCCAACTCTTCCCCAGAAAGGAGTATTTAAATATGAGCTCCTACGGACCCGGACTTTTCTGACAGTCAATATCATGGACGATCGTCATCTATTGAATTTAATTATATCTTTTATGCTGTATTGATTTTGCATTAATATTGAATGGGTTGAGTCCCGATTAATTCGCTTCGTATGGAACATTTTTTCAACTTGACCCATATTTAGAGACTTTCGTAGCCTGACTCAGTGCTCATTCATTATTCAAATATTTGCATGTGATTATTTGAAATCATTTGCGCCTATGATTTGAAGTAATAAATTCTCTATAAATTGTTGCTATTATATTCTTTCGATCCTTAGGTAAAATTTTATATAACTTTTGTTTGATGTACGGTGTTCATTTAAATAATTGATGTTGTTGCTATTGATTATTTATGGTTGAAAAGGTACATTATAACCAAAACCATGTATTTCACGGTTCGAAGCTTTGTATTTTGATTTATACTCTTATTCTGTTTGGAACACTGTGTTTATTTGCTGTAAATATTTGGTCTTAATAAGAGTTGATATATTATTTGCCTCTATCGCTTTAATCTATGTATCTAACTTCTACTTACCTACTTACTTACCAACATACATACTTACAACTGTAATAGTGAAGCCTCATACTAAACTGTGAAATTAACTCGACTCAACGTCCGAACTTTTTACTAACACAAAGCGAAATAAACTGTTGATCAGCCGGTCGCTTTAATAACTTACAATATGCCATATATCATCAACAAAAATGTTTAAAATTAAAAGTTTTTTAGACAGTTCCTAATGGCTTTTTAATGGCCGGTTACAGTTTATTTCTGTTCTACATTGGAACAAAATATTTTCCAAATATTCCTTTCTAACACCATACACACACGCCAACACACACACACACATACAAATTATTAATATTGCCGGTGTCTTGTACAGAGTTCAGCACTAAAATTGCTTTATTTTCTTTTACTTTTTGGTGTTATTTTTACAGGTGACATCACGCGCGATAGAGAGGATGTCAGCCGTAAGTATTTTCAAGAATTACATCAAAAGTTATCAATAAGTTATTGTTAAGAAAAAGCAAAATTAGTCTAGCAAATATTGCAGTAAGTTTTTTTTTTCGGTTTTTACAAATATTTAATTAAGTTAAATCTTTTTGAGAGACAGTTGTTGACTTGCTCGATAAGCAGTTTTAAACTAAATTTATGTATTCCGTGTATAAAATGCCAGTCAAAATTACTTATGGAAATCGACGCGTGAATCGGCTATAGTTCAATTATAGTTTATGTCATCGCATATCTGAAATATGCTGATTTGAAAGGGCTCCCTTTTGAACATAATTATTAAGGTCTATTTAGTTTTCCAATGTTAACTAGTACATAAATTTCTACTGTCCGCTGTAAATCATATCCAATTTACAGTTATAAATCGCAATGGCCGTCGATCGAATGGCACTGGGAATGGAAATGGTGGCTCAGCACTTCATATGGCTGCCAAGCAAGTTAATAAGGTGAAGCCGACAGTGAATCGCCAGCAGATGGATGGCCAAATGCTCTCCCCGTCGCAGTACAACAGGTAAGATTCACCTATTGCAAATATCCTGTAACATTACACGGAATCAGGTATCTCTACGACTTTGAGTCAAGAAAAGTCAAGCTTCAAAAAGAGAAAATGGTTTTTATTTAAGAAGAGACTTGGGAAGGACAACCCAATGGCGATTATTCTAAGCTTATGCAATGTTTCATACTTATTTACGTATTTAATGTGCTTCTAAGTTCTGATTGTAAACTAAATTAAGTGTTTACTAATAATATTTGTTGTTCGTTCCGATCAAGCAATCAATGCCAACTCTATGCGAACCTCTAAATATATACATACATACACCTTCTTCTTTCTATATATACATATGCATTTAAGAAGAAATGTAGCTTTGTTGCTGTTGAACAATAACGACGATCAACGATTTCTTTCAGGCCTCCAGATACCGATGCTAATCCCTACGCGGGCTATCAACTTGCTTACGAAGTTAAAAAGCTCATGTATGCGTCCAAGTTCATTTTGTTTGATATGATTTTTCTTCTAGTGCCTGATCTTAAGTGTGTATCCGTAATATACTCGTACTTCTCTTTTGTATACTACACTCTATAATATATCTGTACTCTTCCACTATCTACTATCTGCTGTTTCCGTTATGTCTTGCACTTTGTCTTGATCTGTACTAATACGAATCATTTTAGTCTGCGTTTCGTATGATTTCCGTTCAAATTCTCATTCACTCCATTGACTGCCAACATTATTCACTACACGGTCATAGTTCATAGTTGTACATCTAAGCTTCAGTTGCGTTTAAAGTCTGAAGATGCGGATGCTGTACAGTCGATTGTATTTATCATCATCTCATATCTCGCGATCATCCACAGAAACATTCACTGATTGATAATTTCTTCATTCGATTCGGACCTTGGATCTTCTTTGTGCTCATCTCACTTTGCAAATGTCGATGTTGATGATTGTATTTTGTTTTCTTTTCATCACTGCTCATCATAATTCACAATATGTTTTGGTGTAGCTTCGGTTATTTCTAAAACAAGTCGTTGTTGTATCTATCGTACAATATTTTCTTTTAATTTTCACATAAAATTCAGGGTTGTGTATATTTTAGCGTCATTTGTTTATACAGTTTTTCTATTGTTTTCTGTCTCTCTGTCTCTGTCGCTAGAAAGTTTATCAAATATATTTAATGTTACGATTGGAACTCATATTTACATACTCTTTTAGTAGTTTCATGATTTAAATTAAAACGAAGAACATTAAAGAATCATAAATTTTTGCTGACCAGAAATGAGTTCATTAATTAATCACTTTGATTGAGTTGATGTCATTTTGGAAATTAATGCCAGCCACTTGTAAAAGCGTACGAATAGATTAAACGTCTTTCGAAGTGAATGCTTTTGTCTCAAGGTGATTGAGTCCTTTGTTTTGTCTGTAATATCCTTCAGGCCGACGAGCCGTGCGACGAATTCACAGAACCAGAATGGCGTCACTCTGCCTGCGGGCATCGCGGATGATCAGTCGAAGGACTTCGACTTCGAGAAGACCGAAATGAAGTACGACTCGACCGGAATGTTTCACTGGAGTCCGGCGAAAGGGCTTGAAGATTGCATTCTGGTAAGCAACACTGAAAACGTCTCTCTCTGAGCTGTACTCAGTTATTTTCACCCTTTTGCTTCTATAGGATCGAAACCAAGCTGCGATGACGGTCCTCAATGGCCACGTAGTCGTCTGCTTATTCGCCGACCCCGACTCGCCTCTCATAGGGCTCCGTAACCTTGTGATGCCTTTGAGGGCGTCCAATTTCCACTACCACGAGCTGAAGCACGTCGTCATCGTTGGCAGTGTCGACTACATCCGGCGCGAGTGGAAGATGCTGCAGAACCTGCCGAAGATTTCTGTTTTGAACGGGTCGCCACTGAGTCGCGCCGACCTGCGAGCGGTCAACGTAAACCTGTGCGACATGTGCTGCATCCTCTCGGCGAAAGTTCCTAGCAACGACGATCCGACGCTGGCGGACAAGGAGGCGATCCTCGCATCGCTTAACATCAAGGCGATGACGTTCGACGACACAATCGGTGTGCTGAGTCAGCGCGGCCCGGAGTTCGACAACCTGAGCGCGACGGCGGGCAGCCCGATTGTGCTGCAGCGCCGTGGTTCGGTCTACGGCGCGAACGTGCCTATGATCACAGGTACAAAATGGCGAAGTGAACTGCATCGCACTAAGTTGACTGAGTTTGGGAACGACCAAAGCTAAACAGGCAGAAGCGTTGATCCTTTACGATTATTCACGGTTTATTTTATTTGAGTTTATTACCTATGTACTTTGATTTGTAGTCGGAGCCTTGGACAGTGGTAACAGTTTCATCCTACCAAAGGGATGAAACCATAAAGTTGCTCTTTGCCACTGTAAAAGGCCCCCTCCAGTTTGTTTTGGTTGAAAGGTTCAGCGCTCTGTCAATGAAAGCTAGAGTCTTGATTTCAAAAACTTGTTCTAATAAACGTTTTGGTTGTTGTTTGAAGAACTGGTCAACGATAGTAACGTGCAGTTTCTCGATCAAGACGACGACGACGATCCAGACACTGAACTCTATCTGACACAACCGTTCGCTTGCGGTACTGCGTTCGCTGTTAGTGTGTTAGATTCGTTGATGTCCACGGTAAGGCGTGGGCTCAGGCCCTAGTACCCACATTCCCATTCGCCCCTGATTCTCTACCGGAAACATATTTATCATGTGTGTGCTTTCAGACGTACTTTAATCAAAACGCTCTGACGCTGATACGATCGCTCATAACGGGAGGCGCGACGCCGGAGTTGGAGCTAATTTTGGCTGAAGGTGCGGGCCTACGTGGTGGCTACAGCACCGTGGAAAGCTTAAGCAACCGTGATAGGTATGTGTAGGCTAAGAAGTTTATTGTCGCTAGCGGGTTTTCCTTTTTGGAAACACATCTTGCTCATATAGCGTTTTGGGATTAAGACAGGAATGAAGGGTTACCACCTATTCGAGTAACTCTAAACGTGGTAAACTGGCACAGCGGGTGTTCAGTTTGCCTGTCTTGTTCCCCAGTCACGATGAAGGGTTGTAAATTCCCAAGATGTAAAGGGAGTTCTTCCAAAGTCTGGCCTCTCATAACAGGTTGGATGTATCGCACATCTGACGAAAGCAAGGCATGATTGATTCCAGGCGGTCATGTATTCGGTTTAGGTCATCTCGCGACTTCTGTCACTGATAGAATTCAATATTATTAATAATGGGGTGGTTTTCAGATGCCGCGTTGGTCAGATCTCGCTGTACGACGGACCACTAGCGCAGTTCGGCGAGTGCGGCAAATACGGCGATCTGTTTGTGGCGGCCCTTAAGTCGTATGGGATGCTCTGCATCGGCTTGTATCGGTTTCGGGACACCAGCTCGAGCTGCGACGCGAGCAGCAAACGTTACGTTATCACCAACCCACCCGATGACTTTTCATTACTGCCAACAGATCAGGTGAGGAATGAATGAAAGGCTTAAAAGAGGAGACCAATTATAGTATTGCATGAGTTGAAAAGATCCATTTAATGGGTGGTTTTTGTTGTTTGCAGGTTTTCGTCCTCATGCAGTTCGACCCCGGCTTGGAGTACAAGCCGCCGGCGGTACGCGCCCCACCGGGAGGACGAAGCGCGCACACGCAAGGTTCCGGGGTTGGCGGGGGCGGCTCCAACAAAGACGATAACTCTTGATTGTTACTGTGTAGCGCCTTAACTGATGGTCCTTATTCGTACATATGAACGATGGAGAAAAAATTCGCGTGCAAAATAACCCATTTCTGGCAACAAACGATCGGATATTTTTTCCGCAAACTCAGTTCGATTATTTACGAAAACATCCTCCGCAGAAAATACGAAATTTAAACAAATTTAATTGTTTATTTATTATATTAAGTTAACAAATCAAATCTAGACGTTTCAAGTCGCAACGAAACTTAGTCCTTTATAAAGGTTTTCGCTCTAGATCCGAAATAAATTCGAAACTACGACCGATTCGATTCGAAAACGCGTTCGAAAATGTGTTATTTTGTACGTTTATATTTGCGCAGACAGGAGAGTGCCGCATACCATCAGCGCCCTCTTCCAGGCCCTCCGCATGTCTGCACAACTATAAATCGCGTCCATCCATCATTCATTTGTGCCAAGATTGCTTCCCACACCATTCCGTATGCCTTTTTAGACCCTGTGTACCGCGTTTCGTTATGATTTCGTTCCGAAACTGCTTCCAATACTTAATTTAAGAGCTCGTCGCTGACTTTAGTCACGAGTCGAATTTCGTTACGATTGTTTTTAGTTACTCGACTCGTTTTCTTAATTAAATTTGTTTAACTATTTAATTTAGTGTTTCTGCTCCCAGAAACGACGTGGAATCGTTTAGTCCTTAAATTCGAGATCTCGTGTTTTTTATTTGATAAAATATATTATTTAATTCCCGTTTGTGGATGAGAGACTCCCAAACATCCACTTTTGTTGATTTATGTTATATGTTAATCAATTAAGATTTTAAGATAAGTTTGTATGATTTTTTTCTTTTACCATTTTGCTTTTATGTTTATTGGAAAAAAATAAATATGTTTTTTTCTTGTACATCCAAAAGTATGTTTTTTTCACCTAATTTTTTTTTTTTTTTTGTTTGTGTTTAGCAATACATTTATATACCCTAAAATACCCATAAAAATTCTCTGAGGGGTGGGACGATGAGTTTAAGGACAGAAAATTGTTTTATCCAAGATTTATGAACAGCAGCTCAGGTGCTAGATTTAAACTGTTCACGCAAAATAGGTTTTAGTGCAAACCACAGTTAAGAAAATATCGCAAACTCATCCTGAACTTTTAAGTAAAACAGAAAATTTAAAATAATTTATCCAAGTTTAACAGTTTTCAATTAAATATTTCCAATGAATTTGCAGCATTTATAAATCGGCAGGTTTTCTAAACAAATATCGGGATATCAATTTCAAAAAATAGCTTACAAAAACAATTGGAAAAACAATTATTGAAATTGAAAAACTATTATTGAATTTTGTTGCTGAATTTTTAAAAAATGTACATTTTATTATAATTACATAAGGTTACTTTGGTGATTTTAGTGACTATCTACTCGGTTTAAAAATGGATTAAGAAAAATTTTCAGAATTGAGGAAACCTTTAAAAGCTTTGAAAGTGTATTTACGAAAAATGTAGTGTTTTTTGTTTTAGGAAGAAATTTTAAAATGTATATTTGTATTATTCACATTTTATGTTTACAGGTTTACGGTAGTTTTTTGTACAGAGTTAGAATAAAGTCGATATTAAAAATAGTTCAACACACAAACGCATAGATTTGACCTAGTTTACTGCTTTAAGTGATTTAGTATTCATTAGAATTCCAGCGCAACTTCCATTGATTAGTTTTACTAGCACCAATCGGTCTCTGTATTCTCCTGGCCGTCCCGCTACCCAAACTGCACCAAAGCAGTAATTAAACTGTTACCTGAATTTAGAAACCACTTTTCTTTAGAAAACACTAACCAATATTCATAGTATTGGACATAGTCATGGGGTATTTTCTAATAATAAGACAAACACATAGTCGTTTATCTGTACACACACGTACAGATATGAAAGGTATGTATTTCAATTATTTATTTTGCATTTACGCTTTCGTTTGGCTTTGGCTGATATTTTCAATTTCCTTCTTATTCAAGCACAAGTTCCACTTCTTCGGTTAAGTTCTCTTCTTCGGTTAAGTTCGGTCTTCTTCGTGTTCTACTTGTTCTTTACTTTTTATATTTCCTTTGTATACCCGGAAAGTTATTTGGCTGTGGCTTCGATATTGGATGGTCGTAATTTTCATTGTGGTTTCACTGAGTTTTTATTTAAATTTATATCGAATGTGGTTTTTAATTTCTGTTAATGCCAAACCGTTTTTTTACTATGGAAACAAAATCAATTTTTAAAAGTTCATCTCAATGGTGTGATGTAAGCAATTGGGAACCATTAGAAAAGGTAAGCTACACATTAAACAAAATGAAATTAACAAAGAGAGATTAAGCAACACAATCAAATCTATGCAATGAGAAAAAAGTACTCTCAAAGAGATATAGGAAAAATACTCTCAAGAGAAAGAACGACAGTTCATAGTCGTGAACTCCGTGGAGTAATTCAAGCAAATTTTTCTGTAATTTCACTGCTATACTAAAAAAAGAAGAGAAGAGAGAGATAACAGAGAGCTTCAAGTTCTTAAAGTAAACAGAAAAAAATATAGAATACAGAGTCACAACAGAATAGGAATGAGAAAGAGTGAAACCTTTAAAAGATCAGGGAAGAAGCTCGAAGGAGAACAAATAATATTATTATAATACCAATAAGAAAAGAAAAAAGGAGACACTTGGAAGTGATTAAAGTGTAACGGAGTTGAGGAAAAAATGGCAAAGTAGATTAGACTTTCTGTATGTTAGAAATAGAGAGATGAGGTCTATTGAGAATATAAGGGGAGAAAGTGAGAGCAGAAAAAAGTAGGAAACCATGAAATCGAGTGAAACACTGCACTCGAAAATATTCAATATATACAAAGACATGATATTGTCATTCGAGTAATTGGTCTGTTGAAGAGGCCAAGAAGCTCTACCACAGCAATCACAGTAGTTCACAAAACTATCAGCTTTCTTAAACAAAACTAAAAGTGCAGAGAAAAGTCGTTTAACAAAAGTAGAAAAATCTGTCGCTACGCTTAATTCTAGCTTTTGCTAATCCAAATTAAATATGCATAGAGCCAAAAGAGAAAAAAAAATGAAACTGCAAAAGATCACTCAAATAAACCTAAAAATTCTTCATTACTATAAACAATTAGAGGCATTTAAGGCAGGCAGTCAAACGTAAGACATCACATTTTCTTTAATCTTAACTGCAACAAGAGATACACGACGCACTCCCTTGTAGATAGATTCTTAGACGTAAACACTTACATATTCTAAATAATGTTGCGTAACTCGTTGCATTAGCAAACATAGCATTTATCTGCCATTAGACGACGTTATTACTAATAAACCGTAAACTAATCAAATCGAATGACAAAAAGATAGCTGCAAGGATAAATAATTAAAAGCTGTATCGTGTAAAAGTACAATACACAGAATAATTAGAAACGAAGATGAAGAAAATCGACGGAATCGATGTAAATATCTTTCTAAAAGAAAAAAAAATATCTAAATATTTCTAGTGACTAAATAAATTAGTTGTATTTAAAATGCATAAATGTACGTTGTAAATATGTAGAACAAAACGCGTTCTTTTAGATAATGTTTTTTTATTAACAGTTTACTTGTTTATTAAGTCAATTGTTTTTTTTAAAATGATTTTTCACTGCCAATGGGTTTAAAGAAATATTTACATCTAGACTCACAAACAAATATTTACAAAATGTCATGCAGGCCACGTCTTCAAGCTCCATCATCTTCAATGCAGTTAGATAATTTTCTTTTAGTGTCCTCTCTCCGAAGGAAACATTGCATTCATATGAGTCTCCGATAGCAACTAGAAGGTCTTGAGCAGATCTATCAACTGCAGTAAGCTTCTTGTGGGATTCAAGAAACTTTTCAGAACTGTATATCATAAGGATCGCTGATTCACTTTAGCTTATAACCCGTAGAACTTCTGTGGATCGTCAGAAGTCAGTGAAATACTGTAAAGGAAGACGTCGTAGGGCTTTATCAAAATTCTTTTGATAGTTTCTAAATAAATTCAAAGAATAAGATTAAATATGTTTCCTAAAATCATGTTGAAACTATATTAAAACTGAACAGAAATTTACTATAAAAACTTTAAAAATTGGAATGCAAGCATTCCAGAACTAAATACTACAATACTTATACTTATAATACTTTTTTAATTGTATTTAATTTCTTAGTTTTTTTTCAATCCTTTTTAATTACAATTTTTTCAATTTTAATTGCTAATAATAAATAATTTTTATTTAAAGCTTCAATTATAGTTTTCTTTTAGTTTGGTTTTTGCTTAGCAAAAACTCTTACGAGAGCTTCACAATAACACCAACAACAAAACCAAAAATAAATAAAAAATAAAAAAAAAAAATAAAACATAAAATATTGCTGCAGCCACTAGAATTTGTAGATTTTCCAATCCCTAAACTTTAAAGTAGATAAATTCTTTAAGAAGCCATTTAAATTAATAAGAAACCAGCAAAAAAAATAAATGCTTTCTCCACGTTTAGTTTTAATTCTTTTGTAAAAAGTAAAAACAAAGAAAACGTCAAATTAGTCAGCAAACTTTAAAAAGAAAAAAATATTTGTAGCAAGTGCAACTCGAGCTTTTAATAAATAATAAATCCGAATAGAAACACAATAATTATGAAAAAATCTTTCATCACGATTTAATAATTTTCATTAGTGCATAAATTTTTTTTTTAAATTTTTAATTTAAGGTTTATCAATTTTAACTAGTATTTTTTTTAACGAACTTATTTCTAAAAACATTGTGAATATTATGCGCCTTTAACTCTGTAGTAGATTATAAGTTAGTAGCATTTAAAAACCCACTAAAATTATATTCATTGGAACTAAAAACAGAAAAGAATTTAGATTAATTGCGGTGGAAGGTAGACAAGCATTTTAAATTAGGTCCTTAGAACATTAGAGAATAGAATTTTCATGAATTGCTTGAAATTATTTTTACACTCAGAATGTTAAAAATAAATCAGTTTAAATTAAATTTTATTTTTGCTTTAATATCGAATTATTATACGAAAACAAATCCAATGATGATATTGACAGCAAAATAACACAAGTCACAAAAGTCAGCTTCTTGTTCATTTCGCTAAAAACTTAACTAAACGCAAGCATTTAAAATAAACGAAGCTAAAACTAAAAACACTCAGCCACAAAAGATGTTAAAACAAACTCTCGATGTTGTGAACTTATTAAAAAACTTACTAAAAAATTATATTTATTATTAAAAACTAAATAGTTTTTACTTACGCAAAATGAACCTAAATTTAAATAACACACAGCAAAACAAGAAAAACCAAAAGAATGCACGAAATTTGTTAACAAACTTACAAGAAAAAAACAAAAAGAAAATCGATAAACAAATTTATCAACGCCGGAAATAAAAAACAAAATAATGCAAAATATTCAATAAGCTTCGTTTAAATAGAAATAATTGTATATCAAAAATGAAAATAAATTTGATTGAATAATATTATATGTATTATTTGATTAGATTAAAAATAGTTAGCGATAATTTTTGTATCGAAAAAGCAACTGCAATGAAAAGAATATTTATTTTAAACACATTAAGCAGCTAAGAATCACTTTAAAAATATAAGAAAAATTTATTAATTCATTTCGTTTTCCATTTTTTATATTTTGCTGTACTCATTGGCACTTCGAAAAGACATAAGAACACATAAAATAAAAATAAATATCGATATTATTAGTAGAAACATTAAAAGCTAAAAAAATACTTCTAATCGATTTTCTCAGTTTTCATTTATTACGTGTAATATTACAAACTAAACATAGAAATTAAATTTACATAAAAATATTAAGGGCTTAAAAGAAAGGGAAAAAGATGCAGTGATTCAAACAATTTATTATTTATCTACTAAGAATCTAATGTTTTTAATAAATAAAGAACAAAAAATATAACAAAATAATTAATATTATAAATATTATAGAATATAAAAATATAATCTAATAAAAATATTTAAAAATAGAAATTTTAATTAAAAAAATAAATAAATATAAGTTATGAAATGAATCGCAAAAGAGTTGTTAATGTTAAAATAATTGTTAAAAAAAATCATATTTCAAAGTAAAATATGCAGAATAAAAAATTTCGATTATTTTCGAGTGTTTTTCTCATTTTCTTAAGTGAACAAAGTGTATAGTCTTTAGATGCTACATGTACCAGGGTTTTCCATTTGTAATGCGTACTTTGTTATTCGATAAAGTCACGTCAATATCGCTGCATTATTTTGAGTACGACTCGACATGAAAGCAGAACGTAACAGATCTATATTTATATTTTAACAGACTATATTAGGTTTTGGTGGGATTGTGGTGGGACGAAAAAGGACCCAACTCAGGTTTTCTGCTTCGATTCTCCCACTCCTATCACAAGAGGAGTTCGGGTTTAGTACGTAGGCGCACCTGATGGTGTGAATCGTGCATGCCAGTCATTGGTATCTTTGGAAGATACTCCTCTTTAACAACAACAAAAAAAAAAAACATCCGACTGAACACAATCCAACGCTAAGGTCATGCTTCAGGAATGTGTTTCCCGTAGAATTCCTTTATACATATCATTGCTGAAAATAAAGAGCTTTCTAGTTGACCCAGAATGTTTTAAGATTGAGGTTAAAGCAGGTTTAAGCAGGTAAAGCCGGGAGCCTGAGCTATGGTATTATGCAATCAATATAAAAATTCAAGAAAAGTTATAACACTGGACACATTCTACATTTATATCGCCTTTTCTTTCTTTTATTTTATTTATTATAATATAAGAATTTATTAATTTTTTTTTATTACATATTAGAAACAGTGCGACAACAATGTAGTATCATACAGGCTTAAATGAGACTCTGAACTCTACGAAACATTTAACCACGAAAGCTTCAAAACTACTTGCAATTATTACCAGCATCATAGTGCATGCTTTGTCATTGCCCATCGTGAGCTAGGAAAGCAAAGCAAAAACTTTGCGATGAAAGCTTAGAAGCTAAACATTACAAATTTTACTGAGGTGAATAAGGCTATGGTGAAAGTTTGGCACTGTTGTGATAATTCACAATGACAATTACGCAACGAACTTGGAGCACAGAAATACCATAAAATGAAACCATAACAATTAAAAGTCAGATTATGTTAGCAACAAAAAAACTTATATAATGTTTACAATTAGCGAAAGGGGAATTAGTTAAGTGAAGTTCTCAAGGAAAAAATTGATCTTTAAAGAGTTCTAAAGGAATTCTTAAAGGGTAAGGATAGAAAGTATAACAGCGGCAGGCAATATCTTCAGCAGTTATTCGGTAAGTAGTTAATAGTAGCTCCACAAGCATGGTTTAATTTAACTTCAAGCTCAGGAAGCAAAGTTATTTACTTGACTGTTTAAACCATTCTTAAGAAAAAAGACCAAAATTTATATGATTTTCTTCTATAATTTATTTTACAGAGTTTTCTGGTTGGATTTTTACTGAATGTTTCACAGATTGAAAAAATAATTTAACATTGAGATAAAATATTTAATATTCACTTTCTGCGGTTGATTTCTTTGTCTTTTATATATGATGAAAAAACCAAAATATTTGATTTATTCAAGGTGAATTTAAAATAAATGCATTTTAAGAACATTTTGAATTAATTAAAAAACTACTTAAAACTAATTGTTTCAGCGTATTTTGTATTTCGTTCTCTTTCTGTTATTCTTTTGTGGATTTTTATTTTTTTTTTGTAATTTTACGTTTTAATTTTATTCTCATTTTCATTAAATGTCAATGTGATTGCTTTCTATTTAAATACTTTTAGTTTTTATTCTTTTTCATTTAATTTTCAATTCGTTAAATTTTGTGTTTATTTACATTTAATTAAATTTTTACATTTTAATTTAAACTTTTTACAGATTAAATTTTAATTGAAATGCGATTTAAGAATTTTTTATGTCCTTCCTAAAATGTGTTTAGTTTTTCTGTTCTTAGTATATATTCTCATATCTCTTCTATTTAATTATTTTTAATATTTTAGATTGTTTTTGGCTTTTTTAAATAATGAAAAGTCGTTAAAATATTATTTTAATAAATGCAAATAGTTGATTAATTTATTTTTTATTTTAAGTTGCGATTGTTTGTTGTTTTTGTTATTAAAATAAATACATACAAGATTATTAATATTATTATTATTTGTTTCTTTTTGTCCCTTGCACTAGTAACTTTTGTGTAACACTTGAAAAGGAAACAAATGAAGGAATTCGAAAATATACAATTGATGAGCCATTCATATATATATACACTTGCTAATACAAAACGTCCATACGTACACTCATACATACACACATGTATCATACACTAAAAATTGCTTATATGACACACATATTTCTGTTTTATACAATCCTTTGTACATTTTTTACTCTTTAATTAAGTAAATTTATAAGTACATTAAAAGCTGATTTTGTTTAGCTTTTCATTGTAGGTTTATCGTTAGCAGGAATTAAATATTTTTTATGTATAATTAAATACAATTTTTTACTGATTTATTACAGGTGAGTTTTTGAGTTTCTTTGAGTGAGTTTGTTGATATAATTTTTTGAAAATATCTACATATCTTTCACTGCTATGTTAATATTATTTCTGACGTAAATTTAGTAAATATTCCAATTTGAAGTATTCCATAATTAAATTGTTATTTATTTGATGTGTAAAAAAATATAATAAGAAAATGCTTAAAATATAATTGAAAATACCATTAAAATAATAGTTTTTACGTAGTACTTAGAATAACTGAAAATTTAGGATATTTTTTTGTAGTTGAGTAAAAACTTTTGAATATGTTTTTCAAAAGCTGTATATATTTGTATTTGTTTTAAATCATAAAAATGAATATTCTGTTGTAGTGCTTTTTAAACTCACAACAAAATTTACTTGCTGATTTGGTGTTAATCACTTATTTTTACTTAGTAACGCAGCTGAATTTAAGATTTCTGATAAAGTTTAACTTGAAACTGAATAGAAATGAAAACTACATTGAAAAAACTAAATTAATCTAAATAAATCTAAATATACAAGAATAAAAATTGAATTTAAAACCTGAGGTTTGTATTCAATATTTAATATTTAATTGTTTTAATAATTAACTATGTATCACTTTGATTTGTAAATTGATTACGAATTTTTGAAAATTTTCGCTCTTATTAAATATTTTTAATTTTCTTTTTATTTTCCAATTTAATATGCAATGACTTTAGTTTAATATCTGCTTTTGCTTTTCAGTAAAACTTTCCACAATTTCCGTTTTCTTTATTTATATTTGTGTGCATTATTTTCAAAAAATTTAAATTACGTAAATGTAGTGCTGTTATTGTTATTCCACTTACTATGGAGTCCACGGAAATTATATTCTAAAATAATGATGTTATAAGAATGAATGTTGTCAGATAAAAATTAAGCTGGAACTATTAGTGTTTAAAATTACTGTGAAAACACATAAATTCAATAAAAAATACAATAATAAAAGCAATACTTTTAAACGTTTAGCTTTCAGGAACTGTTGTCGAATTTTTTGATATTTTTTAAATCGCCGTCGATCTGCTTGTAAAAATTTTATACCAAATAACCGACAAAGTATCAGGCGATCATAAGTCGCAGCACATGTTCATCAACGGCAAGAGAAGCAACGATTCTAACGGGCGTTTCGCTGCTCACAAAGGCTAAAGAGAGATGACGCAGTAAATGAAATTTGTCATCAGGCAGTGAAAAATTTGGTGCCGACTTAAAGCCGAAGTATCAGGCACTCATAAATCGCAGCACATGTTTTTAAATAGCAAGAGAAGCAACGATTGTGTACAAGCAACGATAGACAATGAGTATCGGCATGCTTCGCTCTCTCGCATCTATCTATTTAACTCACAGAGAGTGAAATTCTGCTGACAGAGATGTGACTGACTCGTTGTTGTGTTCGAATAAAGTACAACGAGTATGCAGCTTTGTAAAGTAGGAGATGGGAATTAATTACGAGAAGCAGAATAATGGAAAACCCACATAAATCAAAAGATATCAAAAAAGTTTTTGATTCGTTTAAAAAGTAAGTCATGATTTGCGAAAATAAAAGCCAGAAATAATAAGACAGTAATTAATTTTACTTTATTAAAGGAAATATTTTCCACGATTGTTTTAATTATTATTATTGTTTGCGTTATCAATATAAATACAAATTTCCCTCCAATTTATTGAAATTATTAATAATTATAATAATAACTAAAATAACTATGAACAAAAATTAAAAAAAAAAACTCAAATTTATTTCAAAAAATGTTGTGTAGAATTTCAAATGAGTTTTTACAGTTCAGTAGAAAGTCTTAATGTAAATTGTGATATAAAATACAAATATAATAAAATTAAAATTAAAATAAATTGTTTTTATCTTCTATTATCTCTTAGAGAGCTTCGCACTATAATACAAATGTACAAAAAATCAAAAAACAACGCTTAGTATAAACAAAATGTTTTCCTTATTTTTAACGATGATTTTGCTTGCAAATAATAACAATTCCAATTGTTTTAAATTCGTAGCATTGTAATAACAATAAATATTGATGTTTTTTCTATATATATTTAATTGTGATTTTCTTGGATTTAATACAGACCTTTTTGCAGTGAATTTATTTGTAATTTAACGTAAACAAATAATTTAGTCCTGACTTATGATCAAAGGCTTTAAATAATTATTTTGCGAAGCGGTTTCTGTTTCTATTTTTTATTTTACCATTTATATTTAGTGGTTTTTTATTAATTTGTTTTACGTTATTTATTCTGATTCTATAAAATTGAATATTATTGCAGTTGATTTTATTTATCTTCATGGTTAATAATTTCAATTAAAATGGACATAATTACAAATTTAAATGAATTTTTAAATAAATTAATTGTGAAAATGCATAGAAAATTATTGCCAATTGTTTTGCTTTTTAGGGATTTTCTTTTTAGAATTTTTTTCATTAATCGGTTCTTTATTATTAAAAATTTATCGCTAATATTCCTCGAATTCGTATTATTTTTCTTTTACTTCAACGTGCTTTTCTGAAGTTTTACATTTTATTTGAGTGATTTCAGTTGGAACGTTTTTTAATGTTGCTTTTGTTTTTTAATGTATTTAAAGTTAATGTAGTTTTCCTTTTGCAGCTTAACCTTTCGTTCAGTCAGCTTAAAATCTACATTTCATTACAATTAGTATTAATAAATAAGTTTTCTTAGTTTTTAATAATTTTACACACTATTCACACAAAACTTAATCCAGTTTCGTCTTTAATCTATTACAATTGTTCCTATAGTGAGGCTCTTTAAAGTTCAGAAGCTTTTAGAAAGCTTCTTTCAAACTTTTCACTTAGTTAAATATTAATTTTTATACAGTTCGTTAACTTAATTGTACGCTTAAATTTAATTCTATTTCTGCCTTTGCAATTAAATTACGTTTACAAACTGCAATAATAATAGTTTACAATCTTTTTACTGTTAAGTGTGATATATTTTTTTGTTTCTAGAACTTTTTATTAAACGAGTATTTGTATTTTTATACATTTTATATTTTTAGTTAATTAGTTACTTGGTAATTAAATGTCACATTTCTGGTTGTTGGTTTTTTCGCTTTTCCCCATTTTATTTGTGTCTCGTTTTTGTCATTACACGTTTTAATTGTTGCTTTTCTTCTGTTTTCTATTGTTTTTAAATACTATATAAAAGAAGGTTGTTCCTAAAATTAAGTTGTCCTTTTAACACGATTTTCTGATGTTCTTCGATGATTTAGTAATCAACACGACGTCCTCGATGCTCGTCGCCTTGTTCATAATATTCGATGGAGTCATCTTGTGGGCTGCAGACTGAGGGTGCGGCTGAGCAGCTGCGTCAGCAGCGTTGCCACTGTCGCGCACAAGAAAATGCTGAGTCCCGCCGCAGACGTCGGCCGAAGCTGTTGGCTGGGAAGCGCGGAGCTCGTGTCGCCGCATTTTCCTAAAAATTATAAAGAAATGATTGAAAAGAAAGTTTCAATTCGTAGTATCCAATTTATTGAAATGTAATTTAAGAATTTGTTTAATTGTTTAAGAATATTTTTTATTGGATAGTTAAGTACAAATATTTTTTATTAGTTTATTGAAAATTAGTGCAAATCTGATAAAACACAAATGCTGAGTTGGAAAACCAACATGCATAAAAACGAATACTAATAATTATTTATTTATTCAGTTATTATTTCTTTAATTAAGCTTTTCGAATTAGTGTAGAGTCGAATTTAAACATATTTAGAATATTTTCATTTAAACTGCCAAATTTCCACAATAACCACAGCATCAGCAGCAACAAAAACCCAGCTAATAACCACGAAGTGTAAACGCAACAATAAATAAAATGCATGAAGGGAGTATTTTTAATTAAAGCAACTAATAATCAAACATTGCAGCAACGCAGATGAATTAAAGTACAAATTGAAATAAATAGAATAATAATAATACTATTATTATTATTATTATTACAGAAATTCAATTTTTTGGTGGAAATTTCAGCTAGAAATTAATTTGCATTGGTAAATAATCATAGCATTATTTCTGTTCATTATTTACATTCGCACAACTCTGCATAAATGTTCTGATTTATTTGGCCAAACTTTGTTGCAGTCAACGGTCGAAAAAACGCGGTTAATACAGCAAAAGCTGTGGTCAATAGAAAGTCCCTTTCGTAGAGAGTCAGACAGTTTATATTTATGTGCATGCGTTTGAGTTTTCGCAGTATTTACATGGGAATATTATAATTATTCCTTTCACAAAAACAGAACGGAGCGCGTGAGGGTTGCTCAGTGATTATTTGGCTTTGCACACTAATTAAAAACACAAAAACCGTTGCATGCTTCAAGGGGCACCATATAAAAACACGGCTAAAAATCCCCAACCATTTTTTTTTACTGTTATTATTATTATTTTTGTGGTTTTCTCATGTTTTGTATTAATTTCGAAGTTGTTGTTGCTTTGTTTTTCGTTGTTGCGGTTTGCGTGCTGCTGTTGGCAAAGCAATTAAATACGTTCGCAAAAGCAACACATCACAATTTTCAGGTAGGAGCAGCGTCAGTCTCGCTGCGAAGACAGCGACGGCGGAGACTTACCGAACGCCGTTAAGTTGGCGACCAGAGGATGCTCCGCTAGCAGCGTGGACCCTCGGTAGCAGGCGTCGCCAACAATCAGCTGAGCTGCGGTACCCTCCAGGGGACGGTAGCTGATGCAGACGCCGTGTTTGGAGCCTTTGTGGCGGGCGATGATGTACACGGTGCCGTTTTCGGCCCACGATCCGTGGCACGAGTATTCTGTGAATCGGAAAGAGAGAAAAACATAATTATGAATAAAACCGCTAAAATTACTAACCAATTAAAATTACAACATAATTATTATAATCAATTTTTTTGACTTTATTTGAAGTTTGTATGGATGCAAACACAATCACTGCTGCTGGCGCTTTTTAAACGCTTTGCTGCGCCTCGGCTGAGGTTAGCCTCCATTTATTTTAACCTTTTAACCCATTTTATTCACATTCACAGTTCACATTCGCTGGATTCGCAGCGAATGAAGCGTTTAAAGCGGGTCAGGGATTTTTTCTTTATGATTTCTGCTTTTTTAATCCTTTCTTTGATCACGTGCAGAATCATGAACGATGTACGAAGGGGAGAAGCGTGGAATTGGCGAATGGATGGCGACTCAAGGACTACAAGGAGCCAAGAAACCAGCAACCAAATAGCAGACGAACAAATAAACCACAACAACAATTGGAGTTAACATTTTCAGTTCACGTTTCATGCATCTCTGCAACTGCAACTGCATAAATAAGTGCGGCGGTGGTAAAAAACTTGACGTTGAAGGCAAGACTTTTTTTCCTGCCTAAGAGTATGCAACCGAAATTGGGTCAGCGAAGAGAAATTGCATTTTAAAGCATTCATTCCACGCAGCATTCAACATCAAGGTGAATAATTATTATAAAAAGGGGACTTTTTATTTATTCATTCTTTTTCATGCTGCCCCTACGACCTTTCATCCGTTATGCTCTCATTCATCAACCCCTTTCTACATTCCTTTTCTCTGAATGCCGTGGTTAACGTTGTTTTTTGTTTTGCATGAGTTATAAAGCCTATTTACGTTTTTGTTGTTGTTCCTTTTGTGGTTTATACATTCACTACATACATTTTTAAAATATTGGTCAGGCTTAAATAATAATTCTCCATCATGCAGCTAATTAATTAAAAAAGTCCGTCTATTTTAGCAGCGAAATTGCGTGGAAAATTGAGATTTTATTTGCAGTTTACATGCCGAAATAAAGACCTGAATTAATTTTGTATTTTTGTTTAGTATTTCTCTACAGAGATTTATGCATTTTCCTAATTAAAAACCGCGTTTTTTTTTATCTGCATGACATTTAAAATCGCTGCCTTTTATTTAAATAAAAGCCTCCATTTGTAATCTGTACCAAATTAAAACGCGAAGTCCAAAACAACAGAAATATAGATAGTATAGAGTTGGCATCACTGCATTAGTAAAATTAAAAAGCGTCATTAAAAAGATTCGAGTTCATTTGAGGATTCGCATGCGTCCCTCCGCCCGGCAGCTTTTTTTAATTTAAACTCAGAGTTTGTAGATTGAAGTGGGTTCCTTTAATTAACAAAAGTCAATGTTAGCAATGAGGTTAAAGGGAATTTGCACCGAGATTTCTTAAGGGAATTAATTCACTTTTACAAGGGACAGAACGTTTTTAAAAAGATCTAAAGACATTTCAAGAGATGAGTTCGATTTAATAATACAATTCCGAAATAATGCATACAGCTAACCACGATTTACGTACCTTCATCGCCGTCCTCGTTGCACAGCGGACGCACATCGATCAGATTCGGCGCCGTGCAGCCGATCCACAGCTGACGCTGAGCCTTGTAGTTCACGATGCAGCCGGGTGCGTCGCGTCGGCTGCGCTGCTGCAGCTGTGTTGCAGATGCAGTTGCAACAAAGGCCACGCGTTTGCCCAGCGTTGCTCGCATCGCATTGTTACCGGCAGCGTCGATATTGGAACTGGATGCGAGGCCACCGACAGCAACGTTAATCATGTCATTAACAACAGCGTCCAGATCTGCTGCTGCTCCGTCGGTTGGCCTCGTTAATGTTGATGATGTCGCAGAAAATATTCGTGGTTGTTGCTGTTGCATCTCAGTTCCTGGCAGTGATTTCGATTCAGATGAAATTGGTTCCTTTGGAGGAAACAATGCGGTTTCCGCAGCAAATGTGCTTTTCCGATTCTTGTTGCTTTTATTAGAAAACTCAGCCACTCCGATTTTGTTCCTGACGTTCTTGGTATTGCTGTGGTGCAATTTCAATAAAGTGTTGCCATCGGTTTGCTTTGTGGATGGTCCTTTGAATCTTTTCATTTCAAAGTCATCTGTCAAGGGAGCTGAGAGCATAATTACACTGTTTGCATTTAGCACAGTCATCGCAATACTCACCGTCATCATCATCCTCGGCATCCACTCGATTGTCCTGCTTCTCTTCGTCTTCATCGTCGTCGTCCTTCAATGCAATTGAGGTGTGCTTATTGCTGGCAGCCATATCAATGTTTCTCATCGTCGCACTTTTTATTATATTGTCCTTCGCCGCTGGTCCTTCGTCGTCGTCAAAATCAGCCGCAACAAAGGTTTCCTGTGACTTCGGTGCTGTTGCAGGTGCTGTCATTGTTGTTGTTGTTGTTTGTAGCTCACGCCGTTTCCTAATTGGCAAACCTCTCGTGTGCGAGTGCCATGAGCTGTGTTCAGATGCTTCGGAATGACGAAGACTCATCGCGTTGTGTCTGCAATTGAAATGATTTCTATGAGAAATGTCGATGACATGCGGAGGGAATTCGAATGATTTTCGTTTGGGTTCTTGGAAAATTTAAGCAATAAATGAACGCTGTCAGTGTTATTGTTGGTCTTGAACAAAAAAACACTAATAACAAAAACAAAAAATTGTTATATTTCATTAGAATTAAATCCGAAGTTCACTTTATTAAATTCACGCCGTTTCTATATTGTATTTTTAGCTTTAATTAAGAGTTTTCCCGTAGTCTGGACTTCATTGAATTCAAGTTCTTCTCAGGAACTCTATCAAAATATCTTTTTTAATAATACAAGTTTCTTTCGTGCTTTTTTAGATCTCGTCTTCTTTTCTTTCTTCATTCACTTTGTTGTCCTTTTGTGATGAGCGATAAGCACTACTCGATGCCACGCCTACTCGACCTACTTGGTCCCCTTGATCTGTTTCTGCTATAGCTTGTTTTTCTTGCCGCCAACGCACTCATTATTAAGTGCTTCGTTTGATTAAAATTCCGTGTTTCTGAGCCGATTCTACTTACCGTTTGTGTCCGAAAGCGCTTCCGGCGCCGGCTTTGCCCATGCGGCCGCCGCCTCCCATCTCGGCTCCCGCTTCTGACTCCATTCCCAGTTCCGTTCCTGTTGCTGCTACCGTTACCGCTGCACCATCGACACCCATTCCGGCCGCATTGAAATCATGCTGCAGATGATGATGTCCGTGTCCGGTGCGTGCCTTGTTGTTGTGATTCCTTTTGTGCCGCGCCGAGATGTGCGGCGGCCCGACGGCGCCCCGGAGGCTGTACAAACCTTCCAAGGGACAAATTTGTGGATCCGGGTTGTTAGCTGCAAAGACAAAGCGAAAACAAAGAAGTAATTAATGAACGGCACGAAGTGGAAGGAGGACTGAAAGCGAAGTCAGCTCAGATGTAGCGTGCTAGGCAGTGTGAAAACTGGATCATGCTGCAAAGAGTGCATACGAGATAAGGGGCGGATGTAGCAAAATCAATGAAAGATTAATAACAGTTTCGCAAAAGGTGCCAACGGCGGCTAAATCTATCGATAAATCCGTTCACAAACTCTTAAGTAGCCGCATCTCGGTCATCGGCAGAGTTTAAGACTTCCTCTAAGTATGCAACAGTAAATCAGACTATTAAAGTTGAACAAGACTTGGGTGAGTCGTGGCGGCCTAACTTTTAGAGGGTTGAAAACAAGGAAATCGTAAAATGGACAAAAAATGGGTGAATAAAAGTTTTATTGGGCAATTAGTATGTAACAATAGATTCGCCTGTTCATGGAAAATTACTTCAAAGCTGCTGAGTGAATAAAAGAATGATAAATAGAGGCATCAAACTCGCGTTCTTCTCTTAATTTTTATCAGACGTATAATAATATTTTAGCATTTTATTCATACATATAGAAAAATACCTCTTTTAAAGCGAGGATTCTTAATAATAATATTTCACCTCTTTGAATGGAAAATACAAAAGCAGAGAAAGAAAGAAAAATATGCATGCTTTTCATAATCGTTATGTGCTCAGCCATCATTCGTCCATCGTTCTACTTTCGCCCAAGTAATGAATGGAGTGGAGGGAAGCAAAGAGTCCAAGTGGTCAGGGTTCAGCATCGTGAATACCTAAATTTTTTCAACCAATCGCTTTTAATTTTCTTTCTAAGGATTTATTATTTACCCATTCAATAATAGGAAGTCGCTTCAAAGCATAAAAAAATGTAGAATTTAAATTATTTTTAAAATCATTTTAAAGTCCTTTTATTTTTTTCTTTTTTCTTTTAATAAACTATAATAAATGTTTTGCGTATTACATACAACATTAAAAAAAAGGTACAGGCGAAGTCTTCTTCGAATTGTATGTAAAATAGGCATGGGGAATATACAGATTAATGAGGATGGAAGAGTTAATTAAATGGTTAAATAATAGTGAATGAAATAGTGCTTGAATAATGAGGAAATCCGAAAAATTATATTTAAATTTAATGCTAAATAATCCGTCAACCAACACATCGAACCCGTTGAACAATAACCAAGTTACGCCAACAACAAACAGCGAACAGCGTCTGTTTCAGTTTTCAGAGGCAACCGAGTCGATGTGCATGAACGTTGCTTAAAGAACCTCTCAACAAATTTAAACAAACAGAAGCTAAAATTTGTCTAAAGGCATGGAATGAACATCAGCCACACACAAAACCCTCATATTTACAGCCGATTCCCGCTCCCACACAGCAAAGAACTTCAGTCGAATATATGGAGGACTGCTGAGGAGTATAATAAAGCCACAACATGAAGAAGGGCAACAACAAAACGTTGAAAGCATCGACAGCAAATGCCGGAGTAGCTACCGAGGATTACGGCTTTGCTTTTAATCCATGCTCTAAAGACAGGGCTGTACATGTTTGCTGCCGCCGGAGGTGCTCGAGATGCAGCGGCGCGCGCCCATCTTAAGCGACACACGAGAGGTAGTTGAACTCCAACCGGAAGGCAACAAGATAAAGTACTTGCATGTACTTGAAAATATTGACGGCGTTGCTGGCAATATTCACAAGAACGACCACGAACTCGGCGCTGGCGGATGCATGTGGTTTCGATTTTTGTGTATCTCTGAGCTCGTTCTCAAAGAAAACATCGATGTGGAATTAATTATCCGAAGGCATTCGATACAAGCGAACACATAACGAGGTAATGATCAGGAAGGGAAGATGTGTCATTTTAATTATGGTAGAGATAGCAAAAGAAAGCCTTAGTTTCTATTCCAATCAGTTAATATATGTAAATGACATGCTATATAATAAAATCGTTCGCAGTTGTTTTTCTCAGTGTATGGGACATGAAAGAAAAGGTGAATAGTTCAAAGGATGTGCGGTTGATTCGATCGATTAGGAATGCAATGTTAAAAGGTTACGAAACCGAAGGATGTCGGAATACGTATGACTGTGCATCTGTATGGGTTTCAGGATGCACCCATGGATGTGTGAGTGTATGATAAGTCGTTGATAAAGCGCTAAGGACTCTTCATACTTCAAGTGCTACTGAAATCACTAGAAAAATACAGCTCACAAAAGCGACGTTTGTGAAGATTTCGCGTAAACATAGCTTAAACGCTGAAGAGGACAATTGAAAATACAAGCAGAGTCATACACAGTAATATTAATGTACATAAGACAGAGAGAATTATAAATACAAGGAGCATTTCAAGGAAAGTAACAACAACAAAGGTAAAATAAATATGCACAAAAAGTGACTTAAAAAAGGCTAATTTTCTGTCAAGTCCGTCAAAGAGAAATGCTAATAATAAATCAAGATGATGTGAGTGGTCGGCTTTATTGTTGGTTTGATTTGGTTTTCGACAATCTTTTCTGGTTTTGATCCATTAACTCAATGCTCTTTGCAATTAGGAATGAACGAAATGGAGGGTTGAAAATAATCTTTAAATTGTAAAGGTCCTCAGCATCTCTACAAAAGTAGAGTGTAGCGATTAAAGTTAAGCATTTCAAATACGCTGTATACTTTTAGGCTGGCTTCTTACCTTTAGTTGTAATTGTAGGAAGCATAATAGCAGAAAATTTCAGAAGTGTTCAATTGTAGATCATATTTTATCAATTTAGTATTAGAAATTTTGCATTGTGGTTCCTTTCTTCCAATTCTCTTTAAGACATTGTCATTTAAAATTTGAGAAAATGTCAATTATAATTCATATCATTTCATTTGAAAATTCAGAAGAGAAAATAAAAATGAATATTTCCGTGAGATTGTGCCATGGACAAGGTGTATATATCTGAAGCAACATGCCTGTTTGGCTTCCATTTGCTTGGGTACACACGAAACGGACCCAAGTACAGCACAAGTCAACAGTCCTCAAACAATACAGGTCTCTATGTTTTTCTAGGTTCTGTTTTTACAAGCTGATGGGTTCATTTCAGAAGAATCATACAAGTGGAATGACGTAAATACATCTTTTCAATTAAACGTTTGTGGGTTTTCCCTTTCAAGACGGCAGGAAACTAAAACATTTCTTTAGACCTTGGATCGAGCCAACTCTTGTTTGTTTTGCTACTCTCTTTATTCCTTTTTTTATGTTATGTTTTATGTTCTTTTGTTTCGTAATCAGCATCTGCTTGTGTGGTATTTAAAGCGCACTCCTTCCTCAGCGTTTTCATCCACTTTTCATACGCTGAGAACTGAAAGAAACCACAAAACATTTTCAGTAGATGCTTTTAATTCGCCAACGGAGGGCAATTAAAATGATTGTGCAATGCGTGGCACGTCAATCTACGGCACGGCCCCTCAAATTATGCTGCTCAGTTTGAGAATTGCGCTGCGGCGTAGGAAAACAATATGGCGTCACTCGTTCAGCGAGGCTGTCAATTTATGGCCCCACGACGACGGCGTCTTTCCACAGAGAATCAACTCCAATTCAACGAAAGTGGAGCGAAGAGTGGAAGTACGACGAAGGACAATCGCGAATAATACCAGAAGGAAAAACAGCATCAGAGGGGAGAAAAGTAAACAGGCGAAAAAAGCTTTCCCCACAAACATGGCACAAAATTTGCATATTTTGTTTGTGAAAAATATTTCTCACCATTTGACTTCTTAACTACTTTTGTCAAACTAAGCCAAGAAGATCGCCAGAATGTGCAAAGGATCGAGTGAAGGATGAGAAAAAACTTTTGGTAGAGTATTCGTTAAAATAAAAAATTTAAGGACGTGAAAATAAAATAAAAACCAAATTCAATCTTAAATGCTTTAAATGACTTATAAAAGTGTTGGTAGAGAGGGAGACAAAGAATGAGACAGCGCTAAATAATCAAATTCATTCCACTTAACAAATTTCGCGACTATGCGACATCAATCAAGCGAAGTGCCGATGATGAGACAAGTTCCAAGTGTCAGTGAACGTGGAGCCATGCGTGACTCATGCAATACACACACACAACCATGCTTACACATACACAACCAACACACAACAACACTGAGTTTCTGCAGCGAGCAGACAAATTGCAACTTTGGCCAACTAATAATAAAATGCACTTTAATTCGATTTTATGAAATATTTCATAGATACACGGACACATTTACTTTCCTTCTTCCCTTTCTCCTTCTCCCTCTCACTCTCTTTCCTTCCTTTTCGTTCTTTCTCTGTCTCTTTTTGGCACAAAGAAGTGCATAGAATTAATTATATTTTTTATAGCCATCAATTTTGTCGCATGTCACACGAAACAAGTGAAGCGTAGCTCCACGCGTCGTTGTCAGATTTCCCGACAGCTGCAGTCAAGTTGATTGTGCACGCCTAAAAGCATATAACGTGCAAAACACTAAAACTGCTTTTTAAAAACAGGAAGTTTTGGGTATTTCTGTGTTGTTTTATTCAGTTGGCAGTCGTTTTTATGAGACGACGTGTTCAAAATTGAACACCTTTCTTAAGAATGTTTATAAAAATACAGTCCACTAAAATACAGATAAAATACAGATGTTTAGATAAGAGTATATAACATATCACTGATTATTTAGTCCTAAATAAACACTAACCACTTAGCTCTAATAAATTCTATCCTAGTTCAATACTGATAATCCAGACCTATGTAAATAATTCCACAATGAAAAAATGTATAAAAACCGAGAAAAACTAAAAATAAATTCAGTATTCTACAAGTACTCAACTGGAACAATTGTCTTTATTTTGTTCATTTGGTCCTTCGAGCTTCCCCCACCAGTGGTAAGAAGCAAGAAGAAAATTAATAACATAAATACAAATTTCTGAACTTTCCCCCACCAGTGGTAAGAGGTTCAGAAATATAACAAAAAGCGTGCTTGACGCCTATAATATCAAGGTACGAAGAATTTTGGTCTTCAGCTAATAAAGTTGTAAGCGTAACCGAGGCTATACATCGGTGAGGCGTGCTGAGGCTACACATCAGCAAGTGTTTTGGTGAAATAGTGTTTGGTGCAAAATTAATCAGCGTAACCGAGGCTATACATCGGTGAGGCGTGCTGAGGCTACACATCAGCAAGTGTTTTGGTGAAATAGTGTTTGGTGCAAAGTTAATCAGCGTAACCGAGGCTATACATCGGTGAGGCGTGCTGAGGCTACACATCAGCAAGTGGCTTGGTGCAATTTTATTAGTGCATTTTGGCACAAGAATTATCAGCACAAAACCGTTCAAAATGACAAAGGAAAAGTTATACGAGCGTCAAAAGGAAATTGGCGAAGAAATTATAGGAATAAGCAATAAAGCACAGGAAGCTGTAGTTCGAAGATCGACGCTGGAAAATCGACTACATATCCTTTGGGAAGAATTCGAGAAAAACCACTCCAAATTGTTAGTCATCGGATCCCAGAAGGACAATTATTTCAAGGAAAATTACTTCGAAGGAATTAAAAGTTTAGTGAAAGACATTTCATCACTCTTGATTGAAAAAGAACATAAATCAGAGCAGGAAATAGTAATGTTAGAAGAATCAAACACACTGAAACAGCAACTCGTTAGGGACGCGGGAAACACTCAACATTCAATTGAAGTCACAAGCCCAGGGGACAATTTAATGAGGAGATATCATCGTCTAGCAGATAATTTTAAAGCCTTGCTAAACGAAGGACTTCAAGATATTGAACACAAAGGGAAAGAAGAATTAGAAACCATTAAATCGTTTTGGCAGCAAAAATTCCAAAATATTAGTGCGATTTTTGCTAAATTGACAATTGAAATAGATGAAGAGGAAATTGAAAATAAACAGGAAGAAATTGAAAACGCTTATCACTCTGCGACGATGATATTAATTAAAAATAAACAAAGTATAGAAACAATGAAACCAATAGCAGTGAAATTGGAGGATATAAAGATTCCATATTTCTATGGGGATATTAATGAGTGGTGTTCATTTTATGACTTATTTAAAAAATTAGTTCATGATGTAAAACATTTTTCAAATGTCGAAAAAATGTATCGACTAAAAACATTAGTTAAAGGAGAAGCTGGAAAGCTAATTCAACATCTTCAAATAACTGATGCCAACTATGATGCTGCATGGAATCTGCTGGATCAAAGATTTAAAAATCGCAGATTATTATTTACGACGATGGTAGACAAATTATTGGATCAACCAGTAGTTAAAAGTGAGTCAGCATCTAGCATAAAACAATTACTAGATACGACGAATGAATGTGTGCACGCTCTCAGAGGATTAAATATAAAATTAGATGACGCAGAACCATTTATAGCACGTATCGTAATAAGAAAATTAGATAATAATGGCTTACGTTGCTATGAACAAAATATAAAAAAGATGCGTGAAATTCAAGCCTTAAGCGACGTGACCCAATTCTTGGAAACACAGTATCAAGCATTAGAAGCAGTAAATTGGAACAAACAAAATGAGAACGCTGAACGGATCAGTAATCAACAACCATTAAAATCATTATACTTGAAGCAAAAGCAGCGTTGTCTATTTTGTAACTTTTCAGGTCATGAAATTAAGGACTGCCGTAAATTTCAATCACTAGCAATAGCTGAACGCCGCACATGGGCTCGAAACAATCATTCATGCTATGTTTGCTTAAATCACACAATAGATAAGAGGTGTATGAACACTAACTACAAGTGTAAGAAATGTGATAAGAAACATCACATACTATTGCATTCAGATTCAGTAGCAGGCGCAGAAAAAATAAGAACAGAATCCAGTAAGAATAAAACTATTAATCTAATAACGAAGGAAGATCTTCCCTTGTCCGTGCTTTTAGCAACCGCTCAGGTAAAAGTAAAATCAGTGACTGGGGAAATGTTAACCCTTAGAGCACTAATCGATCAAGGGTCACAGAAAACTACGATATCAGAAGAAGCGGCGCAAATGCTTAATTTGCCCAGACAAAAAACGAAAACAGAGCTCTTAGGATTAGGAAATACAGTCGTTGGTGTAGTAAAAGCCAAAGTGAAACTAGAGATTCGACCACGGTTTTTGAGTAATGAAGTATTCACCACAGATGCGTTAATTTTATCATCATTGGTTAGCACTCAGCCGGACAAGTCATTTAAATATGACATAGCAAAGTTAAAAAACTATACTTTAGATGATCCGGATTTTAATAAGTCTGATCGAATTGATATTGTAATTGGTGGAGATTTATTTCACAGCCTGTTAGTTGAAGGAATTTTCAAGATCGAAAAGATTCTAGGTCAGCGTACAAAACTGGGATGGATACTTTCTGGAGTCACCCAGGTGCACACCCACAACCAAAAATCTCTTACAGCCATTACAAATAGTTTGGAAAAGTTCTGGGAATTGGAAGAGATTGATAACGGAGCTAATAATTCCAACGACGACTGGTGCCTACAACATTATTGTGAGACAACGCAACAAGCACAAGATGGTAGATTTATCGTTAAGCTACCATTTAGAAAGGACAAAACTCTAGGAGACTCAAAAAAGCAAGCAATGGCGAGATTTTTAAATATGGAGAGAAAACTAGAAAACAACACATTAAAAACGGAATATATAAAGTTTATGAAGGAATATCAAAGTTTGGGACACATGGTAGAAGTCAATCAGAAAGAAGAAGGAAAGTATTATCTTCCTCATCAAGCAGTGATTCGAGAGTCAAGTACAACAACTAAGATCAGAGTAGTCTTTGACGCATCTGAAAAGTCCTCGAATAGCAAAAGTCTTAATGATATTCTTCATATTGGTCCAAGGTTACAAAAAGATATCGTCGATATTATCATAAAATGGAGATTTTGGAAGTTTGCTGTTACTGCAGATATCGAAAAAATGTACAGGCAAGTGACAGTGTCAGAAGAAGATCAAGATTACCAATACATTCTTTGGAGAGAGGATAAAAAAGAACCAATTAAACAATTCAAGCTGACAACCGTCACTTATGGTATTTCTTCAGCACCCTTTTTAGCAACAAGAGCACTTCACGAAATTGCTAACAGATGCAACAATACAGACATAACGAAAATCATTAAAGAAGACTTCTATATGGACGATCTTATGACAGGAGCGGATACCGTCAAAGAATGTCAAGAAATTCAGAGGAACATATCAGCACAACTACACAAGTTCGGGTTTCACTTGCGAAAATGGACGTCAAATTCCGAAGAGGTAACTCGTAACATATGCAACACAAAGGAAAATGAAGTATTACAAATACAGGATGACGAGACGATTAAAACTTTAGGTCTACAATGGAATCCTAGAAGTGACAAATTTATGTTTAGTATTTCCGAATATAAAAGTGAATCTATCACCAAGAGAAAAGCTCTATCTTTTTTAGCTAAGATATTCGATCCCTTAGGATGGTTAGCACCCATAACAATCACAGCAAAGCTCTTTATTCAAAACCTGTGGACAATGAACTCCGATTGGGATGACAATCTCGAAGCTGATCTAGTAAAAGAATGGACAACCCTTACACAACACTGGCCAATTATTAAGACCATTGGAATACCGAGATGGATTTGTACAACAAAAAACGTTCCATATCAACTACACGGTTTCGCGGATGCGTCTGGGAAAGCATATGGGGCTATAGTATATATTAAAATTGGATCCGTAGTTTCTATTATTGCTGCTAAAACTAAAGTAAATCCCATTAAAAACAGAAAAACTTTGCCAAAATTGGAATTATGTGCAGCCAATTTACTGGCGAAATTACTTCACAAAGTCAAAGGTATAATTGGTAAGGATTTGAAAATGTTTGCATGGAGTGACTCTTTAATTACGTTACATTGGATTAAAAACAACAAAAACAAGGATAAATTCATTAGGACACGGACAGCAGATATTCAAGAGTTGATACCTTCGGCAGTGTGGAATCATGTCAACACTAAACAAAATCCAGCAGATTTAGCGTCAAGAGGGATATCAGCAGCCAAGTTAGAAGCTGAATCATTATGGTGGAAGGGCCCATCATGGCTTGCGAAAGATGAGGATTGTTGGCCTAAAACAATAATTCCTGAAGATAGAAAAATAATCATGACATCAACAACAGCGAAATCACATGGTAACGTATTTAATGATCTACAGAGCAAATATTCCGCAATACGGAAGTTAGAGAGAGTCGTAGCTTACGTATTGCGTTTTATTAAAACGTTAAAAGGAGAAAGATTTCCGGAGTATCTGACAGCGAAAGAGATCAGAGAAGCAGAGAACATAATAATTAAAAATCAACAAGCCGTGGATTTTACAAGAGAGATCCATCATTTGAAGAATAACAATCCAGTAAGTCACCACAGTAAGATTGCAAATTTAAACCCCTTCTTAGATAAGGAAGGTGTTTTAAGAGTGGGAGGGCGATTAGAAAAATCCGAAATCTCATTCAACAGCAAGCACCCTGCAATTATTGGAAAGTCAGGCTTAGCAACTTTATTAGTGAAAAGTGCCCACATAGACACGTTACATGGCGGAAACCGTATTGTAATAAGTACATTAATGCAGAGATATTGGATCATTGGGGTGAAAAACATGGTGAAGAAGTGTATTCACACATGTGTTAAATGCATTAGATACAGACAAAAAACAGTAGCACAAATAATGGGTAATTTACCAGAATGTCGAGTACGTGTATCACATCCATTCACACACACCGGCATCGACTACGCAGGACCACTACTAATAAGAACGTCCAAAGGTAGAGGCCACAAAGCTTATAAAGGTTACATAGCAATGTTCGTGTGTATGACAACAAAAGCAGTACACATAGAAGCGGTAAGTGACCTCACAACAGAAGCATTTTTAGCAGCACTGCGAAGGTTCTTTGCCAGAAGAGGGAAGAGTCAACACATCTATACAGATAACGGCACGAATTTCATTGGAGCGAGTAGAAAAATGGATTCAAATTTCAAGCAAGTGATTAAAAATAATTCGAAATTAGCACCGGTTCTAGAAAGCGAAAGAATTCAATGGCACTTTACCCCCCCGGCAGGCCCTCACTTCGGAGGTATTTGGGAGGCCAGCGTAAAGTCAATGAAGCATCATTTACGGAGAATAATTGGAGAGACAAAACTAACCTATGAAGAATTGAGTACACTGCTATCACAAATCGAAGCAGTTTTAAATTCCAGGCCTCTTTACGCTCTTAGTAATTCTACAGAAGATATAGAGATATTAACTCCCGGACATTTTTTAATTGGTCACCAAATCATTGAAAATCCAGAAGTCAACGAAAATAAGGACATAAATCCGTGTAATAGATGGAGATTAATCCAAAAAATGAAAGCTGCATTTTGGAAAAAATGGAAAAATGAATATCTTCTTACTCTTCAACAGCGTTACAAGTGGAAGCATGCAGAAACAAACTTGTCCACTGGCCAAGTCGTTATAGTGAAGAATGACACCTATCCATCAAGATGGCCACTCGGAAGAATTATAGAATCTCATCCTGGATCCGATGGGAAAGTTCGAGTAGTCACCATAAAAACGCAAAATGGAACTTTAAAACGTCCAATTCAACAGGTTTGTCCACTGGAGACTGCAGCCGAAACAGAGGAATCCACGGAACAAGTTCATGCCTACGCTACAACAGAGAATAGACCTAAACGAAATCGACACTTGCCGTCATCAACGTTGCTCATAGGAATATGTATGATGTTCCTCCTGATGATAACAGATAAGGCCATGGCAACAACATGGACCCCAACGAAAACAATAGGAGGTACAGTAGTAGAAATAAAAAACAATACTGCTATCTACATAGACACTCTTAGTAAAATTGAAATAATAAAGTCCAATTGGAATATGATAATTTACTATAACCTCAGCTCATATATTCAAGAAGTAAATACAATTCAAAGGTTTATGGATCAATTAGGACAACACTGCAAGAAGTTACCATTGTTCAGAGAATCGTGCATCCTAATTACAACAAGTTTGGAAGAGCGCTATAATGTACTAAAAGTTAACAATGAATTGTTCGCCTTTAAAAACCTTAGAAAGAAAAGAGCTCCATTCGAATTTGTAGGATCAATCTACCACATTTTATTTGGAATGATGGATGCAGACGACCGTTTGGAAATGGAAGCGGATATGAACGCTATAATTGACAATCAGCAAAACTTAAACAATTTGTTAAAAAAGCAAACATCGGTTATAGATTCAACAATAAACATTTTAAAGAAGACAACAGACGATGTCAACAGAAACCTTCAGAAGACCCACGACCAACTTAACAGCATCCGAGAAATGATGATAGATAACCAGAACAAGGATCACCTTATATTCTTATTTCAAATACTAGTAACACAAATCAGCATGATGATCGAAGAATGTGAACGCGTTCAAACTGATGTTATAAGTTTATTAATTGACATAAATCATGGTCGAATTAATACCAATCTTCTGCACCCATCACAATTACAGAAAGAACTTTTATATATAAAGGACAAATTGCCCGAAGATTTAAAATTACCTGGAGCAGGTTCCGGAACAGAGCTAAAGGAGGTATATAATCTGATGAGAGCGAAAGGGATACTTACACAATCTCGCATGGTAATAAAATTACAAATACCTCTACTAGCACGTGAATCATCAACCATTTACAAAATTATTCCTCTTCCCATACTAAGCAAGAACGGAGTAATTAAGGCTAGAATCAAGGCAGATTACATTGTTTATAACTTTTTACTAAACTCTTATTTTCTTATGACGCCGCTAGAAGTAGATAAATGTAAAACCAGCCTAGATGGTACGTTACTATGCCACAGTGATTGGCCTTGGAGATCTGGAACAGACAAGTCTTGCGAGATATCATCATTAAAACAAAGTCGCAGCTCAACCTGCCAATATGAAAGAACGGAAGCCGACAGTTTCTGGGTTAAGCTAAGCAACAAGAACAAATGGTTATATAAACTATTCTCGCCAGCTCAGATTCAATTAGATTGCGGAAATGTCACACACATTAACATGGAACTTCCAATCCAAGGAGTGCTCTCATTAGAATCTGGATGCACAGCTCGATACAACGGCGTAACTTTGAGTACTTCACCACAATTCAACTCCGAATCAAAGCTAAAACTTCACTCATCAGCCTGGGTAGAGAATATCGACCAAATTGCTGACCATCAGGTAAAACCACTCATCTCAACTCTGGTCAACAATAGTAAAGACATCGACAATCTTCGCGAGATGGTATACGTATTGCAGTCTGAGAACTTGGAAATGAGAAGAATTAGCATTCACCACGTTAGCGGCCACATAGCAGTAATTTCAGTTTTAATCCTTGTTATTATCATGTTATGTATTTGCATAAGACACAAGTGTAAAAATAACAACCACATTATTGTTGATTTTTCTCCGCCACCAGCCTTAAATGACCGGCGGCAGAATGTTCAAAATTGAACACCTTTCTTAAGAATGTTTATAAAAATACAGTCCACTAAAATACAGATAAAATACAGATGTTTAGATAAGAGTATATAACATATCACTGATTATTTAGTCCTAAATAAACACTAACCACTTAGCTCTAATAAATTCTATCCTAGTTCAATACTGATAATCCAGACCTATGTAAATAATTCCACAATGAAAAAATGTATAAAAACCGAGAAAAACTAAAAATAAATTCAGTATTCTACAAGTACTCAACTGGAACAATTGTCTTTATTTTGTTCACGACGAAAATATTGAAAAACGTTAAAAATCAGCAAATCGGAATCAACAGCAATGACACTACCTTTTAAAATAAAGCTAATTGATGTTGCTGTTGCCAGGCAAAGCTGAGACAACTTTACATGTACGCCGAAAATGATAGATAAGGAGAGATTTCTTTAGAGCAAAGGATAAATATGGGTATACAGAGAGAGAGAGAGAGAGAGAGAGAGAGAAAAAGGAATTTACGAAGAAAAGTCGATGGGAGAAGTGCATTATTCCTGTGATGGGCAGCTAAAACTTAACAAAGAGTTTTGCATATTTAGAAGTAATTTTAATTCTATCAAAGTTCTTGGATTCTTGGAAATTTTTACCACGCAAAGTCCCTTTCGATATCACAATTATATCATTCAATCGTAGACAAAGGATATTTTAACTTAAAAATATTAATCAATTAGAAAAAAAGTTCAAATTTAATGCAGTGAAATTCAAAGAACAACAAAATAATTTATTAAAGCTTTATAATGGGAAACGAATGTTAATAATAACTTTTCCTATACAAACTTTTGAAGCTCATTCAAAATCCTTTCCAATGATGAATGAGACGTCACTATTTATGCTATTATAAAGTTTCATATCTGCCCTAGTAGAAGTGCAGATGCATGTGTGTGTGTGTATTTGTGTGGTTGGCTGACAGAGCTGCCTGTCCAGCTGTCAATATGCACAATTAGCGTGACAAGTTTGCCTGACAATTGCTTGTGCTCGACACTGAAGCTCAACACACACACGCGCACACATAAAAAACACTAACGTATAAAATTGGCAGCCCTGTAAAATGACATCTACACACACACACAGAAACGAATGCAACACATCCGTTCATAAGTTGAACTGCAGTTGTTATAAAACAAGTTGAAAATTGTTTCCGTTGGACGTTTTACGAACGCACACATACACAAAACTTATACGTGCTTTTGTATGTAAACTAAGAATGGGAGAGTTTTGCAGTTAAACACGTTAATGACTGTGTATTTCCTTTTATATAAAACGGCAGAAATTACAATAATCAACACACTTAATATAAATAGTATCATTAGCGTGACAGTTTTGCCAGGTAGAATAAAACAAACAAGAAAAAGTAAAACAAAATTGTAGCGAAAAAATAGAAATTCTTTTGTTAATATTTTTGCTTGATAAAAGTCAGAAGTACTTTTAACGATTCTCTTTTAAGTGACATCAATTTTACCTATTTTATACTGTACGCAATAGAGAGAAGGATTATACAGCGAGATCGCTGATAAAAAACCGTGGCTGGTTTTTAAATAACCAAAGATTTGAAGATTTTTTTCCTCTTGGATGTAATTAAGTTTTTAATTTTAATTTTTTAATTTTTTTTTAGTTTAATTTACACTCTTGGTTTGCTGTGGGTTTTCTTAATTTTGGGTTTCAATTTTTTTGCCTTTAAATTTGTTCTTTGGGATGTTTTTTTGTTGTTTAGATTTATTATTTATTTTATTTATTATTTGTCTGTTATTATCCATTTCTTTGATTAGAGTA
Organism: Thecophora atra; assembly: GCA_937620795.1. Classification (NCBI taxonomy): domain Eukaryota; kingdom Metazoa; phylum Arthropoda; class Insecta; order Diptera; family Conopidae; genus Thecophora; species Thecophora atra. Next base: position 40,369,684 of record OW569401.1, on the reverse strand, counting down.
TTTTTTGTTATCCCTATTATTTCGTTATTAGTGCGTAATTTGGGGCCTTTGTTCGTGAATTTATTTTAGTTCAGTTTCGTTTAATTATGGGTTTTAGGCAGGTTTAATTCTCGCAGATAAAAAAACCAAAATAAATAATAAATCCTTTCTTTTTTTATTATAAATGCGTTACACTTTACTATGATGTGGCTTTATACTGTACCATGTATTTATAAACATCCGTGTAGATGCGTGTTGGTCTTTCTATGCATGTTTGGGTGGAATATCCACAGGTTAAACATCAACGAAAACCATTCTGATTTCATTGCCGGAGCTGAAACACTGCAAACGCCGTAATTTTAGACAAAATGGGGAAGCGGCTTAAAGGTGGCTTACAACATTCCACACACATGAATATTTTATTGTGTACATAAACGTGCGTGTTGCTTGCTTTACGTATTTTTTGTTATTTTATTACGGGAATTTAGTTTTTTTTAGGTTCCTGCTTCGTTGCAAAATTGACTGGCTTAAAATATTTTGTAAATTTACTTAACTCTTTATTGAATACGCACCATTTGACGCAGATATTAGAGAGTGTGTGTGTGTGTGTATTTCTCAGTCATTTTTAAATGTTTACTTTGCATTTTATTTCAAATATTAATTTTTTTTTACTTTTTCAAGCGTTAAAATTTCCCTTGAAATAAATGCAATACTTGAAGCCTTTTTTTCGAAATTTCATGCTCCATTGAGTACAAGAAACACTTGAATTCATATTGATTTGGCGCTTGCGATGGCGATAAAGAAATAAAACATTGTTTCTGTGTGAAGTTGCCTTTTAAAATGATGCCTTTTTTAATGAAGCTTCCTTGAGAAATGTTTCTAATTTGAAATCTTGAAAAATTGTTGACTCAACACTTTGCAGTTGCCACACTCGAGGTTCTTCTTCATAGCAGGAATCTTGCTGTCCTTCAGCTCACTCAACAATTCAACTGCAGCTGCTGTTGACAGTCGTACATGAAGTGCACACGACAGCAACAACCAGTAACAATATAAATATGTGTCTTGTGCTATCTTCAGGTGCTTTAATTAACTGCTTACTTCGTCACCTTGGAACTTGAACTTCACAGAAGAGAGACGACAACATAGAAGATGAAGAGAAGGGAAAGTAGAATGAAAGCGGCTACAGTAGAAGAAGCAACAAACTACAAGAACCACAACCTTCAGCTGCTTGTTTCAGTTCATATGAAACGGCGATCCTCCTTCCTTTTTTTCTTTTTTCATGCATGCTTTCTTCTCGTCTTCATAATCATATTTTTCACCTACTCCTCAGTTTCACTTTGATGATGTTGGTTTTGTTCTACTCGCGCGTAGGAAGCAAACAGAAAGAACAACGATGCGGAAGGAGGCTGCAGCGGAAGGAGGGCGCTACGCCGAGTACCTCAACTGAAGGACTTTTGCAAGCAGAGATGTCAAACAATTTTATATTATTTTAAAGCTGAGCTGAGGAGCTGGAGCCTGGTGCAGCTGCAACCATTAGAATTGTTATTGGTTGTTGCATATTCTTAGGTACGGCTTGATATGTCTTCTGAAACTTTAATGCACTGGCGTGAGTGTTTTGAAGTGAGGGTGCATGTGTGTATTTGTAGATTTCTGCATGTATGTGTGCGCAAGGAAAGCAAATGCACTTTGCTGCAGCATAAAATGCATTTTCTCAAATGTGTTCGTGCAAGTGCTTGTTTCCAACTTCCTCCTAAAAGTATGCAAATGCATTTTTCTCTCTGAGACGGAGTAGGTGCAGAAATCCTCTTCTTTGATGTTTCTTGCGCTTGTTCAAATGCATTTTTATTATAACTTCTTTTTTCTATTGTTTGTTAAAAGTTTTGGTTTCTATTTCAGTCTCAAAAGTTTGTTATTTCGTTTTGTATTTTGTCGTAATTAGCAGCTGGTTTTAGTGTCTAGTCTTTAACTTTCGTTGCTTCCGTATTCCCCAAATGCAGAGAATTCAGAAAAGGGAACTGATTAAAATGAACAACCAGAAGCAAAACCAGGCGCAAATGCTGTGGCTGTGTATGCTGATTAAAGTGCTTTCGTGTAGGTGTGTGACGTGGTTGCCTACGTTATTAGCTGGCATTATTTCATTTAAGATATGCTTTAAACTGTTTTTCTTGATTTAATATTAAAACATTAATGTTTGCATGACGAGATGCAGCTGTTCTGTTTCTGTTGTTGTTCGATTTCTGTTGCTGTGGCACTTGTCATGGAAACAGCAGAGTGAAAGATGTATGTACGTGAGTATATGTGTGTGTTTGTTGCGGCTTGATAATGATGCATATAATGAACACGACCATCACCTCAACAACGCTCAAAACCGCCGACACCACCCACCATCACCAGGATAATCAATGAAATTACAAGCCGTCAACACTCAGCCATTTAAACCTTTCATCGAGTTGATGTGGCTAGTTGAGTTCTGGCTGGTACATGCTGCAAACCCCAATGTGAAGGGGAAGGCGAAAGCGAGAGAAAGAAAGTGAGGAGGAAGCGAAATCCAAATGGTAATCATCATACGAACGAAGGCTTTATAACAGATCGGGATGCTGTTACATCCGCAGCTAAAAGACGTTGATGAAGACCTTTAAAAATAAAGATTTCATGGAAACTTCTGCGGTTCATCTCAGGTCAACACAGTCTTTCGATGGAAGTTTTTGAAGACTCTGACAAAGAATACATATATATTTTATAGAAATTCAGATTCATTGGCCTAGGTTCGTAATAAAGTCAGGCATTTTTATATAAAAGTCTATTTTTAACTCAAGGATCATAGAAAAGATTTTAGAATTTTTTTCTTGGTTATCGTTTTTTCCTCTGTCACGCATAACTTCGTAAACACAGAGCAGAAGAAGCCGAAATTATAAAATATTTTAAGTATAAAGGGTGAATACACACAACCAAGGCCACTGACTGCGCAATCAGCGGACAAAAACCACAACAACAACAACTGGAAAAAAAGAATAACGGCGGTTGAGGCCATGACGTACACAGAGCGGCATTTGGCATTTATTAATAACGACAGATTCGCATGTTTCAAAATCGTAAGCCTATTATTTTCCCTATAAAGTGACGCTAGCTGGACAACAACAACTCCAACAACAACAACAACAGCGGCAGCATAAAATAAAGTTACGTAAAAGAACGCAGTAAGCCAACGCAGCCCCAGAGAAATGCGTTGTTATGCATATTAAATTCGTTTCATGCTTCCCTCTGCGGGTGGGCTGCAGGACGTTACACATAAGGGGAAAAGGGTCAGACTTCCGGGCCTACTGCGGAGCTTAATGCAGATAAAACAGGACATTTTGCACACACATCCTTTCTGCTGGTGAAAATGTTAACGGGAAAGTTTATTTTTGTATTCGTGTGGATTTTGGAATCCTTTTTGTTAGTATACTTTTCTCTTTCTTTCCACGCCTCCCACTCTCGTGATCTTTTCTTCAATATTGTTTCTAATTTTTCCATAAATGACGAACAAAAGATCTGAACGTGAACGTCGCATTTTGCACTTTATTAGCTTGATGCGTTCCTCTTTGTTGTATACTTTTGGGCATGCGAAATAAAAAATATCTTTCTTTATCATATCTTTATGCTTTTTAACGATTTTATAAAAATTTTTACAATATTCAGACAGTTTTGAACTAATAAACATCCGACTCCAATGAAGAACAATGGCAAAAGAAGCTAACAGAAAAAATAAATAATTTTTTCACCCTGGCACGACGCCAACGACGTGCAATCGTGCATCCAAACCTTGTGCATTTTTAAAAAGCCATCAAATGAAGTGATGCAACTTGAGAGGGTTGAGGAAACTTTAGCCGAAACAAAGCCGACGGAAATAAAAACGACGTTGCAGTTTTTCGTTTTTGTTTGAGAAACAAAGAACTTTTAAAGTATCCAATGAGGGTGCAGATACACAGACACAGAGTATTAAAAATATTAAAATATTCTGGTTGTGTCATTCAATTCAATTCAATTCAAGCTTTTTAAAATGAGGTAATTTGAAAAAATCCTTTATTTTTGATTGTTTGTGGCAATGAATACTTTATGCAAACATTTCACGGAGAATAAAAGAGAAACAATGAATTGTTTAACTGTTTGTTATTGACGATTTGCTTTTGGATCCTTTATTCAATATCAATTGGAAATTCATAACCAATATGAAGAAAGAAATCAGCAAAAAGAACTTCGTAAAAATATTTAAAACTAGAAAATGAAAATAAATCGTCGTCGTCGTTTTCTATCTTTAACAAATAAAACTCTTTGTTGTCTTAATTAAAGAGAAATAATATCAAAAGTGGTTAATAGTTGCTTCTGTTTTCGTCAAAAAGCATTTCTTTCAATGTTTCATAGTCATACAATAATAAAGAACCAAAAGGACTTCGCTGTTCTTATTGGGCTTCTCCTATTCAACGCATTCGTCTGTGGACATTTTTCAAAAGACGACGAAGGAAAATTACTTTTTATGGCTTACTTACTGTGATTTTTATTCTAATTTTTCGAAATCTTCTATAAGAGTTGGAGCAGGATCCACTCCTCCTCTTCCTGACTATACTGAATGCCTTTTGCAGTCTCAAATCTTGTGTTTTTCCTGTTTACTTACCCAACAAAGTAATATACGGCATCCGTTGGATATCGAAGTGATCTGGCGCGCATGCATCCTCCAGGCGCGACGCTTGTTTTCCGGTCTGAATTTCAATCACATGCGTATCACGGCGATAGAACATCATGCACATGAAGCCCGATTGACTGTGGGGTGATCGAATGAGAACAGCAAAAAGATTGAAGAAGTCGTTGTGGAAAAATTCATTAGTATCACTCACCATCCGGTGGTGTAATGAACCACAGCCATCATCTCCGTTGAGGTTTGCTTATTGATCTGTTCGCAGAGGGCGCGCGTTTCCATGTAACCATTTGGCTTGATGATGTGCATTGAACCGTCACTGAAAGAACATAAAAAACAAGCACGAGTTTAGTCAAAATATCTACAAAGAAAACATCGGAAAAGATGACTTGTACAGCACTTTGAAAGCATTTCCCATCTGTGTTATTAATATGTTATACATTTATACATTTCAAATATAATTTACGTCCGAATAAATTGAAAATAACAAACACAAATCGAATACATAATTTGCAATTTTTATAACTTTTATTTGTATATGTTTTCTCTCAGACTCATTCTCCGCTTGCCACTGTTATTCACAATTTTCAAAAGAAATTCGGTTGTTGCTGCTTTTTTGAAAATATTCCATTTAGTTTGCAATATATTGAATATTTCTGCATCCTCATTTTATGAATATTAAACTTCCGATATAGATTTTTTTGCATGCTTTTGTGTAAGTATTTGTGAATGTGGCTTTTGTGTATATTTATTCAGATATTCATTCAGAATTATTGATTATATTTGTCGGTTTCTGTTGCTGTTGGCGCATTCCAAATGCGATAGTTTTCAATTTGTATTTGTAATTCATCAAAATCAGCATCAGGATTTGTATATTTGTTTTTAGTTTTTGTTCAATAAAATGAATGAAAAACTGTTCTTGTGGTTTTTTACTCCTGATGCTGTAGGCTTTTAAAATTACAAGAGAAAATTTCTGTAACGTCGGTTGTTTTACGACCATTTTAAAGCCTAAGCGTATTTTCACAATTGTGGAAGCATAGGAAGATAATTTCTATTTGATATAAATATCTACACAAAATTTCTATTTCTTTTTATATTTACAAAGAAAGCAAAAATGTTGAAAACTAGGTCATAAAAATTTCGCTACGTATTTATTTATGTAATGTAAATCCATGTATTGTATATTTTTCAGTCAAGCATTTTGTGTTTGTATCTTTTATCACTAAAAATATGCAGTAATAATATATTCATTCACAATGCATTTTTATCCATAACTAGCGAACCCCCTGCACACTTCGTAGTGCAAAAAAAGAAAATATATTATACATAAAAACCTTGGCATTGACGTCACCTTTCATATGAACTTCGATTAGAAGCACAATGCAACTTATTTTTATATATATAGAAGATAGCAATGGTACATTAATACTCAGCAAAGATAAAGCAATTTAAGAATGCATATAAGTTTATACAGCTTAGAAATAATTATAGAATCTGTTGCTCTGCGTAAAGGGAGTTCTGGATTTACATTTGTTAATATTACGTATAAAGATTTGTCAATTAATATCACTCATACGACCCGATTGACAATAGCTGAGCGCATTCTTCTTTATTCATAGGTGTTTCAAGAATATTATTTAAAAATAGCATTCCTGTTAGTTAAATTTTTATCCAAACTTTCTCGAAGTTAACTTTTGGTTTATGTTCATTAATTAGTATCCATATGTTTGTTGGTTGCAGAATTTTTCATATTCATATTTCATAGTTCGTTATATTTTTCCATTGGATTGAAACAATAACAAGCTGCACATCCCTTCTCTATATAAATGCACATATAATGAATCATTTCACTCACATATTTATGCTCAGTATTTAGAACAGAGCATTTAATATGACTTTCATCATATGGAAGCTTATTTTTGGTGGCTTAAAAAAACAACCGTCGAAAACTCGTTGCCTTTTCATATTTGAAGCTTTAATGAAATCAGTTTTTCTGTACAACTTTTGAGAAATATAATTCTTTAATGTTTTTTTAGTTTATTATATCAAGTGGTTCTAATTTTTATCTATTAAAGTGCTTCCAAAGTCATACTACTTGCAGGTCAACGGAGTTTCTCTTATATTTCATTCCATTTAAATCCTTCTTTATGTTTTTTTTGAAATAATGAATCGATTGAACATAAATCGTTTCCGAGTTGTAGTGAAATGAACTGACGCACAAAAAAAAAAACGGAAAATCGAAAAAAATTAATAAAACCATCGAAAGTCTCCCTCAGTCCCTCTCATGCGGATGATTGTGAAATGCAATTTTTATAACTGGAGCGGAATAAATTTTAATAAAATTCGCAAACTGGATTTATTAAGGCCAGAGAAGGGGTGCAAAGCGGCATGGAATGCTCAGAACTATCAAAGTTAAAGCTGCTCTGAGGGGCATCGAAACCGATAACGAATTTTTAAAAGAGTAGAAAATGTTTTGCGTGTTAGCGTTTAATAAAACTTGTGTGCAAAAGTGTAAAATTGCCATGAAAGGTGCGCAGAAAGTGGAAGGGAGCTGATGGTGGATCTTTAATTGGAATTTTGCACACCCTAACGATTTGATAAAAATCCACCTGATGAAAAAGAAACGGTCGATTTATTTCAATTTCAACGTAGAAACTATTAAGTATTCAAAAAGTTAGTACGGAGTAAGAGGATCAGAGGAGAATAGTTCAATAACTAATATGATTTACGTAAGTATTTCAATGCAAGCACAAAAGCAAGAGAGATAAAGGTGCAAAAATTAAAATTCTTAAAATTAGAAATTGTTTATAACTTAACAAAAAAAAATTGAGGAGCTTCAGTGATATTTTCTTCTTAAGAGTTTTTCAACAGCAAAGTAACACGTTCTAAGGATTTCGTCCTGTCTGAAAAAATAATGAGATGTTGTGGCCTGTTAACAATCAATGAAAGAATGTTGTAGCTGTTGTCGTAGTAGTTATTGCTGCATTATTCAAGTGGAATTTTACAAAACTAATCAAATCTGCTGCGGATAAAATCATTGATTGCTAGCAGAGCGGTGTTAAGTGCAAAGAATTGAAGAGGATGCACCGTAGCAACAACAACAGCAATGAGCAAATAACGAGAAGTAAAATCAGTAGAAGGCAGAATGAAAAAATGAGAAAAAACACAAGTGATGAGAAAAGTTGAAAAGTTGTAAAAATAAATAAATCAATGAGCAGTTTGAGTATGATGGGTTTTGGAGAGAGGGAGGGAGGGGGAAATTGATCGGTACGAAACATTTAAGGATGGGTGAGATCAGGACTCAGGAAAACTCGCAACACTCAAAGTTTTTATTTATATCTCTTTCTTTTTTCTATTTTCTTCGAATTGCTTTGTTTTTTTAAATTTCATTGCGTCCATTCGTCGTCATCCGTCATTCCTTTTCATTCGCAATCAAGGGTGCAAAATATTTTCACAAGCAAATAATAAAAAATCAGTGAAAGAATAAGTAAATAAATGAATTTTTAAAAAGCAAATGGCGACGAGAAGGAAAAATTAATACCGTGGAAAACCTGGAAAAAGGACGAATAAAAACGTAACGTGAAGAAAGTTTTCCACTAACGAGACATTTTGCCACTTATACAATTCTATTTACGTTGCTGTTGTTGTTATTGTTACTTCCTCTATCCCTCGTTATTCTCCTTACGACGCTATAGAAAATTTTCTGATTTCTTAAAAGTACTCTTAGAAAAATGTTCGTGAAAATGAGGAGGGAAAAATAAAGCAACGCAAATACATCTTCCTTTTACTTGGATTCGAGATCCTGTTGTTTGTTGTGCAACTGCAGCTGTTGCTGCGACAACATGTTGTTGAAATACACTGTTGTCGTTGTTGTTGTTGCTGGAGTTGTTGCTGGAGAAAAAACACGCACATTTTCTTTAATGATGATTAGAATAGGACAATTTCCAATGAAGAAGTATAAAAAAGAATGAAAATAAAAGAAGACACAACAAAATTTGTCTACGGAAAAGAACAGAAGGTTTCTTTTCGCTGAATTTAGAGAGATATTTTAAACGTTCATGAAACTAAAAATCCTGGAAACAATGTACATTGAGTTTAAATCGCAAAACGAATGTTTAAATTAGGGAAATGGGTTTTTGAGTTAGCGTCTTGATCTTAATAGTAATTGAATAAGTTTGGTCTAGCATTTCTATTTTAATTTTCAATAGCATTTCCAGCAGTTTCAACAAAGAAACTCTTGCACTGTTTTATGTATGCTTTTAAGGATGCATTTTTCTTCCTTCTTCTACCGTTATTGACCTCCGCTAGCTACTCTTATTCAACATGAATGCATTTCAATTCATTTCAATTTTATGCGTTTACGTTACTTTAGATATCTGATCTTTACGGCAGAAGTAATAATAATAAATACTTGTGTAGAGTAAAAACAAGAATAGTAAGTAGTAAAATAGAAGAATAGACACTGCATGCACGGACACACCCACGCACACGCCCATAGCTTCCTATAAGAGCGTAGGTTGTCTTTGTTTTTTTTAATTATATCCTTGAGAAGAAATAAAGAACAAATCTACAACATCCTCAATGAAAAGACTTCTCAATGAGAGGAAGGCAACTGAAATGAAGGTAAATAAGAAAATTGTAGGCTGTCAAAGTAGACAATTAACCGCTATTTCTTTCACTATTTATGAAATTAGGAAAACTAATTGAATTGAAAGGAAATGTGAATCATGAATCTTGAGTGGATGAGAAATTTCTTAAGAAAACCTTTTTTAATCCATTATTACTTCTTTGTTTATTTGCAAAAGAAGAAAAGATCCTTGTGCATACATAGTAATGTACCAAAGTCCAAGCATTAGCACATATTTTCAAATGGAATTAATGTAAAAATTTATTAAATTTTGAACACTTAACAGTTGTTAGCAGGTGAAACGAAGTTAAAGAAGGAATATTTGCAGCACGTCTTGTGTACAAAAACCATTCAAACTGACCGGAAATTAATGTTGATCTAAAAAGTAATTAATTTAAGCGATGCTATTAAAGTAATTAATTTTAGAAGCTTCTAAAGTTAAGACTAATCCTACTAAAACCCTTTTCAAACGAGATATTTTACATAGTTTTGCATTAGTTTATTATGAACTAAATGCTTTAACTTCCGTAGGCTTTCCAAATTAAATTAAATAGTCTCCTAATATATTCGTTTTTTTATTAATATATTTACTATTTGCTCTTTACAGTTCATAAACCTGAGAGGAAAGGAAATGACACCTAAGTGCATGCCACGCATACTCAGATGCAACGAAAGAAACTTTAGTACTTTGACTTTATAAATATTTCGTGTAGTGATGTGCAATATGTAGACAGAGTGAAATCAACAATAAAGGCATTGAACTGTCTTTCCACCGGGAAAAGAGAAGTAGGTAGATAGGGAATATGAAGGAGAAAGGAGGAAGAAAGAAGGACGAAGGAGAAAGGATGGAAAAGAGTGAGACGACTGCACTATACACTCAGTAAATTCCTTGAAGTAGCGCTGACATTAAAGCATTAAAAGCCAAAGCTGAGGGAAAAATCGCGAAAACTACAGCTTTAACGACTAAATTTACACGAACACAAATGTAGCCGATGTTGTTGAATTGCTGAAATTTTGTATTTCCTCCTTTACACAAATTTCTGTCGCAGAGTCTGTCGCATGGCAGAAAGTCAGCAATAATGACACAGCGATGAAAATTTTCGGCAGTCGTTTCCACTCAGTTGAATATAGAAGCTTTGCATGAAGAAGAAGACTTGTAAACCTGGATGTATGTGTATGTGTGTGCATGAGTATGGAATAAGTATGTGTGCACAGGTGCGCTTATGTATCCATGTTGCGCGTGCCAACGCAAGTTAATTGAACTTTCAAGCTGGGAGAGATGAAAATTAATTTCCGTAATGAAGATGTATGAGTGTTGGAAAGGGAGGGAGATATTTTTAAAGGGAGGTAGCAAGGTAAGAACCTCCAACTATCTTGTCATATAACAAACGAACCAGCACAATATTAAAATTAAAAATTAAAATAAATATTTTTAGCTCATCTCAAACCGAACTTTAATGAACTTGTTTGTGTTTCATTTCAGAAAAAGTTAATGCTAAATAAATAATTCAAGTTTCTATTTAATAAGCACAAATTTTAAAAATTCCGATCGCACAGTAACATATCGAATATCATAAATACTCTTAGTGCTTATAATGAATAGGGAAACTTCAAAAATTGCATTGAAATTTATTGATGAACTTTCAGTCCCATTCTTGATACTGTTGAGTAATTAAAATCTGTTCGAGTGAAACTTCCCCGCAAAAGTTTTTGCGACTCATTTGAAGAGTATATGTTTGTGCTCCACGTGGTACGGCACGCCCACCTCCTACCCCATTGCTAGAAGATTCCATTCAATGCGGAATATTGAAAAGAAAGCCAAATCAATTTATGGATTTTTAATTAATTAGTCACTGAGTACGTCCATGGATGGTTGTCGTCGTTAGCAGAGTCATTATCATTATCAGTCTCTCAAACTATTATTATTACTTGCAAGTCTTGCGAGTATTAATTGCAAAAAGTTGTTCGCTTCTGAAAAGTTTCGCTTTTATTTTATGACTTTTCTTCGCTTCTCCCCGGGATAATTATTAATAGTGATGTGATACGATGGTTACGCTTGGCACAATGGAGAGTCATTAGTTGGCAACTGAAGAATATGAACGGTGAATTACAGTGGAGAAAATGAAATTTCTGTTTAACGTAAAAACAAATGAGATACCAAAAATGTTTTATTTCGAAAGGATCCAACAAGAATCCATCAATTAATTTTGAATAATTAATTTTGCGAAATGTGATCCTTTCTGTTGTTGATTGCTTCGATGTTTTTGCAACAGTTATATAGAAAGTAATGGGAATGGATTTTATATTTTCATAATTATTATATTGAATTTATTTTAATTATTTATTGTATTTTAATTATTTTAATTTTAGGATAATGATAATATTAATAATATGATAGCAATTAAATAAATTAGTAAACACGGAAACAATTCATTTAAATATTAAATAAATTAATTTGAATATTATCTTCAGCTTCATTTGGCTCTAGAATTTTTGTGGAAAATGTTTAAATTAATACAAATTTTGGCGCGATCTTGTGACTAATGTGTTGGTGTATGTTTGGTTTGTAAATGTAGGAATATGAAGAAGTGTGTTTAGCTTGTGTAACACTAGCGATCCTCAAAATATTTCATGTTATTCAGAGTAGGAAGCGGTAGTTTTCGAGTGTGTTTGCGTTTTAAGTTCATGTGAGGAGGTGCTGAGGTGTTGCTGTATGTGTTTTAAACTCTGCTTAGGCTGTTTTCGTTGTTTCTGTTGTTGCTATTGCACAGAAGTGTGAATTATTATGTTTTCATGCATACATAATTCCACACATCGTTGTGGTTATTGTTTATATATAAGCACAACCTATATTATACCACAGCAATCAGTCTTAAGTGCTACAAATCATGACAAGCAACTGGTAATTAAGTCTACAACTACACAACTAATTATAACGCTATAGGACCGAACAAACAACAGGCAGCAAAAGCATGCAACTCTTAAATTATCAACAGGATTATGTAAAAATGTCGTTACTTCTTTAACATTTATGAAATGTGAAAATATTGCAAAAATTATTATATTCAATCCGGAATAAAGAGCAAAACTAACAATAAAATAGTAACAAGAAAGAGAATAAATCTGAAAAATTGACCACGAAAATACAAAAAACCCAAAAACAAATTCAATTCAATGGAGCAAGCGTAAAAAGTGTTGAAGTGTATCGAAGCACACAATAATTTACACTATTTTGCACTCTTTCTACCCTGTTCCGCGTTCTCAACAAACGACCAGACTCTGGAGGGTTTTTTCTTCTCTTCTTTGTTGATCTTGCCAAAAGGATAATAGAGAAGCATTTAAAAATAAGGTGGAAGTAGATGTATGTATGGGAGATGAAAAGGAGGAAGGGGGAAAGATGGGAATGGGGCGGGAGGTTTATGTATGTATACCATAGAAAAAGTGCTGAAAGTAATTGTGAAAAAACGGTACTTGCGAAACTATAAATTATCCTTGTGTACTTTTGTCCTTGGCATTTTTACGAATGTGTGGGCGGGATGACGAAAAAGAAGGAAAGAAGAGAGGATGAAATTTATGTTTACGCTACACACAAACACACCCAGAAATATTATCTGCATTTATTCGACGGTCTTCATTTACTTTTCCACCTACACAACTTGTTGGATGACAGAGGGAGTGTTTGGGGTGTGGCGTCTTGCAAAATTCGTGCTTTCCACCAAGGAAAGTAAATTTCATGTTATTGAGTAGAGGTCGTGATGAATGTTTTTTGTGAATTTATGGAAAAACCAGGATACAAACAAGAAAAACTACAGAAAAAAAGTTTACCACATATTCACATGTTTTTTCTAGATTATCACCAAAACAGAAACCTGAACATATTCTGAATAAGTCGATAAAAATTTAATAATTTTGTTTTATATTTGCGAAGAGCAACATTTTTTGTCGACTTTGTTGCTTTTTGTTGCACTAATTTTGAAGCATCCAGAACCCACAGCTCGCACCACGCCCACCCGCCACGTATCACAATATACCGTTGATTTATTTGCTTCAGACGCGTTGCCGGCACGCGCCAGTTTTGCTTCCGTTTCCGTTGCGAGAGTGATTCACGGAGAGGCAACTGCAGACGATGTGTGTGTTGTGTGTTTCTTTATGTGTGCATATGTATGTTTATTCATATGAATGTGTGACTGTTTTTTCTCTACGTTTTATGTTTTCAACTACGCCACACGATTCTGCGGTTGGTTTATTTCCATTCGAAGCTTGCGAATTTCTGTCCAACTTTTTCATGTGTTTACTTTTTATTAAATTTTCTTTTAATGCTATTTTAATTTTAATTTAATTTGTGGATAAAAAAGAAAGAAAGATAAATATTTGATATTCATATATAATGCTATCGGTTGTTCCAACGATTGTTGCTATAATCAAAATTTCAAACATTAGAATTTTTGCATAGAATTTTACCCAAAAACATCGCTAAAGTTTGAGTTGAAAAAGCGCCAATTAAACGCAAAAAAGTACCCTAGGAGAAAAGGAGTTTTTCATTCTTTCTACGTCCCTTTCTTGTTGAACTCTGTGATTGCTCAAAAAGCGAAAAAACAGAAGAAGAAAAAGAACAGAAAAACAAAGGTAAAAAAAGGAGAAAGCAGCACCAAGAACATTTTTTAGGTCTTTTTGATGTATGACGTTGACGACGATAGAATAAAATTCGCTTTCAGAAAGTGTGTTCACGGTCCACAAAAATAGTAGTTGGGGTAGTAGTAGACGTGGTAGTAGTAAAAATAAAACCATTGAAGGTGCAAAAGTGAAAGAAAACTTTGCAAATCAGACGCTTAAAGTTTCTCAAAAGAAGTTGAAAGCAACAACAAGGGAACTAAACTTAACCTAAACCGGCGAACAGCAATGCAGAAAAAAGGGCAAAACTTTTTGAAAGAAAACTTTTTTTTGTGAGATCTGCTACGTAAGTAGAACGTTTGACGTGCGACGCGTTCGCTATGCGTCGTCCGCCGTCAACATCGTTTTTTGAGTGAATGATGAACTTGCAAAGTTCTGTTGTTGTCGCAGCTGCTGCCACTGCTGATGGTTTTTAAGGTCAATGAACTTTCCCCTCTTCTTTCTTGATTTTTTTAATCAGCTCTACTAAGTTGTTGAAAATCTATACTTATTAAAAAGTTTCTGGAAAACTTTGAGAGAAGCAAATCAGTGGAAAGCCGGGAGCTTCACTAATTGCAGTGTTTACAGTGCGTTAAACTTGCTTGCGAAGACGGACGGACGAGAGGTCAGCTTCGGCAGCGTTTAGCAGTTCGTTATCTAAAAAATCTCAAAAGGGTGAAGTTTTTCAAAGATTACATTTTAGATATTTTAGTAAAACCAAAAAAAACGATGCTTTTTAGGAACGATAGATTTACATATTTACAATTGAATTAAGAACTTGGTACAATCAAAGTATTTCACTAATTAATCAATAGAAGTATCAGTGACGGTGGAATGGGTTCTCCTTGTTTTTATTGCGTATCACTCTTTGATTTCGTCACTTTCATATTTTCCTCAAAAATTGTGCTGTGTATCTGCATTCGTTGCCAGCCTTCATTTAAATTGTTTTTGCTTTAGAAGAAATAATTTCTTCTGACACTTGCGCTTTTCATTGGTTTCCTTTCCTTGTACTCTTTCTTCCCAGACAGGTATGAAATTTGTACCAAATACGGAACCCAATCAGACTCATTTTTTACGCTCTAGTTACGTTATGACAGGACTTACTTTATGCCTAGCACGTAATTGACATGCCATTCGGAACACGTAACACAAACTACAAAAAAGAAGTCGGGAATAACAAAACTAACACAAGTCTTTCCGAAGGTAAAAGTTGAAATGCTGCTTAACTCAAACCCACAAGCAGTTTGTATGCAAGGTAAAACTGAAGAAATATTGCAAAGTTACAAATTCTCTTCTTCTATAGAAGTGTTTTAAAAATATTCTGAAAATTAAGAGTCTTGATGGCTAATTGACAGATACGAAAAACTAATAGACAAATAAATAATCGAAGGACACTTTACCAGATAAAGCTTTAAGACACATGTGCAGAGATTGTGTTGTATTTATACAGAGAACTATGTATGCACAACACGGAAACAAAGTAAATAATATCAACGAAGAACAACATTAACTAAAGTAACACTAATTGATTGTATGGATAATACTGTATTTATAGTATATTAATGTAATCATAATGTTCCAGATTCCAAGTATAGTCTCTGTAATTGACATTACATCAACTCCTTGGTACTTGGAATAGACAACGTTATTAAAATTGTGACTTATATTTCGCTCTGCGAATAGGCCTCAGGTAAAAGGATATTTTAACACTATTTTTATTATTATCTTATCATCATCAGTAATCATCATCATAACCGTCATCATGATCCTCAGAAACATCGTTAAGACATTGATTTGGCATCATTTGACTCGTTATTTTCCAAAGGAAAAAATTAGCATATAAATAAAGAGGACGCAGCGAACGTCCTCCGAGTTGACGCAGCTACGTGCCATGACACGACACTCACGCGTCTTTGCTACTTACTTGGAATGGTAATTGTAGACGGCGTTGCCCATCAACGCGTGCCAGTGACGAGGTCCCTTGAACCAGGCGGGAAAATCGCAACGTTCGGCTGGGGGCGGTTTCCGCAGAGACATGATTCGAGACCCAACCTGAAAGGAATTGAGCAAGAGAAGAGAAATATAAATTATAGCTGTAAATAAAAACACCCATAAAAAAAGCTTGAAGAAATTAAATGAGGCAGGTCATACTGCCTGAATCAATGGCAAATATATAGGATTGTAGGATTTTACAGCAGATTGTTTCTTAAAATGTCCGATTTTCCGTACGTCGTTCTCATTTTTTAAAAACCCATCAACTTATCGACACTCTCGCAGCATGTCAACCTGCTGTCAATACTGCAATTTTCTAAAAGAAGCTAAGAAGCATACGAAAGACGTTGTCAACGACGACAACAAAACCAGTCACACCAACAACTTTTATAGAAACTATAGAAAACAACAGCACTTGAAACTGACAACAAATGACATCGTTTCCTACACACACATCGATGTACGACCTACAAGACTAAACTTTTCCCTTCCTAGAGAAAATTGGGGTCTGTTGTAGGAGGAACAGGTCAAAATTCGCTAAGACTAAAACAAGAACAGTTCGCTATAGAAAGGTTACATTGTCTGGAACATCCACGAAAAATGTTGGCAGACAACAGAAGCACAAAAACTAAAACATTAAAAAAGAAACGCGAAAAGCAAAAAAATCCGAAAACAGTAAAAAGCTGTGGTTAAAGTAGAAAATGTGTCGAGGAAAAGCAGATGAAGGAGCTGAAGAATCATGTTAGATATTAAAACAGTGCAGCAAACACAAAAAACCCGATGAGCAACGAAGGAAACTGAAGAAACCAGAGAAGATATGTAAGAAAACAATAAGAAAACTGTTCGTTGCCAACACAGATCGTCAGCCAGAAAAGATATGAGATGCAGAAAATCTGATAAATTAAGAAAGGGCAAGAAACAACTTCAAATTGCAACGAGAGTTGGATTAAATACACGAAAACAATACAAACGCAAAAAAGGCTCACACCCAAAAATGCACACATTTGCAAAATTTGTCTGGCTAGATGCTTCTGAATGGAAAGGTATTAATGAAAAATCCTGTTTTTTCAGTGTACATTTCTATTTCTTTTGTTTCGTATCGTGTCTGCAAAAGTTTTGTCGTTCGGTAGTATTTTTTCCTTTGTTTGCTTTTTCGGCTTTTGTTGTTTGCTGTATTATTGCCAACGTTTACTGGAACAGTGCAAATATGCAACTCTGTGTCAATTCAGTCGTGATGCAGCTGCTGCACCATGTTAGCCATGGTCGTTGACATTGTGACAGCGACGTAGTTGTACTTTTATATCCTTTTCCTGATTTTCAAAGTAACACACCCAATGACAAAATCATCATCGTCATCTGGGTCTCCTTGTATTGCTTGTTCTTGTTCTTCCTTTTCTATTGTTATTCCGCTTTCTTTAATTTGTTTCAATGTTGCAGATTTCTACAGTCGGTCTTGAATAGTTCTCTCGAAAGAAGGCAGCTAAATAAAAAAACAAGCGAGTGTGTTTTATGGAGCCTGTTAATTGAAGATAAATAATAATTCCTTTGTATTATTCATAATTCCTTGGTATTATTCAAACTGTTATGTTATAAAAAAACAGTTGAAGATATGTTCCCAAGTTATATGCAATTGGCAATATCATATATTATATCTGCCCGCTTATATCAAAGGTAAAATTCTTTTCTCTACATCATTCTACGTTCACCCGATGGAGAGTGGTCTTAAACGTCGTGTTGACTAATCATTAATTTTCCAATCATAAAATTCGCATTATATAATTTTTCCCAAACAATATACAAATCAAACAAACGGTTCCCTTATACTGAATAAACCTTGAGTTTTATTTTATTTCTCCGCACTGCTCTTGGTACTTAGAAGAGATTTCTTCTTCCACGCTTCTGTTAGCTTATTTGCCTGCTGCAATTTGGCAGTGCGACGGATTCCAATTAAAAATATTTAACCTTCAATTGAGCTTGCAGGTTTCCTTCTCGTTCCTTGCGGGTATTCGATTTCGAAGGACACCTTGCTGCTGCTGTATATATGCTTCTTTCTCTCTCCTCCTTTTAAATAAAATCTAATAGAAAATACTTCTGTTGCTGCACATTAAGAAGCTGTATATATATATATATATATATATATATATATATATATATATATATATATATATATATATATATATATATATATATATATATATATTGAAAAGTATGTACATATATATATTATATACAGCTTTCTCGAATGCAGAAAAGAACGAGTGAAATAGAATGGAATGAGATGTGAACAAAGGAAAGAAAGTGGAAGGAGAAAGTCGCAAAAGCAGCGAAACTTCTCCAGTTCAAGCTTCGTTTGGCAAAGAAAAACATTTCATTAGAAATTTTCTGCATGCTACGGTTTAGAGGATTTTTTCGACCAGTCTCCTTCTTCTTTATTCAGCAACCGAAGCTCCTGCTGTGTTATTTTGCTAATGTATAAAAGAGCAAAGGAAAAGCGGACCCTCGACTACGGAAAATTGGGTTTGCATGTAGTTTTTATCATTTATTGTATTTGTTGTAAAACATTGAAGTTGCACTGCAGCAGAGAAGAATGCAATGGAAAATCTCTATGTGAAAAATATGACCAAGAAAAACTTTAATTAGCCAAAACAAGCAAAGAACTTTGAAGGGTATGTTAGGAGAAGGGAAGAGAGGAGAAAAAAAATAAAAATAAATTAAGACGAAATTTAAAACCAACCAGAGCAGTATTTTAAGCAAATTGTGTGGGTTAGGAGCATCAACATCCGTTGATGAGGGAGAAAAATGAGTACGTGGATTAAAATTAAAAATGTCTGTTCTGGCGTATTTCGAAGAGGAAACGACAATACATTTATACCTCTGTGAAGCACCTTAAATTATATTAAAGAGATAGCAACTTTGTTTGTTTGGTTAGTAAATGGTTTCTTGAAGTACACAAAATAAAAAAATTTAAGTCCTTCATGATTTAAATATGTCACTAATTAGAATAAACCTTGGAACTACAGCTCTTGGAGATTTTCAGTGAACAATATGACATAAAAGTAACTCCATTCCTTCCTAATATTAGTTATAGTATATTGTATCTTATATTAAAATAATACATAAGTAAAGTTAACTTGCCTCCGCGCTGTCCAGACCATTGCATGTAGCATCACCCGATTGTGCCAGTTTGTATTCAGCATCCTTGGCGTTGGTTATGCTGGGACCCCCTAAAAATGTCAAAAAGAAAAAAAAATTAGTTAAGTAATTAAAAATAATAATAAATAATAAGGTAATAAATAAATTTATTTTCATGGTGTTATGTCTCTGTAGAAATTTCCGTCTTTGCAGTACTAACCCATTAATGAAGTGATCTTCTCATATACAAAGCAACGGTACCGTTCTTCATTCGAAATAGCGTGATGATGTGACACCAGGCCCACCAGATACCGCGAGTTGCCGTCCTTCCAAGTAGCTAGACATGTTAGTTCCTCCACTAAACCGGGAAAAAGGCACACGATGTATCGTGGATTCTACAACACTTTCAATTCCGTAGATGTACACTTACCCGTGCTCTCTGTACCCTGCACATCAGGACAGGCTTGAAAACTCAAGAGCAAGCGGCTGTCTTCGGTGCAGCTGTCGATGTTCGAGACAGGACTTTTGCATTCCCCGTGTCCACGATTGTAAGTGAAAACAAAGGGTCCTACATGAGAAATGTTTAATAAAACCTTAAAGCAAATGGCTATTCCTCCGTCTACCTTTAAGTGGACACTTGACTGGCTCTGCACTTTCTCGAAACAGTGAATAGAGCAACGCATCGCCAGGAATCTGATCGCAGAGGTTTTGTAGGGTTTCGCGTCCTTTGCAGAAATCTGAGGGACATAAATTTCGAAAGAACGAAGCGAAAATTACGAAAAAAATAAAGAGAAATGTAATAGATTAATGCACAGGGTTTCTTTCAGTGATCAATAAGCGTTGGTCTCTTTGTATATTTTCGAAATTCCTCGATCGAGGACTTTCAAAAAGAGAAAAGCATCTAAAAGGAAAATCGTCAGGATTCGCTTTCAGATGCTTTTAAGCGAATTCAAACTGCAGTATTAAAACACGACTTTATCGATTTTCAAACATATTTCCTTTAAGTACAGGAAAAAAAAACAATTACAAAAACAACAATTTATTGTTTTATTATTAAATCAATAATTTTTTTATAATAAAAGAAATTAATAAAAACTGAAAATCATAAAAGATTAATAAAGAGTTTTTTAGGTATAGTATTATTATATACTTAATTCAGTAAGCGAATAATAAAATATGTTTAAATTGTTTAGGAGCTACTTCGAGAAGTTTTCTAAAGGGGAAAACTTATCGCACACGCGCAATAAAAAGTTCGAACTAAAAAGTGGAACTTTAGAAAAGTTTAGCATGCAGTCAAGAACAAAAGTAACGAAGAATATTAAAATGCATATCAATAACAAAAGCTAACAAGAGGTAAAAAACAAACCCAGAAAAGTATATTTCATTTTAAAGCCGTGCTTTGAACTAGATTTTAATCAGATTTACCGAAAAAATGTTCATTAGAGCTTTAATTTGTATGTTAGCGATACATTTGTGCGTTAAATTTTGTTGAGAAAATCTAAAAAAATTCATTGATCAATGACATTTGGAAACAATTTCGCATTTTACTCAAATAACAGGTGAAACATTTATGTCATTAACAGGTCAACTTAGCGAATATTTGAATATTCTGTTTCAGTAGCGAAGTAAATACAATAGACAGCATTAAAATAGCAATGTTAATTAATGTTCATCATACGCCCCGTACACCAGCGTCAGATTTTTACAACAGTAGTGGTTGCAGAAATGCTTAGAAAATATTTAAGTGAACTATAGAAATGCAAAGCATTATAAAATTAAAAAAAACAGTAGTGCTGATCGAAGATCAATTAAAGGCAATTGAAGATGGTTTGGATGATGGAGCTGTCATGGCTGAGATTTAGAGTGACATGATTTAAAAAGACAAAACGAATAATTATGATCTTTATAATTTATTTATAAAACGAAGGTTATCTAAGGTAGAGGTTATTGCGTTTTGGGGAATGAACCCATTATAAGAGTTTCCAGATGTATGTGTCTATATTCTTCTTCTTTTGTATACCTTTCATGATTTTCAATAACTTATTTTGAGTGCCTATTTGTGTTTGTGTCTGGGGCTGTTTCGTGATTTAATTAAAATGAGTTATTGCAATGGAGTTATTATTTTATTTTTCCTCGTAAACGCCATTTCTTATTTACATACACTCGCACATACGCACACGCATACACACACAGATTTAATACTGAAACTGATACAGGGTGATAGGCTATCGTTGTTTTTGTCTGTCAGAGAAATGAATAATTTTATTCATTTGTATTAATTACGTAGGTACTCGACGGAATAAATGCGTAAAGCAGAAAAACCATTACCATCACCAATAACAACAACATTAATTACAGGAAGATGGAGTGGGAAGAATAAAAATAATGCAGCTGAATTTTAATTGTTTACGTTTTGCTACATTCCTCAGCTGATTTCCTTATCCTTCCTTCATCGAATTATTCGTTCCACTGTCATCGCTTCAGCCTCTTCTACTGCCATGCCTTTTCTCCTCATCTCGATGTAGTTGGAGTTCAGTTCCGAGCTCCGGTTCTCGTTTCGGTTCAGTTTTATCCTTCATCCACGCAAACATTTTTCCGAATACATTACAATAAAATTACGCGTGGAATTAATGAATTAAACCAATATTCTTTTGCAGTTGATTGAGTTTTTGTAGTATTCATTTCTGTAGTTGTTGTTGCTGTTGTTGTTGTTGTTGCGGTTGCTTTTATGGCTTTTGCAGTTGTTTCTGTCGTTGCATAATAATACGAATTTCTCTGGCAATCAGCAAGACTCGTAGTATTCTCACGTATTGTGTGTTTGCAAGTGTGTGTGTATGTGTGTGTTTCGTGGCTCATTTCCTGGCGTTATTGTGGTTGTCGACTGTTGTTTTTGTTGCTAATTATGTTTCGTGTCGCTTGCAGTCTTCCTCACTAATTGCGTGCACAAAATTTCATTCATTCCAATCAATTTGAGATTTAATTCAATTTTTACGTAACCTTTGTACCTTGCTCCTCCTCATCTCCAGAGAAGTACATGAGCGCGCGAGAGAGTGGGGAAATGTGAAGTCGGAAAATTTAATTAAATATGCGTGCAATAAATTCATAAAACACGCTTTTGATTTGTGAATGGGTGCGTGTATCAGTGTGTCTGAATGAGTAAATTATTCGGCGTGTGTACTTATGTGTGTATCACGTAGTATATTTCCCAAAATATCATTTGTTAGTTTGGGATTTTTCGCAATGCTAAAATTTATGGCTCACGCAATTTTAATCCAATTATTTTTGAATTTGAATTTCAATCTTTTTAGTTTATTTGATTTTCCAAAAAAAAATTAAGTCAATTAAATACTTTAATGCCGCTGTCAATAATTCGGAAAGTGGAAGCAAATGCTTTCATTATTTGCTCTGAATTATATTTCAGGAAAATTCTTGTTTCAAAGCGAAACTTTCTCGCTGGATAATTACGCAATCTTTAATGATTTAGGAGTCATCGTTGTTCGCTTAATTAAAGAGTAAAGCAACAAAAGAGAGAAAAAACCGGCTATATAACAAAAGAACCAACATTTAAATATTAACGAGTTTACTCGAAATGGGGTCCTTTTTATAACCACAAAGAACTAAATTTGAGGAGCCAGAAACTAACCATGCGAGAGCACCACAAAACAGCTCAAGTAACTCGGCAGTTAAACGAGGGGAGAACGAGGTGAAATACGCACCCTGCATATGAACCCATTACCATATCAGCAGCAACAGTAGGGGCAACAATAACAACAACGACGACGATGTAATGCTTAAAGTAACCGCAAAGCAGTTGAAGTCAGGAAAATCACACAGAAGAGTGGTTAAAAAAGGGTAGGAAGTGTCACGAGACGCAACTAGAAGCGGAAAAAGTGAAAGGAAAGTAACGGAGCAAGTTATACAGTAGAAAATTCTAACAGTAAAGTCCAAAGCTTGTTCTTAGTGGGTAGAAGCCCAACTCTACTCAGTTCAACTCCCTTCAACTCAGCATTTTTCATATCCTCACGAGTTGAATTCGTATCCTTGCCGTCCTTGTTGATGTTGGCGTTACTGTCATTGAGTAAAACGTGCGTGTTTTTTGCTTCGTTGCACTAATTAAGTGTTTGCATTGCTGTGGCTTTTATTTTAGTTGAGTACAAAAACACATAATAATAATAATAAGAGTCATAATAATAATAACAGCACAGAAACCAGCAAAGACTTGAGTTCTCTTTATAAGAAACTCAACTCAACTTGTTGCAAAAGTGCAACAAACTCCGCACTGATGACTTCCAGTAAAAAGAGTTTAATTGCAGAATTTTTAGTTTTATTGTTTTGGTTGGGTTTTTTAATGATTATGATGTTCCTCATGTTTTGTTGTTGTGTTTTTTATCATTCGTATTGCCAACAATAGGCAATCTTTTCTCTTTTCTTGCTTGGAGTTATTGTTATTTAATGAATACTGCTGGATACTAAATGATTCCTATCAAGGAAAATTTGCAATCTACTTTTTTATGAAGTGCATTTATTAATCTGAGATCACGTGCAGAATCAGCTTGGATGAGTGCATCTTGACAACTGCATGTTGCATACTTTTCCATGGTTGTATTTCGGTGTGTGGTGAGAAGAATAAATTAAAGTTTTCGGCCTCATTTATCTCCTGCGTATATATTACTATATTCTTTCTATGCATCAGTTTGATTAAACGCAATCTTATGCACTTTCAAGAGAGAAGAGAATAATGTTTTTATGTTCTATGTGAAAGCATGAATCTACAAAATGCCAAGTAGACATCGAGACAAAAACGCACTGATGAATGCATGAAAAAAGTGAAGGAGATGGCGACATGAAGAGGGACAAATAGAAATGCAGAGATGTAAACTCGAGTTCACTGTAAGATTTTTCTCGACTGTCAGACATCGCTGTAAGCTTGATAAAGAAATCATAGCTGAATGAGAGACAGCGAAATATGCAGTGAATAACTGCAAAAACATGTCATACCGAAAGAATGAGCGAGAGAGAGAGAGAGAGAGAGAGAGAGAGAACAGAGAAAATAGAAATAAAAGAGTGAAAAGTCGACCGACAGAAAGCACAAAAAACTTGTAGATGGACGGATCAGGCTTCCAGTCAGTCTGAAAGACGCTTAGTTGCCTGCCAAACAACTTACGGCAGTCAAAACCGACTGAGAGCTTAGTTTACTCAGCATCATATAGAAAAAAAGCTACAACAGCAAAAACCACAAAATATATGATGATGAACTACTGCATTGTGATCTATTGCCGGTTATTCAACTCCAGTTAAAAAGTCAGTCGCAAATGAGAGATAATTAAATAGAAGAAGGAATAAACGAAAGAGGGTTAGGAAGTCTTAAAGGTACCCTTACTAACGTAGTGCAACCCCTTCGAAGCTACTTAAAGGAATGAAGAATGTAAAATTTGTTTGCTGCATTTGGAAGTAACCAATAAGAGAATCCTGGATTTATTTTATATCACAATTTCGTAGTTTGCAACTGATTGGAAAGCTGCAACGAATCTGTGATTGCAATCGAATTCGATTCCATCGGATTGCAAATTAATTATTTTGGATGCCTTTATCAGAATCAGAATCTATAATACCCTCTCATGGATACATGTGCAAAACCGTTGTTAGAAGCAAGTCTTTGCACGCAATGAGCGTGGATAAATGCTGAGGTTATTGATGTATCACTATTTAATTGGAAAATAAATCTAATTGATTTAAGTGAATAAATCTTTTACATACTATTAAATCAAATTATGCAAAGTTACAGAAGGAATTTACTATTTGTGATAGATATATAAATCGAATTATACTTTAATATTTAGTCACATGTTCGCATTTTAATAACGTGAAGCAAAGCTATCCAATTAGCATTCCGTTCAATTGGAATGCACGGCATCGGCGCCATTTTCGCACTCTGGCGTACTAAAAAAAGAGTGGTAAAATAAATTTACTACCATCAACGAAGCCTAGCCGACAGGTATGTGAACAATGGTCTAAACTATAAACCTGTCAGGCATTTGGAAAAACAATCGGTCTGCAACCACAAACACAGCTACAGACGCTGTTATATAGGGAAACGGACCACAGCAAACGGAAGAAGAAGAATGGAGAAATAGGAACAAAAACCGCCTCACAGCCAGAGTGACGGCTCGCAAGTTCAAAGCGACGATTTTAATCCATTCCTCGCTGTGTAGCGTGAACGGAATGGAAAAATACCATTGTAATTATTATTTGACAGGGCCTAAAAATATGCTTTGAAGCATTGTTTCTCGTGGCACTGCAGTCATACCACAGACAGAAGGCAATTCAGTCATTGTGGGAAGGTGGGTGCATTTCATTGCACAATATTTCTGTTTATGTGTGGTTGCTTGAATTTGTGACCGCTATTCGAGCAGAAAGCAGATATTTGTGTAAAATTATTTCTCTTCCAACGCGATGCATACAAAGGCACATAAACAACATTTGTTTAAAGATAACATAGCACATTACAGCTCTGTTAGCATTCATCTGAGTGTGAAGAAATAGAGGTACAAAAGGCGAAAGAGAGAGAGAGAGAGAGAGAGAGAGAGATAAGAGGGAGAAATAGTATTATTTCAGTCGCGGTATTTGTTTGTGCAGGTCTTTGCATCAGAAATTTTTTGATTACTAGCTGCAATTAAATCGTTGTAGAATACTGGGTGGAAAGCCTAATAAAATAATTTTGAATGCCATGAATGCTTTAGCAAAAATAATAAAGGCGCTTACTATGAAGGCCTATACAGCTCTAATGCACTTGTTTCCATTACCTTTCGAACTCTAGAAAGCAAGCGATTCCCCAAAGTTTATCGAATTCACTCACGATTGGAAGGAAAACTCGTTTTATGATTGAGTATACATAACACATATCTATCTACATATATTGCTAAAAAAAGTCTACAAAGGCATGCCTAGTGCTCACGTACGAAGCTTACACGTACACCTAAGTCACGCAGAGCTAATTCAAATGCCCGAATGCAAATCAAATTTCCGGCTCCTCTGACAACTATACTTAGAAATATGCAGGACATTTTAATTGTAGTCTTGAGCGAAGAGGTATTTCTGAATCCTATTTTTAAGTTTATATTTCTGTTTGTGGTCCTATGTCCGCTAAAGGAGTCTATGAGTATGAATTGAACATACTGATGAGGAACATATTATAGACTCCACTTACGAGTGGAAATGAAGACTCTATAAAAGAAGAATTTTGTCAGAGAGTATCAGAGTATTCAGAGCTCTTTTGATCTAATCGTATATTAATGAACTATTGGCAGCGAGCATATCTTTCATTTCAGTTTTTTAGAAGCAGTCCTCTTTTATGAGTGGTGCTGCACATGATGCTCTTGAGGAATACAAAACTTTTCTAATGAAAAATTGATGAATGGGAAAAGTGAAAGGATTTCCTTTGAAGGGTGAAAAATATGTAATACAAGAAGTTTATCAGTTTGAAGGTATAAATCAGAATTGTATGAGGATATTTGCTGACAGGAGGATTCGCACAATGTTCTAGATTATTTGCAATTGATATTGGTTTACTTTGTTTTTTCTTTTCTTGTTTAAACAATATTTTCATTTTCTAGTAGTTTTAGGAGTATCACATCAATCAAAAGTGAGAACTTCTTCTTTACTAAGATTCTCACTACGATAACAACACTTTTTAATAAATATTTATTAATGCACGACAGTTTTACTGATTATTTATCAATAATTAGTTAAAATTGCTTGAGAATATTTGCTAAAATCAGTGGAAATACATAGGGCATTTTATTCTAATACTTTTAATAGTGAAATTATTCGTAGAAAAACACATATTTATTTCAGAAATACTTGAAAACATCGAAACTTCAACAAAATAGTAACTGATAATAGTCACAATAAGTGTAAATAATAAGTAATTCTAGGGTCCTCTCGATTTTAAAAATATTAAAAGAAATGCATTGAATTTAGAGCATAACACGGATTGAAAGAGAGTTTTCGGTGTTCTCTAAAAACTTGATATAGATATTAAAAAAACAGAAGCAGGCAGGCAGTTTTTAAAAAAAATTAAGTAAACATTTGAAAATTTATAAATATTTAACAAGTGGAATGAAAATAAGAACAACATAAAAAATAGGATTTTTTAAAAACAGTTTTTATTGAATATAATTGCTTTTTTGTGAAAGTGTTGTTGGTTGTTTCCAATGCTGATTGTTCTTTAGTTTTGTACACAACAAAAAAAAAAAAAAAAGAAACCAATCATAAAAATACAAGTACATACGCACACCCACACAAAGTATAATGTAAACAAACACCAACACCAATAAAAACAGCAACAAAATGGAAAAAGGAACCACACACTACAATAACAAATACTACGACACGGTAGAAGGACGACAGAGAGCGAGAAACAGAGCCAGAGCAAGCTAAATGAAGCACTAAAATAGAAAAAAGAAAAACACCCAAGAAGAGGATATCCAAAGAGAGGAAAAGAAAGAAGTTATAGAAAGAGATGTAGGTTGAAAGAACGGTACAAATAAATACTTAAAAATAACATATACAGAGAGAGAGAAAGAGCGAGCGAGAGAAGCTGTTAGAAAGAGTGAACCATACAACACAACATCAACTATTTTAAAATATTGAAATGAAGAACGAAAAAATATACTTTTCATTAAATAAAAACAAGACAATTTAAATAAAAAAACATAAACTGTTGTTTTTTGTTTCTTTATTTTTTGCTTTATTTTTGCTTTTGTTTTTACGGTTATTGTTACTGTATTAGTAGTAGAAATAGTTAATATATATTTGTATATATTGAGGAAAACTATGTATTGACCAAAAACACGGAAAAATACTTCATTATTTCAATACTTGTATAAAAGCGGTCACCGGGCAGCCCATCCCAACCTTTTAGTTTTATTTTTCATTTTATTTTATTTTGGTTTCTTGTATTCATTTTTGTTGAACACTTTCTGTTACTTGAAAAGGTGGATTTTACAGAATTTCCTTTGATTGTGGATAAAGATGAATAAAAATGGAAATTGTTAGTCTTTCTCAAAATATTTATTCTTGCATTTATTCTGCATTAAAATTGAAATTAACAAAAAAACGTTCCAACAACGAAAAACACTATGAAACAAACAAAACTATAACTATTTTATTTACAATGAAACATTAATGAAAGGGAAAAATATGAAGGGGAGAAATTTTATTAATTATTTACAGCATAATTGATTAATTGATTGGCGGATTAGTGATTGTTCTTAGGGTGGGACTTTTTAAAAAATGTCAAATTAATAAAAAAATTAAAGTCTAAAAAAGCTCATTTACTCGTATTTTAACTTTGTCTTAATTAAAACGAGATAATTTGGAACTAACCCTGAAAACAAAACGCAGAATGTTTAATCGATGATAATTGAGGAAAAAAGATGCATGATAGACTCACAGGATTCGAAAGAAAGTTTGAAGTTTGAGCTTACATATTTACAGAAAAATATCCAGAAATATATATTTTACATAAAAATTTTTGCTTCATTTTGATTTTTACAAATTATATCGAAAGAAAGAAGTGGAATCCTTTTTACAATTAAAGAAATATTTCAAAAGGTGATATTAGAAGAAATGAAGACGTTAAACATTAAAGATGGTCGAGTTGAAATAATATAATATTTACAAAAATAGTTTAATTGTTCTGTGCCTTCAAAAAAACCTGCAAAAAAACATATTGCGAAAAATCCATGACAGAAGAAGTTACAGAAAAAAATGTATACCAATAAAAAACTAATAATTTTGTAAAACTTTGCTATGATTTCTTAAAGTTTATCAAGTGGAAAAATGAAAAAATAATTCGTATAAATATGAAGATGACGAATTGAACTGTGTAAATTTAGTGTTGCATATTTGGTCAAAAGCATATTCAACCCGTCTCCAAGTTGAAATTTTCATTTAAAAAAAAAATCCTTAATTGGACAAAAATAATTTTCAATATTTTTTTTGATGGTTTTAAATTCTTTTTTATTCTTTTAAGTTTTTTTATTGTTTTAATTCTACTTCTAATTTAATTCTTCTAAATTTGTTTTCAGGTGTTTACTTATTTTTAATATTCCTATGATGCTTAATAATCAAACTAAAGGTCATCCGAGTTGATGTTCAATATTATTCACTATTTTTGATTAGTGCGCGTGAGAGGAGCGTGGAATTGAGGAAAAGAGACCAGTAAAATGTGCACGAGAAAGAGCCGTTAGTCAAGCGCTACAAAAATAATTTACTTTGTTAAAAATTCTACTCGATAGCACGATTTGTGGAGTTAAGCAAACTAATATAATTTATTTTATGAGTTTCTTAATTAATTGGTTTTTTACCCTTTTCGGAATTATAATTTCAGTGTTTTTAAAAATAAATCGAAATAATAAATCTATTATTATTGAAAAGTGTTAAAAAATTTTGTATATTTTTGATTTTCCATATATTTTCTAAGGTTTAGTATATGTTTATATCAAGGAAAAAGAAATATGTGTTGTGACTGTATATGCAATTTTATTACCTTTTTCTAATTTATTACTCCTTCGTAATTTCATGTAATCAGATACGGGACCTTTCAAAATAGAACGTTTTCAATATTTGCAAAAAACTTTTATAAGGCTAAATCTGCCAAAATATATACTGCTTTTAAAGTCTGTGACTATCGTAATATTCTAATTCCCATTAAATTTTTACTCCTGGTTTTAGTGAGGTACGTATTGAGGTACATTTAAATTAAAGGTAAATTAACTTGGTCACATGAGATTCAAAAACAGAAAATTTTTCCATTTTTCACCCAATTTGAAGGACATTTTAAGGACCTACCTACCTTTCGTTAAGTGTGGAAATAAATCGTTTTACAGTTGAAGCTAATACAAACGTAAAATATTGAAATCAAATATATATAAAACATGATATCTGTATTTTAAATATACTCAAACATAATTGAAAAATTATGTAGTGAAGAGTTTATTTACAAAAGAACCTGAAAAGGTTTTCGCAAAAAAAAAAAAAAAAAAATTCAAATTTCATTAAGAAAAGCAAAGGAAAACTCGAAAATAATACAAGAAACTATTTGTAAAAACGATGGAAAAACTTTTGACTGGGTTGAGACGACACACACAAGGAAACACACACATAGAAAATTAATAAAAGAAATGAAAGATTGATTGAAGTGGAAATTGTTATGTTTTTGTACAAGAAAACTGAAAATGATAGGAAGAACTGTACAAGTTGTTTGGCAAATAAAAAATATAAGTTATCATATTTTGAGGCGTGCAGGAAAATGAAAATACAACCGAAGAGGTTCGTGAAAAAGTATAAAAAAGGAAATAATTTTATGTTACACAGAATATTTTTGTATTATTAATTTATATGTTTTTATTTATTTTTATATACAAAATAATTTTTGTGGAGTTTTCTTTAGTATTTTTACATAGTATTTATCAGAAAAAATGGAATATTTACATGTGAGATGATTTTTACAAATGACAGTTTTCTATCCAACTACAAAAACTAAATATTTTATTTAGAGTTTGAGTTTTTTTAGCGTTTCTATAATTATTAAACTATTAAACTTTCTGTTTTTAGGAAAAAACTATTTAAGCACATAAAACTTTTAATAATTGATATTTAACGAAAATATTGACTATTTATGACATTCGAAATCTTTGTAAATGTTGGATTTTATATTGAATTGTTATCGAACGTAATTATTTACATTAACAGGAACAGAGAAAAAAGAAAATTTTTAGTAATAAATCAAAAGTAAGAGGAAAAAATTTATAAGATGCTTTTAAAGTTTTTTCTTTTTGACTTTTCCATTTATTTTTTCTTATTTATTTCTGTTTTCTCAATTTGCAATTTAAACAAATTTCTTTTGCAAAAAAAAGTTGGGACGGGTTAATCAGCTTTTCCGGCAAGGCTTCTTGTTCTTCTCCGTAATCTTTTTGACTCTTTGCCATTTGCTCTGGGAATTACATGGGAGAAAACAATTTTAATGAATGTGTTTTCGTTTTGTATTTGATTACGAACTTCCTTTGGAATTTGCATCAAATGACAGAGCAAGAACGCAAATGAAATTCATGATAAAAAAGGGGAAAGAGAGAGGAAAAGAGAAAAAGATTATTATCGCGCGAGAGAGGACCCTTGGTACATTAGAGAAGCAATAAAACATGAATTTGGAAATTATTGAAGATTTAATTTTTTTTTGATTTGTTTGAATATTTACAACGTTTCTTTATTCGGCACATTTATTGAGTGGTAATCAAACTGAAAAATCTAATAATAATTATAAAGACAATAATAAAAAACTCTTTAGATTTTTCAATTAATATTATTCTTCATATAATATGAGAATTTTCTTTACTATTTTTGTATATTTAATACTGGAATTTGAATATCCATATGAGAAATGTTTTATGTTTGTTTTACGAAACAAAAATGCAATGAAAATTTTACAAGAACTCAAAATAAAATGAAGATTAATGAAATTTAGACATGGGAGGTTCGTGGTATTGGGAATAAAATGTTCAGGTCATCAGTAACAAATTTTTTAAAATTATTATAATACAAATGAAATACAAGTTGTAATTAGGCATATAAGGAATAATTATAATTGTAATAATAATGGGTAATAAAAATGTTTATAACAATAATTATGATAATAATGATAACTGTTTAACAGAAATAAGGTTGTTGTTTTTGTAATAATGTTTCTTCTTCACTATTAAAACTTGAACGAGAACGTGTTTTAATTATTTTTGTAGTTTATTTTCACTTTAGAAAAGGAAATTGTAAAAATAAAATTTAATGGAGTTTTAAAAAATTATATGTTAAAGTAAATTACATAAAAGAAAAAAATTTAACTGAATTAGAAAATAAATTAAGAGGGAAAGAAAAGAAAATGGAAAATAACTGAAGATATTAATGAAAAACTACACAGCATCTGATTATAAATTTAAATTGAAATAAAATAGTTTTGAAAATTAAGAAAAAATTAACACAAAACTTAAATCAAAGGAAATAAAAACCATAATAAAATGGAAAAAATGTTGAAAGTAGAAAGACTTAAAGAAGACTCAAATTGCTATGTATTTATAAGAATGTTTATAAAGTTGAATGCTTACAATCATTCATATCGTCATTGGATCTCATTATATACTGATCCGATGAGGATAGTCGTGAATGCCCGTTCGAATTGGGATGAGCTCCCCCCCGACTGTGGTCACCACTTTGTTTCAATACGCTACGCATCGCCATTGCAGATGGATTCGTTTGATGCAAATACATGCTATCACCTTCGCACTCACTTTCTTTATATTGCAGGACATTCTTGTGCTTCTCATAGATGACCAGGCACCGATGACATCCTTTCCTAGAATTTCATTTTATTCATTTGTTTTAAGTTTGTTGGCTTTTAACTTTTTTTTGGTTTTGTTTTTAGTTGTTTGATTAAATTTTATGATAACAATAATAATGGCAATAGTGAATATAACTTTGTGGTGACTATTAATGAGAAGGAATGTGTTAAATGAAGTGGTTATGGAAATAACCATAAAAATAATAATATAAATAAGTCTTTATTTAAATAATAATTACTATAAATTCTTCAATTTTCTTGATCCAAATAAATAGATTAACATTTTCATTGCCAGCAATTTTCATTCTTGTCTAAAACACACAGAGATTTTTCTTCTTCTTTGCCATTATAAGCTTCGAGTACGGAAGACGTATGAAATGCTTTCAAATGTGTTTCAGTCGATACTGCGAATTTTGTTCTTGTTTTTCAAAATCTATTTGCTTTTCACGAGATTTAAGAAGGCTATTTTTATATTCCTCATATTCATAAAACGTTTGCACGATTTTAATTTGAATGCGAAAATGATCTCTCTCTGAAAATTACCACTTGAGGCAATAATAATAATAATAATAAAATAAAAAATATTAATACAAAGTGATCGACTTTTTATTAAATAGCAATGTATAAATAACAGTAACTTTACAAATAATTAAATAAAAAGAATGTTTCTTGCTTTAGATAATCGAAATGGAGAAATCGATATTAGAAATGCAGATATTTTCATATATACTTTGATTCAATGTATATAACATCGATTTCGAACTTTTCAAAATGCTTCTCTGGTCAATTTTCTTTTTTTTTCCTTTGTCTGCCTGTAATTTCTCTTCGTCAGGCTTCTTTCATGCACCTGATATTGTGTGTGTTATGTTTCATTACATTTTCAATTCTTTTAATAGTTAATCTATGTATTTGAATCTTTCGTTCTGTAAAGTATTTTGTCTGAAGTCGATTTTTTGGCTGAATATTTTTAATGTTCTATTTTTTACCCTTTGAACAGAAATAAAAAATTCGTAAAAATGTAAACAAAATAAAAATCCTTCTTGTGAAGACAGTTAAAATAATAAATAAAACAAAATGAAAATAGCGTCGAAATCAAAAATCAATTCAAATTTATATAAACAAACAAATCCTTGTATGTATGGAGCTAAAAATCTTAATTGGATGATATGACGTGGGAAGAATAAGAATAAAAAAAAAATATGATTAAGAGAAATGTAATTTTGTTTTTGGGTTTCTTTTTTGGTTGTTAAACATTTCGTACTCGTATTTAACCCACACATTATCTTAAAATATATTTAATTAATTATTCTAGATAGAACACGCAAATAAACAACATTTATTACTTTTTAAAGGAAAATCGAAAAATAAAATGAGAATTCGAAAATTATCAAATAAAAATTTGGAAATTACATCATCAGCTACAAATGAAAATTTTTGGATTTCGTGGTTTTAGGAAAATGTTTTCTTAAATAGTTGCTTAAAACTTGCAACATTCGCAAATAAATTTCGAGAGAAAACTAATAATCATTACGACCATAATAATCACAATACCGTAATAAAACAAAGTTTATGGCTAAATTAAAAAGGAAATTCTAATATAAATACATGTAAGAAACTTTTATAATAATATAAGAAATATGATTAATAAAAATAAGATATTTTTTCTTTTTTTTTGTTTTGTTTTCCGAAACGAGTTTTTGTATTTTCTAAACTTTTGAATATTTTTTAAAAAATAAAGTCTTAATTTAATATTGAAATAAAATTGAATAAGACAATTTAAAAACACACTCATTCGTGATTGTAAATGCCTTCTTTTAATGCTTATTTTATTTATTAATCATTCACCCAAAATTATTTGAACAAAATAAATTTCGAAAAGAAATGAAAAAGGTTGATCAAAATATCGGAAATTTCGTGTACTCACTCGTCGACGATCAGATATTTGTTGCCATCGGAAGCAGCGCATTTGCCACGGTAACTGAACTGCGAGCCTTTGATGTGTATCGATTGCTGGTAGCCGGAGAGGAACCAAGAACCTTCCCAGCGAGCGGGAAACGTACAATTTGAAAGCGCTGCAAACGAGAGAAGATGCTGAATAAGTTTGGCGATTGCTTGATACTGAAATTAAATTATGCAGCAATAACAATTTTTTTTTTTAATTTCTTGCAGTTTTATATTTAATTTTTTCCTTGTCTGAAAATCTTACCTCCGGATCTAATAATCTTTCATAGATATAGTCCCTAGAATTCTTTATATTTCTTTCTTATTTGAAATTATTACTTTTATCATTTGAAGTTTCGTCCTTTTCATTGCGAATAAAAACAAAAAAACCCATTAAACTATGGAAATAAACATTTCATATACATTTATAAATTGGAGAAACGCATCGAGAACAAACAACAAAAAAAAAAAGAATAAAATAAGCAAAAAACAATCAGAAACGTCTATGGCAAAAACTCGCAGTAATGATTTGTGGTTTTTACCCCGATCGACACAAAAAAATAACGAAAATTAAACATACCAACAAGAGCACAATGGAATATGTTTACCGAGTGCGTGATGAGGCGAAACATTGACGGGGGAAAGAAGGGATCGGTAAATTGGCACTTTAATTGGCCATTGAAGAATCAACAACAGGCACAACAACACGGTCAACAATAATACAATCGACAGTACAAAAAGAAGTGGGAATTGATGCCAAGGTGGGCATAAAATCGGCAGTGGTTCCTGCTGTTGCAGGACATGCAAACAAATTTTGCAGTTGACCGTTTTGCGTGTGCCAGTCGCCGGCCGACAAAAAATGGTGGGTGGAGAATGTAAAAGCGAAAAAACTATTCACGCTTTCGACTCCTTTCCCGCTCTCGCAAAACAGCCGCACGCATCTGCACGTGAGGCAGTTCTTCAGGGATGCACGTCCGTGTGATGCTGTGCGTCGTGTATGTGTTTTACAAACAAATGTAATCAATTTAAGAATGTTTGTGTTGTTGCTGTTGTCGTTCAAGCTTCTTGTTGTGTTTGCGTATTTTTTAATCTCTTTTTTTCAGTGTTTTTTGAAGAAATTTTATTGTTTTTGCTGATTTTTTCTTCTTTTTTGTTTGTTATTGGCTTTTTTATTTTTTTTGCTTTTGTATAGTTGTAGTTGTTGCTGTTGTGGCTGTTGTTTTCTCGTAAATTGCAACTGAGTGGCTGTTAGGAACTCGAGCGAAATTAATTTACAGTCGCAAGGACATTTCGGCAAAAAAAACAACAAGGAAAGAAGCAATAAAATTGGCTGCTTTTGACAACTAACGCCGAGAAAAAGCAACGAGTTCCGAAATCGTTTGAGTAACGAACTGGAAATATCAGAATGGACGACATCGAGCTATGGACTGACGACTTTAGTACATTTTGAGTGAGGGAGTTTAGGGAAAGATCAAAGAACAAAGGATGCAATTACAGAAGCTAACGGAACCTTTTCCATATTTCGGCCAGTTGAAAATGTTTTAAAAATATACTCATTATTTCACATTTCATTTCAATAAATTCTAATAATGTTTTTAATCTGCGGTTGCACGGTTTTTCAATATATGCCCCTATACAATCCTATATTCGTCCATGGATATTGACATCCAGTGAACAGCTTCTCTATCGCACACTGCGAGTGCGTGAATAATTGTTACTGTTGTTGGCTTTCGATTAATACCTTTTATTGTTGCTGTCGTCGTTATTGCTGCCAATAAATTTGTTTGTTACGTTGTAAAGCAATAAGGAAAACTAACAAAAGCAATGATGTGCCGAAGCAAAGCGGGAGAGGGCCAAAATCAATTCGTTTCGAATGAGTTGGCAGTAAATATTGTGGTCATGCTCGGAGGAAGGGGAAGGAGAGCTACGAAAAATTTGCAAAGCGATTCTGTCGATTGAGAGAGGGAAGAAAAACCCAAAAGAAAAAATAATGAGAATTCGCCCTTCAGTTTTTGCAACTTGTTAAATTTCTTTATTAATTTTAGTTTAATTTCCCAATAAATGATTATCGATCTTCTTCTTTCAGTAATTCGCGGCTTCGGGTCGTTTTCATAACTCATTAAATTCACCGTCATCAAAACGTTTTGTAATCAACGAACGCGTTCATCTTGACTGATTCCATTCAAATAGTTTTTGTCATCGTCGTCCTCGTCATCTCGTCGTAGTCTTGGTCCCTGAAGAGGCACTCAACGTGTAATCAACGGAGTGGCAAAAATTCAAGTGGCTAGACGTCAGCAGCAGCAGCAGCTGCAAAAGCACCAACCGCAGAAAGAGTACTGAAAACGGTTCTGTCGCCCCATTGAGTGCAGACAAATCAATGAGGACCAAGCAATCGAGACGGAAAGACGAGGAGACGAACGAGAAGGTTGCGAAGGCAAAAGCCGAAACACGTAGACGACGATCGAAGTGGACGTTATTTTTTCTTATAAATGACGATTCCACGGCAAGCATAGAAAAATAAAAACATGCACAAATAAAAGCACACGAAGGCTGTATGTATCCGCACACACACACAAACGGCAAAATCATTTCCGTTTCCGACTCGAAGCACTTTCTTGTGTTGCCTTTTGTGGCTAGTTTTTTGCTGTTGATTTATTACATTTTGTCGTGGTTGTCGCTTGTTTTTCTTCTGGTGAAATTTTTCTTGTTATTTCGGTCGTTGTTTCCGCAGAAGCTCCTTTTGCTGGCGAATGACATTTAGCAGCTACGTCATGAATGAGAATGAGAAGTAAGCTCGCTGCGTATCGAATTTCATTGCATCGCATAGTAACGCATAACAACGCTGAACATCGCTCTGCGTTGGAATTTTGAATGGCAGAAAAATTTGTAAAGTAATGCATCGCTGATGCTGCAAATAACTTCATTTTCTCCATAAGAAGCTGGGGTTTTTGTGACTTTCGTTTATTCATCAATCAATCCATTTATCAAATTAGCAATCTTCGGGTAGCAATAAATCAATAAAATTCAATTAACTTTCCCTAAAACCTTAACTTTACTTTTGCTTTACTTTCATATTTCTTTGTATTGCATTGATGTGGAAATATTTTTAGGATTTACTTCTAATTTTAAAAATAAATACAATGAAAATGAGAAGATATCAGTCTCATTTTCATTGTATTTATTTTTTTATTTAATAATTCGTAGTAAGACGAAGGATTTTAATAGACATCCAGCAAAATTATAAAATGTTTATGTGAAAATTAGTATCAAAGACACATTCATCAAAATTACACAAGTGTAATGGGAATATTTTCCAATTGGACTACAAAACTACATGAGCTTTTATCTCTTTTTCCTTCTGTCTCCGCCTAAAGTCAATCATAAGATTTTGAAGCAATTAACATTCTCGCAGACAACATGTCAAGCAAATTATGAAAACTTTTCATTTATTTTAAGATTTAAGATAGGAAGAGAGAGAAGAAATGAATTCAAGACAACGCTTCAAAAAGTCACTGTGAAGGGATTCGAAGACACGAGGTCTCGAGCTTAGTTACGATGAAAGCAGTAACGAGTCTCGAAGAAGTCATAAAAGCCAAAAGTAACGAAAGTAATAAAAATTTAATTAAACCATATTTCGCATTTCGTATTTATTAAGAAGCCTGTGGCAGATGTCTAACACACACACACACAGAATCCACGATAAGAAGCAACAGAAATTCACATGCGAATAACAAATAATTGAACTTTACAACTCAACTTCTGCTGAAATTAATGTAAATTTTTAAAAAATCTCAAGTTGCTGCCTGCTCTCAAGCAGACGAACATCAAACTTTAGGCACACACACACACACACACACACACACATACAATAACATGTTCATAATGAACAGCAGGAAAAAGTTTTTCTTCACTTCAGAGTTTAGAGCACCAGAGGAAGTCAACAAATGAAATCCTTCTAAATAGTGTTGCCAAGGCATCTATGCGACATACACCTACGCAGAGGCATACATACATGCATACAGTCTTTTATGAGTTTTACTTTGAGTTCTTGTTCGCTTTCCTTTTTATTGTCAAGCGAAAAGTGCCAAAGGGAATTAAAATAAGTCGTTTTCTGTTCGTTGTTGTTGTTATTAATGTTGTCCTTGTTTTTGCTGTGTGTTATTATTGCTGTTTTATGTTATGTTTCGTGTGTATTTTCGCCTTTTTGTTTCTTTACAATTTAAGTCAAGCCTTGCAAAGGGTTGTCACAATCGCTACCGACGATACGCAACGCTACACTCCTTTATGCCAGTTGTTAGAGCTGTTCCTTTTTTTCCATCTTCTTTCTGCATCTTCTGCTTGGATTCTTCAGTTTGTAAAAACAAATTAAAGCAAAAGAAACACGATACGTAAACCTGCTCCGGTATATTTTTATACAAACTCCTAAAAGTATGCAACTACAAAATGGCAAATGAAAGAGGAGCTTTGCGATGGGCTGGCGTAAAGAAATAATAACAAATTCGTAAAGTTCGCCTGAGTTTCGAAGTTACGAGTTCTTTTCGAAAATATGAGTGCACGTGTGTGTGTTTTGTAGGTGTTTTTGTGTCTATATGTTATATGAAAATGGCAGTGATAATTTTTGGAGGCGTCATTTTGGTCCAAATGAATAGATCTTTGACGCGCTCAATTTCATTATAGTACAAATAAAAATACAAACTGTTTCACGCTATAAAAGATTCATTTACTTAATAAAACAAAATTTGTATTCTTTATTATTTCTAAATTTCTTTAGCTTCGGGGGCAAAAGCCAAAATTTAAATCAAAAGTTTATTGACTTAAGTATCAGAAATTCTACTAGTTTAATTTATAATGTTAAAAAATTAGTTTCAATAAAATATTCAATTTTAGTTTCAAGTTATAAACTTATTGGCTGTAAAAGTTTAATTTTTTTGCAGAACGAAAATTCATTTGATTGTTGCATAAATTGCCAGCGATATCAGCGACGTCGAAAGACAGACGGAACCCGTTGTTCGTAGCGATAAGCAACGATGGGAGATGCAGGATGAGTATTTAGTCAATCTGCAGCCACAAATGGACGCATGTTCGTGCGTACATGTAGTTATAAGTGTGGGTGTAGAGCTCAGTTCCTGTGAATCTTCAGACGTAATGTTGCCGGAAGGTCGAACCTTTCAATCAATCAGCAATCAATGATGATGCCCAGGAATATCCGCCCGACGAAAACGAATGTGAAACACTTCGGAGAGGGGAGGGCGAGGCCCCCTTTTGAGTGGGTGCAAACGATTTAAGAGCGAGTCATGTGCGAGGATGGAAAAAGTTCCCACGCTCACGTACATCAGCATTTATGAAATGCACGTGATGTGAAAACTTAAGCAGGCCAGAAATGGGAAAATTAGTATTGGATTGATTTTCGGAATATTCGCTGAAACGGAGTGCTGAGTGGGTGAGCGAGTGAGGAGCTGTGGGAGGGAGTGACCGAAATAGAACGTGATATAAGAGCGAGTGTTTCCGTGTGTGTTCGATGCCGTTTGTTCTGGAAGCTGCACGCATATTCGTGCATTATAAACATAAACATAAATGTGTTTGTGTGGGTATGTGTATAAACATATCTACGTTTAAATGTGTGTGTGCCAGCTCCAAAATGTGAAGCGGAAGGAATTGCAAACGCAGCTAAACAAAATTTCCTTTGTTGTTATGTTGATGTTGATCCTTTTTGAAAACTCTGCCTGTGTTATATGTTTGTGAGTAAAGCATACAGTAAAAGAGAGTGTGTGTATGTGTGTTTTTGTGGTCTCTCCTTTTCTGCTTAAGGATTATATCAAAGGAATATTATTCAACAGCCTGACAACGCAAAACAGGAAGACAGCAAGGAAATAGGATTAGACACGGACTGTTTATAACGTACACACGTACGCCAACGTCGCCTGTATGTATGTGTGTATGCTCGCAAATATACACTGTATGTGTGTGATAAAGCATTCTGCTTACAGCTAAAGAATCGTCTAACAATACTTTTTTCGACATCATTCTTTCATATTTCACCATAAAAATTCTTTGAATTCTTTTATGACGAATTGCAGGTTCCTTATTTCCCCAAACTTAAATCTTTAATCGCAGAATCGTTTAGGAATAACATTAATTTCACCTACTTTTTCTATATAATATTTGATTTACATGATTATAATTGCACACTGTCATGATGTTTTCTTTTACATTTGATTTTGTTTTTGGCTTTTGTAATTTATTACATTATGCAACAACTATGGAGGATGCCCTTTCACAAAGATA
Source organism: Thecophora atra (assembly GCA_937620795.1). NCBI lineage: Eukaryota > Metazoa > Arthropoda > Insecta > Diptera > Conopidae > Thecophora > Thecophora atra. Next base: position 40,329,016 of record OW569401.1, on the reverse strand, counting down.
TTATCTGTATCTATAAAATGAATTTATTGCAGCATTTACTAACTTGTGGCTAATTTCTGAAGCTGATAGGGTTATTAAAATCATTATTATTACTATTATTATTAGCTTTGTCATTGTTATTGTAGCCATTATTGGTTTAGTGTGGGTCTGCGATTGCACGCATATAGAATATTAATTATTGCATTAAATATGATGTCAATAACAACAACGATTGCGTGGATAGAAGCAGGAAAGGAAAAACAAAGAAGCGCACACAGGGAAACCGAATAAAGGCCAGTTCGACCTCCTCATCGACTTCTCCTTCCCCTTCCACTTGTCTTACCATCACTGATTTCATTCCTTATGACTATATAACGCTTTCTTCATATGAGGCTGCAGTAGTTTGTCGTCCAAGGATAACAATAACAAGAATAAGCCGCTTAATTATACATTTAAGTGTGCATACGTAGAGCAAACATTACTGCGATTTCCTTAACCATCGATAACGCCATCGTATAGCTTAAGATTGCCAAATTAATTAATTATATTCTAGCTGCGGATGAAGTTAGCTTTGAACTCGCTATTAAATGGGATTAAAGTTCAATTCGATCAAATAGATTTTAATGTTCAACGTTTCTATTCAATTTCATCGACAATCTTTAAATTGAAATATATATTTATGAGTTATTTAAAATATATCATCCTGCTTTGCCAATTTGACCTATAAAGCTGAGGGAATGTAGAAATCTTTTGTCTGTAGTATAATAATTGGGAAAAGCACCGGAAGGTCCAACTGATAGCCGAAAAGAAATCCATTAAATTTCGCAAACAGTCCGAAATCCCACGGCCCCGAATTGTAATGGGATATCATCAAAAGTTTTCTCAACAATAACAGAAACTCTCACGAAAAAGGACGATAGGCCATTGTACAAATAACCAAGGACCACGAGAAAGTTTTTTGTTATTATCTGCACGAAAACAATACACAAACTCCCCCAAAACACAATCAATCCCTTTGAACGGCTATTAAAAAGAGAAGCGAACACGAAAAAGAAAGAAAAAACGTCTCAATTTGTGTCCTCTGTTAACTACACTCCTCACTCACTCAGCTCCTGCGCCGCAACATAATCGAGGAAATCAATGTAATCCTTAATAGCAATTATGATATTAAATTGCAGCAGATACGATTACATGCACTCGCCGGAGCTGCCGGGAGTCCTTTGAGCGGATTCCTCCTCCCACTATTCACGGTCGCAGCGCACGTTTCATTGTAACCACGGAGTAAAATAGCTGTGAACGGGACACGGTAAGCAAGACGACACACAGGATCTTTCGGTATCGGGCAAATCTTTGAGGTTGTTCTTTGCTTCCTTTGTTCCGGAAAAGGCAATAAAAAGGGTTACTTTAGGGATTTCGAGACATATGATGACGGCACTACATAAAAGTTTGACCTCGGCTGATCATTATTTTGACGATGATAAAGGAAATTCCAAGGCTTGGACGATGATGGGATAACTTTATCGGGTCAGCGATGGAGTTATAATACACACAAATCAAAAAGGAAAAATTCGCTTGTCGTATTTTGATACATTTCAAATTCTATAGAGTGCGAACATGTCTCTGTTGTTTATCGGTTCTTTTTTGTTTTTTCGTATCTTTCTTGCATTGAAAATCTATTGAAATTTTATTTTCCTGGATACTCGCCATTTCTTTCCCAAATCTTTAGAGTCACTTGTTTGTGTATTCCGGGCTGAAATTGCAAGCTTTTCCACATTTTATTGGAGAAATCCATAAACTTTCCTACAAGATATAACCATTTATTTTTGCTTGCTGTACAGTTTTTGATTTATAGAGCTTATTCAAGGTAAGCAAATATTATAATAATTCATATCGGGAGATTAAATCACAGATGCTAAAGTGTTTGTGATGGAAAATTTTAGAATTTCTTATATTTTCCTTAAACGTTAATTTACTTTTAAATGTTGTTGTTTCATTAAGCTGAAAGTTCAAAATAAGTTGAAGTATTTCAGATTGTTTACGGTTTTCGTGTTGAGCAAACTCTAGAAAAGATTCCATAAGATTTACGGTTAGTGCTCCATTTAATAACCGAACAATAAAAGAACAGCAGCTGCATGAAGAGGATAATAAAAAGTGCAGCAAATAATTCCATTCGAAATGACTTTTAAATGGCTTCTACTAGTCTTTATGAGGGCTGCGGTGCTCACACCCTTCCTAGGCACCTCCTTCGCGCTAGTTTAATAGGTCAAGTACTAAAAGTTTTTTACTACTTTCAAGTTTTTATTGTTTGCTTGTACTCACTGAAGTTGTTACCTTTTCGCAGATGCTATTTTTTTGTACCTTTGTTTGTGACTTGCATTTTTATCTGCTATATTTACTCCGTTTGCTTACCTCTACCTTCTCTTTCCCATTATTACTTTCATCACAATAAATTCATTTTCGTCCGAAAACAAATAAAATCTAGTTTTTTAATTTATTTTGTTGTTCGGTTTTCTTATATTTTCTGCCGCTTTTGTTAGAGATTCTTATAAAAGTAATATATTCTATATATATTTTATTATTTGAGATTCTTTTAGGTGTTTTTAATTTTTTTGAATTTCTTTCTATTGTTCGGTCGTTCGTTTTTATTATTATATTGCCGTTGGCTCAAAATTTAACAATAGAATGGGAAAATGTAGAAGTAGTAGGATGTTTGCCGCCGACATTACTATACTACTTTGCGCTTTTTTTTCCTCTTGGTCTATAGTTCGACGTTATAGATGCGAATGAATTTAAAACCAATCAAATACAAATACAAATTTTGGCCATTAATAGTAACTATTGAGAAGATGGAAAATGATGCTGAGTACCAATGAATGAATAACACAATTCTTGGCGTATTTTAATAATGTGATTCGATTCAAAAGCAAGGAGATCCGAAAATATATGTTTTAAACAAAAATCTAAAAAGGCATTGAAAAATAGGAGCCAGAAAAGGTTTATAAAGACCATAGAGATCCTTATCCCAACTCTGACGTATATTAAAGCCGTATATTAGAGCTGCTCAGACAAATTACAGCCATTTGAAGCACCTGCTTATTACAGCCCATTATAAATGGCAAGGGAAGGGATTAAAATCCAGTGATCGTGGAAGGAGAAAAGGGAAATACTAACCACAATAATTACTTGGTTTATAAGTCTTTTAAAGAGCTTATTCACCATCACCAACACCACCGGAGAGATTCATTAAATTTTTATGATGCTTGCGTGTTTTTGAGTCATTAGAGTACCCGAATACGTGGCTGTTGGTTTGTATTAAGACCCTCTGCAGTGCAGAGTGATGCGTCAGAACTGCTGAATAAACACGCACGTCTGATAAGAAAGTGTTTTTTTTGCAAATTGTTTTCGGGGCCTTTTTATGATTCTTTTATATTTATTTTTAGGATTTTAGTTAAAATTAGTTACTAAATGTTTATAGTTTGTGTTTTTGGAATGTGATAAACGCAATGGTAATAAAATTCATATGAATTACTTCATTTGGTGACGTCTGAAGCGCCAATTCTTTAACAATAAAGCAAATTGAAAAAGTAAAGATTTTAACTGAAAAGTTTGCAAACAATTTTGTAAGATTTTATACAACATATGAAAATAAGTAAAGGAAAATAGTGCACATTGTATATACAGTAAAATTGTACATTGTACATAAGCTCTAGAGGGTCTCTTTATAAGCAATGACCCTTTATCAACTCTAAACAAAAAAAAGGTCAGATATACTTTCGAATGTTTTTAGGTTTATTTAGAATTTCTTTGGATCATATGGTCAGTTCCTTATGATATTCTCTATAATCTCTTCCAAGAAAAAAGAAACTATTTTTTACAGTATGCCAATTGAAGCATTTTTTAAAGGATGGGGAGGATATGATATAAAGATATTTTTCTTTATATCCCTCTCTGTTGGGAAAATGTTTGTGTAGGCGTACCGGTTTTTATCCGACATATGCCGCTATGCATCTATTCATATAGGTCTATCCTTAGAGACATATCAGTTGCCCGTGAAGTTCACATCCTTCTTCAAGCTGTTGCAGATTTTACAAAAAGCTTTTTACGACGTTATCATACCTTTGAATAAAAAAACCCTTGTTTTATTTTCTTTCTGAGGTTGTTAAATTTTTAAGCAGTACATAAATCTACGTCATCAATTCTAGGATATGAAATTCGTTGATATATAAAACAATACCACGGTAGGAGTCATTCTTCGACACATTAAAGTGGAAGTAATTTTAAAAGGCTTCGTCTGGGCAGCTCACGAAGGTTCTTCCTTTGTAAAGCAAGGATATTAAAATTTTTAAGCACACGTTGTTGAGCTCCTTATCAGCCACGTCGAAGAGAACGTACACACACACACACACACACATTCCAAAGGATTATCTCTGCTTTCGGTTCTCTTGTCTTCATGTAATATATTTTTTAATATTTTATATGTTCATGTACATGTTCACGTAGATAAATCTCTTTCGAAGATATCAATATTTATTTTGCAAGAAAAATTTATGAGCACTTCTTCTGGTACATTAGCTGCTGCATACTTTTAACGGCGGATAGAAGCAGATGCTTGCGAATTGTGTGCGGTTGGTGGGTTAAAAAGGCTCCTCAAGCAGAATGAATGAAAGAGGAGTTCTGATTCAGAACATGATTAACGGAAGAAGTTAAATATAGACAAAGATTTAAGGAGAGGAGGAACATTTAAGAAGATTTACAGCTGCTTTTATAGAATAATCTAGGGAAAGAATAATGATTAAAAGAGTGAATGAGAAGAGAGCGAAAAAATATTTATTAGAGTTTGTTTAAGTATCTACAAAGCAGCATAATTTTGTTATAAACACCTCAGTCAGATAATCCCCTGTTTCTTTGTTCAGCGCCGTAACAGGGACAAAGGATAATGAACGGATTTGGATACAAAGAAAACAAATTTTAGCATGGATTAGGTATGAAGAGGACTTGAATAAAAAAATAGCGAGGAAGAGAAAGAATTATGGCGAATTAATGGAAATATTGATTCAAAGTAAATACATTTAATTTATGATCAGAACTCTAGAAATTAACGAGCTTAATGAATGTTAAAGAGGAAATACTAATATATATGCATCTGTAGACTAAATGCTATTAGTTAAATGAATGATTACGTTTTAGCAAACGAGAGACGCAAACTAAGTAAATTATTACTTAAGACTGTTTTTGTTTTTGCACATTGTTTATTTTACGAGTTTTAGTGGAGCTACGATTCTGAGTCTGGGTTGTTTTTGTGGTTTTTTCTGTGCCATTTACGTAAAACTGCTTTAGAAATCAAACTCTGATTTGTTTCAGCCACTCCCCATCAATCCCGTTACAGTATAAAGACGTTCGTACGATATCAATCGAGTCTTTATAAATCTTTTAATTTGCCAAGCAAACACTAGAAATTATGAGAGAAACATATCGAGAAGCTGGGATGCAGTTGGCTGCTGCTGGGTACGACGAAAGACACTGATATGATTGCATATTAAACAAACATATCTCAAAAAGCACAGAGTATAAATAACAACAGCAAACAGACGAAAATGGTGGACCTCATGGAAGATGTAAGAGGAATTTTCTGTAAAAGAGGGAATGAGAGATACAAGGATTACATGGAATAGTAATCGCCAAATGCTTGTGTAAAGTAACCATGGAAAGAAAACATCCGTTCAGTATTTCATTTGAAAATTTTAAAGTTTTCCCATTGAATTCTGTTTTTGTTTTTTTTTGTGTAAGCATTAAAGTGGACTTCGATCTATGAAATACGAACTTCAAACGTTTCCAAGCACATATTAAATTTGAATACGGAAGTGGAGGAGGGAGAAAGGAAGAGCGAAGAGATGAAATTATCAATTTCAGATGATAACGTACAGAAATCATCTGTATGTATGCCTTCAGCTGAGGTATTTCAATTAATGTTCACTGACAAACATCTCACAGGCTTCATTAATTTGATGTTATTTACAGCAGCGAATCAAATGAGGCGCATCTGACTCAGTCACAAAGTTGCATGTTGCCAGGTGGCAAGAATGCTCAACACTCTTGTTTTTGCTGTTTGTACGAAAATTTTGGGTCTCTGTAAGCATCGGCTTACACGTAACGCTTAAAGGTAGTTCTTACGTATTTAAGATTTAAATTTAAATAAATTTATTAAAAGAAATGGAATTTTCGTCTTTCTTTATATTTATACATACATATTTGTAGAACAGTACCATACTTATGGATAAAAAGACACGAACTGCAGGTAACATTATCATAAATGCGAAATGCTATTACATTGTTTGAGAGCACATCTTATAATTCCTTTGTTTCTTTCCTTATTCACTTTTACTTGGTCGCTCTTATAGCAACATTTTTATGTGAATGCCTAGAAGCATGCACTAACTTTTGGACAAATCGGTTTCTATAATCGCTTCACGAAGAAGGTATACAGTAATTTTAAATTAGCCTGAAGGTAAATTATATAATTAAGCGATATATTTTTACGAAGACACACAATTGTGCAATTAATCACGATAAATGGACTTTTGTTTTCGTAGTGTTTTAGTGGATTTTGAAAGCCAGAAGAACTTTATATTTGCCTGATCTTAGCTTTGAAACCTTAATTTTAAAGTCATTCCTTACTTGTTTAGTATTATTAAATTAAAATTTGTTTTTTTTTTTCTATCCCCTGATTCGATTTTCATGAATTATTAAAATCCCCTTCCCAAATGTTTTTCTTCTTCGTTACCATCGCACTGTATCGCCCTTTTTCTGTACCTTTACCAAGGTACAAAGCGAGGAATTTAATATTAGAATGCTTATTATTGTTTGTAAGAATTTAATTCCCATTATTGCTGTACAAGGGACTCTTTGGTTCTTGTTGTCCTGTTGTTTTAATTTTTTCCCGTTACAAAAGCCGTCGCCAACCTTTTGCAAGCATTAACTCTCTCTTACATGCCTCTCTCTTACTTTCGCCATGGCTACCTTCGAAAACCTTTGAAATCGCCGCTTTTTTGTCTAACCGACGTCAGGAATACATTTTTTTGCTGAGATTTATTTTATCTATATGCTTTTCGCTAGGTTTTTGTCGCTCTGCTCTGTAATATCAAAGCAATAAGGGTAAAAAACAACAGCAGACAAAAAAAACAAAAAGGAAATAAAAAGGAGAAAGGAAAGAAACACAAATTTCAAAGCTCCTCTGTGCGAGGCGCTGTCGTTGGCATCAATCGAACAAATGCGCTTTTTTGGTTTTCGGTCTGAACGACCGGAGGCTGTAATCGTTGTAGTAATTTTTTGTGCGCCTTAATGTATTCTCTATATTTTTTCTTTTAAGTGGAAAATATTAAAGGTTTACAATTACACAAATGAAAGGTTATCCGTCTTCTGAAACTTAAATATTTAAATATTTAAAAAGTGAAATCATTCATTTTAGTAAATTTAACTTGATAAACGATTTCAGAGTTTGCGAAATAACATAAAAATAAAAGCTTCAAACCGCATCAAAAACAGTAATAACAACAAAAACGATGAACAACTGAAGTAGTTACACGAGTATCCTGCCACTGCACTGCGGTATAGTACCAGCAACAACAACAACAACAGCAGCAACATGGACAACAATACAACTGCGAACAATGCGAACAACAACAACTACAGGCAATTTCAATATTTACATGTATGCATTGTAGAATTTTCACCGCTGGCAGCCATCAACTGACGACCGAGCGTCCAACCGATGGAGACGATTTCATCTGCAGTACAATTCAAAGCTTTGCACTGCGCTCATGTACAAAGATCTCCAGAGAGGGGAAGGGAGAGAGTGTGTAGTTGTGTACTTGTGTGAGAGAAAGAGAGATACGCCATTGTTAATATTGTTGTTATGTTTCTCCTTTTTGTTTTTCTTCCACCGTTAAAAGCCAATTTATAGATTTTTTTCCTTAATTTTAATTTTTCGTTTATTTCCTTTTTATTGTGTTTATTTCTTTTTATATGGCTACCGTGCGGATGTTTGTATGAGAGTGTATGGAGGATGTGTGAGAGTGCGTCTCGGATTGTGTGAACGAAGGATATCTACTTCATTTGAATATGTAAATGGAAAATGGAATTGAAGTGCAGTTTTAATGAGATCAAACTGATTTTGATTTATGAGAAGCGAGGGAGAAAAAAAGAAAGAGATAGAAAGACAGGGAGTGAGAGAGTGGAATGAGAAAGAAAGGAGCAAACAGTATAATTATAGCGTGTGAAGCACTATTCAAAACACATGAGGATAACGAAAATAGTCTCACTTACTTACTTCAAAAACTTGAATTAAGAGCGAGAGAGAGAGAGAGAGAGAGAGAGAGAGAGAGAGCGAGAGCGAGAGAGAGCGAGCAAGAATAATAGAAACAAAACAAAGAGCGGTAGAAAAAGAAGTAAAATCAAAAATATCCACTGCATACTTAACCTCTAGTATTTCTGGTCTTATTTTTGAATTTCTTTGCTGCTCTGACCACTAGATCTCTGCGGTACACTACATTTCTTTTAAATCCATAAGCACGATGATAGATAAACTACAAATTTCTCATTTAAAGCATTATAAAAATATTATGAGCACTTTTAAAATAAATCAACAGTTTGCGTGAAAAAAATAACTTCAGAAAAAAAAGAGTCCACAAAATCATTATAACATCCACAAAGTTGGTCTCTACCTTTGCCTCTTTCCCTCACGAGAGTAACGACTTTGCACCACTTTTCACCAAAGCCATTTTAGCTAACAAAACACAACCAGCACCACCCAAAAAAAAAAGGAATGTTAGCACGGTTTATGTTTGAAAAAACAACTACAGCGACAACAATGATAAAATACAACAAAAGCTTATGCATATTCTTGCACGCTTTTGCATAAATCAGGGCAGCATATCAAAAGCAACAATAGACTTCGGGGAACAATTCAAGACGTTATTATTTTTTATGTTTATTCAATATTTACTGTTTTCGGTGTTATATATTTGGCTTTACTTTTTTAAAGTCCTATTATACATTCTTTTTAAAGTAGAATATTAATCAGATATGTACTAAACACAACAATAACAAGAAGTAGCACAATATGCGGAAATCGAAGTAAAATCCTGCAATTCATTGCCCCCTCACAGGATGAAGTATACGCGGATGTAGGAGGTAGTCTGTATATAACGAAGGCTAGGTGAAAAGAGCAACTAGTAGAACAAAAAATGGAATTCAAAGACACGCTGAGGTTAAACAACTGTTTCCAGCACTTCACTTCTGCTCAGAGTCAAAATATGATGATGGTACCATCGAAGAATGATTTCTTCATTGTCATATATATTATTCGAAAAACAAATTCGTTTTTCTTATTTGTTGTACATATTTAAATTTTCCACTTGTTTCAATATTTCTGTGAACTGGGAAAACAGTTCGTCGGAGAGAAAATTCGCAAGATTGGATTCGCGTATAACTCAGGCAAGCATATTTAGCACATAACATAGCAGCGGATGTTGTACAAGTGTATTACTGAGTGTGTGTTTGTTTGTTGCATGCATTCTGCTTCCAGCTGTATGCATGCATGCATGTCATGCTATAGCAGCAGCAGTGCTATGGAAGGATTTCATTTTTCGGTGGTTTCGCGTGCGCCCTGAAACAGAATTAAAATTCAACGAAGCAAATGAGAGCATGAAATATGGCAACGCTGCGTGCTTTTCGTGCGGCATGCGGCAGACCTTTCGCCATTTTTTACACTCTCGTTTCTAAACTGACAAAGAAACCAAAAAAAAGAAAACCATAAATCACAAAAAACAAAACAAAAAATATGACTTCTTTTCCACAAAAATTTCTCTGTTTGCTTCACTGATTAAATTAGCAACTTTAAGGCTATCAACAGTACTTTTAGGTTCTTCAGTTCAATTGAAAATTGTTTCATAAAACGAATGATGATGAATTTCGATGAATTCCATCATTTGAGAAATCATATTTAGAAATAAGTTATATCAGTATCGAAAGCTTTTTGAGAAATGTGTTGATCTATTGTTAATTTGATTTATTTGATCAGTATCATGTATCGCATTCCTAATACGAAAGAGCATATAAAAAAGCTTTTAAAGAACTCCATTTGTATTATCACAAAGCAAATGTATAAAACAAATCATGTTTTTCTTGTAAAAAACGACGAAACTCGAAGCAGCGTCTAGACATGAGACAACTGAAATACGAGTATTATACAGATCCATCGACGCTGGATAACAAGAAAATGTGCTCAGAAAGAAATAATAAACAAAACAGATTCTCAGAATGTTCTGCTGTCAATACAAGAAAAAGAAGAAAAGAACTGCTGGATGGGTGAAACTGAATATTTTATTTATTTAGGTACTTATAAATATAAACCATTGGAAAAGTAGTGTGTTAAATTAAAACTCCATAGAAATGTAGGTGGATGTTTATGCTTATTAACGTTTTCATAATTAAAAGCAAAAAATATTTGCATCTGTTGGAAATTTTGGAATTTCTTTTAATTGTATTTAATAATGTACTAAACACTATACCATAATTATAATATTTGCTTTATTTATTTGGTCACTTTGAACCTCTCGTCACTTGGAAAACTATCATTGAAATGAAGTGATGGTGATGATATACAAGTAACTGAAGAGGAATTCAATCAAGGTTTGTGTTTGTTTGGTAAACAAAACCACACACATTCATTAATAAGCAAATTTATATACGAATATAGCAACGCAGCCATAGCCAAACAAACACGTATCTGTATGATCATGATTCAGTCACTTTATTGTCAAGTAATTGACACTTTAAAGGACGAACGGACGGAAGGAATGAGTAAGCATCACAATGTGAGTGGTTGTGTTTGGCTGCCAATGCAATATCAGCAACGACATTAATTATTATTATATTGACATTTGTTCAAATAGACGATAACGACAGGTAGAATTTGCAGTCTTCGATTGAGGACTTTCAGAGTTGAGAGTGCTAGAACACAACGTAATTACTTAACAGATATTTATGAAAACTGGTGCAAAACTAAAATTTGTGTCTCTGGTAACAAGAAAGCCTTAAAAACCGATGACATGTAACCGTTTTTCTGATGACAGCGTTGTTTTAAGCCCATTATCTGAAGGCGTCTTTTTTTAATGATACATTCAGGGAAAAAATCCTTCTCAATTAACTAGAATGCTATATGTCATTCAAAATTGTTGAAAATGCTTTTTTGATTCAAACAAATTTTCCACGTAAAATTAATGCAGAGATCGGATAAACAGCATTACTTTGTTGCCTGTAAAGTGAAGTTATTTTCATAATTTTTCTTATCTGTTTACCGACCCAAACACATGTTTTTATATCTGTTGGAATCGTATCACAGACATTTTAATTGTTTATTTCACTAAATCAGGTTTTAATTGGATCAGTTTTCAGTTTCGAACCTTTTCATAATGCAAATAATCTGAACCACAGCCACTGCATGAAAATATCGAATTCGATTTTTGTTTTTGTTGATCTGGCAACTTTACTTTAGGCGTAATTGCAATTCTGAGCTTCTTGAAATGATACAAATTGAGTTAAACTGGATTTGCAATTATTTTGTCCCTCGTTCTCCGCTCCGTTCTTTCTTTTACTCGTCGTACGAGAAGAGAACGAAAGGAAAAACTTGGTAAAGCAAAGCAAAGGAATGGATAGAAGAGGAAAGTTAAATAAACCGAAAATCGTTGGTCGACGACGATTTGCAAAAGTTTTGCAATAACAACAACAGCACTTTAAGAACAACACAACCAGAAATAGCAATTATATAGTGCAGTGACGTTCCTCATCTTACTGAGCATGCAAATTAGATTCTGATAATCTTTTGAAACCGATGCAGAAACTTGAAATTGTTATTTCGCAAAATATCATTTTGAGTTATTCATGGTCGAGTTCCGTGTGGACTGAGAGACAAAAAGATTAATTAGAGTTCGTATTCAAGATGATGAATGCATCGAGTAATGGAAGAAATAATAATTTCAATTGAATGGAAAGTTTCTATTTGAGCTGCATCAATGAGATTTCCATGCAGAGATATTTTCGCAAATTGAGACACCCAAACACATGTTATGTAACTTGTATGGATATTAAATGGTTATATAAATGAAATTACCAATGCAGAATAATTAGAGATTTACAAATTACAACTCCACCGAAGGATATGTAATTATTTTTCATGCCTCATTAAGTCCAAGTTTTTCCGGAAAAACATAAAAATACAGTTAATACAGGTAAGTGTATCCAGTTTTCATAAAAGCGAAATGAGTTATTGAAAATAAATCATAAAGATTTTATTATACAGATGTTGTTCAACGAAAATTAAAATATTTCCAGAAATTCTTGCAATTGAAAATATGGCACATGCGAAAATCTCACCCATCACGGCTCCTCACGCGAGAAAATCTCTGGGGTAAAAAAATTTCAAATGGAAAAAGAGTAATTCGATTAAAAACAGCTGAAGGAACTCTTGGCGTTGAAAACACGGCTACACGTTCGACGAACGGCGGAGAATGTTGAAGCGTTCTTTTGATTGAGTATCGTCTGTCTGTCTGTCTGAAGTGTTTAGGAAATTGTTCCAATAAAAAACCAAAAAAATACGTATCACTAGACAGCTCCAGATCACTTATATACTATGTACGTATATTATCTGAACTTCAGTGTCTGTCTTTATAGGAATACATGAGTCGTCACATACGAATGACTATCAAATTTTTTTTAGTAGTTACTGAGTAAACTCTACGTATTCTTTAGATATCGGCGTGTACATTCCGTTAGACAGCATTTATCTAGTCATCGAAGATTAACGGTGTGTGAAAAATATCAGCACGAAGAACACTTATCACTCAAAGCTAATAACAGTCATATTTTTAACAGTTAACGTAAGTAACAAGTGAATAGTCAAGGATTGCCTTCAGTTATTGACTACCTGTTGCAAGAGTTTTGTTGAAATTTATTGTTTCAAAGAACGTAAAACCGACAAGTTAAGTTTTCACTTAAAATTTTTCTGTTTATCACACTCTCATTTCAATTCTCGGTAGGTATTCCCCTATCATTTATTAGTTAGGCAATTAGAATTCTAACAAAGTAGAAGCAATCATACGAAGAATGGAGGTAAACAATCAGCTAAAAACATTTTCCAATCGGTCAATGACACGCCGTTCAACTTTAGTGTCATAATCTCGGTTCCAATATCGACATCGTCGAAGGCGTTAACAACGTGTGTCAATAAATTGTCATTATAGAAAGCCGCCTGGAGTGAAAAACCGATCTGCTTGAGTGCATTCGCATTTGTATTTACTCACACGAGTCAACATCTTCGCATTCCCCTCTCCTCGCACATTACACAAATACTTTACAATCTCATTAGATCCCGATATCCCGCAAAGTGTCAAGCGCCGTAATGTCGGAGTATTTTTAGATCTAAGAAAAAAGGGAAAAGACAGCAGGAGAAAAGAAAGTAGAGAGTGTAACACGACCATAAACAGATTGACCCGATTTACGACAGTAGATTATCGAAAACTTTCAGATTCCATAAAAGATGTTTTTGACAACCACTAATTGAATTATAGAATTACACTTCAATTGATTGTAGTCTCTAGCAATTTTTTTGTTATAGCTGAGGAAGTAATTTCAATCGCGAAATTGTCTCTATTTTATACAGTTATAACTAGAATTCGTGGTATTAGAATGGGCGCAACCCAGAAAGTTGCTTAGGTAATTAATACTTTGAAAACTTACACTTTTACCCGCCGCAGTGCGAAATATTTCACATCTTTGGATCTAAATACTTTGTTTTTGGAGTTAATAACCATTAAAGCTTACCTGAAATGAGAAGAGAAGTAAAGTTTTAATGTATTTTTGTGTAACGTTAATACAGAAATGTGAATGAAATGAGATTTCCTGTTAAAGTACAAAGAAAATTAATTAACTACATACATATATAATTATTAAAGAGATATGTGTAATTTATAAAGCATATCAAAGTATCTCTCCGAAGACTGATGATGTTGAAATAATGATGTTTCATTAGAAACTGAAGCATCTGAGACTCCTGCAAAACGGAATTGAATACACTCGCCTACACTAATTATTGTTATTATTCACAGTCCAGACAGATTAATATAGGTACTCGGTGTGCAAAACATAATCCACTAACAATGATGGACCCTTCAAGTTTTTGTTGCTGTTGTCCTTATAGATACTTCTGCTGAAGTTCGGAGTCTTTTTGTATCGCATGAGAAATGAAGTGGTATTAAGAGAGGAAGGAGTGGAAGTTGGTATAGACACAAAAGGAAAATCTTTACAAATGTTATTTTTTGATATAGGAAAAGTAGCAATGAATCATGTGCCAGAATATTTCGGCTCTTCAAGAAAAACATGTGTGCTCGAACAAGTTCAAAGAGACGAATAAAGAAGATAGAAGGGAAGCAATCGTAATATTATTTGAAACAATGAAATGTAAAGAATACCTTAGTATTGAGAGTTTTACAAAATAACCTTCATATTACCATGAATATTAATTTCGAAATGTGATCATTATAATACATAAAAATAATTAGGAAGAAGAATTCATCTTCTTTGAATTGATGGTAAAATTAATAACTAATGGAATATCATTTTATGAGAAAAATAAACAAGAATTTGCCTGATGTAAAATAATCACTGTGAAGGTACACGTAGGTACAGATCTTTATGGATATCAATAACAAAATTCATTGAATACTAGAGCGGGAAAGGCTTCAGTTTTATTGGTAGCAATTTTGCTAGATTTATGAGGAAACAGCAGTTCTACTAAGCCAGTGATGGAATGAGTCCCTGTCGTTGTTCGGTTTATTGTTCTGTTTGGAGCCTGCTTGCGGCTTGAGGCAGGCTGGCATCAGGTGTACCTCTGGCTTCGTGCACACGGCAGATAATGACTGCGCTGTTTTTGCTCTTGTTGCTTTGTGTCGTTCTTATGTCCATTTTGTGTCTTCAGCTTTTCTTGTTATTGATGTTTTTGGCTGCCATTGTCAAAAAGCTTTTATGCGCATGCATCACTTAACTATTTAATATTTAAAAGCAAGTCAGACATCCAGACGAGTTTTTTCTCAAAGAACGAAAAAGCAATAGAACGAACTCCTTTATTTATTTATTCGATTTTTATTGAAACTTGATATTTTTATATAAATTCTTCTTCTTATTGTTTGTCGATTTGTTGGTCTATTTGAAAAAAGAAAAATACGAAAGTGGAATTGTTTGTCATATTTTCAAGATTCGAAGGATGTCGAAAAGTACATTAAAACTGCAAAACTAAAATCATAGAAATAAAAGCGTCCGAAACAAGAAATTTCTTCTCTTTTGTAATAAAAGTATTTGAAAGAAGTTTTCAAAAGTATGACAAAAGAATAAATTGTATGTTGTTGGTAATGGGATTGAAAAGGAAAAATAATGGTAGCATTTCGAGTCATAAAATTCACAAAATATATTTTAGGAAATTATAGAAAATGTGGCATTTCATTTGAGAGCTGTTGGAAAAATATTAGCGTCATGAACATCACAACTTAACAAGTGCACCAAGAAACAAAAGGGAATAATCAAGGAAAAAACGCAACAGCAATCAGAGAAAGTAGTTACCCTGCCGCCCCATGACCTCTCACCCGCTGTCACCCACATACCGTTCATCTGCTTTTCGGAACCAACCTATTTTAGAGAATAAATGACCCATTCGCTAAAAACGAAGCAATTTCTATGGTAAATAAAAGCGAAGTTCGCCATAGAAATGAATTCAGCGAACTAAAAGACTAGTAACAGAAGTGGTAAAAGATAAATAAGAGGGAGAAGAAGACGAAGCAGCAGGAGCTGCTGCAGCACGCCGGGTTCAACGTCTGCTATGAATGGACTTCTGTCAGTTTATATTTGAAAATATAGCAAACGAAAAGAGAAGCGAATACGCGAACGAGCGTAAGAAGGAATGAGTGGAAAGAGGAAAAGCTTTCAGTGGAGGGGAAGTTAACACAGCAAAAGCCGAGTACTACTGAAGCAGTTGTTTTAACTGCTGAAAAAGAAATCATTAAATAAAAGGAAAGAGCAAAAGAAATGGCAAATGCAATATTTTAGCTAAAATAGAAAAGCAAAGATGGCGTTCAAGGAGGAAACGGAAATTGAAAACACTGCGCTGAATGCGCACGCATAAAAACAAAACCATAACCATTACCAGAGCAAGGACTACAGTCTGGGACAAGATGCCGAAAAAGAGGTAAGAGTTGAGATTCTTTACATAACGCTATTTACAACTCTAAATTCTGCCACACGAAATCCGAAGCCCAATAATGGTCGACAAAATATATAGGAGGTGTTAAAGTTGGTTTCTTCTCAGTATCTCAGTATTAATATTTTTGGTGTATTTTGCATTTCTATAAGAAGTAAATTCCAAGAATTATGTTAGCGTGCTGATGAGGGGTGATGAGTTCGATTGGTATTCGAGACTGGTCTCAGGTACATAAGACTTCAGTTCAGGTCAGGCCTGGCACAACAGGTCAGAAAGTTGAAACGTCATTGAAAGGGAGCGAGAAGGATCCAGTGAAACGAAGCAAAACTAATGCGTTAATGGAATGGAAACTTGAACCTTTTTCGCAAAGGATTGCAGAAAGTTTTACGAAAGCCAAAATGTTAAAAGAATCCGTAGTGATAAGCGAAAGAGGACTGAATGCGAATTATAGAGTAACTGAAAGAAAGAAATTTACACTTCATCAGTTTCTGCACTTTAAACACCAAGATATGGTATTGACATAATACATGCCAGTTGGTCCAGATAAGTAATAAAAAAGAATATTGAATTAAGTATTCAAGATTAAAACAAACATCGATAACATAAGCACACATAATATAGATTTAATGGCGTAGTTATTTACAATTAAAAACGTATAGAATCGGAAATAGAATTGAATTGAAAACGGATAAAAAACTAAGAAGCTGAATGTTATATAATAATTTAAGGATAGCCTTAACTATTTATCAAAAACAAATACATATTTTTTCGAGTTATATAACAAAAGATAATAGAAACCTTTAGCGACATATTAAAATATGAAATAATTCACTTTTGTGCTATCAACAACAGCTTCGCCAACATCACGAAAATCAAAAAAATTGCTTTAAAAACATAGGAAAAATAGAGAAAAATCACGACTCAGAGAAGAAATATTTTAGAACAAGAATTGAGAAACAATGAAAGCAAATTTGACAAATTGGAACCAACAACAAAAGCTTGAACTAATAACAACAGCTGCTGAGTCTCAGCAGCAACATCAACAGCAGCGGCAACTCATGGTAGAAACAATAACATTACAACAGCACTTCTTACGTTCTGACGACTTACATAAACGACTAAACTTCTCCAAACTACAAATAAAGTACGTCCAACAATAACAATAAAAGCCAAGAAAAAACAAAATTTCTCCGTAAATATTTTGCTCCCTCTGCAAAATTAACTCTTTAGAGAAAAACGTTGGAGGGAATGATGAACATCATCAACAAATCAGCGTAGGAAGAGCAAAGTAAAAAGCGTGCGATGGGTTGAACTGGGATGAGTAGAACCCATGTTACGTAACAATTTTATTGCGACTGAAGTGCAACAACTTTGTGCTTAATTAGCAGCTCTTGACATAAGCAGCTCAGGGAGAAGAAAACCAAAAACTTGATAAACATCAGCCATCAACATCAGCCACCAACATCCTCATCATCGTCTTAAGCTCTATCATCAAGAACAGCATCATGAAGCAGCAACCTTAAAAAGTTGCGAAGGAGCATAAAATCCGGACTAAATTGCCAATCATGTTGTAGAAGATTAAAAAACTGTCAATCTAAAGATTCTAAAGGAGGATATTTCTTTCGATGTTCTAAATTTAAAGGTGAGGAGCCGTCCTCTCACTTATTCAGAATTGATTTACTGCCTCGCAGATTGTAATCTAGGAAAGTTGCAAATTAAATGAATGGGAAATGCAAAGTAGAGCTGTAAAAGAAGAGTTTTAAAACCCACAGAAAAACTTTCCTGTAACTGAATTGACACCGCAACCGCAGGAACGCCGGCGTACAGACGAAACTCTTCTCTGAAAACCCTCATAATGAAAATAATAATAATAGCAAAGCATTTAGGAGTGGAAAAGCAGACTTTGTCTGGGAAGGGAAGCGTTGATACGCTCGGAAGGAGGACTTTATGCCCGCCAACACATGGCGTGGAAATACCCAGCAATCATTTTAAGCTGCTTAACCTACATAACTTGGTAGATCCGAGAAGAATCGAGTAAAGTTGAGTGTAGGTTCGAATGCAGAGCAGTAAGTAGCGTTTTGCAATTTCGATTCGAGCTGAATTTTTATTCTTCTGTGATCGTAAAACTCACAGCGGGTTCGGCGTATTAAATAGCTTCAGATGCTCATAAGTCCTCTCTTCAGCACGAGGCCCACTTCAGTACTCACAGTCAGATCAGCAATCGTTAAAGTACGCAGCAAACGTTAAAGGAAACCAGAAATGCGTTCGTATTTTCGTCATGAAATGCACTGCTTGGGAGCGACCATATTTCACATTCAAATTGGTGTCAGTGTTGCCGGAATTTGTCTGTCATGCTTATTGTTGGTTGTTCGTTGGCAACAATTTAAATGTCAAACTCTTTACAGTTGCTTTTTCTATTTTTTGATATCCTACGTTAACGAATTCATGATTTACTAAAAGTCAGCGGGATACAGTTCAGGCACCATTTATTTATGACTAAAGCTGTTTGCATAAATAGTGGACTGGAAGGAGAAGGATTAAGATGACAGATTGAGGAAGGCATTAAAATAGCTTAATACGAAAAAGTGAAAAACAACGTCAACGAAGCTTAAACTAACTACGATTGTAAAAACATCTCCTGTTTAAAGCAAATAGACAACTAAAAGTTAAACGTTGAATTTTCTTTTTTGTGTAAAATAATACAAGCATCCAGTAGAATCATAAAATATGCAGACATAACATGTCAGTTTTGTTACTTCCGTTTTGCTTGAGAGTTTATGATTGCAATAAAACCCTCCTAAAGTAAAGTCTTTATTAAAGTTATTTGAAACCTTTGAAAAAACTGCTCCTGGAGAGCGTTTTAGTAGCCTTGAAAGCCGATAATAAAAGTTATAATACGTTTCCGTTCGAGAAACCGATTCATGCAACAGAAAGGAGATATTTTACTATCAAATAAATTATTTATAAGCTTAATTTCGCAGACATAACAACTAAAAGTAAACCACTTTCTGAGTAGGCTTTGTATAAACTTTATTTTGGTCTCAGACCCGAAAGACTTGACTTGAGTTCCACTTCAAAGCTTCATTTTTTAGTGAATTTGTATATGTTTAAATATTTTTAAAAAACATTATTTATATTTAAGAATATTCAGTCGATTAATAACTTTTGAGTAAGTCGGATTTTCCCGCTCTCTTTTTCCACGTTTTTCCTGAATGGCTTACCTCTGACATACTTTTAAATCTCAGATTATCTCTTCAAAAGCGGTCATTAAAATCCAGCAGCAACAGAAATTCACTTGACTTCCCAACACACTTCTCAGAAACCTTTACTCACTCCTCTGATCATCGCTTGAAGTGTCTTTATCTGCATCTCTATTTATAAAAACATGGCTCCACATGCAGCCGACACAAATTCTAATGAACGAAATGTAGAAAAACGATGAAAAGACCGAAGGAGAAAGGGAACAAAGACCATCAAATTTCTGTTGTTTTGTTTTGCACAGCGCTCAGCCATCTCCCTTTTCGTCAAAGATAATAACAGGCTTAGACTATAAGTTTACAGCTTAAAGAAGTTTTAAAATTGCAACTACCTTCGGGAAAGAATCGAAGAGGTGGCAGAGAAGCGGCGGAGGTCGGCAGAGGTGCGCTAGTGATCTGATCTCGCAGAGCAGCGTACAGGGCACCCAACCTACTATCTGCTGAATGTGCTGTTGTTTTTTGTTCGTGGATGTCCTCATATCCACGGCACGATTACCAGCAGCACCCATGTCGCCATTGGCTGATGCTGCTCTGGTTTTCTAGTTGGTGCTATTTTTTATCTCAGGTGCATAAATCATGTTTTTGCCTTTGCGTCTTCCACCAGAATCTGTACCATTCTAAGTGACTACGGCGTTCGTCCACGGGAAATTCTGATGCAGCTGCTTGGCGTTTGCTTTTATTGAGTGTTGCTGTGTGAGTCCGTCTGTGTTTGTCCCTTTGCCTGTCTGGGACATTCTGTGGTTTTACGATTGCAGCGAGATTACGTTGGATGGTTTGTCGGCAGTTCTTGCATTCAAAGGGAAAGGAGAAGGACGAAAAATTCCAGCACATTTCATTTGCAAAGACCAATGAATCGACAAACTCGCCAAACGACTGAACGCTTGACTGACTGTGAAAGACCGCACACCAGCTGCTGCTGCTATTGCTGCTGTGATGTTGGCTGATATCTGTTGTTGTCATCGCCATTGTTGTTGTTGCTGCTGTCATCGTCATCGTCCCCGTAGACGTGGTTGGTTGTCGTTGTGGTTGGCGTAAGAAAACATTGGCAACAGTAAGGGAAGGCTTAAGAATTAGACACGAACGAGTTGCAGCAATCGACACTTTGCCATTCTTAAGATATTTCGCTGAAACTGACAGATGGGTCGGTTGAGAGACCCACGAAGGGGTAGGCTTAGTAGGGTGACCGCAAAATAAAAGAAAGTGCCCCGAAAAGGAGGGATTTTTAGATAATTGCGAATTTAAGACCGACAAAGGAATTTCTTCGCAATAATTATGAGCTCAGTGATAAAAAGGTCGTTGTGGATAATCAGGTATAAATTTAAATCGAAGACAGAAAACATTGTAGTGAGTATTTCCGTGATATTCTTTCAGAATATTTGGATGCAATTCAATGCATATCATTGACAAAATTTATATGTAAAGTTTGAGTAAATCCTTAGCTTAGTAGTAAAAGAGAAGGACTAAAATTGCAATAAATTTGAAATCAATACTGTTCAGTAGAAATAAACAATGAAATTGAGGAAGAACGAAAGCAATAAAAGCACCACAGAATATATGAACAAACACGAGAGACGGTATTGGAATCAGAGAAACCAATTTGTCAGAGCAGGACTTCAAATGAGTTTCCAAAGACAAACACGAATCGTGGAGCAAAGCAGTGCGATGGGCAGAAAGAAAAACATTGCATCGAATACAAGCAGACGTAGGAAAGCCACTCGAAAGAGTCGTATACCTACATCTGTTTCTGTATGTACATAGATGTGTGTACATGAAGAGGATGTAAATTTTATGGAGCACACAAGACAAGTAGTGCAGAAGCGGGTACTACCGAGTAGTTCTAAAAAAACTTAATAACGCGCAACTCGTCAGACGACGGTACGATTCTTAGATGAAGAGGGAAAGCAAAGCCAGTAAACGTAGAGGCGAACATGCAAACATGTGTCTATAGAAGACGGCATGCAGCCATGAAGTAGGGAAGATGAAGACGATGACGAAGCAGAGGCCGAGAAAGCTCCTGTAGAAGACAAATTGTTAGCAGCCATGTTGCAATGGTAGGAACAACGCTTCCGGCACTGTTCAGTGTACAGAGCTCGAAGACAACAAGATAGCATCTTCTGTTGGGCGCCATTCCTAATCGCTCTCTAGCACCGAAGCTTTAATAGGCCTGCAGAAAATGGGCCGAAGTAGAAAATAAATAGAAAAAGACAGCCGAAACAAAGTCGTCAAGTTAAATTTATAACTGCGAGGAGGTACTTAAAAGGAGTAGTGCCATGTAGCTGCCGGCGATAAAGCGCAGTCAACCCCACAGCAAGGAATCTACCAAGATATAAACAAAATTAACCTGCACAAGTATAAGAAATCAGTTTTGTGATAAAGGAAAATGTTTAGCTCGTTCAACGACGTCCTCCGCAAATATATTCAAGCTTCAAGTTTCGCATTGCAATTCAGACCAATTCAATTCAATACACAATTCTTTAGGCGAAAAATGGAAAAAACAACCTGCAGCGCTGAACGTGCTTAAGACTTCGTGCTATTCGTTGCAGAAAGGAATAATAAAATTCAATTCAATTTCGTAGAATTGAGTAGGAAATCGTTTTGTAAACCGCAATCGAAGCACTTAATTCCAAAAGTTTTCTCCTTTACCAATCAGAGTTACAGAGCGTGTGTTATACGCGCGCTACTTTGGCCAAACCACATTTTGAAGAAAATTCTGTTGTGGAAATACTCATAGAAGCAACATGGCCAAGAAACGGTCTATGAAGAAAGTCTAAGTGAAGATCGAATCGTGAAAAAGAGAGGAAGATAGAAAGAAAGCGAGAGGGTTTAATTTATATGTGCCCTGAGGCCCGAAGAGTTATGCATCTTCAGCATTTCTCATCCTCCACGTACCCAACGCCCTCATGATACGATTACGGACCCAAAAAGCAAAGCAACTACAAAGAGCGCTAAAAGGATGGATTTTCTCTGTTGGACTGCGGTTCCAT
Source organism: Thecophora atra (assembly GCA_937620795.1). Lineage (NCBI taxonomy): Eukaryota > Metazoa > Arthropoda > Insecta > Diptera > Conopidae > Thecophora > Thecophora atra. The sequence goes on along the minus strand of OW569401.1, from coordinate 40,306,493 downwards.
TCATGCGAGTGCCTACCATGCATATCTGGCATGTGCATGAGGTTTCGCTTTTGAGTGAACATATCTCTTCAAAATAAAGGCAAAAAGAAAGTAACATAATTTCCACTTTGCAAACAAGATTTGGTACGAGTGTGGATATTGTGGCTTGTTGAGTTATGTTGTGGTTTTGGAAATGACTAAGTTCCAGTAGAAAAGGTAATAGACATTATCTGCTGAAAGACCTGATGACAAATAAACCTGAGTGAATTGGACCGCGAGGTCGTGGATCGAGAGGAGATGATAACATTGGATGAAAAAATTTATCAAGAGGCATGTGAAAGAATATAAAATAAGAAAAAAAAAAATTCGTAAATATTGAGATGAAAGCTAGACGAAATATTTTATTTTTTGACATATTATATCTGTTAATATTATGCTAGTAATTGCATCTAATATTTGAACCAAATTAAGTTAACAAGTTGGCTCGAAGGTAGAAGATCTTCTAAAGGGAAAAATTGCTGAAAATCCAGTTGGCTGAATCTGACATTCAATTCTAATCTAAACGATAAAAAGCCATCTTTGAAATTCAATCCTATCGTACGCTTTTCTCTTTGAAATGCAATTCTTTGGCATTTGACATTTTGATAAACGGCCACCGGCGGATTGCTCACAGTAGATGAGGAAGAAAAGCAAGAACAAGAATAATCAGATCAAGAAGAAGTGTGGAAAGTGTGCTGGATGTCTTTCACTGAGTGTGAGAAAGACTTAAGAAAGCCACTATAAAGACCACAGTAATGTAGAATAAAGCAGGAAGAGAGTAAAAAATCCGACAGAAAATTCACTCGAAGATATCAGAGGCTTTCAGAACTTTCAGCTATACATACACAGAGGTGAGGTGAAGTATAAAGCATTTTGCTATTTCCTTTCACCGAAAAACTATTTTCAACCTGGTTGTCTAAAGTTGTGGCAAGAATCAAGTTCAATTCAAGTTGAGGCTGCAAACGGAGTAACAAGAGCTCACACTTAACTTTGCCGATCTTCCTTCTCCCCTTTCCGTCGCTCCGCTTTGAATTCGTGCTCTGTTGTTGATAACTCTAAACTAGCTTAACTTGTTACGAAAATTTATAACTTCAGTTTTTCAGATTTCTTCCTGTTTGTGTTGCTTTTGTTTTTCCTTCAACTAGCAGACGACAGGCGAGTGTAAAGGTGCAAAATTGCGTCAGCTTGTAAGACGGTCGCGCCGTAGTTCCCTCAGAAGTTCGCGTATTCTATCTTTTCATCGTTGCATTCTTTGTCTGGCATGATAAACGATGTCTTCCAAAGCTTTTGCTGTCATTTCGCATAATCGTTGGGCTAACAAAGGCATTTTGGTCGCTTGTTGTAAGCCCCGAGAGTAGCTTCAACTGCATATATACATACATACATACATATATAACAGCAGTGTGGCTACATCTATCCCTTCATCCATCCATCCATCCATCCATTCTTCCACACATACTTCATACTTGTACTTGCTATGAACACATAAAAGAATTATGGGCTGACAGACGCGAGCGCCAAGTTTTCCATCGAGTGGTGTTAGAAATGAAAGTTTGTGGTTTCTCAGGTAGGACGGGTTGAACGATATTCCGTTAAAGTCAGGGGAGGTCGAGGAAGGAAGCTGAGTGAAGTGCAATTGTTTCATAAAGAGTGGTTCAATTTTTCTCACTCCGCCAACAGCGTTCTAGAGCAGTGAGTGGCATAAAAGGCTTAGAGTTTGGTGTGGCATGAAAAATTAATATAAATCAGGTTGGTCGGGGTTCTTTGGTTGGTCTTAGCAATAAAGAGATTGAAAAAAGTGGAAAAATAAAACGATTTTTCTCGTGTAAAGGAATTTGAAGACCAACAACAAAAAAGTTTTATTAGATTTTTAGGAGATTTTAAAAAGGTGGTCATAGTTTTCGGTGTGTTGAAAAGTGTTGTAAAATCAAAGGACCTCTATAAAAAATAGAGATTGTGCGAATTGTGTAGATGTGGAATGAAATATCGAAGTCTTGAAAAGTATTATATTGCGGGAAAAGTCTCTATTGTCCATGTTAAAGTTGGAGGAGGAATCGGAAAACCTAGCAGTATGTTTAAAATGTTTTATAAATGATCTGAGTTGGATCATAGGAGGTTCTTGCTTAACTGATGATTTGCTTCCAAAGACTCTACGGAATTTATACCTCGAATACTATAATTTAATATTTATCACACTTTCACTTGATAAATTTGAATATGTTCGGTATCGCATTTTTTAGTACGCTTTATCAACTTCCCTTTTGAGTTCCTGTATTTAGCTTCTTGACGAAAAAATTTATGTTTCGGTTACTGGTCTACACAATTACATTTATTCTCAAAAATTTCCGTATTTTACAGGATTACTTTTGGGTTTACCTTACCTTTTAAACATCTTAATATATAAACGTCTCAATGAAACCTGATATTACTTCAATGACGACAACAGTTCACTGGCAGACAACAGATGGCGTTCAAACACTGAATTTAATTCTACTCTGAATAATCTGTGAGGCTCTAAATATTTTTCTTTCATTTTCTTTTCTATTTTTCCATTCAAGTTACTCCTCCTGAACTGAGGTTAGAAAACCTTGACGTTTTCTCTTCATTGCAAACAGCAAAAAGAAAAAAATCTCTTAGAAATGAAATGAAAGATTCTGAAAAAAGCAGAGAAAACTAGGTAGAAGCATGAAAAATTGGGGTCACTTTGATTATGTGTAAGTGATGAGTGGATAGTCGGTCTAACGATTGCCCATCAAGAATAGTAAAAAAAAGCAATTGCAATCAATTTTTCAGGTAACAACAGGAGCAGCTGCTGATCTACAATCAGCATCTTTGGAGATGTTATTTCCTCAGGAATAAAAAGATTTTTTTTTCGGTTTACTTATCGTTTTGTTTTAAAATATACCATCAAATTTGTGCGTATGTGAAAACGGTTTCAACTAAAACGTTTTTTCTTTGGATGATTCGACGCTTTTCTCATTTTTTATGCCTATTTTCCTGCTTGTATACATAAAAAAGAAGCACGGAAGTGATTGCGAAAAATTTCGATATTGAGATTCAAAAATTTTTATATTGACATTTCGACCAAACCTGAATCCATTTTAAATTAGTTTCGTCAAAATACGTACATATTATAAACGTATGTAAATGAAGGATGGTTTCTTAAGATGCAGAAAAATTAGCTTTGCATATAATTTAGGTATAGAGGTGAAGAAAGCCACATTCGACAGATATGTATATAGAAAAGGGCAAGAAAACGCACATTTCTTACCTGACATGATAAGAATTACTGTATTTATGAAGACAAATAGATTAGGTTGGGAGAGTCTATACTTACAAACACGCTTCGTTTCTATGAATTACAATGTAAATTAGATCTTCAGCTCCTTCGTTTCTTCATGTATCCTTTTCAATCAAAACACCCCAAATCATTTGAGAAGAAGTCGAAATACCTTGCAAAAATACTTTCAAGGAAATGGAAATAAATCCTTTGGCACGTAAATTCATCATGTCTAAGCTACCGACATTTATTTATAACTTTTTTTGCCCTTTTTTTGGAAACTGCAAATAGAAATAAACAGCATTTCATCGTTTAGGTGCTCCTGAGGAAGTTTTTGGGGAGATTTTTCTCCTCGCCCATATTCGAATATGTAGGTTCCATTTCTATTTTCAATTGCATTCATTTTGTACGTCCATTTTATTTTGTTCATATGCAAATCTTTCAGTTCAACTCATTCATATTAGATTTCATTCCCTAGTCGTTCGAATTCTTCATTCCTCTGCTTTACTACTGTTCTTTTGGATTTCTGGTTAGGGTCTCACCCAGTTCTATACGAATTCCTCTTTCTAAACGATTTCGAATTGTAGCATCTTTCTGCAGGATTTTCGTTTGGTTATCTTTGTGGCTAAAGTGAATTTGTTGCTTTACTGAATTGTGGTTGGTTTTTCAATATAGTGAATGTATACAAAGCATAGCAGAGTCCAAATTCCAATCAATAAACTCCGATATGAAAAATACTGAAGTGATTTCAACCGCTTTTATTTTGTTTCGATGAATTTAAATCAATTCCGGTTTTCCTCCTCACAAATCAACAAAAGAAATCCTTGTACAGGAAACGTGCATTTTTTTGTTACTTCAATTGTTCAATATTAGAATTCCTCTGTCGTAAGCATGTTTCTAAATACTAAATTCTATACAAAACGTTAGTTACTATGGCGAAAAAGCTAAACCTTTTTAAATTTAGATTTGCATATTTATTTCCTCATTTAGATCCTACAGTTGTTTCCATTTTTTTTATACTTTTTCTACTATTATCAAAATTATTTAATATATTGGTGTGTTTGTTATTGTCCAACAATCGAACAAATCATTATGTGCAAAACTAAAGATGTTATTTCAATTTGGCGCAAATGTGAAAATTTCCAATTATGTTTTTGATGTTAATTAATTTATCAAAACAGTTCGATTTCTCTCACTATATTCTTTGAGTGTACCATCTGTAATCCAAACTAAGCCATTGAAGTGGAATGGTTGGAGGTTTCGATGGGATGATGGCACTAAATTTCATATCAGCTCCCGGGGATGTGTGCGTTCAGTGGATCAGGAGAAAACCACAGCAAAGCGCGTAAACAGCCGCAATTGGAAAAGTTTTGATGGAGGGGTCAAGTGGGTTACGGAGACGTTTAAAGGAGGTCGGAGGATGTTGCTGCCAATGCGCACTTCGCAGTTCGTAGCTGACGGCCAAAGAAGCGGCTGCCGAAGAGAAGAAGGTGATGCAGGAAATAATTTAGCGGAAGTGAGAAGCATTGAAGGTGAATCGTATAGAGACCATGCGACTCCGAGTATCACATAATGGAGAATCAATGAATATAAAATGAAATTAAATCAAAATTTTTGTTATCTGCCGGGAAATCGAGTTTGAAATTGTGTGGCCAGAAGGATGTTCGCTCAAAACGATTGGACGAAAAAAAAACAAACGATTTAATAAAAAATTTAGTAGAAAATTTAAGAAAATCGAATAAATGTTATCAGTAGAGAAGAAAATTGGAAAAAAGAGACAAGAATGGCGGAGTTTTCTAATCGATTGGGCCCCCGAACTCAGAGTCATTCTCAACGGATCGCTACTGCAATTACTTTGCAGCCGCTTCCTCAGTTCACACTGTTTTGTGGCTTCGGTCTGCGATTTGAAAGGGAAAAGAAAATGAAAAAGAACAAAATACTTTATTAGTAATGCTCCAGTAAAGCTGTGGTAGCCAGTCCACGTCTCCTCAGTCAGCAGAACCGCTTTATGGCGGTTAAGTATATTTTGCAAAGTGGAAAATCGATAAAATTGCCAGATTGATGTTATCGCAATTGAATTCCTACTTTAATGGAATGCATTACAAAGTAAAATAACACATTTCAGACGAATAAATCCAACGATGAAATTTATTTTTGCAAGATACAAAACTGTAAAGCATGAATAAGGAAATGGAAAAGAGGAAAAGCGGAATAAGAGAATTTGATTTCTACAAATTAGATTAATGATTTTGGGATTTAAAAGCTTGATGTGTATTGTATAGATTATTATTGGAGAGTGAAAAGCAAAGAGTTTAAGGGAAGACAAAAGTCACTTGAATGTGATTTGCTTTTTTTTTGTTGGAAGATCATCACTTATTGTTATTCCAGGAAATATTAAGAATAATCATTATATTGTTTCAAAATTCATTTAAAATTATTGTTTTATACTGAATGTATAAGCGTTCAATATATGTCTGACTTCACCGCGTTTATAATTCAACCGCAAACAAATTTCAGCCAATTCCAGGAATGACAAACAGCAGACCACAATTGGTTCAAGAATCCCCTGAGACAAACACAAAAATATGTGATGAAATCAGAAACCCATCGCAAATTCGACATCACAAACAATAAGTGAAAAAAAACTACAATGAATTCTTGTGATCGATAAAATGATGACTTAAAGAATTCTAAGGTGCCGCCAGTCAATGACACCAACGACAGACTCACTCAAGTGATTTTGCGGTCGACTGTCATGAGGCGAAAACCTCATGTCTTAAATAACATGTCAAATGAAGTTAAATGCAACACGAAAGTGAGCAAAAATATACAACGTATTAACACAAAAAGGACGAAGAAATGAGTCAACTGATAGAAGACACGATTTTCAAAATTATGAATAAATCGATAAATAAATAAGCAAATAAGCCGCTATGAGGAGAACACAAATTAACAAAGGTTGGCAAAGGTGCACAAAGCAGAAATGCTTTTGATACTTTATGAAAAAAGGATTAAAAAAGGTGCAAAGTTTTTGGCTTTTATTGTGTACTAATGAATGTTTATGAAGTGACAATAAACAACGGATTGCCTGATGACTCACATGATGCGTCTCTGGAATATTTCGGATTTCATTGTTGGCGAGATTCAGTGACTGCCATGAAACACTTCGTGAAAAATTAAAGCCTTACAAAGGACAAAGGAATTATACACAAGATAACCTTGTTATTGCATCTCCAGTTAATTTCTTGGCATTAAATATGAACATTTCAATAGCGATATATTTATTAACATAGCGACAGTCCGAAAACCCAGAAAATGTTTATGAAAAAAGAAAAAAAAAAGAGGAAGGTGAGGTGTCCGAACTTTTATTGTGACTTAAATATGAACTTTTTGAAAAAACATTGATAAATTTCCCCAAGGATATCATATCAAAAAGTTCATACACCGTTTCGTCCTTTTTTGCAGTCCTTATTTGCGTAAAGCTTTTATTATTCCTGACTCTACTGCGAAAGGGCAATAAAACGAAAATCGTCCTCAATGAAACTTTTGTGTGTTTGTCGCTGGTCTCTCGTGTTGTGTGTCTTTTCCGCCTCGCATGTCCTTCGTTATTGCAATGACGTTTCCCCTTTGTGTCTGCCTTTCGGTATCCTTTTAACAAGTGAATTGCTTCTAGTCCTTTCTTGCTCTCTCCGAAACCCTGACTTCTCCACTCTTGTGTCCACAATTTCTTTCTCTGTTTTTACGTATCCTCAACAGTGTATCCTAAACAAAATCTAACGTAATCTGGTCGCCTCGTCCTTCTTCATTTTGTTGATATGTAAATCTAGAAAAAAGTTTTTTCCACATCTAAATGACGTAAGCGGCTTATGTTAATTGACGTAAGATTCTAATCCGTGTTTGCATCTGCAAATATCAAATGTTAACGCTTATGTTGTTGCTTTATTTTCACCACATTCGCTGTTCGTTCAAGGATAAATTCATTCATCCAGCTCTTTGGTCCTTCTTTGAACGAGGAAGCCACCCTCGGTTCTCTATTTAAAGCTGTTTCTATTTAAAAACGTGTTCATTAGCAGCTTCAACAGATTACAGAGGCCAGATAAATAATGCATGAATGGAACAGTAAATACATTTCAGTCACGTCTATGGGACACATGTAGCGCCACCATGTTCAAACTTCTGTTATATTACTGTATATTTTTAGGCTATTTTTAATTGATAGAATTGGAAAACGAATTTTACAAATTTATTATTTTATTGGAGGATACTACTTGCGTTTTTCCTTCAGTTTTTTCTCCAAAACTTAAATTTAAATCAACAATTTTTCGAGTCTTTCGTAAACTATTTTTGACGATATCATATCGTTCGTCGCGCTGGCTTTCGACAGCCGACGGGATTTTCAGCCTTTATTTATGAAGATTAATGTGACTTTATGGGGAAAAATGGATTTTGTCATTTTTATGAGCTCCACTTGAATCGAAAGTCTGTTGGCAGCATCGGCAACTGAACTGGAAACGAAAGATTTTTATTTTTTCAGATCACTTTTAAGCAAATTGATGAGCTCGATGAAAGTCACGTTTTCCAGCGCCAACAAGCGCCAAGTAGTGGAAAGATCTGTAGGTGTAGCAATAGCAGCAGCATTTGAATAATATACAGTCATATTTTCAGAAATATTTCCTACGAAATTCTATTTAAAGCGTGCAGAGAAAAATGTAGATTAAAGTTTTAATTTGAGTTGAATTTATGACTAGTAATAATATTAAAATAAGTGGATGAGGTCGTTTGACTTTCGTCACATCTAAAGTTAATAGTGAAAAATAGAATCAATGAAAGTTACGAAAATAACGAAATTCTTATATTCACGTTTACTACGGAAAAAAAAATTATTATATGTTAACTTTTAATTGATTTTCTCTTAAAGCAAATAATTTTTATACAAAAAATTGTTTTTTTTTGGCTTATCCCCGAAACATAAAGGAGATTCTATAATTAAAAATAAATTTAGATAGCTTATCACTGTCATTACATCTGTCAGTGATAAAATTTAACGGCGTTTTTCACAATTAATTTATTTTATATCAAAGCCTTTCGCAATGTTTCTGTATTGAACACAGCCACCGACATCGACATCTACACTCGTTTGCACCACATGCAAATGATGCGAATATTTGCAATGACAGTTGGCCTGGAGCGCAACTTTACTGTGCGTAAATAATTTAAAACGTTTGTTGCTGTCGCTTTTAATAACGTCAAATGAAATAATTTCAATTCGCATATATTTCTGTATTATTGCAGAGATTTCCTGGCAGCGTTAATGCCACAAAACAAAAGAGGAGAGGAAAAGATTCATTCAGTGCTTGTTTTTTGTTTGTGTTCAAAAATGAATGCAGCTTAAATTTTATTCGGAAAAACAGAAAAAAGTTATGCGAATAAATCTGTCGGCAACTTGGTAAAGAGCGTTTTTAAGGACCTTCCTTTGGTTTCATGTTATTTTCGTCGGTCTGCCTTTGAGCACGTTTGTCACGCGGTGCTGGCATTTCGAAAGGCCGATACTCTGTGCTATCTGCTAGACGACAGGTCAAATCAACTGCAAGCCGTGGCGTACCTTTCATCTATAGAAATCTAAACGATCAGCATTGTCGACAAACATCACGTGAGTTCACGATTTCTTCTTGTTCTCCTCACTGTGATCCGATCGGTCTACTTGAATGCACAGAATGGCACAGCATTAAACTTCATTAGGAAACAGCAAACAGAGAACAGCAACGAGCTCTCAGGTCTTACAGCATAAACTATAATTCGTGACTTTATTTATGGCTTGCTTTTGTTTCGCTCACATAGATTAATATCTCTGAGATACGCTGCACCATAGTGCTGCATGTCGACGATACAAGACAATTTTAAAGTTGTTACTCGTCTGTATTCCCCTTCACAAGGAGGAGCACGGATGCCTACTTTAATCTTTAGAAGTTGTCTTTTCTGGTTCATAACATTTGGGTAATAAAACCATTTTAAGTACTTCTTTTTGAAGTACAAATTCGTAGCAGAACGCAATAACATACGAAATCTCTTTTTATTACAAACGATGGATAGGAAGGTCAGGGTTTTAGTGGTCACTAAAGAGAGATAGGCCTACAAAACGGTCGAAAATTTTACTTAGAAACAAACATTTAAATTTAGAAAAGTACTAAATTAAGAAAAGTACTTAAATTTAGAGAAGTGGATACGGAAGAGTTATAAACTGTGGCTCAAAAGCCATGACGAATTCTCCTGAATTAGAGACTTATTAAATATGACACTTTTTCAGTAATGGCACGTCAGTTTTGAGACACAAAATATCAAAGAAACTTTTTATATATAATGAAAGGCTTCATTTAAGAAAAGTAGATGTGGCCAAGATATGCACATAAAGTTTTGATGGCCGCAATTGTATAGTCTGAAACAAAGCCAGAGTGAAATAATAGAGTAGAAGAAAAAATCGAAAAGAAAGACAACAAGCCACACAGACGTTGATTACTGTGCTGAAAGAACTTCACTACAGAATTTATTTTACTTCTCAGTCATAAGTAAATATTAAAACAAAAAAAAAAAGTACAAAAATGCTGCATGAACGCGACTCGACGCTGCATGAAGCACCAGACGCAAGCAGAGCAAATCTCAGACTCGACCAGACAAAACTGAGTTGTATAATTTTATTGCCCACAGACAGCGACTATATTCCAAATGTGTGGACTAACATGACAACGAATAAAACGAGAAAACTGAAAGCAACTAGAAACAAACGCACGCACGCGAGCGACAGGAACTGGCAAAATATAGCATATACAGACAGACATGGAAGCGAAATTTTACGAGGCGCATAAGGAAGAATTTAAATCGTACACAAGTAAGGAAATTAATGCATTTTCCAGCACATCGTTTTTGGGGCATCTAACAAGTAGCAAGAACAAGAGCGGCGAGTGCTGGAAATGGGTTCTAAAAATATGACAACTACGCTGAACACACACATGAACGTCATGAACTCATTCCCTTCGCTATACAAGATCCGTTGCGCCTTCAACTACTTGCTCTCTTATTTTTAGCCGCTCCTGCGAGTCCTTTCCTACAGTTTTTCAGTTCATTCGCTTTGAATAATAGCAGTAATAATAATAATAACAATAATAATATATTTCTGCTCTGCCAAGTTTTATGAGTCTACTGAGTCACTGCAATCGTTGTTGTTGTCTTCATTAAATTTGCATGATGCCACACAAGAGTTAAAAAGAGAGGACTGCATGAGGACAAGACGAAAAGGAAAAAGCAGCTTCAGAGTATGTCCTTTGAAGAGTAAGTATATGAAGGAATGAACATCTCCACTTCAACTGCAAAACCACAAGAACCGACAAGGATCTGACTGCACTCAGATGAGAAAAACCCAAAATATTATTTAGTGAAATCGTTTAATGGAAGTGGCCAGTTCAAGTCAATGGGAATATAAAAAAATATTGCTAATAATAATAAATATGCTCTGCAGCAGCGATATGCAGATTTTTGTCTGTCCTCGGTGCAGCTCACTTCAGTCAAAGCTACTCGAAGTTCAAAGGTTTTTACGTAACGAACTGTTGAAAGTTTTATGAACGATTTACTGAATTCCGGTTTTTCAAATGCTTTCCGAAAGTGCTGGCAAAGTTGTAAATAGTTAAAAATTTTACCGAAACCAAACGCAATCCAACATCGTTGAAGTGTAAACGAGGTCAACAAATGGCTAATCATTTCTGGAACAAAGTGAAGCGGAGAGAAGAAGGCAAGAAGCTGCTTCAGCACCGAAATCGATTGCATATTATTGCGGGTCAGTTGTTTTCAAACGCGGCCAATTTGAGGAATGCGGCACACTCGATTCTGGTATTCGAACAGGAAATAAAATATTAAGGGAATAGATTGTTTTTTTTTTAAATTCACATTGATTCATATTTGAGGGAGGAATATTCACTGAATTATCGAGGTTTTAAAGATTATAAAGTGCTCGAAGCTTTATCAAATGTTTGACAGTTTATGTACTCACCATCTTGACGCCCAGCCCAGCACTGCGTTGCCGTTGTCAGCATGAGTATCAGCAAAACGATTCTACGCATTGCGGAACTCATACATCCATCTTTGTGTAGCACTAGTTGCAAGTCGGGAAGCAATAGTTGCGATGTTTTAGCAGCAATACTGAATTTGCAGATCTCCTTTTTGCTGTTGTCCCTCGTTGTACTGTTGTCACTCGTTCTCGATACTGTTGTGTGTTGAGGAATATCACCAGAACTATTGTTGTTGCTATTCTTAACCATTTCGTAACAGCAACTCCTACTTGTTACAATTACTGCTGCCGCTACTGCTTCTGTTGATGATGACGACCTTGTCGCTGCCGCTTTTGTATCTGTTGTGCTGTTGGTTACCTTTCTTTTCATCTTAGTTTGAACAACCGATTTTGAACTAATCACATTTGATGCTGTTGTTTTAGACCTTTCCTTTGTTATCTCTCTATCACTAGTATCTACAGGAAATTTGTTGTTGCTTATGTGTTTTTCATCCTCTTCTTCTTGCTGTGGTGATTGTTTCAGTAGATTTCTTTCATTTGCTGTTGTGGAGTCAACGACATTCGAGCTGCTGTAGCTAGAAAAAGGTGTCGATAATACATCCATTGCACTCACTTTTAATGTCTCGCTGTGAAAATAGTTGTTCGTCATCGTAAATGTGTGCAATGGTTTTGTTGTTGCTTCGTTTGATGGTGTCGATTGCGGCGGGTTCAGTGCACAGTTCAATTTTAGTTGTTGTTGGAAACTGGGATTTTCTTCAACTTGGCAACATTTATTGATTGAGTGATAGTTCTTTGCAGTCAGTCTCTTTGCTGCTTGCGTTGGCGCTGCTGCTTTTGCCGAAGTCGCTGCTGCATTGGAAAGTATATGAAATTCCATGCTTACATTATAAGGTAACCTTTCCCAAATTGATTTCGTTGTTGTTGGGATTTTTGTTGACGATTCCATTACATTTAGTTGCGTGCTGGTTGATGAAATCTGCATTAATAAAAGGAGAAAAATAGATTAAAAAAATTGTCTCAATTAATTTAACTACATTAAAAATATATATATGTAGAATATGAACACAGCAAATAGGAACTAAAACTAAATTCTTTATCAGCAGCCTCACAAAATTACAAACGAGAACGTGTGAAGTTGTTAAGTAATCAAGTTGGCGATAAAAACTACAACAATCACTTTTATTTTCTTTTCTGCTGATTCCCCTTTTTAATTGCTGAATCAATCATAAGGCAGAAACATTAGGAACGCATAAAAATATGTTCTGTTGATTAATACAAAAATGGAATAAAAGAAACAGACGAATTAAAGCAGTTGTTCGAAGTCAATGGCCGTTAATAAAGCATTCAAAGACAATTCACAGCAATTTAGAGAGCGTGCCACATCGAGCGAGGAACAGTTGACCACAGAACCAGGCACATCCAAATACGTTACACGATCCTCAGCGCCACAAAAATTAGGCCGAACTTTGGAGCGCTGGAAAGATCACTCTATCAGATCGTGAGTTGTTCACTGTTCATGGTATTGAGATCAATCCATCCACCGTCTATTTCCCAGTTCTCCTTCCTCTTCTTGTGGTCAATATGCCCTGCTTTCGCTCGCTGGCTCTGGTTTCGTACTGATTATCGGCTTCTTTGTTGCTGGCAGAAGATTTCTTTTTTCTGTTCTGCGGGGTACATTAATAATTATGATTATCTGCCAGATGATGATTTGTGGAGAATGTAGCTCGAATGGATTGCATGTTTGATTGGTGCTTTGTGGGTTTGTTTGATCGGGCAACATCAGTTGTTATCAATTAAATTGCTTGTGAGCCGCCGATAAGTTTAACACGATCAATTACAAAGCAGAAAACGGAGAAACAATGGATTTTATGGGTGCTGCTGATGAGTTGCGACTCGATGGCTGCCGCTCTTTCATGATGACTTCGCAGCACGCATGAAATTCAGACTTTTAAGTCGCTACTTTGACTTGAATTGCTTTTTAATTGGTACTGATCGAGGGTGGCTGCCTTTTTTCCGTTCCCATCCCCTCGATGGATGTGGAATTTATTGCTCTCGGGCGGCAATCATCATTTTTCGTTTCGATCGCTTTAATCTTTTCTAGGTATGATGAGGAATTTCGAATGAATTAAAGCGAACTTTATTGAGGTTTATAATTAAATATTACTTATATAAAATCCGCTCATTAACCACTTGCTTCCTTCTTCTGGTGGATAATTGATAAAACTATCAAGTAACAAAAGCTTTGGTTGATGGTTTTGTTAATTATATCAGACAATAATGCTTCCATAAGTGGATTAGAGCTGCCCGTTCGATCGAACCTGCTGCTTGCTAATTTCCACAATTCTACGTCTTTACAACTCAATTCTGAGAATGTGTTTCTTCCTTTCTTCACTTTTCTTGTTCAGACTGCTTCTACTCGCTTTTAACCGTTGCTAATTTAAGTTAATAGCTATAAATTTCAGTGAAAAAGTCTGTTAAAACCACCATCATCAGGGGAAAGTATCAAAGTTAAGAGTGCCTGCAACTTGAACACACCTTTATTTAAACACTTCTAATGTTTCTGCAACGACGACGGAAATGAAATCGTTGCAAACCGTTTAAAGTTCATAAATGCAAGTTCAAAGACACGACCAATGAAACAGCACCCATTGGCGAGTTATTCCGCAATGACACCGACAAGCATTGCGAAATGGGCCTGCGAGGCTGAGACTTTAGTTGCCCTTCTGCTTGGCTGGCTACAAAGCTAATGGCTGAATGAGTGCCTGGCAGTTAGACTAACAATGGTTTACCTGCTGCTCTTGCTGCCGACCTTAAGAGCCAGTGAAAACTTTGCTCTGTCTACGATTCCTTCTACAATACTTCAGTGCAACTTCAACGTCAACCTCTATCTTCCACTCCTGAAGTTACGAGAGGTGAAAATCGATTCACTCGTTCAACCAGAACTAAACTTCAGATGGCTACGAAGAAAGAAAACTGAAGTAGTTTGGAAAGGTTAGTTTTTCTCATTGAATTGCTTGTGCTTTTTTTTAATAACGAGCATGGAGTGGGATTTAATGGTGAATAGTTCTCTAAAGAAATGAACAGTTCTGTTTTCTTGTTGTTTGCGCTTAAAGACATTTTGATTATCCGTATCATATTACGATTTCCTAGTCTACTTTCGTGCTGGCGAGTCATACAAAGAGGAACAAATTCACAGCGATATATCTTAACTTAATGCTTCCATTACTCTTTCTATACTGCTCAAAGGAAGTAAAGACAATAGTTTATGGAGAAGTTGAAAATTACTGCTGAATGCAAAACTAGACGAAGTTTTGGTTTGAACGTTGAAAAAGAAATATCTGTAAAAAGGTAAGTTAATGATGGAGATTAGGTTGAGAAGACGATTTTAAATGATTCTGTAGAGGTTATTGCAAAATTATTCTATGGTCGTCATAAGAGAGATCTTCCTTCCATTCGAAGACTAAATTTATTTGAAATTTTTATTTAATTAAATCAATTTAAATACTTAGTATAATTATCTCCATCTGTTTCCTTATATGTATGTATATACTCTTTCTTTCAGATGAATTTTTAACGTATTTTTCTATGTATTTCTTGGTAATTTTAAACAGGAACTTGGAAACTGAACAGAAAGCGGAAAAAGCTATAATGTACCTATTTGAAGTTATAGTTGACTTTATTAGTAGTCCACTGAAGGATAGCCAAAGGAAGGGTAAAGAAGACCACGGGGAGTCTGATTAAAATCTTTTTTAATATCCGAAAGATACTCGTACATGAAGAAGTTTAAAGGATCTATGAACTTGGTTTATGTGATGTCTCAATAAGCTGCGATAAAGTTTTAATTATCCAGTTATTAATTAAATAGTCTTAGATGGATTAATTCTATAAATCACATGAGGGAGAAGGTTACAAGGAGGTCCTTAAGAACTAATCACATCAGTAATTGTGGCGCATGGTTTCTGTTATTTGTTTTAGTCACGGGCCATTACACAGAAATATATATGTGCGTATATTAAAAACCGCAATTAAAAACCTGCATGACATGCAATTTTATAGCCGCGCGAAAATTCATATGGCAGCGTTGAGCGCTTGTGTCCTTGCGTTCGTTATTTATGACAATCATTAAGAAATGAGCAAATGAGAAAATTGTTAAAAATACGCACGTTTGCTTCGCCGCTCGAGGAAAAGAAAAGAAACGAACATGAAAACAACCGCATATTAAATTTAATAATTTATTTGGCAACGCCGAGTGTCATGTTGAACGGTCGGCTCGGTTTACAGCCAGCAGCAGCAGCAGTGCTCGATGCAAGCGTAGCCAGTGCAAGAAGCAGCTTGACAAACTCAGAGATAGTCGGCAGAGAGACAGATGAAAGGACAGACAGACAGGCCAACTGTCAAACTGTCTCTGGGATGAGGTTGAGGCCTACGCAGCCGTCGCATGTGGATCTGAAAGATTCGCTTTTACAGATAAAGCGATTTCCCACTGAGCATTAAACAGCAGCAGTTTAATTTATTTGTTGTAATCTGTTATGTACAAATTACGCAAATTAAAATAAATTGCATGAGAGAAGAATGTTTGCAGATGCAGCAGAACGAGAAGGATACAAAGAAGAGGACGAACGCGACGAAGATGTGGGCTCTGAAGAGTGCAACAGTGATGACTCAGTTAGTCAGCCGCAGGCGGACACACGGAGCAGGGTCAGATTTTGTAAGTGCAACTTTGATGCATTTCAGATGCTAGAGTTTCAGAAATAATGACAGATATAGCTGCAAATTTTTATTTGATTTGTGCGGCAATAAAGAGATAAAAGTAGCGAAAAAATTATTAAAATTTTCAAAAATTTTAAAAAATTTAATTTAAGAAAAGGCAATTGTATTGGAAATACTAAAAATAAATTTCATGTCGTCCCTGTCTCATTTTTCATTATTATTTCATTAAACTTTCATGCTAGATTAGCTGAAGAATCGAGAATGTTTTGAATTTATAATACTTCTTTATGGCTACTAAATTTAAACATTCTTTTCAATCCAATTATAAGCAGATTTTATCCTACAAAACTTTGAAGCACGACGCATTTAACTTCAAGCATGACATGATGTTAAATCTTCCACATCAATTCAATTGAGTGACTGCGTTGAATTCGTTTGAACAACACTCTCTAAAATTATGTTGGATAAAATAGTTTATGATGCAAAAAAAAAAGAAGCCCAGACACGAGCATGGAAATACCCTTAGAAAGGAAAAGCACCATCGACAATGATAACAATTTAACGATCTTCGGGCGTTAAAAGTGAATCAAATGAGAACTAATTCAATTTTCTTTCTATGCTTTAATATCTCAAATTTACGATTGCACAGAGTTGGAAATTTTAAAGTTGTTTCTGTAGTCCGCTATTTTATTAACTCCTCTTACAAAGTAGTTTTAGTCATAATTAAATTCGTTAAGCAGGATCTACTATATGAACAAATAACAAAGATAATAATATCTACTATATATTAACTTCAGGTGAAGGTAAAAATTTGTTAAAAATCGCAGAAGTAGAAATTAAAAATAAAAAAGTATTGTCGAAAACTGTTAGAAATGCCCTAACCGAGATTATAAGCTCATTAAACTCCTTCGTGAGAATAGAGTATTTCAAAATGTTCATTAAAGAATTAAAATAACCCTATATGCAGTTCAAAAGAGTACCACAAACAGCAAAAAAAAGGAAAAAATAAAGGGGTAGCGACATCCGATCTTTCGACTCAGGAGATCATTAATAAATGACCAAATCGTCAAGCAGACTTTCAGATTTGTATATAGCTATGTATGTATGTCATAACTCGATTTAAATGCCTGGGAAGCAGTCTTGGAGATTCCTTTCATAAAAGAGCAAACTCAACCTGACTCAAGTGAGCTTTGGTTTTAATTTAAGTATCAAAAAAACTGTGCGTTTTTGATATTTTTTTTTACGAAAGAACAGAAAAAGAAATACAAAATCTGCTTCATTACAGTTAGCATCATCATCGTCAATTGTTGCCCGCATTCAAGGCAAATGATTTCAAATTGATGTCCCTCTGGTGATAGTTTTTTACTCGTAGTTTCAGCATCTGCTGCGTGTCTTTATATTTTTTAGTAGGCTTTAAATTGACAAATTTACGAGCTCCATTTGAAGACGTCGTCGTTAAAACAATTTTAGACAGCTTCTATTTAAGTAGCTCGCACTGATTGTATACAGAATGCAATAAAATGAATGAATGAATGAGCATTTCAGTGGATTAAATTGATTTAAGTGTGTGGAAAAACTTCGTAGAGAGCGAAAGAAGAATGCGTCACCTGAAGGATTAAATTGGGGAATTTTATTTTCTATTTACGAAGATTTAATGCCACTTAAATTATTAATAAAATACAATTTATAAGATGTGTCCTTAATAATAAAACTAAACTTAAATTTTGTTAGGAATTTGAACATTTTGATTGGAATTTATTACTGAATAAAATTCAGGCGGAAATAAAAATATATGAAAATATATGAGACAGGAATTTAGATAATTCAAACTAATTACTAAAATTTAAGGAATTGAATTGCTTTATTTCGGGAAAAATTAAATCAATCGTGGACTGCATCAGAAATTAGCTTTTATTGCAACACCTGCTCCTTTTTTCATTCAATTCCCCTGCCTCTTTTACCCTTCCCCACTCTTCAAATTCTCTCTCTTTCTGTATAAAGTACCTCTTGAAACTTGGAACATGAGTGTAGATTTTTCGAAAATGAAGCGGCTTCCATTGTTGTGAACAAAGCATTCATTAACGTAGTGGTTTCCATCAGAGAAGGGTTGGCGCATTGAATTTGTATTCTGATTCAGAATCGCTCATTAAATATTCTTCAATTGTAAGCAAAATCCAGCCTTTATATAAATTTCCGATCGTATCGCAATCGTTTGTGAAAACAAATGGAAACACCTCCGCTGATTGCAAAGACTTTTCGTCACTTCATAACTTTTTATCGCTGTTCAAGGAACGAAGCGCTACAATAAAGCTTCTAGCTGCAAGTTGGCCTGAGAACGGTTTTTAAATATGCAGCGAAGTAATGAATATGTATATTGCTGAAGTAAAAACCTGATACGGAAGGCAAAAGATGACAGAAGTTCTTTCAGAAGGCAAGAATAACAGATGATTGATGGCTACATGACGACGATGAAAGTCGACTAATGACTTTTGGCTCGAATGAGCGATAAAGCAGATGACTGATAGTCGAATGACTGATAATACCGCTGACCTTAAAGTGTAATAAACTCTATAATTCACAAATGGATTTGAGTGAAAGGGAAATAATAAACCACGGACAAAAATTCTTGGCTCCCTGTTGGTATTTTTCGTTACCCGAAGGAAAAGCTGATGTAAATTATTTTTAATTTTCCTTTCTGAGCATTGCATAACCGTTCATGGTTTTGTCCCAGGCTTAAACTTGATTAATTGTTTGAGGATTTGTTGCCGTAGTTTATAGGAATTATCCAAAGCAAAGGCATGTCCACAACAAGTTGAAAACAAAGTTTTCCTTGCAGTTGTTCTTCCCTTGACAGCTGCCAGTTTTGTATATTATTAGTTCTCACACAGCGCCACAAACAGATGCACATAAATATTCTAGCATATGTATGTACATAGTTTGACAAAGTTTTGTTGTTGTTGTTTTGGTTTTTCACCGTGACAACATGAATTCTGGGCTGTATATTTTGACAGCCCAATATTGAAGCAGGCAAGGTTCCATGGATACATACAACAATAAATATCTGTCAAGTATTAAGTTAGCAATTAGTTAAATATTCTCTGCCATAGTAAATGATGGCTCAGAGTAATCAATGACAGCTGTCAAACAGTAAACAAGTCGAAACGAAAGCCACGAGGAGAATATTCTTCCTTAGGAAATAAAATTAAACCTGAAGTAAAACTTAAGTTCAAATGAAAATCGATATATCAAAGAAATGAACAGAAGACAGTCTTAGAAATGACGATGACGTAGCAAAATATCAATAACAATTGAAATAGCAAAAAATATGTCAAAAGTAGGAGAAACCTTAATGAAAGACAAACGTTTTAATATCGGAACGTATGGAACTGTATGTCTTACAACACACACACGTCTTTTACGTTACCTTTCTATCGTCTTCAATGTGTAAATTTAAAATTCCAACAACTCCAAAATAACCACGCTTCAGTGATCGTCGAATTTTACCAGTCGAGTTCCCCTTGTCTAGATTCAAAGAATATTGGAATGCATTTTTTTATTTGCAGAACGCAATCATGAGCCTTCAAATCGTATGCAAGGAATAACAAAACCCACAGAAGAAGCATAGAAACAAACACCTAACCATCGAAAAATATGTAAAAGCATTCATCTTGAACGAAGACAATAGAGAAGAAAACGGTGCGATCATCAGCGACTGGAAACGATAAAGAAGACGACCACAAGAGCGTGTCAAACAAAAACCGAGACCATCAGCGGTCAGTGGGCAAAATAAAGGAAAACATAACTACAAAGACTCAGAGGGCCGCGAACAATGGATAGTTCCGAAAAAAGGAAAAAATTATTTTCATAAATTATTAATTTTATATTCCTTTGTATCATTTACCAGAAATGAAGTTATGACAGAAAACGTGCCATGATCGAAACGTTTTTATAAAGTACCATTAAGAAGTCGATCACGATTTCTTTCTAAAGCATTGTACAACCGCCGAAATTGTAAATAATATGGCTTCTTCCACACTTTATCCAACCCAGTGTGAAGTAATCAGATTTTAATACTCAAAAACATCGATTACACCATCGCAATCATTCGTCGATATTGAATACAAGTTCGATCATTCTACTTCTTTTTTTTTTTTTTTTTGCTTACAGTAAAGAAAAGCAATCTTATATAAATGCAAATATCGTGAGCAGATGAGAGTTTATACATTTTTTTTGTTTGTGATTGTCTAAAAAACTTAAATTGCTCCAAGCTTTTCTCAATATTCCGTTGATATTTAAAGCGGCTTCGTTGGGAATATTTTTCTACCATTTAAAGTGTAAATAATGGAGCTCAGACATAAATGTACACAAGGCAGCCGCTTCACTCACTTACAATCTCCACTACATACAACGTAGTTACGCTCGAAATAATTTCCACATCTTTCTGTGGTTTTTTACTCCGCAAATTTAATACAGCCGCAGAGTTGCGTCGATTTGTAGGTTTATTTGTTCAACACTCGGCGTTCGGTTGCACGCTTTGGCTTGGGGCGTGAATTTCCAGTACACGAAGACTGCAAAAAGGGTCCCATAAGCAGCCACAAGTACGCGAAAGCATTCAGGGTGCTCTGCCGATTCCAAGCCACTTCGAAGGAAGGCGTTCCTTTAAGCAACTTGTGATCGGATTAGAAGAAACATCGAGAAACAGAAACAATAAACAATGTTTGGGATTTCGATTTTTTCGTGTGCTTTCAAGTTTCTTTAAAGTTTCGATGGCATTGAAATGAAATGGTATTGCATGAGAACGGAGCGAAACGAGTGAGCTCGTTAGCGAACAAAGACCTTATTTTTTGCTTAGACCCTAACTAACGCCAATTGTATTAGATTTGGAGCAAAAAAGCAAACAAAAAGTGAAATACCGCATCATCAAATAAGCGAACGACATGCAGCACGATTTTTTGCGGCAGAATTGTTTTGTCGGTTGTCTGATTCTTGTTTAAATCAACAAGCGAGAAGTTTGAAAGGACGGAAAAGGCCTAAATGAGCCGCTTGTTCCTCAGCTGTTTATCTAGAACTTGACTCTAAGCTGCACGACGCGAAAGAGTCTGCTGTCCTTAAGACAACGCCGTCAATTGTACCGTGATTCAAGAACGGCTGTCCCCGACCACGGACTAAAATGCTCTGAAGTCGTTGGTATTTTCAAGGTGCTCGATGAAAGAAGCGCCTTTGTTCTTGCTTGATTTTAATGCAGGTATCTGAAGCTGGAGGTAACCACTTATTAGCGAAACAGCCACTTGAGTTGAATGCGAGTACAGCTCTTGAAAAGTTCTCAAGCTCTCGCCAGTCCTCATGAAAGATTAGTTACCGCGATACAAGGAATAAAAAGAGAAAAAAAACATGAACTCACGGCTTCTCCAAAACATCAACAGTATCAGTCCATCTCACGAGGTGTGAAGTGAGTTCTGCGAATTGAAAAAGTAGTATTCAAGTTAAGAAAAAACACTCCGCAGAGACCTTAAAGCTAAAACTGTTAATTGTGGTTACGAATTGCTAATTGGTGTTTTCCGAGCTGTGGTTTTTCGTGTGATTGGCAAACAAAATGATGTCACACTCAAGAAAAGTTACAGAAAAGAATTAAAAAATTGAGACAACAAAGAAAGCCCTTGTGACAAGTGAAGGTGAAAGAGTAAAATAAAGCATGATAGGAGCTTGTTCCATTATAATTCCATACAAGTTTATTGATCATGGGTCTTGAGCAACTCTTTTCTCTGTTTAAATAATGCAGGATTTTCGTATTCTTGGGTTGCTGATAATCGCTGATTTATTCAAAGTTCATGAGAACTTATGGTTGATCGAGATGAGCCATTGTCACCAGGAAAGGAGGCTGGAAAATCGCGTAAATCAACCTGCATGGAAGACGACGCTGCTGCTTAGCTTGTCAAAAGATTGTTAAGGTTTGGCAGCAAAAAAGGTGATGGAGAACTGCTTCAAAAACCCGATTGAATACCTTTCGTTGAGCCCAAGGGATGTTAAGAATTTTGCTGATTTCGATGGAGAAAAAATCAGCCATTCAAGTGATGAAATCTCAAGACAATAAACAGCCCAGGACTCACTCAAAAACACTTAACTGCAAATCACTGTCACACGACGACGATGAGGCCTTGAAATTCTTCTCAAGTAGCACTCAGCCGCCGCATCAGCATCAGCTCCACGAAATGCTTCCCAGGAATCCGTTTTCAGGTATTCACTGTACGATGAATGCAACAACGATAAAGCTACAAGCTTCCCGAGAATTCAGCCGCCTGCCAAACAATCGACCGGTTGGGACAAGCGACTCGTCGCCGAGTGCTCATTATTTCCAGCGCATTGGCTAAGCTTCATGTCGACAATGGCTTGTGGTCGAAACCACTTCGGCGAAAATTACCCCAAGAGTCGAGGCTCGGGCACGCGGTCGTCCTTTGTTCGTTTCGTTGCGCTGACGATGTGACGCTCTTGACGGTACTGTCAAGGTAGACAAGAGCAGTCGCGCCGCGCCGAAAATAAATCCCTCCGTAGATAGCTCAGCATCAGCATTTTTTCAGCTCTTTTATTTATTTTTCCTTTGTCTTTCCTTGTTTTAATACAACTTCCAGTAATAATAATATTACTGCAGTATGTTCGGGGTGTTGTTGTTGTTGTTGCAGGGTATTCTGTGGATGCAATGAGTGCTTTATTTGAAAGCATCACCAGAGAAGGGTTGGGTAAAGCGTCGCCGCTGTGAGAAACGGTCGTCAGCTGCGAAATGTTCAGTTCTATTGTCGTGATTCGTCTGCTTTTGTTTTAGCTTTCGAGCGTTTTTTCATTTGACATTTATTTGTGCGGAGTAGAATATTAATATGTCAAATTCAGTGCTCTTGAGTGAGTGAAAAAATTGACAAGAACTTTATTAAAATGTCAGAGACCGAAAGAGTTTTATGAGTGGTGGTCGACGAGCAAACTTTGAACAAACTGTTCGGGTTGCTTGGTGTAAATTTTTTATTTTTTTACTTCTTTTTCTCCTTTTTTGTATTTGTGCTGAGCAAACGCTTTTGTGACAGACAAGAAAAAACAGAAGTACAGACAGTCATTCGGAAAAATAGAGAATTTTTCATTCGTTTTGGGTGAACGATTTTACAAAATACAAAGCGACTGTATTTGACATTTGTAGAAAAAGTTTAAAGCTTCCACAAATCAGTTTGCAATTTAACAAAAACGCACACAGCAAAATCAATTTCAATTACAATTAAATTTTAGTAATTAGAGCGTGTAATTTCATTATTCAGGTGTTTTTGTTGTTGAACTTTCCTTTTTTCCTAATCTGTGGTTATATACACGAAAATTATGCGATCCACACAAAAATACGACATGCAAAGCAACAGCAAAATTACTCGAATATCACTTTTGTAGACATAGAAGAAGAAGACTTTAAAAACTGCCCTGAAAATTTGGTAAAAATCCGTTGCTAGTGTTGTGCATGTTGTAGTTGTTGTTGTCATTAATTAGAGCGACAGATGTTCGATTTCACTTTTTTTTTTAGTTAATTTGTTGGCATTTTTCTTTTTTGTTACTCCAAGTTTCGTTTCGCTGTTGTTTTTTTTTTGCAATTTTTTGTTGGCTTCCTTTGAACATTGTTAATCTTGTTAGTCTCGTTCAAAGCTCGATTTCTCAATGCATATCTTCAGGCGTCTATCGTAGCAGGATGCTTCGGTGCTGCTCGTGCTGCTGACATGACTGGCATTAGCATTTCTTCTTATTGTTTTGCTTGCTGTTCATTTTCAGGCTCAATTATTTTCTAGCCACGCTCTTCGTATCGTGTTCAATTGCGGATAATCCCTGGCTTGATATTTGTCTATGCATCGCCTGTGTCTCTTATCGGGCCGTTCTTCCATCTGCCGTCGGCCTGCTCGTTGCGTCTGCCTCTGTGCCTGTGCTTCTCCATTCGGCGTAACTGTTTGCCGATGACTGTTCTTGATATGTTAATATTAAAAAGATTAACCTGTATATCAAGCGTATTAAATGCCTCGAGCACACTTTATTCAGCACCGGATTTCGGATTAAATGAACCCTGCTTCTTCGCTTGTTTTTATTCTGTCTGCTCTGCTTTTTCTGTGCTGTTTCTGTCGCCACAGGTGATATTTCTCCGCCTGTTGTTTGTAACATGCAACCCTTCCTGACAGAGGGTTGATTGCCAGTCTGTGCGCCTGTTCTTGAAGGACCTTTAAATAACATGCGATGCATTAAAAATTAAGGGTTGCTTTGAGCATCGAGCAGCATAAAATTGGTGCATTTTTACAATAATCTGCTTCCTATGCAGCTAAAGTGGAAAAAGGATCTAAATTGTCATTTATATTGTTATTATATTGAATTACAAAGCGTGTCAAAATAATGTTCCAGAAGATGTCATCTCTGTAATATGGAAATCATATACTGTATATGTTATTGTTATACAATTGTTCTATTCTTCCAAAATGTGTATATAACAATTCTCAATAGATATTTGCAAGGTTTAACTTTTTGAGTTACTGACAGACACACTGAAAATGCGAAACTTCGAAGCGAAATGACGGAAAATCTCAAAATATACAAGACGAACGCAATTCCACGGTTGATCGATCGATGCTCCGTTGCATGGACTATTGTTTGGTTGATAGGTGGATTCATTGAATGCTTGGCTGAAAGATTGGAGTGTCATTGCTTCGTTTGCATATTTTCGAAATGCGAGAAGCAGCAGAAAACGGCGAAGGGCAACGAAACACCAGGCAACAGCATTAACTTTAGTAGCAAACGTTGTTTGTTGAAAAGCGTTCAGCAAAGGGTAAAGAGAAATACTTCTATGCTCCACCTTCTCTTCAATTTGTTGTTATTATATTAGGTGGAGCTGCAGTCGTACCTCGAGCATTTCCCATTCATGCAAATTCACATCAGGTAACAATTGCATGGAATATGCAATAAGCTGCATTCCTTCAATCTATAGACACACAATACACATTTGTAGCTACCCAACACACACATCCCACAAATTCCTCTAGCGCACAAGATATATTCATAGAAATATTTCCTGTATCGTCGGCCAACAACCACTTATTGCATTGTCTTATTTGGTCATCGAGTCGATGTATTTGATTCAATATAAACGTATAGAGTTCAAAGCTCAAAACTATTCTTGGGGCTTATAATTCCATGTCTCTCCGTTGGTGCTGCCAAACATAGTTGAAATAATGTGCGAACACAGTTATTTTCAATTCAGTGGATTTTCTTATATGGGAAGTCGTTATTTTTAGTCGTCGTTATTTTTAATTCTAATTAATTTTCAAGAACTGTTATTATAATGTAATAGATAAATGAATTTAGTTGTATTAAGCAACAGCTTTATTTAAAACCTCCTCGAAGCTCGATCTTAACAACCAACAATTAAAAAAACAGATATTTATCTATCATGGGATAATGAGAATTTATGTATTCGTATCTATACAGGAAAATATGTCTTACGGCAAACTGTTCCTCCTTTTTCCCTCCCAGATTTAAAATAATAGTTAACTTGTTACTTATTCAAAGTAGCTATAAAATTATGCAGATTATTTGCTTGTGCTACGAACGTCGATTGCGCATCTGCAAGTGGAGAGATTTTGTTGTTTTGCCTGTACAGCTCCATGTACGAACGTCATGTCATGGATTTGACCATTAATTAAACTAGCAACAAACACAGCCGATTCATTTGCAATCACCTGCCTGTGGTTTTAAGACCTGAAGACTGGCTACAAACAGCAGAGTCTTGCGCAGCGTGCGAATGCGTTTTAAATGCCTTGCAATTTTGTTACTAGAAAAAAACAAGTGTCAAGTTTGTTGCAAGCATTTAATATGTGCAGAAAAAGACGTGTTCAGCGGATACACGTTCGAGTTGAGGGAAACAAGTAGCTAAGAGAATGAAAATAGACACAGAGCAAAAGAAAGAAAAAATATCCTCAGTTTCCTTTTCAGGTGAATGCCAATTATATGGAAATTAGTAAAGCTCAAAGCACATTTTACGGTCAATTAAGGTAGCGTGCTGTTCACTCGACTTGTTTGCAGGAATTTTATACTTGAAGGAGAACTTTGGGAATAGTCTCTGATGGTTAACTCAATAAAATATTGATTGAAGAGTAGATTATGGATTATCGTAGAATATAATTAATTATATTTAAAAGAACTGTTGAAGGGATCAAAATATAGGAAGATTTCTGACACTTTTCATACTCATATTTGGAATTTTATTGGACGCTAATAATAATTTATATAATGCAACAAACAATTTGCAATTTTTTACAGAAAAATAAACATTTAATTCGTAAGGCCTATTCGGGGTTTTCATACAACAGAACTACTGAAACCTCTGTACTGCATACTGTCGTTCTTGAAATATTTTAAAGGAATTTTGTAAAACTTTTAATAAAACCTGAAAATAAATAACAAAAAAATCATATAATACATTTAGCAGTATATAAAAAACAATTAATGTACGTGGAAATTATGCGAAACTTTTTCTGCTGAAAGCATGGACACAGAAGGAATTTATATAACCCGCAACGAATACCGCCCATGGTTTAGATGGAACTCGTCCCTAGTTTAAAGTAGAGTAGATTTTAATGATATGAAATAAAAAGTTTCCATGTTCACATGAAGGAAATGCATAACGATACAGAGAAACCGAGGCACTTTAAAGTATAAAAACAGACCTTTTCAACTGTGAAAAAGAGGCTAGAGCTGCGCATTTCGCACATTCGGAGGTCAAAAGAGCTACCAACTTCAGAATATTTCTAAAGTCTGTGTAAGAAGAACGATTTTGTTCTGATGGTTTGTTTCCAATGTAATATAAATGAGATCGAGTGCAAGGTCGGTGCGAGGAAGAGGAAAGGTTAATGCTAATGTTAATAAGACTTTTTGAGGCCAGTTTTCTCCATTTCCTAAATTACAGGTACCTTCATGTTTACTAGTTCACAGAAAAGTGTGATTTCTGGAAAGAATTGTTTATTTATTTGTTCAAAACAAATATCGATAATGTTCTGCGAGTCACATTAAATTTGTGATTAGACGAAAATAGAAAACTACAAACGATTTGGTCGGAAGAATCCATTTGAAGTTTGTTTCTTGGTAATAAATGTGTTGCTGTGAAAAAATTTGAGTGTTTTGATAAGATTTTAATTATGAACGTTGGTGTTTATAATTTCAGAAAAAAAAAGAAAAAAGAAGAGAAAAACGAAAAAGAAAGAAAGAAAGAATTTTTTTTAATTTTTTTTTAATACAAAATATTTCCTTTTTAATGGTTAAAATATTTGAAACAATGTGCACCATTTCTACGTTTCATGAATAAAAATGCATAAATTTACATAATTAAATAAGTGATAAATTAAATTATCGTTATGAATCCAGAATAAAATAATAATCACCATTAGAAAGATGGAAAGGAGAAAAAGAAAAAAAAATAAAAATAATTTATACATATATTTCAAAATACATTATCAGTAAATTTATTGTATAAATTAAAAGCTTAATAAGTGAATTAAAAACAAGTTAAAAAGTAAAATAAAAACAATAAATTCAGAAACCATTTTTGTAAAAAAGAACTAAATTTATATTTTTTACTGTATAATGAAAATTTTAAATATAAAAAATTTCCCTTTGATTTTTTTCGCTTGCATATAAAAAAGGAACATATTTTTTTAAGCCTTTTTTGTGAATATGTTTTCTTGCAATAAAGCAGTTTTGGGATTTCTTTATGTCTAGAGTAAAAATGTGACAGCTCCGTGATAGCGAAGTATAAATTAATTGTAGATGACATCCAGAGAAACTCAACGAGACACGAAAACTTAACAAAGTGGAAAATGAGTGATCGTTCGGAGAACCACAAGCAGAAACCTCAGCGAAGAAACTGAATATTCATTCGTTGATTGTAGATAATTCGTTAAAGATTTTTTAGAAGAAGAAATTAGAAACAGAAAAGTTCGACCACACATGTTAAAAATTTCTCAAGAAATACCAAAATATTTTAGAAGTGTGGATTGTTTAGAGCTGAGTTAAACGCTACTTCTGTCAAGTTCTTTTTCCAAGATCTTATTAATGTAAAGAGTTTAGTAAAAGTTACTAGAAAGCACGTGGGTTTGGAAGTCTACCGAAAAAATGAAGGCTAGGAGAGGAATAAAAGAGCGATGAAATGGTAGCAATTAATCTTTACACAACTTTTTATGGCTTTTTAATAAGAATTTTGATGATCAACAGCGGGTGTGAAGTGGTTGCGGTTTGTTTATGCAAAGAAGAAAGGGTAACTCTTTCGGAAATTAATTTTTCTGCTAGAGAAATAAAAAATACCCGTCTTTTAGGAAGTAAATTTAATGAAATGT
The DNA here is from genome assembly GCA_937620795.1 of Thecophora atra. Lineage (NCBI taxonomy): Eukaryota > Metazoa > Arthropoda > Insecta > Diptera > Conopidae > Thecophora > Thecophora atra. The sequence goes on along the minus strand of OW569401.1, from coordinate 40,278,043 downwards.
TTTTTTTGTATGAATCCATGGTAAAATTGAATGGGACAGAGAAGAGTAGACGGAAGCGGCATTAAAAGAAGAGTGAAGAAAATTCATTTCATACACTTTCCCTTGATTTCTGGAAGTAATAAATCATTCCTTCCATTTCCTTGACACATTTTGCTTACTTTTTCCATTTATCAACCAAGGAAATATTAACACGAAGCAGCGTATAGTCAAATGTTACCCTAAAGATATACATTTATGATAATTAAACTCAGCAAAGAGCAAGAGTAAATCGAATGAAGAAGCGTAAGGTAAAAACGAATGGAGAAGAGATAAGAGTTTATTTTAGTCCTTCTCGTTTTTCCCCAACAACAACAACAACATAAGCAACCAACGACACTTTGTAATCATAATAAAAAAGCAATTAGAAGCCGTTTATATCTAAAAACAGAGGAAAAAACAGAAATTCCAGTTTAAAGGACGAGTCCCATGCACACGAATCCAATGTGCACACGCCTACCCACATCACTGTATCTTCGTGAGATACACACACACACACACATACACACACAAGAGCAATGATGAAAGGCGACTTTGCTTTTTATGTCACCTTATGTTGAACCTTCTGTTTATTTCGTCGTCGTTGTTTTTGCTGTTGATTTTAGCATTGCACATGTTGACATTTGCTGTGCTTTATTTTTGGCCAACACTCCAGCGAAGGTCCTGTGAGTGCTGCTGAATTAGAAGCAAAAACCAACGTGAATTGAAAAGTAGAGAAGCAACCCTTTTGGGACGCCGTTGATAAGGAATCCGTAAATGAATATTTTTTTTTTTGTAATTCTTTTGAGGGTTTTTACTCATCTTCTTCTGCATTCGTAGCAACCTTTTCTTCCCTGCTTTTCTGGATTTTCTAAAGACGTAAAAGTTGTTTTCTTTAGTGTAATAATTTAATTTTAAGAGACAAAAGGAAATTAGAAAGAAAGTAGCAAACACAACTCCGAAACCAGGAACCTTGAAACTGAGAAGAAGTCACAAAGGTACCAAAAGAAACGGTGAGAGCTCATAAACAACAACAGCCGCCACTTCAGGTACATAAATCTTTTCTCGGGGAAGCATTTTACTATCAACATGTGTTTTATCTAAGCTCACATAATTTTAGGTTTGTGTGTATAATTATTTTCCTTCTTTTATCCGCCTTTGTCCTTGTAAAGACTAGAGTGAAATGTCGTCTCTTCGAATTCTTTCAATTTCATCTAAAGCACGGTCATGCAATGACATTGAAATATCGATTGATAAGTTTCAATGCATTTCCTCACTCTTATGCTACGTAAAAATTGATTTCTTAAAGAAAATTTCTGAAAATCATTGAATTTATATTGTATATAAAGGAAAAAGGTAACTGTCATTCGTAACAACGTAAAATTTTAACTTGAATTTGACAGGGGTTCGACTGAAGTCCGAAGGAACCAGTTCATATGCTTAAATAAAATCTAAACTTCTTAAATATGTTTTGAGATAATTTAACAAAGTATTTAAATGATAGAAACACCAAAAATTAATTTCAAAACTTAAAATCTGCCTTGAATTGAAGTCTGATAAATATCCAAAATAAATTTTGTAAATTTAAAAGGCAAAGAATATTTCGCCACCAACAACAAGAATTAAAAAACCAAAAATCTGGAATTTTGTTTGTTCTTTTTTCACTTTAAAACTTATCTTCGTTCAATGCATTGCAATCGCCATTAATTAAAATGTCTATAAATTAAATTCTTGCGTTGACACAATGTATCAGTTGAAATATAAAGCGAGAAAAATTAATGAAAAATGAAATTGTATCAAAAAAAAAAAGTTTTTTTATTTCAACAGTGGAATGAATAATTTATGTGATTTTTTCCAAATGATAAAAAAGTTGCAGCGTCTTTCGTACATATGTTTCGATCATTTTCGTTGCTGTTTGTTGTTGTTGTTGTCGTTGCTTTCGTGACTAAAGTACATTCGACTATTGAAAGCATTCGATTAAATATTTCATTTGGAATAAACGATATAAATGAAATGAAGTTATGAAGAGGGAAGCTGAGAAGCGAAGGATATGAAGCATCATTAAAAATTGCAATAAATTTTTAAATCTTATTACTGAAAGTATTAAATACTTAATTTATTGCCACAATAAACATAAGTTTAGAGTGTTGTTTGCCGACAATTTAAAGGAAAAGCAAATAAATCGGTCGATAAACGTGTTGTGAATACGAATTTCTTGGTATGAATGAAAAACGACTTAAATTCATTATTCAACGCATTGAAAACCGGTTCATTAGTAAAGAAATTCAGCTTCTATGACAGTTTTACTTATTATTATAATTCAATACATCAATTACACCGAGTTGATTGACGCAATGTTGTGCGCCGAGGCGATAAAATCGTACATGTCATTAAACACGAATATCGAGCAAAAGCATTACTTACTTCCAAAAGTCATTAAACAACATGTGTCACAATTTCCAAGTGACTCAGGACACACAAGTATTTTTCTTCAGGTGCGAGTCGACACCAAATTTGTGACGGTTGATTTCTTTGAGAAGCGAACGGTAGAGAAAAGGGTGTGCCGATGTCTGAATCGCATCTGTCGGCAGTTGGTAAGCTATTTTCCCAAAAAAAAAAACAATAATTGACACCCTGAACATTACACAACAACCTGAGCTATCCAAAAGGACAGAGAATTACAAGCAGGAAGATGAAGAATCTAAAAAAAGGCGTGACAATTAAGAAAGAAAGATCATAGATGCCAAAAAGATGCTTCTTCATTCCTGTTTTTTAAAAATTCTGACATTTACGAAGACTGACTATAAAATAAAAGATTATTCCGATTATCGTAAATGGATTAATTAGGTCTGAGATTGCTTCGTATCTTTAGGAATATTTTCGAAGGTATTTAAACACCCACGTTGAGGTTTCTAAATCAACAGTGGCTCAGCCACTTAAGCTTATAAATATTTATATTTAAAAGGCCAAAGATGACGAAGTTTAAATAGCAACATGCACGGATTTTTCTTTCCATTTGCATTTCTAGATCTATATTTTCACAATTAATAGCTTCAAAGCCTCTCATCAAACAAACTTGTTTCTTACAAAGAAAAACACATGTTTTCATATTCATACTTGAAATTATTTAAATGAACTTTAGCTCATTGTTGAGTTTCTTCGTGACTGCTATAAATTTTAAAGACTACTAAGGATCGTTTAAAGTTATATTGTTGTTGGGTTGTGTTGTACAGGTGACTGCTTTGACTACGTTTTGTAGGCTAAAGTTTTTATCTACAATAGATTTATTGCTGACACTTCATGAATAACATCATCAGATATTTTTAATTAAATATTCATGAGTCAGATGTTTTTTGTTTGTTTAAAAAGTGTTGACAAAACAAAACACTGCTAAGCTAACTTTTTGAAAATGTAGAATACTTTTCTGATGAATACGAATTTAAACAAAGACTGTTTAAAAGTATTTCTGTGTGTTTTTGAGTAATACTTAAAAAATGCATTCGGTTTCATGTCTACAAAATACACTACAATTACTTATCTTAAATTCGATAAATTATTTGAGTTGAAGTCATTAAATATGAATAACGATTCGATGACCTCATTGATTTATCGCTATACATACATATTTTTGACAAATTTTTATTTGTATATTCATTTATTCATTTGTAATATAGACACGCCATATACATTTGCAATTGCCTTTCTTATCTGTAGATATCTTAATCTGCATTTAATTTATTATGTGATAATATTGAGTTATTTTTAAGATTGTTTGCGCATATAGATAAACAAGAATTAAAATTATACAAAAGAAACGTTCTTGAAAAGAGCTAAACACATGGTAGAAAATGTTTCCAGATCTAAAAGTTTAAGTAAACTTGAGTAAATAAGAAAAGAAAACGGTGACGCCCAAAATTATATTGAAAACTTTTAATTACCTTAAAATTTAAATCTATTTTAACTCTTGAACAAGGTTCTCATAACTCTAAAAAGACGATTGTAATGGCTCATCACTAATTTGTATTTCATTGTAATTTTCTATAAATTTTCTCTACTGAAATATATCAACTTATCTATTTTCAGCTCCTAAATATAAAATCCTTTTATTATGCACAACGGTTTGCTCTAAAAAATGACACATTAATAACTCGAACTGCAGAAGGAGTTATGCTGATTCTTTTAGCTCAATTGTTTCTTCACCGGAAACAATTCTTCTGAGTTCTTAACGATTAAGGATTATATTTTATTTAAATCGGGTTCTGACAGCACAGAATCCCTTTTAAATATGTATTTCTGCTGAATTTCTTATCTGCCCATTGAACTTCCAAAAATTTAATGCTTCTTTTCAATTTTTTCCATAATCTCACTAAATATTTCTGATAGCTGATCCATGCGTAAGGACAAGGATAATATTTTATCGTGTCCAACGAATCTTTAGGAAAAAATATTCCCAGCGAGTGCTTTTCGAGTGTACAGAATCCTGAACAAATAAATATATGCAATAAATAAGTAACAGCGGCATCAGCAGCTGACTGTGCAAAATGAGCCGCAAGAATGAAAATCAGGAAGAATGACGAGACCAACCCTGGGTGGTTCGTTGGTCTGTATACTCAACTTTATAATGGACCACCGTTTTATCATCTTTGCGCTTGAAGTAGATAAGCATTTTTCGCCCGTTCTGTGCGTCCCTCCGCAGTGCAACGTGAGAGCGGAACAATTTTTGACAAAACTCTATACGACCATTGAGTCGTATACACACTCAGAAAATACACAGGGAAGAGCACCCTTAATTTTTGTGTTACCCGCTGACAGAGAGGAAAGACTTCCATCTGAAAATAATAATTTATAATTTTATGTTTGATGCGTTTATATGCAAGAGTGGCGCGGACCGAAGGCAGGAGCTGGCCATGCCGGAGATGCATGATGATGAACCGCACGCGGCGCTATAATTGAACAAATAATGAAAACTTGTGTCAACGAAATTTGATTGTCGATTTGAAGAAAAGTCTGGGAAACTGTGAAGTGCATCAGAAGTCAAATTGATGACAAACTACTGTAAAAGAAGCAGCAAACAGCGGGAATCGAGAAGCATTTTGGAATAAAATACGTCGAAAGAAGAATATGGGGAAAAATAATATTGCAATAAAAAAATAACTATCGGAAAAACTCAAATAAAATATTATTCCGTGAGAATATCAATGATTCTTAAATCTTAGTTTGATTTATACACTTTGTAATTACAAAAAGCTACACAAAAACAGGCAAATATCTTAAACATTCCGATTACGTGAGTTCTGCTTAAGTCAGGTTCTGGAAATGCGAAAATAAATCAATCATTTTTTAAAAGGAAATCCTTATAACTCCCAGGCTTAATGAAACGTCGTAGTAATCAATCAGACGATTGGAAAAGTCAATATCGAAGTATTTGCTAATGCGCTTTGAACATCGGAAAAAGTATAAAAATTACAATTTTCCGGACTTCCGTCATTTTCATTTAGACTCCATTGAGTACTGAAATCCTTCCGATTGAAACGTTTTATTTGTCTTTCGACAGCAGAATTTCTCAGAGGGAAAAAGAGATTCAATAACAAATGAATGACAAAATCAAAGACAGATGCAGGCAGTCCAACGAACTGGCAGAATCGAGGCAGCCAGTAGAGGCGAGTTCTGTAGCATCATCGATTATAGAGAGCTAAGCGTTTAATTGCAGAGTAATTGTTGTCATTGTGAGTGTTTAATGATTTGAAAAGACAACGATGCCAAAGCAACACTAATTGCAACGAAGAGTAGAAAAACAAACCAGAAAGAAGCTAAACTGCTTTCTGCTAAGCAAATTTGATTAAATAGTGAAAAATTAAAAGAAATAAATTATGTATACAATAACGATCAAATAATAGAAATTATTAAGTCACGAATCAATATCAAACATCGACACAATCTTTCATAAAAGGCTCCAAAAATGTAAAAGCATATCAAATGTTTTAATGGTTATTTAAGAAAAGAGAATTTAGGTAGAATGTCGTCATTCGGTCAAAGCCAAGAATACGTAATATTAACTCCACAGCTGCTGCGGTTCGAGGTCTCTGCTCATCCTCGTCAATCTTTCTACTCTTTTCTATGTAAATCGATTTCAAAAGCATTCCAACAGAGAATTAAATTAAAAGTCAAAGTGTTTTATTTCTTAAATTTTAACTCGAATAATGTGCATTATTTGTAAAATGAAGAAAGAAAGTTTAGGGTTGTTCTCCGATGAGAACAAAAGCGGAAGCAGGAGGATTTTATACCATATACACAACTAGTGAGCTATTGAAAGGATATTGAAAGGATATTGAAAGTGAGGTTGATGCGGACGAAGATGGGGATGACGACGATCCCCGAAAGCAGATGAAAACAACACAAAATATTCTCATGTTACTATTTCCCACTCTTCCTTAGTGAAACTTTAGAAGCGAGTGAGAAAGGAGCAAGGACCGAGGTGGGTGCACTAAGGAAGTGAATCTATGTCGGAAAAAGTTTTTAATTCGAAAGCAATATCAATTAATTTCGAATTTGTTTCGAAGAATTGAACTTTGTAAAGCTTTTCCAAGTTCGATTGTGGTCAGTGGAATAGAAGATTGGAAATAATGAAGAATACGAAATCAATTAAAACAAATAAAAACATTGATGAGTTACTGACTTGCAATTGTAAAGAAAATTCTGGGATTTGAAGGATAGTAAAAATATTTAACAATAAAGTTTGTTTGCCATTAAATTATTCGGTGAGTAGTTAATTTAAAAAGAAATATCTTCTTTTGCATGTGGGGAAAAAGTAAAGGTAAAAGCGAGAAGAAGTGCAACTACAAAAACAACGATACTCGGCTGCAACAAATCCCAATCGACGACTTCGTACAATGAGAAATTTCGTACAACAGAAATTTGAATGAAACTTTTGTAACCGCAATCGTAACAATTACAACAACAACAACTGCAGCAATTGTAATACTCTTTCGTTGCTGTTTTCTGATGGGAAAAGATATTTGCAAGATTTTTTCTATTTTTCATATTTTGTTTAGGTAATAAACTGATTTCTTTTTGGATTTTTCGTGATTTTTCGTAGTTGCATTTTGTTGCTAGTTATTGTAATAAAATTTTCCTTTTCTTCTTTTTCCTCTTCGTTTTTTCCTATTTATTTTTCGAATATTTCAGTTTGTGATGCAACGTTTTAAGGCAATTTTCTGCCTTGCATAGACTAAAGAAACTCATTTACTAAAATCACGCGAATATACAACAAAAACAATGACAACAGCAACCACAAGAGGCGGACTCTAAAATTGAATCCTCGCTTGCAGCTAAACGAGATTTACAAACACAAAAGACCTAAAAAACAGTTAAATTTTAATGGTTAAACAATAAGAAAACGAGGTTCGTACTTAAAAAACATGGAATTAAATTGTTTATGATTTTTAAAACTAGAATTTTAGAGTCTTGGTGTATCTTTTTTAATGTATCTATGTCGCTGCTCTTCCCTTGTACTCCCCTCTTTACCATCTCTTGAAAACAGTTCCATTAAATGTTCTTTTTCTCGTTATGATTGCTTTAATCGTGGATTTCCTTTTATGACCTTATCATTGTTTTTTTACAGAGATCTACGCGGGTACCACGGGAATTACAAATGAATTATTGCATTATGTGGGTAATTTGGCGAAAATTATTCTTGTGGAAGTAATTATTTCCATGTTTCTTTTCTGAATTATTTCTTTTTTTTATGGATATAAGGCTTTTCTACTATTAAGACGATTGTTTTTTCCCTCGTTTTGTAATAAGTTCACAATATTTCGTTGTTTGTTGTCATCTTAATTATAAACACTTCATTACTAATGAGTGTTGCCTAGCTTTGGGATTAATTATCATAACACAATTTATTATCCATTATTTTCAATTAAAGTGGAAACGTAGTAACTGAAAAGCAAATGTAGTTTCTTTCTGAATTTCATTCTTTTAATTTTAGTGGAAATTTAATTGAGGAAATAAGGAAAAGTTTTCGGAGGTTGTTTATTCATTATAATTGAAGATTTTTCAATTGTTTCTGGTTAAAATTAATTGAGTAGAACAAATTGGGTATCAAAGAAGGAATTAGATTGATTTAGGAAATTTAAAAAGCCTTTATTCAAGTCGGTTTTAAGCATCGTTGAAAACTCAAAGCTTAAAATGAGGCACAAGAGAGCTAAAAAATCCGTTCTTTTAATGTTGTATATTTTTGTTATATTTCTAAATATTTTCTATAAAATGTAAACGAATAAATTTAAGACTAACCTTTAAGTTCATCTTTAAACGTGCTTTGGCTTGGCTGTTGTTGTTGTTGTTTTATTTACGCACGCCTGAAAATCACTCACTTTTAAATTGTTGCTTTTTTCTTAGTGTTTGGTACGACGTAACTACGTACGGCGAATGAATGAAGTTACCGCATCACGTCAAACACAAAATCCACTAAATTTTACATATATCAACAAAAACACAGGACATCAGCAAGCATTAAATTAAATCCTTAGCAATTTTTTTAAATTTATTAAACTTTGATCTAAAATTTCATGTTGCAGTTTTTGGATACTTTTTTTTTAGCTCACATTTATTTATTTGATGCCTTGAACTCTATTCTCAGAATTTTAAATTAAATTACACTTTTATAGTCAATTGGAATGAAATCAATTGAAATTGATTCTTTATTAGGATTGATTTAATAATTCTTTGTTGCACTCTCTTTTCACGTGTTCGTTTTACCCTTACGCTTTACTTCTATAGCTGGCGCTACCCGACCGAGACCTTACCGCAGCGAGATATCAACGAGAACTGAACAGGAAAACACACTCACGACAGTCGCCAATTGATTATTTCATTCTTCGCTTTGGAGACCGAGAGAATACGTCAAGAGAGTAGCCAGCGTGTGACGGAGAGAGACGGCGAGTGAGTGTGCAAAGAGCGCTGGTAATGATGGCGCTCAAAAGGGGAGCAACTTTTCACATGCACACAAACATGGAAATTCTCACAACTCACAGAGAGACTTTGCTGCTGCGCGCTCTCCACTACTTTTCTGCTCTCGTTTGTTTAATTTTGTTGCCTTTTCTATCCTTCGGTGGTTGCTGCTTTATTGCTTATTTTTGTTTTACAGAAAGAAAATGTCTGATAGGAAATGTAGTAATTATTTTTATAATGTTTTATTATTGTAATTTGCTTTCTGTAGTCCGCCTCGCATTTCAGAGTTTTGTTATTTTTCTGTATTATTTTCTCCTTATAGAAAGAGGAATGGTAAAAAATTGCATCACGGCGGCGGCGTCGCCCAAAAGGACACGAGCACAAGGACAACAGCTAAGGTTAAAATTTGGGGAAAATTATATTGAATCTTCAAAAACAGCCACACACACACACAAAACTCTCACACAGACACACTTTAAGAACAGGAGTGGCTTTCGATGGGTTTTCAGCGTGGGAGGAAAGAAGGACTTTGCATAGAATTTCGCGAATGGTTTTCTTTTAATTTTATTTTTGCACTAAATGCCCTGTACTGATTTTTAGTAGTAGTAGTAGTAGCAATGGCAGTAGTTGTTGTTGTTGCGTTTTTCTTTCTACTCTCACTTTTTGTGACGAACACCGGCAACGATTGCTTTTTCCCCCGATAAACAAACTGCATGAATTTTTCAACTGAGGGTTTTTCTCTCTGTCATTCCTCATCCGATGAAATGGATAATTTAATTCTCATTTAAGTAGAGGAGTTTAATTTTGATATTGATTTACAATTGATTATTTTTACTGACGGGAAAAATTTTCTTTTTAATGTTTGTACTTTTTTGTCCTTCAAACAAACCGGCGCAACACGGCGACCTAACGTTGTTTTCACGGCGAAAGCAGGCGAACGTCTGTCTCCCGAGCATTTCTCGCTGGCTGAATGCTGCAAAGAGATACCTAGTTTTATTTCTAATAATCATTGCAACTTTTGAGAACAACCATTTTTCCAGGGGAAGGAAGAGAATCCATTGGAATCTATTGCAACTGCGCTGCCGGCTTCGACAACAAAAACACGGCATTTTCCAATCATGGAAAGAAATCACGCAAATCACGCAATTTCCCCTTTGTCATACGTGCCCAGGTATTGCGTGAATTGCGTGATTTTTCGAGTTCGTGGTTCGTGGTTCGAGTTCGCAACGCTCTGAGCAAGCACTCAGATTCTCAGAGCAAGGCTTGGACGACGATTGAAACTCTCTCATTCCGCTCTCCGAAATCTCCAAAATAACCACAAACACGAAAAGAGAGGAGTTCTGAGGGAATTTGTAAATTCTTTTGGAGATTGGAGTTTTTTGTTTTTGTTGGTGCGAAATATTGTTCTCTCATGCTCTCTCGAACGTTGCGTTGCACGGCGAATTGAGAAATACGAGAGATTCACAAAAGCAGCACTCTCCAGAAAACAGTAGCTCGTCAGAGAGTAGTTAAAGCGACATCTGTTGGGGAAAAATGTAAAGTTGATGATGATGGTTGTTGTCGTTATTAATTACTTTCACCATAATTACTACGACTGACGTCCATAATTGAGAATAGATTTAAAGCAGAGTTTCCACTTTTTGAGGTCGCCTTCAGTAAATAAAAGGGAATCGACGAGTTTAAAATTTCATTGAAGCTTCATTTTAATTAATTACATAATTATGACTATTCTTTTCTTCTCTTCGTGTGCGAATCAAGTCATCAAGAGATATGAACTCCTTCGCGTTTCCTTTCAATTAACTAAAAGTTAATGAATTTCATTAATTTGCTGTTAGTGAACAAATTTATTCGGGGTGGTTTTTGAAGAAGAAGGGAGGTGGGAGGGGATTACAGTGCCAAAGGATTTAAGCAGTCAATTAATTCAATTAGTTAAATAGCAAATAATAACACGATGTGAAGGAATTCACCACGCACCGAAGTCAATCGAAATAAAATTCGATGTAAATTCGACAAATATAAAAAAACACAGAAATTCTCTTTTACATATTTATTTATTTTCCCGAATAAATTCTCTTGTCTCATGAAAAGGACGAAAAAGTGGAAGGTGCGAATAAAATAATGGAAATTGTATATATCTTTGTGCGTGTGAAGACGGAGGCGTGCCCCAAGTTGCGAGTTCGCGTGCGTAAATTTTGCACTCAGTCAAAGCTTAATGCAAACGAATGTGTTTATTGTGTACGCATCAAAATGGCGTGAGCAACGTATAAAGTCACCCGACAAGTAACAGTTAATACCACGTATCGTCTCTTCGCCGGAAGGTTTACAAGGCGGCAATTTCGGGACTTCACATAGAAGCTACCCATAATTACAGAGTACCAATCAAATTCCGCAGTTCTTTTGCCGCATTTCTTTTTAAAATACATTCAAAAACATAATAAAAATGCTGTACAGTCGATTCATGGCTTAATAATATCTCAATCAGAATAATAAGGATTATAATAACGCACTATACTGTCTATTAATAGGTTACGAAAGCTTCGTTATCCTTCCATTGGCTCCACCGACTCCTGCACAGTACCAAAAAATAAACCATTTAAATTTATTTCCATCATCGATTCGCATTCCTTGTGCTGCTGTTGTTGAAATGCAATAAATTCCCCAATCGCCGAGAAAAAACGGGATACTGAGGAAGATGGAGGAATAGCAAAGGAAGTAGAAGAAGACCTTCGGCGGCCTTCGTAATAACTGAACCCAATTATGAGTTTGTTTAACAGATGGCAGAGCCTCAGGAATCACGCACACACACAAAACGCACAGCAAAGGACATAACACACACACACACACACACACAGGTGGCTCCATCTCTGGACTTTAATTGGTGCAACGCTGCCCATTGCATCAACGATCCACCGCCATTTGTGGGAAAATTTAATTAATTTCCTTCGCCTCCGGTGTGCAAAATGTTTCGGAATGTAAAACATAAAAAGAGACAGTAAAAAGTTGGAAAAAATACAGGAAAAGTGCAATATGAAAAAAACCAGCGAACGAGAAAAACGGAAAAAGCAAAAAGTTCACAATAAAAAAGCTGTCAACTCTTCATCGTTTGTTGTGTGAAAAGCGTACAAAATTGAAGTTAAAATAAGAGAAAAATATTTTATAATAAAATATTTTAAGGTTACAATCAATAATAAAGAGATAAAAAATTATATAATTGTAATAATATAGATAATAAAAAGAGATAAAATTATAATGTATTGTATGTATTAGAAAGTTACTAAATAGATATAAAAAAAGTCCAAAAATAATTGAAAATAAAATAAAGTATTTAAATGTATACAAAGCTGAAGAGTTGCTACTTAATTTTTACTAACTTTTTATTAAAATAACTGAATAATATTTAAATAAATATAATAAACAAAAAAAAAAACACCTTTTGCTATCTCAATGGGTATTTCTCTGTTCTTTTTCGGTTTTCTATCGCTATTTTTGTTGTTGCATTTGCGTTGCTGCATTTTGTACCTGCCAATGGCGCCACGATCCTTGCATGGGTGGCAAAACTATCGCTCACCATGTCTAATGTACCTGGTTAAAAATATCCTGTGCTTTCCTACCTTCGTTTATGTTTTTTCCGTTGCAAAGTGACCGACCGCAGTCACGACGCATGACGAACAGCGCAACGCAGCGTGACTCGACGCGGCTCCACGGATGTTGTCTGTGGTCGTGTTTGACACGGTTTATAAATATACGTAGATCCTCGGCGTCCTGCATTTTATATTTTACTATCATTAACGAACGAGCTTTATGCATTTCCATCCCTCGAACGCCCCTCATCATCGTCCAACAACCGTCAATTCTGTCCATCAGTAGCCTTGTTTTTCCTTGCTTTTGCTGTCTTCCTGCTTTATTATTCTATAATTATACCGTTCGTCCAGTTGCCAAGTGACCGGGAACGCTCACTCAGAGTTTTCTGCTCCTCTTTTAGAGTCAGTGTTGCTGTTGTTGTGGATAGTTCTGGTCGCTGCTGCACTTAAGGTGAGTGTAAAATTGCTGTGAGGTTTTTTTGTCTATATGAAAATTTTAGTCTATAAACAGATTTGCTCCGTTCACTTCTTTGTTCATTTCCGTACAATGTTTGCTTAAGGAGCGATTTAAAGGCGATGAGACTGACCAACGTCGATATGAATTCGATTAATTCTGTGGTGCAAGGAAAATTTGCTCAAGTGTGGAAAGAGAAAAACTAAAAATATAATAAAAAAATAAAATAAAAATTAACCATAATCAAGGGTCTTTTTCACGACAGAATATTTAAATGGAAATACATTTGTGAAGGAAATGCTTAATGTTAAAAATTGGTTAAAATCAGGCCTGTTTTTCATTACGAAAAACAATTATTTGTTATTTCTCTTTATTAATCTTTAAGCAATTTATTTTTATATTAAATAAATAACGAAGTGAATTCACTTTAATTAAAAATGATTTATCTCCAACTGCTTCTAATGAATCAATGATCTTTTTTTCTAATCAAATCAATGATCTACAATCAGCTAATCAGCAATAAAAGAAGGATTAATTTGTTTTTTTTTTGTTTTTGGTTTGAAGATTAATGGATACTTTATTCATCCTTCATCATCGATGTTTCCTTCAGTCGCTTCCCCGTTTCCTTTTTCTTCTCCCTTCCTCTTAACTGATATTCCAAAGCAGATGACGACGAAATTAATTGGCTGTGATCCAGATTTTGGACAACTGCTGCTCAATGAATGCTTGAATGTTTCTACAGATACATACAAGGCTTTGTCCCCATAGAAAAGCTTTATAATCCTTCGCAAATCGATTGATGTATCGTTGGACGAGTGCTTGGATAAAATTTCGTCCGATGAATAAATGATTGAATGAATGCGAGTAGAATGTGAATAGATTGAGCGAATAAATGAATGATGCAGCGGCGAACGAGACAAGACGAGGCGAGGCGACTTCATGTGATGTAATGCGATGCGATGTGTGATACTCCACGGACAACTTTTTGACAAATTGTCTGCGCCTCGACGTGGTTACGAACCTCATCCCAAACGCAAGTTGTGCAGCGTTAAGAATGACCGGTTCGTTGCTTGGTTTGTCGCCAGCAACAACAACAAAATCGCTAAAATAATATTTAGCATGTGGAGTTGAGGCAGAGTAGTAAATGCAACAACAAGAACAAACATGAGTTTCATGCGAGTGACTTCGCTCAGCGATAGCGACAACCGACCGCATCACGACGCGTTTAAATTACAAACACGCACACAAATACAATGACACCAACAGCAAATGCTCACACACGTGCGCAAAGAAAAAACACAAACGCATGGACACGTACCACAGGCGCACTTACGTCAGCGGCGCTACGGAAGGACTTCAACTTGTGCACAGCATGCGGCCAGCATATTAAACGAGTTCATGTTTTGCCGTCGCTCTGCCGCTGCTCTGCTGCCGCGCACTGCACATTTATTATTATTATGTTGCTTACTTTGTGTGTGTTATTATCCTTTGCTTTTCTTCTTGTTGTTTTTAATGTTGCTGGCCCTTTATTTCCACACTTTTTTCCATGCCTGGTTTTTTGTTTGCTTTCGATTTTATAGTTGCACTGACCGCCGCTGGGCTGCTATGCAGCGCTGCTGTGTCACTTTTATGCAAACATAAACGCAATTAAACCCTGCGGCCAGTGCTGCCATTCTAATAATTATCGTTATTATTATTTGCACTGAATGCAATTATGCGTTTTCTGTTTCGCTTTTAAAGTGCTCCCTGAACAGAAACCAATGTTTACAGAAAAAAGATGCGAAAAGCGATTAGAAAATATTGTCTTGTTATGTGTATAAAAAAAGTAAAACCCCATTCTGCCGAAACCCGGGATTGAACCGGGGACATTTAGATCTTCAGTCTAACGCTCTCCCAACTGAGCTATTTCGGCGACGGAGTTATCTGTAAAAAACGATTAGAAAAGCATGGTAAGCACACGTAGAAAGACGGACAAAGATAGAAGGACCGAGAAAGAGCGAGAACAAAAACGAAAGTGACACGGTACCACTTTGCAATATTATCTCTGGACAATATCGATAGAATAAAATTATCTTATCTATTTACCAGCTTTTAATGATGCCGCAATGTATATATTTATAGAAACACACATAAATTGCTGAATATCTTTAGCAGCAACCATTGCCTATTCTATCAACTCCTCCAATGTCATGAGAACCAAGTTTCGAAGTTCTCATGGCTACTCTTTTTACTTCTATTCCCTGCAATTGGTCTACATTTCCTTTGTAAAGAACGGTAGTGGCGTCTTGCGCTTGTTAGTTCAATGATATTCCTTCCATAGAGATTGTAATATATGGAGTTCGTAAGCAGAAATTTTTGTAAGCAATTTTCGATTGCTTTGGACCTTCTATACTACGTCTATAGTATTTCTATGGTAGGTCTAGTATCGAAACATTGTACATAAACATGTACATATAGCGAAAAACAAAGTCTTGTGCTATTAAAATCTCCCCGATAAAACTGTTGTATCTAATCTAATTAGTTATTTTCGAAATATCAGGGTCATAGATCGGGGCCCATGTTCGAAGACCTTTCTTGAGCTAAAAATCATAGCGCTTCTTGACTACCCTGCATGAACTTTACTTGTCTTAAAATTTCGATTTCTATTAAAATATTTTTACCAGCGAAACTTTCAGTACTTGTTTGTTAGGAAGTCAGAGGGGCTCAAAGGAATCACAATGAAATATTATAGTGACAGGATCAATACTTTGCAAAATATTCTTTAAAAAGGTCAACTAAATGAACTAATGTAAAGAAGAACCTGTATAGTCAGTAGAAAAGAGGATATACGCCTTCAATACCGAAAAATCACAAAAGTTATACAAAAGTTCAAATGAGCAAAAGCATGGCTCAGGAAAAATCAAATACATGACACGCCAGATCCACAAATTGGGTAATTAAAACTAATTAGATGCTATTAATAAGTTTAAGGAGGGCTTCAGACCCGCTAAGGGAAGTGAATATGAAGAATGCAGCAAAGAGATCTGCTTCAACATTTAATAAATTTTCACATTCTCAACGCACAAGTAGTCTAATTTAATCGAACGAGGACCATTTAAGGTCAATTTATCAGTCAATTTTTATAGCATTTTATAAATAATATGATGCGATAACGATGAGGGTCAGAGAAGCGAGGGTTGACTATTCATAGGAGACCGCAACATGCCATCTGCCATGCAGACACTCACTCAGTCAGTCACTTAGTCAGTCGTTCAACAAAATTCATGTCACATAATTATTGAGAACTGATGGATAATGACAATTTTATTGTTGTGGTTGTTGCCTTCGACAAACAATGACACTGCAATTCCACTTTACATGCTTTTACAACATAACAATACAACAGAAAATTATTGCATACAACCGCATCGCAATGGTGCAAAGAGGGTGGAGCAGGAAGAAGAAGAAAACATTAACGAAAGCAATGACTACGAACTATATCTACAAAAGCAATAGTAATAATGATAATATGCAATAACAGCAACAGCAATCAATTGAATTTCCACTCCCTTGGACTTTTCTACATAATTCGAATAATAGTCATTTGTAAATTTTGAAAAATAATGGAAAACCACATCGAAGGTCCTTCGATCGATGTTATGTCCGTTGAATTCGTTGTTGTTCTCTTCGCATTCATCACCGCCAAACACATTAAGGCTATTTACTCATCTGCTTGATTTATTGTTTCGAAATATGTCAAACAATTATGACAGCCATCGATGTGGGCGACATTCCACGCCCAGAACCCAAACTCGAAGAAGCATTCAGCATTAGCTCGATTTGATGACTCGGCTGAATGACAAATGTGCTGAACAACTGTGTCACTG
Organism: Thecophora atra; assembly: GCA_937620795.1. Taxonomy (NCBI): domain Eukaryota; kingdom Metazoa; phylum Arthropoda; class Insecta; order Diptera; family Conopidae; genus Thecophora; species Thecophora atra. The sequence continues at coordinate 40,261,178 of OW569401.1, read as the reverse complement.
CGATGCGATTCAGTGAATTCGATGAATTCCGTTTACTTTAGTACTATACTAACTATTAGTAGTACATAACTATTGATTGGAAGTGGAAAGTAGCTATGAAAAAAGCAGACGACCCGCATCTGGGTCACAAAATGAAATTTTTCTGCAATTCTCCATAACTGGGCGCGATAGACGATGTGTTGGATATAACCTTGAAACCTGATAAACCTTTTTTATTTTTTTAAAAAAATAGAGTATAAAAAGTACAAGAATTATTCCATTTATAGAAAAACTAAATACACTTAAAATTAAATAATATTTCTCCTACCAATTAAAGAATTTTTCAATTACATCTTCAAAGAACTTATTTAGAATTCTATCCTGTGCCTTGTTTTAATAAATAATAATAAATACAAATTAAAATAAAATAAAATAAAATACAAAGCGTTAATGTAAAACACTTCCTACTGAAGAAATTTTGCTGCTCTTCCTTCATTTGAATCGTATCTCTACTATGTTTGCATATTATAAAGTCTTCCCTCTTCATCAAAGTATATTAGAAATCTTCCCATAGCTAAGTCCTTCTAACATGAAAATGAAAAACAATTTAATGATTTTTTCCTTCCCATTTCACAGAATTTCTTAGCGTTAAGGTCCTCTTTATTACAAACCCTTTCCGGAAACTTGAAAGCGAACGAAACAAACAAATTTTCAACAAAGGAAGGCGCTTTAAATGGCACCACCAACAGGAATAACAAGAGAGAAATTTAATTAAATCATTTTTGACCAGGTTAACAAGGAAGGAATGTGAAGACAGCGTGAAGCGAGCTCGACTAATAATGGAATACTTAATAATATTGTGAAATATAATTGAAATCAGTGCAAATGAATTTTCAAAGCTTTGAAGACATTAAAATTCTGGTAGAAAGGAAGGTGGGACGAGGACAGAGGAACAGAGAACTTAAGTTTAATAATAGATTTGATTTCCTCTGATTTCTTTGAGTTTATTGCTTATTTTTTGTTTCTGGCTGGTTAAGGAAATATTGTGCTAATAAATGACATAAGAAAAGCAAAATTGAGCAGAACTTGGGGAATAGAAATTAGATGAAATGTTCATTATTAGCAGCAAGGAATTCGAGAAGCGAAATTATTGAATTTGTTGAACAGCAGCAGCAAAGAAACCTTTGAAATAATAACTGCAAATTCAGCAGAAACTCGTGTTATTTCTAGTGTAATAATAAATAACAATAATAAGAAGGACAGCAATAATAACCATTTCGTGATTTCAGCATTATTTGTATACTTGTCATGGTTTTTTGTTGTTGTTTCGTACACTTCTTTGGCCTTGCTTGTCTTGGCGATGATGATTAATATTTTGTTAGCATTCCAGATGGAAGAATTAATAACTGTCAGCTCATTTTGAGATTAATTCAAACTCCTCTCGTCCGTCCTTTCGTCTTCTAATCCGTCAATGTCCTCGTCAACTAAAAATCATTCATAAATTATCTTGACTTGTATTTAATTAAATGGTTTTTAGAAATGCTTTAAATATTTTAACCCTTATGAAAAGTAGTAATTTCTTCGTCCCGCCGTTTTTCCGTGGATTTTAATTTTATCCACTAGTTAGTCGATAAAACGGTACATAAGTTTTTTGGTTTTGGTTTGATTTTTTTTGGGTTGTGCCACGTGTTACTTATTTATCCTGCAAAAGCATACAAACGACACGCGACTTCGTTTCTCTCGTTCCATCGCCGAATTCCTCAACTTAATTCATTTCCTGAAGTTACAGTTATTTGCTTTCCCTTTCTATTCCATCAATCTCTGCTTTTATTGGGTTTTCAATGAGGCAATTTTATTGCCGCAGTCCGATTATTTTTCTGCAGACCCATTGAAGCCTCATAGCTTCATTTTGTGTCCAGCGAAGCTTTGAGCAATTAAAACCATGAAAAAATCCATATCAACTGTAAATGAAATCGATATATAAACTGTATATATAGCATATGTATCTTCATGGTTATCCTTTCATCAGAAAAATGAAAAAAAATGACATTTTTATTATATACTTGATATATACTTTTTGCTACAGTTTATGAGGGATATTTAATCTTATACCTAAATATTAAGCAAACGTTTATTGCTGAATTTATTTTTGAAAAAATGAATATATTAAATTGTATACTAATATAAATTGCAAGAAAAAAGAAAGCGTGATTAAACCTAGAAAAGTGACATTTGTACGACGAAAACCTATAGAACTCATCAAAAAACGCATCTTATGTGATCGGCTTATATATTCTAACGAAAGTGTGTTCAATATTAAAGGTAAAATAATTCTAGAAGCTGAGAGAGCAAAGGGTTAACAAGCAGAATAAACACAGCTCAGATTTGAAACGTTGTTGAAGAAGTTCGAACATCATCAGAGCCATTCGACTGACTTACTAAAAAATTACTGGAATTTTCAATATTGTGTCCACCAAAAAAGAAACAAGCAAAGGAATGGAGGACGAAAGGGAATGGAAAGGAGAAGAGGAATGCGGGAAGAGCGGTGAGCAGATGAGAATACAAACGAGGGAAGAAACCATCAATCAATTGAGATGAGTTGAACGAGTGACTATACTTCTTCTTCTTCTATACATCTTCCCTTTTTCTCTTCCTTCAATGTGGGATTAAAAATGTCCTTAATTTGAGGATTCAAATGCCGCAAGCACGTGACAAAAGTACTGAATTGAAATTAAATAAAAACATAAATAATGAAGGAGGAAAGAACAGGAGAAAAAGAATTCAATGTGGAAAAAGGGAGAAGTGGGCGGGCGCTTAATAGAGCCCACGGTGGACGGACACAACAGAAGCGAAGCTACAATAAAATGGAAAGTTTGCTGTTGCCAGGTTTAGAGGCAAATTAAATTAACTTAGTTTGCTCCGGTCGCAGTCTCATTTGAATTCAATTGTGAGCGGAACATGTTGCATACGTAACAATGAAGTGGCAGCAGTGGCTCTATAATCATCATATTATTGATGCCTGCACTTCCCTTGCTGCTCTTTCAACATTCACTAATGTTTCGTCCTTTCACTTCATTTAGCGACTGCATGTTTCCCTTGTTTTTTCTTTCGTTTAGGTTTTTCCGTAAAAGGATTTCAACTCGAGTGAATACCATGTTCAAAATGCACCTCCCACAAAAGTCGATTGAAAAGGAAAAACGAATCTCGGTAATGCAAGAAAGGAGCAACGGAAAATCAACCCGTAGGAAAATTTGAATACGAAAGTCAACACCGATTTTTTAAGTTTCGTTTTGAATGAGTCTTGGGCATCCTTCTGTTGGTCAATTACACAAGAGTTGCCCCGACGAGACGCAGCAAACCCTAGAAAAAGCGGCAGAAAAAATTGACGAATAAAATGTTGAAATGTTGACGAATAAAATTAATTTTGCCAGTGGAAAAAGAAAAAAAAGCAAGCAAAATTTCGCCATAAATTTAAGATAAACACATGAAGGAGAGAGAGGGAAATATTACGTAAAATATAAACAAAAACTTAGCAACATTAAATGTGATTTTATAGCAACTTGTGTATAAACGTTTGAGTTAGCAACATGTTTCTAATACGAGTATGTAAACATTTTCGTACTAAACAGCACGATAAATGCCAAATCGCCTCCGTTGGAGCCGCTGTGTCCCCCTTTCACAACCCATCCACGTTTCTAAACACTCAGCCACAAACACACAGCCGAATCATCAGCCTACCGCCATTCATGGCCTTGGCCAGCACCGCAGCACGAGTTGGTGGATCGGTCGGTCGCTTGATTTGTTGTTAGTCACGAATCAGCTTTAGAAAAAATACAATACAACAGAAAAATCTGCTATTTTCGGCAAACAAAAGGAAAATGCAATTAAATGAAAACCGTGAAAGAAAGGAAGGAAAACTAGAAACTGAATAACAAATAATTTTGGGCTATTGAATTAATTCGTTGACTTGGCCCAGATCGAAAGATGCGATGCACACAGCACTTGAGTTGCCGAAATTTTTGGTAACTCCGTGAAAGAAGCAGGCGCCCAGCAACCGGCAGCAAGCAACGACTGCGATGCAAACGAAGCGACGACTGCAGTGGCTGTTTGCAGGCCACACAAGCAACGACCCGCTAGCCGCACGCCAGTCTCCGCCGCCCCCGCGCTAACGACACACACACAACTGGATCGCGTCTGTGGTGCGGCTGACAAACTGGCTGCTCGACTGGTTGGCCGACTGACTGTCTGGCTGCATGCGAGCGTGTGAGAAGAGGCTGTTGCTTCTGATGCTGCCAACACAAGCAGGCAGCGAGCCAGTTTTGCGACCGAGCGACTCGCAGACAGACAAACGGTCTAACGACTTGACGTACGGAATACATTTGAACAAATACCGAAAATTATTTGGAAGTTGAACGAACGAACGCGCCAACAAATGAACGAACGAACGAACGAGTGTGCGTCTGTCTGACTGAACGGTTTTGTATGAAACGATGGCGATGACGACTCGCTTTGAGTGTTCGCTAGGAGGGGGGCGGGAGGGGTTTCAGCTGCATTTGTTTATTGATGCTCTTGATGCTTCAGTTGGCGGCTGCTGCTGCCGCGGCCGCTGATGACGATGAAGCAGGCGATGCAGATGCCCAACAAAGTAAACACCTAAACAACAACAAAAGCGTCCAAATTCAGTTTACAGCCCAAAATATGACGATGTTTCGCTCGCTTTCTTATATCCTTCGTCTTTCAGCTCGCCTTCTCCTCTCCGTCGTCGCATTCAGTGTAAAAAGTAGGCGAAACGTCAAAGTTTCGTGCTGTTTGTTAAATGTTTTAAGCAAAAAATTTAGCCTTCAAATCCGTTTTTGATAGATCAGATTTTTGAAAGTGTTGGGCTTCGACAGTAGCTGAATGTGTGTTCATATGAATGCGTGTGTGTTTGTATCTGTGTGCTTGAATATGGCTGCAGTTCATGGCTTTGCACAATCGGTCAGTCGATTCGGTTTTTTGTCATCAATTGTAGTTTTCACTACGGTTACGCATCAACAGCAACAGCGTTATTATCATCAAAGTCATCATAGTCATCAGCGTTATTGTCATCATCACGAATGTAGGCATCAGTTGAAGGCAAATTCAAGCTTTTGTTAGTTCACCCGGACGTATGCGTAATTTTCATTCGAATCGAATTCTGTGGCTGCGAATGTGTGCCACTGCTGCATGCGTCATTCCGGATCACGGCTGTTGTAAAGAGGGTCGAGAACGCGGCACGAATTTTCGAATCTCTGCGTGAGTCTTTCAATCGCATTCCTAACATCGCTGCAGTTGCTCACGTTGCTTTGGCCACAAATTGTTGTTTCAGAATTAAATTGACAAAATATTAAATGGATTTTGGAACGATCGAACGGATGATGAGGCCAACACAGTGGATACAGGGTGCTCTGTTACTAAATAAATTAAATACTAACACAAACAAAAACAATTCTATAATCATATTTTAAAGAAAATAAATTTTATCAAAAAGGAAATAATATAAAATTGATGTTTATAATAAAAATAATATTAAAATATATTTTTAAAATTTCAACTTACATATATGAAAAAAAATAAATTTAAATTTCATCACGATTTAAGTCAAATTAAAACGTTAGATTATTAAAAAAATTAATAATATGAAAGTTAAGAAATCTTTTATATTAAACTGAGAATTATTATTAAATAGAATTTCTGTGAATTGATTTTATTTTTATTTTTCACGCTGTACCTCTTCCCATTCAGTCGTAGCGATGGGCTTTAATGCCGCCCGATCAATTGCTAGGGAAATTAATTCTGGGCCGCAATTTCACTGACTACAGACAACGGCGACCATTCCAAAGGCCACTACTACACACACATGCAACGCAGCAGCAAATCCACATCCGGTTGATGTATTTGCAACTCTCGCAACATTTCAATCGAAACAAATGCTAATTATTTATTATTAGCTTTACGTACATTTGCATGTAACGGAAAGGTCCCAAGTGTGTGTATGTATGTGTGCCGTCCCTGTATTTCTATTTGTAAATGTGTTGAAATGCGGATGCCAAATTGAGCGCATGTATTAATATTTGGAACTAACAACTGATTGTTGTTGTTGTTGTTGTTGGGGAAAATTCTATCAGGCTGCAGAGCAAATGCCTGCTATTGAAGCACACAAAGAGGAAGCACACACATGCACACAGACATTCGTGTACAACACTCACAAAACCGCAACAACAACAACAAAAACCAAATTTGATTTAGGCATCAGTGACCAGTTCGTCTGTCGTCTGTTTCTCCACAGGTGTGAACCCACGGTGGGATGTTATGAGCCACACCATCATCATCCTCATGATCACCATCCTCATCATCACCATCATCATCATTTGCATTGCTTGTTTTGCTAAACGAACTCGGTTTCCTGCTCGCCTGTTCGAGTTTCGTGAACGACGAATTTTGATTGGTTGGCGCGCCAGATTTGAGGACTGACTCTGGTTCAGGACTCGTCTGCAGCCAGACACTCGTTCAACAGAGTTCGACAATTGCAAAGTATCACGAAGCAGGTCAGAATTTGAAGCACTGAATGAGAGATTATAATTCCAAGTGGTTATTTAATCCGCTTTCCCATTCATTCCACCTCCATTGAATTCATCCATTAAACGACAATACTTAAATTAATACTTACTTAATGAAACTTAGATATTTGATTCAGTTACGAGCTTTTTAAAAAAATAATGACTCGAAATGGAACTATTTTGGTTTCTTGTTTATAATAAATCCTAAGATTTTTGCACATAAGAGTTTCATTCATAAGAATTCGAATTTTCAACAAAAAGAAGTTTGCATTTATTGTAGTGGATGGTTGTACCATTTTATTTATAGCTATAAATTAATCACATCGCTTTCGAAGACAAAATCACCTTTCGAACGTTCTCCAAGTCCAATTGACTCATTATTTACACCATCTCCACATTCGCTTCCCTTTTAAAAGACTCGCAAAACCTGAATTTTCTTAGAAACGCGGTATTTAAATTCAGTTGGTTCTCTTTTATAATTTTCGTTGTCAGTGTCACTTCCACTTCTTTTCCAACGTCTCCGTCATGCTCACGGCTTCACTATCACTCCTAATGACGCTGTTGTTTCTGTTGATGTTGCTGCTGCTGCTGTTGGTGTTGCTGTTGGCGTTAATGTTGCCGTGGATGCTGTCACTCATGATGTTTGACGTGTGACAACGCGGTCATGCGCTGCTTCGTTTCCACGAACTTAAATTAAATACGTCCAAATGTTTATGATTTCATAAATTCAACTAAAATTAAGTGCAACAAAAATTAATTACAAGAGCAGCGAATGCATCGTAGAATGAAGTGAGCAGCCAGACAAGACAAGCGCGGGAAGAGCAACAGAAACAGAATCAAAAGCAGTGACAGCGGTAGCAGCAACGACAACAGCAGCAACAGCAGATAACTAGAAAAAATACTGGAAGTAGTTTAAAGAATGGGCTAAAATAAAGAAGAAACGAAAAAGTAAGAAATGTGAGAGGTAGAGCACGAGAAAGTGCGACATAAAAGGGATAATAAGAAGAGAAAAATATAAAAGAAATATGTTCTGATCCTGGTCGAAATTTAGATACACTCTTATATTAATTTATTTTGTATCTTATGAATAATTTTTGTGTTTTATTTATATACATATTTATTTATATTGTTACTGAGAGAACTTCAAACGCTTCATACTATATGCACAATAATGTTAATACCTAACCTACAATCATTTATACAAATATTCAGGGTCCGTTTAGTAATAGTTCATAATCTATAGCATACGATACTTCCAAGGTCCAACTAATCTTGAATACCCAATCTACAAAAGTGTCGAAGACCGAATTTTGGTATATTAATGGGTCATTTCTAAAACTTCTGGACGAAAACCCCTCCCTAACCTAACGACATTTTCCCAAATGATGTCAAAAACGAAATATTTTATATTCCTCCTGCAAATTCCTTGATGCTCACCGACTGTAGGGTACTTAGAGACCCTAAAAAATCAGAAAACTGAAGAAGTTGAGTAGGAAACATGCTCATCTGGGATGGAGTCCGGAACGAACGACTTCCACTTGGCAGTCAACGAGTGCAAAAGCGAAGAACAAGCAAAAAAAATGCTAAACAAAAAGAAGCAAAAGTATAAGAAGAAACATACGAAGCTGTAGCATCCGTGAATCGGGGAAAATGCACCAACAACAAAACAAAAGCAAGCGAAACCAAAGCGAAAACATTTAATTAGTGTAATGTTTCTTTATGGCCAACAATGACGACTGCGACGAATGCAGCAGAAGCGAATTGCGACTTCTTCTCATCGAGGGCGACGGGTGATTTCATTACGGTTGTTTTGATGGCAATGGGAAGGGGAACGGGAACGCAAAAGAGTTGTGTGTTGCTTCGTTGCCGACAGCCACCAGTCAACAGTCAAAGCAGTCAACAGCAAGCATCCAGCGACGACGTCAAGAAGTGGCAGTCGGATGCGGAGGTTGCAGCCTCCTGTCGTCGCCGCATAAATCACTTGAACTTCGTCGCACGAATTTGTCAACGGCAGCAGAGCGTTTCGAATATTTGCTGCCGGTCGCTTGCCGAAGAGAAGCAGTAGCAACACCAGAATGTAGCAGAATTTGAAATTAATTCGAAAAAAATAGAGGCAGCTCAATGAAAAGAGGACTTTATTGCCTCGTGACTTCGTAATGAATTTAATTAGTCTACGAAAGAGAGCGCCAAGGATTCACACCAGACAAATGAATGTTCGTGGTGCACATGTGTAGCTGCTAGATATTAAAATAAATTGAATTATTAAATTGTGGCAAGAATCGAATAAAAAGACGTCTTTCTAAAATAAGACTCTTGGAAAATAAATAATTGCTTAAAACTTCCGCTGTTCCCAATTTGTATGTAACTTGTTTTAAATTCAAAAACAGTTTCAAATATTTATAAATCACAAAATCCTTATGACTTATAAATTCCAAGATATCCATAAATTTCATTTATCTTTTCTTCTAAAATCCATAAACTCGAACTTTGGAAACTTGTAGCATTTTAAACAAAGTTCTAGCAAAGTCCTGATCCTCTCCTCTTCCTTCTTCACTTCACTTTTAAGCTAACAAAATAAAGTTTTATGATTCACTTGAAGAAATTATTTTCCATACAAAATCTCTTTGTGTGTGTGTGTGACACTGAATAAAGCTCGGATTGGATCGGATCTAAAAGTTTTATTAATTTTCTAACAAAACCACGTTAAATGCAAGGAACTGAACAAAAACGTCTCAAAAGCATTAAAGGCAGATGTTTCATTTAATGCGAGCCACACAGTTGCTCACTCACGCAGACAGACAGTCACTGAGCAAGGCAGATGAACGTGCATATGCTTGGTTGATAAACTCGCACCCATAACATTCGAGGCGACTCCATCCATCGAGAGAAGGACTCAAAATGCGCGTTGTTGCTTTGCTTTAATCTCTTATTATACACTAAATATTTATGGCGAATACAAGTTCCTCTTTTGGCCAAGCAAACTTCTGTCGGATCGAAAAATTAGAATGCAAACGATGAGAGCGATGAAGAAATGAGCTGAGGCAGAAAAAACGCAGAGGAAAACTCAATGAGTCATGAACAAATGTTTCAAACAGCAGCCTGTCTTGGCCACAAAGTGTTTTTGCCTTCCTTTTTCGCTCTTAAATCTAAGCTGAAAATTTAATCTACGTTCAGAGAGGGCGACGAAGGCTGTCAAGTGGCTTTTTTGCTTCATCATAAACATTTAAAAGTGCTGTGTGTCTGTTTGTCCGTCCGTCCGTCGGGCGGTTAAACGAAAACACATTCAGACTGTTGCTGATGTTGCAAGACGAAGCGAAATAAATGGCACTACTTAAATGAAATGGTTTCTTTGGTTCATTAGTTATCCAAAACTTTGGAAACATCTGAAAAATTATACGACACAAAACGAAAGATCTTAGAGTAAATGAATCTTTCGGCTCCGATTCGGTCACTGAAGAAAAGGATATAGCTTTTGTTTTCGTTATTCTTCGTTTTCTTCCTTCCAGGACCTCCTAAGTCTCATTCACTCGTCGTAGTGATGTCAGAAAAGCTGCCGGCTCATTTCATTGATCCTTTTTGTAGTTGTTGTTGGCCAAACGTCAAATCTAATTGGAAGCTTAAGCCTTCGGCTGCATTTGATTTGAATTCACTCGAAAAAACTGCCGCAGTAGCTACAACTTTGAACCCTTCCTGGCACCTAACGTCTTCCTCTTACCCAGTTTGATACTCGTCAATGTAGAGTCCTCTAACTTTTATTTAAAAAAGGTTTTAGTGAGCCTCTCGATCGATCTGTAGCCGTTGCTATGGGCAATGTTTGCATTTGGCAGTTGCTACTAAGAACAACAACAATCAAAATGGAAGGAGTATAAGCGAAATATATACACGAAATGGTAACAATAGAGAATTCTGTCCATTTTCGTTTTAGTAGAAAAATAAAATTTTCAGGGTTCATTGAATTTTTTTGTATTTAAATATTTTCTATCCGAAGTTGGAGATGATGTTTAGTAGGTTCGATCTTTTATTAAATGAAATCAGAGGTTTGATTTACTATTTCATTTATACATAAAACATTTATTCACCAAACTTACGTAAACAAACACCGCTATTAATATTTTTTTTTAATATTTCTCAGTAAAAATGAAAGCAGAAAGGAAACGGCGGACGTCTATAGTAAATATACATTCCTTTATACACCAGCAACAATAATAATAGCAACAATAACAGTAGCAATAAGAAAAGTAGTAACTAAAACCAGTTTTCCACCTCCTTTTGCGGCAGGTGCACGTCCAGGTGAATTTTTCAGCGTTCTCCACAGGCTTCGGCTAGTTATTTATAGAGAAGCATTAAATAGACTACGCCAAGAATGTGTGTTGCTGGTCTCGCGTCGGTAGACCGAGCAGCAGCTACTCATTGATTTTGCGGAAGCGGGGAACGGTAAACGCTTAAAACGTGCTTCAATTTCGACCCATTCATCACACTAGCAGCCGACGATGAGCCACTAGCAACTGCTGTTTGTTGGCGGCGCTGCGACTTTTATGCGTGTTCTGCATTCGTCGAGTACCTGAGAAATTGAAACTTTGAACGAGGTCGGCGAGGGTAGAAGAACAATGGGTGAGCACGGGTTAAAATGCAGAACGCTTGGAGGCAGAATTGCGGTGGAAGTTGCACGAAAGCGTTTTGTGGGGTCAGACAACGATTGGCTCCATCTCCCAGGATATTGTTTGCGGTGAATCTGTTGACAAATTGGTTCAGCAGAACTGAAGCATGTGAAGTCGGTATAGAAGATGACATAACAATGATTAATAAGTCGATATTTCTCGGAGTTACCAAATTTGGATATAATGCTCTGGAGATGTAGAGAGCATCGGATCTTTGGGTCCATAGAATTACTAAAGCGGTTATCGGTGAGGGGATGTCAATTGAGTCTCAGAGAAGCCATAAATTCCACGATAAAATCCTGAGTGATACCTAATACTTTTACAGATATCGTTAACTATATTTATGAACAGTACATGCCTATATATAACCATATCTCCGAGCGAGAATTGTAGTTAAAAAAGAATATTCATAGAGATCACAAGTTCAGTTAGGTACAAAGTTCCAGAAAGTGGAAAGGTAGGAGAAGAAATATCTAGCGGGACACCCTACACATATTTGCATAAAATAGCCTCTATTTAAATCCTTTATCCTTTGATCTCTGCAGTATAGCGTTCGTTTAGAGACCTCTGATGAACGGAGATTAAAAAAAACCTATCCAGCAGGTGCTTTGTCAATATTGAAGGCTTCAATATATATTGAGTATGTATAAATAATACCTTAAAACTATATCAACAAGTTATCTATGGACTTAAGTGGTTCCTGCGTGTGTACGTTGCTTAATTAGCTCATAAATTATTTTGTTCCAACAAAGAGGTAGACATAAAACGCGTAGATTGCTGCAGATTAAATTCGGTATCCCGTAGATACTCTCTGTTTTGCCTTCAGACACAAGTGCGTCTCCTTCACCATCTTCACATGAAAGCTGTATCAACTCCTTGCATGTCTTCTCCTTGTAGCGCTCCAGTTTCTAGTTTCTTCGTCAATGCGCGCGATGATCTTGATTTTCGCATACAAATTAAACACGCCGTGAACACTTAAATGTAGCCTGTTCATCAGCGTCGTACTTGTGAGTGAGTGTATCGCGTGGATACAGCGACGCTCCAACATCTTCAGAGCTTCTTCTGAAAGATACCAGCGCCAGATACTTTTGTGCTGCATTATTTTCCGCATCACGCTTCTATAAATTTCATTCGCACATCTACAAATCTTTTCACATCTTCTGTTGGCGTTCGTTGTTGTTGCTGTTGAATCTGAAGACTTCATCCTTCAAGCAGAAAACGCTGCAATTGCAACTGTGTATTACTTATTTATGTATTCATTTCCCCAACTACATTTTAAACGTCGACTGCGAACTGTTGTAATTTATCAATGACATTCGCGAAATAAAAATTAAGTCAGGCAGCGATAACGACCGGCTGCGGATCGCTACGAAAGTGAATCAGAGAATTCGAGGAACTTTAGCAACACTCAATTCGTATCAATATCCGTTTAAATACGGTCCGTGATCCCTGACAGAAGTCAGTCAAGTCATTCAAAAGCTTCTAAACTGACGATCTCAATAAATAATCCTCAACGTACGTCAATAGATTGATTTTTACAGATGTTACACGGTTTAAATAGACTTTATGCGATTATATGAAGGCAAAGGAGACGTTTCAAAGCGGAAACCGAATATCTATAACCGTAACCAAGTCCTGGTACCGAATAAACCACTAACAGTACCAGGACTTATATAACACTAATATTGCTGGAAATATTAGTGTGGTTGTTTAGGGTTATCTTTTGAGAGCTGTCCCGTCGTCACATATAATCGACAGCAATTTCGTAATTATTTGCTGCTGCTTCTGAAGCTGCCGCTGCTGCATCGCAGTTGCTCCGATTTTAAGCCAAGTAGCGGGTGGCTTCCATCCTCTCTAGACAACGACTCAAACGAGTTCTTATCTCATCTCAACGCGTCGTTGGACTACGTCTCATGCAGCATCTCCTTCATGCTGCCATCGTGCCCCATTTTCAAGAGAATTCTTCAGAAAATTTAATTTGAGTTTTTTTTGCTGCTTTCCAGAAGAAATCAAATGAATAAATTTCATGCAATTGTCAGCGGCAGCGTCGTCAAGGGAGTAGAAGACGTGAGAAGAAGCACAAGAATTTTCGATGGGTCTTCGAAAAGTGTGAGGAAGGATGCGGATCTTCATTGGTTGAAGTGCTGTCAGTTTAAACTCATTTTTTGGCGGTACAGTCATTGCGATATTTTGGATATCTAGGACTATCTCGGTAACTAATGTCTTTTCTACAGAAAAGGATATTTTATTGGATATAAAAAGTTTCGGACTGATCCATTATTTCAAACTCTTATTTTACCAATTAGTATTTTACTTCAGGATCAGATTTTCCCAACTCCATTTCCTAGAATTATAACGGCTATTTGAAAATGTTCATTTCAAACGAAATCCATTGATTTCATTTAACAGACAGCAGCAAAGAGACAGACGGAGACTAACCACAAAACAAAACTTTCTGTGATAACTCAATTGCGACTCCGAGACCGAGTCGTAGTCACGCTGCTGCCAACTGCTTCATTAGTGCAGCGTCCTTGCAGAAAGCGCCATTTAGCAAGTTGACTTCAAAGATTTGCACAGCAGAGAGCAAGAAAATTAATCAGAAGTCGGCAGAGCTGAAGTTTGCAATGCCTCTGGGCCAAGTTAAATCCCTGAAAACAGGAACATATTAAGAGAAATCAGAGAGGGGGAAAGATGAAGGATAGGAAATTGAAAAAAGGACGATGCGATGTCAAGGCGAGTAGCTAAAACCAGCCCCAGAAACTCAATTCGGTCGAAAGGCATACAAAACAAGATGCGACCGAAAGAAAGTGTGGGTCAGAGGAGCGAGTAGAAGGTGTGGTAATATACATAAGCTTAGCTTTAAAACTTTCTGAATAATGGAAAATTTTGACTTCTCAGTTCGACTTCGATTGAGTTAAATGAAGCTTCGATGTAAAACCGGGAGCTGCTTCCCTTCTATAATTTGTGAGAGACTTCTTATTAATTTTCTTTTTTTTTCTTCTTTAATACACACGAGACATATTTGTACATTAATTTTTAATAATGGTCAGTTAAATGCCGTTAGTTGCTTCCAGTCTAGACATGGGTCCTTTGTAGCATTTCAGAATAGAGGAAAGGGAGAAGAGAAACAACGGAAAAAGACAAACAACGTTTGTGTCTCTGTTTTCATCATTCATCCAATATAAAATTTAATAAATCCCCACGTTTTTTTATGGCTTGTCAGAGTTCATAATTTGAAATGGTGACCGTCGCATCCTGTTATTTGGACTACTGTCCAGTTGAGCAACAAGCATCCATACCTCAATTTTATCCAAAGTCCACTCATCTATCACTCCTTACATTATCGGTTTTTTCCATCCTTCCATCGAAATGTTGGTTGCATTTAATGAATTTTGTCATTTGAATATCGAACGATTTCAATATCTAAAAATAGATTCAGATCAAATCAAAAATAGATCAAAACGAACAGCAAAGATTTGTAATTCTGATATGAAAATGACGACAGCAATTATTGAAAAACGAGACAGAACAAAACTAAAAACAACTCCATGCATTTTTTATGCACTATATATAGACATGCGATTTAATTAAAACGTTTTTAGCTGCCATAAAAAAGACATGACACCGAAACTCATTTAGAAATCATTGAGTTTGCTTGTTGCTGAGATGCTTCGGGTGAGGATGAGGCTTTGGGAAGGGGATAAACGGCGGCTCGTGTTTTCTGACCAATGACCTGGCACCAGAGAACATGTTTTATCACTTCAATTAAATTACTATATAATTTTATGAGTTACTCTGCTTGGTGGAAATTGCAAAGCAAAGATAAAAAACACTAAAACAAGAGACGAGTCCTTCTTTTAAAGCGTTTATGTTCATAAACTCGTGAATTGTCAAGCCTCCAATAAAAAATATTTTATGAACATAAGTTTTATAGTTGTTCAACGATTTGTTTAGATCGCTGTTTAAAAAGTGAGAAATAATTTAATGGACAATTACCTTGAAAAGCATTGCTTTTGTAATTGTATTGTTCTAATAATAGTATAGAGTATTTCAACTCATTTAAGCTGCTATTTTTGACTGAAATGTGGACGTCGTATTTTAGTTATTCCACTAACAACGTATCCTGCGGCTGCTGCTGGTATTTGGCCCATTTCGAAACGGAAAATGTATTCACTGAAGACAAGCAATTAAAATAAAACTGAAGCAAAAATTGCAGCACATAAACGAAACTAAAAAGAACATCAAATGTGCATTAAACACTCTATATTCGGTCGCTCGGTTGCAGTTCAACTCCGTCTACCTGGCAGCTCTTTAGATGTTGTTATTATTATGATTACGCGAGCGAAAGCAATTCGCAATTTAAATGGTAAAATTGTCCATGCACAAGACTCGCTGTCTGTCTGTTGCTTCGCGTACAGACCGCAGCCACTGTACAGACGGACGGACGGACATATGGACACGATCTAGCGACTCCACTCCACTCCCGCAGCTCTAGGAACGATGCATTAAATGGCTTTTATTGCAAACATGCACGTACATTCAGACACCCGCTCGTCTCGCGGCAACAACAGGACGTCACTGCAGTTGGCTAGCTTCTAGTCGTCATCAAGCAGACAGACGGACAGACAGACAAACTGTGAAACGGCGAGCAGACGGACAGACATATGGACAGCTCTTATATCGCAGAATTATGCATGAATTCAATGCATTTTTAATTAAGAGCTGAAAAGACGAACGAAAAATTCTGTGGTCCCGACAAGAGGCGAGAAGATTGAGAGTGGGCGTGGCAGCAGCGACTTCAACATGTTCTTCTTTTGTGTGCTTCAAGTGTTGCCCTTGATTAATAATTTGGAGAGGAAGAAAGGGACAAAACATTGAAATCTACGAATTCGCTCAATTAAGGATAAGTTAAAAAAGTGAACTCATTGCGTTCTGAATGCCGCGGAATATTCCATGATAATGTTGGAAGAATGGATGGCCCATTTAATAAAATAAATATAGAACGACCTCCTTAAATTTTCGTAGTTTAAGCATAAATAATTAATGATGGAGCGTCTTCAGCACGATTCAATGTTTTCAAATGCAATTCAATTCATAATTCCGTTTAATTGAAACATCTCAAGCGCCGATTTGAAAAGAGAAAGAAACTAGAAAAGAACTAGAAAACAAAGAAGAAATCCTTGACCTTTGGAGAGCAGAAAAAAGTTATTCGTCGTTAAGTTAATTTTTTATTTAATGATCATAGTTGAAATATTGATAGACATACAGCGGTATATAGGAGCTATATAGCATAAATATATAAACTTAAACATAAATATAAAGGACAACTGAAACTGAAGACCGATATTAGCATTGCTAATTGAAATACTAACTATAATTATTATTGTCAATGAATATTCTGAAAAAGCGTTAAAGACCTTTCTTAAAAATCCCTTTTATTTCCATGGAATTGTACTTTGAGCTCTGAAGCGAACTGCATTCGGTCGAATTCGAAAAACTCCTTTACGTTGTTTTATTTTTCATTTATTTATTTATCTATTTACAGCATACTTCATTATTTATGTTCTAATATTACATCCCCGAATCAACTATGAATATCTTGGTAATAGTTCTCCTAAACTCTTCCTTTATTAATTATCCATGCTTCCAACGAATCGCACAACTCTGCAGCCACAACGGAAATAATTCGTTGAATTTGGATTGCTTTTCCCCCACACGTTGTTTTTAATAATTTTCACTCTGTTTCCCTACAGCGTGACCAACAAAGGATTTTCGCTAAAGCCATTCAGACGCCAGTGAGTGGCGAGTGCACCAACGTATTGCATAATTAAATAAACTAGATTATTTTAACTACACTCGGTGTCGTTGGTGCTATTGTTGCTATCCTTGTTGCTGTTGCTGTTTTCCTCGTTGCGGTTGAAACCGTGCACCATGTGGTCATCATGTCCCGAATGCGGCTTGCGAGTTCGTGCATATTTACAGTTTGTCGTGGAGCAGTCGAGCTCTTGTGGTAATTGAAGCATTAAGCTGACCATCAAGCTTTTAAATTCCAAAAATATTTTTGACGCTGTGATATTTTCAACAGACCAAGTTTCAAGGGCCACTGATTACGCTGTTGATGATCATGTTGGTGAAGGAGATAAAACCATCATCAACTCAAATCATTATATATACCACAAACAACGTGAGAGGTGTCAGAACCCTAGGCCAGAGGTTCATTTGCTTTCTTTAGTTTTTTAAAATTTCATTCAATCATTGAATCATGAGGCAGACGACTTTATTTATTGTTCCTTGGATAATATCTCTGCTGCCTCCATATTTAAGACTTTCCTTCCATTGTTTCGGTTTTTACCAATTTCCTTTTCTGTAGAAGTATTTTTAGAATTTTCCTTTTTCTAAAATGTATTTCAGTGCATCGCAAATGAGCTCCAGGAAGTTTATTGTCATTTTTCTTTTGTTTTCTTGCAATTTTGATGGTCATCATGACGATTGAAATGCTTTTATTGGTTGTCTTCGTTGTTGGCAGCGAGTAGCACAACAGCTGCTGGCCTCTTACTTTTTCTCCAATTCCGAATAGTTTCAGAGTCATTGTTCATACAGTGACTTTCCTCCACGTTGTTTCCTCGTAGAATATTCAGTGAAAGACTGGAAAATAAAATTTCATGTGGCGCAGAAGTTTTCTTAACGTCTTGATGCTTCTGTTCTGATCTGATTCTATTCTGTGGAGTTTAAACGTTGAAGTAGTCTTCGTGTTTCGAATCACCCGAGTGCCGCATCAGCTCACACATTAATTTTTTATTATATGGCCAAAGAAATACTCGTAACCAAAAAATAGACCACGAGCAGAAAAACCAATGCAATTTTTTGCATATGTTTTCGATGTGGCAAATTTTATGGTAACCTTTTCCACCAGAGCAGACGGAGGAATAAACTAAAGCAATAAAATAAGAACCGGAATGATTGGACTATTAAAATTTAATAACTCCGGATGGGTTAATATTTTGTGAGGTTTGTTTCATTCTCTTTTCCAATATCATCAACGTGGTCCTTGGGGAATATTATATAAGCTGAGTATGGGTGCATTATTGCTCCTGTTTTGTAATAATTAATGGTGGGAGCTATTAAATAAGCATTTAAATAACATCTTAGATTAGATTTCAGATGTTGTTTTTGTATACAAACAGAAGACGACCGAAGCGCAGTACTGTACAGAGTCCAATTCAAGCGATGTTGAAAAGAGGTGATATTTTAACTTCCATACTATTTTAATCATAGTACATTCTATATATAAAAACCAATCCGTCGATTATACTCCGCTCATTGTAATGACTAATGACATTCTGTAATGACTTTCAAATTAATTCAAAGCTCTTGATCGAAACTGACAGATTTCCCATTTGTCCCTTGCTATCTGTTCGCTGTGCTAATCAAATCCCGTCCCCTGCTCTTGTTCGCCTTCCTAGCACTCCTTCCGGACAAATTTACCTGGAAATTTTCCTACTCACTGAGCATGCATTCAGTTGCCTCAACATTCACATTTTATGCAAAGAAGTGCATCACGTAGCACGCTTCACCACGTTGCAAGGATTCGATATAAGCTACCAACGTACAAAGAAATGGGAAGTGGAAGGGAATAGAAAAGGAAAGGGCCAAAAGAAAAAGGTTCCAAAGGGATGAAGGAGAGGTCATTACAACGGAAGAGTGGAAAATGAATAGTTTACGATCGGGGTTACAAGGGAAGTTTTGTGGTGATGAAGGAACTAGTCCGCTGGTGATGTTGTATTCACTAATAACAACACCAACAGCAATACCACCAACAACAACAACACCACCAACAGAAACCAAAATAACAAAAAAAAAGCAAAGGAATACAAAGCAAATGTTACTACAAATATCGTTACAGTAACAACAACAACTGCACAACACAACAATCCTCAACAACAATGTACAAATTCGCCAACGAGCGAACCATCGTTGGTCAATAGTTGCCACTTCCAAAGGAAGGAGACGAACAAACTTAGCAACACTGTTTTCCCCCAACACTGCACAAACACGAAATGCTTTCCCCATTATTGCTTGCTGCATGTTGTCGGTTACTTCAGAGTGTGAAGCAGTCAAATGGCGAAATTGGTTCTTCTCGGACGTCCCAGGAGCTTTTCTTCCATGCGATTCGTTCCGGCGCCGTCTTCATTGCTCCATTTTTATTACCTGACTACCAACTACTTTGTAGTTTTACTGTTACGATTACGTTATAGTAACGGTCCAACTTCTCCAATGTCGAAGCCTCTACTTTACGTTTCTTCGCAGGAAGCTTCCTTCGTTTACGTTTAATAATAAAAGCGGTATGTATAAATTTTTAAATACACTCTTGCATGTGAGCAACGTATTTTATTTTCACTCTTCTTCACCTACATATAATTCATAAGTCATAATTTTGAAAAGTTTCTCCTTTCAGTTGGCTATTTATTTCTTTGCTATGAACTTTTCATGGCTACTCAGAATTTTCCAGTAGCTTACAAGGAGTTCTCTCTCTCTCTATGTCTCACTCTTTCACACTTCTTTCTTGCAGTGTACTCAAAAGGCAACGGACAACAACAACATTTGATGACCGTCGTATGGTCATTTATTATTTCCTGCGCCGTATTCGTTCAGTTTAGTAGCTCTTCATGGCTCAGTGCAATGTGTTGAACGATAACTCTTCCTCGTTGGATATCCGCTGCTCTCGTTTTGCCCCATCGATACGTTATGTGGAGCTGAAAATTGGTATCAGTCAGGCGACACAGAAGCAGAGTTCGAAGGAGAACAGAAACATTAACAACATACAGCTTCTGTCATTAAGATCTGCTGCTGTTTAAGACCTTTTTAAGGAGCTATTTTTCAAGGAAAAATTAAAACACGTATACTTAATAAATTAGGGAACACGTAAATGAATAGCTGAAGCTTTATATAGCTGAACTTTTATGTGCTCTTCATGCAACAATAAATGCTAGCTGAAAAGATTCAAGTATGTTGATTGCAATTACTCCTTGGCGACTATTTCTATGACAAACGAGACAGTTTCGAGATGATAACAATTCAATTATTTAGTTAGAAAAAGTAGCTTCAATGGCTCGACTTAAAAGCTGATTGAAATGATGATTCATTGGTGATTCGATTGGCCACTGGACTGATTATTCTGATGGTCAATGGAAAAATAGACTTTTATTCAAATAATATATTATTTGTCTGTGCTTTCATAATTATTTTTCATAAGAATTCCCAATTTGGCTCAACAAAAAACTTTTTGGCGCGAATTTATAAGTACTTTAAGGAAATCCTATGGAAAAAAATTAAGAATTCCGGTACAAAGATTATTGAAAATGTCAACACACTCATTCACATAAATAACTTCTCTGCGGCTTCTGATGATCTTCAAAGTAATGCTGTGTGCCGAATTTTTCTAAGCGTACTAAATTAGAAGAGCTGTGAGGTAAAATGGTGCCAAAATATAATAATCCTATGAATTTTTCTATCTCCGTCCTCTTCTTTTGCTCTCTAATTTTCCTTAGAACTCATAAAACTTTGTTTGCAAAAGCAAACGTCGCGTCGCTGTCGCTTCTGTTGCTTTCACGAAATTCGTTTAGTTACTCGTGTGTTTTCTTCTATTTTATTACTTTTAAATTGTTTTTAGTGTTTTTAGGTTCCTAAAGTGCAGTGGAGATGAAGATGCTTACACGAAGAGCGGTTCCAAGGGCGGGAAGAGAAGTTTATTAGCGGCGCGGCGGCTGGTGAGTCGCGTTGCATCGCGTCGCGTGGAAATAAAAGTCATCCTCAATAAATCTTTAAGGGGAACGTCGTCACTTGACCTGTGCGAAGTCAAAAGCCATAAATTTCCACTTCGGAATAATTGTTGCTGACGGAGGAAGTTTAGAGAAAAAGTTTCATAAAAAGAAAACTGAAATAAAATGGGTCGCCATCGCCTTAAGGACCACGTCAAAGGAGTGAAAGCAAAGCAAAGAGAAATGTGATGAAATTGATTACGAAAATTATATAATTAAATAATTGAAGCATCCTCCTCCGTCCCTCGCAGCGACTGCATGAATTGCGGAAACTGTGACAAGGAGAAGCTTTGATTTTTCGTATTTCTTCGTACTTAGAGAGGGAAGTGAAGCGATTATTGAGTAGTTTAGTAACTTAATTCAGTTGAAGTTGCAGATTGATTGGTTTGCAGAGCGATTAATAACTGAATTAAATATTATTCCATATTTTAACTTTATTTTTTCCTTCGATTTTAAATGCATTACAATTATTTTTGTTATTTTATTAAAATATGGTTAAAATCACTGAATATTAGCTCAACTAATGCGTTGATGTTCGTATTTTATCACCTTTGTAAAATATTCACAGCTGCGTACATTCAAATATTAACTTTTTTCATTTGCACTTTTCCGCTGATGAAAATTTAAAATTAATAACTGCAGAAATGCATTAAAACCGCAACAATTAGCAATGCAATTAATTAACAGATTTTCACAGTAACTCAGGCCAAGTAAAATATTCATCACAGTGCTGACAATGATAATAATAATAATTAAAAACATGCGACATTAAAAAAAGTTCAAATTACACTGAAATTTAATGAAAAAGAGACATCAATCGTAATCACCTGCTGAGCGGATCGCAGGGAGCACAAATTGAAAGGGAAGGTGAAGGAGAAGAGGGCGGCAGAAGGAGAAAGATGAATAAGAGGGAGGGAGGATAGAAGAATTTAGGGAATGAAGTACATGAGCAGCCAGGGAAAACGCCAAAAACCAATGAAAATTAAATGAGAGAAGAAATAAAATAAAATAATATTTCATAACAACAAAAAAAATAATATATTAAAATTTATATATATAATAAAATGGAAAATATGAAAATATAATATTTGTTGTAATTTTTATTTAGTTGCTATTTATAAATTATTCTATTGTTATTATTAATAAAGAATTATTTATTTATGTATTAAATATTTATAAATTTATTGTATTCCAGGCCAAAGCTTATTATTGCTACTACTCCTTCATATTTAGTATTTTGTTATTTGTTTTTATAAATTTATTGTGTTCCAATTTAATTAATTGTGTCACAATTTATTGTAAGAATTTGTTATACATTTGTTTAATAATTTAGAAATGTAAAAACGGAACAGCAACAACAAAAAGCCAATGATTTATTACTCTTCTCGCTTGTTTCAATTGGAACGAGTTAATTACTTTATTTGTTTTTCCTTTTCGAGCAACTTTATGATTATAAACATAAATCAAATAGCTAAAAACTCATTTCAACTAAAAGCGAAATTAAAGAAATTTATTACTAGAAACAGAATATCAAAAAACGTTTGGTTGAACTGGGATTTCCTGTTTTTTCTGTATATATATCGGCAAAGTCTTCAGAATCCTCAGATTTAGCAAAAACGATGAATTTACCTTTGATGTGATGCAAACGGAGCACTACAAAAAACGTATCGAAAACATCGGCATCGAAACACCAAGAAACTTTGCAATTTCCATTAGGATTTGTTTCGCCAGACTCACAAATCCGGCCGACGGCAAAAAGTCCACTTATCCAATATTAAGAGCTGAGCATGTCCTCGAGAGATATCCAAATCCAACTGATGTTGCTGCTGGAGCTGAGTGGATGTGTGGCTGTGGATGTGTCACTTCTTCACTCTCTCAGCTCTAATGAATTCGTTTGGAGTCTCTTCCTCCTTGGGATTTGTTTTGCCCAGGTACGACTTTCACTACGATTCCGAACCACAAGCAAAAATACACCCCGAACAATCACTCATGCGTCGTCTGATGGCGCTCTCCTGTAACGCGTCCCTTCTCAACTTTCCTGATTTTCTTGCTGGGGTTCGACGCGGCTTGAATTCGTCTTTCATTGTTGTTGGTGTTGGTGTTGTCCCTGCACTTCGCCGCAAGCAAACTGATGGAGAGCTGCCGATGACGATGAGCTGAGGTTGGAAATGTGTCATCGATGATTAAAGCTTTTAAAGAAGCTGCTTTCCCAAGCAGATTTCAGTATTTTAAAGCGGTTCAGTGAAACGGACTGTTAAAATTTACGGCACAAGATGATGGAAAAATCATATTAAATAAAGCGAAGAAAAGTCTTAAGCAGACGTCGTGAAAACTTAAAGTAAAGAATCGAATGATAAAAACTTGAACGAATAAAAAAATACTTAAAGTAAAATTAAGAAATGGAAAATAAATAATTACATAAATACCATGGAATTTCGTTTGGAATTCTGGATTGAGAACCTCTTCACTTCGCCGATTTCAGTCCTTTTTTATTTGGTCCTCTCTCGTGCTGACTGAAGATTTATGAGTTCGTTTGTGGCTTATAACTGATGGAGTTCATCAACTATACGCCATCTAGCGTCCAGAGCCAATCAATTGCATTCAAGGAAATAGCAGCAACAACAACAACACAACAACTTCGCGTTACAGTCGTTGCAATGAGGTCGCATGAAATGGAAATTTTGTCAGAATGGCAACGATTTCAAGTTTGTTACGCGAAATAAACAACAGCGACCAACGCGCCACGTCCCACGACCTGCTCCTCTTGCCTCCCATTCGCGAATTGTGATCTAAAAAGCACGGTGCTTTGGTTAGAAAATACACAGAGTCTGAATTCTGAGGGACGCCAAGACAAATGGCAGCAATGAAAGATTCCAGCAAAACGAGGACAGTAACGACGATGATGTCTTTTAACGGCAGCCTCACACACGCACATGAAACCATCAACACACAGGAAATACAGACGCATTTACACAGAGACACGAATACAAATGAAGTCGCGAATGAACACGAAGTTTCTGTGTGTTACTTTTGCTTCAGAATGTTTGTGGATGTGTGTGTATCTCTATTTTCGTTTCTTCGCCGTTTGTTTGGCTTTGAGCGCGGAATTTAATTGCATTTTCCTCAATGAACGGCGACGAATGACAAATTTTTCTTTTCCGAAATTGCATTCGAAGCAAAGACAACAGCGACGACACCAACCACAACTGCAGCAACAAAAATGGCGGCTGTCACATCCGGCGACGGATGGCGATGAAAGCCGCAGCAACAGCAACATTCAACGGAAACTTCAAACAATTTGATTAGATTGTTGCTTCTGTGAATGTGTGAGTGGGAGGGCGCCACACACACCCCATCGCACCCTCCACGTCATTGTTTCAATTCGCGTTCGACATCGCTTCAAAATCCTTGTTGAATTTCCCTGTTGTTGCCGATGATTTGTTGTTGTTGTTGGCGGTTTTAGTGTTGTAATTGAACTCAATTTGCGAATTTATGCTGCTTCTCGCTGCTTTCATTTCCGGTTGATCTTTCCATGTTATTCTTATTGTTCCTATTGTTGTTGCGGTTGTCATCGTTTCCGCTGCGGTTGTTGATGTCATTCCGTTTTGTTGACTTCCTCATCATCCCACTACATCCCATTCTTAACTCTTCCAAATTCAGGTTCCTCACCTCTTCCTTTTCGTTGCCCTCTTCTCATGCTACGAATCCTCCAAATCCTGTCAAGGTTTCGTTCTATAACAAGAGCAACTGCAAGGACCATCAATCCTTTGTTTTAGGAGTGGAGAGGGGAGCAGCGAGAGCTGATGAATTTATTGCTAGCGGAGACGTACAGCTTCATTGTTGGTTGCGCCTCCAGCAGCCTCGCTTCATCCCGCCCCAATCCACCCACCGACCCCCGTCAATCGTTCGACTCCACTCGACGTTGTTCTGCTCCGTTGTCGTGAGTATCACAGAAATAAATTGGAAAATTCCGCCAACAAAAGGAAACTGTAAAAGGGGTCGGCCTTCAGTGGGTGTGAGCGAAAGCACAAGCGAACTCGTCATAATTCCATTAGAAGGGAAGCGGGAAGCACACAAAACTAGGCCAGCAACAGTGGCAAGTAAACGAATTAGGAAACAATAAACAAGCAACATTTTACGAGGACGTCCTCGGTACATCAAAAAAGCCATAAAAAACAAGCACCGACGACAAAGGCAGACGAGATTCTTTATAACGATCGAAACTACGATAAAGTAGGACATCGAATGGGAGGACGGGGCAGAAGAACGTAGAGAATGACAAGCATCAATCAAAATTAATCACTCAGTTCATTCGTCAGTCAATCGATCGCTTATTCCGACCGAAAAAAAGGTCCTTTTGCTTCGATTTTTTCGCTTTTGCTTTATTTATTGTATATTTAAACATTATTTTTAATATTTATTATGTTTTTATGTATTCATTTCATTCATTATTTATATATTTATCAATTATTGTTGACTGAAATCTTCTTCTTAAAGCGATTTTCTTTTATAGATTGATTTAAATTTCAACCTAAAAGGAAACCAAATCCACTTCCGGTCAAAATCCGACCAGAAAAATACGAAGTAAAGTTTTTTATTTGTTGTGATTTAGGTTCTTCTCTTTTTTGCTCTCTTTTCAATTTCAATCTGCTCGCTGCTTAATTTTCATAATCAAAAGTTTTGCTTTTGGAAATCGAGGTCCACGCGATGTCGTGACTGTGTTTAGAAATCGACTCACTCATGCGTGCCTCGCTGAAATTAAGCACTGCTGAGTCCCGGTTCCGGGCCGACAACCCTTTTCCCTCCACCCGTTGGCGAACGTAAAGCTACAAAACATAAACTCATTACAAGTTGGGAAATTAAATTTTCGAAAATTACGGAGTGACTGCCTCAGCGACAGACTTCCTCTGTCGAAAATATGCTCCAGACCACAGCAAGCGATTTGTGTTGCTGGGCGAAGGGAGCAAAGGACCGACAGAAAAGGATCCAGTGACTGTCCAACTTGACGTTGCTCTGTCTGCTGCTCTGTCGACCTGGCGGAGGCTCTGCTGGAAGCTGTTGGCTGTAGTTGTTGCCGTTGATGTGTTGCTGTTCCTGTCAAGTGGCAATTCAACTAACAGCACAAAGCAATCGGCCACGACCGGGTTCTCCAACCGATTTCCTCTCTGACCGAACGAAAACTGACTGAGAAAACGACTGTATTGCCTCCATGAAAACTGAGCTTCATCTCTGTTGCAATGTTTTCATGGCCATCACTTTCATTGGACGTTGAACAGTTGTTAGTTGGGAGTTTGTTGCTGAGTTCGCTGCTGTTGGCCCATTGCGAAATCATATTTCGCAGCATAAAGTTTCTGTGGTCCGCACTTGCGATGAGTTTGTTTCAAGGAGATGTTTGTCCGGTTTAGAATTACAAAATCGGATTAAAATCAATGGAAGCTGTGAGATAGTGAAAACCAAACAACAGCCGATGGAAACTCTACTTCAGTTGCAATTGCAGAGCCAATTAAAATAAGCACCGAAAATATTGTACAAATCTTCAATTAAACAACTAAAGCTCTAATTAAACACTAAACATTACGATGAAAAACGGAGATTTTTAAGATTTTTAATGGATTACGATCTCTATTTGAAGACTTGCTCCAATTTCTGGGATGATAAATCGACTAAAATCCTTCAAAGCTTCGCGAGTTCCTTCGTTACTCATTTAATCAGCTGTATTTTCTCTGGATTTGGAATTTAAATTGAAACAGACACATTTCACTAGAAATCCTCAAAAGAGGAAAATCCTTAGAATAAAAGAAAAACCTTGTTTTTAACGTGGCGCATGTTTTTCATCGTTTTGTTCTTATCTGACGGATATTCAGGACAACGAACATCTTAAAAGCTCTCAGCAAATCAAGGACACGCGTCATTCTTCCTGTTGTTTTTTTTTAAAGTTTCTTCCATTTCTTCTCTTGTTCATTTCCCGTCTTCCTTTGTCAAATTTCTTGTTATCGTTACTTTTTTTTAAATGGCACTCCTGACGAATTCAAGTCGAATGTGTAGCAAATGGTTTAAATTGAATTTGCAAGTCCCAACAGTGGCAGAAGTAAAAGGACATTCCACGCTGTATCAATGGCACAACTACAAGCTCAAAAGAGGAAATCGCAAAATTAAATTAATGTTTGCGTTCGTGAGATGAAATTTTTATTGGCACCTTTCACGGCTGCTGAGAGAATTGAATGGAAAGGCGAAGAGAAGGGGAGAAAAGAGGAGAGTACCAGGTAGTAATTTGTAATATAATAACGAAGGTTTAATCGATGGAAGAATTTCTAAGGTTTGGCAATAATGGTGACTCAGAAAAAGCAAATTCCATCGCCTTTTATTGTGTCATGTAATAAACTTGTCTGAGGTCCTTTCGAGCTCAAAGACTTATTAATTTTAATTTCCTTTCATTCAGAGCTTCATTTTGATCGACTTTTTGAATCCGTTTCTGGTTCACATCTTGTAGAATATTTTAATTATCCTAAAATCTCAATTGTCCAAAGACAGATGCGAACAATATTGAAAACTTCGTGATCGTTATTTTGCTGATCCTTTTGCCTCAGTCGAGGGCTACTAAAGGAACCTGTAACGAATTCACTCTTTCAAATCAAATCAAGTTTTAGAGGAGTGCAAGAATCTCGAGCAGGAACCGCAAAAGCAACAACAGCAACGGAAACTAATTGATAATCCAAGAGAGAAATGTCAGAAAACGTCTTAAAAGTTCGCAAGGAGTCAACTTAAAGGCAAACTGCACTTTAGAAGTTTAGTAGTAAATCGTAGTGAGTCGAAGACTGGGAAAAGAGTAATAAAAACGTAGCTCGGTCAGCAGTCGACGTCGTCGAACGCAATCCTCTTAAAGTTCAGCACAAAAGTCAAAAGTCGCTTTGTAAAAATGTTCGTGTCGTCAAGTGATGGGAAGGGAGGAGGGGAAAAGTCTGAAAATGGGCGGAAATCACAGCACGGAGCAACATGAAATGCTGAAAAGTAGTAAAACAGGAATCGAGCAAAGTTCTCGAAACACGAAGAATGGAAAAAAGGAAACCCGCTTCCAGGAAAACCTCGTTACTGTTTTCAGCAATAAACTGAAATTGTGAAAAAGTACGGATTTGTTTTAACTGCAAACATTCAATTCTTCATTTTAACTGAAAGTTTCTTAACTAAAATAAAAAAAAATCAAACTAAATTAAGTATTTTGTGGAATTTAATGAGTAATATTAATATATACAACGAGCATATATTATGCTCGTTGATATATATGAGAGATATGGATGTTGTTAAGTTTTAAAAAAAGCAGAATTTTATTTTATTATCAATGCTAAAAAAAATCCTTTAAACGATTATAATTTAAAATTAATTTTCCCTGTTTTTTGCTAAATTTTAATTGGCCCGTTTCGAGGCCTCTCAGTCAAAAACAAACAAAAAATAGTTAGCAATAAATTGGCAACTCCACGATCAGAAAGTGAACAGAGGAGCACGAAGAAAAAGGAAAAAAAAGCACATGGATTCCAGGCAGATTGAGGCGAGCTGTTGTTGTTGTTGCAATTGGTTGCATAGAAGGGTTAATTAAAATGTTATTTTGGCCTAGGGCCAGAAATAAGCTCACTGAGCTCACACAAATACTGAGAAAACCAACGACAACGGCAGCAGCCTCAACAACCATCGACAAACAGCCTCACCTACCTTCCCCTCCCCTCCCATCAGCAACTCATACCATAAACATAGGAAAAACACTCGTAAAATGTGCACATAAAAAAGCTCCACGTGAAAAATCAAACAGCTCAAAATTAAAAGTAAAACAGCGTAAAAATCGTGCCTGCAAAGGATTTAATTAAATTTATGACAAAGTTAAATATTTGCTAAAAAGCGTTAAAAAGTGGAAATGAAAAGAAAAAATTACAGACAGAAAAAATGTTAGAGAAGTTTTAATTAATTTCTAAGCGTTTATTAGAGGCAACAACAGAAAAAAAGCCTCTTGTTGCTTTCAATGCAAAACTATGCAAGGTTTTAAATTAAATTTTTGTGCTTTACACTTGTGAATTTCCTAGTCTAACGGTTAACAAGAGTCGACGAGCTGTAATCGAAATCTTCCGGTTCGAGACCAGAGGAGGACTTTTTGTTAACAGCCCCAAGGAAAAAAGCTACTTTGGGACAAATGTTGCGCAAATAAAAAAAGGAAGAAAACAAAGAAGAAGAAGAAATCGATAGTTACTACTTTTGTACGATCGCACACGCACACTGCCACTGCGAAAAAACAACGAGAAACGTAAAACAATATTTCATTTCATTTCCTACTCGAATCACGCTTCTCGCCTTTGAAACGAACACGATTGGAGTCTCACACACACACACATTCTCCCCTGTTTCACGGTGTATGCATTTTTGCCAAACTCTCTCCCAGTCGCTACGTTTTTCATAACAGCTGCTGACACGTTTATTCGTCGTTTGTCGTTCGTTGTTGCGTTTTCGCCGTTTGTCGTCTGATGCTGGTCGTTGCTTCGGTGCTCATTTTCAATTCATGTAGAAAACCGAAAAATCCTCTTAATATGTTGGCACGTGTACGCCGCAGGGTTGCATTGTTCGACCATTTCATTGCCCGTCCGCAAGCGCAAACACGAAATAGAATAAAACGATGAGGACGCTGATGACCGCGATAATCATCGTGATTATGTCTGCCCTTTAGACATCTCTGTACGATCCTCATTGGCATAAATACGCAGATAATGGTTCACCCAATTTTGAACCATGGACAACACAAAATCTTCAATTTCAACAGTGGAAATATTATATTTTGTAATAAAGCTAAGGCTTTACAATAATACTATGTATATATATTATATGTAAAATACATGTAGTGATTATTAAGTAAAATTAAGAAAAAGTTATAGAAGTGAACCGATTCGGGTGGAATGGTTACGACAGCAACCTTCCATGGTCCATGGAAATTCCCAAGTCTATGGTAATCAATATCAGATTTGATAACTTAAATGTTAAATGCTTAAATATTCAGGTACTCGGTACATTATTTTCCAAAAAGTTCTATTACTCTATAAGAAGAAGACGTTATATAAACCTCTACATCTTCAGAATCAAATAATAAAACTTCAAGAGACACACAACTATAGAGGATTTAAATGAAATTACAACTTTGTAACAAATCATTCACAGAAGATTTAACTCTTTAAATATAATTGACACGGTGTACAACACGGCATAAAAGTTAATCTTTTGTCTCCTAGCACTAGCACTAGTTTTAGTTTAGGTTAAGTTATATCTTTAAGTTTGTATAGGTTTAGGTTTTCTTTTTTAAAAAATAATAATGTTATCCTTTTTTTTTGCCTTTTTTTAAGGAAATTAAATGTAATCGAATTTAAAATGTTAAGTGTTGTTTTGCACATAATTTCAATGTTAATAATCTTTGTTAAATATGTTTTCGTATGTTAAGAATATCTATTTTAAGTGAATGTTTACAAAAAACACTCTGTAATATAATTTTTCGTGGAATAAATCTGTTATCTGTTATCTGTAACAAATCATTTAAATTCCTTTTTTCGTTCAGATTTATTTTAATACATCTGTTTTTTTTTTTTTTGCTTTTTTTCGTATTATAACTGACAAGGTTTGTTCATTAAAATATTTGCTTTTAAATTCCTTTATACTCATAAATATTCTGCTTTTTTTTTAATTATTTTTCACAAGAATAAAGAATTGGATGTCGTTTTACTGCGCTTTTATCCTTCGTCCTGTTTCGACGTTGCTCTTGAGTTTATTTTTATGACTTAACATATTTTTACTGGAGCAGAAAAGCATTAGGAAAAGAAGCAACAACAAGAATTATAGTAATAACAATAATAATATTAGTAATGATAATAATAATAATAACAACAACGCTGGGATGTCAAGTTGGGGATATTTTTTCCTTTCACTGATTTGAATGTAGCTGTAGTTTGAACTTATTTCTACCACGCTGTAGATTTGCATTTTTTATTTTCTTTTGCATTTTTCTATTTGCAGCTTGGAATTTTATTATTTTTTTGGGTTGGGTTTTGTTTGGCTTTCTTTATGGAGCCGTCATTTTGGTTTTGTTCTTGTGGTTAGTGTAGTTATTCATTTGTAGCGGTTGTTTTATTATTTTTAAAGCTTTAGGCATACAGGAAGACAGACACCTCCCACGGTGTGCTGATTGTTTTCTCGGTGAAGTGAAGCAAATCAAATTTTGGTGATATTTAAAATTAGTATATACCTTCGTAGACACTAAATACAGTCATATACAGTCTGTAAACAGCATGTATACAATACTCTTGAGTACGAATGCAGTCTAAGATAGTCGAATGCAACCGTATAGAGCATACATACAATCCTATACAATCTTTAACAGTATGCACTCCATTGCAATTCGAATATTTAACAAAAATTCTGTGTGAATTCCCTAAAATTACTGGTTGAAAGTTGCAAAAGTTACACGTTAAAGGTTTTGGTTATTGAAGGGAAATTTAGAGTCAGAAGAATCCCAAAATATTGGCAAATATTATAACAAAGAAAATCAATGCTCTTGACTAATCCTTTAGAGTTCGTTAACCATGTTAAAATATATAAAAAAACAGGATAATAACTACAATGGTTAAAATATTCAACTGAGAAAAATATGACAAGAAAAATGTCAGTCAATAATAGCAAAAATAACAATAATAATGCCATCAACGATTTTTTTTTTTCTAAGGTATTTACGATTTTCTTTTTTTCATCGTGTTTCATTTTCTTTCTTCTTTTTGTTGAATGTTTCTTTTGTGGAATTTTCTTTATTTGCTAAAAACTGTTTTATTTTCTTCATTTTTCCTCTAGATTTTTTTATGTTTTCTTTTTTAAGTTTTTTGCTTGATTCGTAGCGCGTCAGGCGGAAATTTTTGCTTTTCTGCAAATCTAAAATTAAAATCAGATTTTTATCATTAGCAACAACGAGATGCGATCCCTTCCCTGCCCCCAACTACGACGTGTTTTCAGCCCCTTGTCTTCTTTATCTTCCATCATTTTATCTGTTGTTGGGTGTTTTTCGTTTTCGTTTGTCGTTGCTTTTGTATTCGTTCTTGTTGTTGTCTTTTTAATGACATCAACTGCTGCAATTTTTTTCGTTTGTTGGTTTCTCATTTGAAGCTGTTGCTAAATTCGTTTAAACCGTTTGAAGCGATGAAGTTAATTTCCTTTATGGGCCATAAAAGAAGGCTGTTTTTAGGCGCTCAGACTTGAATCGTTCATTGGCTAATTAAGCAACACCGCAGACAAAGCAGATGGTCAAAAGAGCACAAAAAACCTACGCGAATCTATTATTAAAAATTATTCGTGATAAAATGTTGCTTGGTTGAAATAAATGTCTTTCTGTTGTATTTCACAATAAAAGCTTCAAATTAAAATATTCGACGCCTGTAAATAGACATCGTTGATGGGTTAAAATGAGAAGTGAACGGGAACACCGCAGAGTATTTAATTATCATGTAATATAATTAATGAGCCATTACAGAACATGCAAAATTTTGGCTCAATTTCAAGCCCGTGCTTGTGGAAAAGCTGAAAAACCGGTGGAAGTAAGTGAAGGGAGGATGTGACGAAGGACGCGTTAAATCTGCATTAAAAATGAGTTTTCAAAAATATTTACAAAAGCAATTTGCATGCGTAATCAGAGCTCGGCGAAGCTTTTACTTCCACAGACAGCCGAAGTTCGAGCGAGCATCACAACGATGACAGTACGTGAGCGAAGGGGAAAAGGCGCAAAACGTATGGAAGAGATTCTGCAGGAGAAATGAGGCAAATGGTAAAAGCGATTCGATTAACATCGATCTACGATCAGTGTGAAGGTGATTCAGGAATAGGAAGACATTGCATGAGGAAGGAAATGAGTCCCTACTCCGCCCTTTACTTCTCTGCATTACTCAAAGAGATGACGATTATTAATTGAAATTCCCTTCTTATAATGGTAATAAAGAATATTAGGAACTAAAACAATTATTTAGTAATTAACCAACCCAAAAAAAAAATTAAATTCCATAATTAATTATATTTTTACTCGTAGCCTACTTTTTCATAAAACATTCAACACCAATTGAATAATAAATATAAAATTTATATTAAAGATTAAATAATGAAGTCATAATTTTGGTGAAGAAATTATAAAATTCACCAGAAACCGTATATTGCTGAAAGCCTTCACAAAATGCTTCATTATTTGAGGCAAACGTTTTCGATTAACCTCATATTTCCTTAATTAAGCCCTTTTCTCGTCGTGGCTCCAAAGCTAATATATTTTTGCATGAATTGCATCCTCTGCCACCCGCCGCTCTCCTATTTTGATAGCTGCGAAATTTTACTGCTTTCCTCGTAAAGACGAGGCTTCGAAGAATAGAAAATTCCTAAAGCATGCAACACAATCGCGTCACAAAAGCCAAAAGTGTCTCAAGCCTCTTCCGGGCCTTCAGCTGCTGCTGCCTCTGCTCCTGCTGCTTCCTTCTGCTCTAATGCAACGCAGAAAGCTTCAACGACCACTTCTTCGCTTTGTTCTTCTCCTCTTCCTCAAATCTTCAGTGTGTTTGTGCGCAACGCTTGTGAAACTTCCTCTTATTATAAGTTATTGAATTCTGCGGTGAATTCTCCTTCTCTCTCCCGCTCTCTCTCCCTACGCCGTGCTCTGCTATGGAAATTTGCGCTCTATTTGAATGGGATTTTCATTAAAATCAAGTTTTTTTAACTTAAACAAGTGAAGCGTTAAATTTGGAGCAGCGCGAATGACGAACTGAAGCTTGAACTGAGGAAGCAGACGAGGAGCCGATGGGGAGCGCCTTCTTAGCGAAACGTTTAGAATTCGTGTAGAAAAATTAATTAACAAACGTGATGAGACGTGACATGACGTGACTTCGCCTGGCGCTGTTCCTCGGCGCTATCGAAAGTATGCATCGCTGCGATTTGCTCTAATTTTTAGTTAATAGAATTTAAATCCGGATTCTGAGCGATGCTCTCGAGCAGAAATACCACAAATAAAACATAAATCTGTTTTAAATCAATTTTTGTTGTTGGTTTTTTAAATTTTTGCTGACGAGAAAGAAAATATTTTCCAAATTGTTATGCAAAAGAAGTTGTTTGATGTTTTAAATAATCGCTTTAATGGCGCGTTGTCGCTTCTCAACTACAGCGTCATTTGTATGGCAACATTTCAGTAATAAAAAATTACACAACATAAATAATGCAACAGCTTCGTGTCGACATGAGTTATGTTTCGAAAAACAAACAAAAAACTTAAGTACGCGTCTGCTAAATCGTGTTAATGAGACGAAAACTGCTCTACATCTTCGCTCGGATGCATAATTGAAAGCAGTCGCCGCCAACGTAGACGCTATTGATGATGACGACGGAGATCATGAAGCCTACGAGTACCACGTAGATGAAGACGACAACGAGGACAATTCTGGAGTCTGGTATGAACCGAGAGAGCAGCACTCACGTGTAGTAAAAAAATTATGATTGACAATAAAAAAGTAACACCGAGAAAAAGCAGATCTCGGAACATCGGAACCGAGAAAGAATGGAAAATATCTCAACACATAAGTTGAAGACGACAATAAATCACACAGAAATTGAACTGTTGCGGTTTCACGCACTTCACCAACATCAGTCGCAGCTAAAAATATAGTCAACCATCAAAGGTTGCGCATATAAATTAAAATACAACAGATGCACTTGGAAAGATGGCAGAGGAAGGGAAATCGAGGAAAAGCGAATAAAAAGGAAGTCTAAATAAAATATAAAACTTTTTTTCTTTTATATTTATATTATTAACAATTGAAACAACATTTAAAATAATGTTTTATGATGTAAAGACAAATAAAAAAAACCGACGGATGAAGAGGAGAAGAGAAAGCGACAGGGAGGAAGTCCTGTCACTAGTCTCGAAATGAATTTGCCACAAACATCAGCAGAGCTCAGAGAAAAGTTTTGAAATTTCGAGCAAAAAAAGGCAATTAAAACAACTTCGGGACACTGAAATAGTTGACGATGCAGTTGAAGTCAAATGGCACCCACGGGAAATCGTAATCCAACATTTGGTCAACACAGAAACGACAAAAACAACTCGAAAATAACACAAAAAAAAGTTCATCACGTCGTAAAAACATAAAAACAATTTTTGCCATGTTCTTTGTTTACATCGAAATAAAATTGAAATAAAGAAACGAAATTTAACCCAAAATAATTTAGAAAAATAAAAGAAATAATAATATTACTGACTATTGAATATATTTTAATAAAGGAAGAGTTTAAATACACTTTTAAAAGACCGATTTCTTTGCTCACTGATAAAGAAATTTAATTTAAAAACTTTTTTTCTTCTTCTACTTATTTTTAGAACTTAAATCGATTTAAATTTAGTGATTTTTGTGATCTTAATTCTTTGTTGGAACGAGAAATCAGTTAAAAGAAATCAACAAACCGATGACGTGACATCGACAGCGATTCGTACACAATACATTTTTCCTGCATGATTTTCTTTGTTGCCATTTACCCATTCTCCTTCATCTATTTTTACTGCTTCCTCCTCGTATCGTAATAAGTTCGGGAATTTCATTGATTACTCCATGCGCTCAATTCATATGTTAATTCAGCAGAAAACTTTTTTCCCTAACCCTAAAGATATGCTGCGAAAAGTTTAACCATCAACGCTGCAGCACTAAAAGCCATCGAAAATCGTAGATATGTGGAATCTTCTTTTATTATCTGCAACGCCTCCGGTGGCTAAAGAAGGAGAAGAAAGCGAAGAAGAAGAAGAATAACCATGAAATTAACATCCTCCACAACCACTGACAACATCAGATCGACGATGAATTTTCTCCCTAAATTCGACTCCAGCTTCGTCAATAACCGAAACTATCGTTGCTTTTCTATCGATAAGGACATTCGTAGTTATTATAGTCGATGGCTATAAATTGTGTGTATGTGTGTGGCTGTGTGCATGTGTACCTACGTCAAAATAAGTGGCTAGAAATCGAAAAGTTTCTGCGGTGGTTAAAATTGATGATTTCATTGTTGCTCTGTTGTTCACGAAACAATTTCTGACATCAACCATTCGTATAAAATCTTCATTGGCTCCGTCGCCGTCAGCAACAACCGCATCGATAACCACATCCACGAGTAGATATTTAAAGAGTTTATACAAGTCCTTGGAGCTTACAGCGTATCACAAGCACCGAAAGTGGCTGTTGTCTGAGTTTCGTTCCAGCATCAGCAACAAAACTCAACTCGTTTTATGCCAAGTGCAAATTTGCATCTATGTGCGTCTCTTTTAGTGTTTCCTCTTCGATTGGCAAGTGTAAAGGGGCAAAATCGTTGGGATTTATCAACGTTTATCATGCTCATTACTGCCATTCATATCCTCTTCTTCGTTATCATTTCTATTTGCGCAATGCTCACCTTCGTCGTCTTTTTCATTAGCTCCATCGTATTGACTATCATCAGTTCATGTCTCAGATTAGAGTAGAAGCAGCATTGAATATGTGATGATTCGTAGTGCAACTCCAAGGAAATAAAAACCCAACGAAGTGAAAAACTTTTCAGTGAATTGTTGCAAAACTTACGTCGTTGTTGCTCATCTCTTCGCCGTCGAGTTTTCTGCTTCCAAACGTTATCAATCGTTTGTTTCTTTAATGAAAACTCTGCTAAAAAAGATGGGGAACAACAAAGTATCCAGTACATGGCCACAACCGTCACTCCGCAGTGAATACTTTGCTTTGTTATTGATTTCTATTCACTGCACGTGATTTGCTCTTCCGTTTGTTTGCACCATCATCAGTCATCCGTCTGAATAACGAAAGCTGATGACTTTGGACGCTTTGTTTTGGTCTCTGCATCTGTTTCATTCCCTCGAATTTCGGTGAATTAATTAAAATTTTATTCTGAAACCTCTCAAACCGCAACTCTATTGAATGCTGCCTCGCTCAACCCGTCGAGTGCTGAGTAAACATTTCTAATTAACTGTGAATTGAATCCGTATCAGTCCTTGTGAGTCCTTCAATGCTGTATACGGTCGAGTGCATTAATGCAAATCAGGACAACGGAAACAGCAGCAACAGCGCAGAGAACGAAGGATATTGAAAAAATCAACAACACACTGCATCGCCCTCACATCGCCCTCCACCAACCGCAACAACAATTGCAACGTTGCCTCATCTACATCGCAACAATTGTAAAACATTTTTATTGCTGACTGCAGTCGAACGTCTCCGGCATCCGATTTGTAATTCGCAGTTGAATCGTATTCAATTCCGTATCGAAATCTGAATCAATGACAAAATGCAACCGATGAATAATAATTGTTGCTGTTGATGGCTGTACGAACGAGTGTACAGCAGATCGTAAGTGGAGCAGCGCTACGAATGTCGGATGCGGCACCAAGGATATCGGATCCATTTGAGAGGACGCTCGATAATGTTTTAGGTGCGCGAGGAGGGAAATCGATATGGAAACCGTGTGGTGAGAACGGAAAAAGAAATTGCGGAAGAGGCGAAGGAGGAAAACAGAGCCAATTGGAGCAATTACTCTGGGAGAGAATAAAGAGTTTTAATATGGGGCGGGAGTCTTTTTTTATGATGTGAATAAATTATTCCGATGCTGGAGAGAGAAGAAGAAGCGCACTGGAGGGTCGTGAAGGGTCATAAGCTTCCCCGGAAACGGAAATTCAATGTAAATATTCAAAACTTACAATAGTAAAATTGAAACATGTTTTTGTTTGTCATTCATTCATCCTTTCACGTTTTCATAAAGTTATTCATTTCTTCATCCGTTCATAACCTAATTTCTTCCATAATTCTTTTATTCAGCTCTTTCTTCCTTTCTTCCTTTCTTCATTTTTTACTGCCATCGTGTTTAGTTTCAACTTTTCTCTGAACTAACTGCTTCTCTCAGCGGCTTTCAGCGGTATTCAAGCGGAACATTTCATGCACGACTTGTACACGAATCCACTTTTTATCTCTTTCCGCATCCTGCTCCACAGAGAGGACGAGTTTTGCATACGTAGACACTTTAAAAAGTTGCATACTTTCGCAAGAGATGCTTTTAAAAAACTTGACTTGACAATTTTTCGCCGAAACACATAATGGATGTCAGAAAGCAAAACAATGCCAGGAAAAATGTGCGCAGCGGCACTTCCGTCCGCTCTGCGCTACTTCCAACCAACTCACCTACTCCAAAAAGTATCTAGATTTATCACTTTGTTAAGAATATCAAGAAAATCGTTGGATTCTTGTTTGGGTTCTGTCATTTCTGCCGCGCTGCATGTGGCGCTGCACTGCCACCGGAAATGCATCAATCCCGATGGGATGCATACATTACGCCGGTTCAGAGATGCGCAGGATGAGAGGGGCAAACGAGATCGGAAGAGGAAGCGGAGGAGTCGTTGTTGCCATCTTCGGAATTGTTCACAGCAACTTTTGCCGCACAACAGCGAGGTCCTCACAATTTTACCATTTATCATGACGTTTCAAAATTCCCGCCGTTGTTGTTTTGTTGTTCTTCTTTTTGCTGTGATGTGGTTTTAACGCAAGTTCTAACTCGAAGCCAAAGTGCAAGGAAAACTTGAACAGTTCCGCTGCAAGAGAATCGCACACGCAGAGGAGTGTTCCGAATGTGCCTCTGTGCATCTCTATTTGCGAAGCATTGCAGCGTAAAACATCGGGAATCACATTCGTCTCGACTGCGGGGACTAAAATCGAAACTCGAATTCCTTCGAGACATTTTTTGTAAAATTTTTTGTTTCGGGAAGTTTTTCAAATTTAAAATTTTTAAGTCTAGAAAGGTTTTCCTCTATCCAGAAAATATCAGATTTCAATACCTCACACTTAACTATTTCAGTAGTTTGCTATTTCTGAAGTACTATAAAGTAATTGCTTACTTTTAGGCTGCGCTGATAATTCAGATGTTGACGAGTTTTATTTTGTCATCAATCAGAATCAGGACTTCTGCATCATATATTTAATTAAATTTTGCATTCATTGAACAAATTGTTCAAACTTATTTATAATTGTGTTGAAATATTTCTAAAAAATCAAGCCAAAGTTCATGACCAAAACTTTTTAATGCTGCTTTCTATCATTGGGGTTTTGTGTGGGTCTACTTTTTCGTAGCTGCTTGGTTCATTTCTGCTTCAATTCTGCCAAAATTACGTTGCTTACTTTATACTCTCAGTGCAACACACAAGCACTCACTCAATCGCATTCATTGGCCATTCCTGCGACGTACGACGCCACTTAAAACGGTAAACGCAGCAGCAGGGAAGAAGCAACATTGTTTAAAATGAGCTCTCGTCGTTAAGTTGCTTTTTATGTTTACGATTCATGAAAATATTGAGCACATAACTTTTACGTACAACTTTTTTTTTTGGTTTTTTCTGCTTTAGTTTGGAAATTTGTCCAACATCACGTTTATTGTAAACTTTGCTATTATTAGCCATATATATTCACTTAGTAACTGTAATTTTCATCTCTTTTCGGAGTGCTTCCGTACCCCATAACCTCCTAATATCCTTCTTCCTTCAGTTCCATAAACATACAGAACTTATACATTGTTATTAGTTAGAATGTGAGCCGTAAACGAGCGTCGACGACAGACTTTTTTAAGTAGAAACAACATTTCGAAGATTGCTGTTAAATGTGTGAGGAAGTGAAGTGAACATTAAAGAAGTCTGAAATCGTAATCGTGAGCGGAATTTATATTTTAAATTGATTGATACAGAAAATTATAGATTTAAAAGTCTGAAACTTAAAAAATAATCATGTATTGGGAAGATTTTTAACGTTTTTTCTTCGAATCGAAAGTTTGTGATTGAATTTGTACCATAAAGCAAATGATTACTTTTAGGCTGAGCTGATAATTCAATTGTTGAAAGATTTGACAAATGGAAATAGTAGAACATATGTATATTATTTTAATTTAATAATCGAAAACTGATAATTCAGTTGTGACGGTCACAAAATGTTTTGTTGTCCGCTTTCAGATAAGATTCAACAATGCAATTTTGGCTTTCCACACACTTTTCACCATGATTTTAGGCTGTCTGCTAACGCATGTAAACAAAAACACAAACATACATAAAATGCTTGGAAAATGCTGAAACTCTCGTAACACTTTTCGCGTCATTCGTCATAGGCAGTCACCAATGTCACCCACTTTTGTCCTCCTCTTTCCCTTTACCAGCTCCTTCAGCGGAGTCTTCAGCAGCTTTTCTTTTGCTCACATAAACACTGAACCGAGAGTCGATGTGCTTGACACAAATGTGTGTATGTGTGTGTGCATTAAACAAACATGTTTAATTGTTTGGTTCGGTGTCCGTTTGTGTGAGTGTGCGTGTTCTTATGAAAGGATTTGCGGCGC
Source organism: Thecophora atra (assembly GCA_937620795.1). Lineage (NCBI taxonomy): Eukaryota > Metazoa > Arthropoda > Insecta > Diptera > Conopidae > Thecophora > Thecophora atra. Next base: position 40,220,723 of record OW569401.1, on the reverse strand, counting down.
TGTCGTCGTCGTCGTCGTCGGTGGTGGCGGCGACGCTGCTACTGAAGTTGATGTTGTCGATGTTTCTGTCTGTGTTTGTGCAGTCTTTGATGGCGGCAGAAGTTGCTGTTACACGATGTTGTTGCCGTTGTTGTTGTTGATAAACAGAATTATTGATTTTCTTCTAAATGAAAAAAAAAGAACAATCAAAGTTGAAAGGAGCAACTTTTACGGCGAATTGATGAAAATTTCTCTCCGCTCTCGTTCTGCTTCGAGCGCCATCTTTAGGGATAAAATTGCTATTGTTTCATTGTATTTTATGACGAATTTGCGTTGTTGCTGCTTTTCACTCATGCGCTCTGTATTTCGCTCAAAACTCAATGCGAAGAAAGAGAAAAGTTTGCAAACATGATGCTTGATGCAATTCAATTAAAACACTTTTTCTGCTAATTTCTTTTCTTCAAAATCATTCTTCAATGTCAGTTTCTACAAAGTTCTTAATGTAAAGGAAATTCTCAAAAGAAATTTATGCGTAATTTATGTATATCAAAATTTATTAAAATGTATTTTCAATATTAGATTTTATATAAAAATGCAAAATTCATTGAGTTTTTTAACAACCTTAAAAATTTCAATAATTTAAATTAAATAAATTTAAGCTATAACAAAAGTAACAAATACTAATACAAAATCAACGCAATGCCAAAAAAAAAAACACAAAAACTTAATCCAAACATAAAATTTAAACAAACAAAGGAAGCATTAAGAAAAACACACGAATGAAGGCTTCGCTCAACTCCAAGGCTCCAAGAGAATAACAACAACAACAGCTCGACAAACACACAGCTTTGCACACACTCTCTACAACAAACAGCGATTAACTACGATTCGTCGCCGCCGTCAGCAGCACGCACACAAATAAACTTCGCAGTTGAGAGTAGTTTTTTTCTGTAGTTTTTTTATTGTTGCTGCTGTTGACGATGATTTAAATACAAAGTGTTGGTCAATAACACTGCTGTACACCGCAGCAGAAAAGCGTTGAATGGAAGTTGAGTGCGAGTGTTTAATTTTGTTCAATCACACAGCCACGCTTCACACTCCGCGGTATAAAATAATAAAAACTGAACATCGGACAGCAACACAATAGCAGTAAAAACAACAACAACAACTGAAGCATTCTATTCGCTGGGATTTGCGTGAAAAGCCATCGTCGCCGGACCCTTCAAAATTCACTATTAGCATTAGAAAAATAAAGAATAGCAAAAGAAAATCAGTGTCTAGGGACATGATGGTGCCAGGCAAACAAACAGACGTTCTCAAACGGATGGAGAGAGGGAAAGGGTCAAAGTGGCGTAAATTTAATGTGTACAACGATTTCAAATCAAATAAATAATGGCATTTCGATGGAAAGAAGTAGCAACGAGGCTCATTTCTCGTCCGTTGTATCAACGAGTATATATTAATAAAGAGATTATGTTTTTTACTCCAGAAGTTGATCGATTTATATTTTATATACTCGTTGTTAACAGGATCTCATGTAGGAATCCAAGCAATAAAATCTAAAGGAAAAGTAATGGAATCGTATTGTAGTGTGAATCGTATATGCATGTGAAGAGTTTTATCATAGAGACCATAAGAGATCTCTACATCTTTAACCCATTATAACCTCTATGGTTTTACTTAGCTTTTAAAGTACAGCTTCAGTGCAAAAATATGTAGATATTTATCATGTATATGCTTTCCTTGTCACTGATATCCTATTTGGCGAACATTCTTACTTCCCAACTCGTTTATTTATTTCTTTGATTTCCGCTAATTTAATTTTTCAAACTCCCCGCTTTAATTTGTTACTATCAGATTCCACCCCTTATCCTACTTTTTGCACATCTTTAATTATCATCAATATAATAAAACAACAACTGCTTACTTCGAATTCCCGCGCGATGGATCTCAAAAAGTCTATATTACTGAAATTGTAGTTGATCTTCAGAGAACCGCTGCTCTTGCTGAAGTCCTCCAACGGGAAATCCCAAAAATCGCCCGTGGCTCAACGTAAATGAACATTATTTCGCTTGTCAGAATTCGTCCTGCTTGTTTGATGATGCACTTCAAAATTTAACATTGGAAATCGTTTATTTCCTAACTTAAAAGCGTCACCACTAAGATAAAAAGATTTTAATGCGAATGCACAAAAGATCAACTAAAGCAGAGTGGATAAATGCTGAAAGACTGATAAGAATGGTCAGGAAGACAAGTTGAGAAACAAACACGAAAAGTTTTACAAAGTGTCGTAAACAGTTGGTAGCAGAGACAACTGAAAACTCTGAAAATCTCAAATTCATATACATATATATTATTAATCATACACAAGTAAACCAATAATTATATTTATTTATTTATAACCAACACTATCCTCTCCTCAGCCGATAGGCACTACTTGGCAGAGGCTGGTTAGCAGTCATGCTAAAGTGCCTTTACTTCGCAAGCTGGGAAACGCTTCCTCTCTTGGACGCATGCGTTGTAGATCTCTTATACAATCCATAAAATAGTGAACAATTACGTATCTTGCGGAGAGCATTACAGAGTTGCTGCAGGTATAAGCAACAAGGAAAATTTCAGTGGAATAGCCAAACATACATTCACAGCCATAAGAAAAAACATTTCACTAAAATACCCAAACATCCACACGACAAAATTCATACCAGCAAAATTTGAGTGGAACAGCCAATCATACATCCGCAGCCATACAAAAAATACATTTCAGTAAAAGACCCAAACATAGACACACTGCTATACGAAAACCATACTCACAAACAGCCATACGACAAAATTCATACCAGAAAAAATTCAGTGGAAACATTCACCCATACGAAGAAAATATTTCAGTAAAAGATCCAAGCATACACACATTTTTAGTGAAAACCCCTTCCAGCTATACAGTCATGCAAACATATAACCAAACACACACGGATGGGGTTATTATTGAAATTAATGAGGGGCCCTGATCAAACTGCTTGTGATTTTCAGGCCGTTCTAGCTTAAGAGAACAAAAGAAGCTTTGAGCTGATCCTGACTATGAAGTTGTCCGTTGTTGTTAATGAGTACAAAATATCTACGGACGACATATTGTGTATTTACCTCCGCTTCTTTAAACTACAATTAGTTTTTCCATAATTGAATTAAATGTAATTTTGTTATTTTTATTGTTTCTGCTACATCTGCTCTTATTTTTCTTTTTTTGTACAAGTGGGTGAAATCAGCTATTCAGTTATATGCATAAGCATATATGTATGTAATTACGTTTGCATGGACATTCAGCAATATGCCGAAATCCCATGCAACTTAAATGATTGCTGCTGATGTTTGTCTTTCCGGTTTTCCACTACTTTTACTTTTTTCAATCACGCTTTCCACAACATCAAGAACAAAAATGTAACAACAAAGTTAACAACAGATACAACAACAAAAAACGGATGTCGTTTCTGTTTATACTTAAAAGAAATATCATTTCTGCTAGATGAAAGAAAATAGAAAAAAGAATCTCTTTTTCACCGCGAATTCAATTGGTATTTATGGAGATTTATAAATATTTTTGAGTAACTTTGTGTATTATGGGTTTTCAAGTTATTTAAGGAAATAATAGAGATTAAGTTAAATGTACTCACATTGATTTTAATGCAGCGTATTTAATCAGCATCCTGTAATTTTTAATTATCAAAATACATAAATCATTTACCTGCAAAGAAAGAGAAAAAAAATTAATTAATAAAAGGTTGTCGATATGGAATTTTATTAACCAAAAGCCAGCTTGTGTAGACACACTTTATTTTGAATTTCTATTTTTAAATTATTCTATATTTTCCATTTCGGTTTTATGTATGAATTTTAGAACTTCAAAGTACGCACTGATTTTATTAGTAATAATGCAAATATCAGTCAAGACAAAAATATTTTTTAGAAACCATCATCACGCCATACTAGCTACTTGTGAAGAACTTGGCCACTGCAAACTCGGTTAAGGCAACTTTAAAAAAGGATTATTTATTGCAACTTTTTATTGTTTTCTTCGCTTTTTCTCCAAAGCGCATTTTAATTTTTCTGGTTAAAAGTCAAAAGTTAAGGAAAAAGCTTCGAATCTGGTCAAAACTTAACGCAAAGGCCGAATTATCGTCCTCGGCAACTATAGTGGCACGAAAAGGGAGGCTATTTCACATTGCAATTTCGTGGCTAAAGCGTTATTTAGCCAGAAAATTTTCCGATTTTCTATTAGCTAAGTTAACCGGGGACGCACTATTAATCACCGAAAACTCACCTGTTGGCTATAGATGTTTGCTGCTATTGATGACGTTGTAGTTGTTGCTGCCGTTAGTAACTTCACACACATACACACGCGTCCGATTCTTTAAAGTTATAGCAAACACATTTAATCAAAGACGGACATGGAAAACGGAATGAACGAAAGCACGACGAGAAACGAAGGGCAGCTCTCGAAACTCGTAAAAAACGATGGTAATGATTAACGCTAAAAACGTATTTTAAGGACCCGATTAGATTTAAAAAGCCGAATAAAGTTTTTGCCAAATTCGCACTTATTGTTTCTTCACTTTTAAATTATGGTCGCGATTTTATAAACCTAGCTTTAAAACTACCTACACTAACATCGCGACCCGCTACCAACCGCACAACGCGACTACTGAACAATGACTGAAATGATTGCAAATTGCAAGCCTCTGCTGAGCTGCTGATCTCGACTTAGCCAGAGCAAGAAAAAGGCGGAACCTTAGCAAGCAATTAACATACTGAGAACAGAGCAGAGAGCTGTATGCAAGAAAAACCAAGCTTTACAGCTAGAGAAAAAATGTCTGTTAGCTAAAAAAGAGATCTGCGCTGAACGTTAGCGTTTAAAATTCCATTCCATGTTTTTAATATGCTTATTCATTGCACCCTTACCACTTCGGTGTTACAGTTACTTAAACTTTGCTAAACGCAAATCGACATTCCTGTCTTTAAGCGTGATTTTCGGTCAGTCATAAAAGTGGCCTTGAAATTTGCTATGCACCGTGTAGAAGAAGACATCATGAACTTCTTAGCGATGTAAGCTTGGTGCATGCACCCTTACCACTTTGGTGTTATAGCAGCTAAACTATGCTTTATTAAAAAAAACCAAAAACCATATAAAAATTGTACATTTGTTAGAATTTTTGAAGCTATATTATAGCTAAATTCTGGTTGTACTTAATTTTACTCATTTCAATAAAATTTCGAATTAACTTTTGTTGTGCAATGAATAAGCATATTAAAAACATGGAATGGAATTTTAAACGCTAACGTTCAGCGCAGATCTCTTTTTTAGCTAACAGACATTTTTTCTCTAGCTGTAAAGCTTGGTTTTTCTTGCATACAGCTCTCTGCTCTGTTCTCAGTATGTTAATTGCTTGCTAAGGTTCCGCCTTTTTCTTGCTCTGGCTAAGTCGAGATCAGCAGCTCAGCAGAGGCTTGCAATTTGCAATCATTTCAGTCATTGTTCAGTAGTCGCGTTGTGCGGTTGGTAGCGGGTCGCGATGTTAGTGTAGGTAGTTTTAAAGCTAGGTTTATAAAATCGCGACCATAATTTAAAAGTGAAGAAACAATAAGTGCGAATTTGGCAAAAACTTTATTCGGCTTTTTAAATCTAATCGGGTCCTTAAAATACGTTTTTAGCGTTAATCATTACCATCGTTTTTTACGAGTTTCGAGAGCTGCCCTTCGTTTCTCGTCGTGCTTTCGTTCATTCCGTTTTCCATGTCCGTCTTTGATTAAATGTGTTTGCTATAACTTTAAAGAATCGGACGCGTGTGTATGTGTGTGAAGTTACTAACGGCAGCAACAACTACAACGTCATCAATAGCAGCAAACATCTATAGCCAACAGGTGAGTTTTCGGTGATTAATAGTGCGTCCCCGGTTAACTTAGCTAATAGAAAATCGGAAAATTTTCTGGCTAAATAACGCTTTAGCCACGAAATTGCAATGTGAAATAGCCTCCCTTTTCGTGCCACTATAGTTGCCGAGGACGATAATTCGGCCTTTGCTTTAAGTTTTGACCAGATTCGAAGCTTTTTCCTTAACTTTTGACTTTTAACCAGAAAAATTAAAATGCGCTTTGGAGAAAAAGCGAAGAAAACAATAAAAAGTTGCAATAAATAATCCTTTTTTAAAGTTGCCTTAACCGAGTTTGCAGTGGCCAAGTTCTTCACAAGTAGCTAGTATGGCGTGATGATGGTTTCTAAAAAATATTTTTGTCTTGACTGATATTTGCATTATTACTAATAAAATCAGTGCGTACTTTGAAGTTCTAAAATTCATACATAAAACCGAAATGGAAAATATAGAATAATTTAAAAATAGAAATTCAAAATAAAGTGTGTCTACACAAGCTGGCTTTTGGTTAATAAAATTCCATATCGACAACCTTTTATTAATTAATTTTTTTTCTCTTTCTTTGCAGGTAAATGATTTATGTATTTTGATAATTAAAAATTACAGGATGCTGATTAAATACGCTGCATTAAAATCAATGTGAGTACATTTAACTTAATCTCTATTATTTCCTTAAATAACTTGAAAACCCATAATACACAAAGTTACTCAAAAATATTTATAAATCTCCATAAATACCAATTGAATTCGCGGTGAAAAAGAGATTCTTTTTTCTATTTTCTTTCATCTAGCAGAAATGATATTTCTTTTAAGTATAAACAGAAACGACATCCGTTTTTTGTTGTTGTATCTGTTGTTAACTTTGTTGTTACATTTTTGTTCTTGATGTTGTGGAAAGCGTGATTGAAAAAAGTAAAAGTAGTGGAAAACCGGAAAGACAAACATCAGCAGCAATCATTTAAGTTGCATGGGATTTCGGCATATTGCTGAATGTCCATGCAAACGTAATTACATACATATATGCTTATGCATATAACTGAATAGCTGATTTCACCCACTTGTACAAAAAAAGAAAAATAAGAGCAGATGTAGCAGAAACAATAAAAATAACAAAATTACATTTAATTCAATTATGGAAAAACTAATTGTAGTTTAAAGAAGCGGAGGTAAATACACAATATGTCGTCCGTAGATATTTTGTACTCATTAACAACAACGGACAACTTCATAGTCAGGATCAGCTCAAAGCTTCTTTTGTTCTCTTAAGCTAGAACGGCCTGAAAATCACAAGCAGTTTGATCAGGGCCCCTCATTAATTTCAATAATAACCCCATCCGTGTGTGTTTGGTTATATGTTTGCATGACTGTATAGCTGGAAGGGGTTTTCACTAAAAATGTGTGTATGCTTGGATCTTTTACTGAAATATTTTCTTCGTATGGGTGAATGTTTCCACTGAAATTTTTCTGGTATGAATTTTGTCGTATGGCTGTTTGTGAGTATGGTTTTCGTATAGCAGTGTGTCTATGTTTGGGTCTTTTACTGAAATGTATTTTTCGTATGGCTGCGGATGTATGATTGGCTCTTCCACTGAAATTTTGCTGGTATGAATTTTGTCGTATGGCTGTTTGTGAGTATGGTTTTCGTATAGCAGTGTGTCTATGTTTGGGTCTTTTACTGAAATGTATTTTTTGTATGGCTGCGGATGTATGATTGGCTGTTCCACTCAAATTTTGCTGGTATGAATTTTGTCGTGTGGATGTTTGGGTATTTTAGTGAAATGTTTTTTCTTATGGCTGTGAATGTATGTTTGGCTATTCCACTGAAATTTTCCTTGTTGCTTATACCTGCAGCAACTCTGTAATGCTCTCCGCAAGATACGTAATTGTTCACTATTTTATGGATTGTATAAGAGATCTACAACGCGTGCGTCCAAGAGAGGAAATGTTTCCCAGCTTGCGAAGTAAAGGCACTTTAGCATGACTGCTAACCAGCCTCTGGCAAGTAGTACCTATCGCCTGAGGAGAGGATAGTGTCGTGGGTCCGCAAAGGAGAGTGGTTGAAGTGCGTGGGGGTGTGGTTTAGTACGTAGGCACCAAGAAATCTGGTGAGTCGTGCATGTCACTGGGTCGGTCCACTGGTCATTCATGAGAGTCCACACCTCCAGTTGTCATAAGAAAAAAAAAAAAAAAAAAATTGGACTAAAATAAAGTACTCTACCTCAAATACCTCTATTCACTTTTTTTATGAGTCATTCTGTTAATGTTGGTCTCATTGCTAGCTTGCGGATATTACATAAATTTTCTGCCTTATTTCCCAATCTCTTCTATTTTCTTTTGTGCGTTCGGTCATGTTTAAACTAACTAAAATAACTCAGAATTTATGAAAACTAAGCGATAAATATTCGAATTCTCATAGCTGTTTTTTGCATAGCTTCTGTTGTCAGTTGGTGCAGCGTGTGGTATGAGTATCTTTAATTATTTCACTCATTGTTCAAAAAAGGGAATCCGAAAGATAAGAAATAAACTAAGAAATAAACTAATAAAAGAAAGTAATATTGAATAAGCAAGGCCATTATTTTTTTTAATAAATAATATTTTATCGTTGTTCAACTTCTTGACTTAACCGAGCAACAAGGAAAATAATGCCACTCCGATGGTCGATATCTTTAAGATTAACAACGCACGGAAATTTCTACCCAAATAATATAATTATTGGTTTACTTGTGTATGATTAATAATATATATGTATATGAATTTGAGATTTTCAGAGTTTTCAGTTGTCTCTGCTACCAACTGTTTACGACACTTTGTAAAACTTTTCGTGTTTGTTTCTCAACTTGTCTTCCTGACCATTCTTATCAGTCTTTCAGCATTTATCCACTCTGCTTTAGTTGATCTTTTGTGCATTCGCATTAAAATCTTTTTATCTTAGTCGTGACGCTTTTAAGTTGGGAAATAAACGATTTCCAATGTTAAATTTTGAAGTGCATCATCAAACAAGCAGGACGAATTCTGACACCCGAAATAATGTTCATTTACGTTGACCCACGGGCGATTTTTGGGATTTCCCGTTGGAGGACTTCAGCAAGAGCAGCGGTTCTCTGAAGTTCAACTACAATTTCAGTAATATAGACTTTTTTAGATCCATCGCGCGGGAATTCGAAGTAAGCAGTTGTTGTTTTATTATATTGATGATAATTAAAGATGTGCAAAAAGTAGGATAAGGGGTGAAATCTGATAGTAACAAATTAAAGCGGGGAGTTTGAAAAATTAAATTAGCGGAAATCAAAGAAATAAATAAACGAGTTGGGAAGTAAGAATGTTCGCCAAATAGGATATCAGTGACAAGGAAAGCATATACATGATAAATATCTACATATTTTTGCACTGAAGCTGTACTTTAAAAGCTAAGTAAAACCATAGAGGTTATAATGGGTTAAAGATGTAGAGATCTCTTATGGTCTCTATGATAAAACTCTTCACATGCATATACGATTCACACTACAATACGATTCCATTACTTTTCCTTTAGATTTTATTGCTTGGATTCCTACATGAGATCCTGTTAACAACGAGTATATAAAATATAAATCGATCAACTTCTGGAGTAAAAAACATAAGAATACAAAACAAAATGCGTAATTCGTTTCGTTGGTCGATTGGAAAGTCATGAAATCTCTTTATTAATATATACTCGTTGGTTGTATAGCCAAACATTAAAAAACCTCTCAAATGCTAAATTAAATTTTTCCTTTTTATCAATATTTTTTTTAGATAATATATTATAGGCGTTAATATTATTTATAAGCGTTCTTTTAAATTTCTTCATTTTATAAAGTTGCTAAGAGAAGACTCGACGCTACACTTCATGTCAATGCGATTGCATACTTTTACGCTGCGCTATAATTCAGTTGCGACTAACACAATTTGATGACTCAAGCAGAACATGTTTAGTCTGAGATCCTGTCTTATTATGAATATAATGACGAATATGTTCCAAGATAATACCTTATAGTCTACAATTTTGTTCCCAGTTGTTATTGGAATTATTCGAAGTTAAAATTGTTTTTAAAAAACTACTCAACAAATTTCAATTTCAATGATTATTCTTTATAATGGATAAATCCATATACCACATCTACCACCACCATCTCATTACATATACCACCATCTCATTACATTGCTAATGCTTTAACGAGATTAAATTCGGTGTTTATATCTCTATTTCTGTTTTTTCTCCTTTGTTCAATACACTTCATCAATGAGTTTATTATAAACGAAAAATCTTGGCAAACTTTTGCAATGAAATGAAATCTATTTTCATTTTTAGTTTTTTATGAAGCGCAGCAGCATCAGCAATTCGCTAAAATACAAAGTAGAGAAGTAACAACAACAACAACAACAACAACAGCGATAGAAGGTTCAACTGTCCATGAAAGTCTCCCCAACAACATTCAACTTTAGTTGCTCTCTTCTTAAACTCCTAATAAAAAGAATGTTAAGAAAAAAGTGTTGAGAAGTTATTTTTACTCGGCAAAGTGAGTTGTTATTTCATGTTTGTTGTTGTTGTTGTTACTGATGTTGGTCTTCATATATTTCCTTTTATCATTATTTCCCCTCGTTCTTCCATCTTCTCTTCACTTATTTCTGTGCTCCATTGTTCGTTTTTCTGTGTCGACTTTTTATTTTGCTCTTTTTCATTGTCCAGCGCGCTGTTTACTCAACAACAATATGATTATCCTTTTCATATCCTTGACAGCGTTGCAGCCGGATTTCCTCGTTGCGGCGGCATTCAGTTGAGGTGCTTGACACGTCTTCTTCTTGGGTCAACGCCAAAGAATGACGTCTTATTATGTTCGTCCGTCGGTCGATGGCTCACGTGCAGAAATGCTTCGTACTCAGCTACGGAACTCAAGTGGACTCGAGTAGATGGCCACGAAGTTGGAAAATAGGTACAAACTTAAATCGTTCATTGGAAAATTTAAGAATTTAGCCATTTTTATAAATTAAAATATATTGTAATAATCAATAAGTCCAATTTTAGCATAATATATTTAAGAATTCTATTTATTGATGTTAAAAATTAGCTCAAAGAGTTTTGAACCTTCTCGTTGCAAACTTTTGCATTTAGTTTACTTTATTACCAATTTGTTCTCAGACACGGTATTGAAATTACTTTTCTTTAGTTTTATAATGTTTTTTTTATTGTTCGTTTGTTGTATTTCCAGGTTTGCGGCCTTCAGTTTGCATTCGGTCCCGTTGACTTTGTAAATGGCAAATAAATTCCAATAAATGCACAAATAAAATAAAGTACTGAGTTGCTCACGTACCTAAACGTAATTATATTTCATGTGCGCTCTACTCCCCTTGCTTCGAGGACAAATTTCCGACTTCGCCAATAAATATCAAGATTTTAAATTTTAATCAACTGGCAGGTGGCACGTTTGCGGTGCAGTGCCGATTCCAAGTCCGTCGCCGCGCATCCATAAATTTGCCAGGAAATGCTTTTTTCTTCCACTCACATCCACCCAGTTTTTTGCTGCTGCTTTTTTCGCTGCTGAACACAACATGTTGATTTATTTTATCGCATGATGCGGACGAGTCTGAGTTTTCGAGCAACAGCAACTCCCGAAATAACATAATAACATCGAAGAACACACATAAACAAACGACAGGACTGCTCGAAGGATGCTGCGTAAATTCCCGTTTAAGGAGCAGCATTTTCACTCCTTATTGCATGTTCCTTGCTCCGACGTCGCTGCTTCATTTAGAAGATTCTGGTTCTATTTCGCCTTTTCCCCTTTTCAAGTCGTCGCAACTTTTACTTAGAACAGCAGAAAAAAGTTGAAGTTTCGTCTTGGAAATCATTTGCACTTTCTTTTGGGAAATGCTCCTTGCGTGGGTCCTGCGAGGATTGCATATGCAAAAACATATGAGTTTGTGGAAGTTCAGTTTTATGATTACGCAAGATGACGTCCCGCCCTCCCGAAGGACATTCGAACGAACGCTGCTGATGCAATGACGACGACGACCGAGAGCGGCCCCGAGAGACGTTCGGTGCTCGGTGCAGCAATAAATTATAAATTTTTATATAGGAAACGTTTTGCGCACCTGCGGCAGGATGTGAACTCAACCAAATAAATAAAAGAGCGAGGAAATCGTGTCGTGGACTGCTACATTCTGACGGCCTTGCAAGGAAGTGGAGTGAGTGGGCAACGCCTCAGACTGAGCAGGCTAAAATATGGTAATTGGAAACGACGGCTGCAAGCAACTGGCGAGGACATAAACTCCAGGAGTAATGCGACCAGCCCGTCGCTGTCTGTTGAAATTACAAATGAGGGTCTATACAAGAATTTAGCATTCAAAAAGCAGGCCAAAGAAGGTCTTAAAATTGGCCAATGAAGGCTAGTGATGCAGTCACATATGAAGTCAGCAAAGTGACATACAGATCAAGATTGAGAGATTAACATTTATCAGAAAAATGCCCAATATTAAGAAAAAACTCTATTCCGAATTGATCTTGGAGTAGACCATTTATATTCCAAAATTAATAAGCGATATACATCTTTTAATAGATTTATATACGTCGGGAATCTGCTCATATACCTCTTTTCATAGAACATCCATTAACATGAACTCGATGGAAAACGTGATCTCTTCTTTTCACTTTTCCTTCTTGTGCAATCATAAATTTCAATCGCAGCGCTCTTTTCAAATTGAATTCTAACTCCTCAAACGCTTTAGCAACTCTTTAACAGAGGCTACGATTTTTAAATCGATTCGGCAAGACGGGAAAATTAATTTTTCAGCCAAACGTATAAAGTATTGAGCTGAAGTTCCGCTGCCTACTTCGAGGGATGTGGGTTCGACTGTCTGTTGCGCTCTCTGTCTAACTGACTGCACGACTGTAGCCATTTAACAGTTTTTAGCGTGCCTTTCAACCGGAAGAATCTTTAGCGACGTAACGCTCCAGAAGCGAGCTCAATTGCGGAACCGGAAGCAGCTATCGTGTAGATGAAGTGAGCGTCTGTATGCGTTTTTATATCTTCGCGGTGTGTGTGTGCTCCTTTCGAAGGATATTCCAACAGTGGATCGAAGTTTTATGTTTTCTTTGTAGACAAAGTAGCAAACGTGAATGGAAGAGATGCAAGACAAATGAGTGAAGCATCGATAAAACACTTTCGTGTCTTGCATATTAATTTTTCCGTGCTAAAAGCAAAGAACGAGAGTATAGAATGAATAGAGGGAATACAGAGCAGAATGGGAGTAAAGTAAAAACCATCAGCAACACCAAAGAAGTGTGCAACTATTTATGAGTTGCAGGTGATGTATAAAAGGGAGCTGAAGACTCAAATGAGCTGAAGGAACAAATGAGTTCGGGAAGTAGTCTTTGGAGAGAAAATGTGAACGAAGTATGACACGATGAGGATGTAGTTAGAGTCCAGAGAAAGAGGTAATTATTCTACGGTGTCTAAATTCAGTATTGCAACTGTATTTAGATGAAGTTCTCTCCCTATGAAGAAAAATAAAAACCTCTCCATAGACTTTGCCGACATTCTGAGTGTTCGTGTAGGGCAATACGTATGAAAAGTCTAACAAATAACAGCGAAACTATTAATAAAGAAGTTGTATTATTAACAATGAAAGAAAAGAATGTATAAGAATTTGAAATTACTCCATTTTCTCCATTTTCTGCATTAGGAATCTTCTAAGTTGCTGAAAAAAATCCGTTTTGGTCGTTGTTGTTCACCAGGAGACGTTCACGATTTGAAGACGATCCACAGCCCACAAAAATACACCGAAAACATTATATTTATTATTATTTTTACATTTATTTTTAAGCCAATTTCATTTCAGCTTGGAATTCAAGACTTTATTTTAAGGATTCATATAAATATTTTTAAATATATTCCATGAAAAATTCCGACACACACACAAACAAAAACAAGCTCAATCATAAATACGTCCTGTTAAACATTGCATGAATTCAAATTCAGATTCGGGATTGAGGAAAGCAGCAAAAAAGAGAAGGAATGAAAAAATAAAAGCACCTTGCAAGGAAATCGGCTTGAGGTAAAACGGAAATCGAGCACTCGACTGAATTCAGCTCAACTCGACTTGACTGGGATTGGCTTAGTTAAGCACACACATACACACGCACGCACACACTCATGAAAGTCCTTGGGGGAAGGAATAAGAAACACACAAAAAACAGCAACAGATTTTTTTTAATATGAATTTGCTTCTGATTGCATTCTGGGAATGGATGCGTGAGTGTTTGTGCATTTGTGTACGTATTTGTTTTGTTTGCGAAGCTGAATCAAAATTTGCATATTTTTATTTTGATTCTTCTTCGAAAATTGAAATGCGAACGGAAATCCGTAGAGTGGCCAGGATTGTAAAATCTTTCTGCTGGGATTCGTCCTGATTTTTCATTCATTAAAAGAAGCTTCCTCATTCCTGGAATAATGAATACTGTTTTTTTGGCAGTAACATAATTTTTGTTGTTGTTGTTTCTTTATTATTTTTCTTATACAGTTTCGATTCTTCGTTATCGTTTGTTATTATTGTAAATTTCTCGTTGTTTACGATCCTCTGGAGTCGAAGCAAATCGAATTCGGCCACTTGCTGCACCAAATACTGATCAAAATTTAATGTTTTATTCATCGAAGTTGTATAAAAAAAATTAAAGTTCAAATTTTAATTTTAAACTAAGCCAAAAAAAAAAATAAACCGTATTCAAACAGAATTTTACTTATGGATAAAAAAAGAATTGATGTTGTGTGTGTAGAAAATAACGTGAAACTTACTCGGGCACGGAGGCTGATTGTGGCTCATGCTATAGTATTTTAAATAAACGTTACACATATGAAGACATTCCTTCCTATTGTCCCTCCTTCCTTGCCTCCTTCTCTTTCATTTAATAACTCCAACCTTTCATTTTTACCATTTGGAGCAAACTTTTCAAAATTAGTTCTGCTCATCAGCGACTCGAATGAATGAGCCACCGCATAGCACCTTCCACACAACAATAAAAACCAAACAAACACATCACATACACTTCACTCACACACACACACACACACAACACTCCTACACAGTCCCAGCTTTCAATCAATATATTTTTGTTTGGCTGTTTGTTTGTCCGGTTAAAATAACTCATAAAACATCGACAGGAAGCGTTGCCTTCAGCACAAAAAAAAAACGCCCAAGAGACGGGAGTAACCGCGTGTGAGAATGGGAGAAAGAGAGTGAAGAAAGGAAAGAAAATGAGTGGTGGGATTTTTCATTATAGTGAAATTTACGAGGCAAACGTTTGATTGTTTAGCAGCGATACAATTTTATTATTATTACTCTGTTTACTTCGCTTTATTGGTGCCTCGCAGCGGCCGACATTGGCCACATCCCGCGACTTTAATTTACACATAACAGAATAACAGATTTTTCTTTTTATCTACGCATATAAATATTTCTTCACAATGCTTCAGTTCAATGCATTCAGATGCGCAAATGTTCCATTTGTATTTCAGAATTTCTAAATCGAACTTCAAATCCTCCGTCTGAACTTCAAAATCTTCAATAAAACGTTCAGAATCGCTGAAGCAAAATTTAAATATTAAAATGTCTGATATTAAAATGAAAAATTCTGAACTACAAATGGAAGCTCTGAACTTCAATTGGAAATATTTGAAATTAAAATAACATGAACTACAAGTTTCTGAAATAAAATTTAAGTTTTCTGGAAAAAAGTATATTATATAATCCACTGTGGAATATTTTACAATTTTAATTGGATAAATTAAATATAGTTTTTAGAACCTTGCAAACGCACAGCTTCATTTAAGTGATAATTAGCTGTATTAATATGATTTGTTGGGCGGCAGCTCCGCCGCCCACCTACACGGGCCGGCCCACATCTTGGCCTGGCGAACTAATTGGCCAACATCAACATCATTTTAATGAATGGCCAGTTCAGATTTACTAAACAATAACAGCCACGGAGCGGAGGAGGTGAAGCGGCGCGTGCGAAGGTCGCCGGCAGCAAACATGGCGGCCTGGACGGTTGTGCGTGCTTTAATGGAAGCAGTAATTATTCCAAAACATTTTGTGGCCATCGTCGTCGTCGTTGTTGTTGGTGTTGCTGTAATTTTGAGCGCATTAATTTGCTCGTGCGGCTGGGAGTGGCGCGGCGTTAATTTTCGTAATGAAGCCGGAAGTGGACGGTGCGGTGCGGTTCGGTGATGGTTTTGCTTTTCGATGCTAGTAGTTTGGGTTGTTTTTTCCTATCGCGTTCGAAAGTCATTAAAGGAAGCTGCGAACGTCTTCGAACGTCTTCAGTTCACGTAATCGTTTTCGTGGCCGAGTGTCGGGTGGTGACGGTTCAGCCTCGGTTCATTTTATGGCTAGAAAAGCTGGTCATTTTATTACTATATCCTTCGGATCTTTTTTTTTCCCCTTCTCTTGGGATTGTAGGCGCCAAACTAAATTAAAGTTTAGTTAAACGAATTCCAATGAAGGCTGTCATGAGCCGCGCCCCTTCTTTGTCCCCACTCGCTGCTATTATTGAATGTGTTTTATGTATTGCTAATATTTACATTAGATTGCTTTAATCAAAATAATGGCCCTTCTCGCTCGCTCCTTTTCCCTGCTAATAATCAGGCGATGGAGCACTTAAGTGCCCGTTGAAAGCTACTTACGTAATTCGTTATCTCCGGGGATTAACAACATCCCAGCGCTGTTTGTCAGCTCGATTGCAGCACTTCGCACAGCGCTCGATAATTGAACGGAAGTAAGCGATTAATCGATGGCGGAAGTGCTTTGTTTGCATAGAGCTGGGAACGTGTAAATGTTGATTCGCGAAAGAGGTGAGAGCTGCGAACGTTCAATAGAAAGCCTTCGTGCAGCTTAAACTCAGCTGTTGATGTGACAGCTCAGCACTTAACTTTTATTGGCAGCCATTTTAAATGCAGCAATATTTTCATTGCTGCCGAAGTTTAGCCAACTTCCATCAGCTCCATTTACTGTGGGACAAAAGCGACAAGCAGCTGAAGAAAATAATCAATCGGTGTTTGAATAACCTGCAACGTTCTTTAGCAGCAGTTCAGTTGCTTTCCACTGTGCGATTTTTATTGCCGAGTCATGTTTCGACTGTCGTAATAGATTTCACCTGCAACAATGGCTCGTGGCTCGTGGAAACGAATGTGCAAGAGAAATGCTTAATAAACATGTTCAGAATCGTTAAAAACCGCAGCAAGAGCAACAAAGTCTCAACTTCACACTCCTTAGCATGGTTTTGAGGGGAGAAAAACGCTTTTTGGAATATTCGAAGTCGGATCCGAGTCACACCCGGTTATGAACCAGAAACCGGAAACTCAAAGCATTGTTAAGCTTTCATTAGAAAGGCGGAAACTTCACCTGAGCTCACTCGCGTCCTCCGCCCGCTCTTCAAAGCAATCAGCTCTCATTTGAAATTATTTCCTAGCTCGCAATTTCGAATGTGTAATGAACACATTTTATTAAGGATCCCATAAACCGTTAAGGTTCTCGGCCAACTTTGGGCTGAGCAACTGTAAAAGCCACTGCAATCGAATTAAAGGAAAACACGTAATTTTAACACGTTGCATTCGAGGCGCGTTGTTGCTGTTTTTCGACAGTAATTATTTTTGGAATTTATTTAATTTTGCTCATGGACCCATCTGCGACCTCCGACCGGCGGCATCACGAGCTTTCTTACGATCTCGACGACGATTTATGGCAGTCGTTGCTCCTCGAACCATTCAAAGGCTTCCCATTTTCCACTGCCGACCCTTGTGAAGTCCCACGAAGCAGCGCATCGATTACCAGCTCCTTCGAATGAAGTTGTCTCTGTTTTATTGCCGGGACGTCGCTGGTTTCGCTACTGCGACCTCGACTTCGACTCCGGCTCCATTGAGCAGCACCTTAATTTAACCGAAAACGTGTCGCTCTTCATTTTGCGACACAAGACAAACGCCGCCATCTTCAATTACGTATTCCACGTTTCCCCATTTCTTTAGTTGCTTCTAACGCTTTTCTTTCTGTGCAGGTTTTTCCACCTTCCTCCGAGTACTCTTAACATTTTATTGCACCTGATGTGTGTCTGTGGAAACATGTTCATCGTTGGAGCTGAAATATGCTTCATGTTATCTCAGTTTTTCGCCGTGGGATGAAAGATTCTTCCGAAACCAACCGCAGAAGCCTCGAACCCGGCGAACCATCGACCAATCAAGCCGAAAACCCTTCGCCATTTCGATGGAACGAACATTCAATATGAATAACGAGACATTCAGGGAAATACCTCGAGTGACAACAAATTTTATCCTTGCTACGTGGTTGCTAGCCTCCGAAAACGTCCGCTGTCACTGGCTTTTTTCGTGCTTCAGTTTCAATTTGCAAAAATATTCCGCCGCGATTTTTGGGGCTTGTAATTCCGTGACAGTTTCTTTACCCGCTGCTGGTCCTGTTCTACTCTGCCTATTCCGTTCCACTCCACGCTTTTTCACGGTTATCGGCTCCAACTCTTCCGCTGCAAATTGATTTATGGATCTCCTCGCTTATGCTAAGTTATTGATACAAGTTTTTATTTCACCTCCGGCTGCTTCCATTGTTTCCAAACCATCATCGTTGCTATCATCCATCATCGAGGAAACATCATTCGACGTCGGATGACTTTGGTGAAGGAATGCGAAGAGAAGCGATGTTATGAGCCGGTTTTATCTTTAGGATTATTCGAGATGTAGCCAATCGATCCTTAATTTTCATTTTCGTCTCTTTTTTAGCATCCAAAAAAGAACCACAGAATTGATTAGTTCTAGATTCAGATTGTGTCAAACAGGAAATGATTATTTATAGCCATAAAGAATGTCTTCTTTTTGACGTTAATCCTTCAGCGACAATATCATGGAAGGCTGTGATATGATAACCACATACAACTGAAGCAAATTAAACTGTTCAAAGGAGATATGGAGTGCCTGGTCTAAAGCAGATAATAAAACAATTAAACGCATCGCAGCGTGAATTACAGCGAGAGTTTCAATTAATTTAACCGATGATGCGAAGGTGTGCACAAACATAATTAAAATATACACCAACACTCACACAGCAACACACACATTCAACTCAAATAATCTCAACAGCTTTTAGAGCATTAAAATTTATCGTTAATCTTGGAGAAGCTTTAATGCAGTTACTTAGAATAAAAGGAAGTCGATATTTGTTTTTCCGAATCACTTCACTTCACTTCTAAATGAAAAGTAAACTGAAAAGATGGCCACTTTTGAAGAGGTGCTCGTTGTATGGAGTTCCGCTGCGCTTTCATCGTTTATTGGGATCTATAAAAACCCAGCAGCAGCAACGACGTCACTAAACAAGCGGAAACGGAAGCGAGCATTTGCATTTGCATTTACTATATCTTCAGTTTCAGATTTTGCATAATTCACAATTTCCTGTCTGCATGTTGGATGTAATGCAAGCTTTTAGCTGACTCAGCGTCGTCCTTCCTTCATTTCCTCCTGCGTTCTGCTCTCTGCTGCTGCCAAAAAGCTGAAAACTACTTAAACAGCTTCTATTTTCTCTGCTGCACAGAGTTTGTATCTCCTTTCAGCTGTATCCAATTGTATATTATTGTTATTATTATTGCTTGTAGTTCACGTTTTTCATTTCCCTGCACCTGACCATTGTTTTTTATACCATCAACTGTTTATTTTATATTTTAAATTAGATGATTTTAAAGTCACTGAAACTGAAGCTGTTCGTGTGAATTTTTATTGGTTTTTTCGATTACTGACTCCTCGTTGTAACCGTTGAACGTGGTTTTAATCGATTTACAATTATTTATAGATTTAAAGTCATCGATTTTACTTTCTTTCACCTAATTTTTAAATTCGTTTCAATACTAAAAAATAAGTGCTAAGGTTTTTATTGTCGCTTTAATGGCTTCTCCAAGATGATTTTATTTCACTGCCATTGTATTATGGATCTCAACTTGTAGTAAACATCACCACATACAATGTTTCGTTCTGCTTTATTATTTTTACGGTTATTTTTTGTTTTTATTTCGTTTTAGGAAATGCTTTTTTCTGTTTTCCATATTATTTTTGGCTTTTAGGGGTTTGTAAAGGGGGAGCAAATGTTGAAAACTTGTGAGTTTGACAATTTTGCGTTTAACACAAGCAAAAACACCTACACACACCCATGTATAGAGATGGAATCCACCTACACAAAAGTGAATACATTGGCGCCATCTGTGCGAGAGAAAGTTTTCATTTCGAACTGATTGTTATTGTTGTTGGCCTGCGTGAATATTGTTAATGGTCACAACTCGAAAAGTTGGTCCTTTGAGAAGTTTTCGAACAAGTATTTGAAACACTGGAAATGCGTTGTTGAATGCGTTTTCTTTTGTTGTATACTTATTTTTCACATATTTATTTATTTATATTATGGAAAGCTCGAAGGAGGAAAATAGAAGTAAATGTAAAGACTTTGTTCACAATTGATTATATAGAAAAAATGAAGATGGTGACATTTGAATAACAAATTGTTTCTTATCGTTTCGAAGACGCAGAAGTAAAGAAGCCGAATCAACGATGAAGGAAGTAATATTGATAACTTTATCCTTGGGTCCAACTTATGCTCTGAAGGAAACACCCTCATGCAAAGCAAATAATTAAGAAACTGAACAGAGACACAGATAGATAGTACAGACATTTTTCTGAACTACAATTAAAGAATTCTGAAAATTAATAATTCTGAAATAAAAATGATTTATTCTGAACTACAAATGGAAGATCTAAACTACAATTTAAAATTTTTGATATTGCAATTCACAACTCTGAACTTAAATTGAAAATTTCCTGATATTGCAATGGAAAAATCTGAACTACAAATGAAGCTCTGAACTTGAATAAGAAAATTCCAACAGAAAAATTAAAAAAGCTGATAGACAATTATAAATTTCTGCAATTAAAAAGAAACAATCTGAACTAACATTAAAAATTCTAATATTAAAATGAAAGAAAGCAAAACTACAATGGAAATTTTTTGGTATTAAAATGAAAGGATTTTAACTACAATTGGAAGTTCAGAACTACAAACGAAGGTCTGAAGAAGGTCTGAGGAAGATCGCTGGCTCTAGCATAATACGAAGAAACGAGGAATATTTTATATAGTAATTAAACAAGACTTTGTCAAAATCAGAGCAGAAAAATTTAGATAATTTTATTTTTTTTTTTGTTTTTGTTGATTAGGAGGAAGGGATATATTACAATGTTTGCGAGAAACATGCAACGGAAATTATTCTCGGTGGAAAATGTTCCATTGTATATTTATAAAATTTAAACATTCAACAAAAACACTTCATCCCTGCTCCAGCTACGACCGGGGACAGGAGGGCAAAGAGGGCGCCGGTGTGTTTATGGAGTATCGCTCGAGAACAATACAAAGCTTAAAACCCTGGCTAATGGATTTCCGGCTTAGTTTTTGTGCTCATTTGTTATGCCAACTCGAGAGAAGTTTTTTGCAGTTGTAGCAAACCGACCAACCGAGCAACAAACTTCGTTGTTGTTGTTGTTGTTGTTGTAGTTGGCTTTTGTATTCTGCGGTCTCAAATGTGGTCATGTTTTCAATGCGGTTGCATTCATTCGACCGACGGTTTTTCGACTTTTGTGTTGGTATTTTTATGTGGTTGCAGTTGTTGTAATTGTTGTCAATGCAATGTTTTTTTTTTGTGTTATATTTAAAGTTATGCATTGTAAATTATTTGTTTTTTTTCGTCTGCTTTAACGGACGAGTTTTAAATCTTGTTCAAAACACTTCACAACTTCACTTTACTTGCTGAAAAATCAACAACGACAGGAAAAACAACCGATCGCCCTTCGCACACCACGAAATCCTTCGCCTTTTCTTTTGAAATTTCCACTCCAACCGCGAATTTGGCCCATCTGCGGCTTCGACTGCCGCCATGGCTTCGGTTTTTGTTTATTACCATGGAATTGCATGAAGCTCCATTAAGCAAATTAAAAGATTACGCTCGAAATTCGCATTGTTACCTTTTTCAAGTGTGTACTTAAAATGTTGTTCCTTTCGTTGATCTAATTAAGCAGATTATTTTATTAAAACAACCTCAAACATGGAGTGGCTCTTCTGAGCGGAGGATAACTTTAATGAGCATTCAAACTCAACGGCAACCAAATAAAAGCAGTTCCTGAACTCAGCTCAGAATGGAAATTGTAAAAAGAGTTGACATTTTGTTGCATTAACTTTAAAGACTTGAAAATATACTCTAATAAAAACAGAAACACTTGTTGTATAGAATTATGTCGGTGTGTGTGTGCTTTCAATACAACTAACCCACTTATCGAACATTGAACCATGGATTCTGCATCCTGCAGTCGCTCTCCTGGCGCCTGCTCTTGTTCATGCAGCAAC
The DNA here is from genome assembly GCA_937620795.1 of Thecophora atra. Lineage (NCBI taxonomy): Eukaryota > Metazoa > Arthropoda > Insecta > Diptera > Conopidae > Thecophora > Thecophora atra. The sequence continues at coordinate 40,198,383 of OW569401.1, read as the reverse complement.
AGCAACAAGCAATAAAAAAATTCCAATATTTTATCGGCAGTAGGAGCTGTTGTTGGATGAAATTCACTTTGTGGCCAACGTGGTCAATGCAAAAGGAAATGACATGACAGGACATGCGAGGATATGAACACTCTGCCTGGCTACAACCTCTAAACAAGGATGCAAGTTTCTCTACTTCCGGTTCGTGAAAGACGAAGAACAGAACCTCCGATACAAGGTATAATTTCTATTTTCATCCCATTGATTCATTATATTAAAAAAAGCTAAAAAAGGTTATAGTCGAAAATGGAATTGATTCGTTATGAAAGCCTTTTAAATGTTGTTAATTATATTTTGTTTATTTGTTATTATTTTTTAGTTATTTATTTTGTAAAATATTTAGTTTACTTTATTGCGCATTTTATTGTATAAATTCGATAAGTTTCTACTCTTTGAATTACTTTGCTTAATTGATATAATACATGAAATTTATATAAATTCAAATATTAGCAATTCGAAATAGGAACGAATATTCTGTAATATTCACAGTCTCAAAGTAAGCATTTGCTTGACAAATTAAATAACAAACTGTTGAATTAGTAAAACAATAATAATTGTCATTTTAATTTTAATTTAATTGAAATATTAGAGTATGTGTTCACTAAAGCATTTGCAACTAATTTTTGTGTTATTATTAACATCAATTTTGTCGTTTCACCCACAAGGATATTATTCTGAAATGTTTTTCTACAATGTTTTTCAGGTAATACATTAGAGTTTGCAATAATATTACACAGCTTCCTAATTGACTAATTTTAATTAATACTTTTACACAAAAAGACTCAGCAAAACCTTTGAAATCATGTTGAAATAGCTGCGGGCGCAATACCCATTTTTATTCATGTTGTTATTAATTTTAATTTCACCTTTTTGTTTCATAAATGTGATACTATTGTACGTTTATGTTTTCTAGATATTACATTACTCAGTAAAATCAGTAAAATTTAAATTTCAATAAAGTTCCTTATTTAATCCTTATTATCCTTATTTAATTTCATAATTTAACTGCTTACTTTTAGGCTGCGCTGACAATTCATTTGCCGATTTAGCAAGTTTTGTTGAAATGAATGCAAAATTTACAAAGTAATTCTTTGATTTTGCTTTTGGTCTTTAAATATGATCGTAAATGGGTCGCCAATACAAAGGACATATGTTTTCGGGTTTACGCAATGTGAAATTTACAAAATCTTACCTAAAAACAGACTGCATAAGAATGCAATTGAAGGCGTAAGACGGAAAGGAAAAGGTTGTTAAGCAACAGAGATAACAAAATCATATTTTAATAAAATATCAAGTTGAAATTGAAAAGGAAACTGCAAACAAAATATTAAATGGAAAATCGAATTAAGAAAACGAATGCGTAGGTAAATTGAGTGGAATTTTCGGAACTTACATGTGAATATTTTTGGGAGCAGAGAAACAGAGAAGGGAATTTCTGAATAAATTAAATGCAGAAACACATGTTGACGTTTATTTGTAGAGATGAATTTTTACTGAAATTATATCTTTGCGAAATGGAAAATCTATAAAAATTCAGCTGAAATGAAAGCAACAAAGAATGTTTCTAAAAGCAGAGAGAAAAAATCCACAGACAAATCATCGAAATGCCAACAAAACTAATCGAAAAAGCGGAAAGATGAGATGTGAGATTAGAGCGAAACAGAGAGAGAGAGAGAGAGAGAGAGAGAGAGAGAGAGGTTAAACTGCAACATTGCAAACACGCGAACACAATTCAATCAATGATGCCAATCGAAGTTGACATCTGTCAGCGCAAAACTAAAACCGCTGCGACTGCGAAATGCTGCTGAGAGCGAGCGACTGCACGGCGAGAATACAGCAGCAGTGCTGCCAACAAATAAATTGTCAAATCATGCGAGTGAAAACGAAAATTGCAACAGGATTTTTTTGTCGTTTTTCCCCGTTTTTGTCTCTTTGTGCTGTTGGTGTTGCTGCTGTTGTCAACGGTAACTTTTGAGGCGATCGACTAATAAATAGGATTTCACAGTCCAAACACACACACAAACACAAACGTGACATAACGTCCAATAATAAATAAAACGCCCCTCTTTTTTCTTGTTTTCCTTTCCTTTCGTTTATTCTGCTTCATTTTCCTTTTTCGGATTTACTTTTTGTGATAAAAACATTGAAAGTTCAAAAATAACACGAAATTCGTATTGACAACACCAACAACAACAACACGAAATAGCAACAATGTAGCAAATAACGGTACATACCATGCATATAAATGACTATTCAAATGAAACACACACGCACACGCAGCAACAAAGCAAGAAAACAAATAACAAACAACTCAACAACAGAACACAAAAAAAGCCAACAACAAAAAAGACGAAATATTTTTTTCCTACAATTTCTGTGGATGGGTTGTGTGTGTGTGTGTGTGTGTTTTCCGTATTGTTTTTCAGTGCTTGGCTTTGTTTGAAACTTTTTGGAACAATAAAATTGATTAACTGCAGATGCATTGCATACACACAGGCGCGTTCATACGTGAACTCAGTTCGTGTGGAATTCTCTTCGACGGAATGTTAACCCTCGATAACATGCGTTCAATGAAGGTTTCAGATTGAAATTTAGTAACTTTTACCTTAAATTTTTTTAAAAGTGAAATTCTATTAATTCTACTTATTCACAGAAATATCCTTTAAAGTTAAAATTATGATTGCAAAAATTAAAAATTAAAAATTACATATTATTGATTTAACTAATACTGTTAATCAAGGAAAATGGAGCTCTTAATCTACATGTTCACGCTGTCCTCTTCAAAGAACTTACAGTGTAAACTACAGCTTTGTCCTCGTAGAGCTGAGGAGTCAGAAGAAGCAGAAGATTTTGGATAACCGATGCCACAAAGAAAAGCCGCAGAGTTTGTTTGTTCGGTTCCTGTGCATTACGAGGTAATCAAGCCTCAACCTCAGGCCATATTAAGCCGAGAGCTAAGTGCATGCGGCGGCTCTCATGCTGCACTCAGCTGGATGAAAACCAGCCGCAGAGTGTTGGTCGAAGCCGTACACTGCAGCCGGTCACAGGCCAGGCACACACATGCAGACAGAGGACCTCTGCATACTTCCAAAAGACATCTCAGATAGAAAAAGCTACAGACGGATTCAGGCCAATTGAATGAAAGATGGGTGAGGAGGCGGCCATCGAGCGGATGTGTAAACAACAAGCTTCAGAATCAGAGAGACAGCCAGACAAATCGACTGTGGATTAATGAATATGCATCATTTTGATGAACTTTTGCCGTAGCAGCAAATGCCTTGGAAAGGGACAACACGATTACTCTATATACAACTCACACGCACACACAAGTAGTCCATCTACACCATCGCAGTTCTTGCCCAGTTGCAGTTGTTGTTGCTGTGGTATTCTTGTCGGCTACCATCCGAAATAAGAGCAGCTGAGAGTTTGAAATGCATTCGCATTTCTGACCACAAACTCTCCATTTGACAAAAATTATGCGGTTGCTGTGGTTGGCTGGCAGCGAGCGAGAAATGAACTCAATTAACGCCAACTACGAGTCAGAAAGCAAAAATAATGGACCACGGAAATTCAATTCTAATTCTTGCAGAGCAGATTCGCAGAGAGAGCGAAGAAGAGATTCGAATCCGGAGTGGAGTGGAATCATTTTCAATTCCTATTAAACAAGAGGTCACGTTGAATGTTTGACTTTCCTAATTTTCCCCAAAAAAGTTTTCCTGACCAGAGGCACAAAACGATCACTAAAGCGATTTGGGAAAATTGGAAACGTACAACGTAGAGTCGCCCATTCAGAGTCGTCTACTGAATCGCCTAAGAAGACGAACAGTAGTTCACAATAGTCACTTTTAATGAGTCTTTCTGAATGAAAAATTATTATTCTGATTTACAAAAAAACGCTTTTTGAATTGCAAGTGATGCTTTCTATTTTATAAATGACACTTTCTGAATTTCAAGTCAAGTTGTATGATTTATTTATGACTATTTTGAATTACAAATGACAATCCTCAAATACAAGTGACGCCTTCGGATTCTGACAACCAAAAAAGTGTACTTTCGATGCCTACAATATCAGGTAATTTTAGTGGAGATCATTTTCTGTGAAGATGCAAGTTTGGCTAAGAAAATGGAAGTCTCCGAGCTCTCAGCACTCAATCGTAAGGTCGATTATATATTTTCTAGTGATACATAATTCTTCTACACACATCTGCTATCGACAATACATAAGCATTTGTATATATACAGATATCCTTGAGGCGATCCATACATAGAAAGACATCTGTTGAGTTTTTCGTCCATTAGAGTTATTCAATTATTCACGAGCAATAAGAGTTGCTTCTAGGTTTCCTTGCTCCTTTTCCATTTGTTCAATGTCGAACAATAAAATTTTAATAAACGTGTTTTCATGTAAAATGCAGCGAAATGGAAAACTTGAGAAAAATAATAAAAAAGTTCAAAATTCGCAGTGAATAATTTTTGAATGTTCTTCATTGCAAATGCTTTACCTCTGGTGGAAGGTAGATAATTTGAGAGGTAAGTGAGTATAACTTAAATTATGTTTTACTGCATTTGAACAGCGTTTTTCCCAACTCGACACTCAATGACCGAGGTCAAGCGGACCACTCAGCTTCATCGTAACTTTACATTCTAGAAAAATGAATTCCTCTCAAAAAAGTTTTTATAGTTGTTCCTCACGTGCTCGCTAAGTTCACGTTTTTTTCAGGGGAAGTTGAGAAGCTGAGAGAAATTCAATTTGTCACCCGAACAATAATAAAACTTGTACACGCCATTTCCCTTTCAATGTCTCACGTGTGCATTCGTAAATACAATGCAGGACTCTCTAACGTGTCCTTCATCTCGTTGCTCCTCCGCTGACAACATTTCGCAAATTTTATTCGAGCCAATATTTATCGCAAGCACGCATCACACAGCGATGGCGGAAGGTGAGGCAATTCATCCACACGCTGCTGGTGGTCGTCTGGAAACATGTGTGAAAGTCGCAAAAATAGTTATCGCAGTCACAGGACGACAAGAAGGAGGAAGAATGAGGAACCTAAGCTAAAAAATGAACGTAGAATCACAGCGTTTGATGACGATTGAAATTCACCATTGAAGGAGACTTGGTTAAATTTGGAGTAGAGAGCAATTAAACAAAATACTTAATAATAGAATTATTTTACAATTTTTATTAAAGTTTATCGTTGAATTTCGTCCAAAGCAATGGCTGCTCTCTCCCTATCCTTTTTCGATTCCTAGTACACATAATTTTATCGTTTTAAACATTCAAATCTATTCCTCCTTGCAGCCCCGCAATCACCTTTATCGCTCACACGCCAGACGATTTTAACGATTATTATTCTTGTTGTTTTCTTTTCTTGTTTTGGGGCCAAAAGCCTTTCAGTGTTCTTCAACTTGATGCGCATAGATTTAGCATATTTTGCCAGGATTACCACGTCAGCCTTGAAATCCTGCCTGCCGCCAGCAATCTTAAGGACTGTCAATTCAAACTATCAGAGCAGCAAACAAGATGAGGTCGAGTAACGAGTTCGGCAAACAAACAGAAATCCACCACAGCAGCAAAAATTAAATTGAAGCCTTAAAAACGTATCCATTCTCGGTGAAAAGATAATGAGGGGGAGCAGTGAAGCTGATAACAAGGTTAAAAACAACAAAGTTGAGCCCACATGATAAGTGAATCACGAAGGAGGCGCGCTTCGAACCTGACGCACGCTGAAAAGTTAAAGGAATTCAAAAACAAAGCCACACGAAATAGAAACGTTGGAGCAGCGATTGTAGCAGCCGCGACATCGACATCAACAGGAGGATAGCAAAGGGTTAAAAGGATTTCAGCTGCACAAATACGTCAGACGTCTTTGCGCCTTTTTCGTTAATGCGACAAATAAAATTTTTGTCACGTTTCGCATTACGTTGAAGGCACCCGAAGACGAGGACGGCGACTGCTGGAGTCTACAGCTCGTGGCAGGTTGATGGAGTAGCAGCAAGGAGAGTCGCGAAGCTACTGACGACATGTGAATGGAAAGTTAATCCTCACGGTGTGATTGCGAAGAATTCGACTCGGAGAAAAGTCGACTTCAATAACGGAATATATCAATTTGAAGCTGATCGTTTTAAATTCAAATCAAGTGTCTGGCTTCGGCTGCGGGCTTCTCACTTGTGTGAGTTTGCATATCAAGGAGTCACCGAAAGCGAGGATGAAGTAGGTTTTCGGATCGGTATTTGTTCAGTGAGACGAACTCCAAACCTCCTTTCAAGCTTAGTTGCCTCCAATCATGGTCCCCACAGACGTCTTAATCACTGAATTACTTCAGTCTACTTTGGGCGTTGCCTTCATTAACGTTAATGAGCATTTCAATCTGTTTCAGACGATGACTCATTAAAACGAACTTTTAAAGTTGTGCTGGCTGCGAAGTAAATGTCAAAAAGGTCATGTGAAGCTAATCAAAGCGAGGGCGAAGAAATGCTGAATGAACTGAAAGGAAACCATAGAATTTTTTGGGAACTCAGAAGAACACAGAAGGGAGCTGGGTTCAAGTTATCAGGGACGTATGTTTGTGAGGAGACTAGAAGACACTTCTCGCTGTATATAGTAACCTGTTGTTGGTTGTGTAATTACTGTTTCACATGACCTTCTTATCTACTCTTGTAGATTACCTAAAATTTCACACCTCGCCGAACTTCAGATCCTGACATTTATATTAATTTCACTGAAGGAGTGCGGAGTCTCTGGACACGCCTACATCTCATTCATGGACTGAATGATTAGCATAATTCAATTCTGCGTAACAGAGAAGCTTCTATGGCTGCATACTATTCGATGATGTGGTCTGAGTTCATTCACATTCACCGACGATTAGCAGAAGCTTCGGCAAAGGAAGTGACGTCAACAGCGGCCGTTTCCTGTGTGTGCATGGCTGTTGTGGGTCTCCTTAACACATCGTTTACACTAGGAATTACGCAAAATTGGGTTTTGCTGTTGCGGTTGTTGGTTATCGTTACTACCAAAAGCGCCTTAGAAACTTGAGAAGCAGGTCAACATGTCTCAGTGACTGCGGAGAGTTTATCAAGTTGTCCGTCGATAAAATTGCGTTTAAGAAAGCGTTTGTTTAAATTTGACTAAGAAAAAAGCGAATAAGAACTTTAATCTTCTGCAGCAGAAGAAAAGTATTACAAAAAGATCAATTTTCAAGAGATTTTATTGAAATTATTGGAAAATATCTGAACTGAACTGAAGGTGGATGAGTGATTTCTGAGTGCATCCGCTCGAATGATTTCTGTTGAATGACATAACAGCGAATGGCCAACGATTATTAAAGTACTCGAGCTAATTTTTTGCCAAGTGTTAATGTTGGCGTTGATACTTTCAGTCGTTTTCTGGGAACTTCTTTTCCCCGATCAGCTGCAAGTTGTTTGCAGTTTCATTTACAGTCCGCATCGCTTTTCATCCGCGTGGTCGCAATGTAAATGAGTTCGCCGCATTTAATGCATCGCAATTAAATACACGCGTCTGACATCGCCGCCTGCCTTCCTTCATTCATTCGTTCTTGTGTGCATTCCGTACGCACGTCCGAACGTTCGCTCGCCTCTCCGGCGGCTGTGACTCTCGGCAACTGTAAACTTTATAATTTCTTTAATTTCGCCATTTTGCGACAATTAATCACCTCACGTGAGACGAGCTGCACTGCGAGCTCTGCGCCGCGCCTGTCAACCGAACGCAGTACATCATCGTTGGTGGCGGCCGAGCACGATGATGATGATGACGATGACGATGGCCACAACGCAACGCATTTAAAATGGTTGACTTCCCATATTTTGCATTCTTCCTGCTAGATGCTTTTTCCATGCTTTCATTTGGTAAATTACGAACAACAACAACGAAAGCGACAAAAACATTTGTTCATATGAATGTAAATTAATGGGTTTGACCCAGTTTCTTGTTAATGGTCTCGTTTTTCCCCACTTCCGCGACTCAGCACTCGCCACTCATCACTCGGCAACATGTACTTTTGTGTTTCGTGCGTCTTTTGAACCCCTCGGTAGCTTCACAACAAGTCTCTGGTGTTTAATTTATTAAATAGCTAACCATTAACACATCTTAAGGGAGACTGAGCGAGTCCTGCCTGGCGCACTAACAAGGATAACGTCACCTTACCGCAGCTTTGAAGATTGTGGAAAAAAAAATTCAATTCTTTTCCTTAATTTCCTTTCGCCATTTTTTACACGATATTCAAAAATAATCCACGACAATCTTTTTTCATGAAGTTGTGGAGTATCAACATTCTGCTACAGCCTCATCAACGCTCTCATATATCACAAGTTGACGCATAAACCTGGGCTCCGTGGTACAGCCAGTGATTCATGGACACGATTTTCGAAGCTGCAACAACCAAACGAAGAGCAACGAAATGCCGAAAATTCCATCAGCGTCACTCCGAATATTATTTATCCTGTCGAAAAGTGTGGTATAGATGCTCCGTGACGCCCTCTGAGACGCAACGTGCAGTCAACATGCGGCTGCTGCTCTAGAAACCATCGAAAAGTTTAGCAGCATCGAAAATTCATCACTTCCGCTGCAAGTTGAGCGGCGAAAAACTTCTTAGTGGTTGAATTCTGATGCTGAGTTGTCGGCTGCTGATAGACAAACAGACAGACGCTCAACAGCATCACGCACAGTAGAACAAATTGGGTAAAAATCCTTCTAAAACCTTCTTCTATCTCTAATGCAAAAGTGTACTAAACAGTTAAAGATTTTGAAGGAGAAGAACAACATTCATTGAGTTGATAATGTTTTTAAAGCAACTTGACACAGTTTGGCGCTTCTTCGCCCTTGAACAAGTGACAATCACTTTTTCTATATACCTGTAAATCAGCTAACGCAAAACAGGAAGCAGCAGCAGTTGAAATGGATCCCATCCTGCCTTTGCAAACTATTTGCTCCATTGCAATGTTGCAAATTCGCATAAAAAATGTTCCCTCAGAGCTGTGGTTGTGGTTCAGTTCCGTCAACTCTTCTGTCATTTTAAAATTCTGACTTTTGACTTAATTTTTACTGTCTCTACTTTGAAAAGCTGAGCTTCACATCGTCTGTGAATGAACTCGGTTTGACCCATTTGCTCTCTTCTATGAACCATTTCTTCACTGACTAGAGCGAGGTTTTACTTCCGGAAGCTTACTAAAGTTGTTCGCTTTTGTTGCTACGACATTCATATTGAACATATTGAAGTATGATGCAAATAGAACAGGCCAGCAGAAATTAAGGAAGAGAGATGAGGATGAAAGACCCTCTGAAATTATAATATATTTACACATGCACTAAAAAGATTGCCCATAAAAACTTTTGCAATTACAAATGAATATTTATTATAAAACTGTTTGCAATAAAAAGCGGTTGCAATAAAAATACTTTTAATATTAATACCGGCGTCATAAAATTTTAAATGCCAACATTTTTATGATATAAACGATGTCAGTAAAACGATGGCTTTACTTGCTGATTACTTTACGTGCTCAGGTAATAAAATCAGTATTAATATAAGAGGGGTAAAACCACAATGAAAACATATTAAAGCTAGCGAAGGGAAATTCGTTGGTTGAAATAAAAATAAACAGTATTTTAAGGGATTTTAATACGTATTTACATACGTGCGAGTTGCTGAAATCTACGGCATACTTTCAGGAGCAGGCGTTTAATACAAAAACTTTTTAATAATATCAAAAATCACAGAAATTTGTTATTTTCTTTTTTTATAAACTGTGATAACTAAAAGCAAAATCGGTGATTAGATCCGCGGCTTGCGAAATATTCACCGAAAGCAGCCAAATTAAAATGTTGGTTAACGACACAACTTTACTTCGTAAATGAAAACTAGAAAATTTTTTAATAAAAATACATAGGAAATAATAAAGAATCAAGTAAAGAAGTCCCCGAAAAGCAACAAACTTCCTTCGGAATTCGCATTCCTCTGTTTTCCTTTTTGCAGCTTCGTTATTGCATCTAAACTAACCTCCAGACGTAATCCGCCGCACACATGTTCAATAAACCTGAACAGAACTACTTTACTTAAGCAAAAGTTCCGGAAATGCAGGAGGAGAGACTGAAGGTACATGGGAGTAGTCTTCGTCGTTGTCGTATCTCTCAATATTATGGTCCTGAAGAATATCAGGGGCGCAGAGGGAATCTTAACCGTGGAGAAAAATAACTATTAAAACAAAAACAGCAGATTCTTATAGAACAATAAGAAAATAACCACAACTGTAACGGGTAACGAAGAAAAAAACTTCCGAAGTAAACCAAAAATAAGACTATTTGCAAGAAGAACAAAAAGAGAAACAACAAAGAAATCGCAGTATTAAGAAACTCGAACTAAACTGAGCCATTCTTCGAATGAACTGAGAGAATGAGATAAAAACTTTAGCACTCAGGCAAAACTGAACAAAACTTAGCCACCTTTTATTGGCTTGGTCTTGACAACACATCTTAAAGCACAGCACACAAAACTATCCAGCAAACACCCTACACGAAGAAGAGACATGCAAGAATTCCTGCTTCTATACTGATGCACAAAAACAAACTCCACGAGTTACAACCAATAATTGAGTAATCAACATTCTTAATTCCTTTAAAAGTGGATGTTACTTATACCAGAGACACTTTCTACCAGAATCGAATCCTGAAACTCCAAAGATGTGCTGATATAATAGACCTTATTAAGCAGCATTAAAAATTATTAAATTAGTCAAATAGTTTCTAAGGAGTTCTACGATATGTTAAGAAGAGTTGTGTGATTCCCGCAATGGCAGCTGGTAGAGTACCAACCTCCTCTGCCGCATACACTACGCCTTTACACCGTATGATAGCTGTAAGTGGGAAAATTTTTCAATGTACAGGAATATATTTCGGCACACATTCGCCGGTCTAGAGTGTGATTTAGTATAAAGCTGTTGTCGTTGTTGTTTTATCGTTGTAGTTGCCAGCGCACACACACAATTACATCAAAAGTTAACAGCTACCTACGAATTCGATATCAAAGTTTTCTATTTCGTGTTTATTTTATCTCGGGATACTTCCTCTACTCGTTTTTCTTTTCCTATTTTCTTTCCGATTTGTTTCACTTGTGAATTATTGCTTCAAAGCAAGAAAAAAAACGATAAGAATACGAATAACTCAAAAGCGACAAAATATAATAACAAAAAAAAAGTATATAAGAGCATCTCAGTCCTGCAAGAATATTCAACCTTAGAGACCTCTTTTCACACACTATGATAGACACATATAATGCATACATACATGTTTATGTACGTATTCTTGTAGCTACACGCACGTCTCCACTTGGTTTCTTTCACACACGCACGCATTTACACCCGAGTCCAGAGCAGTGCTAAATTTTTGGAAACAGCAGTTAAAACAACACCAACAACAGCGACAAACAGTGGCTAAAATAGCAGCAGCAGCAGGAGATTTCCGAGTGAGCTTTCATTTTTACAACTTGTAGAAGTTTTAGCAAGAGCACGAAGTAGAAGCAGAGGAATACTAAGACGTTGTATAAGAAGCCAGAGAAGGTAAAGAAAACGAATAGAAAAGTTGGTCTACGAACCGGAAATGAACGAATCTTTTTACCTTCCTATCGACCCTAAACAGTTGTTGTTACCATTGATTGTGTTTTTTTTTCGAGTCGAAAGGTTGGTCAGATTCTCAACCACTTGCTTGTTTTTTCTTTTTTCAAGTACTCGACTGACTCCTTTTACATTTCACGACTTGATATGAAATGATATTTATGTGTCTTTAGGTGTGTGTGCTTATTTTCTGTTAACTTGTAATTGAAATTATTATTAGTCGGTAGAAGTAAAGTATATATGGAAGTAAAAAATATGGAATAAATAAATTTCAGATATTAATTTAAAAATTTAAAAAAATCAACATTTTTCTAAGACAATCTCTAATAATTACATCGCTCTCCGAGCAACGTTTCCATTTTCAGCATTTTCTTTCGTATCTAGAAGCTAAAATCTCTTCAAACGGAAATTTTTATCAACAATAGATAATGAAAAAATATAGAATTTATTCTCCTTCTTTTTAATCTCTGCTCATAAATACATATTTGTTTTAGCTTTTAGTTTTAAAAAATTCACAAATGAATAGATTCAAATATAGTCGAAATCAACGGCGATTGCTTCTATTTCTAGTTTTCTAAATATTGTTATTATTAGTTGTAAGGAGTACTGCACTGCGACCTGTCGATCTATTTTGCCTCCTACTCGAGCTCACAATTCATGTACGAGCCCTATCCTTCCTACGAAACTGATAAAGTTTTCTAATTACTTTCTAACAAAATCTCTCTCTCCTTCACATCGTCATCATCATCATCAGTTTCGCCAGCATCCCAAATTTTATTCGATTGATGAGAGATCAAGATCGAAGTTTTCTGAACAGCTTCAGAGATTCATCATCCGGAATTACGGAGAAATAATAAAAAGTATTCAAGTAATGTTTTGTGTGCTCCAAAAATTAATAGCGAATATTACAGTTTATTAGGATAATAGACAGTCTGTAAGCCGTTCCATCCGTACGTTAATCGCTTTACATCTTTTATCCATTATACTTCGTTTAAACATTGATTTCTGACGAGCTTCGTAAGCTTCAATACGAAATTTTAACTACTTATAAATAGTGTTTCGATAATTTTCCTTTTCATATTTAAAAACAAAAAGTTAATTTCACTGCCTGAGCTGAAAATATTCATTTGATTACATTGAAATTAATTGTCTACTCTTCATCTATTGCCTCCGTTAACTACACAATATTGAATTCACTTAATTTTATTTTTAGATTGATATTGTGAAAGATAATGCAAAATGTTCCAATCTAATCACTGAAGCAATTAGGTGATCATATAAAATTCATTCTAAAATAAAAGCTAGAATTAATAACTCACAACATGAGAGGTGATTCGCATAAATGAAAAAATTGCACTGATAAAGCACACAGCTCTCATTAAGCGACTAATCAGTCGATGAACTGAGAGAACTTTATTTATATGAAGGCCGTCAGAGCGATTTTCTATTTAGTTTCAATCAAATAGCTGCTTCGGTCGGTGGTGTTTTTATTTTCAATCGAACTGTATAATAGCTCCGTAATGTCTGGAGCAGCAAAGCTTCTTTTAGTTGTCACTCTGGCGATCGCATTGTCGGGTTTCTCCGACGCGGCGCGTATACTTGGCTTCTTTCCGGCGCCCTCCAAGTCACATGTCATCATTTACAACGCTGTAGCGGAGGCGCTGGCGGAGCAGGGTCACAACGTTACAATTTTCCAAACAATTCCCGACTTCGTAAAGAATTCCAAGTGCAACAGAGTAATCGTCGATGTGAACAGCTATGATTCGAAGTTTATATGGGATATTATCAACAATCCGATGCCGTTTTATCGTCGGGTGGCTGGCATGAGCAATCAGTTGGAGAAGCATAACGCATTAATGTGGGCTCATCCCAAGACACAGCAATTCCTCAAAGACAACAAGGACTCTTTCGATTTGCTGATATTGGGCTATTTTCTCAATGACTATCATTTGGGTTTGGGAGCCCACTTCAACTGTCCCATGATTCTAGCGTTCACTGTACAACCCATCTTCGGTATCAATAGCATGATGGGAAATCCATTGGAGCTGGCCCACGTGCCAACATTCTTCGAGGAACTGAAGCAACCGCTGAATTTCATAGGTCGTGTGCAGAACTTCTTCATGTCCTTGTGCGAGGAGGTTGTTATGGGTACACTTTTCAGTTACCGCATGAACAGCATATACGAGTAAGTACAATAATCGCGAACCGGCCATGGATAGACTTCGTAAACATTCATGTCTTGCCTCTTCTAGAGTTATGTTTCCTGCTGACCGATATCCCTCCATGCAGACCATGAAGGAAAATATATCGCTTCTGATGAGCAACCATCACTTCAGTCAGGGACCCATTCGAGCCGATGTTCCCGCTATGATATACATCGGCGGCATAGCAATCAAGGAGAAACCCGATCCACTACCCACAGACATCGCTCAGTTTATCGACAGTGCTGAAGAGGGCGTTATATACTTCAGTTTTGGTTCTAATGTACAAAACAATCACTTGAGTAAAGACAAAATACAAATCATGTTCGACGTGCTTTCAACACTGCCATATAAGATTCTCTGGAAGTGGTCGGGCGGGGAGAAACCCGGCCAGGCCAAGAACATTCTGTACAAAAGTTGGCTGCCACAGAACGATATTTTAGCGCATCCAAACGTAAAGCTTTTCATCACACACGGCGGCAAGGGCAGCGTAGTTGAGTCGCAGTACCACGGCGTTCCTATGGTAGGAATTCCACTATTCGGAGACCAGACGAAGAATATGAAAGAAGTAGAGGCCGGAGGTTTTGGTCTCACAGTAGACTACATGACGCTGAACGTTCCTAGGCTGAAGGAGGTAATTTTGGAGGTGCTACAGAATCCAAAGTACAGACAGGCTGTTCAGAAGTTTTCCGATTTATACGGCGACCGCCCCATGACAGCGAAACAGACGGCCGTCTACTGGGTGGAATACGTTTTGCGGCACCGAGGCGCCAAGCATTTACAATCGCCTGCAGTGCATTTGAATGGCTGGCAACGCAAGTCGCTGGATGTAATCGGTTTCTTGTTGCTGATCGTTGCAGCAGTGATCGCCGCCTTACGGTCTGCGTGGAAAGCGATTGTGTCCTGTAGAAGCGGCCGAAAGAAATCCCATATATCAAAGTCCAGCAAAAAAATTAATTGAAAAATTATAATAACTTTGTTCAAGTTAAACAAAGTAATAAAATCAATTCTTCAAACTACAAAAATATTGACAGTTTAAACGATATATGGAGAGAGTAAACTACTACTCTATATATAGAGTGGAGTAAAAATAACTGTTATAAGAGGCGCTTCTAGAAACGAGAAAAAAATTTATTTCTTAATGCTTTTTAATTTTAAACGGTTGACGGATGACTTTTTTCCAACAGACGCTAATTACGCGGCCAGCCACGAAGTTTAAAGAGTGGCTTCCATTATAATTCTCGTGCACACCGAGAAGTCTTTTTCATATTTTAAATTGTCGCACAAATATTTTGCCAACGGTTGCAAGTGCACACGCTTCGGATGCCTGCAACAACACAAGCTCCTTGAGGATTACTTCTACCATAAAACACCAGAGCATTCCATTTCGTGACCACAAACTGTCCAACTATTGGCCAAGCCACGAAGCAAAGTACATGCGAGAGGCTCGCTTTGTTGTTTGCGTACTATACACGAACACATGTGCACATTTGCACCACTGCAAAGAAAGTAGTAACCACACAAACACACAGAGAATATTTTCACAGTCTTTAACGGGCTGACTGCTTCTCGTTAGGTTCTGCCTCGTTATCAGGATCTGCAAAACTAACCAATATTTAACAATTCTCTTTCAGTTGATTCACGATCATAAATGGTGACTTTTGCCCGTGATAATCTCCGAAAGGTTATTCGGTTTAATGGAGGATTTATTGAAGGCGGAATCCTTTAATATTTCCTTTGAGACTTTCAAAAATACAAAATTCGGTTTTGGAAGACTTAAATACATACACAAGGATGTTGAACTTTAAATTTTAATTGATAGAAAGCTATAAGACAAAAATTATTGACAGTAGTTAAGATCCTTGTGCAAAAGGCGCAGGATTTTTATGGATCAGTCAATGCAAACATCTTCTTCAACAATTAACTAGCGAAAGAGAGAATTAATTGTAGTAATGGAACCGATTTAATTGAAGCTTTATCAATTTTTGTTTCATTTCGCATCCATGACGTTATTCAGTCGAAGTTAATTGCCGCAACTGTCGCAATTTTAGGCAGCTTGATGAAGACAAACTCTAGGATTCCATCTACTAACTTTCCGCATCCGTATGAAGAATCATCGGGCCAAAATTTATAAAGATTCAGAACAATTCCCCTGAAAGTCTAATAATTGGATAGATTGGAGAATAAAGGGAAAATTATAGGCAATGCAAAAAGGGAATTCAACTGGTCAAGAGTTAAACGTGAAATGGAACTGACAGTTGAACAACAGCAGCAGTTTTAACGGAAGTGGTGCAGCACGAAGGCACCGGCTCACGCATGTACATAAATGCGTATCCTTTGCTGAATGCGTATCCTCTATTCGTTATTCTCCACCTGGCCCCTTGGCCTGTCTGTCATTATTCTTTACGTCAAGTCAGCAGCTCCTCACGTTACAAAAGGACCGCCTGCGAGTGGCACCTCTTTGAGCACAATCCGAAAGCAAAAGCGACTCGTAAAAACTCAAATGGATGTAGAGTTACAGGTGTCAAGCACAAAGAGTACCGCGTGTTTTCGCATTCGTAAAATACTGCATTAAAATATAGTTCTCTGTTATTTCATTTCGCGCACTCACGAGGTGGTTCTTCCATATCGTTTAAATCGACCAGCGAAGCATTTGAGTTGCTTTAAGGCTTTCATAACATGATTGCACTCAAAGCCGCTGGGACTTCTTCTGTAGCTCAAAGGATTTGTAATCGATTCTCGAAACCATTAATCGCTTTCCTCTTTTTCACTTTCCTGCAAGTGTAGGTAAAGTGACCCTAAATTCTTTCTACTGTGAAGAGGACTTTCATACCGTTGCTTTTCTTAAAATTTTAATGGAAATTCAAGCACTTTATACATCGGTTTCCCTTGATACCTTAGGTAAGGTGGGCCCCATATAAAAACCCATGTCCACCTTCGTCATTATGGGCTGTTATGAACTCCTATGGATATATCTCCGTCAAGATATACCCAGCCTCTGCACATATTAATCACAGTTGCAATCATCTGAAATTTGGTACATGTCCACAGTAGCGAATGCAATGACCCTGTAAAGCATGCAACCAGGAGCAACCAGGATTGCTATTTCTCTACTTTCTCCTACCTGGCTGCCAGTATTCCACTTCGCTGGGAGTGAGAGAAGATGTTTAGATACGTCTTAATAAAACCCTCGCTTGTGCGAATGAGTGACTGACTGCAATGGATTTATGTGTTCCGCGCTGATGGCTTCCATGTCCTGCTTTCAAAAAGCTTCCTCAGATACGATGCGAATTCGCTGCTTTCAAACAAGGTCCGGCGAATAAGAAGAAGAGGAAAGAATGGACGTAGGGATGTACAATAGTACATGGCACAGTGAATATATCATTAACAGAGATGGAAAAGTAAGAGATACTTGAAAAAGAGAGGGAATGTAAAGGAAATGTCTGTCAGCATTTCCTTACAACCAACTTCTTTCGCAGAACAATTAAAGCTCTTCCAAATTCTGAGGAACAAAGCACGAATTAAAAGCAAAAGCAAATACATACAGCTTAATGCTATTATTGCCGGGTTTTAATTTCTTTTAGTATTATACTTATCCATTAGTAGCAGAAGAATTAGAATGAGAAGAAAGAACGAAAAACTATCAAATTAGAAGTAAGGGAAATAAATTTAAGTTAAGGTTAGACAGACACTTAATGCCACTTGTAAAATGATCTTAAGTACGAAAGATAAGAACCAAATAAATCCTAAAAACCAAACCTAGGTAATTGAACAGTATTTATAATGAAAGAGAAGGATCCAATTGATCTATTATATTTTTATTATAAGTATTACACTTATAATTTTATATTTCTCACAAAATCATTTACGTGCTTATGTCTGGAACATGGGACTAAAATATTTTCTGAAAGCAAAGTCAAGTTCAAAGTTCATTCCTCTTAAAGACGCTTCACAGCGTAGACTAAAACTATTTCGTCTCTTAAAGAAAGAACAACTCCGCTGAACTGATGTATAAGTCTAGGATTCGAGCATCCAACAACAATGTCTGGAAGAATGTTACTTTGTCCCTCTCTCAGCATTACAAATACAAATTTTAACAAATTTCACATCCTTGGTTTTTATTACAGTTACCATTTTCGTTGTCCTATGTATCAACGAATCCTTGCTGAAGTTGTAAGGGGACGGGAGGTGAGAGGAAAATACTTAAGACTCGCAAAAATCCACTTTAAACGAGTTGAACCACGCCACAGCGAACAGAGAGAGTCAACAGACTACACCTGATGCAGTTCTGTACTCAGGAATTTCATGTGGAGAGAGGAGAGACGAGAGTGGAAGGATGGCAAGCAGGAGAAGGAACGGTTTCATAGAGGTCCCTGCGAAGGAAGCAACCTAAAGCGGAGTCCTATCGAATGCTTCGTGGCAAAAAGAGGAGTTCGAAATGGACGGAGACAGCATCGCTTCTATGAACTGAGCAAAGTCTCTGTTTGTTGCTGCAGATATAAAAGAGGAAACTCAGGATACAAGAGAGAAAAATATAAACACGAACACGTTTCGTGCTTTAAATTCTTTACGAGAAAATCCCGAAAATAAATGCGGGTTCCAAGGAATACTTTACAGAAAGTTGAACTAGCAGAAGATGAGCAGCGGAGCAAACCATGGCAGCATCTGCGGGAAGGGAACGAAGGAGGCGGCGATGGATGTAGCACAAGCTATAACAGGCTGCTGCATAAAAGCGCCTAAAAACGGGTAAAATGAGGCGACAAGACTCAGTTATGCTCCAGTCCCTGGTAAATGAGTGGAGAACGTAAATCGGTGGAGTCGGTCCTGTAGAGAATGTATTTGTTGCTGTTGATGTCGTTGGTTCGAGGTAATCGGCGAGCTTATTTATTGTCACGTTATTACCTAATCCAAAAGCGGAATAATATCACACGAATACCTTGCAGAAATAAATACAACAGACAAAACATAATAGATATGGAAGCAAAATCGAGTGTTCTAAGGGGCTGTGGGTTTAGTTAAACCTCGTTTGCGAAATTTCATTTCACTTAAATGTTGATTTTAAATTAATGTAAGGTATATTAATGTAATTTTGATTTTTACAAACCGGCAACCGTCTGAAATTTCTTGGCTTCTCCTCTTCGCTTCTCTGGGAAACTCTTAGGAATTCCATTCATTTCGAATGGCTGACAGGCTGTCATTTTGTTTGTGTCAGTTTCTGTTGCCGTCAGTTGTTCAAAACACGATAGACTTGGGCTCAGACACAGACTCGAGGCGGTGACTTCAGCGCTTCTTTGTCTGCGTCGCTCTTAATCATAGTCCTCAACCTCATTCTTATGCATTCTCACACACGCCCACAATTACATAGCAACGCAAACGCTAATAAATATCCTTGTAAAATTTACGGCTTTGCTCACTTAACCAAATATTATGTGAGAAAAAAATTAAAACTCGGTAAAACTCGGAAAACTTAGAGTTTATGCAGCAGCAACAACAAAGACAACAGAAAATACACAACAACCACAATATTCTGTTGAAGAAAGAGATGGAAGGAGGAAAAGAGAGTCAGAGCCCCAAAAAGGTACCGTTCCTTAATTATTTTGCATAAATGTCAAAGTGTATTCCAGCGGAATATTCACCAAAATAAATATTCACTTTGTTTTTGTTGTCGTTGTTATTGTTGTTGGTATTGCTGTTGGTGTTGTTGTTGTTGTTGTAGTTGTTGCTGACGCTGTCGTTGTCATTTTATATATTCATGAGACGCTCTCAAAGGATTCGGAGACAGCGATAGAGACGATACAAAATGAAGCTGTAAGAAATGGAAAATATATTTCCTACACGATTTTTGTCTGGCGCCCACAAAAAACAAGAAGTGTGAAGAGGAGAGGGATAGTTTAAGGCATAATCACCAAAACTAATGGGGTCCTAGAACTCCCCTCCAACAAGGCATAAATTCGAGATGCCATCATTAAAGCCAAACAACAGCACAACAGAAATATTATGTGAATCAGCCATTTATAGGTATACTTGGCTGTATGTGTGTGTGTGTATGTGTATGTGTGTGATCTGAACTATAGTCATCGAGTCGGCAAGGCATGCTACTTCTTTTTGGAAGCCCTCCGAGCAGTTCTAGCACTGCTTCTAGCACCTTCTTTTTTCTGCTGGCTACTTATGTACATATCTCAACGATGAAGCTAAACGTTACCGTGCTTAAATATTACCCGCTCATTTGATTAATTGAATTTATTTTGTTTCCTGCTTCGTGTTGCAAATGATTTCATTGCTTCAATTGATAAAAGATTCAAAAGCACTCACTTTCGTACCGAAATTCGTTATAATTATAAGTACTAGTTGGAAATTTACTCGTTGATTTAATTACCTGATTAAATGACGTGGTTAAACTGAAGAATTAACTTTAAATTAAGCATAAAAGAGCGACGTCAAAAAAATCATGTATTAATGAATTTATTATAATATGTACAAACAAAATCAAGTGAAAGTAATCGCCAAAGCAAATAGTTTTTTTTATTATTTTAAATTGATTATCAGCTTAAATGAAAACTGTGATATTCATGACATGGAAAGTAAGTCAATAAATATTGGCGAATACTGAGTTTTGTTTAAAATTCCGTCATAACTGCAAAAGGCTTATTTAGTAAAAATATTAAAATAATTATGTAAATACTGTCTCATTTCTGATCAACGAAAGAAACGATTCATCATCGTCGATTTCTATTATTGCTTTTTAAAAATTTTACAGGAAGCAACGAGTTTAAACGACACGATGTGAAGTGTAACGAAGAGTAAATACGATAAATTTAAAAGTCGTTTCGATGAACGCGCTTAAGCACAATTTCTATTCACTGTTTGAAATGACTATCAGAAACATTTCCTAATCACAGCGAAGAACTACTCAAGGCTGGAGCAGCTCCTCAGCTCACAAACATCCACAGTACATTTTCCACTTTTCTTTCAACAATTTAATCAAATCATTTTTATTTAATGGTATCCTTCGCTATTCATTGCCATTTTCCCAGCAGCAGCAGCAGAAAGGGCCACTGAAGTGAACAAAGAACAAAATAAGAAAAGGCTTCTCAAAACAAAATGCGAATGACATGGCATTTAAAAAGCAGAACTCGAAGTAACTGTAACTGACAATGTTAAGTCATTTCATTCAATTCTCTGAATGCATTTGTAGAACTGAGCAAAAACCCACCTCACATCACCTCACTTTACCTAACCAGAATCAAAGTGGTGTTTTTCCTAAACGACTTTCTCCATCGTCTATTTTGCTTTTTCTTTATTTCTTTTCATTCAGATTCCTTTACCTGGAATTGAAAAATTTCAAATCAAATTTTTATGATTTCATTTTGTCGTTTATTCCTTTTTTGCATTATCATTATTTTCATTAACGTAAATGTTTTTTACCTTCTGCTCCAGTTTCTTCAATTCCACATCTTTGTTGTTGTTTTTTTTTTTTTGCTGCTACACGCTTGGAGCTCCACTCAAGCGAATGACGTAATTTTTACACATTTCAAGAACAAATATATTTTCAATTAGGGTTTTTTATCAATTATAAATTCCACAAACAACTATGAATGCACTTAATCAGAGATAAAGGTGTAATTTATTGAAATAACGACTGCATTTCTTTGGTTCCGTTGCTTTTTATCACTTCTCAGTTAAAAACGTACAAAGTAATGTTTGCATTGCGCCTGATTCACCCATAAACACTTAAAATTCATTTAATATTAGTTAATTACAACAGAGGACGAAGAGTAAAAGAATTCTTATTAATTCACGTCAAAATATTAGTTGATTTTGCCAATTCAAATGAAGAGCTGCGAAAACCTTTCCATATTTCTCCATATTCACTTTTTCTAACGACACCTGTTTTTTCAATCTTACTTTTATCTTCTTACTAATTTCATTTGTTTTATTTTCGTGTTGTTTATCATTTATTTGCATTCTCTTTCTCTTCTATTGATTGTCATTCGCAAACTTTTCACCCACACAAAATTTCAATACTTTAGAAAACATTCACACATAGAAAACATCGGAGCAGCTTGAACCTAGAAAGGAATATTCTAGGAAAGGCGAAAGGTTGATTTAAAGGGCAAAGTAAGTAAACGTTACGTAAGTTGGGGATATAGCTCAGTGGTAGAGCATTCGACTGCAGATCGAGAGGTCCCCGGTTCAATCCCGGGTGTCCCCTTGTTAAATTTTTGAACTTTACAACAAACCTTTTTTTTTTGTTTCTTTTTTGCTTTTCAAAAACAGAATTTTTTGTAATATGTAGTATAATTTTCGTGCTGTAAAAGAGAAACTTTTTGCGTGTTTTGTTTTTGATTTGGAAAAACAAGGCAAATTCTTTAACCATGCAGCAACTAATGTGAAATTATGACCCACACCGGATCAGAAACAACATTTAACATCCACCGGCAGACAGAGAATGAGTCATAATTCACAGAGTATGTTCGAAGCGGAGCTGACGTAAAGCCACTGGGACACAAGGAAGAAATGGAACTGCAACTGTAGCACAACAAGAACGTTATCCACAACAATTTTGCGCCACACACAAGTTGAACAGCCAAGAGCGAATCAGTAAATCATGTGTACGTTGCGTCGACAGAATAGGACAATGAGACAACAAAAGCAACAACAATAGGATTAGCAACAGCCTCATGAGTTGATTTCTTGTTGGGTCCTTCTTTTCTTCCGTCCCTCAATGTTCACATCGTGTCGTAGTTTAATCCTCTGCCTTTTTTGTGTCGCGTGCTCGGGAATCTTTTCAGGATTTTGTTTTGATTTCACAGCAAACTAAAGATGATTTTTCCGATTGGGATAATAATTAATAATTTAAGAACCTGTTCCCATTTAAAATCTGTGAAAAGCCATAGAATGCAGGAATTGCGCATTAATTAAATCCTCAAGTGGGCAAACTGGAACTTTTCTTATTTAACTCACACGTCCACCTCTTCATCTGTTGACTTTACGTTAACGTTCACAGCAAAGCAGCTTCGTTACCTTGGCACCACTTGAAACTCGTCAAATTGCAAACGTGCAAACTTTTCCTCAATTTATCACGCATTCACGTTGAGCAAAAGTCACAATTCCATTTGTGTAAAACTTCCATTTCTCTAAAAAAGGCTGCAAATCAAAAAATCTCAGCAACAACACACACCACAAAAAGTCCTTGTGCAATTCTTATGGTCACAATTTTAACAGGCAGGTTGCAAATCCATTTTGGCTCATTCGATGTTCGATGAAGTGATGCGTTTAGCTTCATGTTTTTTGCTGTGAGAATCACGACAAAACTTCCGAATATTGGGCGAGCAACAGCAACGAACCAACCGCAAAAGTTTACAGATTTTTTCATTGTTGGCTCGAATGTTTTTTAGAGTGTGTAGACGACGCCTGGGAATAGCGCCCCATGCTCAAGCAACAAGCGACAAATTGATGAAATCGAACGAATCGAAGTTGAAAGCACGACAAAACTTAAAAAAGCATCATCAAAAATGGGGAAAATAGAATAAATCGTAAAAGAATGTACATTAAGTAGTAAAAAACCTAGAAAAAGAATTAAAAAAACGGAATTAAGGTGGACTCACTTGTGTTACGTGACTCCAAAGAATATTCAGCGGCTGGTCATATAAAATCCATGTAGACTTCTCTATTTAGATGGACGACGATGGTTACGAAGCCACTTTTTAATTTTTTAAAGTTGGTGCAAATTTCACCTCACTTTTCACTTCACGATTTCAAAGATCAAATAGCATTAAAGCATTCCTTCAACTGACACACTTTTTGTTGCTATTCACCGATGATGATAAAAGGTGGACTTTTGATTATCTCTGCATTTCAATGAATTAAAGTATTTTTTCCTCTTCACTGTATGAAGTAACTTCCTTTTAATTATGAATGCCAAATAAATTGAGGGAAATATAAATGGAAAAATGAAAATAATAAAGAAACTCGTAACACGCAAAACCTGAACTGAAACTAGTTGCTAATGGAAGACAAAGAACTACATAAATTAAAAGTTTTTGCTTTCAGTTATCTCTGCATTGTTTTATTGTTTTTGCTTTCAGTTTCTCCTTCGTCGGTTTAATTGTCATTCCCAGCAATCTTCGTGCGTCTCTGCCGGCAGCGGGCATTGTTTCAGTCAAACTTATGCAAAGTACTGACTCGCTGCCCCGTCATTACTATTATTGTGATTTATGCATGAGTAATAATCACGATGATGAGGAGGATTCGTCCAGCGTCAGCCGTTGTTGGTTCTGGTCACAGCAAACATTGGAACTTGGCAGAATTCTAAGGTAATCGTGGCCAGAGTTGCCATCAGTTCCGTCGCAAATTCATCCCATAAAATTCCCTTGTCACGGATGTTTTTGCAATTCATTCGCATCAGCAATGGATTATATTTACATACATTTTTTTTAATTTAACGTTTTATGTAGTTTGATAAATTTCAGAAAGTCTTAAAACTAGTTTAATAATAGTGGGGGAAAAAGTAATAATAATAGAGGTATTTATAACAACTCGTAAAAGCCTCGTCAATTATGAAAACTGTGTAAATTATACGTAAATAAAATCTCAAATTTAGTATGGAAATTATTTTACACAACCCATGAAAGTTTCCGCAACTATTTTGATGTGTAAAAAATGAGTTTTATGAAAGGCATCTTTATTACTTTCTTGTCGAAACAGCTGATGAATAAACAACTTTCACGCAAACTATTCTGTATGTTCGAATTTGCCATTAATGGTATTTTCATCAAAACCTGGCAACTACGGTTTTGGCTTAGAACGAAGGAGAGAGATTCGAAGAAGATGACACAGACAAAGGCAGGAACTCAAACCGTTAACTGTACGAATCAGTGTTGCTAGCTGATGTATAAAATGCATTAATGCATTGTTTTAATTTCTGCAGAGTGCAAAAAAAGGAAATAATTTTTACAAAAAAAATATTAAAATTTGTAATTAACAAAGGAATTAATGAGTTCAATAGTTAAAGAAGGAAGTTTGCTACATACCGAATGATGCAATTGGTAATATAATAAATCATAAACCTGGGCAATATACCTTTAACAGCTGAAACTAGAATGAGAATTAGACATGAAAATTTACATCCCATTTAAAATTTTAAATTTTCTTAATAATAAATTTACAAATTTTTGACATGCACAGCGATTCGGTAATATTCAAAGGACCATTAACGACACTTTGTAATCCCTGCAAATAAAACGTGCGCTCAGGTGAGGAATTTTCATTTTTTAACACGAAAAACTCGAATGCCGCCACCGCCAACGGCACGAGAAATACAACAGACAGAAATGACAACTCTGGTTCGAGTGGACGCAACAACGAAATCTGGCTTTAAGGCCTTCGCAACGTGTGCGACGAAGTAACAACAACAACGAAGCAGTGAAGTTGACGTTGGTTTTTTTTTTTGTTACTCTTTTTTCGTATGCAGTTTTACATCTTCCCGTTTGCAGTGAGTCAAGAGCAGCACGGCGATGCTTTTATTTTCGCCTAGACAGAGGAAACACGGAAAAACTTGAACTCAAACATTTTGCTGTCGTCTGTCGTCGCGATTTATTATCATTCCAGTTGCTGCTGATGTTGCTGTGCACTCGTTAAATAACCAGATTACAAAATGATTACAGTAACAACAACACGCATGACTGTACATGTAAACAAGTCCTTTTTTAAGTACTGCCGTTAAATATTTTGCTTTCCCAAAAACGATTCATCGTTCATTGTGTTTCTTTGTTGTATTTTTTCGATATTATTTCAGACGCAATTAAATGGCTTCAACTCTGTTTGATGAGGAATAAAAATATCCTCATCCCTTTTGCTTGTTCTGGTAAACATTTTAACTGATTTCTGCTTCGATTGCTTTCGGATTTCCATTTTCAAAAAGATTTTCAATATTTTTATTACGATTAAAAGCACTTTAATTGATAAATTTAATCCTGCCAATAAAATTGGACATCGAAATTGCGTATTACAACTGAGAATCGCGTTAACATTTCTGATATTTAAAGTAAATAAACTACTAAAAGAAGGCTGTAAAAACGTCGCCAATAACTCCTAGCAAATAAAAAGAACGACTTAATTTAAAACATATTTAAGTTTCATTTCGTTTCATTTTCATTTCTATTTAATAAAGGAAATAAATTGGCTGCAACTTAAACCGGAAATTACATCAAACAGTTCTGCTAAGAAAGCAAATTATATTCTAAATATGTACATATGTAAATGCAGCAAACACTCGAAGAGACAGGCGAAAACACAAACGCAACTGAAGCCATTATTAGTGAAGTAAAGAAGGATGATTACTTATTTAAATAAATATTTGCTCTGCGAGAACGGAAATACAAGAATGCCTAAAACTAACACAGCTACACGCTACACACACACACACACACATCCATTCGAATTGTAGTCAGCAGTCAGCACTTCAGATCATTTGTCTTAAGTTGAACAAAGTTTTAATTAGTTTCGAAGTGAACTCAAAACACATCAACGTACAAATACTTAATCACGGGTATGGGAAAGGGAGAGACAGAGCAATGGAGAAGGAAAAGCATCTCCCTTTGGCCCCGTCATCAATCGATTTCAACCCAAGAAGAAGTCAAAGTTGCTGCAACACACACAAAACCTTCGATGCGAAATGAATGAACATAGAAAATCTAGTAATTATTAATTCTAATAATAATGCTAATTAATTAAAGATATTAATAGTAATAACATAATTTTCTTTTATATCTTGCTTTACAAAAGCTGATATGTAAGAAGAAGAAGAAGCAAAGCTGGTCTCAAAAAGAAACGGATTAAAAACCCACGCATAAAAGTATTAAAATGAGCTTTGAGAAAGATGGAAGACGAATAAGAAACCTTTTCATGAGATCGTTTACATTGTGAAGATGCACGCAAATGTTTGCAAATGAAGTCCTCGGCAGACACTTGCTCATAGAGAAACATTCACAGAGACAGAAGTTTCTATACGCATTCCAACAGAGTTTTAAAGCTGCTTGCTTCGTGTGTCTTCAGCTCTGCGTCGGCTTTTGCAAATCCTACATAAACTGGGTTTGAAATTCGCTTTTTATCCTATATTTATATAAAATATGCCAATTAAATCAGTTGCTGTAGAGTTACCAAGCATCTTTTGCCTTTGAAGCATCCTTTTAATCCGTTTTTAATTAGAATTACAGCCATTAAATGGCACTGAAAACATGAAAATCTGATTGTCGTCCGTCTGAGACTTTTGTCGATAAATTTGCTACTTCAAAAAAAAAAAGATTTTGCAATCGTTTCCAGGAGTTCAATGCTTTAAATTCCTTTATTTTAATTCATTTCAATTCTTTACTGTAATTCACTTTTATTTTCTTCATTTTTTCTTTAACTTTTCCTAATTATACCCTACATCCGAAGGAATGAGGGTATATTCACTTTGTGCTTCCGTGTGTAACGCATTAAAGGAGGCGTGGCAGGTATGGAAAAGTATATATATTCTTGATCAGTGTCACCTCCTGAGTCGATTTAGCCATGTCCGTAGTCTGTCTGTCTGTCTGTCTGTCTGTCTGTCTGTCTGTCTGTCTGTCTGTCTGTGGAAATCACGATTACAGGAGAACGAATGAAGCTATCGCGATGAAATTTTGCACGTATATTCTTTGTCATCCGAAACTCTGTGGGATTGAAAATGGGATAAATCGGTGCAGCGCCACGCCTACTTTTTTAACAAATACTAATTCTTTTAACAATATTTCAACTTGTAGACTTAGTTTTGAGCTTCAATTTTGTTTCCGAATACATCGGTACAGGTAGATTAAATTTTAAAAAAAAATGGGCGTGTCCGCCCACGAACATATGACATTGATATAAACCGCAATTCCAGAATAACGGTTGGAAGAATTGACTTGAAATTCGGTACGAATATTCTCTGCCATCATAGATAACTCTGTATTGAAAATGGTGAAAATCGGCGGGATGTAGGGTATATAAGCTTCGGTCTGACCGAAGGTACCCTTACTAGTTTTATATTCAATTTTAAATTTTTGTTTAGCTTTTAAAGAAAAAACAAAGATGAAGACGTCGGAAACATTGAATCGGAGGAAGAATCGCAAGTTTTTATCGGTTGAGGACGCCGCTAGTCGCCAGACAACGCGGAAGGCGAGACGTGGACGAAGGCAAAGCCGGAGGAAGCCTCGGCAACTTCCTGCGGCTGCATCAGGTGTGCGTTCGGGAAATCGTAATTTCCTGATGGGTTTAAAGTGACACTTAATTACACTTTTATGCCTTATAAATGACTGCTAGGAGACGCAGTCTACGTTCGCATCTCCGATGCCGTGTTTAACTGTAGCACAACAACCTTCGTTGCTGTCGAAAAGTTTTGTTTACGTTTCAGTCCGAGTGCGAAGGAGATTAAAGTTGGTTGAGGAAGCAAGAGCGGAGGGACGAAATAAAGGACCGCAGACCTAGACGAATGCCAACTGAATTGAGCGTGTTAAGCTTCAAACTCAAATCCCAAACGTCTGTCGCAGCAACAACATCGCCGCGAGTCGACAGCAACAACAACGCAGCGACCAACTCTCGACGAGCACAAATAATAGAGATGGATACCGTTTGTTGGGCTTTGAGATTATTTATTGCCTTCGTGGAAATGCATTAACGCAGGACATTCGCCGGCAGCTACGCCAGCAGAGAGGCAGACAAGCGGAAAGACAGACAGAAAGCCAAAGCAACAGCCACAAGAATTGCTGCGAGAATTTTGCAGGACGACGCTAAAGGAGTTCCGTGAGGAATTATGAGTGCGGATGAGTTTCATCTATTAATAACAACAATGACAACAACAGCTCACAAAAAGAGTAAATAAAACACCGAAGTTTGGAGCTGTTCTGTTGACAAGGACGGCGGAGACGACGTGCTTCTTCAATTCTTCGAATTGAATGCGGCTGCCGTGATATTTAAGCTCAAAGTAAGATTTATGCTGTCAAAAGAGGTGCTGCCAACACTGGAAGCTTAAAAAACAATAATAAAACGAATATTAAAAATTAAATTTAGAAATTAAAAAAACTTTAAGGTACAAAGTAGCAAAGAAATTTAAAGAAAACCAATTCAATAGAAAATCGAAAGAATCTAATGTTAAAATCGCAAGAAGAAAGAAGTCCTTGGTCGATCCTTCTGCTCGAAGCCACAAAATGCTCTGCAATTTCTATTTATTAACTGCGGTTACTTTCCAACACCGTAAAAAGTAACGTTTGCCAATAAAAGCTGATATCTTTTCATTTGCAGTTAGAGTTCGGTGCAGTGGAAAATCAAAACTTCGAAGTTAATGAAAACAATTTTGCTTTCAATTGACTTCGGTGACGTGATTATGATTATGGCACCGCTGAGAAGAACAAGCATGTGATTGGCAGAGAGGAGAAGAGGACGTGAAGTGATGACAAGTAAAGATTTCACGCTGAGTGACAGTCGCTGACATACTTATTTGTTGCTTGCACAATTTTGCTGCCAATAAAATTGATAAACTAACGTCAAATGCAAGGAATGCAAAAGAAAATCAAAAAAAACAACAACAACAACAACAGCGAGTTTCTCTTTCCTGCTTCTAGCGTAAAAGGATTTTCGGAAAATAAATTTTATTGTTCAGGTCGATCGATGCGTTGCGAGCGTTTCTCTGCTGCTGCATAGAATCGTCCTTGAAGGAGCCACCGAAGACAAATTGAGACAAGAACAAACAACAACAGCAACAACAACCGGGAAATTCAAATGCTTGACACAGTCACACACACACACACGCTCACATCGTCGTCACCGAACGACCATCGAAGCGTTGCTTGCGCAAGTGTTGAATGTTCACAAAACCGGATGCAGCGGAAACGGATGTCAATGCGTTGCCAACGTAGCGCTGTCGACTGAAGTCAAAGGCTTTGAAGGCGACGATGGCGATGATGACGACGCCGCGTACATTTTTGGCAACGTGCCAAAGTCGCTGTCTTTATACATACATTGACAACCTTACACACGAAACGCTGTGTGTTTGTGTTAAACATTTACTCGCTGCTAGTTAAATTCATACAAAGCACACACATACAGTTGCTTTTATTACGTTGCTTTAACTGCAACATAAACTGAATTCAATATTTTTGCATACGTTGCAGCGGCATCGTCACCTCAGGCAACCGAGCGAAGTTGTTCTTCGTTGCTGCCGTTGTTCGTACTTTCGTTCTCTGTGCATGAGTTTGTTGGCGGTGCACGAAAACTTACAACAGTTCCTCGAATTGAATTCTCTGCGGAATCGCATTTTCATAATTGGTGACGTTTCATATCCTGGCACACGTCACAATTCTATAGATGATTCCCAGAAACAGAGAATGTTTGCTATAGAAATGAAAGGAAAATGATTTTATACCATGTTTAGACAAAATATTATAGGTGGGGATATAGCTCAGCGGTAGAGCATTCGACTGCAGATCGAGAGGTCCCCGGTTCAACCCCGGGTGTCCCCTGTAATTTTTTTTCAAAACTATGCATGACCTTATTAAAAAAAATTGAAGATTGAATTTTTGTTAATATTAGCAGTGTTTTTAATAACATCAATTTAAATTTACTAATTTGTTTCTGGCTGCTAATTAAGAAAAATTCCCTAAAAATTTTCAAACAAAATCTATTTCACTGCATTATAAAAAAGTATAGTTTAGTATGTCTAATTGTATCTAATGGGGTACCATTATTAACAGTTATTATTTTTAGTTTGATCATTTGCTTAATGTCACAAGGATAGACTACAATTAAATAAAATTATACAAAAAAAAAAAAAAATATAAAAAGGGGACACCCGGGATTGAACCGGGGACCTCTCGATCTGCAGTCGAATGCTCTACCACTGAGCTATATCCCCGGCTATGGATTTTTGGTAAATTTGGTATTTGCAGGGAAGGCATGAGAAAATACAAATTTAGTAATAGCGTCTATAAAACTAATGTCATTGATTTTTAACTATTAACATGGTCGTGTAAATAGCTTCTCATACATAATTTACATATATATTTTTTCCTCTTCTTCCCAATTCTCCGTTTCAACAATTCTCAAAAAAGCGACTTCCAGCTGATTAATCTATTCTATTACATATTACAATCTCTCCTTCCATGTCGCATTCCAATCACAATCAATGTGTTACTATGGTTCAGGGCTTAGCTATTCCCTTATCGTATTCACAAACCATAAGAAGAAAAGATGACGCTTAGCCAAATTGACAAATTCCAATAAGACTTCCAGTTCTGGTTCCAAAAAAATGAAGTAGATAAAGGAATTTTATAAAGTCCATGTTTGTAAGTTAAAATTGTTTGGTAAGTAAAATTTTTTATTGTGATTCGTATCTCACGCAGCCATTTTTTTTAAATAGCTATAACAGCGCAAGAAATGTCGACTAACTAAAAATAAACAAGTTTAAAGGTTTCCTTAGGAAAAACACAGATATACACTAAATTACTGTACAATATTTGGTTGTGTTGCACTTTACGCCGTTCGAGATTAAAGATACAACAATAATTTCTAACTTAGGTCTAATCTAGGAGTGAAATTAGCCACAAACACGCCTACTTTCCATGCACACTTCCTAAATGTGTTAATTGAAAAGCTGTTCGCAAAATTAGAATAAGAAGCAATCGACAGAATGGCGGCTTGTTGCTGAATTACATATAAATAAAATTGTAAAAACTATAAATATTAAAAAGATGACCGTTTGTCTCCCGTGAACCCAGCCCCGTTATTTTGCAATCCATTTAAATCAGTGGCCGTCGCTATTCTCGCTTGAGAGCGGCCTGAGTCGCCTTCTCCTTGTTGTAGCTCTTGATGTAGAAGGAGCCGAACATGTAGGTGAAGAGAGCAGCGTTGAAGGTCAGCAGAGCAGCGATGGGTTTCGAGAAGTTGCAGTTCGGCTGGAATTGAATCTGTATCGTGTGGACGAAGATGATTAGGAATTGGACCTGCAACACGAGATATGGAGAGAAGATGACGTTATTGAGAATTACAGGAAGTAAAATGAACTCACGATCTGAAGAATGGTGATGTACTTCTTCCACCACAAGTATTTCTGGACCTGGGGCCCCATGGCCGAGAGCAAGTAGTACGAATACATGATGATGTGGATGAAGGAGTTGATGAAGCCCAAAAGAGTTCCGTGGCCGCCTGAAACATCACATGAAACCAAGCTGAATGTTCATTCCTTGCTCTTTTGTTTGATTTTAAATTTCGAGATCCTTCGAGGACTCATAGACCAAGTTATTAAAGCAATTATTGAAATTTCTACTCACCAGCGAAATACTTGACGCCGATGAAGGCACAGAATGGCATCACTGAGTGATGATACAAGTGCAGAAACGAGATCTGTCGGTCCTTCTTACGCAGCACGAAGAAGACGGTGTCCAGCAGCTCGCTGATTTTGGCCATATAGTAGAGCCAAACAGCGCGAGCCATCTGCGAAAGGAGGTGAAGCGAGACAAACGAAATCAATCGGGGTTCAAATAGAATTCAGAGAAAGAGAATCTCTGTAGAAAACCTACTCGCATTGAGATGGGGTCGGTGGCATAGGTCACAGGTTGGCACCGGAAGTTGTAGTGGCCGCCCCAACCGCCCTTGAAGCCCTCGTAGAACAGCACCACGCTCAGCAAGACCTGAACCACGTTGTACAGCACCAGCGTCGTCTTCAGCTCGAACGGCTTGCGGTCTCGCATGAAGCGGGGACCCGCGTACAGGCAGAAGTACAGATAGGCGCAGAGGATGGAGATAAGCGGAGCCGGCGAGTTCGAGAGGAACCAAGTTTTGGTGCGCAGGTCTTCGTGTTCGACGAAGAAGTACAGCACGCGGTCGACGATGTTGTGCGTCTCGTTCATTCGCACCGACATCGTGGGAGTTGGTATCGGAGTAGAAATTTGAAATGGAGATTGTGGTTCCTGACTCAAGGTTAATGCTAACCGTCGCTGTCCTACGGGAATTTCTGAAAGAGAAAAATTACGCTGATGATGTTTATAATTAATATTTGTTTATTGCCTAAAACAAGTTCAACTAAGAAAAGTTAAATGGAGACTGAATATTGAATCCTTAACTAAACAAATGAAGTTTTATTTATGTTGAATGGCGCCGAATTCCGAAGGTTTGCATTATATGGAAACCCTAAAAGCAATAATAAAACTTAATACTAAGCATAATAATAATAAATAACAATAATAATAAATAAAAAATAATAATAAGTAATTGAAAGAAGTTGAATCAGAGACAAACTGTGGTGCTCGCCCGCTTTCCCCCTCCAACAAATGCCCATTTTCTTCGTCACTAACAATTTCATTGAGCTTAAAAAAGCGTGAATTCATTGAACTGCGTTGCACAAAACTAAATCAAGGATTCTTTTTTTATATTTTTCGCTTCTCTTAGTCTCTCTCTTTCATTTTCTCTTTAGGTTGCGTTTTTTGTTATTACTTCTTTTTGTTAAACCAAATTGTGAAATTTTTTCGTCTGTATCAATTTTGGATGTTGCGAAATTTAATTACAGTATCGACGTCATCTTCACAAGATCAAGTTTAATGTGAGACGGATTTTGCGATCCGGTTGCTTTTTTTTTGAAATACTAACAAAAAGTTTTCAGAATTAATTTTCAGTTTGTTGCTGCTTCTTCAGGTTTTCGCCGTTTAGCGATTACGATGATCTTTCAGATTTCTTTTTCAATTTAAATCTTCATCTACTATTACTCCTTGCTCTCCATCATTGCTATCATATTCCTCACTCCTCATATTCCTTCCCCTTCGATCAAGACGAATGACGTTACATAACTTATTACGACTACGACTTCAAAGAGTAACTGAAACGGGGTGGAATCAACGATCATCCTTGAACTGGTGGCTCCGATATGCATAAATACATAATAAACAGTAATGTAACGGGAGAAGGGAACTTTCATTTATATTCTTTTTGTTGAGCCACGTTATTTCAAACATTATTATTATTTATTTATTTGGTAAGACTAAACTAAGATTATTATTAAGACTCTTTATTAGACTATTATTATTACTTTCTATGTCTGAGTATTTGAAAATTAAAGAAGATGATGATTGCTTTTAATACCTTAACACGAGTCAATTATTAAAGTAAGAATATAAAAGAAAAACTCTCTACAAAATTGTTTCTTGAAATTAAATGCATTTGTAATATTCGCTGTAATGCTGCAAATTAATTACATATCTCTATACGTATATAAATTTTGCAGAGGTGAGACATGCAGAAAAACTTGCATTGAAAACAACAACAAAATTATGCATGTGAACAATTTCATGCTTCGTTATACACATGCATAATAAAAGCATGAATTCTTCGGTTGTTCGTTCGTCTCACTATAAAATTCGCCTTCGTCGCCTTTGTCATATTCGAAAAAGAACTACGTCAAATCCCGATTAAGGTAAACTGCACAAAGATCGTAGAGACGATGACAAACTCGGTGAAACAAACATCCATCGGCAAAGCCACATGTAAATACGGAAAAAAAAATAATGAGTGTTCAATGTTTGTTGATGTTCGTATTTTCTGAGGAATGTTGCGTGAATGACGCTTATTTATATATTTTCTGCATTTAAAAATTTCGTTCTGGATTCAACTTTGTTTTAGCTGATTTCATGGCGGAGTTTCTTGATAATGACCGATTAGCATTTGGTCAATTTTGTCACTTAAACTTGTTCTAAAATAGCCCAAAGATTTTCAAATATAATTATCGATTATTATATTTAAAATATTTTTAGAGATGATGCTTCTTTAGCTGCTTGTTTGCTGTGTCTTTATCGGTGCTCCCTTTGTAACTCGTCGTTATTGTTAGATAAATTATAATTTTTTTCTAATTATATGCACATAAAGAATAGATAATCAGTTCATGGTCTTCCCAAATAATATTGTGAATCATAGAAACCACGCCAACGATCTTTTCATGAGGCTTAAAAACCATCAAATAAATATTTAAACCAATTTAAAAGACAAGAATCTACAAGAAATAGAAACAAATGCAAAGAATAACCAATGAACAGTAGAAGTAAAAGAGAAACAGTAACAAAACAAAGAATTCAACGAAGCAACAATTGAAATATTGAAAAATCCAACCAGTTGTGGAGTCTATTGTGACGTCATCAAGCTCCTCGTTACGCATCTCAATGCGTTTTATTTTCATTCCGAACAACGAATTCATTTCATGCAGCAATAGTTTTTTTTTAACATTTCATTTCCTCCATTTGCACCTCGACAAAATATTTAAGCTTCCCGGCGGATGGCGATCTGAGAAGCTTCAAAATTAAATAGAAATCTAGATACTAAAATTCCACGCACGTTTCTTCAAACAAAAACAACAACAACAGCACCTGAAACGTGCACGTGACGCACAGCTTAAAAGTCGCCTCTAAACAAAGAATTCGCATGCGTAATTTCAATAATATTCAATTTAGAGACTTTATTAGCGTTTTTATTTGCTATTTTTATTTGTACGCATCACTTCGGAAAGATGCCCGAAAAGGTGGACGAAACTCATTAAAAAAGGCATTCAACTTGAACTTCTGTGCGGAAAAGGAATAGAAAAGGAAGGAAAAGGAATTATTTTTTTACAACGTTCGAAGGCTAAAATACATCCATTAATGCTCAGTAGTATTTAATAACTATTGTTTTTGTTAAAGTTTTAATTAATTTGCATTTCTCCCAACTCACGCCTTTCATTTGGTTTATTTCCCTTTATTCTTTAATTGTTTTATTATAGTAATTTATTATGATAGTAATTTTCACAGTTATTGTTTTATATATGCATATTTTTTTATTGTTGCTTTAACATTAAAATTTATTCGATTTTTATAGTCTCATAAATTACTTTAGTTAATTGGAAAGCAATTATAGTTATTTAGCAATAATTGTAGTGTTACTATTAATTTAACTATTGTTCAATCATTTAGCAATAAATAGGAACATAAAAAACCCGAAACTTGAACAAAAACATCAATAAGGAAATGTTATTAGAATTATAAAATTCTAGGAAGCGCAAAAAGCGAACTTCATAGACATACGCATGCAAAATAATATTGAATTTGAGATCTTACGGTACTATTAGGAATTGTTAATGTGCAGCTAAGTGCTGACCTTATGCCTTTGGTGAATCCTTAGATAAGGAGAAAAGGAATTTGCCTTCCTGTTGCTTTGTTACATTCAAATTTTTATTTTTTGTGTGTGGTTCTGGTTTCAATGAATTAATGTAACTCCTTTGTTTATTTTTATATTTCTTTATATTAGTTATTAAAAATCAATCATAAATTTCAAGCAAATTCATTTCCACTCTTCTTTTTCTTCACATTTCATTCGCAAACTTCTTTTCTCTGCTGGTGCTACGATGCAGCTTCTGAAGCTGTCACTTTTCAACTAATTTTGAGGCAAGGTTTAGCTTTTGGTTTCAGTGTTATTATAAATTTATTAACGGTTGATTTTGAAGCAAAGAACAAGTTAAATCTAACGAAATGGATGCAAAACTTGCTTTCGATTTTCAATATTCTGCTGTGATGATATCAACGCTTCGATGATTTCAATTTGATAAATTTTATGGTTTTTTCTTCAAGACTTTTTGCCAATTTTTTTAATAAAAAACAAGATTTTTAGACGATGTGCAGTTCTAAAAAAAAGCATGTATTACGTAAGTCTTTAAGGTATTTAAATACAATTTGAGAAATTTCATAAAATTTACATAAATATTCATGTTGTTTTAATTATTTTAAATTATGATTTCATAATATTTGCTTAATTATTTGTTATTAATTACATTTCCAAATGAGAATTTTCTTTGACCATAAAGTCAAAATCGTACAAAACTGAACAGCACATTTAATTGAATGTAAAATATTTCCATGTACCATTTTTGAAATATTAAAATTGGAACTTTAGAAATAATTTAATTTAACAAAGGAAAGACTTAAGAAATGAACTTCTTTCCTTCTTCCGTTCTTATTAACCATTATCAAATAGGTGAAGAGGTATGATTTTTTTTTAAAATACATATTTGTATCCTTCTATTTACTTCATACATAGAGCTTTTAACACTTTATTTAAATTCTCTTCGCCTTTTCTTCTCATTTTTTGGGATTTTTTGTGTCTTACTTCGTTCATAATCGATGCCAATAGGATGTTTACTTATTTATGTTAGCGGCAGTTGTATTTGATGATTTCCATTTCAAGAATTATTCACTTTCCGAGTACATTTACATATTTATGAAAATTAATATTACAAACATCGCAAAGTCAAAATAAGAAACTCGAAAATGAAATCACGAAAAACTAAAGTTTTAGCTAAATGTAAATCACATTTCTTTTTTTTTTTGGTCAAATACATTACCATTAAATAGTAAAATTATTAAAATATTTCTATTTTTGATGGGAGACTGGAAAAATGTAAATCTTTTATATATAAAATTTTATTTTCACACACTTTTCAATAATTTTAAGGGCAGTGATCAAACCTCAAGCCTTCGTTGAAAGCAAGAAACAACAAAAATGTCCAAAAATCGAAGTTATCGGCAATCGATGAGGTATTGAAATTATAATGGACAAGAAACAAAAAACGAAAAACCGAAAATTTCGTTCAATAATAGTAACAGCCAACAAAACGCAATTGGAGTCAAAAGCAAAACTTGTTTTTGATCTGTTTACTCTTTTCTATTCAATCACACAGTTAACAAGATTATGAAGTAAAAAAATTATGCGAAGACAATTTAAAGGAAACCACGACACTCTAAAAGAAGTGTTAACTGTAGAGTATACAAATCGCCAAAAAAAATCCTTCAAGTCGTTGGAATTCGACGTCTTTGAGAAGAAGAAGAAGTAAACATGAATCGTGCTCACGCTTACGCAGTACGAAATTGTATCAATTATCATGAACGAATAACAAGGGAAGTGGCTCAATAATTAGCAAGATGCTTCGTTTAATTTTGACAATTTCTTTCTTTTTTTTTGGCGAGCCAAACAATTAACAATGTTACGCAAGATGCAGCTATTTTTCCAGCAACCTCACCATCAATTAACAGATGATGCGACATCGCGTTTTAATTGAAGGTAACAACATGTGAATTTAGTTTTCTATCTCGATTAAAAAGTAATTTAAGTAGATAATGATTTCAATCATAATTAGGTTTTAAGAGGAAAACGTGGTCTACATTTTTATCAATCAAAATTTAATAAAAGTACTAATAACAATAATAATTATTATTATACAGATTTTCTTCAAAATTAATTCTTCGCAAACAAGCAAATAAAAATTTGATACAAATATTAGCAATTATTGAAATTATAGAAATTGTTTAATTTATTAATTAATACAAATTTCTTGTTTTCATGAATATAAAAAAAATGTTTATTTCATCTTTGATATTTTATTTTATTGTGGTTACAAATAAACTTAACATTGGTTAAGAATTCTTTTAAATAATAATTTACAAAAATTGATTTATTTATTAATTAATACAAATTTGTTGTTGTCGTGATTATAAAAAATGTTTATTTCATCTTTGATGATTTGATTATGGTTAAAAATAAACTTAACATTGGTTAAAAATTCTTTTAAATAATAATTTACTTACGGTAAAAGAATTCAATTCAATTCGAGTGATGAATTTTATCTCATTCCTTCATAGGAAATATGCTTGTAAAATTTATTTTCCTTTGACACGGAAAAATAGCTTTTGGGAAACCACCGACAAATATTCAGTAGAAATATAAATCTAATGCAATCTTCTTATTGCTTTACCAACGTGCAAGAAAATTCACTTAAATATTGCTCGGCGAGATCAAAAACTGGATCGCTTAAACAAATCTTCAAAAACCAACCGCATAAACGCAGAACAATGACCCAAACTAATCAATGAATGTAGAAACTAAATAAATATTAAAGGTAATGCAACAGCCGCTTTCTAGTTTTCGATTTGTTGAACTTAACGGTTCGAATAACTTCCACAGACTAACTTCCACCTGTACGCGTCGATTCGTCTTCTGTTCGATTCGCCTCAGATTTGTCACCTGCGCGCCGAACTTTAATCTGCCAGCTTTGGCTGCAGCAGTCTGCTTTGTTCGCGGTTGTGGCGAGTCGACCAGTTGAGCGGTCGGAGAGCAAAACATTGGCTGAGGGCTCGATTGTGCGGTCGCTTTTTAGCAGCAACAAAACTTCGTGTTAAAGCTTTGACGTTGTTGGAGTTGAGAGCAAGCGTCGGTCCTTTCTCTGCGTTTTTTGATATTTGGCAAAGGTTTTTAGCAGAAAAAAGAATCCTCTCCATTCTTTTTTACTTACTTTAATGCTTCGCTTTTAGCTTTTAATCGATATAAAATATGATTAAAGAATTGATATTAATTGCAGCATCTGTAATTTAGAGGCTACTTTTAAATACACTTCATACAATATTCAAAAAAGTAAAGAAAGTACAAACAATCAATGCAGAGTATTTAACCTTGAGTAAACTTTTTAAATTGTTATGCAAAAATGAGTGTCATCTTTTTTTAAAAACTAAAGAACCTAAATGGATTTATGAATACTTTCCGTATAATAATTACAACTGAAGGCCGCTTCGTTTTTTCACATATCAATAAATTAATAATAGTAAAGTAAATAAAGAACATTTCAGTAATAAAGAACAGTGCAGAAATATTTCCAATGTACATAAAATTCTTGAATGTTTCTTGTTATTGTTGATATTTCTCTCGATCATCTCTGAATGCTCAAACGATATCTGTATTATTTGCTGAAGCTCCGATTCAAAGAAATATTACCTTAAAGTATTTAAAAGAATTCTAAATAAATGTTTCTATTGTTTGTTATTGCTCTTGTTGGTCTTTTCTTAGTCTTTTTCACTATACAATTCGAAGTACATAAATTATTTTACTTTGAGGAGCTATTAGATATGTACAAGCTTATTGAACTTCAGCATGACTTGGTAGAATTTCAAATAACACGAGTGTAAACAGCGACAGACGAAGATAGCAAGAAACACTAACAGACGGACAGAAAGACGATCGCGCAGCTTGGAGACTGGGCACGTTAAAATTATTTGTTAATATGCAGAAATATATTAAAATAGAATAATAACAACCAGGAGAACAACAACAATTTGAACATTTTAGCCATAAAATTGCTTTGGTGTTCGAAATCAAAAGTATCAAACAATTATTAATTCGAATAAACCCGGAAACAAACGACTCAAGACACGAACGCGCTATGTTGAAATTCTTGTCCAATAAAATATGTTCTGCTTATTTTAATTAATGCATTTTTAATAAAACGTCTGAATAGAAATACGTAGTTCTTATTCCTTTCCGGCAAATCACGTGTATTACTCAATTTTCATTTAATCAATTGTCTAATAACCCAGATACGAAAAACCATTAAATAATGGGAACATTATGTACTAGTCGCAAATGGAATACTAACAGCGAAAGGAGTATTTCCTTCTTTGCTTCTAAATTGGAACCTTGCCTTTAATGATTGATTGATTCGATGGACTAAAATAAGGACATAAATTGTATCATTATACACATTATAATAACATCTATTGTAATCTTTATGGTATTATTCTTATGATAGTCATAACAGTCCAGAAATCCGTGCAGCGTCCAAAATTATATGCAGAAAACTGCTCTTCGGAAAGATCCTGTCACTTGCCATATATAATTTTAATTATATAGTGTTTGGAAATATATACTTCCCATTGGTTAAGATTTCTACTAGTGCTAAGATGAAACCATAACTGCAACGCTTCCTTCCTCATTTGCTCAACATCTGGAAAAGCTCAGCACAACTGTACACTCCAAAATGTAACTATCTCGCTATTAAAATTACAGTTTTCACTTTCACTATTTGTTGGCTATATAAATATGTCATAAATATAACAATCTTCCACTATTTGTATAAAACTTTCCTACTTTAAGTGAACATTTTATTATAAAATTGTAATTATGACAGTTTTTTGTTAGTTTAACATTATTTTAAGAATTCTGAACTCTGAATTTGCATTTTTTCCGTAGGAGTAGCAATTCAGCAATTTATAAAAACCGTGATCTGTGCCTAGTTATTATGATTATTGACTATACAAGCGCGGGAGTAAGCAATACGGACTATCATGTTCAGGCTTCAAAACCTTCAGGGTGGTTAACCTAAGGTTCTCTCTGATATACAGAGAAATTTCATGAGTACAAAAATCTCCAAAAGCATGAAAAGAACCTAAGGTTTTGGAGACAATTAAAACTTAAGTTTATGAAAGAATCAAATTATGATTGCGGGAGCTCGCGACGCTCAAGTTTGGAATTTAGACTAAAAATACAAAGAAGAACCTGTTTCGATTATTTTGGTCAACAGTTGAACAGTTGAGTAACTGAAAAATACACGCCAAAAAAATAGAAGCACAACAGATGCAGTAAGTGTTGTTGGTGCTGTCGACCGATGCTTCTTGTGTAGTCTATTTGCTCAAAGGGAATCTATAAAACTTTACCAATGCAGATGAATTTCTTTAAAAAATCCTCATAATTTATGTTCTTTAACGCCGTTTCAACGCCTATTCAATGCGTGTTTCGTTTGTTGGCTGTCATTTGTCTAAGATGCCGTGAAACTCAAATATAATTCCCTCTCGACGACTGCTGTTTAACATCACTCTAAAGAGACCAGTTCAATGTTCTGTTGGTCTTGCTTACAGTTTATTTTCAAATACGAAGCGTCTTCTCATCTTCGCGCTTTTTCCTTTGAACGTTCAAACAACGAGCTCAAAGTCAGGAAAACGAAAGCTGATATTCATTCCCTTTGCTATTCGAAAAATACATACACAAATCGTTAGAAGTCATTGTAAATGCTATATTTAAGGTTTTTGTTTAAAGAGCTCTGCCCTAAAATGCAACGAATTCAAAGACTAAATGGAAAAATCACAACTCATCATTGTGAAAGTTGTATTAAAACAGTTGAGTTTTTTAAAAGTTGTTTTAACGAATATTTATTACTTATTTGGTTTTTAATTGTTTTGTTTCTTTTTTGTTGTTGTTGGATTGATTCACATATTTCCACATAGGGTCATAGTTTATTTAGTCTTCTTGTATTATTTATAAATTGGTTTGAAGTATTCGGTAATTTGTAGATTCTGAATGAAAGTGTATATATCAGATATCAAACTAGAGAGCTGTAATGATTTCTATTATTTAAAATGGTTGTTCGAATTTTTATAAACATTTTAATGTACACATATTTCCAGCTATACAATATTTTTTTAAAATTTTCATCTAAATTTTGCTAAGTTAGTACATTAAAAACAATAATATTTCTACTTCTTTTACGTCACCAAGTATCAATGTGTAAATTTGAATTTAATATTAAAACAAGCAAAGACTACAAAAGTAGCACAAAAAAAGTACGAATTGAAATTAACATAAAAAAAAATATATATATTTGCTTAAAAATGAATTAAAAATATTTTATTGTACCTATGTATTTATGAAGATGATGTAAGTATGTAGTATATAAATGTTTCCAAGATCATTTTAACATGGAAGGGTGCTATGAGTAAAAATCGGTTTCAAAACAGTTTCTATCCGAGCATATCACAATCTGAAACTACGAAAGCGAGTTTTCCGAGTTTGAGTACATCTTTCACTCTTCCAGATTAAATTTTACTCTAAAATAAAGAAATGTTCGAACGACTGCGAAAAAGCCACATGCAACTTTTGTTAGACTTTCAATGAACTAAAGATTTGCATAACATAATTAAACACTAGTTAGATTCGTGGCCAATATTAATTCCTTAAACTAAACCGCGATTCCTCAGGATGTGATTCCCGACTAAATCTCTCGTTCTTTAATTTAATTTTATAAACTTTTTCATAAATTTCTCTAAGTTTCAACAAATAAATTTCTATCCGATTGACTTCTTATTCACCAGAAATTTGTTGTTTTGTCCAGAAATTATATTAGCTTTTAGTGCAACCAGAATGAATTACAATTCTTTTACCAGATTTGGCGTACTTGATTATCGCAAAGCTTAGTTATAGTTTTCACATTTGCTTCTGAAATTGTTAATT
Source organism: Thecophora atra (assembly GCA_937620795.1). NCBI lineage: Eukaryota > Metazoa > Arthropoda > Insecta > Diptera > Conopidae > Thecophora > Thecophora atra. The sequence goes on along the minus strand of OW569401.1, from coordinate 40,155,409 downwards.
TTTTTAAAAAACATTTCTCTAATTATCATACTTCAAATTTTGTAATATTGTAAATAAATGTGTTTGCGGAGTTTTTTTGATATAGGCTTTTGAAAGTTAATGAATTTAAAAAGTGATGGGCTCGTGTGGTAAGGAGCATTCGCCAACGGTGACGCGATACATAGCCATCTCGGAGATTCCATGATAATGGACAAAAGCCGCAGCAATGACGAGTATGTGAAACAGCTGATGAGATTGAAACTACAAAACACGAAGAGAATATATATTAGCTCAATTGGAGTTAACATTTCGTTTTTACAAACCCAGATGTCGAATTTGCCTGGGAACCACCTTTCGGGAACGCGCAATGCATATAAAAGGGCACCCAATATATAAAGGAAACCTTGGAGGTAGACAAAAAATTATGTTGTGAAGATTCGGATATAAAAACAGATCAGTACCCATTAAAACAAGCCATCCCAAGCTGGCACGACTGATTTTGCTGAACCATCCTTCCATCAGAATGTAGTGTATAGCCGGAATGATGCCGGACAGGCCAAAGCTCATGAAGACTCCTGCACGTAAGGCACGCAGGCCAGGTTCTGAGAACTTATCCCATAAGGAGACAATAATGGAGAGGCATCCGAGCACGCAGACCACCGAGAGATAGATGACCTTTGGCTGATAGTGACAGTAGAAGCCGTAATATAGCCAGGGTACGAAGGATCCCATGATAAGCAAAGCAATTCCACAGTAATCCAATCTATACGACCAACACAAGAAACCATTACTAATCTCTTGAAGAATATTATTGATAAGTAATTCAACTACTTTGAGAATAGTCTTCCAATCTTGGCAGAGTGGCAGCTTAATGTGTGGAAAGCGAATGAGAAACCCAGACAAATAATGGCGCCAGCAAAAAAGGCTCCAAAGATCACTTTCTCTTGGAACTGTATCTCAACCGAAGGACGCGAGAGGAAATAAGAAGCTACCGCTATGAAGGCAACACACCCCAGCAGGTGAGTCCAAATATTTCCAGTTTCGGTGTGTAGACGGAAAATCGATTTGAAGCACGCACTGAAGGATGGCAGAGGCGGACGGTGGCCACGGTGGAGAAAATCATTATCCTGTAACCACTTCGGCAGATTCTTGTAATGACACACCTTCCAACTTGCCTCCCACACCTGAAAGAGGTCATAAGTTTTGTTAAATTGGCCTGTTGTAATCAATGTATAGCTATATAGCCGCATATTCTACCTTTCGCACGAATTCCTCAGCCTGCTCCGCAGCGTTGTGTGCCAAAGCGCCCAAATCTATTTCATCTGAGAGGACCCCTGCTTTAAGTACCTCAGTCATCTAAAATAATTCAATGTTAAATACGCGTTTAGCAAACGACAGAATCATAAAAAATATATGATGGAGAAAAGGATCGCAAGAATCAATAACCACCAAAATGAAAGAAAACACACTTCAACTAACATCCATGTGAGCTACTTCGTCTACCGCAGAGGTCGAAAAGTTTTGATATCCATAATTAATGTTGCCCGAAATGTTTGATACGGATTCCTTTTCTCTGTATAACTCTACTGTTGAGTGACTATGAAGAAGCAGTTTATTTGGCAACTCTTTCTCGCGAAACACAACAGCGTGCAGTTCCACATCATGTTTAGGAAGCTTTGTAGCCATAGCACGTTAATTCTTTTCCCATATATTAATCGCTACTTTATTATTAGCTTAGTTAAAGAACTTAAAGTCGGAGGTATAATACTACGGAACAAGAACGAAGCTATATGTCGACTTGATATGACTTTCAATTTAAATTTGTTGACAGTTTGTGAAGTGGGTCTAATAACTAATAACTAACTATATTGGAGTAAACAATTTCTTTATTTTTATCTGATAAGATAAGATATTTCTTATTAGAATCATTAAGAACAGCAGTATGCACTCTAATGCGTATAGATTCAAACCCGTTCATCCGCAAAAATATATTGAACATCAAATTAGCAAATTTTAAGCTATTATCCACACAAGTTCAAATGCGTTTTTGTGCGCATTATTATTCCTCGATATTAATAACAAATCGTATTTCTTATCGTGTTTTATACCAAGCACTTGTTCCCTGATAATATTCGAAAAAAAATGACAAATGAATAAAAACTGTATGCTTTTAATTGATATACATACGAGTACTATGTATTAGACTCCAATACAGTAAACAGCACTAAAATGTTTTGAAATTACTAAAATGATTTAATGAATTCTGCTTTTTTAATTCCTTCGATTGTATATCACTCTTTTCAACAGGAAATGATTTTGCACCAATAAAATATGATCTCCGTTCAGAAACGAGGATGAAATATAAAACCGTATAAATGTTTATTTGCTGTTTTTAAAAAACAAAAACAACACTAACTGCGTTTTAAAGTCGAGTTCATAGATCAGCTATGTTTGCGATAAGTGAAAATAAGTTTAAATTCATATGCATGGAATTTGTCACGTATAAAATGTTATATAATAAAAATACCTCTGCTTCAATCAGCTGGGTATCCTCCGGAGTCGAAGGAAGCGGGCATCCAGCGTCGTCTTCTTCGACGAGAACGTCATCATCTCCGAGCAGATCCAAATCGTTGGTGCTGAGTGGATCCTCAAAATCCCATCCACGACGTTTCCGCAAAATCATTTTAACTTGCTCGAAAATATCTTCGTCGTCGTCCCCTGAAGACTGAAGTGGAAGATCATCAGTTGATGAGTGCTCAGGTGATTCATAGTCACTTAAATTGTCCCGCGCATCAGAGTATTCGGTTGCAGACGTGTTGCGCGGCATCAAAGTTGCGCCCGACTCTGATTCAAGTTTGTCCATATTGTAAATAATTTCCTTTGAGTATTACTTATTTAGTGGCTTCCAATTAATCCCAATCAATAATTCAATGGAATTAATTCCAGCTTTCCTTGAATTGAAAAATTCTTCTCGCGAAGGTCACGTTGCGTTCCCTTGCATATGGTTCCCAACTATCTCTACGACTCCCTACTTTTTCAGTGTTTTTTTTTTTGAAAGGTTTTATATTGCTCGCAACACCAATGGTAATCGCTACAATATAATTAACACCTAAAATGGATTTTGAGACTGCATTGAGCATTTAATAATTCCAATTAAGCTAAGTAACTATACTTCATGTATTGGAATACTAATTTTAATTTTGCTCGGATTTTTGCACTCGTTATTAGACATTTAATATTTACATTTATTTGTAGATGGATTTATAATTTTACAAAATTTGGATGTAATTTTTTTTTTTTTCTAACTATGAAATATTAATTTTGAAAGCTGAAGTATAATTTCTATAGACAGCTATATAACATAGACAGCTATGTTATAAACTATATTTTATTTCACAATGGAGCTGGAAGTTAAACAAAATAAATCTGTAAACACAACATATGACTACAGTTATCGGGAGAAGTAACATATCTGGATAACTATTCAATTCAAGTGATCTTTCTGTTTAACTAATCAATTCAATTTTTAGTGTAGAACGGCCCTTTTAATTCTTAGCCCTTTGATCGATTTATAAATCCATGTACTTAATTGCCATCTGAGCAGTAAGTTGAACTTTGGAGCTGACATGTGAGTGCAATTAAAATAGTAAAGTTCGAGTATAGAATTTAAATTTCCACAAGTTAACAAATCTATGAATTCTATTGTTATTTAAATTGGTATTAAGACCCCAAAACCTGAACACATAAATTTTCTAAACACATACTAAATGCTTCTGACCTAAATCCTAAAACCTTCTTTAAGCTGCAACTAGTATCAAAATATATAGTAGCTAATAAAAGTCAATAACTTATTTTACAGTAAAAAAAGACAATCGATGCAGCTTACGAACAATGTACACTTGAATGTTATTCTTTTTTTGGAATAAATGGACTTATTTTATATTTTACAGATTCTAAAGGCTGAAGAATCTGGTTTTCTACTATGTATTTCTAATGATCACTTCATTACACTAATCAGTTGCAACTAGACTATTGCGCGATGGTCACAGATTTCGCTACTCTGATAAATTATTTAATCCATTTAAAAGCACTGTCTAAATTTACCTTTTATTTTTCTGTTTTTATAGAAAAAATTATAATTTATTGTTACAAACCCAAAATATAAGATTATTGTAGGTATCTGGGATATTATTTTAGAAATGTACAAATAACTAGAAAAAATATCTTCACACAAACACTTTTCAGGTTTGCACAAATGAAAAACTCCTATAAAAAAATTTCCAACTAAAGCGATCCCAGTGACGTCATAATAAACAGATTAACAATCTTATTATCTATTATTATATTCGGCGATATTATGCCTATAGATAGGAAATGTTTGAAAGTACATTTTAAATCAATTAATTAAATTAAATCAATTTAATATACCTTGAAAAATATTAATTTGTAGTAATGACGAAAGCCAACCTCCAGATCCAATTTAGATATCCCCATAGAGAAAATCGTACAAAATTGTGTTTTGTTATTCAAATAGAAACAAATTTCTCCACGACAGAATACGTTTTTGTTTGATAAACAGAACTCCTCTTTGGATTCTCTTTAGCAGAGGCGAGGATTTGTCGTAAGTTTTTACAAGAAATGCGTTTTAAATGGACCATATTTTGCTATCCAGATTATCAAAAGAACCATTAGGGAAATTTCAATTAATGTCAAACCATTAAAAGAAATATTTAATGAAATATTCAATGAATATTTAATGAAAGATTTAAGAAATATTTAATGAAAGGATGAATTTAAGAAAATTTAGGCATTCCTAAATTTTTCTTAAAAAAAATCAAACATATATATTAAGTTATATATATAAATTGTAACTAAAACATATCATAAACCAAAAATATTTCACTAGAAAAACTCAGCTAAAAGTAGTCATTAAAATAAGGAAATTATGCTAAGATAACAGGGATGTGCAAACACCTCATAAAAAGAAACCTGAAAGATTTGATGATGATGTGGCGCGGTCACTTCGCATCTCAAAAAATGCCTTTTAAACTTAACGTGGTACTTATTTTCTTGTATAAATTGAAAATTAAATGAAAGCCATAAAATGACTGAAAGATCATATGAAAATAGTTTTCGTTTAAAGTTTTCGAGATATCACCAAGACAATATAGTTAAATTTAGAATATTTTGTAGTGGGGTTTGATTCACTTTCAATGGAGGGAAACCAAAAACTTCACCACAATTTTTTCTTAGGGTCGGAGACGAAAGCAATTTCTTATGTATGATTTCTTCAAATGTTTTTAATAATTAGATTATACTTGATTGGAAATGTTGCTTGCAATTGATATCATAATTATAATAATTATAATAATACTACATGCAACGAGTATATAATAATATAAATACATATATATGTACGTTGCATGAACTGTGCGAATACTACAGGAACTGTGTAAAAATATATATTAACCAGTAGTAAGGCTCAATGGTCTAGGGGCATGATTCTCGCTTTGGGTGCGAGAGGTCCCGGGTTCAAATCCCGGTTGAGCCCTTCAGCTGTTTTACAAAAATTAGCTTGAAAATTTTTTTGGTTTTACGAATTTTATTTTCTAAATTGTAATAGTATATTTAAACTGAACTTAAAAGTTATAACGCAATGGGCAAGAAGTTGAATAAATTCTTACAGGTCATGTAAACTTCACGTGTTACGTGAAGGTGTAGTATATGTAAATGCAATAATTAGTTATTTCAAAGTATTTCAGTGCATTCTTGAATGCTACTGCACAGAAACATATATACACGCTTTCAGTAGCTCATTAATACTCAGTTATTCAAATATTTACAACAGCTCAGAACCCTAACCTAAGCGACGTATTATACGAAAAATGTATACTCATTAATTACTTGAACGTAGGTGTTCGCTGAAATTAAAGAATATAAGAAAACTAATTGGAATTATCAAATATAGAGTAGGTAATTACAAACATTGATTAACGTGTTCAATTATACCGACTCTTTGTATACGTGAAGACCACAAGTATATATATATTATGATAAAAAAAAGTAAGATAACAAATAATGTAAAAAAATAAAATAAAATTATAAGATAATAATAAAAAATATCTTCTTCTTAATTAACAGAGAAGTTATACCTGAACACCGGAAGAATTCTTATAAATAATTAACAGAAACTGATCAACTTCATAAACGTCTTTTTTCATTTAACAGAGCATTAACAGAATTATCAAGATTTCATTCCTCAGCAGCATACTTTTCCAGGTTTCTTGGAAGACTTGGAAGACAATTGAAAACGAAGACATTTCTTTTTTAATATTCTAAATATGGACAAAATTATGGAATAATTATAGAAATTTACAAATTGATAATGTGTATAATTGCAAAAATAGTTATCAATATAAAATATACAATCATACTTACGTAAAAGATCTTCTGCTATTATCTTATATATCTTTGTTATTATATTTTATGTAATCTCGACCGGGTTATGGAAAACCAAGCAATTCAACCACAAATTGTTTTTCTTTATTTCTATAGCTTCTGAAGAACAGTGCCAGGAAATAGTGTTGTATATTTATGGCATCATCTCAAGAAGCATTGCGAACGCTGACCGTTAACTCAAATTTCCCACATATATATCCCCATTTTTTAAGTCATTCTTATCGTGCATAAATTACTCTACAAACCGATTAAAATAATTATTATTGCTAATTATTATTACGAATTATTATAATTATTATACTTAAAACTTTATTATTTATAAAAATGGGTTTTTAGGTAATGTGATAAGTGAACCACGATTACTGGGATTTAATAATAGTTGTTAAACTGGTTCAAATTCAATTATTTCTGTGCAATATTTTTACCAATTTTTTAAATTGCCTTGAATCGATAATCAAAATCCCTCTTCATTTGCACATAAATCCGTACATTAAAAAGAGTTACAATAATCTCTGTATAAAAAAGCGTTAATGTATTTTGTATATTGTCACTTTTATTCCTAAATGCATACGTTTCTGAAGAACACATTTAATTTACTGCTCCCGGCAACTCTGCTCTTAATTATAGCGGAGCAGAATACATATATATAGAAATAGGTACCGTAAGAAATCAGTGTCAGTGTTTTCTTGGCTGCTGCAGTAGACGGTTTGAGTGGACGGTTAATTTTCAAGTTTCGACTCTTGAACGTTTTTGTTTAAGTTAAATTGAAATTCTGTGATTTTGTGCGAGTGCGTGGTCGTCGATAAAACAACCAAATTAAAGCACATTAAACAAACCGGAAAAGGTACGCAGTTCTTAAAAAACCACCTAAAAGAAAGCTTTAAAAAACCTAAACTAATTTAAACTGAATTTTTCCATCCTGTGTATAATAATAATACTTAAAGTATAATAAAATATATCTGACAATAATATATCCGAACGATTTCAATATTAGTATTTTAAAATTTTCTTTATAATCGCACGTTTATTTCCAAAATTGTTTTAAAAGGTATTGAAAGAGAGTTTTTAATACTTTAGCTGAAGTATTGTCCTATTTTAGTTTTTAAAGTTAGACTCAATTGCATTATGCTTAAAATTCATAAAGTTAGAAAAAAATTGAACAAACTCAAATAGAAAATGTAATTATAAATTTTTATAGTTTGTTTTTATGGTTTGGCAAAGTAAATTTTTTCCTAAATATTGGCCTTTATAACGAATGTTTATTTGGCCTTTATGTTTTATGGTTCATTTTTTAAAGTTATTTCTATAAACCAGTCAACCTTTTGTGAAGTATATTTTTAATTGTTCCGTATTTATAAAATCGTTTTTTTACTGAACTATTTATGACTCTTTTTATAGTTATTTCTATCAACCTATGATCTTCGTACTGGAGTTTATTCCTACAGATAATTACTTTAGTTTTTATAAGTATTTAAATTAATATTACAGTAATTTATGTGGCAATGTTTTATAGCTATCATTTACACTTGTCTTTTTATTATTACTTCATTTCTGATTAATATATTCTATAATTTAATAGTTTAATTGTTATTATTAGTGAACAATAAAATGTTATTCTGTTTTTTTGTCGCTATAGATTTCTGGAATAGTTTTTTAAGTGCATTTAATGCGCGCTTTTATTGCAGTAAATAGTAAAATTGTTAAATAAACAACGTGAGTGGGGAAAAGAAATTAATGAACGCTAATTAATATATAGATTTAGCGAATAAACTGTAATTAATATTAACACAATGCAGCTAAATGACAAGTTAATTGATTACACTACTTTGTCTTCATATTATTCTTTATTTGAAATTGTCTTTTTATTATTTGAATATCCTGAGATTACGATGTTTAATGATTTAAAGGACTCCAACGCCTCTTCAGGTCAATGCAGACCCGTTTAATTCAAGACTTTTTTTATTTCGAAAATTCCAAATATTGCTTTAATCCTAAAGGTGATTATTTTATATTATTATTTTGATTTTTGTATTTTAGAATTCTATACTCGAGATCAAATGCTTTCAGGTGGTCGAGATAGTGACTATTTGTGATTTTCATGTGATTTCTATTTAAAATTTCTGACTTTGTTTCAGTTTTCATCATTCACGTTTGTATTCTATTCTGTTGGGTTTTCTGATTTTTATTCTTCTACTATTCACTAAGCATTTAGTTAGCTTGTTGACCTTAACCCAAAGCAATAACTTAGAGCGTAACTAGTTATGCTGTTTCTTAGTTACAGTGTGCAAAATGTGACTCGAGTCTCTCACGCTTCAGTTGCTAGTCCGAGAGTCGGTTCGGCTTTGATCGATAGTTCCATGATTTTATTGAAGTTTCTCCAATTTTTATAAAATGAAGTTAAAAAACAAAATGTAATTTTGTTAATTACTTTTGCAGTAATAATTTTTCCATGATATTGTTTAAATTAGTTTATATAAGAATAGGAGTGAAATCTTCATTGTTGGTCTGTCATCTGAGTTATTAACCGTATGAAGTACCCTGTATAAGTAACGAGTTCTGTCTGCCGGTTGGCAGACGTGACCTGAATGATTAAATCTGCCGAAGAAGCACCAAATTAAGCGAAGCTGCTGAAACCTACTCCATGAGAGACAAAGACAAAGTACATTTTTCACCTGCTGCTGCTGCTGCTGTTGTTGTTGATCTTTAATGTTATACTTACGACGAACCCAAAGTCGCTGTGTAAATTTCGATGATGTGTTTGCTCATTGACTTTCATTCATATTTAAGTGGATTGGAATCTGTCAAATATTTCTTCGCCTTCATATTTTAACCAATTTTTCTATGTGAAGAAATTTTTCATACAACAAAATCTTTTTATTTTGAGTAAAAGTAAATCATTTAAACCAATTTTGTTATATAGCAAAATATTTAAAGCATGTTTTTTACAAAAAATGAATAACATTTTTATTGAAATATTTTTATCTGTTGTCGTTTTAAACACGAAAACCTTAAAAGCTAAAGAAATGGAAAGCCCAAGAAAAGACAAAACCAACGAAGAAAGAAGAAGAATTCGACTTTGGATGTTGTGTATTTTTTCGGTTTCCTGTGAATTTTAAGAGATTTCCAAACCAGCGGAAAGCACAGACTGAGAAGGTGCGTGAATGGGTAACGTGTGATTAGCATGTATGCGTGACATCTATGTATGTGTGAATGTATGTGAACTACTCTGTTTAAACAGCATCGACATCAATGTTAATTTAGTGGCCTACAAAAAGTAACAACACAACGCAGCACCGACATTTAAGCAAATATTTAACAAGTGTTTAAATGTATGTATGAAAACATTTTTCATAAATTTTTGAAACAGCATTTTAAAGTTAAATACTGTTCTTTTATGTATACTCATGTTTTTTCTATTAAAATGTTTGACTTTTTACTTTAAAGAATTTTGTGTAACAACAGATTCGAACAACTGATTAATGAATGATTTTACATTTTCTTAGGCTCTCTTTTTTTTGCTTTTGTTGCTGTCTGATTAGCATTAATTATTTCATCTTCGCACTCATCAGCTCAACGACTAATTTATTACCTTAATTATAAGCCATTCAGTGTTTTTTCGGTGTCTTTGTTCCGGTCCGACTGTCCATGAACTCAGCATTACATGCTCAGGCGGATGCTTTGTAAAAAAAGTCGGTCATTAGGTCAAATCTGAGAAGATGAATGTGTTCTGTGTGAGGGCTATTTTTGTCTTTTCTGTGGAGTTTATTAAAACTCTTGTTGAATAATTCACGACCTACAAAAATAATTCTATGCAAGCAAATAATTGTTTCTTCAGTTAATTATTGTGTTTTCACAGACACAAACCTCGATCAATATCATCGCATAATTAAAATTACTCATACGCCGTAGATAATAATCTTCGAAGGCTCTCCATCGCCGTTGATATTTGTTAGAATTCATTGCAATGCGAGGTTTAATATTGAAAGAGAAGCATATAGTCTCTTTCTTCTATTTTTTCTTCTCTTTTATCTTCATCTTCAATCTTGTCAACTCGTACTTAAATGGTTTTCGAGGTGTTTAAATTTAATTGCCTTCTACTGGAAGCCTTTGTCTCATTTGTTGTTGTTGGCAGATTAATACAAGGTGCAATTCTAGATGCAATTAAAACACACACACGATAAGTTAAAAAGATTTTAGTTCTCAAGCGATTAAATAATTTATGAAACACATCTGCGTGTCTGCGTTTACTTTTAAACACTTTAACCTGGCACTGGAATCGTGACTCAAACACCAAAAATGAACGCTTTTGCAATAGAAATCTTCTTTAACTACACGATATAAGTTCAACTTAATATATATTATATTATATTTTCCTTTTCTTTTTTCTGTGGTTTGCTAATTTATCATTCATTTATTTGAATAATTTTTCAATAACAAGCAAAGGCCTGAAACTCATTGAGAATTCTTAAATATAGCTTATTTTAATCTTATAAAAACTATTAAATGTTAAAGATTTTCAATGTATGCAATTATTTTTAACAAACATATTATTCAATTACTTATGTATGAATGCGTATTTATTAATAAACTTATAAAAAACCCACAAAATTTATGGATGTGAATATTTCGACCGTAACGATTCTGAAAGGATTTTGAATTGATTTGTTGTTGCTTTAATAGCTAATTGTCAGTAATTAAAAAAGATATTTACCAAGTGCAAATTAATTACTGAGTTATAAAAGATAATAAATATAAAAATATAGAATATTGAAATACAATTGATAATTAAAATTAGCAATAATTTATTAACCATTACAATTTAGCAATAAAAATTAAATTTTTATTTTCTTTAGAAGCAGGTTTGCAGCTTGAGTCTTTTATATGATGCATTACTTTCAGAATTAAAATTCTAAAATGCTACCGAATAATAACAGCTTTCTGAAGTGCTTAAGGAATAAACGAAATTTCTAATTCATTTCGTTTCTTATCCTCTTGCCAACACCACGTTTAACATTTGTAGGCATCTGTATTTTTTTTTTGCTCGCTGCTGTGTTAAAAATGCCAATTAAAACTGACAGAGCGTCAGGTTTTTAGGCAAAAAACTCGACAGAGAAACTAGTAACTGATTTAGTCGCTCAGTCGATTTGCATCTGGCAGTGATTAGTTTAAAATTTTGGCCCGTCTACAGATGTTAATGTCGTCTCTGATGCTGTATAAATTAATATGTTTCCTGCTTCGTTGCTCTTTCCTATGCTATTTTTGCATTTGTTATTTTCCGGTCTCTCCTGTCAATTCTTTAGTGTACGTACGAAATTGACGTGTATGTATGTGCTTCACTTGCTGAATATTAATTCTTTCCTTTAACTGGAAACAGTTGCGCGCAAAACAATTCTTTTTTTGTCATTACCAAAAATCATGCCGCTGCTAAACTTGCACATGACAACACCGTCGATTCCTGGACAAAAATGAAGCTTTTAGACTTGAAACTGAGCGATTTGCTAAACAAATACACCGCGTATTATTTATTTAGCAAAAATGTATTGTGCTCTATGAAACACAAACACTTAAGTGCCGAATAAATATTGAATTTCCTTTCATTACTAATTAACACAGCCGCAGTGATGACAGTCGATGTAAAAAGTTTTAAATATAATAATTGATAAGTATAAACAACAAAGGTTTTGTGATCTTTTGCAATTACGTGCCGAACGATTCGGAACAATTAAATTCGAACCAAAATATACAGAGACTATATCCCAGAAAATTCCTGGTTTTTATTTTGAATGGGATTTAACGAAACTGCAATTTTTTCACATACCAAAGACGTCATTCGAATTTAAAGCAAAAGAAAAAGAAGACAAAGGAATTTCCAAACACGTCATCAGTCGCCAACGTGTTCCGACGTGAATACATCAAATATGAAAGAATCAATGTCAATGCAGAACGACGGAATTTGTGAGCCATAAACTAAAATCCAACAACCGTAAAATTTGAGCAATGACTTAACATTGGCTCTCCGCTTCTGCTTCGCTATTTTCCACTCGAACGGAAATTTCTTTAAGAGGTCAACTCAGTCACTTTCGTGACGACTTTAAAACCTTTCATTAATTTGACCCACAAAAAAGCTAGAGCAATTTCATTCAATCACTTATTAGAAATTCAGTTGTAGGCTGTTTTTAGTGATCATCTTCATTAAAGAAATTAATTTTTGTTTTCAACTGGAAATGAAACTTCAGAAAATTAATTATTCATGAGAGATAAATAATTAATGATGAGTTTTTCTCAAACATTATACCACAAAAAAGCGCACAAAACTCAAAACAATTGCAAAGTTTTTAATGTAATCACCGAAAAAAAGAACTATTCAACCAAAACAATTGCTTGTGGAATAAAATGCACACTTGGCAAAACCTTGGACGAGCCACTTAACATCCACCTCTTTGCCTCAGCTCAAGAACTCGTAGCAAATGTTAAGGTTCTGCGCTTTGAAGCGCAACGACCGTCGAGCGATGCTAACACACCAAAGTGCAGCGAACACTTTGCAGTTTTTGACGACAGAGCGAGTGGCTGCTGAATCGACGCTTGTGGCTAAAAGTCAAGCTATCACGTAGCAATTAGCTTATTTTATAAGATGAATACCTTGACTTCTATGCAAGAACCACACGCTGCCAAAATTGTTCTGGTTGAAAACCAAAAGAGCCAACTTTTCGGACAGGTTTTCATCGTTTAACTGATTTAAACGTTTTACGATTTTGTTGCTTTTGGTTTGATGTTATTTTTTGCGTAAATTACACACAACCTTTCAGATTAATTAGAGGAACCTCCTTTGATCAGATTTAGACAACCACTAAAGACGTTCAAGTCATGGAATATTAACAGGCTTCGTTTTAATCACGACTTCTTTAAGCAGGCAGATAATTTATATATTTATTTAAATTTACAAAAAGCAGTACATTCTACAATATAAGAACATCAGCCTGCATAAAGACGATTGGAGTCCATTGATCTCAACATAATATAAGTTCTTCATTTTCTTTCTAATCCGAGAAACAGTTTTTTATTCAGATCTTTCAAAGTTCTTGGTTTACTATCTGTAAATTTATAGGATTTTTAATGAGTTTTCGTATATATGTTTGATTATATTAGAATTAAGAATTATAATTTATTCTAATGAAAACGAAGTTAGAATATAATATTAAAATTTAGAGAAGATGATGTTTAATTTTGGATTTTTAATTTGAGATAAAGGGTCAATTTATTAGATTAATTAACGGCATTATCCAGAAAGAAAGTAACGATGAAAATTTATATAAAACAATGTAATGAGATCATTTGATAGCTTTCCGAAAATTACGATTCGCCTTGTTTTGTAACTCTAAAATTGTCAGTCTTTTAACCTCAGCCATGCTTCAGTTATAATTATGCACCATACGACAAAACCTTGAACTAACTTCCGATAATATGTATAGCATTGTTTTCACCCATGTAGTTACTATAATGAAATGGTAATTATAATCAAATTTCAGAACACAGGTCTCATTTTCAAACCCAAAATTCGACTCGTAAAGAAAATATCTATCAAAAAAAACTTGAGCAAACATGCGTCTGTTTTCGTCAATGGCGAGTACCTCAAGGTAATTTACACTCACCAGATTTATACAGATATTCAATGAGAACCAATCGAGCAGCAAAACAAAAACAACTTCAAAAACAAGAGAACATTGAAAAGAGGTCTCTGAATAAAGCATGCGTGTGTTTCAGGCGCTCTGAAATGGCTGACGATAGCATTTTTGAGATGGTCGTCGTTGTCGCCGCTGTCATTTTCAAAGCTATCGTATAGAAACACGCTCAAGTGTTGTATTTATTAAGTCGTAAGAACACCAAACTAAATATAATCAGCGCGAAGCAGACTTGGTATCGAATTATAATAAAATGGAATTCTAATCACAGCCGGAATCTGAGACTGAAAAGGAAAGGAGTATAGCGAGGGAGTGAGAAAGGTCGAGAGAGTGAAGTGGGATATCGGCGGGTGATTGTATCGTGATAGCGAAGGAACGTAGGCTACGTGCGTGGATTAAATATCACGGGCTGCTTAACACTTAAAATTCGACGATAGCTAAATTTATTCATTCATTAAAGCCATATTTTAATTAAACAAAAATTCTCGGAGACAAGATTTTTTAGTTTCCAATCGGCGATTCATCCAATCGAACGTTAGTGTGCGGTTACGAAAATTTGCTGTATTTTTAAATAGATTTTTGTTTATAGAAAATGCTATTAAAGAGCGCTATTATTCATTAATCTTACCTGCTTTTGTTTTTGTTTTTTTCTAATAGAGTCGAGAAATTTTTGCGAAATGACGGCCTTCATAAAAATTTTCAACGATCGAATTTCGGGCCTGTCGAAAGGAGTCGGTGAGTAACCGGATTCACTGGTTAACCTTTAATAGCGAAATGGCAGTTGTTTTAATGTGTTTTTGATTCCTTCCCCCAGATGAAACTGTGGACAGCTGGTTCCTGATGAGCTCTCCGGTGACAGTGACATCAATAGTGCTCGCATATCTCATCTTCGTGCTGAAGATCGGACCCGCCTTTATGAAGAATCGCAAACCATACGACCTGAAAAAGGTGATGGTCTTGTACAATGCTTTTCAGGTCTGCTACTCGATTTGGATGTGTCGCACAGTGAGTACATTAGACTTTCAAATCGTTCTAAAATGACCAAAAAGGTAACAAAACTTCCCACTTCACGCAGGCCTTCAACGAAAGCAACGTATTCGCCACGATACTGTCCAAACGATGCGAGATCGTGCGAAACCGCCAGGAGAATCTCGCGTTGTACTCCGGCGCTTGGTTTTACTTCTTCTCCAAAATCATCGATCTGCTGGACACAACGTTCTTCGTGCTCCGCAAGAAACAGAACCAAGTCACCTTCCTGCACGTCTATCATCACACAATAACGGCTCTTTTCTCGTGGGGTTATCTTAAGTATGCCCCTGGTGAGTATCTCTCGTTCCTCGCACGCGGATTCATGCACTTGCCACTCCCACTTCATGTTCTATTTCCTCTTTTGCTGTTTATTTCTCTTCAGGTGAACAGGGAGTCATCATCGGCATTCTTAATTCCGGCGTACACATCATTATGTATTTCTACTACATGGTAGCCGCGATGGGTCCCCAGTATCAGAAGTATTTGTGGTGGAAGAGATACATGACCTCCATTCAGCTGGTCCAATTCGTGCTCATCCTCATGTACATGCTGCTGGTGGCCGGAAAGGGCTGTAACATGCCCAAGACGCTGACGTTCTTCTTCGTGGGCAATACCATCATTTTCTTGTACCTCTTCAGCAATTTCTACCGCACGACTTACAACGCGAAGAAAGCAAACGCAGCGTCGAATGTAGCGAGCGCGGCTTTACATGCAGCCGGCGGATTGGGCTGCATGCCGAAGAATTCGGGATCGTTCCTGGCGAACGGTGTGCACACGAAGAATCTCACCGACGTCAACAACAACCACAACAACAACAACATCAAAATGACTAAAGCGGATTAGAGGATAATAGACTAAAGTAGCGTATAAAATATAAACGTAGAATAGTTATAGACGCTGGGAAAAGTGGTGGGGAAGATAGTTGAGTGGTCTGTAGTCGACGTCAAGCTCAAGGTCACAGAGGCATAATGCTGAGCCTGTGATGTAAATAGAGACAAAGAGAGCGAGAGATAGAGAGAGAAAGAGTGATAGAAAGAGAGAGAGAGAGTGAGAGAGAGGAAGAGAAAGAAACCAGAGTTTCTTGCTTTTGTGTGCCTGTGGGTGAATGCGATGGTGTATGCCAATGAGAGTCAACGTGAATGTGGATTTGTGGGTGAATGAATATCTCCGTAAGCTAAAAATACCAAAATATTTTTAAAATTAAATCATGTAAAACCTATAAGAAGCAAGGAGTTGGGCTTTCATAAGATCGGGAGATCAGAAGCAAATCTCCTGAATGGACCGGATGTTTGGGCAACGTCTAACAGAATTAACGTAACGGCGACAATTCCAGTGTTGAAAGCTATGTATATATTGTCTATGAAACTCGGTCAGTGACTATCTTTGGCTTTCGTTTTAGTTTGAAACTTCTTCGTTTTTACATAACAAAAAAAAAACGCTTTATTTATAGACTAAGTTAGTTTTTATACAACTTTTAATCACATCGTAATGCAAAAGGAATTCTGTAAAAATATAAAATTTTTCATATTGACGGTTCATTTATAATAAGAGGCTTATTTTAAGTGTTGTAGATAATAAAACCCACTTCAATGCATAATAAAAGCCATTATAAATTAATTGCAAACCAGTCCCGCCCCTTCTCCCTCACAACCCCTAACTACTTCCCCCTCAACATCTCTTGTAATTTTATTTATTCTATTTGGATGTAACGAATACTTTTAAGAAGTTTTGAGTTTTGAGATTTAAGGGAATTGAAAACTTATAAAATGTTGGGGATCATACGAAAACCAACCAGTGTGTATATATGTACATATAATATATGTTTTGTTTTGTTGCATTTGTCGACTCATGCAGCATGGTAGAAGTTTTACCAGTGAAACAATTCTAACTGGAAATATACAAAAAACCGAAACCTGTTCGCTTAACATATTCCCATCTCCCGCCATAAAATCAAAACGATTATCATGTTTGACCGGATGAAATAGACTTGACTTTTTTGGTTGACTTCGAGTCATTTCTATTGCTGTTCTTTTTTCAGATTTCTGAGTCTGAGATCATAGAAACTCAACTGCATTTTTGAATGCTGTTCGGTGAATATCAGTGAATATATGAATATATGGTGAATATACGTGACGTTTTATACGTATTTTGCACAAAGTAGGATTGTAATATAAAACAACTTATAATATAGTCGAAATTCTTCACTCGTGTTTGTGGCTGTTATAGAAAATAATGAAAATTTTTAACCTATAATGATAAAATACAAGAAAACTAATATTCAAATTTTCTAAAAAGCTACTCAAGGCTTAATCTTGCATTATATCAATAATAATGTTTAACGTTAACGTTTTCCCCACTTTCCGTTTTCTTCTATGCGTTAAAATTCTACTCTTCCGGTTCTTTAAATATTCCCCTCTTCCTCCAACTCTTTGCTGCTCTATGCTAATCTTAATCGCAAGAAAGACCAATAGAAGAAATTATACTTAATCGACTGTTATAATTAAATCGTTACATTTACTTCGACTATTTAGAAAAATCAAAAAGTCATTATTCAGTTAGATCGCTTGTATATTTTAAGCCCTAGCCATCACCACGGAAAGTCCAAAGTGTTACCAGAAGAAGAATAAATGGAATATCCAAATGGAGTAAATAGAATATCCAAAGAAACACATGCCTGACCTTTTTCGAACTTTTTCTTTTTTTGAATAGATCTTAAAACTAATTAAATTCAATTGATCGATTATTACTTAGTAGCCAACTGCTATCAATACGTGTTGTTTTCATTGTTCATGGAATTTTTTAATACCATAATTCTTCCTGATCAAAATTCTTTGTCAGAATTAAAGATTGCTTTAAAAATTATTATTTATTTTAATTCCTCTTTTCGATTTGTTCTACGCTGTTTCGCTTCATATGCTTTATAAATTTTTACATTTTCTCAGCAATATTTTAACTGTCACGCCCCAAGCTGCTGGTAACATTTTAAATTATTTAAAAATATCAGTTATTGAAAAAATTCGCCTTTGACATTTCTCTAAATCACGATTGTTGCGAATTTTGTATTTCTTTAAGATTTTTTTTTATGTTTTCATAAATTAATTTCGATGTTCTTAACTCTTTAATCTGCGAATATTTTTATTAGAATTTTATTAATATGAACTTTTTTGAATTTTCAAGGTTTTCGATTATGTGGTTTGTTTCTTTTTTTTAATTTCTTTTTGGTTTGCTGCCAATAAAACTGGATTCTAGACAAAAAATGCCAAAATCTCAAACTCTAACGTCAGGGAATTTTTATGAATGGTGTGCAACTGCTTCTCAATCTATTTTGTTGTTATAATTATTATTATTATTATTATTATATTAAAGTTGATAGAAGACCTTTGAACATAAGCATTTTTTCTGTGTACATTATAAATTCTTTTCGTATAATTTACGGATGCAATGAAAGCTAGTATTCACCTTAGGTTTAATTTAGGCAGTAAGTCTTTGGGATGAACTTTTCATTTTAATAAAGTCGATGCCATTTCAATAACTAAGGAATTTAAGAAATTTTCTATAAGTCAAAAAATTATACCTCTACTAAAAACTAACGGTAACAGAAAGAATAAGTAATAATTATATTTATAAATGTAAAATCGTTTGAATAAGTTTGTGGAGAGGAGAGAGAAAGATGAAGATAAACTATCTTTCATCTTCTATTCTTTTGATTGTATATATTTTGCGAATTAATTTTAAAGGAGAAAATATCAGTTTTCAGTGAATTATTTAAGCTTTACATTTTGTATATTAACTGTACTATGAAAATACACATCACTCTACACATAATATATATTTTATGTATATGTAATGAGTTTTCTCTACTTATATCTACACATAAGTTACTTTATTCTAGAAGTACATATAAGAAATTCTGTTTGACTAAAGCTGATCCCAAAATTTAAAGATCTATTCTTTCGGAGTCTTTAAAGGCACTCTGCAATAAATTTAACAGAAATAGAGAAGGATACGTAGTTCCTAGTAAGTTAAGGATAGTCAGCAGATCTCAAATCATCCCTAACATATATGTACATAGAAGGCGAATCCTGCGAAGAATGTGGATGATGTCGAAGAAGTTTGCAGTCATGGGTGGGTAAAAACACGTGGGACATAGTTTGTGAACTGGTTCGGGGTAAAACATTTTCCGTCTACAAGATTTTTGCATGTTTATGGCGACCGTTAGCGACGACGACCATTTTCTGTTTGATATCCTGCGAGCTTTTTTCTTGCTCTAGTTTGCCTGCTTTA
The DNA here is from genome assembly GCA_937620795.1 of Thecophora atra. Lineage (NCBI taxonomy): Eukaryota > Metazoa > Arthropoda > Insecta > Diptera > Conopidae > Thecophora > Thecophora atra. The sequence continues at coordinate 40,135,979 of OW569401.1, read as the reverse complement.
TATGACTTGTGATAGAAATCGTTGAAGAGCAGGTAGAAGAAGACAGCGTTGGGTGCCGTTACGAAGAAGGTCCACTTCGGATACCCACAATCGGTGTACAGCAACTGCGACTGATGAATGAAAGTGATGCAAAACTGCATCTGTTGGTGAAGAGACGGAAAATGATGATGAAACTAGATACTTTATGCAGCTCTCTTAATGCACTCACCATTTGCAGATTGGTGATGTATTTCTTCCACCATAGATAGGGCTGCATGTGCGGCCCGAGAGCGGAGAGGAAATAATAAGCGTACATGACGATGTGCACGAAGGAGTTTATGAGGCCAATGAAGGTGCCGTGGCCGCCGGGGAAGTACTTCGTGGCGCCCCACGACACCATCGGCATAACCGTGTGATGGTAGACATGCAGGAACGTAACCTGTCGCTCCTTCTTGCGCAACACGAAGAAAATGGTGTCGAGCAGCTCGCTAATTTTCGCCCAGAAATATATGTAAACCGCACGAGCTTCCTGAATTCCATTAAATTGTAATTAAATGGGTACTTTTAGGTCTTTAAATTATTATTTAGAACTTACCCGGTACGCCGCAGGCGATGTTGTTTTGTTAACTGGTTGACAACGCCAACTGTAGTAACTCCAGATCGACGAACCCTAAACAATAGAGCAAATGAAAAATCATCGAATGAGTGCGTAAGTCAACATCAAATCAGTTAGTTAAAATTTTAATATGCGATCTCTTAGTTTCGTTTTAGCTGAAGAAAGTAAGAAATTCCCTTCGGTTCTTTCAAAGAACTACTCTTAAAACTATTCTTCCAAGAAAATACTAGAAGAACTTGAGAACTGCAATTCCACGATTGCTTTACGTAATTGTAAATATCTTTAAACAAACTAGGCACTATTAGGAACACCCTTGTTCATATCTATCCCCATCTATCTATGGTCTTCTGACCGTCATGATTTTTGGCTAAAAAAAACTTTATGAAATTTACCTCGTACACTAGCCAAATACTCAGCAGCACTTGAATCAAATTGTAGACAATCAACGTCTTCTCCAGCTTAAAAGCTTTTCTGTTCCGCATTAGGTGTGGTCCCCAAAGTAGAGTAAATATCAAGTAACTAATCAGTATGACGGCCAAGGGAACAGGAGAGCTGATAAGAAACCAGTGATTTGTGCGGTAATCTTAAAAGAAAATCAATAGTAAAGAAATAAGGGAATTGGGATGTCAATTTTATACCCACCGGATATTTCTGTGAATACGAAATCATAGAATTCGAGCCAATAATCGGTGCGGGTCCTGTTGTGATCCATCGTAAGGCCAAACGGAGACGGGACGTCTGCAAACAAAAAATGTGCAAATAAATTATACAAACAAGAAAGACTATAATTATCAATGAAACGAAAATTCATAAATAATACTAAATAACATAACGTGTAACGCGAAATAATGACCAGCATCAAACAGCATTTAATACTAGATCTGAAAATTAATTGTGATGCTGTATCAGAGACTTTCTTTTACATTTGTTCATCCGCGAAAGATAAATACATGAACTATTGCATAACTTCTGTGGTGCTATAGCATTATATTTTCACATTCACTTTCAAATAATAATGCGATAAATTTTACGATTAGAAGTAACGTTTCGGTTGATTAATTAAGTGGATGTTTCATTGATAAAAGAAAGCAAGCTTCATCGAAAAGCAAGGTTCAGTATAGTTACGATTGTTTGTTTTAAATTAACACTGCGTGCGGTTAGCTATTTTGGCGAAACTAGTCACAAGAGGCGAGTTCAAACACCTCAAAACCATCACTTATCACCGCAGCATTGATTTGGAAAATTTAATCGTGTAGAAGGTCAACGCGAGAAGAGCCAAAATTAGCAGAAACCGTTTTAATAGTTTTTGTTGCGGCGGCGGTAAATCAGACGAGTTTCGTCCTAGTCGAAGTTGCTTTAAATAAACCTTTAAACAACCTGCTGATTCCGAAAGCAAATACCATAAAATTCAGTTCTGCTGTGATTTGTGATCGTTGTATATCGAAGATGGGTTTGCTGTTGTTTGCTAGGCATTTGTCAACAGTATTTTGCATTACTAATAAACAAACAAGCTATGTTTTTAGTGTTGTGTCCAGCTCGTTTTCTTCTTTAAGTCACAGCAATTAAGCAGCATTGCTGATGGCTCATGGCTGATTTAGTTTAAGTCAATTATGAAACACGACAAGGTGCTAAAATCATAGAATCATAATTCGAAAAACAAACACAATTAAAGTGCGAGTCGTGGGTTCCGCGAATCGATCGCAGTTGCTCACATCAACGCATAAATCGAGAGATGTCAGGAGCCTAATAAAAATACCAGACATCAGCGTAGAGGTTCGATTGACCGGATTTAGTGCCGCAGACGACCTTGTATCACTGTAAAGAACCTTAAGAAATCCCAACTAGTCTCACTTTCGGTGGCTGCGGTTCGATTCGCCTTGTGCTTTTCTGCAGAATGATTGTTGCACGAGTCGCTTGGTTTATTGACCGTCTTTTGTTTATAATTTATTTTTTAGTTGTTGTTGTTGTTGTTGTTGTCTTGAATATTCAGTGCCATTTTCTGTGTTGAATGAAGAAGTGTTGTCTTTGGCAGCACCGAGATGGAAAGTCTTTGTACTTTATACCATTGTACATTCAATAAATGATGTGTGATAAATCTATTTGTGTATGATTTTATTAGTAAAAAATTAAGTTAAATTGAGTAATATTTTTCTAAGATTTATTTCGATTTATTTCGAAATATTATATACTTTATTAAATACTTTATGGAAAAACCCTGAATTTTCAAATTTAGATTTCTAGTAACTAAAATATTTTATAATAATAATTACTTAAAATTTTAAAGTTTTTTACTTAGTTCATAGTAATAAAAAAAGTAAGTTAAATAAATTATCTTATGTGGAAAATAATGAAAAATGCAACGCAGCTTTAAATAAAATAAAAATTATTTATATTTTATTATTATTTTTTTATTATTTATTTTTTTTATCCATTTTTAAATAAAAATAAAACTTCACTGAGTTATCCCAAATTTAATGATTTATCCTATGAAAAGAAATGAAAGCATTTAAAATAACTGCATACAGCAAAGAAATTATAAACTAATAAATGCATATCTATTATTTTAAATTTATTAAATATTCAAATTAAATTATGCAAAATATTAAAAAGTTTAAACCTGTCTTGAGCATTATTTTCATGAAATTAGTTGGAGTTGGCGTTAAATTTATATCTGTGAGGTGATAATCAAAATTAAAGAATCGATTCTGCAACTTTCGTTTATGTGAAGTCATTCAGAAAAAAACCGCGAACAACAAATCATACTAGAAACCGATTTTCAATAGAAATACCAAACGAAAAGAATCATCTGTGATTTACTTTGACCTTGAATAAATTATTAGCATAAACAATTCACAGTTATTTAAGAAAACGTCCAAAATACAACAATGACAAAGAAGGTAAATATATTATTAATATGCTGAAATAGAGATTCGATTTATATAATTAATATATATTTTATATGTATTGATTTATATAAAGATAATAGATAATAAAATTATTAAAATTTATTAAAAAAAATTTATTTAAAATTTATTTATTAAAATATATCAATAAATTTTAACAAGTTAATTGAATGCATGCATAAATTTATTTAAAAAACTAATTTTATGGCGACAACCTTGAACGCTTAAATTTTCTATATAGAAATTTCTATATAGAAATATCTATTTATATTAGAATTAAGCAATAATAATTTGAACTAAAAAAATCCGAATTCACATTGATATAAATTACGCCATCTTAAACGCCATTTTGATTTTAATATTAGTTTCCTTTATTTCCATTATATATTTATATTTATTTATTTTTATATTATGTTTTTTAAACTCTGGACTCTCATTTATTTCGAGAAATAATTTCTTGTTTTTCTGTATTGTTTCTTATATTTATTATTCCTTTGAAACACTTTCATTTGTAATTCTTTAGAAGCACTTTTTGTCCTAATACACATACTAAATCCTTTTTCCGTTTTTATTTTAAAAGTATCCAAAATTCAGGTGGGTTTTCGTGCAATTAATTTGGCTTCTTATGCATTTCTGCATATTATTATTATTATTTTGCATTGTGTTTACATCTATTTCTTAGTTATTCTTCCCACTTCTGCCTACCTGATCGATGGAAGCCTTTTATTTAATATAGTAGCTTTTTTGCGAAAATGCTCTAAAAAAGAGCGCCCGGGAATCTTCTCGCTAAAACTGAAGCATCCGCTTCCCACGAAATCCGTTCACAAACTAAACTTTTTGACAATAAAGTGATCCACTAAGTATACTTCCGTTGCTCACAGAGACGCAGCCACAGCACACACTCGTACCCACACACACACACACACACACACATTAACCAATGTATGGAAATCCTACGCACTGTTTTTAGCAAACAGTCGTTCTATTCATATACCATTAAACGCTTAACGGTTTTGAGAAGTTTTTTGATCAAATCGAGTGTTGCAATTGTTTTTGTAGTTTGTGTTGTTGCTTCGGCTGGTGTTGCTTTGGTTGATATTGTATTAGGTTAAGGGTGCGCATACGTGTTTGGTTTCAGTTATATGTATGATTATCGATCAACTGCCTAGCAGGTGCTGCGGCGCTTCTTTACTTCTTCTGCCTCCTTTTGCTATTATTGCTTCTCTTCTTCTTGAGGTTTTCTGTGTCTTATTTTAGGCCATGGATTATTTTTTTTTTTTAAATTTTAAGATATGCACATTTTAAGTGTAACTTTAAATTTATTTTTCATAGGTTTGATTATTGTAAAGTTTCTAGTCTATTTGGCTTCATTCGTAAATAATTTTTCATTCGTAATAAATAAAACTTTCTACAATTCTTTGTTATATGTTTATCATGTCATTAACCTTCTAAAGAAATCACCTTTGCAGTTCGCTTGTTCAAGAAAAAGTAAATGAAAATTATTCAGTTTCTATAAAAAAATAACATTCGATTATATTGAAACTTTTTATTCTTGACTTTGCACTACCACGTTTTACTTTTGAGTAAAGTTAGAAAGCAGAAGCAACTGTGCACAGCGAAGTTGGTAACAGTTATTGCAAAATACAATTGAACACAGAACGAAGCACAGATTGATTCGCAACAGTCTCCGCCTCAATTTACTTTCAATACTAATTAAGTTCAATACGCAAGATCTACGACTTTAAAAGTTTATCATTATTTAACTGTTTGACTAACAAATCAGCAATATTTTCTGCGAATGAATTTATATATTTCAATGCAGTTTCCTTTCTTATTTTCAATGAAATTATATTTTCTTGAGTTTGCACACTTGGAATTTTAGGCAATATCAATTCGAGATCTTATTTAATATTTATAAATCCAAGAATTTGACAGCATTTTTTTCTTTCTCTTAAAAATGTCTGATGATTTGTTTACATAGTTTAAATTGCTTATTTATATTATTTTAGGATAAGATATAGAACTACACTTCAGTTTGTTTAATTATTCTTTATTCACAGTTCAACAGCAAAAGGTTAAATGGAAAATATTAAATCAAAAGAATACTTGAAAGAAATAGAATATTAAATAAATATTTCAATTTTTGTTATTGGAAAATTATAGAATAAACTCGTTGCTATATAATGTTATTAGATAAAATTAAATAAAACATCACAAAGAGAAACATTCGACATTTTTAAGATGATTTCTGTGAGCTTATTGAAGAAGTAGCCGAGATATAATTACTGATGACGTCCGTGGAGATGTTTTAGATGCCGCAATTGTTAGTCATAACGTAAGAGAAGCTAGAGCTAGTAAAAGTAAACGACAAGAGTTTTAAAAAGGTGTTAATAAGTAAAAACAACAAATTAAAATTTGAAAATCAACTGATCTTTGAACCAAAACCAAGAAAGCAACAATAAAGGCAAACAAAATGTTGCAACGGAAAAATGTTCAGTAAAAAGATATATAAAAAAAGATTTTCTTGGATTTCATGTGATATTTTAAAAAGCTGTTATATGTAATTTTACGATTTTACGTAATGAAATTCAAAATTATTATTACTTATATTTAATTCAATTTATTAATTAAATGCTGACATTTATAAAATTAAATAATTTATTTAAAGGAGAGTCTAAGCAGAAATTTTTTTTTTTTTATCTTTAACATTAATTCCTTGTCTCCTTTCTGTAATGCTTTACTTTATACTTTCTATTTATTTTATTGCTTAATTAATCATTTTAATTATTTTATTATTATTACTGTTATTAAAACGTTAAAAGAACTATTTAAATAGGTAGGTGATATTTAAGAAATAAGCTAAATGAGAAGAAAATAAAAATATAATACGATAAAAAATATACGTGTAATTTAATTATTGAGATTTCCTTATCACAATTTCCAAAATCATTAAAATATGATTTTTATGAAGGTTGTAATTTATGCATCGTTTTTTACTAATAAACACTAAATTTTGCATACTTTTTTGCGAAATTTTGCATTATTTTTATGGCATACTTTGAGGCATTTTTTAATATTGCAAAAAACCTTCGTTCGCTAAATAAGCTTCTCGAATAAAAGATTTCGCAAAGCTCAGACGATAGAAAACAAACGGCAATATATAGTGATAGTATTCCACCAATAAAGCGATTTTTAGAACCAAATCAAATGGATGATCGTAAAATGTGCGGCATTGCTTATTAACCACGCCATATTTCCGCTAAAAGTAAAATTTTGCAGAAATAAATCACTGACATTTCTCATTTGCATCGCATATTATTTTCAAAAAGATCCACGTGTGCCTTTAATCTTGTTATTGATGCTTCACTTGTCAATTAAATAAAATCTTAAATCCAAATATTTAATTATTTACCGTATAAAATGATATCCAAAAATTATTGATGTCTTGATATGGTTTTAAAATTGTGCTTTACTTCAGTTTTGTTCAATACTAAATTCTTCAAAGGAAATTTATTGATGCTACTGACAACTGAAATTGTAATTAAAATAATTACAATAAATATATAAATAAATTAGTGATGTTTTTTATCGATTTCATAGTAACTAGTTTATATAATTTTGATTATATTCTTGTTACAAGTTTCCAATTGCTTTTTTTATATTAAAGCCACGCAATTTTAATAACGTTACTAATCGGCTAGTTATTAAGTAATTTAAAGCCACTCGAAACTCAACTGCGTAAAAAACCTTTTTTGCACTTTGTTATTAAGAAATTATTTTTTCCGAGTGGAAAAATGTTACGATTGTCGGAAGTACGTCAACGGAAATAGTGGATAAGTAAACTTTAGTGATTGTTGCAATATAATTACTCGCATATATATAATTATATTTATATTATCCATCGATTCATTATTTTTTATTAGTTGATTATTGTTTTTAGAAAAGGCTCGTATTTTTCTTAAAGAAATTACTTATTATTACATTATTTCTTTGTTCGTTTTTATAACCCACAAATTATAGTATTCATCGTTATTAAATTGACCATAAATATAATACCAAGAAAAATCGGCTGTTAAATTTTATTGACGTAATCAATCATTTAAAGGTGTACGTTTTGAAAAATTCTATTAACAAAGAGTAATTAAGTAAAATATATGCATATTTTCAATCAATTTTGAACCATTTTGAACTGCAGTGAACTTTGAGCTGCTCAACGAAGTGACACAATTTCAGCAGAATTGTGTTTTGTTGCTTATTTTATTTTCCGGCTTTTTTGGTTTCTAGTCTTGTGAAATTTCTGTGAATTTGTTAACTTTTATTTAATAAACAAGTTTTTCTGGAAAATCGTAATTATTTTTGTGATTTTAGCCTCCAGAATCCTTTATGTACCATTCTCTCGTCTTCATGCTTTATTTTTCCCTCTTTCCTCTCAACTATCTACGCTGTGGCCGACTGACCTAATTTCGAAATATAAAAAACAAAGAGAGGAAGAGAGATAGGAGAGAAAAAAAGACTGTGAGTCGTCCGGTAGAAATCAAAAAGAACGACAACGACAGCAAAAGTATGAGAAATTAAAGATTGGCGATTAGCAACGACCAACGAACCTGTTCAAACATCCGCGCCCATACAAGAAAAAGCCACCAAAAATGAGATGAAGAAGAAGAGAAAAACGAAACCGATTCGATCTGTTTCGACCGGTTCCTTGTGGCACATGTGAGAGAGAAGAAAACCCAAAACTTGTTTTAAAAACGAAATTAAACTTGTCCTAATACAAAAAAGGATTAAACAACTCTTTAGAGGATAAGAAGGATCAGAGCACCGCTTACAGTGCAGCTTTATATTAAGCAAATCATTAAAAAATGTTATTAAAAATAAGAAAAATATTTCACAATAAAGAAGAAATGCCACAGGAGAAAAACCAGTTGATAAAAAATGAGGCTCTACTCGGCGCAAACCACCGCATTCGACCTTGAGTGCTTTTACTTTCATGATATTTCTTTCTGTGTTATTGACCGTGTTTTGTTTTCTTTTTCCTCTCCAGTTGATTGTTTGCCTGTTTGTTGACTGTTTAACCAACGTTTTCACAGCGTTAATAAAATGATAAGGAAAAAAATTAAGGTCAATTAATCTGCAAGAATCGAAATTTGCAAAAATATATAAAAAAATATTCTTTTTAATTTCAAATTATTGAATAATAATTACAGAAATAGCCCCTTAAATACTATAAAATATTAAAATAAAATCAGACTAAAAAGCGAAATAATAACGGTGAAATTTAATTTCTTTTTGAATAAAAGTATTGATTTTATGTTGTTCCGAAAGTTTTAGTTCATGAAAATTGAAACAGGTACAAACAGGATTCCGACGCAAATCTGATAATATAAGATTTTATTTATGTTTATGGTTATGGATTCATATCGTTTATGCTTCATTTAGGAATAAAAGAAAAATAAACTCAGACATTTAATTTTGATTCTTTTTCTAGTCTAAAGCAAATCCACTTCCTTATAGAGCAGAGAATATTCTGAAGAAGCTCTAAAAAATTTTGAAATTCATAAAGCAAAGAACGTATGGAAATATTAATAAGAAAATTATTCATAACAGAGAAAACTTCCTGTTCTAAAAAGATTTCTTTAATACGATATTCAAACAAGTTTGCTAAAAATATGCGAAAATTCTTTCGTGCCATTGAATTGGTTTTCTATTTATTTGATTTTATATGATTTGGTTGAATTTAATAATTTTATATTTGACTTATATTATTTTTAATTTTATTTAACTTAAATAAACTGAGCTGTACTTCAGCGGAACTCAAAACTCAAGTTCATTAAACTTCTTATAAGAAGTTTTTTCCACATAACCAAATATCTTCAATGAGTTTGTTGTCGCTCGTTTTTTATCTATGAAGCAAGGTTCGGTCATCAATAAAACCTGCTACGCAAGTTTTCTGATTTCCCTACACTCGGCAGTAAACTTGTTCCTTGAGGTCAGAATAATTTCCATGCATTTAAACTTGATCAATTAACTGAAATTGGAATAAAAACAAATGTGTTTATTTCATTGTTATTCCTTTTTTAATACTCATGGAGAGGTTTTTCGGTCAGGGTTCTGAAATGGAATTTCCTTGTTCTTCTTGGATTCTTGTTTACTATTAAATATCATAACAACATCTTTTCGGTTATTACTGCGACGATTTCTAGAATTAATCCCAAAGTTCATTGGGGATTTTCTTTAGAATGTAAATCTAAACTCGTCAATTAATGTTTCTAAGAAATTTGCCAGGACTTAATATATTTATATCTATTTCCGTAATTGCAATTACGTAAGAGAACTAATCTCGACGGCTTTTGTAATGAGTTGCACATTCAAAGGTCGAAACTTCTGATTACTTCCTTCCCAAGTTTATTAGCATTCATATATTATTAAAGAAGTTGAAGCAGATTTGTTCTGGTTTGCAGTTTACATTTGATCTAGTTCTAAATACCTAAAAAAGTAGTCTATATACTGAACTTGATCGGCAGAATATGCGCAAAAGGCAAATTAAAGGAACTTTGTTTTTATTAAATTTATTTTTTGCTATATCGACATTAAATTCAAGTTCGTAATTATTTAATTTTTGGATTTAGTTATGTTTCAAATATTGTGGTTGATATTTTAAAAAAAAAAAACACGTTTTACAAGACGAGTTTGTATCTTAAGTCTTTTGAATTAATGCAAAGTTAATATCAATTGCAATTGATTATAAAAACCTTTATTCTCTAAAATATGCAATTTCATTCTCTAATTAGCAGCAAGAATTGGCTTAAACACGTAATGGAATAAATTCCTTTGTTCCATTTTGGGTGCTGAAGTGAGCAGAAAAATAAATTTATACGAAATGATTATTTGAAAAGATGCTTAAACTTTCTGAAGTGGTAAACGAAATATCAATGACAAACATTTATAAATTCAATTATTTTATTGCCTTTCTGTCTGGATTTCTGTCTACCTTCACGAATATTTGTGTGTTCTTTACCCTTTCTTTTTTGTCGAATTAATTTGCATATAGCAGTCGTTACGTTAGTCAACGGAGATCTTTAAAAGCGTTGTAATAATATGTATAATTAAAACCATAATTTGAAACTTGACTTTTGTGTCAAGAATTGAAGAAACATCGCTAACAGTAAAAATAGGTCTTTAAAGAGGATTTCACTTGTAGTAACGGTGCATTTGTCTGATTTGTGTGACTCTTTTAAATATGTTCATATGTTAAAGTTAAGCTTTGCTTAGTTTCTTTTGTTGTTGTTGTCTGTTCGAAAGTTTTTTTCTACTATCAACAACACAATCGCAGCACAAATTTTGCAACTTCATGCAATAGCCATGAGTTAAAGAAGTGCTTGTTTCTATAAATAATATCAGAAAGAGCTGAAAATAATTTAACCAAGGCAAGGACAATGAAGCGATTGGTATTATTAATCCTTGCCGAGTATGCGTTGAACTGTAGCGCAAGGTTCTGCTTGATTGGATCGTATAATTAATGGAATTTAATTAGTTAAGCATTAGAAATCTGCAACACTTCAACAATATGTATTATATTATTTAAAGGTCTCGAAAAACTACACAGAACATTGACCAAAATGTAAATAATAAAGTTACACTTTGGTCTAAATCCATAATTCCATATAAAGCAACCATATAAATATTAATTTATAATATGTATTAAACTAGAACATAAATTAACGCAATAATGAAAAAAAACCTTACTGATTTCTATTTCTATTTTTACGTTTGTATTTTATTTTCATCACTTCGAACGACTTTTAAATAACAATAATCACATAAAAGTTCATGAAACCACATCGAAAAATCCAGCTTTTAAATTAATTTTTAATATTTTCAGATTTTAATTTCTTTCGATAAAATGTATCGTATAAAAATTAATATATAAAATATTTAAATTGTTTTTCAATGTCAAATTTTATGAACTTTGTGTCCTGTAACTGAATATTAAGCATTCAACGTATAGAGAATAATTAAAAACAGAAGATAGCAACAACTGGATGGCGACGAAGATCCCCAGTTAACGGTCAAAGGTCAGAAAGGCAGCAAAACAAGAAACAAAGGAAGGAAAGCCATTGCAATATTTGCAAAGTGAATCGAGAAAAACAATCTTCTTAACTGAAACAGCAGAATCATTAACACAATAAATCAATAGCAACAGGAAAAACAACCAACAAGCAGCATCTAAAATCTGAGCTCAAAACTCAAGCTGCTCATGATTCCGGGGGTTTAATTAACCCTAATATGAGTGCTCACAAGTCTCTCCGTCGACGTTCATTTGTTTATTCGGTGACTGTATGTGTTTTTTGCAGCTTTACTCTAACAACGAAAAACAAAGACACACTCCAATGAAATGGATGCAAGTCTTGAAGCTTTTCGAGCGATGTGTTTTTGCTTAAGACCGATTAGCAATTCTTGAAGCTTTTAGCTGATGTTGTTGGTGTTATTGTTTCTCATGTTGTTTCTCTTAGCATTATTGTTATTGTTGTTCGATTAAATTATATTTTTTTTACTTAAACTTTTAGATATTTTTCAATCGTCTCGCTTCTGGCGCAGTCATAAGCGCTGCTTCTCATTTTTCTGTGATTGCCCTCGGCGTCGTTATTGCGGTTCTTGCTGCCACAGCTCCTGCTGTTGTTGCCCCGTTGCTGCTGCTGTTGTTGTGGTTGTTGCTGTCGTGAGACTTGAGAGCGCTGAGCGTAGCTTCGGATTATTTTATCTGCTTACGGACGAGAAGGTTTTCTATCAGTTGAGCAGAGACATTCATTCGGCACGGTTTAAATAATAATATAATTAATAGAGTACAAAATTGAAAAATATTTAACAAATCTTAATAATATTAGTAATAAAATAAAAAATATTTAGAATATTAAACAAATATTAAGAAAGTATTATTTTAAAATACAGAAGCAGTGATAAATAAAATAAAATAAGATAAAAATGCACAAAAATATTATAGTTATATTATATTAAAAGCGCAAATATTTGGAAACAACGAAAATAATTTTATGGATTTTAAATAAAAAAAAAATTAAATCAAATATCATTATTAAATATAATCAATTAAATGAAATAATTAATAAAACTTCCAAATCTAAAGGCAAATAAAATAATGTTTTTCAAAGAAATCGCAGTGCAAAGTTTTGTGAGCGGAAACTAACGATTTTTTAAATTTTAAAAGCTTTCTGTGTTGCAAAAAAGAAGTTAGACGACAAAAGGGAAAACAGCGACGGAGAAAAAGAAGAAGATGATGTTTGGTCGATTGCATTTGTAACTCAGCGGGAAATGCAGCGAGTTTAAAAAATGCATAAAAAATAAATAGAAAAACTAAAACAAAAGGAACATCAGAAGAATTAAGAAAGGAAAAATCACAAAAAACTATAATAAAATAACAAAGAAGGATAAAAACCAAAACAATGCGAAAATATATCAAAAAAGAAAGCAACTGAAAACGAAAAATTCAATCACAAATTCAAAATCAGTTGAAGTGCACAGCAACAAAAAAGAATGCGCCAAAGGATGATTTATTTCGAGCTCAGCATGAAAATAGTATAAAAGTAAATACAATTTGAAAAGCAAATAGAAACAAGAAAAAGTGTTTTTGTAAATTGTTTTATTATTTGTGTTTTTGCCGTTCATTAATACAGTAAACAAAGTTCAGCAGGATTGCTTTTTCTCGGTTGATGGTGTTTAGTTGCTTCTTCCTCTTCTGCTTCTTGGTTGTGTAAAATACCCACAAAGGATTCAGTCTAAATATCAAAATGATTAGCAACAGCTCATCGCACTTTGATTTGGCTGCGGAACTCGTTAGTTTCGCCATCGACGAATTCCAAACGCATCATCTTTCGCGCAACTACACAGGCTTGATTCGGCGCTACTACGCGATTGTGGAAGAGGACTACGGAGGTGAGTGGATCATCAGCATTCGCATTTTGAGAATTTCAACAAAATTTCCTATCAAAAAAATTAAAAAATTGGTGAACAAACTATTTAAGTATCACTTATAGACTAAATTTTAAAGCTGTGAAAAATCAAATAAAAGTAAATCAAAAGTAAACTTATATAAAAACATGATCAAAAAAAATAAATTCCATTTTTAATTATATTTTTACATTTGCAGAAGTGAAATCATTTATAATCTTAATAATATTAGTTCATTATTTTTTTATTTAAGTTCGATTAAACCAACCATCAACATTCTAAGTAACGCCTCAAATGTTTGTTGATAAGCATCCTCTTTCCGTTGAGATTAAACTTGAAACTAGAGCTAATATCAAACGTCTTAATAAAAACTATTTGCCCAGAATATCACGTGAGAAAGATTATTTCGCCTGAAAACAACAATACCTTTGTTAATATTCAGCTTTTCCGGGTTTACTATCATTCGAAGCATTTAAACTTTATATTTATATGCTTCTGTTTTCTTTAATTACAGCAACAGAAAACATTTTGAAACAAGTAGCAAAAACCCAGCATTTAATCACGGGCATTAAAAATAATTTAATGCAGCAGTAAAAAATCATATTTTTCTCGTTTTAATTCTAGCGAGCAAAAGAATTGTTGACAGTTACGACGGTGCGACAAATAAAAATAACAATAAACTATTTGTTATTATTTTGAATGCTGAATGAACACATTCAGAGCTTGTCACTTGAGCCTTAAGAGATGTAGTCGAAACAGCTCTTGGCACTCTTCAAGCTTGTGTTTTAACTGCAAACAAGTTTACAACTTCAACGTGTTAAACAGCAGGAAACACTAGAAAATATTCAAACGAAGGTTTCGCTTCTGTTTTCCTTTGTTGACTTGAATTTTTTTATGTTGTTCGCTGCTTTTCTTTGCAAATTTATTCATCCGTTCGCAGTTAAAAAACTAAAGCACGGGTTCACTAGTTCAACAGGAAAAACCTTGACAATGGAAAACGCAAGTTTATGTTTCGCTCTTCAACAATTATTAAGATCACAATTAAATTGTAATTTCACAGCTATTAAATATGTCTCAATGTGGAGTTCTTGTGCAGACAATAATGCGGTGGCTGGATATACAAACATGTTTATTTAACACTCCTTCAAAGTCATGCCTTTATTACTTTTATTTTATCACTTCTTAATTTTGTTTTACTTTTATGGAGCTTATAGCGAGAAGGTCGGAGAAGAGAGTAGCTATGAGTATTTCCTGCAATCGTATTTTTCAGTTTGTTATTTATCTAACACTAAGAATTTAACATCTTTACTTAAAAAGAAATTTAAATTTAAAAAATTGTAAAATGTTTTTTATGAAAAGAATTACTACGAAAATACTTAATTATTTAAAAATTATGGAAACTTTTTCTTATCGTATTCAACATCTTTTAAAAAAAAATATTAGTTATTCAATCAGAAAAAGGATTGAAGAAACGAATCAAAGACGGAAATATTAAAGACTAAAGAAACAAACTCACGAAATATTTCACTCTGGTTAAAGACTTCGAAAACAAACTTGCTAAGAACTCGAGCAACAAGCACAAAATGCGAAACAATGGACCAAGAAATCTAAAAATTAATTTAAAAATTAAATTTAAATTTAAATTCTTTAAATTTTTAATAGTTTAGACACAGATGTTAATATTATAATTTATATTTTTAAAATTTTTTTACTGATTTAACGATTTGAAAAGAAAAGTGTTTATAAAAAATTTGTGTATTTGTAAATACATACAGATACATATTTATGTCTACATGCATATATTTCATTTACATATCGATTTATCCATCCACAACATCGTATAAATTTTTATGCTATTTTTATTTACGAATCTCCTGCCGAGCAACTAGTTTGCGAGTTTAAATTGTTTTTGTATTTCTATTCTGTTGGATATAAAGTTATAAAACTGTTCTTCTTCTCCTTCATCTTCGCAAGCAATAAATCTTTGAATGGAAATGAAATCCGAAAAGTAATACCGTTTAATTTTTTTCGAAATTTTAGCGAATCTCGCAACAAAAACAAACTCAATGGAAAAATGAAATTGTTACTAAAGACAATGATATGTTAACAAGAAATTGTATTCATATAATCGATAAAATATCGACAGCACAACACAGAATAGAAAATGCAGTGACGCTTGATCCATTCTTTATGCAAAGGCAGCCGACTTCAGAAACTTACAAATCACATTCATTCATCAAAGCATCATTAACATTTAAGCAAAACAAAGCTAAGGCTGTCTCGTTCATCGCTTAATCATATTCAAAGCAATCCCTCAATAAAGTAACATACAGATTCTAATAATCAATGTCAAGCGGCTGTTGTACGTGAGTACAAGCGAAGCATGGAATTAATTATTTTTGAATAAGAAAAATGCAACCGATGCCACTGAATGTTTACTAGAATTCATTTATACTAGAAGGAGATTTAAATTAATTAAATATTAACTAATAAACAATTATTTGCATTTGCGAACTTGTGCTTTTGCTAATAAATTAACGCCTGGCATTTGTCATTATTTAGCTTAACTTGAAAACTAATTTTAATTCAATTAAATGATCTGATTTTAATTAAATATTTTGTGATTTTTTAGACCCGCGAGCAAAACGTTTTCCTCTGATGGATCATCCGCTTTTCACGGCCGGCTTAGTTATTTTGTACCTTGCCTGGGTGTTGGTGATCGGGCCGCTATTCATGCGCGATCGAAAGCCTTTGCAGTTGCGCCGAACGCTGGTTGTCTACAACGCGTTTCAGGTGGCCATCAGCGGCTACATGTTCTACGAGGTGAGCGAAGGAGAAAGATTTTAATGGATTTGTTGACTTCACTCGCTTTTGTAGTTACGAGCATTTAAAACATGTTTAACATTCTCTAAAATCATTGAAAATTATACGATACTTAATTCAATAAGTTTTTATTTATATTTATTATAACTTTTATTGCAACAGCATTTAATGGCCGGCTGGCTAAACTATTATAATCTAAAGTGTCAGACGGTGGACTACTCGGATAGCCCCATGTCGAGGCGGGTGAGTCATTCTTTCAGTGGTTAAATAGTTTCTAAAATTTTTATTCTAAGTTTTAGCATATTTTGCGTTGTTGGTAAGTTATTAGAAAGGTTTTGTTTCTTCCTCAGAAGAACAGTAATAAATAAATTAACACAATGCAACAACAAGACAATTTTGCAATAAAATATATAATAGAACAACGAACAACAATTTTTTTCATGCCTCGTTGAATTTTAAATGTTAAGCGAAAAGTTACCAATAAATTTATGAGAGAAGACAACAATAAAATGCACAAAAACCATTCTTGAGTGTCTTTTGCAGCAACTGCAAAAGTAGTCAAACTTTACTACATTAGCTATAATAATATTAATAACAATAAAAACAGACATCTGAGTTGCAACATATACGACGTTAATAACAAAGGAACGGAGCAGTAACAAAGCAACCAAACTAAGGTTAAAATGTAGACTTTATTTTAAAGTTCTATACATATTTTTAGTTGTTCATATTGAAAATAAAAGAAACGAAACGAAACATAAATTCGAATCAAATATAATTAAGACAACCTTATAAAGCTTAAGTTGTAAAAACATTTGACTGACATCACACGCAAGTAAATTCAGATTAAATTTTATAAGCAATGTAAAAAACTCGCTCACAAACGCATTAAACACAAAACAGCAGCAGTTGGATCAACAACAAAACCCACACAACAACAACAACATGAGCAAAAGCAAGAATACAAATTGCTGCTTTATTAGTAATGAGTTTTTAATAAACTAGTAACGGTTTCTCATTAGAAGCTCGAGATTTAAGAAGGTTGTGTTCGATTTGGTGCTGGCTTCAACATTTATTAGTAACTCCTAAAATGCAACAATATACGATAAAATGAAATTCTGCTGTCTGGAAGTATAAAAATATATTAAAATCCCAACTCCAAACGA
Organism: Thecophora atra; assembly: GCA_937620795.1. NCBI lineage: Eukaryota > Metazoa > Arthropoda > Insecta > Diptera > Conopidae > Thecophora > Thecophora atra. The sequence continues at coordinate 40,118,532 of OW569401.1, read as the reverse complement.
AGTAACTAAATTAGCGAAAATTTTGTGAATGTGTATAATAAAAAAAGCAACAACACTTTGAAAAACCCGAAAAAATGAACGGCTATAATCAAGGAAACAAGCAAATGGAATCTTTTGTAAACTCTGATCTAAGGTCAGTTGAATTGGAAAAATATGGTTTACTTCATTAAATATGATATAAAAGTACCATAAAAAGGCTTTAAACAACTTTATTTCGAAAACCATGTGCAAATCCAATGATAGAAATGCAATTAAATCAAAATAAATAATATAATTCGAGTGATAAATATTCCGCCGAAATAAATCGAATTTAATAGATCACGATTCCTTGCGTAACTGCAGACAAATAAAGAAAAAACAACAAATGATGTATCCAAAATCTTTTTGCATCTATTTTTAGAGAAGCATCAAGTCAAACTCATGACTTCAGGAGAAGAATAAATGCAATTATTATAAATGATTTATAGAGTGAATGAGGAACAGTGTAAAACAAATACGACAAACTGCTTTAAGATGACAGTATCGAAGCTTTAATAAAGGAATAAATGATGAAGTGACGACAAATCCAAAATCAAATCAAATTATTTTAGTCTTTCTTCCTCATTTGAAAACATATCTGAAGATCTCAACGTCGAAAATCTACCGAACGGAGTTCACCATTCGGCTTCCACATCTGACAGCCAATAACAATTATATTACCACAAGCACTTCTCTGTTGCGATGCTAACATCATAAACTCACAGAGCGATTAGCACCTCAGCTCGAGCTCTCTGCGAGCCACAGCTTCGAGTACTGAAGGTTGGATCGTTTACACAACAGCACCGCAACATCGTGTGCATGGAATGTCGATAAATGGAATTACTCCTTCGAATCTTTCGGTCAGCTCGCTTGACGCCCAGTCCAGTTAGCATGACGTCGTTAATGGTCGGCTATAGACAATGTGCTGAGCTGCACCGTCCGCTAAGGTTCTGTAAATAAACCGCTCCGAAGGACGTCTTTTATATGCCGAATGTTCGCCAGTCGACACCTCGTACCACTCGCCATTCACCGCAAACCTCGGACTCAGTCAAAATAGAAAACCTGAGCGCGGTTTCATTCTCGATATTTAACTCTTCATCTTCGTCTTCGTCTTCGTGTGCATCGTTTGTTTTTCGGTCACTCTACGTCCATGACGAAAGCTCAGATTCGCAAATACTGTGGCGAGTTTGTTTTCGTTTCTCGTTAGTGGCTCGGTGCTAAGCTTTTGGGGTGTACTGGTCAGGTTTCTTCGTCATCGATTGCTACGTGTAGATGGTTAAATAAATAGTTTTTAAGCTTGTGATAATGTTAGGGAAATTTAAGAATTTAATATATGGAATGTCAGTATATATTGTGGGGCTAATATATTGTAGGGAAATATTCCCATTTCAACCATTATTAAAAGCTCGTTGTCTCTTCTGTAGATGCTGAACTTGTGCTATGTTTATTACTTGTCCAAACTGACCGAGTTTGCCGACACTATATTTTTCGTGCTGCGGAAGAAATCATCGCAAATCACGTGGCTGCACATTTATCATCACTCGTTGACACCGCTCGAGGCGTGGGTGTTGGTGAAGTTTTTAGCGGGTAAGTAACACGCAGAATTACAACTAAAAAGTTTCGAATTCGAGTTTATTCATTCACCCTTTCAGGTGGCAATGCGACCTTTCCCAATCTCTTGAACAACTTCGTCCACGTCTGCATGTATTTCTATTATATGATGTCAGCGATGGGACCTGCGTACGCGAGTTATCTTTGGTGGAAGAAATACATGACTGAGCTGCAAATCGTAAGTGGAGAAAGGGAAAAAACAAAAAACAATCGAGAATCATTTTGCGTCTGTTGTTAAAGAAGAATGCAATTGAAATGTTGTATTTGCTAATAATAGGAGCAACACTTGATACCCATAAACTTTTGATGTCCTTGCATTCCTCTGCACCCAAAAATACACTCAAACAATTGCACTGTTTATCCAAATCATATACATAGCTCAAGCATGGCTGTGTTTATATGAAGTAAATCTTTATCAGTGGCTGTAGTTAATTGTGTCGTAAAACCAACAAATTTAGAACTAGTTTTTGCCAAATTTTACATTTAGTTTGCTGCAAAACTTGTTATTTTTCTGGTGTTTCTTCGATTAAATATTTCGGCAGTTGTTGTGGCGATATTGAGCAAGAGTTTGCCAACAACTTGGACCAACATCGACCATTTTGTAGCATTGAAAATATCATAAATGCATTACACTCGGTGTCAGAGTGATGAATCGTCGTTGATGGCGATAAAGATAATAAGACACGCCGTCCGCAATATAGTCGATGAACTACAGCAACAGCAGCCGGAACAGCAGAAGCAAAGCAGTTGATATTCTTGGCTGCAACGCGAGACTTGCACTTCTTTGATCTATGAAAAACTTCGCATTCAGTCGACGTTGGCATTGTTTTTGCTGTTGCTGTTGTTGAAACCTTGCGAAATATTTGTTTCCAGTTTGGCCAACCGACTTCAGTCCAAGCATTTAACTTTTCTTAAGTTTACAAGCATATTTTTATATACTTTGCTTCTAATGCGCGGTTAACTGTTTTTGGGCTTGTTGCTTGACCAGATGCTGGCACTTCTGCTGCTGCTGCTGTTGAGAATTGCAGATGAATGATGAAGGATGAATGAAAAAGTGTCGCAAAAAGTCGCTTCTGAAAGATTTTCATTGTGTAGAAACCGGGTCATGATTAGGTTTGTGGCACATCATCGCTGGCACGTTGACCAAAGCATCTCTGCGATAATAACGGCTTTTTAATGGAAAAAATATATTTTACTTCTTCATTAATTAATGACTACGAAATAAATAAATATATTAATAATAACACAATTAATAAATAATACTACAATCATATTATTTTTGATAAAAGATAAAGTTAAAAGAATTCTAAATGTGATTTAAATAACGTTTTTAATAAAATATCTTAGCTCAAAAACATTTATCGGAATGTTTAGAGACTGACTAACATAAATAGTCCACATTTTTGCAGTTTTTTATTATTATTTCGTCGCATGCTAAGCAAATGTCAACTGCTAACAAGCAAACGTGGCCTGGAAAACCAGAACCAAGAAACACCGGCGCGAAAATCGTCGAGGAAAAATCTACAGTAAGCAAATAACACGAGACAGCGGCACGCACACCTCTTTAAAATAATGTAGACGCAAAAACAAGCGTGTGTTGGTTACGAACACAGCCACAAGCATTTCTGCACTTTTAAGTGGTTCCGATCAATGAGACGAGACTCGAAACCATCGGAAAATGGCCATCGGTTTGGAAACTGCAGCCACAAAGCGGAACCAATCAGAACAACAACGCAAATACAACAAAACCACAAGAAACTTACAATTTCCAATTGGTTTTCGGTAATACAAACACATCGAGTGCATTGAAAGTGAAACTGAGCGCAAAAATGAAAGGAAACTAAAACAACAGCAAAGAATATCAACAAAACCTAGTAACAACTAAGACAACGTCAATATTTACGAAAAATGTTGATCTGAACAAAAAAAAAAAAACAAGAGAAAAACTTGAAAACGATAGCAAAACAAAAATGAATCAACAGCAAATACAAGGACTGCCCGTTTATGCGTATTTTTTTCATGCGTTCACATGAAAAGCGGAAAACTAGGTCGATTTTAGAGAGCTTGTTTTATGCATTAGTTGCTCGTGCTTTAGGTTAATCAGAGTATAAAATTTATATATTTATTTACACTTTTTCAGAAATTCAAAAAAGATCATCTTCGAAGTAGCGATGGAATTATTTAAAATTCTTATTTATTAAAATTCTCATAATATATTTTTGCATTTATATCCAATTTTCTCAAATAATCTTTGAAATAAAACTGAAATGGTTTTAAATTGTGATTCTTCAATTAGCATAAATAAAACTTAATAATTTCAATAAAGTTTAGAAACCATTTAAAAAACCAATTAAAGATTAGAACAGTTCAAGCCAATTACTTGAATAGTTTGGAATTTCTGTGTATATTGAGTTATTTTTGAATTGTTTTCGCTTTTGCCTTTTTGTTTTTTTATGCGGTAATGAATTAAATTTATCATGTTCTCTAATTCTTAATGTCATGCTACAGACATATTCTATCGTGTATATTGATTTTTATCGTTTTCTCTATCATAATTATTATTAGTTTATTGTTTTTTTGGCTGTAGTCGTTCTTACGTTTTCTGTTATCGTCTTCTAAAAGTCGCTGATGCAGCAGCTCTTCGTATTTACACTCGACAACATTTTTAAACCAAGTAATTGCGGCATATTCTACACGCACACATAAGTAGATGCACACAGAAGCCAACAATTGTTAATCGCATCGCAGTTGCGCCTGCAATTTTTGCAACCACGGAACAACATTCGTTCTTTTGCAACTTTTCAAACGACTTCTAAAAATCGGCAGACAGTCAACCAGTTCCTCAGCCAGGCAGCGACTTCGTCAGCCAGTCATTCAAGCAGCGCGCAAGCCGGCCAATCAGCCCGTGCTTACGTTCAACAAGCAACAGAGAGCAAGCAGTCGGCCGCATGACTGAGCCACGGCAACAACCACAATGAAAACAATATTAACAACATCATGAGTGCACTTCACTTGCTCACTTCTGCTCATGTAACTTAAGCCAAAACAATGCCAACTGCTGCAACGTGTAACGCTTGATTGACCAACTCATCGCTTTGTAGGTCACTCAGTCAGCAACAAGTGCATCGCAGCACAACACGGCGCAACGCAACGCAACGCAACTCAACGCAACTCGACCCAACACAACGCAACGCAACGCATCGTGTTGGTTCCATCTTCTCTTCCGTTGCTCTTTCGTTTTCAAGTTGAGCTAATGAACAACATTGATTTGTTTATGTTTTGTTTACATGACTCCGATACACTTCAAAAACATTTTAGAGTTTCACATGTAAACAATACTAAAACAGATCTTCAAACAAAACAAATAGAAACACTCTAAAATTACAAATCCAAAGAACTTATTCACTTCTTTTTGCATTTACAAAATATTGACAAAGTCCACGAAGAATTCACAAAACCAAGAAGGAAAATTATTAAAATTAATTATATTATTCTTAACATTTTATAGTATATTTAATTGAAACTCGGTTTCGGTTTCAGTTTCAATAATTCATCATCAAATGTTCATTTATCTTCATGAATTATAAAAAAGAAGAACAAAAGACTCACGACACGAACTCGAACTTCTATTGAATGACTGCTTCACTGACATCAATTTGTATCGTTTTACATACACAAGTGATCACTCAGTCATCCAATAAAAACATCAAGAAAACCACTGACTGCAACAACCACAGCAACAGCAACCACCATTCATCGCTCATTAGCTTTTAAAATAATTGTAGACGTCAGTCGTGAGACCGCCAACGCGATGCCTTGTTGCTAACAAAAACAATAACTGCCACAAAAACAACAACAACCACACAATCAGAAGTGTTGAATCATGTAAATAAACCAACAAACAGACTGACAACTGCCAAGAAAATAACATTTAACAGTAGCATTTTTTCATGAGTGACTGACTGACTTTACAAAGTTCAATTTCGTTCTTTTTCCTTTCTTGTCTTCCACTTTTCTTGTCCATTACATTCCATTCATGAGCTGAGATAAATCTCTAAGCGAATTAGACACAAACTTGTAGCAAGCGTAAATTGTTTCACATGATGTTTGCTTGATTGTTTCTTTTGGACACGCTTCATCTGTATGTGTGAATTCTTCACAATTGAAAGACTTTGGTTGTTTATAAAACTTCCCTTCGTCAATCTTTCCTTCCTTCCCTTTGGCATTCAATTATAAATTCGATAGCTTTTTTGCCGGTTTTTAGAGTGCGTTCGTTTGTGGTCTTGTTTTATTTATTTTATTATTTAAAGCTATCAAGCTGCTTGTCGTCTGTTGCTTGAATCTGTCCTTCATAAAAATGTTGGTGGTGCTGCTGATGTTAATAATAAGGAATGAGGAACTATTTGCATGAATTTCATTTAACATAAACATAAAAACTTGATAATGAATCAATGTTAATTAACTCAGTGTCTCTTTCTTTATTTCTTTGCATTGTCATATTTGTTTTTTCTCTTATTCAATTGAATTTCATTAAAGTGTGTCTATGTTGTGGCAACTTAAATTAAATTACAACTTAAATGTAAATAATGTCAATAGGGTATACTTTTTTATTACTATATTACGATGTATTGTTTAATATTCACTTTTCAATTTACGAAAAAAACTGTCAATGATTCAATGGAAAAATCCACAAAATAATCTGGAAAATTCTAAATAAATTTCCCAGCCTAAAAGTTTCCAGTGCTTTAAAGCAATTTAAAAGTTGTTAGTTTATTTACCAGACTATTTTGTACAGAATAGAGTATATTAAAAATTTGTTTACATCTCGTCATCGAGCGATGCTGTGCATCGTCTTGCGTGCATTTAATTAGAGACTTATTAAAAACGGTGTCTCATCCAAATTGTCGCCGAAATTATATACCATATTGTATATGACAAATTTTTTATATTTTCTAACTTTTTCTACTATTTTTTACAGGCTCAGTTCATTCTTTGTATCGTGCATTCTACCCGCGCTCTCCTTAGCAACCATTGCCAGTTCTCGAAATTCATATCGGCGCTGCTGCTGCTGAATTCGCTGATATTCTTCACTCTGTTTATGAATTTCTACGTTACAAACTACAGAAAGTCAAAGGAACAGAAGACGAGAGCACAAGAGACAACAGTAAAACCGACTGCGAATGGGTCAGCAATCACGCCCAACGGCTGCGTCCGGACATCAACGAAGACGACAAACTGCGAGGGGAACAACAACATTAACAACAATGAGTGCAACAATTGCAACAACAACATGATTCCGAATCACAAACAAAAAGCAAATTAATATTTCAAATCACCAAAAATTCAATAAAGAAAGCAAACTAGCAATTTTCATTTCCCAAAACTCTTACTCAAAGCAACAACATTATTTATATATTTCAATCAAATTTTTAATAAGATTGAAAAATATTTAGTTATTTTTGTATTTTATTTGTTTGAGGTGTGATTTTGATTTATAATTTTCTACATAAAACAATATTAACACTAAGAAATTCTAACTCTGAATGCATATAAACAATTGTAAATGTAGTTAATATAAATGTTAAATGCTAAGGAACGTTCAATGAAAAATAAAATGTATAAAACGAAACGTACAAGAAACAAAAGATGCATAGAAAATAGTAAACAAACAAATTTTTAGCTTATGTAGACTTAAAAATATCTTTAGTTTTATGTACATCTAAAAAAATCTTGATCTTAAAGTAGATTTTAGTAAAAAGGTTCCTTCGGTGGTGAAGAACTAAGAATTGCTGAAATTGTTGTACACAATATAAGGGTCAATTTTTGCTGATCTGCTTATTTTTATCATTACTATTATTAAAGAAACCTTCTTTACTGTAGGATTTATCTCTATAACATTCTCTTATCAAATTCTTACACATGCAATTTTATTTAAGATTCTGTCTTATTGAAAGTTTGAACAGATATAAAAAAACTAGTCTTAACTAATTTCATTAATGTACAATAAATAAAGCTACAAATATATAAAAGAAAAACATTCATTATTAAAATAAGGTAATAAAATTTACATGCTAGCTTTATATAGGTATTATAAAACATATACATATGTATGATGATAATATAATGAATATTGTTATTATGGAAAACATTTATAGGGGTATAAATAGTGTTTTAATTAGATACCTCATCTTATTCCCTGAAGATATGACATTTGTTTTTGATATCTATATTAAAATTAAACATATTTTTGTATCGAATATTACGTGAGAATAAAAAAGGTTGTTTTTTGTATCATTATTAGCAATTAAACATTTTTTTGTCCGCTTTAATAAATTTTGGAATTAATGCGGTTTTAAATTAGAATCAAATCGATTCACTTTTACTCCAAAACACTCAATATCAATGTTGTCCGCAATGTTAAGTCAGCGTTAAGGGTATGTTACCAGAGGTCAACAGAGTAATATAATGCTGCCAAGTTTCAAAATCAGTTAAATACCAAGAATACTTCTTCGCATACCGCAAATTGCAACTAATTAATGGAATTTTGAATTGTTTACATTTCTGGATCCCTACAATACTATTTATTCCAATTATTTGGTTGATTGCTATCTAATTGCGACGTGGATCGTTATAGTCGTCGGTTGTGTCGATGCGAACATTATATATTGGATCCTCTTGTACTGAAACACGTCCCTGCATGGCACACACGCTGGTATTGGCGCAGATCAGATCAAACTGTCGTCCCAACTGCACGCAATGTGCCTATGGTGCATTACATGGTGTACAACGATCACAATTCCAAGGTAAGTGAGTTTCTTCGACACATTTCTTAAACTTCTCTTTTATGGCTCAGGTTCAAATGTCATCAATAATCGTCAACTTTGAGATGTAGAGCAAGTAAGCCTACATATGTAGTTTGAAAGCCACATTCTTCATGTTGTTATTAGCAATGAGGCTAGTCATTGACCGTGGCAGCTGTAAGAGCTCGTATTTCTCCAGGACTAGAACACAGATGTCATGTAGAATTAATTCCTTACTAAAGTCCATTCGAGGAGAAAACAGAAACTGCAAAAAAGACTAGTATCAATTTCAGTCAGTGGTGAATGTATTGAAATTGACAAATGTAAAGGAAAACAAACGCATGTCACGAACGTTTAAAGCTCCACAGACTAGGCGAACCTCGAGAAGGACGACCATCTGTTAATGGCCAATAACTCGGCCGATCTGCTCAGCAATTTCCGTAAGGAACATAAACGGTGTAACAAGCAACTTATTGGGACGAGTATGTTTCTAGTAGTGTAAAGAAAGTCGTGATTTAGTCTCGGCAAAGAATTGCTTTACAAATGGCTACGATTAGTACGAAAGGGAGTGGTTTCAGCAGTTGCTACTACTACTACTGGATCTACAGTTTACGAACCCAGACTTAAACGCAGCTTTAGCAGATGCTGAAGCAGCAAAAATCGTCGATAGTAATAAAAAAATGGTTGCGAGAAGATGTAAAAAAATTAATTTTAAGTATTGTAAATTGCGCATATAGTTTCGTTACTAATTTGAAATCGAGTAAAAGTTATAAACGAAGATTGTTACACAAAAATACAGATTAATAATGTTACTGTTTATATGATTTGTTAAGCCCAAATTAAAGGGTATTTTGCAATTAAACTAAAGAATTCTTTACTGCTTTATTGTTTATTAATGAGAAATGCTAATTAATTTACTAAATAAACAACAACTATTTCAAGTATCATGTTTAAACTGAATTATAAAAAAACATCAATACTATAATTAAACAATTAATACAGTTATACATTTATAATTAATTAATCAATGCTATAATCCACAGAACACATTTGAAATAGAAGCAACTAATAAATGTTTATTTAATTTGAATAGAGATTTAGTAAGTAACTAATAAGCAACTATGTCAGCATCGTTAGTTATTATTATTAATCAATTAATTGATAAATTTTGGGAATTTTTGGATGCTATATATTAGGATGCAACTAAAGAAACGATGCGTAATGATGTATAATTAATAGGACAGTACAATCCACCTTATGTGTTATCTAACATTATTTACTGTCAATCTAACAAAATAATTAGTAGTATTTAATTATTCCTTTAGATGCGACATAATTTTTATAGTTAATTTTGTCTTTATCAATTAAAGCATTTTAAATTTCAGTTGAAAATCCAAAATTGATTGAACTGTGATCGAATCTGTGTATGAAATCTAAAAAACCAAAAACTAAGATTTGGAAAAAGGATTTAAATAATACTTTTGGTATCATTTAAGAAATGATCCTTTATCTTGCGGTTTAACCGATTAGTTGTAGCTCTTTAGATGTAAAAAACCAAAAAGTAGAATTTGAAAAAAGGATTAAAATTTTTGGTATCATTTAAGAATTGATCCTTTATCTGGCGGTTTAACGGATTAGTTGTAGGTTTTTAGACAGGCGTAAATATATTTACAATCTACTTGTTGAGTAACTTGTGAAACTCTACAAAATACCATTTCTACCAAGCAACTAATGTCAAATTTATTCTAGAATTTTTCCTTGATAATAACCTGACAACGAAAATTTTCCTCATTTAAAACAAGAACTTGTGTATTATAATACTCGGTAAAAGCATATTAAATAAATTATTATTTTATTACAACTGCATTTATTACAACCAGGTATGATTAAGAAACGTATCATTTCAGGTACGTGGCAAACCTCCAAAAATGAACACGACGAAAATTGTTGAGTCTGCTGTTATTCTCTTGTGCGGTATGATAATCCATTTCACTGGTCTGAACTTGGGTTACTTGAAACATAACAAGTTGCCTCAGCTATCTCCAAACTATGCATCCGGCTTATTTGTCTTTTCGGTCCTTTGCATCCTATTGAAAGTGCGACCAGAATGGCCAAATGTATCTAATAAAACACAGAAGTTCTTCTTATTCATATTAGAGTTTGGCGTGATTCTATATGTCACCGATGCGATAACCCGCCAAGTCTGGATACCGGCTCTGTATGTGGTTAATTGCGTATGTACCTTTATGAGTGAATACATACTTGTGGGGAATAAGCACGCCTTGAAGCACATTGCACCGGTAACATCAGCATTTATACAACACGAAGGCTTCTACTTTGGTGGTTTCTGTGTCGCAATGCTCGTGTTCAAAATAATGCTACATGTCACCGGCATATATGGATACATATGTTCTAAATTAAGGTGTAAAGGTATGTATGCAAAATAACATTCTATTTTCGCATCCTTACTTATGAACGTTCTCATTTTTTCTACAGTCGTAAATATCCAGCATGTTGAACCGCAGGCTCCATTATGTCAACGATGCCGGTCCCAAACAATCGATGGGTTTCGCCCGCAAGTGGATTTACTGAATATGACACGTCGCGACAGAGGTCGTCCACGTCGTGCAGAGGAAATTGGAAACTGAAAATTGGACAGACTGAAGTTAAAAGCTTTTCAAAATTGTTTAGTGATTTGCTATATATGATTTGTAATTTGTATTTTATACGATGATTGCTGTTTATTCTTAAAATATCTACATACATAGATATCTTATATATCTTCACCTATTTATCAAAAAAAAAAAAACACTGATTTCGTTATGGCTTTTGAATGTCCTGCAATAAATTTTTCAATTCAATACAGAACAGTAAAATTAGAAACGAACAAACCTTATTCTAATGTTAACACAAAATTGTACTCATCTCAAAATTGGCTCATAAAAAATAAAAACTAGTAAAGGTGTTGTCTACAGCCGGGCTGTAGCCGAAATACCCTACACCATTTTTTACCCTTTTTTAATAGGCAAAACAGAGGTACCTGCACTCTCGATATAAAAAGTAGGCGTGGTCCTTGGGCGATTTTGCCCATTTTCAATACGAAACACTACAACATAGCAACGAATATTTTTCCAAATTTCATTTTGAAATCTTAATCCGTTCTCCTGTGATCGTGATTTCAACGGACAGACAGACAGACGGACAGACATCGTTATTTCAATTTCGGTGGTGATGCTGATCAAGAATATATATACTTTTCCATACCTATCTTGTCTAGTTCTATGCGTTACACACTCCGGTAGAAAGTGAATATACCCTCAACCTTAAGGTGTAGGGTATAAAAAAACCATAAAATAGATCTTTAAAGATACGGTTGGATTAACCAACATTTTTGGGCGGAATTCCTGTTAGAAATTTAAACAATCTAAAAAAATAGCATCCTACTTCGAAATAAGAAATTTGCACAGTTTTAGTATGAAGGTCAAGTACACCAGTGCTAGCAAATTATCTTTAGCTGTCAAAATAATGCCACTTCTTCGCAAAAATGATAGAATACTATTCTGCCATTCTTGGTTAAATACTACCTCGCAGAAAAATCACGCAAATCACGCATTTACCAAGGGACATCGGACAACGGGGAATTTACGTGATATGCCTGATTTTTGTCATTGATTGGAAAATTCTGTACGTGTTCATACGTCCATCCGTTGTAGTGATTTTCCCACGGAAAGGAATTGTAGGTTTGTGTCTCCGCTTCAAGTGCCCAAGAAGTTCCATATATAGTCAATAATGAAAGTGATGCCAATTCTAGAGGTTTGTAAGAATTGTCACAATTTTGACATTACAGGTGAAGTCGTCTCTTTTATTTATAAACAAATATCAGTACCATTAGTAAGTCAGGCACCACAATTTCCTTATAAAAGCAAAAAAGTAACAAAGATATAACTAGAACTTTTAATGGAAAAGTAAAATAAATAAAAAACGGCTTGAAAAATTAAACATTACTATATACATATATATAAATCGAGCAAAACTATCGCTTCTGCTACAATATGATATTCTATGAATTGCGAAAGTGAGTACTATATCGGTTTGAGAGAAGCAAAAAAGATTCTTGAGTTTTCTCATTAATTGTCAGTATTTTAACAATTTGGTTACAATCTTTGCATAATAATTTCACCGAAATTTTTATCTGGAAAAAATTCCAAAATCATTTAAAGTAAAACTAGCTGAGGTAAGATAAAGAAGTTAGCAACGCCCTAGAAGTTCTTAGAAATTCGTAACTGAAGTCGAACTCTTTTATTTTTTAATACGAGATTCCAAAGAACTCTGAGGTCACATTCGTTGAAAAATTTAAATTAAACATACGAAGCTAACAAAACTTTAATATTATAACGGATAAAATTATGACTATTGGACAAAAAATGTGATGAGGCAGATGCTAACGCCATCATCCATTTCGCTTGCCAGCTCTGTCCGCTTAGTAATCGAGTAGCGAACAAATCTTTGGTAAGCATATTCAATATACCGTCTTCGCTTGATGTTAGTAATTTATTCCTTATGTTGTAACATTTCAGAATTTCGCTGTCAGGCTCCAAAGATTCCGTGACAAACCAACGACAAAAAGCTCTCGATCCTTACACGTCCTCATCCAAATGACTGTCACCAACACGCATGCTATGGAAGTGGAATCAAAATCTCAGTCCAGCCCTCAGAAGCAATCGGATTCATCGCTAGTAAACCCTTTAGCTACAGACAATTCAAAAACTAGTTTACTGAACATGGCCAACTGCAAAACGCTCGGCGCTTGCTCGGGAGAGGAGATATCCGTATTGTTGACGAATAAAAACTTTCATGCAGACACTCAATCGGAGTTGGACGAGGTGTTGTCGACAAGTGGAGCCATGTTCAACGCTGGAGCTGAGTCTGAACGAAGTACTGACCGGCTGCTGTTGCACCACCAGGTCACCTGGCTGGATGACGAGGAGATCGACACTCTCGACTTGGCCACGCTTGATATAGGCAACATGTTCTTTAATCGAGTCGATAGCGCCGAAATTATCTACCAACAGAAGAAGAAAAACATAAAAATGGTTGGCAAGTACGTCATGGGCGATGTGCTGGGTGAGGGCTCATACGGCAAGGTGAAGGAGGTGCTGGACTCAGAGAATTTATGTAGACGTGCGGTAAAGATACTAACACGGCGCAAACTGCGTCGCATTCCAAACGGAGAGCAGAATGTGCAGCGCGAAATCCAACTGCTGAAGAACATGCAGCACAAGAATGTAGTGGCACTCCTGGACGTGCTATATAACGATGAAAAACAGAAGATGTATTTGGTGATGGAGTATTGTGTAGGCGGTCTTCAGGTTGACAACCGTATTCTAACAATGAAAAACTTTTTTAATTGTCATATTCCTTGTTACTTTTTGCATACAGGAACTGGTCGACAGCGCTCCGGAAAAGAAACTTCCACTTTTCCAAGCTCATCGTTACTTTCGCCAACTAATGAATGGGTTGGAGTACTTGCACGGCTGCAGAGTCATTCACAAAGACATCAAACCGGGCAATTTGCTGCTCACACTCGACGAAACTTTGAAAATATCAGATTTTGGCGTGGCTGAACAACTGGAGCTCTTTGCAGCCGATGACACATGTACGACGGGCCAGGGGTCACCTGCTTTCCAACCGCCTGAGATAGCCAATGGCCAGGAGTCATTTTCCGGCTTTAAAGTAGACATTTGGAGTAGTGGCGTCACTCTGTAAGAAATGCATTTAACGTTTTGTTAATTGCTGTCTGAGGAAGCCTTTTGCTAAAGGTTTTAATTGAAGTGTTCAATTTTTCCGCAGTTACAATCTCTGCACTGGCTTGTATCCATTTGAAGGCGATAACATTTACAGACTATTAGAAAATATAGGACGTGGCCAGTGGGAAGCTCCAGACTGGTTTTGCAAGCTGGATGGGAATTTGGCGCGTCTAATTTTGGGCATGTTGCAATCCGAACCTGCACAGCGCTACACCATACAACAGATTCGCAATGAACCGTAAGAAGCAGGAACACTAGACGTTTCTATCGCATTAAACGTTTTGCTTTTCTTAGGTGGTTTATTGCTTCGCCCGAAGAGAAGGGCCCTCCTATTCCCATTCCGCCACTCAAAAATGACAAATATCGTCGCTCCACAGTATTGCCTTATTTAGACGCTTATCACTATGAAACTGAGCAAGATTTGGACGACGTCTATTTCACGGAACACGATCTAAACCGTAAATGAAACTTAAAATTAGTTTAATTGTAGTTCGTTAAAACAGATTTCGCACCACAGAAGAACTTGCTCGCCAAGCTGCCGCTGCTGCTGCAGAGATCAAAGCTCAGAAACAACAAAACGCAACGCCTGGTGGCTCAACCACTGGGGCGGCTGCCATATCTTCCGATTCTGCTGCCTCTACATCGAACAATGCCGCCAAGACTAAGAAATCATCCTCGCTTAAGAGACGAGCGAAAAAACTTACTTCTTGCATTTCAGTGCGGAAGCTGACAAGTTGTCGACCATCTTGAGACAAAACGTTTATATAATTTTTTTAACCAAATGCCGCTTTTCAGGGCCGGTAAAAAATGACTACAAAGAAACAATTAAATTATTTTTACATGTAAAGCTGATACAAGCTGCCAATCAAAATGCTTTTGTTATAGAAACTTATTTACTAATTTTATATTTTCTGCAATTATATCGAATTTTCCTCTTTTATTAGTATTTATTAAAATTTTAGCTTTAGTAGTAGACTAGAATTGTTTTTGTTGATTAATTTTTAGTTTTATTTATGATTTAACTTTCACTTGAATACAAGAAATGATGTGAGGAGCAATATCAACACAAGAACCATATTTCTACCAACTTCAATAATATAGATAATGCTTGCAGGACGTGAAGATTTTCCTACCGACAATACTTTTGATACAGAACATTTTATACATCATTCATTTTGTGTTCAAATCCAGTCCGGACGGATTTACGAAGCAGTCCAGAACGAATCAACAAAGCTAAAACAATAAAATGTAATTCAATCATTAAGAACTGAGGCGGTGGTTTCCCTAAAGGCATGTTTCAAAGAAACACTGACGCGTTCATAGAACGACTCTAGAAATTAAAAATTGAAAAAACCATGTTTAGTCCCTAATTCAAGACGCAATCCGGTAAAGCCCTTTGGGGAATTTTAAAATATAGTAATTAATTATTAAATGTAAACAAATAATCTGAAAGAATATAAAATTGGAAGTTTAGTATACTATATTATATATATCTATTATTCAAAAGTTTAAAAAATATACATAATTATACATTTAACTTAATTAATATGATAGATGAAATATTTATGTATGTATCTATGACTAAACACATATGTATGTACAAAACTCCAAAGCTAGCAGCATGATCTTTCAAAAAGACTTGTACTAAATGGCCACAAGAAACAGCTAGAAATAAGAAATAGAACAAAGCGATAAATAAATGAAAATTAATGATATAAGAAATCTATTAACACCCGGGAAACATTTGCTTTCAAATCTTTTAGAAACAATGTTACAATAAAGTTACCAAAGCCATTTCCACAAACCTTTTTTTTCCAACGTCGTTAGTTTTCCTGTTTAATCTTCTGCTTCTATGACATTAGTACTAATTAATGGCTGCTATTAGTTTCTTAATTTTATTAAAACTAAAACATTTTCGTCTTGGTTTTAAATAACCTAACACAAGCTCATAGCAACATCTTCGTTGGTGTCGCTGGGAGCTTTTGCATCGAGTGTTGCTGTTGGGCAAATCATTTCGGACATGATAAACATCTGATGATAGTGTTGACCGAGCCTCGGTAGCTTCTTCTGCATTAAATTGCGTAACGTATCAACATACTGCGGCGGTACTTTACATAAATTAGGGTTGCGCCAGTGTAAGCCATTGCTGTCACTATGAAAGAGTGCGGGTGAAGGTACGTGATCCTTTAAGTAATTCCAGATACACTCCTTTAAGATCAAAGCAACCTAAACCCAGAAAATTTTTTTAGTACAACAGAAAAATGGTTATAAAGAAGGAATATAAACCTCAGGGGCATCAAAATGTTCAATGATCATGTGCAGACTGGAAAGTGGTGGCGGCAGGAGTTGACCCATGGTCATCACTTGCAACAGCTTCTTTGTACACAGAAGCAGCTCATCTTTGGGATTGGAAACTTGGAACTTATTCACTAGAGTTGAGGAAATTCAATAAAAATTGAGAAACAAATATTTACTAAAATCTTCTAAATACAAAAATTATTACAAACCATTTCGCGCTCGCCACTGATGCAGGTAGGTGGCACACAGGGCACGCAACAGCACCGAAGAGAAGCACAGAGCCGGGCGATGCGTCGCAATAAAACCGAGCAGCGCCCACAGAATTGGGGCGTTGTTAAAAGAACGCCGAATCATCAAATCGCGCTCAATAGTAACCTTCGTGAATTCTTCGTCCGGAAATGGCAAGCCGTTATACATCACGTCGGTGGATATCATTTCGACAAGCAGTAGCGAGATCATCGAATAGCCTTCGATAACATTTTGTTTATCCTTCAGAATAGGAAAATAAGAAAACAAAAGTCGGACACATTTTTAAGCAGACTATTACCGTATCCTCACAGCAGGAGTCCAAGGCTTTAAGCAACAAATTCTGAACAGCTGCGTCACATGTACACTCGTCGCCTATTCTACTCCTCTCTGGTTTCAGGCCACGACCAATTACTCCTGCATGTAATACTGTGCGATTGGCAGTCGGACCCACGCTTTGGCGTTGGTTTTGTGCGATGACCATTTCTTGTTCCGGTATTTCTAAGTCGTCGACTTCAGGCTCTTCGTACTGGCCAAACAGATAGCCGTAGTAGAAAAGCGCTCCTTCCACGAGTTCCCGGAGGCAGGCTGTTCGCGCAATTTTGCGAGCGCTGCACTGGCGCTGTAATAAGCTATAGGCTCGATTAACGGCGGTAATGCGCAAAGAAGAATCTGCAGCAGAAATTTGAATTTACTATTAATTCTAACAAGAAATATTCCGCCTAAATTTAACTCTTACTTTTTTCTGTTAGGCTGAAAAAGAAATACTTCACAGTCAACACGGACAATTTCATTACCTAAAAAACAATAAATCATGAGGTGAAAGAAACTTGGACGACGGAAAAATTTAATAAGCGACTTACTTCTGTGGATCGTATGGCGCTGACTTTTGAGCCAACTTCAATTGTATTCAGCAGATCCATGATTGAGTGAGCCAAAGTCCTACGCTCCTTTTTCTTCACTCTTTCCTCATCCTCTAGCTCCACTCGACTGACATCAACCATATCCACGCAATCAGTGGTGCCAGCCTCAGCATCCAAAACTTCTGATTTTATTATATTGTTGAACGCGGCATATCCATCCCCATTAAGATTATTCTCACAGTTGTTATTATTTCGTAATGCATTAGCAAAAACCTCCGACTGACGCTTCTCAGCGTCCTTGTCCATTTCAAGAACTAAATTACTCAATACAACATCTAGAATTTGCAGTATTTTCGGAAGACAATCATTTAACGCAGCAATAAGAGACTGTTGCTTTAAGAGTGGCAAAAAACTTTTCTTTTCCAATCTGCAGTACAAAAAATGACAGTATAGTAAATCAAATAAGTTATTTAAATCACGCTACAAACTTTGTTAATATTGCTAGATTTTGAAAAGTATTCAAAGATTCCGAGGTTTGCTTAGTCGAGAAAAGCTCATAACGCTGAAATTGTTCTTGAAGCAGGACGTCAGTCAGCACCATTTTTAGTCCGGGATTTATATCCGGAAACTCTACAACGCCGCTCTGGCCGCTTACGATACGGATCACAGCACCAATGCCTACTTGATTACAAGCATACGACTTCCGCAGCAGTTCCGAGATCGTTTGGTAGTAGATGTGAAAATGTTGAGTGGCTGCCATAAGCGAAAAAAGGAATTATTAAATATCTGCAAGCATTGCACACGAATATTATTATAACTTACACACAATCAATAGAAGACGCACAGCAGTTTGTTGCTCAAAAATATTCGCACTAATACAGGATTTCCAAAGAGAATACTTTGATTCTTCAGTGGCCAAATCTGTGAGCAACGGACAGACGTGGGCGCTCAATATAACTTGCTCCAGCTCCTGTAGGGAAAACTCTAAAAAGTCCTGGCACCACAAGTGATCATCTGCCAGCTTGGCCGCTTCAATCAGCAGTTTCGCGCCGTTCGTGTTTAAGCGTAGCGCTAAGTTGTTTAGCGATGGCTGCATCTCAGCAAAGGCTTTATTACTCATCCAAAGAGGAGCTTTTTGCACAATTACGGCCAATAGGTCAGTATTATCTAAACAATAAAAACAAGCAAGAATAATAAAAGTTGCTCAGATGGAAAATTCATGAATAACGGCGGAAACATACACATTTCTAAAAATACGTTCACCAGATTCTGCAACAGTGTCTCTGAAAAATTACAAATGACCAGCAGAAATGGTATTATTGAAGCATCGAGAGTCTTCTTGGGATGGAATCCTTCCTGCAGCATCTCACGAAATGCCACATGCAGTTCCTGTTCGTGGGCGAATGCCAAATAATCTAAGATACCGATCTCAGAGTCGAACCGGCAGCGCGGTTCATCAACAAATCGTTTCAAGCTGAAGTTCAGTATCTGCGAAATTATTTTTAAAGGAAAGCAGCCACCTAAGCGCGCCAGAATCCAGTCAAAAGTCAACGAATAGCGTTCGAAAGCCGCTGAGAATAGGGAATTAATTAACAACTTAAGTCTCACAGGATTTATATTTTATTTTTACTTAGCAATGTTTCCACACACGACTCTGCTTCGGCATTGTTTAATTTCCGAAAGCAACCGCTTATCAGAGTAAGTAGTCCCCGCATCGCGCCACTGTTCAACCAATAACTACACGCAGCTACTATGTTCATCTTCCGCTTCGTATGCTTATCCGATAGCTTGCCAGCGAGGTGGAGACTCCAGGAGGCAATCACGGGGCCCCAAGCGGTCGGACCTTTATAAATCAGATTCTCTAGCGCCTCCTGCACCAGGCTATAACTGTCGTCTTCGGGAGCCTGCGGTGTTGTACTGGAACTCCCTTTCGACTGTGGCGGTGGTAGTCCCGTCTGAGGGTCGATGTTTGCATTGAGTACATAGCTTTGTACTGAGAGATCGTAGACCATTGCAAAGTAATCGAAAATAATTTCGCGCGCTGCCGGCAGGTCTTCCAGCAGATGCAGGCTGGTGCGTATCAAAGATATAGACGTGATAGTTGCCTTAGGATCGCGCTCCGCGTTGGTAACTGCCTTTAGAAACGTATCTAGCTCCAAGAGCACATGTTGCTTCGTCATTCTCTGCTGATTTACAATTTAGAAAAACCAGCACCAGGTTTTCAGTTAAATAATAAAGCGGCAATATAATTGCAAGGTCTTTGGCCGCTTTCAAGCAGCACAATCATCAGTTGATGCTTCGCCGACTTTCTGCTGAACTCCGGATGAACAAAATCAGCAAAGTATAAATTCTAAATTTTAAGCATAAACAAACACTTGTAAGCTATTTGTAATATTGTTCCGAAAGTCGCTTGTTTCTAAAACTATCTGTGTTGCAGCGTGGAATGATAAAAATATTTGTGAAAGAATGTTGTGACAGAAAAAAATGGTTGAATTACTTCAAAACAAATAAATGGATTTTTTAACATGGATATTTTTACGCAGGTAAATGCTGTTTTTGCAGTTTTATAACAGTTTTCATAACAATATGATGATTTGAGCTGTTTTGCGTCTTTTGAGCTTCAGCGCCATCTCCTAGGGAGTGGCTGTACTGATTACTATTGGGAGCATTGCCCAAAATCACGCAAAATTTCGCGAGTTTCAATTCCCCCAGGGGTGCATTTTCGAATGAAAAGGTCATCAAAATCAGCATTTTCAGAAAGACTGCATAATTTTGTATGAAACAGGGGTACTTAGGGCTTCAATAACATCCAAATATAATCTACCTTTTTGGTTAGTGCAAAAAACACTTCTCTCCTAGGATTCTCTGCGTAACGAAGTACAACTTTTTGAATTGAAATCATTTTACCTACATACATATATGGAAGTCATGTGTTGCTCACATCAGATATATTTTTTATAGAAAATTAAATACATACCATGAAATTGACGTCGAGGTGATCGAGTTGTTGTATTGGCTGTTGGTGAAGGAAAATGAGCCAATGCTTATTTCTGCGGACACAAAAGTTTTCAAAACCTTTGTTCTGAAAGACCTGGTTGAGGAAAAGTTATTGCCCACTAACGTTTTTGAAGTGCGTCCATCACAGCCATCGATCTTTGAGCAAAATTATCGAGAAATGCCTAAAAAGTTGGCATTTTACGGCAATAAGTTGGAAAACTTTTATTCTATCCTACAGTTAGGTTTTAAAGCAGCAGACGGTGTCATAAATCTGTGCACTAATCTCTCGGAGGTAATTGAGCACACGCCAAAAGGAGCCGGTTGGGGCGCATCTGCTTGTGGTTCCTTAATAAAATGCATAGCACTATGCGAATACATCAACCTTGACGAATGCGTTGTATCAGTAACAGATACCAACGTTCAAATAACCAGCCTCGAATTGGTACGTCTTCGTTACTTGCTCTTTTATGGTTCTTCTCTTCCATTCTAGCCTATAGTAATATGAATTTCTATTTGAAATACACATTTTTGACTTTTTGAAATTTTTAAAATGATATTTAATTGAAATTTTCGACAATGCAAGGAGATTTCTTTAATTAAAAACATATTATGTAATATGCCGAATTTTGTGGAAAGTCCAAATGTTAACGAATGCACTCGAATGTTAACGAAGTAACGCGAACTCCAAGCAAGCTTAGAATGATTTGGCAAAATTATTAATGGCTGGTATTAAATGCAAGCATAAACAAAATAAACTTAAAAGTGTGCGGAGAATTTTTTTTATAACCCGTTACTACGTTTGGTAAAGTTGAGTTGCAATTTATTTTAACTGCTCTCATTTAAGACTCAGTAATCTTCATTCGGGTCCCTCAGTAATCATCAAGATTTTTGCTTAAAACTTCGCTTATTTATTACGTAATGTAATAAGTACTTAGCTGACTTTAATGGAGTTTGAGTAAGTAGTTTTTTGTGCAGCTATTATTTATAGAATATGAGCTTATTGTTCAAATGCAGAAATGAAGTACATATTGAGGTTAACACTCGTTAATTGCAATGATTTGCTAAATGATTAAACGTCTGCTGAAGCTTTTGTTCACACATTAAGCGTTATGAAAATGCTTAAAGATGATTAGTGATTTGTGATTTGGAATGAGCAGCAGAATTTGTTCTTTTTACGTTAATCTTTGCATTATATAGGACAGCAAAATATCTATGAAAAGAAATAAATTTAATTGCTGCACATATGTATATTGAGTTATAATAAAATTTGAGCAGTAATCGAAGAACACTGAATTCGAAACTCAACGTTTAATTCGACATTAAACTAGAACATTACACTTTAAGCCTTCGCAATTAGTAAGTTAAAATAATCAAACAAGAAAAAACATATCAAAGAAAACTTTGAAAAATCATTAAAAATGCACAATAATTTAAAAAGGTATGTAGATGTGTGTATCTACAATGCTTTTGCTTTTTTTCCTTTCTTTATCAATGAGCAAATATCAACTTCATTAGCAAAACTGACCTGCACATGCAAATCGGCAAAAACACACTCAATTCAACACAATTCAAAAACACTTCAATTCAAAAAGAAAGAATCATTATACCAATAATATGCAGCCCTAACATTCCTTTCTTTCATTGAAAACAATTCATTTCAAAATTCATTCCAACGAGGAGAACGGCAACAAATAATGTGATCTTTTCACTCTCGTTGAGAGAGAGTGAAAAAGTACAGATTATAATATAAAAGAGTACTAATACTCGTTTGAGTATTCATAACACTTGCAATAGAGCGAAGTCTCTAAAACAGGGTAGCCAGCTTTAAAATTTTACGTTATAGGTGAATTTGTACATGAAATACTCGAATACTCCGTCAAAGAGATCCCAATCCTCCATTCCTCACCTCAATTAAAATATAGTTGGCTACCCTACATTTCAGTCTCACAAATGAGAGTAATATTTCCCTTTTTACTAAAAGTCTGCTACCACCGGAACTTATTTACTGGAAATTGGATATTTTATTTGAAATGGCGGTTGTTTTTAGAAAATTATAAATATTTTGTACACTGTTCCCAACGAGCATGCATCTTGACGATACATTCTCTTTGCTGTTCGTAATCACGTGAATTCGCCGCGAGGGATGACCTATTCGAGTTGTTTCTGTCAACTAGAATAAGTGAAGTGCACGAAATGAGAGTATTATTCCAAGAAATTCGTAGTATTCCCAAAACAGTAGCAAAACTCAAATTTTATGTGCCAAAGTCACGAAATATTGATTAGAGATCACAAGATATAACACTCCGAAATTCGCCCGACATACTATTGCATCTTTGCTGGAATTTCACTACTACAATGAGAGAAAACTGTGATTCGCTGCTAAAAACAACGCTGAGTCGCTCGAACGAACGGCGTCGCGATCGGAGTTCATATAAAAGCAAAGCAAACGCAAGAAGCTCAGCTTATTTTTCAGTGATTTTGTTTCGAGCGGAAACGTTGGACCAAGCAAGACGTGCCAAGCAAGCTGTGCCAAACCGGGAGAGATCGAAAGGTAGAAATATAATAAATACATTTACAAGTTCGTCAAAAGGAAACCCATTCAACGCAATTTTTTTTCCTTTGTTCGGGGTGGATAAAGTTTTTGTTTCCGGTGGGCACGGTGCAAAGTAAATATAAAAAAAAACAAATTCGCTCCAAAAAAAAAAAAAACTTGACTTAAGTTTGAAAAGGAAATGTAAATAAAAATTCTCAAAATTTGGAATTCGAATGCACAAAAGTGTCAAAAGTGATTTCGAAGATTCAGAAAAATTGAGAAAGTGAACCAAAGAAACAATTCAAATATTGAAGTATTTCCTGTTGATTGATCGATCGTCCTGTGATGGAAAGGAGAAAAGGAGTGTTTTTTGTGTGATTTCTTTTGCTTGGACGAGCAAATTTAAAGTTGATTTCAAAACCTGACAGGAGAAGCAAAGCGCAGCGATTATCTGCGGCAGTCAGAGTTACAGGACGACGTCTAAATCCACGGCGGCAGCAAAATCAGAGAAGAAAATTTCAACTTCAGCCGAAATCACAGAGAAAAGCAGAAAATAAATGGTATGTTTTTGTTTTCATTTCGGACAGATAGAGAAATTAAAAACAGATTTCTATAATTGACCCGTTTATTGCTAATGAGAAAGGACTGTTTCTGTCCTGCTTGCACTTGCTGAGTCGAGGCGCTTGTTCTTTTTTCTATTTCTCTTATAAATGACAACAAATTCATGTTTTGTTTTTTGCGTGTTACTGCAATTTAATGCATAATTATTCATGTGTTTTTGTTGTTGTTCATTTTTGTATTTTCGCGTTTGTTTTTTGCTTGTAATGTGAAATATTTGTAGTTATTCGTTGTTGTTTTTAAACAAAATAACGTTTATTATTCGTCTGTGCTGTAATACATTTTTGCCATCTCATCAAATGCATTGAAAAACTCACTTCAGCTGAAACAAAAAAATAAAAAAAATGGAAAAAGTTAAAGTAGTACAATAGCTGTGAAACGCTGACTTTTTCCTTATTAAATACAGTTTTGTTAAGTTAACGAAAGCAAAAGAATCATTATTTATTGCATGAAAAGTCGAGAAATGAAGATTTTATATTTTTGTTACTGTTTTGTGTAGTTATATTTATTAATTGGTTAATAATTTAAACGTCTTTTTCATTAATTTGCTGAATTTTGTCTTTCCGTCCGTTTTAACACGAAAAGATTTTCAATACTTCAAAAAATTGTCTCAAAGATCGCTGCGCATTTTTTAGTTTCTTTATAAAACCAATTAAAAACCGCAATTTTTAAAGAAACAGGATATTCAAAAATTCATAGGACAAAGCTCTAAGATCGATCATTCTTTATTTTTAGAATAGCTAAATTTAATTTTAATGTGAATTTCTTTGTGATTGATGAAATTTTATGATGATTCACTTACAATTCAGCATACAATTAATAAAATTGATACAAAGCAGAGTGAAATCGCAATGCAACAAAAATTATCATTAAAACTCCGTTTAAATATTTATTATTTTATTTGTTTTTTTTGCTAAAAATCATAGTAATAAATGCAACAAGATTCTATGCTAAGTTATAGCAAAGGAATTAAGTAATTTTATGTTACAAAATTAAAATGAAAATAATAAATAAATTGACAATAAAAACAATAAATATAATGTAAAGAATCTACATAATTTTCATGTAATAATAACACGCAGAATATTCTAAAATATATAAATAAATGCACTTCAAATATTTCTTATATTTATTTACAAAATAATAGCACAGTTTTATAAATTTAAAATACATTTTATAATGACTAACGAAAAGTGTAATATTTTAGTGTAAAGGATTTTACTTTAAATTCTTTTTACTTCTTGGAGGAGCAAAGAAACTCATCGCAGGTTGTAAACCCGCGATAAAATACTGCTGCATCTGGCTGTTATGATTCTGTTTAGCCAAATAATTTCAAAATCAAATTGAAAAATCAGTCATTCGATTTTCTAATATCGAAGTCAAGGTAAATAAAAAATTCGTCGTCTTCTCGTTTTGTGTGCATATTTCATATACATATTCATTCATTTGTAAAATGGACCAAAGAAGATTCATGGTCAACTTGTGTTTTTGCAATTTTTTCGTTGTCCCCTTCCACAACAGCAATTTATGAAAATAATTATACTAAAACACAAATTAAATCATCAATAAATGTATGATCAAATCCAGTTTTGATTCCTTTTTGCTTTGAGCTTCTTCTATTTCTTCGTCCTCATTTCAAAAGCAAAACTCAATGAAATCTTGAAAATTTCTGAATTTCTGCGTTGCTGATTGATGGCTTTGGTGTTGTTTTTTCGATTTGGTTGCGGTAGCAATATTTGTAAACCTCGCAGTTTACAGCTTTAAATAAGTTGCACGCAACAACATCTGCAATCAACAACAGCAACAACATCTTCCGCAGCAGCGGCTTCGCTTCTTCACCGCCGATGATCTTCATGATGATGTTGATCGCCGCCGCGGGCGTTCATCATTTTAACGGCTTTGAAATGGGTAATTCGCTGGTGTTGTTGTTGTTATGATTGCTGTTTTGCGATTTTTTCTGCTTTATTTTGTTTGTGCGCCTGTTTTCTTATTTTATTTTTTATTTATCTTTTCTCAATCCATTTGAGGCAATCGATTTTCACAATTATTGTGTGTGCTGTTGATATTACAAAATTTCCAAAATTAAACACATAAATTTAAATTTATTCTCCATTTTCAAGAGAAAACAAAAGTGCCTTTTTGAACAACATTCAATAGATTTAAATAACATTAAAAAAGTGATTTAAATATGAAAAACTTTTTATTGTACTTTTTAATTTATTTCTGTAATTTTAATCAGTTGACAAAGAATCCGCTTGTTTTTGCACATTATTAACATTTTCCACTCGACGGCCTTCGACGACCTCTAAAAACGTCCAAGAAACGAGCAAAATCGACCACCACTGAAAAATACTTCTTGCTGCCTTAAAAGAGGAATTTATTTAAATTAAAAAACATTTTTAAACCTTCAGCTTCTGTTGTCGCTGCTCAGAGACTTTGAACTCTGCTGCTGTTTGCATTCTTTAGCAAAATTAATTATCGTCTCAGCTTTTTAATGATCTCTTTTGTTTAATTAATTAAAAACAAATAAAGAAAATGAAATTCTTCATCGTTGCTGCTGCTGCTACTTTGATTTCGATTGTAGAAACTGTGCTTAGCTTAACCTTTGCTTAATTCATTTCAAATCGCTTAATTAATTTTGCATTTGTTCTAGTGTCGTTGTATGCACGAAGGTGCCAATGGGTCAACACGTTGTCGAAATCCCTTTTTACGTTGATTGATTTGCGTTTGCTCTGATTTGATATGAGAAATGAATAATTCATTTAATTGAATAAATGAAGTTTTTTTCTTGATTTTACAGCAATATTATTCATTAATTTAAAAAAGCAAAAACTTCTTTTAAATTCACATACGTACAAAAAACAAATTCTTGCAGCTGTAAAGCGATCCACGACTGAGTTTGTTTCCTACGAAACGTCGAAAATTTACGAAGCCGACGAGATTTAACAAATGACGATGATGCACGATTGTTCCTGGTTCCTTGAGGTAACGCAATCAAATCAAATGACACAATTGATGCAACTGAAATATATTATTTTTGCTTTGAATATTTTCTTGCAACTGGTTTCTTATGTAACCTCAGTTCCATGTAAATCTCGCTGCTGCAGGCGAAATAAACGATCTACGAGTAAAAGACGTTTATCAATAATAGTTCTGGTGAGAAAAGAGCGAGGAAAAACTAACTAACGTCATGCTGATAATTTTTAATGTCGCGACAATTGCGATGATAGAAAAAACAAATATGTATCGTGCAATAATGCGACTGTCAACAACAGCAGCAATTAAAACATTAGCAAGAATATAAATAAAACAAACAAAAGCGAAATGTACAACTGCGCGGCATGGAAAAGTATTGGAACTTCAGTTAGTTGAATGCTTTCTATTTCGATGTGTCGACTCTTCTTTTATAATGCATAAATTAAATTGGTTTGGAAGACATCTAGGAAAAATAGTAAATAGAAAAAATCTACGTGTTAAAAGGGCATTTAATGTTTTTTATTTGATTTAGTAATAAATATATCAATAAAAATAACTGAATCAATAAAAGGCTTTCATAAAATATGTGATAATAATGGAAAAAGTGTGGTTTTTATCTGCTCGTTGCTCGTGATAAATAATAATTGTGAATAATGTTAAATGATAAGCGAACAAAAATTTGTCAACTGACTTTTTTAAGTTAACGATTTTGTTTTCTATGAAAACACAAAAGTGAGTCAAGAAATTTTAAGCAATTTTAGGTTAATTTTTTCTCATTACTGTCAGATATATAAAATGCTTTTTCTTGTTTATTATTCTATGTGCTTTCTGCATAAATAGAGATAATTTTATTGCGGAGTGGCTTTTATAGTTAAATACCTAAATAAATACGAAAATAATTGGAAAATGAAGACATCTTATTGCAAAACTTTGCTTTATCACTTTCGCTTAGTAATGTATTCATATTTATTCATTCTACTTTATATTTATATATTCACTGCATTAATTTATTCATTTATAGTTTATTTATTCCCTTCATTCAACTCTTTCATTTATTTCCGTCATTACATTATTTAAATTACATAATCAAGTTATTAACGATCGAAGATTTTTATTATTGAATGTCTGTAATATGTGAAGCTTCAGTTTAAATTTTACACCAGTTTTTCCATAGAGTTTTTCCATCAGAAAAGCGGGAAAGTTTTCAAAAGCCGTTGAAGTTTTGCTTAGCAAAAGTGCTTCACTTTTACTTTCACAAATCAAAAGCCTTGAAAAACGACAAAAAACACAATCAAATAATAAAATGTGCAATCAGTAAAATAAATCAACAGATCAAATTAAATTTTATATCAATAAAATCCCGATTCGTAATACTAATAACAAGAAAAAACTATTAAAAACTGAAATTTTAAAGCTTTTTAAGCATTTCAAATGATTTCATTCATTGTTTAAGTGAAGAATGAGCATTTCTGTGTATGTGATTTTAAATACAACACACATACATGCACACGCAATGAATTGCATTAAAATTGGTCCACATCTGATTTATAGGTCAAGTTGAATTTTTATTTTCACTTTTTTCTTGTACAATTATGAATACGAGTTTTTTATCTTCTGATTTGTTGCTGTTTTACGAATACCGATTTCTGTAGTTCTCTTTCGACGCCTACAAATTAGTTATTTAATCATTTCTCTCCTCTTTGCTTCCGTAACCCTTTACTGTAAATAATAATTAAATAGTCTCGTGGTTTCTTCATGTTAAAGAGTCAAAGTCAAAGACTTACCGTTGGCCAAGTTGCACAAGCTTCCATATCGATCAGCAGCCGTAGCTCGGAAACCCTTTTTCGATCTGTTAACAGACGCTTTGAAGACGGTCAGTTGATGGTAAAATATCCGGCTCACATCCGAGTCGAACTACTATTGTGCACGTTGGAACGTCGTCCATTTATTTCACAAGAAGAAGACGAACATCAACAGACAATAAATGCAAACAACGACAAGTTCAAGAAGAGCAATCAAAAGCAATGTAAATCTTTAATGAAATTCACCTTCGAACAGATCGATGTCGATCTTTTCTTTTACGCAATGAGACATTTTCACTGTGGACTGAGTTTGTGCACACAAACAATTATCAAATGCAGATATTTATAAAATATGTTCATTAATTGTGTTGGCAACATTTTGATTTTTAACGTTTTACTTTTATTACGTTTCATTATTATTATTATCAGGTCTATGGCCCATAATTAAATAGGATATTAAAGAGCAATATTAAGTTTAAATAACAATATTAAGTTAAACTCTAATTAACAAATATAAATTAAAAACAAATTAAGAATGTAAGATATTTCTAAAGAGATATTTCTAGACTCAGAGAAGTTACAAAATTAACAGAAGAAAATTCAAATTCACGTTGAACATTATTTTCATAATTTTCATTCATACTTCTAGCAGCTTTAGTTAACCACTGTTCCCAGTTCTACTTTTTATTTATTTGATTTAATAATAATTTTTCTTCGAATGTTTTTAATAAGCATGGATTCTTAAGTTTGCATCAATTCATATTTAATTAAGTAAAATAAAGTTCATTATTAAATATTCAAAAAAATATAATTCTATAGAAATAAATATTTAATTAATAACTTTAGCTAAATTTATATTATTTAATGATTTCGTTAGTATTTTTGCATTCTTCTGAGCATGTGTAATAATTGGTGCAACAATGTTGCACTTTAACGTGGCTCGAACGCGCTGAATCGTGCCTCAAACGGAAAGTTGTTTCGGCAGCCGGTTTCTTGTAATGCTGCTGTAGTTGTTTTTGAAGCGCCTGTGCTACATTTTTTCATTTCATACGCATCTTGTGCCGAATTTCACGAAATAAACAGAGGAGGAAAAACCATTTCAATGTAATGTAATGAAAAAATATTGAATAATTTAAACACGATTAAAATTAAAATAAAAACCAAAAGTACCAAAAGTACTCAATAACATCGTCATTCCATTCGTAGCATTGGCATCATCATCATCCGCAGCATTCACTTTTATATTCTCATGATATTCACTGAATTCTCACTGTCATCAGCGCAATTTTCACTTTCGCAATCATTCGACGCCCAGCGTTGTGATTAATGCATCTGTCATCAGCGTCTTCATCATTGCAGCCACAATCAAATCCACATTCAAAGGTTCTTTGAGTGTTGCAGAACTCATTTGATTTATGGTGGCTAAATAAACTGCAATCTAAAGGCAATTTTTATCTTGGTTAGCTTTAAAAAGTCACTTAAATGTTATAAAGAAAAAATAATTCATGAATAATACTACTGAAGTTGCACTTACATGGGAGATTTATAATGTTCCATGGGAGATTTTTGTTATATCAAGGGAGTTTTATGATCAGCAATGGTAGGTAGTTTTATTTGAGTTTCATGAGAGATTTTAGATATTGCATGAGAGATTTTTACTACTCTCATGGGATATTTGTGATACTTTATTGGAGATTACAGAAAATTACATGGGAGATTTCTAATACTTCATGCGAGATTTCTTATACGTCCTACATAAGAGACTTCTAAGACCTAAACAAGGGATTTTATGTACCTTCCTCAGATATATATTTCTACAACAAACAATAATATTTCGAAATCTTGTATATTGCCTACAACAAGAAAGGATTCAATCTCTTTCGGCGAACACTGGAATCTTAAGTTTGGAAATGCTTTGGTCAATCAGACATTCAGCCGGAGTGGCTCAGTTTTACAATGTATTCAACTGACCGTCGACGAGTTTCGAGATTTGTTAGAAAGGTGCACACAGCGCTGTTTATAACTGATGATTGTTTCTTTCACAATTTCAGCAGCGCAACGAAGTTTAATTGTGCAATAAAAACTCTCATTCCGCACTTAAAAAATGATCAATAGTCACTTTTTCAAAGTGTTTATCACTCAAAAATCACATATGCTATAAATAAATCGTTTTTTTTGCATTAAGTACCTTTTGATATTTGTTAACTATTTTTTATACTTCGATTTGAAGGAGTTTCGCACTTTTTCTTCACCGCCTTAAATAGTAATTAACTTTTTTCAGGTCATAAATAATCTAAGATATTTAGTTTAAATTAAAGTGATCTTGATAACGTTTGCCTGATTTCATCTCTGTGTTGCTAACGTTTTGCTATAGTTCAGTTTTCAAGAGGTTAATATCACGAAATCGACTTCGCACTACTTTGTGTTAATTTTGCCTTAATAAAAAGTAATCCAACACAGAAAAACAAGACCCAACACAGGCAAAAATAGTTTCTGTTTCAAGTGACTACGATATTGTCAATGGAATCGTGTTAGCAGCGTTCGAACGCAATTGCATAACATTTTACGTAGACAGCATCGAGCTTTTGGCCAAGACTAGATGATAGCCTGCTTCTCGAGTAACTTGCATTATCATTATCATCGTTGAAGTGGTCTTGGAGGTGTACAAATTGTAAACAACATATTAAAAATGTAGTAGTTGCAGTTGTAGCTGAAACCTTAACCGTTTATCTGAAGCTTAAGAATTAATTTACCAGCTTTCTATGAATTAATTTGCCATCAATCATTCAGAAATTATGATGCAAATTAAATGACTAAGAATAAAAAACCGTAGTTTAAAATGCGGAAGATTTTATCGCAGATTTCTTTAATAAATAGCAATATTAATACATTTTTGTTTTAAAATTACTACATAGCAAAATAAAAGAAATATGCAAAAATTGTTTGTAAATTAAAACAAATTCCACTTCATCTGGAAAAACTGATGTAAGCTCGATGTTTTTCAAGAGAAGCCGCTTCAGGAAGTTTCAATAGCGTTGTTGCCCACTTGCAGATGCTGAAATTGGTGATAATTTATTGAAAATGTTGCAACTGCAGACTTGTGTTTGTGTTTACGACGTCCCATAATGATTACGACTTTAGTAGAAATGATGAGAAACCCTTTAAAGCCCCTTATTAAAAAACCATATCTAGTTTCATCGAAGATGCAGCCATCATTTTTAAAACTCTCGTATGTAATTTTGTTTGTTTATTCATTGTTTGTCAATACTGTCAATTATTGACCTGACCGATGAAACAGACAAACAGATTACTCAATAAAAGTTGAAGTTGTTTACAAAGAAATGTTGTACATGATTCAAAACAAAAACATTCGCATCGGTGAAATTAAAAATAATTTAAAACGAAATAAAATCCTGTTCTAAAATATTCAATTATTTATACAAAAAATAAATCACAATTTTTCACGATTATTAAACAAGTTTTTGCGAAACCAATTGGTAATGTTCTAATAGTAAATGTAATAAGATCCTTTATTAAATATTAAATATCTTCGTCATTTGATTAATTTTGATTTTTTTCGTTTAACAATCGGTTTTACCCAACATTCTACGGAAAAGTTTTCTGCTTTCTGGAAATGATTCGGATTTACACGGTCGTCATCGTGTGTGAATCCGTGTGAAACAGAAATCATGAATCATATTCGAATTTAAATTACTCAGCAGATGATCACCATTGACAAATTGATTTGCGTCTATAAACAATAAAGAAGTCCCGATTTCTCAACACTTCAGTCGACTTGACTAATTTTCTTTTTTCTATTTTATTGCTAGTTATTGTTTATTTCTATTATTGAATTTTTAATCGTATTATTTAACAGCAATTAATGACATTAATACTGCTTATTAACATCGTGTAATGTGATTAAATCAGTACAAAACGTAATAATCTGTTGTGTTGCGAAACAATTCAAGTTAATTAATCATTGAAATCTTATTGGCAACTAGATTTAAAAGAGGAAAGAAACTTGTATTCAGGTGTAACTTCAAAATTGAATTTGAAATTCGAAAAACTGGTTTTAGGAGGAAAGAAAAATATGTGATAGATAAATAGACGGATGTAAAGGTTAATGACAACATAAAAATTAGGAAACTCGATTTCCTGAAACATTTTTACTCTGTATCATAAAAAAACTCCGCGAATTAGCATTTCGGCCATCATCAATTTCACGCCAAAACTTTTTTCTTGCAAAAATATCGCAGAAACTAATAAATCGCAATTCTAAGAAATCAATTAAGCAAGAATGGAAAATAAATTATGTTAGTTTAGTTTTTATTTGTTTGCTTTTTAATTTTGTGCGTTGTTTCAGGTTTTCATAAAAATATTGGATGATGAAAAGCAGTTTAAATTAATTATTAATCTTAAAAGGAATTTTATCACAATTTATTTCTTTGCATTCTTTAAAATGTATGGATTTTTGCGGTAGTTCTTTGAAATCAATAGAATTGCGTCAATTAAAATTTATTTTCGTCATTTTTAACAATCATGCATAATTTAATAAAATCCTAATGAAGCTAGATCATTATCACTCATATTTGCACGATAAAAATCTTCATTGTAAGAAGCATTTTAAAAGAACGCTCATTCAAAATTTTCCATGCCTGTAATTGATCAATAATTATAAAATGTTGTATACAAAACGTTATTAGGAAATGCATTATTAATTTGTTGTGCTAAAGATCGAACAAAGCTCGGCGTGAATTTAATAGTAGATTTAAAATCTAAGTTTCGAAAGTCTTCATTTGGCAACTTTGTTTCGCTGTTGGGGCGTAACACACACGACTTTTGCTCTGGCAACACTGCTTCACTATTCCACTGTAGAATAACGAAAGCAACGAGTTGAGTTACTGACCGGTTTCCAAACAGAATGCAGATGATTGCGTTATTCTTGTTGCTCTCCTGTTTATTTAGAAAACAGCGATTCAGAAAGAACCAACGAACGAATTAATTTACTCAAACGCTCAACCGATCTGTTGAATAATAATAGCAAATAACAATTGCTAAATTAAATATTAGTTTTGAAGTTTAATGTTCAATACAGCTGAGGTATGTACATCAATTAGTCGAATAGTTGAGTGGCTATAAAACTTAAAAGGTTTTCTGAAATGACAAGGAACTATCGCAAATAAATGATTTAAAAAACTGAAAATAATAACATTTTGAATGTTGACATTTCAAATGTTAGTTCTAAACAGAAATGATTTAAGCTTTACATTCAAATTCTGTTTCTGTTGTTGGTTGATTAGTTAACGGTATAATTTAGTTGATAGTTGATAGTTTAACGGTATAATTACTGGTCCCTATTAACACTTGACCTCGGTTGTAAATGTTTAAGAGATGATATCGCTTTTGTCGGCCACTTTCGCAACGATTCCAGTCGCTGTTCTGAGATGGTTGCTTGGAATCCGGTTGAGTTACGCGAACGCTACATAAAAACCGGACGCTTATGCACAAAAAATCATGCAGACGGCTCTTAAATCGGGTCAACTTTTCTTTTCAATAAATATTTAAAATAGCCTTAAATTTTACCAAACTAATCAATGCATTTTATTTACAAAAACAAGTTTTAAATTTCGAAAACTTGAAACAAGCCGAAACAAAAGATGAACTTTCTGACATACTTCAAATCGATATTGAAATTAAATGGAAACCTGAATACGAATACAAGAAATGTAAATAATTTAATTTAATAAATATTCACACAAAATGCAACGTATCACAGTGGAATTCAACTCAATTTTATTTCAAATCATTTTTATTTTTCATACAAAAATTTGATTTGCTTCATTAAAGCAGTTTTTGCGGATTTCAGGTTTTTTTTTAAAAGTTGATCTTTAATTTTTATACTTTGCTGTGCATCTTTTTATTTTTTCCCCCAAAACTAAATGAAGATCTAGAAAATATACCAACAAAGAAAAGAAAAAAATCAACTCAACACCTGCTAAAAAATGCAAAAGAAGAAAATTCAGCGCAAGGTCAAGGCTATTCCCAAAGAAACCTAAAATAAGCATCCAAATGAATTAATGATTGCTATAAAATTTATTTAATGCAAAACTGAACATTTTTGCAAGCATAAAAAACGACCTTCACGAAGACAACGCTAAATATTTTATTATATAAAAGGAATTTTTGGATAAAAACCAATGAAACAAAACCGCTTTTATTTCCATTAAACATGATGTTCAAAAGATGCTGACTTCACTGAACTTTTTCTTGTAGTTATCGTTGGAATTTTTGGCGCTAAAGTTGCTTTATTTTCCTTTGCTGATTACCATCTTCGTCTTTGTTTTCTCTCAGGAATACATCACGTTGTTTTATGAAGGATGGCGGGACCTTATGGACAACAAATCGGATCCAAGGACTCGAGACTGGCCACTGATGAGCTCACCGTTCCCGACGATAGCCATAAGTTTGAGCTACGCTTACTTTGTGAAGGTACGATTCATGGAACATTTTCGTTAATAATAACAATATTCAGCCGAAAGCCTTTATTAATAATTCAATTATTGTAATTCATTTTTTAAAGAAATAATAATAAAACGTTTTACCATAAAATATAGATGACAACCTTATTTTAAATATGACTTCTTTGAAATGTAACAAATATGTTTAACAAATTATATTTTAATGAATAAATAATAAATTTCATATTTTTACTTTTAATATTATTGCGATTTCAGTCAAATTTATATTTTAAGTTTTCACATTAATTTGAATTTATGGTTTTTTATAATCGGAATTATTATGATTATATTTTATTTCGTTTAAATGCCGTTTGTTCGTTCGTTTTAGGTGCTCGGCCCCAAACTGATGGAGAATCGCAAACCTTTTCAGCTGCGGAAAGTGTTAATAGTCTATAATTTCCTTCAAGTCATCTTCAGTGCATGGTTATTCTACGAGGTGAGCCGCTCCAACCTATTCGAATGATTTTTAAGTTAAATTTCCCAATTTTTCTGACTGCTTCTGAATCGGTGCTGCTCAAGGCTTGCATCGGCGGCTGGCTGAACGGTTACAGCATCACATGTGAACCCGTCAACTACTCAAATGCGCCTGAAGCTCTGCGGGTGAGTTGCATAAACAAAAGCGAAACAAATTCAGCTAAGCGAATTCTTATTTGTGTTCAAGGTTCGAAAACACGGTCGAAAAGTAGTCATTGATTTAAAAAGCCAAACAACAACACAAAGAAAATAAATTATATTCAGCAAGACGAATTTTTTCCTACGCGATTTCTTACCTTAGTATTTCTATTTTTAAAATCTTCTTTGAGTATTTCGTTTTCTATTTGATTAGAATTTGGCATTATTAATTAACGTCCATGAATTGGCTTTTTCGCCATGAATTGTTTACTGCTTTTTAACAGTTGATTTGGAATTCAAAAATATTGATTAATAATTGAAAAGGGTAAAATTAGAATAGGAAATAGAAATTTAGTGAATACTGAATTGCATAAATTGCAATTATGCCCAAGAATTTATTGTAAATTAAAGCATAAAGTATGTAAAATAATGGATATAGTATTTAATTAATCCTCTCGTGCATTCCTCTTTCGCTTCTCTTTTCTGTTTGCAGACAGCGAAAGGTTGCTGGTGGTACTTCTTCTCCAAGTTCACCGAGTTCTTCGACACCTTCTTCTTCGTGCTGCGCAAGCGCTACGATCAGGTGTCGACGCTGCACGTCATACACCACGGCATCATGCCCGTCTCCGTGTGGTGGGGCGTCAAGTTCACGCCCGGCGGCCACTCCACCTTCTTCGGCTTCCTCAACACCTTCGTGCACATCATCATGTATACGTACTACATGCTGGCCGCGATGGGGCCGCACATGCAGCGCTTCCTCTGGTGGAAGAAGTACCTCACCGTGCTGCAAATGGTGCAGTTCGTGCTCGTGATGCTGCACTCGTTCCAGCTGTTCTTCAGAAACGACTGCAACTACCCCATCGGATTCGCTTACTTCATTGGCGCCCACGCTGTGATGTTCTACTTCCTGTTCTCCGACTTCTATAAGCAGGCGTATTTGAAGAAGGAGAAGCGAGTGAGTACAACAGCTGTTAGTGGCGAATTAGAGAATACTAAAGAAACTTGCTCAATTTTTCTCTCTTTCTGTGCAGAAGGAAAAACTGGCTGCCGCTGAAGCAGCTGCTTCTGTTCTACACAAAAGCAAGCCAAATGGTTGCGCCAACGGCACAACTGCTACTCTATCAACTGGCGAAAGCATCGGCACGAAGTTCAGCATGTCGTTGGCGCAACTCGAGGATTATTGCAGCGCGTCCCTCTCCCCCAGTGCCAACATCGCCAGCACGACGATGAGGCAGCGGATCTTCGCGGGCTCGAATTACTGAACTAAACTTAATGTTAAAATCTAAATTTAATATTAAAACTTAAAGCAAAATTAGGCTAAGATTATTTTTATAGAAGCAAAACTCAAATCGATTTTAGTGTAATTTAAACTTTATCGACTTTGGAAAGAGTAAAAACGCAAAATCAATAATTCAAAAACTAATTATACGAAAATTTCCAAATTAATAAATTAATTTTCGGAGACAAAAAGAACGAAACCAAAATTTTGTACTATTGTATTTCGATTTGTAGAAAACTCATTTAACTTGCCGTAAAATTAAGATAACTCGAATTAAAAATTTTAATTTTGTAAGAAATTAGAAAATTTTCGAATTTCGTTTGATCACACAAGAAAAAATAAATATGATATATTTATATATACCATAAATATAATTATTAAAACCACGGAAGGTGTTAAAAGTTTAAATACAATTTAAACAAAATTTGTAGATAAACCAAATTACAGTCAATTGTGCTGTAGTTTTATTGAATTTTTATTGTGGTACCCATGAGTTGTTTTTTATACATACGTAGTTGTGTACGGATATACATATGTATATATTCATTTTCTGCGAATAAACATTTTACAATGAAGAGTTAAAAGGAGCTGTGTTTTATATATCCATTTACAGTCAGTTGGACAAACTCATGTCGCGGCTTCAGAACGACTTTTAATTGATTTTCTCTGAAAAGTATTTCCTTTTAGACGCATTTAATTATCGAAAACAATTGATTATCTGATAATTTTTGAATAATATTTTGCGCATTACTTAGGAAAAGCTTGTAAGCATTAAAGAATTATCCATAATTCAATATTTCACAATTTAGGTAAAAATTATTAAACTTTTTATAGCTGAAGAAATTCATAAAAGTAGTCTGGAAAATCTATTTTAATTTGACTTTTCAACATAATAATTGTGTTCTTGTACACAACGGAAGTCACTTTATTTGTTATTTGGTTTTTGCACATACAAAATACAATAAGAGAATGATGTTATCTTTAAAAAATCTACATTTGATTGCATTTCTTAAAAAGTTAATCGTTATATTCTCCTTGATCACAGCGCCAATTTCTTGTCGCTTCAAACTTTAGTTTCGTGGTGAACATCTAGATGGCGTCTATAAAAAAGAGACTTATTTTCCAGGCTTTTTGGAAGATATCCATTGGAAAATAGCACTGAAAAATGCCTTTTCCACGAGGAAAATTAGTATTTGCTGCAACGAGTCAACGAGTATATATTGTAAAGAGACAACGAGTATATATTAATAATATATATGTAATATATACAATTCAATTCTCTTTATTGAGACTTCGTTTTTTTTTGTATATGAATATGCATAAAATATACAATATTAACAATATATACTCGTTGTTTTCTGTGTTTCCCACGGGAATTGCGCTAAACTGGAAGGTGGGATTTTTGAATTTCTTTGGAATCGTAATCCAGTTTAAACTTCGGGACGACTTCGTGAAATTGAGAGCGAGTTATCGGAGTGCCTTAAATTTCCATTGTTTAGTTCGAAAAGAATTTTGGAGGAAGTAGTTACGTTTTAACCGCTGGCGCCGCAAAAAAAAAAGACTCGCAAGTCTTTCATTCTACAATTTAAAATAATTAATAATTGAAGTTCTAACAGATTTGCGTGAAATTTTTCGCACATCTTGTATTTGGATAGGAAGTCGGATCCAGTTTTGACGTTGACGCCCAGTTCGGTTTGAAAAATGTACGCAGTTCCTTAAAGAATAACATAAAAGAAAGCCTTAAGAAAACCAAAACTGAATTAAAATTTTCCAAGCTGTGTATAATAACACATAAAGTCTAATAAAATTTATATAAAATAAATACACACGAACGATTCTTATATTATCTCAAAATTTTTACAAATTTTTTACAAAGAAGTGGTTTAATTTGAATGATTATTAACTGTTTACACTGAAAGGAATTTATTAGGTGCTCTAATTAAGTGAGTATTTGTGACACATTCAATATATTTTTATTGCTTTATTATTTTTGATATTATAATTCGTCATCGTTTTTGCCCGGTTTTCTGCTGAATTCTAATCAGTGCTTTTAAGAACCATGAAAATCAGAACACCCACTTTTAGCTCTTTATTCATGTTCAAATCCATCGTCGTGCCGATTCTATTTTTGCTATTTTCTTTCTGTGCAATATCTTTGCAACACATGAGAACATCGCTTCAAAAGAGAAAACAGCGTAAAATTCTCTCACGCATCTGCTCCTTCATTCTGTGAATGGTTTTATTTTTTTTTTTTTATGTGGAAAAGTGTTGGTGTTTTTTGTGCATGAATTCGACACACATGCACACCCATTGAAAACGGCCGGCTCCAGACGGACGACGGTCAGGGTTGCTAACTCTACAAATGATAACATTTTCTCCTAAAAATAAAAAGAAAACGCTGTTAAAAACTATTAACACACAGTTAATGAATTTTAAGAGTTGAATTTTAATAGTTGAAAAATTTGGATATACATAAATATCTCTTCATAAATCAGTTCATTTATACATATTCTTCTGTTAATCATCTGGTAAAAAAAGAAAGAAATTGATTTAAAACACAAATCTATTGATCAACGCATTTAAAAATCTTTATGTATTATAGAAAAAATCTTTATGTACATTTTATATTCAATTTTATAGTTGATCCGGCGAAATTTGTCCCCCACCAGCGGCACCCACCACCGCCGTCATCCCTCATTCCGCAAAACGCGCAAAATTTCAACTTTTTATGTCTTGTAGCTTTCATATTGTGTCCATTTCGAAACTAATGATGCAGAAACCTTCCTTGGCGTTTGAACTGTGTTTTCACTAGGTACCTCACTAAGTTTTACCATCGTCGGGTGAATAGTTTCTCAGATTAGGCGGGACAAATAAAAAAACAGACAAGAAATTTGTATATATAAAAGAAGATTACTCAAAGAATTCTGCAGATTTGGGGCATATTTGCAACTGGAATTGTTAATGCGGTTCAAAGTCGGGTGTAAAATGCACATTTGATTTTAGAGGGCAACCTCTAATTGCATTTTACAAAGTTACTTAAAGCAGAGTGAATTAGAATTCACTTATTCCTAAAACATTGCAATTGCTTATTCAAATATCTAAAGAATGCGTTAATTTCTTTACATTGTTATCAACCACGACTTATTGCTAATTTCGACCGTGATCTTTTGTGTCAAAAACTGCAATTATAATTTATGAGGTAGACCAAAGGTGCGCCGATATGTGCAACGTTGTGAAACCGAATCAAATATAAAATGAAGTACATAGTATAATTTCAATATTTCTTTTCGATTAATAATCAATTGACGAGAACAGTTTCCTAGGACTTAAAAGAAACAAGTAAAACAAAAATTAGCTTTTTAGGTTACTTATATGAAATTAAATCTTTTGGAAAGGGTAGAAACCCGCTTTGTTTTGTGATGCATTAAAGGATGTTTTTAGATCGACATAATAGCAACTCTTGACTGATGCTTCATCTCGTTGAAATATTTTGCTGGCTCAGCTGCCAACATCCTTTCTTCTCATCTTTGCTGCACGTTTCTTTCTGCTGATTAAAATCCTTCTTTCACTTAACATCATTTCCATTGCGCTTAAGCTATTAATAAAAGTCTTATCTC
The DNA here is from genome assembly GCA_937620795.1 of Thecophora atra. Classification (NCBI taxonomy): domain Eukaryota; kingdom Metazoa; phylum Arthropoda; class Insecta; order Diptera; family Conopidae; genus Thecophora; species Thecophora atra. Next base: position 40,077,934 of record OW569401.1, on the reverse strand, counting down.
TGAGTCGTTTTTGTTCCGAAATTTAATCACTGGCTGATCTCCTTTTTAATGTACATATAAATAAAAATAATATAATTAAATTTAAAACAAAAAAGTTTTAGTAAAGCAAAGGAAAGTTAGAACAATTGATCCCGTTTTGTTAGTAATAATTTGTTATGTAGACAATACAATTTACAATATATTTCATCAATACTTACTTCATATAAAATATTATGGTATTTTAATGTAGTTAAGTACTTGGAGTTACTTAAAGATCCTCATATTACTTTTTGTTTATAAATCGCTCAATTAAATTAAAATTAAAAATTGCTTACTCCTTCTCGAAATTTAACAAAAAAAGAAATTCTAATAAGTAATAAAATGAAATTAATTGCTCAAATTAATGCTGAAAGCATTGTATCCCATGTCTGAGAATTGAAACGTTAATTAACTAAATATCTTATTTATATGCTCACAGTTTACCACGTTGGTCGTCGCTGAACGGCAAATAACCATGAATGCAAAGCAAGTAATTGTACCTTTGGTCCCTCCGAAGCTACTGTACCCTACATCCACATTTCGACTACCAACAGAGAATATTCGTTGCGAATTTCAATATGATACGTCTATTCGTTCTTCTGTAATTGCCGTTTACGTCAAAAGTGTCAGAAAGGCACCAATTTTTGACAATTTGTCGTATTCTGAGGCGATGAATAAAATTTCAGGTCAAAATTCAATTTCCAAGTTGAAAAATTGAAAAAATTAAAAGAATTCTATCGTTCTGTTGAGAATTTTTATTGAATATAACCACCAGGCGTACGACAGACCCGATTTTGATCGTCTTTAATACAAAAAATTCATAAAAATCACCAATTAATGTTCCAAATGTGATGGCGGTAGCTTTATTCAGTCTTCTGTGATCGTAATTTCGGCGGAGAGACTGACAGACAGTCGACTAATCGATAATATACATATATAGTTTCTCATACCTAGCACGCCTCTTCGAATGAGTTACAAACGGAAGTAGAAAGTGAAGTCTCTCCTTCGGAAGCAGGCTACAAAATTCTGTTCTGTCTGTAGTAATAAAATTGGTCACTAAAGTTTCTACAATGCTCAAGAGTACTCGGAATTATTACAAATTCCATGCGGCCAACACCCTTTTATTCTTAATGAGAACTAAGCACGCAAACGCTTGCGGAAGATGAGTGAAAAGATGAACGAACGCTTTGAGGAATATTCAACCACTTCATTGTAGAAATTATGAAGTGGAAGAACGACAACAATGAGGCACATTTACCGCAAAGTACACACAAATTTGTTATTTCTCTTGCTTTCCTTCTACGGAATTCTATAGTTCGATTTAGAAGACAACTTTAGATAATTTGTAATAAGATTCATTATATGCTTAAGTGAATATATAGCCTTGTATATTCGCATATAAGGATGTCTATTGTTATGTTCATTCTTTTGACTAAATTTTTCTCCTTTTGCGAAAACTTCGTGATGCAATATCTCAATATTTTTTTATTTTTCAACTATAGTGTTTCCAAATCAAGAGGGCTTTAGTATTTCTTTTGCTTATTTATTATGTATTTTTTATTAATTAATTTACATATTTTATTTTTTCTTATTTTCACTTTTCACTTATTCTATAAAATTACTGTTATTTGGAATACAATATTTAATATACAAAACTTTATTTTGGTAGTAAGTAACATCAGGATTTTCCCCAAAATTTCATATGTTCTTAAGCTTCTGCTGCATTTCGTTGCTTGAACTGATTTTCTTGCGGTTCAGTTATTTGTTCGACTTGCAGTTCCGAGTTTGTCCCTCTAGTAACTTCATGCAAAGATCTCCTCTTCAGCCAATCTAACCAATGTTTCGTTCTTCTCAGCAGTGAATCCGAAATTTTCATCAATGGGGATTTAGTTTTTAGAAATAAATGCAAAAAATAAAAATTCCAAAAATATACAACGACCGAGATGTTTGCCTATCAAGAAAATTGAATATAAAATGATTAATAGAAGATTTTATTGGGGAAATTATTACGCTATGCCCACTTGATTGGTTTGTCGTTTTTCTGAAGAGTTTCTTTCCAAGAGTTGCAAAGTAGTTTTTTTGTATTAAAAGGCTTCAATAAATTTTGTAAGCACAGTGGATATCGCTTAAATAAACATATTATTCTATTATAAGGCGTCGAATTTACAAATATAAAGTTATATAGAGTGACTATTAGTTATGTAAATCATGGCTAAGGATCAGAAAAGGGTGCTGCTGCTGCTTTAAAATTATCTGTCCTGAAAGAATAGAGATTGCAAGGAGATCTGAAGTTTTAGCGTCTATTTGGAATATTATTTCATCCATTTGTGACCTTGAAATGATTTGATTTTCATATCGAATATTGATTGATCAACATTAATCAAAATATAAAATGCAACGTGTGAGTGTGAGCTAAGAATTGATAGGTTCTCGGTGAGATATGAAGTTTGAGATGTGATTAAATAAATAACACTTTGCATAAATTTCTAAATACGTTCGATTTATATTCAATGTTGCATTTACGATTAGAATATAAATGATGCTATATCACAAGTGAATCCTATTTCTTTTGTTTGCTTCATAAGAATGAGAAATAATTCCAATAAATTTATTTCATCAAATGTTTGAAAAATGATACAGTTTTATTTGCTGTTCGCTCGTTTTTTGAATAAAAAATGATACGGATGCAAAAGTTGGCATGGAATTTAAATAAAAACACTCTTCAAAACTCATTTATTTAAAATTCCATTCAGCTCAGAAACTCATAGTGAACTTTGACCATTTTCAGAAAATCAGTAAATAAACGAGAGGAAATAAAAAGACATTAAAACTAAATCAAAGGAAACATTGGGTATTATGAAAGGAATTTAACTAAAAGAATTTAACGGAAATGATTAAGAAAATATTATGTTTTTATATTAGTTAAAAACCCAATAAAAATATTTGTAAATTTTATCAGCTTTAGCAAAATTATGCATCTTGAAATCCTCTCGTTGATCAGTTTTTTTCTTTTATTGCGTGGCTTGAAATACATTTTAAGTTAAAATTTTTAACAAAAATGTATTCTAAACACATTCATTTAAATCTGCTTAGGCTAAAGCAACTTAGTCATTTTCAAATCCCAGCAAAGCAATTGAAATGTGCTCCAAAAATTGGGATGGTTTCGGTTTTTTCTTCTCTCTCCGACCCGCAGACAGATTTAATCATCTACACACGCTCCCCAACATTTTATTGCTGTTATTTATAATTATTTTTTCGATCTTGTTGTTGCTACCAACTGTTTTTTCTTTCGTTTCGTTCATTTGTAGTTTTTTGAACTTGCATATGTTTTTTTTTAATAGTTATTTTTGCCTCGAACGCGAAACAATTGTAATTTATACCTGCTACGGTTCAGGAACAGAATATCGACAATGTAAACACGCAATATTAATTATTACATTATAGAATTACATCCAGACGTTGTTTTCTATAATGTAATTATGTGGTTAATTTTCCGTTTAGTCGATAAACAATTTAAACAAATTAAAAAACAATTTCCACGTATTTCACTTCTAATATTAAGCGAATTCTTCCTTGAATTATGTGTGTTTTTATAAAAGTATTCATTTACTAAACAATGATGCGATGTAATCCAATTCCTAACAGAAACAGATTCTATTTAAATTAATCTGATTACGGTTAAGCGACTTTTCTGCATTCAGTCAATAAAAAGTTGTAACTTAAATGTTTTCCATGGTTTTAATGTCATCAAGGAATGGAAAGATTTCTAAATAATTTAACTAATTTAAGTAGAAAAGAAAACTGAATTTAATAGGATTACTTTTTTACTGCTTATAAGAATTATTATCACACAATTTAGATAAGAACAGATTACAATGGACTAAATAAATTTTACACGTTAAATTGATTAAATTTAATGCAAATGGGATTAATTAAGTATTTCTAAATAAATAAAAATTAATTAAAGATTTGAATTGTAAATGTTCAACACTAGAAAGGAGAATCGTAACAAAGATTTTTATACTTCGATTAAGAAGTAAATATTAATTATGCAAATTATTGTATTTCTTTTTCCAAGTATTACTTTTTCCAAGTATTACTGTTTTCTACTTCCAATTACCAAATATTATTAAAATTATTGATAGCAATAATATTTAAAATTCAACCTTTCGAAGAAGGCAACAAATTAATTCGTCGGTAAATTGAATGAAACAGAAGCGACTTGAATGAGTGGAGTTGAATGAAAATTGAAAATGCGACTTGGCTCCACTCTTCATTGAGGTCAATTAAAATTTTAACTAGAATAAACATCGGCATCAACATTAAAGCGCTGTTCAATTTCAAAGTGAAACCTCTCAGAACTGACTAAACCTTTGTGGAAATCTACGATTCCTCGCTAAGTAGCTCAGCACTGATTGCATTGCAAGGGAAGTGTGGCTAACTGCACAACCTTCCAATGTTGACAGAGCGTCTCAACTGTCAATGTTAAACGAAAAGTGTTGACAGAAGACACTCGACTCCCAGTGAACACTTTTCTATTAACGAATATCAACGTTCTAACAGAGACTTTTAGAATAAACAAGAGTTAATGCCAACGTTAATAGAAACGTAGTATAGAAAATGCGATGCAAATGCGTGCAACACGTTGATTTCGAAAGCATCATTCTTTATTCTTACAATAATCAAATGAATGATATTACAAATATTGATAATGATGTTGAAAAACAAATGACTTTGAGAATATTCATTAAAAACTACTCTTCTTTCCCTTTAAACAATATTTTTAATGATTTGTCTATCATTGAAAATGTAGTAAAGTAAATTTGTCTGTTTTTTCTTCTTTTTGACATTATTTCCTATGAGAGTGTAACGAAAAAATTAAGAATAATATTAATAAAACAGGTACATTTGCATTTTTCAGAATGATTTTTGTATATTTTAATATTTAAAGAAACAAACAAATTTCAATACAGAAAACAAACAACAAAAAACAAACAAAATTTCAACATTAACAGAAAATTAAAAAAACAAACAAAATCTACAAAATTTTGTAATTTCTAAACAGAAAATAAAATACTTTACATTTAAATGGAATCACTTTTAAGGTTTCTTCTTGTTTGTTTTTCTCAGTGTCTGTTTCTGGCTCCGTTTTTAACGATATTTTGCAGCCAGACACTCAAAAACAAATTCACTAAAAATACATTAATTAATTAAGAAAACGAATGCGAATATGAACAAAAACAGAGCCAATTCAGTGCAGATCACATCACGATCGATTCAATCGAATAACGATCAAACGATTGATTGTTACTTTTTGCTTTTCTTCTTAATCAATATACACTCGTTTTTGAAGAAAAAGAAAATTTACAATTTATTTTTTAATGTTACATTTTGCTTCTTCTCGTTTTAAATAAATTTCCCTCAATATTGTGCCTCATCTCTTTTTATAGATTGGGTTTTTTTGATTTTTGAATTAAATCTTCTCAACTCTTTATAGATTCTTCGGTTGCTTTCTTCCCCTTCATTTATAGCCCATTACTTTACTTGGTTTCTTCCCTGTGATCTCCATCAAGAGCCAAATCTAACCAAAAACTATATGGTTACATGCTTAGTTGCGAACATCGATCGGTTGTGGCTCATTCACATTTCGAACAACGTAGTGACATAACTGCGACAAGCAATACTAGTTTTTGGTATTAGTATATATATAAATATGGACGGTTTTATATACAATTAAGTTTTGGTTTATTTGGTTTTTTGTTTGTTTGTATTTCTATTAGTTTTTCAGTCGTAAAATAAATGTTTTAAAGGGTGGTTTGAAGAAGCGAGGGCGGCAGTCCGTAAGTCCCAACATAACTGGAATTTATGGTAATATTTTGGCTATTGTTTCCGCTGATATCGATTTCGTTTATTATGTAAAAAACAAAAAATAGTCTTCTTTCAGTTTTCTCCATACAAATTCGATCGGAAGATCGACTCTACAAAGCAAAACAACAAGATTTTTACTAGATTTTAATGTAAATTTAAGTATAATTCAAACTTAGGTATGAATTGATACACGACATAAATTCGATATCGATTCTTTCGTGAGACAAATTAAAAGACGAAGCTTGAATTTTTAGTTATTGATTTTATCTACAAAACGATGTAACGACGAAATCTGTTTTTGTTTTGACGTTTTCTTAACTTCTCCTCCATCATTTACCTTGTTTCCTGTATTTTTACGATCGGCTACAAAAATACGTAGATATTTTGTGGTTTTTAGAGAAAGGCTCAGCTGTTTTTGTATTAAGTTGTTGAATTGAAAACCTCTGTTTACAGGTTTTCGAATGTCTCACTTCAAGGCCAGCTAGATCTTTAGAATAAATCCACTTCTTACTTTTCATTTAATGCTTCCTTGAAAGATCGCCATAAAATAAATGCTCACAAATCGGGGCAAAAGGAACAGAAATTTTAACCGAAAATTTTCCATTCCTTGTCTGTCATTAATTTCCGTAGTTCTGACTTCCTTGTCCGAACTGATCGAGGTCATTTCAGAAACTCGATTTTAGCACAGCAAAGAATATTGCTATTTCATTAAAGATTTCCTTAACACGCCTACTTCGCCATCCTTTTTCTACTTTTCCGCTCTGTCTTTTGCAGAATGTATTCCGCCTTCTGTTTCACTTTGTATATTCGTAGTAGTTGAAGACCTTTAAGGATTTATTCTTGAAAAATATTGTTTTAGAGTGTGCGATGTTCCATTCTATAACCTTCGGCGATTTTTTTTACCTTTCCGGAAATCGTTGGTAGTGATTGGAATATAATTCTAGGTAAGTAACCGCTGAAGCCTTAGGAACATCTTCTTGCCAACGAGTTGACGTGGGTTTTTAAATTATTTGTTTATTTCGGAGAAACCCACTGAATATATTAATTTAATTAGCAAAGTATTCTAAAATCTTTGGTCCCATGGACTTGGACTGTATACACTGATATACCTACTTATACATATTCTTAAAAGTCATTTGAATATGTGAAATCGATGAGACTTCATTTACGTTTGAAGCTATCGGCAGACGCTATATGAAGCCAATTGAGCTCGTTATGTACATAGCATGTGATGCTAGAATCTGCTGTGTTAGTGTTGTAAGTAAAATGAACGTAGAGACGCACCCAGAGCCGCAGTATTATTAACGATTTCATAACGAATTGTCTACATGACTCGATGTTGGCAAATATTTACACTTTATTAAAGAAATATTAGACGAGGTGATCGTATCTGTAATCATGATCATCGAGTTACACCCAAACTATTTCGAATCGTAAATAAAATTATAGGATTTTTTGCTAAACGTTGTTGCTGGACCATCCGGCGATGTAATAATAATGATCGATCAGCAGTTGAGCAGTTTTCGTTCTTCGATTCGCATGGCTCATGATTCAGTGTTTACCTGACAATTCGCCGACTGATGTTAAGCAGAAAAGCACACAGGATCGCAGAAAGACACGATCTCGCACAATCGCCAGCTCATGTCGTTAATGGACGTGAAAATGACGAGTGCTGTTTTGGTCTACGCTCCGCTTGCCGTCTTTATCGGGTTATCTGTCTAATTTTCTTTCTATCCGCAATTCTTCCGAAACCGAATTTAGTTTTTAAATAAATCCTATATACAAAATATTTCCGAATAAACGTCGCACAATCGCCAAACGGTCAACGAAACGCGAAATCGTGTAGCTCTGTGCCATTTCTCGCTTCGGCTTGCCTACGAAATTATTTTGTTGTTCAGTCGTTGGTTACACGTCTTTTCGTAGCTGCTTCTCTTCTCTTGTTCGATTGTTTGTCACACATTCTTTACGGAAAACACGTCGCTGTAACTATTTTTGACTTTGACCTGCTTCAGTTTTTATTAACACGAAAGTGTGCAAAACTTAAAGACTCAAAATTAGTAGAAAATATAAAAAATCAAATATTTTCGTTGAAATGTTTTCTCTGTCAATTTCGAGCTGAGCAACAACCAACGTGAATGAAGCCAAATATTAAATAATAACTAACAAAAGCACGGTCCATGGTTGGCTTCGTTATCAGAGTTGATCTCGCTACAAACGATATTCAATACGATCGCATTTTATGTAAGTACGATTGTTGTGCGTCATGAAGCATTTCGATAAGGAATTCTGGTGACTGAATCACCGCAGAGTGACTTCGAAGGTGTAAATTTCAAAATTTAACTTATCTTTCGCTACTTTTTATCATTAGATTAGCTTTAAAATTGTCTGTAGAATGAATAATAATTGACAATATTTTAATCAGTAGCTATAAATTAATATTGTCACTGTGACTGTGCTTATTTGGACTTCAAAACGTTATGAAAAATATGGAATTCTGCTGATTAACAATTAAATAAAGATAATTAACTGCTGTTTTCCACAAGTAGATATTATTATTGAAATGGAAAAAGTAACACAATAAACAGTAATTCTCAAACAATATTCAATCACAGAACAGTTTAAATATGGTTTTTACGATATCGATGATGTTGGTAATTCAAGTGCTTTTTAATTGCATGTGTACGTGTACATTCTTCTATACAAATCTCCATCTAAAGTTCTAAACTAATACCATGCCTCCAACGCTAGTTATCTCCTGTCTAGTTAACTAACGAGCGGCTTAACTTCGTTAACAAAGTTTACTCAATCGCGGTAACTAGCAAGCGTTTTGTTATTCGTTTGTTCACAACGTATCTGACGTATTTGACGTCTATTTAAAAAAAAAATTATTTCAAAGCGGAACATTTTGAATTCGTTTGTTTAAAAAATTTTATTTCCTTGTGTTTCTCGAAGTTTTCACGGGAAAACGCGAAATTTTTAATCGAGCACTTTAGTTATCTCTGGTATCAATAACCAAGAATAATATTGGCCAGCTTTCGGCATAACGAAGAATATGACGAATACCAGGTAGTTGACCAGCCACAGAGACATTATCAGCCGCAAATGTACAGCAATTCGCTGTTAAAATTGCATTTTTCGACTACAGTTTTTAGCCAACAGTGGGTCTCCATATCAATTGGCCATAATTTGTAAGTAATCGCATTATTCAGTATTAATTTGACATTGAAAATGTAAAATCAATATAAATTTCCAAATGAATTCGTTTTTTAAGCATATAATTTATATTAGTACGTTATTTTCTGAAGAAATGATGTAATATAAAATTAACAGTGGATTTTAGCACAATGAATTTCCAATTTTTTCTTTAAGTGTACCAAAGTTTATTCAATAAACAGCTTTTGATGAATGTTCTTCTTGAACAGTTGTATGAATACGAAGTTCTAATTGGAAATTACACATTCTTTTCATTTGAATTTCTGCCTTTTCAAACTGAATATTTCTGTATTCATGACTTAAGACGTCCGAAGATTGTGTTAAAAAACGACGACTGTGCTAAAAAATGTGTTACGCCACGAACAATTTTACCCGCTCAGATTAAAAAATAAATACACGTCGGTGTTTCCTTTCTTTCTATCGTATCGCTGTCTCTTCATGTCGCAGATGAGCCTTCCTACCGTCAGGTCTCATCTTTTGCTTCGCCGCTTAAAACAAAAGCTGCTGCTGCTGCTGCTGCTGTTGGTGATAATGACGATGATTATGATGATGTGTTCGGTTTTATCGGTTGTTTTCGTCGAAAGAAATCACTCGAAAGAGTAGAAAATATTTTGTGGTTCTCTGGAATTAAATTATTTGCTACTTTTGAAGATCCCTGTGAGGTGTTGTTTAAAGAAAGCGAAAGTAAAGTTGATCAATTCACAAGTGAAGTTAAAGTGAATTGAAGTGAAGTTAAATGGCGATCTAAAGAGCAACGAAATTGAGTTGAAAGAAGTTTAAAACGAGTTGTCGTAGGCTGAAGAACCGTAAGCAACAACAACAACAAATAGCAACTTCGCCGTATTCGTTTCCTGTCATTCAACGATGATGCGTCGTCTTCGTTTTCATTGTCATCGTCGGTTTCTCTGCTGCCGGTTGCTGCGCTGTCGGCACAAAGACTTGTGAAAAAACTTTTTTCAAGCTTGGCTTAAGGCAGCCAAACGACGAAGCTTGGTTTATTTCGTAGTTCAGTTTAGCGCTTGATTCGTCCGGCAGCGCATCGGGTATCGCTCCAAACGCAGAAACAACTCGGACGCGTCTTCTTCGTAAAATTAATAACTGAATTCTTTCCCTCGTTGTTCTTGACATCGGTGGCGTGGAATTTCTGTTCGGACAAGAATCGAAGCCAATTCGCGTGTCTAATTCCTTCTTCTAAGGTTAGGTATTTGTTTTAATTCCAATAAGATTCACACACGTGAAGCAAAGTACCGTAAACAATTCGTAAAAGCAATCGAAAATTGCTTCAACAAGTTAAACCACAAAAAAATGTTATGTTATGTAAAGTTTTTAATGTTTCCTTTTGTTAACAATATTTGTTTGTTTTGCAAGAAGTTTATTTCTTTTGATTTATGATGTTTAATTTGTTGCTGTGTTGCGAGAGCGTTAATAAAGCCTAATTTACTGATTGGAAGCGACACTGCTGATTGGAGTTTTTGGGGTAAAGAGAAAGGAGTGAAGACGAGTGCTTAGAATATGGTCATTGACATCAGCTAAGCGATAATCTATTAATTATCGAAATTACCGAAAATGTAAACCAGTTTTTCGTGTTATTCCAGAATATTTCATTCAGGAAGAGAGATTTACTACTTTAATCAGTGCGTTTCTGCTGTTTAATTCAGTTGTTTTAATAATTTAAGCACAATATCACATTATTAATTAAAATAATCTTTTTAAAGAAAATAAAAACTACGCTTGAGTAACCATTTTAAGCACTATTTCATTCATTCAGAGCTACTGCCACTTTATTTAACACGTTTTTTAAAACTCGTCGGTTTTTTGAACCCTGAAAAATATGCAAAAAATCCGCGGTTAGATAACAAATCCAAGCGATTGATTATTTAATTGTTGCCCGTCGTTTGTTAAATTAATTTTTAAATCTAGTTTAAAAGATGTTGTTATTGCTTTTCCATTTCCATTTCGTCCTTCAAGGTTTATTTTGTGAAGTAACTGTTTCAATAATTGATTAAATTTAGTGTTTGATTAGTTTTTTGCTTGGTTTTGATTTAATTGTTATACAAATGAATGATTTCGATGACTCTTTATTGAGTAATACTCTAAATTACTTTCCACTGACATGAAATGTAATAAATAACAGAGTTTTTCTACCTCAGCGCCCTGATAGTTTACTTTTCTTTTTTTTGTTTTTGTATTTTTGCTTCTGTTTGTGCACAAGTTATGCAATATTTATATATAATATAAAATTAAAAAGAAATTAATAACATGCAAAAAGCTGAGCTGTTCTTTATACGCATTTTAAAAAACAACAACAACATCATCACTTCAACAATTATAATATATACATGAATATAGTATAGGTTCCAAGCGAATCAAACTGATTTGAAATCTGCAAATGAAAATGTAAACATTCATTTTACGTGCCTGTATTTAGCTGAGGTTCCACTTTCATCATGAATCAACTACAAAGCAACTGGTTTTTTAGCACACACGGAAGCGACCAAACGAACCGAACCGAACCGAACGAACGAACGAACGAGTGAGCGAACGATCGTCCGTGTTAACGAGCTCAATACACGTCACTCGCTTCATACTCGTTTTGTTCGACTCAAGAAGGAGCAGAAATCGGTATACAAAAACTCATTCAAATCACTACAACGTTTTCATTTGGTCAGTGGCTTTGTGAGTCACTCATTTATGTGGTCAGTCGGTTAGTAAATCACTCAGTTTCTCAGCGATTTCAAATTCACTCAATAAAATCGTCGCTTAACCAACAAAAAATTCCCTGTTCACTTCAATCAACACAATTAAAAATGCGATTCAACGTTTCGTAAGCTTAAAATGTATGAGGTTCATTAGTTAATCAAAATAAAATAAATTTGTAATCAATTAAATTCTATGAATTAGAATTTAATTTCAACGCATAAATGAATGCATACATAAAATTAAATTGTTTTAACTAAATACTTATCTAATGGAATAATTAATGGATATTTAATTAATTTCATTATTGCTGTGATATAAGTGATTCTTGATCATCTCCAAAATCCCATCATTAACCAATGAAAGTTTACCAATTAAATCCAATCAGACGCCTCTGGTCGACCTGCTTCTTGTTTGCTTGAGCATTTCTATCAACACTGAACATAGTTCCGTTTTCGGCTCAAACACCTCTTTTATAGAGTTCAACTGCATTTGACTCTGCAACTTCATCGGAACCTTATTGAGCCATGAAGCAGCGTTTATAAATTCCATTATTGTTCGGTTTTTGTTGTCATTTGCTGAGATTTTCCTCAGTGTTTGTCTCTGGCTTTGCACGAATGCTGTTGACCTGCGACGACAAGAATCTGTTCATGACATTCAAAATGCATTTCAAGCGCAGCCGCAACATCAACAACTCTTTTTGTCTTGTTGCTTGCTTTCAGCTGTTTGAGTCGTGCCTTTAACAAGCCTCCGAAACGTCGGCCCGACGGCCGCCGAACGCCATCCGTGCAACTGGTTTCCGCTCAACGGGTTTTCATCGCAAATTCTATACTTTAGAAGGTCGCGTCGCTTGCAGCCGGCGGCTGCGTCTTATCCGACTGATGGCGAGCTTAGAAAATACGATTGAATGACTTCTCACTCAACGTGAGAGCAAATTTATTGCTATAACGGAGGATTTCGGAGGCATTGTTGCATTGCAACTCGTGATAACGGCGATTAAAATTAAACATTCAATTAAATGCCGACACGAGAATAAATTAGTACGTTATTTTTGTTTACAATTATAATTACTCTAAGGCTGTGCTTGTAGAATTTCTACTGTCTAATATAAAAGTTTCTGCGTAATTCAAAAAAAGGTTCATCCAAATTTGGAGTTTGTATAACAATTTTATTATTTACATTTTCAATTTCAGTTATTAACGTAGCTCGAAATTACTTTTAAACATTTTATTTATTTTTTTTGTTTGTATTGCAGATCCGCTACGATTAATTGAAATCCGAAATTACTTAGTTTACTAAAAAACTTGAATAATTCCCAAACGTGTTCATCCTCAAATTTGGTAAGTGATTACATAAGAATTATTGTCTATAAATAGTTTAAATTGCTACTAAAAAAGTGGAATAGAATGTGTCGATAAATATGCCAATAAATTGAATGACGTTTCAATTGATTCGTAACTAAAATGATGAGAAAAATTTGAGAGCTGATGAAGTGATTAAATTACAATTTGTAGTAAATCTTCTCTAAGATGATGAAATGAAATTTATCATTATGATGAAGGTTGTTTTTCGCCAATGTAATTACCCATAAAATTCAGTAAACTTTTTACCTTGTTTTGTATTTAAATTACTTCGGCTTTTAATTTACTATTGAACATGGCAATAAAAGTATATGTCTTCATATTTATGAACGCCATAAAAAAATAGTTTCTTTATAATAATTTTCTCCTGCGATCTATCGCTTATTTCTTTTATCATTGCTGAAAGATTTCGTATATAATTTCATCAATTGTTCATTAATATGCTCAACTTTTAATTGTTATTTAAATATTACTTAGTCGAGACTTTTTTATGTGTTTGAATTAAAACAAAGCGAAATGTTTACCTTGGCTCGAGTGCATTTCGTGACGGAATTCCATAAATTCCGTTGAATAATTCAATCGACTTAACTTTCTGTTCGATCAGCGCCGTCTAACAGACTCTCACCCACACACAGGCAGAGTCAGAGTTCGGTTAAGTTCGATTGAACTCGGACGAAACTTTCATTCATAAGCACGACGCGCGAATAACTGTTGCTGCTCTCCTCTTGTTTCGTTGCAGACTATCAAAATGGCTGTCATTCTACACGACATGTACGATTGGTACAGAGACCTCATGGACAATCGAAGTGGTGAGTAGATTCGAATATTAGCACTGTTCTAAGGCTTCCTTCCAATGCATCCACCTCAAACGCAGTGCTTCCAATTGGAACAACCGCTACGATTCGCAACTCAATACAGTTTCGAGTTCCTTTCCCGTTTTCGTTTTCCGTTTCCTCTTTTGGTATGCATTTAATTAGTATTAAATTTGTGTTCGAAGCTTCTCTGATTTCACTTTTAATACTATTTTCAATATCCGATCCATGTACGTATTTCTTGATATTAACGAAAAAGCAACTCTTAACTGTACATTGCGATTGTTTCTGCTGTATTCACTGTTATTTGTTAATACTTAATAATGCTGTACGCATCGCACGACGCGCGTTAATTTCAATCGTATTTCATAATCGGCAACTGTTGCTATATTTATGCACCTTTTTTTCACTCCCTCGAAACGTTGTCAAATTTTTATATTTAATTTGCGATTGCAAGTATCAAAAGTGGCTCATAATTAATACAAACCTTAACCTAGCTTGTGGCTGGACTTGGGCCAGGAAAATAAACCTATTGTTAATAATTTTTGAATAAATATTTTACAATAATTGCTCTTGGCTAGTTTAAATGTTGAAAAGGATTAAAAAGAAACTGATTCATATCGCAAACAGAATTCTAATAATTATTTAGTTCATTACTTCTTTCATTATCTTCCATTGCGTATGGAAATTAAATTTTGATGGACTTTTCAGTGCCAGGAAATGATTTAATGTTGCCGACCTGAATCTTGATCACTTTTCACCGTTTTATTGATGTTGCACGTCCGACATCGGTGTTGATTTCGTTATTGCACTTTTGTTGCCAAAACGCTGAAACAAATCCAAACTCATTTCGCATTTGCACTATTTAATAATGCAAACAACGACTTAACAATTGAAGAATTGACAAATTGTTTGTGCTTCTGTTTTGAATTCAATTCTTTGTAACAATTTACACGGAGCTGCTTTTAATTATTTGGAATTTTAATTGAGCAATTTATTTGTTTATGAAGATTTGCAGCTTTTCTCTACTTTTTCCTCTTTCTTCTGCACAATAATATTGTGTATTATTAACTATTGTTTTCCCGTGTAGATCCCCGAGTGAAAGACTGGCTCATGATGTCATCGCCGTTCCCCACGCTTGCGTTATGCGTTTTCTACGCCTACTTCAGCAAATCGCTGGCACCGAAACTCATGGCCAAGAGGAAAGCCCTGGACCTGCGAACAGTTCTAGTGTACTACAATCTCTTTCAGACTGTATTCAGTGCATGGATTTTCTATGAGGTTTGTGCTCAACTGTTGCATTTTATTGTTGATCTATTTTTGCTTACATATTTTCTATTGCGTGTGTTTATGTTGCAGTATCTGATGAGCGGCTGGTTGAACGAGTACAGCTTCAAATGCCAACCCGTCGACTACTCCAACAGTCCACTGGCGATGCGGGTAAGTGTGCAATGGGCTAAGCGCCTGCCTCCACCCTCCGACACATTTCAGGGTGGCTGCATTCGTGACTCCATTCAATGCTTCATGGCTTTTTACCATTGTAGATGGCTCGCACCTGTTGGTGGTACTACATTGCGAAGTTCACTGAATTCTTTGATACGCTTTTCTTCATTCTGCGCAAGAAGACGGAGCACGTCTCCACGCTGCATGTCATTCATCACGGCTGCATGCCGTTCTCCGTGTGGATGGGCATGAAATTTGCACCAGGTAAACATATAAAACAGCTCCATTTTGGCAAGTATTAATTTAGAATTAATTAATCTTGACTGGAATAAATCCATTTATTTTTTGATACAAAGTAAGATTCAATTGAAACCAGTGCCAATTCTTCGTCTCCTTATCATCAATGACGCACAGAACGCATTTTTGTTTTTTATATTTTCATAATTTGTTGATTTCTTGCCACAGAATTTTAAGAAAGTTCATGCCTTATTCTTCGCCAAAATTGATAACCTCTTTTAAATGTTCTCAAACGAAGAATGTGTTCTTTGTACTCTTCTCCGTGGCTGTTATCAGGATTCGTTGACCTCGTTCAGATTCGAAATTCGCGGAAATTCCAAAAACTTTTACTGAATCGATATGATTTGCGTATCACAGTTTATATTAATAGCATTTCGCACAAATATTCACTATTGTTTCCTAAATTTGCTATGCAAAATTGACTGCTTTCTGGGCATGTTAATGTCATTATTCCTCAGCTTCCATAGAATTAGAAACTGTATTGTATTGTAATAAATTAGGTTTATACTTTATAAAATATTCTAATTATTAATCATAATATAATCTATTATAATATATTGAAACTTTAATTATAATTTATTTGCTGCATGTAATTTTCACTATAATCTCCATCTTCTCAACGCCTTTTGCCTTCCTTTTCAGGTGGTCACAGCACCTTCTTTGCACTGCTCAACTCCTTCGTCCACATCGTGATGTACTTCTACTACATGATCGCCGCCATGGGTCCCAAATACCAGAAATACATCTGGTGGAAGAAATACCTGACAACGTTCCAAATGGTGAGCTTAATCCATTTGTTTCGCTTTGTGCTTTCGTTTTAGCGACGCTCTTTTTCCCATTTTTCCAGGCACAATTTGTGGCCATCTTCACACATCAGTTCCAGCTTCTGTTCCGAGAGTGCGATTATCCGAACGGTTTCATGGTGTGGATCGGTCTGCACGGCGTCATGTTCCTCTTCCTCTTTTCCGACTTCTACAAAGCGAAATACACGGTCGCCGGGCGTCAGGCTCGCCAGTTGGCGAAGCAGCAAAATGGTCACGCGACGATGACTAACGGCAAGTACGCCAATGGCGCCGTCAAGTCGCTGTCGATGGCCAATGGCAGCGGCAGGAACAGCTTGGCGAACGGAGACAGCCGCAATAAGGGCGCCTGCATGGTGAGTGTAGATCCAACAAACAAAGTACACACTTAACTGCTTCCGTAATGCCAAAGTATCATTCATCATCCTCACTACTCTTGCTGTAACCATTGAATCGTACAGCTTTGTACTTTACAATGATTGAAGTGTGAACTCGGGATCGTTTGAAGTCCACTGGACTTCGCCCTGTTGTCCTCTGATCGAGCTTCATATGAATTTAATTTAATTAGTGATGACGCAAATCGTTGCAGTTCCTTTTGAACATTTTTCAACAAAATGATAATTGTTTGTTTAAATCAGCTTTTATAAACTTAAAGATTTGCCAGACGTTATAAGCTGCAAATAATGATTAAATTGAATGGAATTTGTAATTAAGAAACTCGATTTGAAGCAGATGCCTGTTGGCCTTTAAACTTTTCCTTAATTAAGTAGTTCTGGAAAGCTACTGCTTCTGCCGCATTAACTCTGTAATTATTATTATGAAAGTGTGTTTCTAAATACTCTATGTAATTATAAAAACTTGATTAAATGTGACTGAAATCGCCTCAGAATTGGTAGAATCCGGTAACAAGTCGGAAGTACGCTAAGAAAATTAAAAACTCAGAAGTGAAAAATCCAATTTGCTCTTGAAGCTTCGTTCCTAGGCGACTTCGGAAAAACCGAAAAATTGCATTTAATACTATTTCTGAACTATCAATTAACTACCGCTAACTTCTGTAATGAAGCCTGCTTTATTTCAGTAAGCGAAGTCGTAAGTACTTGCACAAAAATTAAAAAGGAATGGCTATATAACGGCAGTAAAAAAATAAACGGGAATATTATATGGAAGATCGGAGTCCTCCAAAATGAATACTAAAGTGGATATAATGAATTATAGAAGCATTTCCGGCTTTTCAGTAGGTCCCGTAATTCATGATATGAATTACTATTATCAGTAGGTCCCGTAGATATTCTGATTCAGATCAAGCACTGGAATTATAACTCATTATATATGTACATAAGAACTGTATTTCACACGGTGTATTTTTCTGGACTCTTTTTTGAAATATCTTCGTTATCTTTGCAGCCTGTTTTGGATGATGAGTCCGAGTACAAATCGAATGGTCACGTGGCCAACGGGTCCATCTACAAGAACGGCTACGCCAATGGACACACGGAACTGCTGTCCTCCAACGACGCGATACTGAACCCGGACTCCAGCAGCTCTAGTCTACATCAGAGAAAAGTCAAATAACTACAGTTAAGCTAGCGATTAAGTTACGATAGTAGGTCTGCATTATATACATACACATGTGTACTATATGTACATAGTATATGCATACTGTATACGGCATTTTTTTTTTTTGGGAAATCTTTTTAGTTAATATCGATATCGAATAATAGAAAAATCATAATTGACAAACGAGGCAAGAAATTTAAAACAAAAAAAAAAAATAATAATCATAAACAGACATTCACAGTTGTCAAATTATTTCTTGTAAAATAGAAAGTTTTTAAAAAAATGTATTATAAAAAAAAAAACAAAAAAAGACAACAAAAACAACTGCAAAAAAATTTATCATGTTGACAAACTGTGAAGTAGTGAATTTTTCTGTTATTTTTCACTCTTTTTAAATTCACTCTTTTTTTAATATTTTGTAGAAAAACGATTGATGAGATACTTAATATATATGTATGTATGCGTGTGTGTGTATAATTTTAGCAATCACTATTATTGCATTTTTTTTTATATATCATTTTATAAAATTAACAATAATATAAATTAAGTTATTATTAATTAATACGATGTGAAATCGCTTTTTGGATTTGGAATTTCGTTTGTATATATTTAAATATTCATATATATATTTGAATAATAAAATTCGGACAAAGTTGATGCGAAAACCAAGCAAAAGTTGCTACGTAGAACTCGGTTTAATGAATTTCAGACGCTAAGAAACACATACACACACGATATAAACATGAATATAACAGCGTACATATACCAAACATAGAAGTCGGTCAAGATAAATTTGCTTTTTGTGTTTTGTGTAGAATAAAGGATAGAAGAAAAAGACGACAACCTCACTAAACCCACGAAACTAATGAAACTAAGACGAAATACTGCTATAGGGAGACATGGAAAGGGGTACAAAGGATCAAAACTATAAAACAATAGGATAGAAAATACTAAACTAAGCTGAAGACTAGTTATTAAATCGCTTAAGATGTATTTATTTGTATTTTTCAATGATCACTGATGTTGAAGAATGGATATTTACAATAGAAGAAAGTTAAATCGGCAACTAAACAAGAGACGAAACTGAAATTTAATTGCTAAAGATCAAATTACGCATTACTATTTTTGTAGTTATTCCTAAACTAATAATAACATTGGCCTTAAATCGAGATTTTCCTTCTCTCGCATTTATAATTGTTGTTGCTTTTTTCCTCGTCTAAATCAAGCTTTAAATAAAAATTCGGAAATTCGAAATGTTTAGTTATTTTCTATTTTGTAAAAAATCATCATTGCCTAGAATATGCGTAATTGGAAATTTATTATTAATGCGTTATTCTAACGAAATAAGCTTTTCTTTTCCGAGAAATTAAAATGTGGTAAAAATTATCTGAAAGAAAATACATATTTAAGCTAAAAGTCGAAATAAATAAAAAATAGAATTTAGACAAATCAAAATTAGCCTATTGCTTTGTTATATATAATTTTATTGTATATATGTTAAATCCAATTGAATGCAAGGTAAACATTTTAATTAAAAGTTAAAATTTCGTTTCATTACTCAAATGAATCGTCAAATTTAGAAGAATTACAGCCACAACAACAACAACTTAATTTCGTTTGAAAATCAACAATCGTAACTAAGATGAAGGGAAATCATTATTATATAGTAAACATCGTATTGTATTCACTATCCAGGAATCATTGTAACTATTACTGTAATTAATATTATTATTGACAATGGATTTTTACGAAAATGGAAAATAAAATGTTAAGATTTAATTGAGCACCCGATGGAAAAGTTTTTTCTTTTCAACAAACCGCCAACGAAGTGATTGTTTATAGTCCCTTTAAATTGAGTTATATGAAACTTTGTGGAATTATAATTTTAAGTGCAAATTTTTATACACCACACGCTTTCAATGTTTAAGTTAAACCTTCAAGGGTTCCATTTATTCCGGAATGTATAACGCATAGATCTAAAGGAGATAGATATAGGAAGGTATATTTATTATTGATCAGCGTCTGTCTGTCTTTCTGTCTGTCTTTTAAAATATCTAAAGATATCTGAATGAATTGGCAGAAACATTCTTTGTTTTGGCAGGATGTTTCCTATTGAAACATGCAGTGCAGAATATAGCACTTATTCACGTTTCGAATTGACGTAGGTTCTCATAACCTCAATTTTCCTTATAGTCTCATTTGCAAGCTCTTCAAGTAAATACAAAATCTTTGATTGATTTGAGTTTCATTTGGATTATAATTTTCCATCGACGGCTGAATTCATTGAAGGTTACAAAATCCACTTTAATTGTGTTTACTTCTGTATATCTTTTTGTTGAATTTTAACACTTTAAATTCAAGAAGGAATTTTGTACTTGGAATTTTTAATTCACCATTCATTAAGTGTTTGCATATTTACGTATGCACATTTGCAACATTTAAGGGAAAATTGCATTGCAAATTTTGAAAATTAAAAACGCAGAACGAGCCAAGCTTAAGTGTCAGGAGTTCAGCCGAGCTAAACAAACAACACGAACGAATATGAGCCAAGGTTTTGAATTTGGAATGTGTTGTGATCGAGCAACGATTTGTTTTTCGCTAAATTAATGTGAACTGCATAAAAACTGAATGATTTCAATTACTTAGTTATTGGCATACTTGTCCCTTGCAATAAAGCAGACGGTTTTCAAACATTGCATTGCTAAAACTTTACTTAATACAATACGTAACCGTAAATTGTATTTTTTTCTTCAATTGGCTTTTAAACTATTTTCCACTCTCCGAAAAAGCTAACTTCCGAAACGATGGCAGTCCGAAGTGATGTTTAACAGTCGGTTTATGAGCAGTGCTCGGCAATTCTCAAAAGTAGCTCTTCTAAAAAGAAACTTTTCTTTTTTACCTTTTTAGATTGTTTTTTTGAGAATCAGATAGAACGCGTCAATTTTTGTCGGTGTTTTTTACATTCAAACGCAAAGGCAAATATTTTATTGAAATTTCGTTAAGAGAAAATTTATTATTATACAGATTTAATTAAATGAAATTTGTTAGTTAAATTATTATCAAATTAAATTGATAATAGATTGGAACAGAATGTATTCTCATAATGAATTAAATGCTTATATTTTGCTATCGCTCTGTAAAAAATAAATAAAATTAAATTTGATAAAATTTTTCTAGTTTTTGAATTGATGTCAATTGTAAATTAATGTTTTAATTTTTGGAGGTTTTATTTTCTAATTGTTAATCATAAAATTTTTAATCAAAAACTCTTTAAAATACGGTATTCATCATAGATACGAATAGAATAATCGTTGTTAATTCCACAACGAATACACGACTTACATTCGAGCTTTTGTCAAATTCGTATTCATGAATTCAATGCGAATATCATTCGCAATCGTTCTGAAACGATTGGTGAAACACTCGGCAATCAAAGGGTGATTTTTAGATGAACAAAATTTAATTATATATTTATTCAATCATTTAAGATAATCTAACGATGTGTAGAAATGGTTAATAAAAGTTTATATTAATTGGAAAAACAAAGACATGAAAGATTTTAACTTGGCAAATAAATTATAAAAAACGGCAATAATTTATAAGTTATTGTGTAAGTTAATTAAACTTATAGCCTTATTAACTGCGTTATATTCTATTCTATGACCTTTGATCGCATTAATTTAGAGCTTAAGCAGATTCTGAGCATCCACGAAAGATCTGCGCAGTGATTAATAACGTCATTATAATAACAATAATTGTAAAAGTATAATTGCAAGATTTATACCTTAAATAATAAGGTGTAATTTTCCCTTAAATCATTGCTGACATGGACTTTATAAATTGTGTAGTGAACCTCAAACAAAGTTGAAAATTTGTAATGCGTCGAGTTGATGTAATGGCGACCTTCCTTCCTTCCCATTGATTTAAATTGTAAAACAACAAGTTTATTAGGTCGGAATTGTGTTAAGTAAATCAGTCGGAAGGTATTTACGCAAATCCATGAGAATGTGATTGATAGACATGCATAATCTGTACTTGAACCCGAATGCACCTTCCTATATAGAAAGACTTTATTTACGTATTTGCTTTCTACAATATATAATTACTTAATAATAATGGCAAATTTCAGTTTTAATATAGTAATTAGCTGGAGTTCGGAGGTGGACACAAATTAAACTCGTTAATCTGTAGCTATAATCACTCAATCATTGGACATTAAGGAAAAGAAATCGTGTGAGGAAGTTTTTTATATAAGAATTTAATTGGGATAATAGCAAAAAACAACCTTAAATAATATACATCCTTATATAAAGAGTCGAGAATCGCTGTTACGATTGTTTATGGCATTGAGCACAAAAAAGGAAGCATCAGAGGCTGAATAATAAAAGTGAAAGAAGGACCATGAAGAGCTGGCGGCCGGAAGAAGAAGGCAACCTTTCAATAAATGAATGGATGAATGGATAGAATCAAATCATCTCCGGTTCAATGTACCGAAGTGATTTTATTCATGTTTCGCAAGGACAAAACTGCAACCAGAACAAGAAGAATATCAAGCAGGACAAGAAGAAGTCGAAGAAGGACAAGAACAAGAAGCAAATCCAGTCTTTTAACCTGTTTTGACCACATGAAATCTGTTTACATTCACTTCCTGAAATTCAACCTATTAATTGATCAATTTCTTATTATTATTTAAGGAGCGATTTCGGAAATTTCCACAATATATCAACAACTACAACTTTCGAATATTCTACAAGACAATTCGATCTCTACACTGAGAAAAAAACCCAGGAGAAGTGTTACAGTTGCTATGATTAAAATGATTTATAAAATAGTTGCAATTGATCTTGTTTTTAATGTTGTTGTTTTATGTGGTTGTGTTTTGTTGTTGTTGTATCTTTCCGCGTTTTATATTTCTTATTTATTGTTTTTCCGCCTTTAAACAATTCTTAAAACTTTCCTCTAATTAATTAAAAAAACGAGATTTCCCTCGAAACACGGTGTATAGTTTAGTTAAGGGTATAAACAACAAATTCATAGCTGTAAACAACTTTTACGCATTACAGCAGCATCGCTGCACCCCTCACGAACCTCGCAAACGTCGCTCAACGGCTTTTAAGTCCATCGCAAGCTTGATCGAAAGCTGAACACAATCGAATGGCGTTTTTTGTTGTGCTTTTTTCGTTTTGTTCCTGCGGTCGCACCGAGCTTAGCTTGCAGTCGTAGAACGCTTGAACTTCAACAGTCGTGATCGGGATCTAAAATCGCGAAGTCGTCCCTCGGCAGCTGCTGGAAAACATTATAAAGCAACGAGCTCGCGAATTTAGCGCATTCATTGTTTTGTGTTTGATTTTGAGTTGTTTAATTCATCAAAAGAACGTCGATGTTTAATGTTTACAAGAAATCGTTGTGAATATTTTCAAGCGAACTTTAATTTTAAGTAAAATATTTTCTATTAAAATAGTCTGCAGTGGAAAAAATCACATCAAACAGACGAAAACTGTCTCAAAGTTTTTTTTTGCTTTGCTTTGCTCTGCGTGCGGTTTTTTCTTGTTTGTTTTTTTTCCTATTGAAGTTTTATGTTTGAGTTGTTTTTTTGAATGTTTAATTGAGGAAAAATAAAGACAAATTTCGGAGAGAACTGAAGATAATAAACGTTTTACGGCGAATTTAATGAAAGAGAGGTGAGTTTTTCTCTATTTTCTATTCCTGATTAAGTTTAAAGCTGAATCAATGAATTTTTATATTATTTAGTATTTTATTATTATTCAAAATAGTGCAAAGCTTCAATTAGAAGCTGGTTTAGTATTCTTTTTTAGTCATGAATTAAAAAATAAATTAATTGAAAGTTTTATAATTATTAATATTAGTGTCCAGATTTTCTTATTTTATCAATTTATTTTTTCATGATTATTAAGAATTTCTTAAAGGGTTTTTTCTTTAACGAACACAGACGATAAAATCGATAAAATGCATAAAAATTCCAGGTTTTCGCCATCGCATCACCTTCCCCTTCTTCTTCTTTTTCTTCTCCTTCAGTAACTGTCACTTTCAAGAAACCGACTGAAGCCTTGCACTTGACTCGCCAAATTCGCAGCACGACCGCTCAACACGATGCTCGCCGCAGCAACAACAACAACGACATCATTTTTCCTGATTAACCTGATCTCGGACAGATGCTCGGTGTTTCTTTTTTCAATACTTTATTACGTTTACATCACGCTAAGTGCATTTTTTAGTCACTCGCTTATTTTTTTCTTCTCCTTTCATTTTCGCGATTGGTAATGAAATCTAAGATTAACTCTGGTTTTTTCATTTCCAGAATAATAATAATAAAAATATTTATGAAGGATTTAAAGGCAGTTTTATGCAGTCCTTTGTCCTTCTATCCTCTCCTCTTCCCAGACACACAACGAAGAAGCTCGAAAAGTTCTTCGAAGCGGTTTACAAAATCTGGTTCCATTAAATGACAGCCTCGCTTTTTCTGATAGGATTTTTATACTGATTCATAATCGTTTTAATCCGTTGAAGTGCTAGCGATGCCCTACACCAGGCAAACTAAGAAATTTTACGAGACTTTTAGAAAGATTCAACGAAAAAATTCCTCTTTCTTAAAAAACTCAATAAAAAACTGCATAAATTTGAATTGTTAATAATACAAATCAATGAAGAAATTATTTATTATATAATTATTATAATTTGCTTTACGGAAATTTCTAATAAGAACTGTGACGTCGTTTGTTCGTTGGAAATTCATCTCCGTGACTCGCTTCACAGCGCGATGGATCCGTTGCCCCTTTCGTCGAGCCGATGGGAGTCGTCGTGTCTCGTGCTGTTTAACGAAGCACCTTTGGCAATCGCTGGATAGCAAAGACACGGCGGCGTTTAGCGACGTTTTAATCCATCCAAAAGAACGTTGAAGAGGGGAAAAGAAAAGTTTATTAGTCATTAAAAAAGTGTAGCGCGCCTTTTTACAACATCGATTTCCGACTGCTGCTGCTTTTCAACTGTCATTTAATTATTGCCGAATGGTGTTTTCTGTGTTCTGTTCTACACAAACTGTTCCAAGTGTAGTTTCGAAGCGGCCGGACTTGACTCAGATCGGTTGGGCCACGCAGCACCACGGCGCACCATCGATGATGACACTTTTATTGGCTCAAGCAATCATAAAACCGGATTTACCTCATCCACAACATTGTTGGCTTTGAGTCTATCTGCTGTACACACAAATCGCCTCGAAGATGTTGTAAACTTTTGCTTTTTAATACTTTTCAGCTGTTTGTATTTCTTGTCGTCCAGCGCAGACTCAGCGCCGTTGCGCAGTCCCTCCTCTTGGCTGCTGCCAGTGCGTCTGATTGCACGGAGCTGCTTCGTTATATAACCAATATAATCATTATCACTCTCGCCGCTCTCAGCCGATCATCGGCCACTAAAGTATACACCAATCTTATTTGGCTGCATGCTTCGTTGTTTCGGCATTCAATAGGAAAAAGTCAAAATGTTATCTGCTTTACTCTTCCTCTATCGCCGTCTCTTTCTTTTCCTTTTCCTCGTTTTTTTCATAATCCATATTTCGCTTTTAAATATTTGTATTAATATTTTATTTTATTTTATTTGCTATATTGAAATTGCGATCAACTTTTTAAGTATTATTTATTTTTGAAATGTTATTCATTCTATTATTAATTCTACTATTAAATATATATTTAATAGAGTAAAATAATTGTTGGATTGTTAATAATAAATATAAATAATCAATTCCATTTTCTTTGATTAAGTGAAATTACAATTCTTATTTATTTAACTATTTATTTGTATTTAATTTAATTAATTTTAATTTTATTGAATTTAATTAATTTAAATAAACTTCTGAATTTCATAGTTTCATTATTAAATTACTTTTAAATATTTTTTTGTTATTATTATTTTTAGCAGTTGGTTTTTATTGTTCTGTTTTTTCCTTTCCAAGTGAATATTTTACATTATTTAATTCTGTTGCTCATTTATGTTTAAAAATGTCTTTAAAAGGTGTGATTTGATGATCTGCAATTTTATTATTATTATTCGCCTTCAGCTTACTTAGTAATAAACCTCCAACGTGTTTTTTTGCGATGTACATTTTTGTTATTTGTTAATTTTGCCCGATGGCGAATTCCGATGCAGCAAGCGCAATTAAAAGATGTACTTAAATCGTAATCGAGTGCTTTTGAATGTGGCTCACGTATTGCGATGTGTTCACTGCGGATGGATTCATTAATTTGACTCATCTGCGAGCTCCTTGCTGTATTTTCGCAACGATCTGCGTTGCTGTGCTCCCGGTCAACGTTCGATGTGATGTGAAGAAGAGCAAAAAACCAGTATAAAACCGGCAGCTATAAAATCTGTGTTGAAAACGTTCTAACAACGAAAACAACCGCGCACTTGACAACTCAAGTTGAAGTATAAAAGTCATGGAATATTTTGCATATCGTCAAATCTGATCACAGCTTCGATCTGACGGAGTGAAAAACAGGAGCAACACACTCAAGCGAAGTAGAATCCGCAGTCGAATGCAAATTAACTTTAATGAGTTAACGACGGCGACTGCAAAGACTAGAAATTTACACCTGCGTCTGGGCGGATTACAAACCGGACCGACGATCCGACGGACAGGCTTTAAACCAGAAATGCTGCGAAAATAAAACTGTGCGTGGAGAATGTCAATGTCTGGATCCGTAGAGCGTAAGAGTTGATTGACAGAGCAATTAATCGCAGGTTAATCTGAATGCATCGGAAAGATTTAGCAAAGCGTTGGACAGATTAATTAAGTGCTCATTTAGCAAGTGGCTTTCGTGTGGCACAGCGGAAAAATAGCAGGAAAATCATGGAAAGTTTGAGAAGAATTCCCCGAATGCTACATCCAGGAACTGAAGCCCGTAATGGATTCTATAGAGTCTCCAGCGTCGTCTGAAGCGACGAACCCGTCTACTCTGAACATGACTTATAAACTGATTTTTTATGTTTAAATATATTACCACGAATTGCTAATTGATAAGCTCAACACGTTCTGCTCGCGCACACAGATATTTTCATCCACGTAACTTCCCCTACTCGTGGCTGGAAATTCGAGTGCTCGAAACTGAATTCTTGGTACTCAGCTCGGTCTGTATTTACGACGAATTAAAGCCGCTAATGAGAAGAGCGATTGTGCCGATCATCGATCAAAGTGCAAGCTTAAAGCCGGCGACCGAAGTCATTAGTTGTTCATTAAGTGAATTAGCAATCCTCAATTCAAGATATATCCGTAGTGCCCACTGTACAGCTGTCTATTGTCTGCAGCTACTGCATGAATCTCATTAAAAGCAATTAATTAATTCGCCTTTCGATGTGGAAACTTGCAATTTATTTGCTCTTTGTGGCAATTATTTGTTTTATTTCGTAAATAAAAAATTGAATAAACAGTAATGAAAAGATTACATTACATCGGAGCTTCTAATCGCGTCGATCGCGTGTTCAACAGCGCGCCTGCTGGTGACAGCTTTCAAGATTCTATCCGCACTTCACACACTTCAATCTGACAGCTCCAACTGTTGATGTGATGAGTGGCGTTAAGCAGGAAAGCAAATTACCATTTAAATTAAAAAAACAAACTCAATAACAGCAAGGAAAACTGCTCGCTGGCAGAATAGCGAATACACGAACCAGCGAATAGAGAATACAACAACCTGCGTGTTGAGTGGGTGGTTGGGTGGTCCGCAAACTGATCGTCGATCATCTCAAAGGCACCAGAATCACAGCCACACCCATTTTCATTGGCCAACATGTGAATGATGATTTTGATGAGCCATGAAAATGATCATGCGTGTCTCTGATGATTTCTTTCGAAAGCGATCTTTAGCTTTTTAGACAATTAATTACATTACATTACAACATTAATTACTTGAGTAGAGGCTAATAAATTCAAGGTAAACCAAGAAGAAGTAAAGGAAAGTGAAGCTATGATGCATAATGAGAAGAAAAGCGAATAGGAAAACCACAACTGCAATTAATAATTGAAAGCGCTTTTAAAAGTACTCAATCTTTAATCATGACGAAGAAACAATCACTAATTAACAACCTGCATCAAAGTAGAGGCTTTTGACAAATTGAGCCCATAAATTGTGAACTTGGCATTGAGCTGGGTCTATAAAATATGCTACAAACGAACCTTTATAGTAATGGAAATTCAAGAGCACACAAATTCCAATTTTAAATGGGTTTTGAACATTAAACTTCCCTGTGAATTCATCATTGCTTGAGTCTGACAGTCGGAACGTCAGTTGTTGTATAGTCTCTTTGTTTATTACATCGTTTTCACTTAAAAATCTTTCACTTAAAAGCGTCATTTTTAGTTTTAGTCATTTAGTTTTATTGTTACGAATTCTTCCTTCGTTCTTGCGGATTTTGCCTGATATACATCCATATATGTTGTTAGATCTTCATGGAAAATACGTCAATAATACATTAATCCATTTTATTTTTCGTTTTAACGCTTCCTTCCTTAGTTTCTAGTCCAAGATCATGTCAATTTTTGCGATTTGTATTTCGATAATTTCGACTTTCAGTAGTACAGCAAAAGCGAGTTTCTAACATTGACATATTTACGGACACTGAAGCTGCTCGGCGAGAATATCGCAGAGGAAAACAGATATAAATAACGTGTCAACAACAACCGAACTGCCAAGGTTTCAAGGTCTGTGGTTTCGTGTAACCACGAAACTGAACTCAAGACCATCTCCAGCGCATTTCACAAGCTTTTGAATAGTTTGCCATTTCTTACGTTTGTCACGTTGTTGCTGTCACGTGGTACAGCGGCTCGATCGGTGGCCCGGGCTTTTGTTATCCTCAACTTTGAGGTTGTGAAGCTGTTCCGAAACTCAAAGATCTTCATGTGTTATTACCAAGCGGTGATCAATCGATTTACATGAGATGCTATAAATGTGAAAAATTACTTCAAGACAGTTCATTGAGAGTTTTTTAAACGATCGAAGCTACATCAAGGTTCATCATAGAGAACAATAAATGTAAAGGACGAAAATCGACTTCGACTTAGTTAAAGAATTCCTTTGGCTATTGGTGCATTATAATACAGAATCAATATATAATCTTTGTCATTAAATTATTTAATAAAATAACGTAAAAAAAGAATTAATTACAGAATTACACCTGAGATATAATTTTTCTGTAAATACTCATTAACACATCGTTCAATTAACATATAAATAATTTCAAAACTATTTTAATTTCTATCAATAAAATTATGATAAAATTTTAAGTAAATAAAAACGCCTAGATGATAATTTAAATGAATAATATATAAAAAAAGCAAAAATTAAATATCTTTTATTAATTAAATGTCTTTAAATCATTTATCATTTAAATTCAGATAGAATCAGCATTTAAAGAAGTATTATTTACTGGAAATCAAGGTAGTGCTGCTCCTACATCTATTATTATTATTATAATTTTTATTATTATTTAGTTATTTAGTTGTTGGTTTTATTTCACGATAGACACAAGCATATCTCAAGCAAAATATAAACAATAAAATCTGTCTGCATCTCTGTCAATAAATGATATGTTTTCCAATTATTTACTCTTTTCGTTATTCGCTGTTGAATTCCTCAAAATGCAAATTACACGATCGATTATTTGATGTCACTCGAATTGGTTAAATATTGAGAAATTTTAAATGTTCAGGTGGAAAACAAACATGAACACGATGGAAAATGTGAATTGATCTTGGATTTGATCTTGATTTCTATTTCAAGTCTTTTTTTTATGGTTTCAAATGAAATTCTCTTTCTTATTCATAATCTTCGCTTCTTCGAAATTACTGAAAGTGAAAGTCACAAATTGAAATGTTTGCTGTTTACTAATCTTTTGTTGGTTAATATTTATGTGACTATTTTCAGTAATAATGATGAGCAAAGATATGTTCAAAATAGGTTCAGCCATTGAAAGACTCTTAACAAAAGTTTTTGAAGCAGGTTTCATTGCCATTCATTCTTTCGATTGAGGTATGGAAACTAAAGTAACACTTCCGTTAGCAGTCACAAGAGAATTTGTGTAATTATTTCCATAAATCGTCAGCTGTAATGAATTGATTACAAATCGAGAAGCTGATAAAATCAAGTGTGAAAAACCCCTTTCAATCGGATAGAAGTGGAAAAATAAAAACTGCGATGTTAGTTATGTGATTATTATTGTTATTAATAGCGATGTGGTTGGTATCGTCAACACTTTTGTTAACAATACACAAACCATCGCATGTGAAACACAACCGCAATAAAAAAGTCGCTTGTCGCTTTTATATGATGACTGTTAATTGAATTTGATGCTTATTTTAAACTGTAATCGATATGATTTCGAGCATTCACGGTTTCTATTCGGTCTCTAAACAATGGAAGTCATAAAAATCTTAGTTTAATTCAAAATTCAACGTCTTTAGATGCTCGACTCCTCAATTTGATCCTGGATTCCTTTCCTGACTGTGTCATGGTCGTGTCCATTCTTTGTTGCAACCAATTTTAGATTTTTTTTTGATGGGTGTGGGTCAAAAAGAATTGGAAATGACGTTTAATTCCTCGCTGCTTCTTTCAATGCTTCGTTTTTCCTGATTTTTGTTGTTGCCTTGTGGTCTCGTGTGTCTTTCTTTTGTTGTCTTTCTTTTCGGTTTTACTCTTTCTCTCCTTCTCTTTGCTTAGCATTTCGCCTGGAAACCTAAACCCCAAAAAAGAGTCCAACGTCGTTTTTAGCCGTCGCTGTCGCTGTCGCCGCCGCTGTTGTTATTATTAATGCTTTCTTCACATCGCTGCTGTAATTGTGACTGCGCCGACGTCCTTGACTCCATTTCTTCTGTGGCGAATGAACTGCAACAACAACGAACGAAACGACGACGAAGTTAACTCACTTCATTCGTTTGTTGCTTCGTTCGTTCGTTCGTTCGCTGCGGAATTCGGACCTGAAACAAAAACATTACACATTTTTTTGCCTTTGTTCCTTTGATTTATTCAATTTTTGTTTAGTTGCCATTTAATATATGCGCATTTAATTGTGGCTGAAGTCGCTGCTGACGTTTTACAATTCGTCGAACGGTCAATCAGTCGGTCGAATCGTGGGTGATTTCGGCCAACGAACGTCAGGTAACTGTTTGTGCATTTCTGCATTTCGCCCTTGAGTTACTTCGTGGAATTTTGCACAACGCTCAAAGTTGTTACGCGGCCAACTGCTGAATAATTGCAGTTATGGCTTTAATGTCATTAGCACCTGATATGAATTGCTATTACATGTTCAAACCATGCTTCAAAACGTTCCCTGCCACGGACTAAACTCCGGAAAGGGGGCCAAGCAATTAATAGTCCGATTGGTGACCAGTTGGTCCACAGATCATCACCGCCAACCATCGATTAGTCGCGGAAACGGAAGTGTATTTGGAAGTGTTGTGATCAAGATTAATCTTCATTTTCATCAAGAATTATACTCGGAGGTTGAAACAACTCTTGGCTTCTGTTGAGTCTTTATTAATGACGAAATTGACAATCACAGATTTGTCCAAACTCGCGTCTTAATTGCCATTTGTCCGAGGTATCGAGCATAGAAGATGCCAATTCACTGGCGAATTAATTAAAGCCAACGAACGCAAAATACTAATCATTAAAAACGGCCTCAAAATTCGCAATTTCGCAATAAATCTGAGATCTAACATGGGTCTTTCCGGGCCCTTGTATTATCATAGTTGTCCCTACAATGGTACATGGAAATGGTAAAGTCATATTGAATATTGATATGCTCGTTAGAGAAGAAAGAAGCGAAAGATAAAATTCCATAAATCCGCTGGCGTAGTTTTTTGTCTTTTCTTTAACGAAACCTACAGCGAATTCCCAAAAATTGTAGTTTTTTTTTTTTGCTGTTGTCGCATTGTTTTGGATTCCTTTAATCACGAAACGATTTGGTTTTTATTATCTTTTAAATTCCTAATAATCCGCACAGTTTTTAATGGTTTCTTGGACAACACATCAAAAAGTGCCGCCGCCATCGATTTATTAGATTTAAGAGCTGATGTAAATTTTATGAGTGCTGCCCGTCAGTTTCTCGTTTGACTCTCCACGCTCTCGCTACAATCCGCAGCTTCTCGCTTTTCGTTTCCAATTGGACAATCGCAGTTCAGGCACAACGACGGAACACAATCCAATTATTGCCCAAACATGTCCTCAAAATAATAGCAACAACAACAAGTTTTATTACAGCAACTCCTCCAAGCGATTTGCGTAATAAAGACTCACACACACGCATATCAACACACCTGTGTGCTTACGACGTGGACGTTGAGTGCGTCAACGCGTTCTTTTGTGTTACACATTGTCACAACACCATGAAAGGAAAATATGACGAAATCACGCAATTCCCGTGCACTTCGGACAAAGGGGAAGTTGCGTGATTTCTTTCCCTGATTGGAAAATGCCGTGTTTTTGTTGTCAAAGCCGGCAGCGCCGCTGCAATGGATTCCAATCCACAAGATCCAATCCAATGGGAGAAGGAGAATTTTCGTTATGGACTCCATAAACTTTTTGTCAATGTATCACAACAACAACGTTGTCACAAATATGACACTTGGAAACGTGTTTTATTGAATTCAAATTTATAGGCAACGGTTTTATCTTGTTACAAAGAGAGTCCCACAAAATAAAATGAAAATATGCTGTTTAAATTTAATTTCAAATTTATGTTTTAGTGAAGGCAGACAGAGAAAGTCCCGTTATGTTTTATTTCGTTACATGATTTGTTTCACGGCGAACAATTGCTTTGCAACGTGCTGCGTTTCATTTCCTTCAGTTCCAACAGAGAATAGCAAATGAGTTGAGTTGCGGTGTGGTGTGGTGAGTTTTGGTGAGGTGAGGGAATAGCATTAAATTCAATTATGTGAACAAAAGACGAATTGTGTCGATTTGATTTTTAAAAATAACTGAATAAAAACTACTTCATAAAAAACAATAATTTTCAATCACAAAACGTTTTCCTAAAAACGCAATCATAAAGTGTCAATTGATTTTTATTTCAAATTTGATTCAAATAAAATTTTATATGCAAAGAATTGGAAAATTAGCCAAAGTGAAATTCAATCAGCTTTCGAGCCAAGTTCAGAGGGAAATTCAAAGCTCTCAAAGGAATAAAATGTAAGTAACTCAGTGAAAAGTTTAAAAAAGCGTCGCACAATCGGTTTTCGTTCCAAATTCTTCGGTCTTTAAATTTTGTCAGCGGATTTTCATACTTCTGATAAGAAGAAAGCCACATCGAAAGGACAACAGAGAAACTTAAGAACGTCCTTTTGCGAGCGCGAATCTTGTGGTTAATGATGGTGCGACTGACAGGTGCACTCGCCAACCCTTAAAACTCGTTCCGGCCGCCCTCAAACGAACCCGCAGCAGAGCAAAAAATGAGCAACTTCCTGTTCAGTGCATTTGGTTGGGAAGGTTGTGAAGAGAGGGGAAGGGAAGGGAGGACGTCGGTTGTGATTCGAGGGTGCAACTAGCAAATGCAACCGCAACAACAAACAAACAAACGATGGAGAGATAATCACTGCCTTAATACAGGGTGTTGCGAAAGTGCCGCTCTCTGTGCTTTTTCTTGACAGCGCTTTTCTCTTGGGAAAAAGAGCGCCGCTTCCGTTGACGGCTATCAGCTCTCCATCACCTGTAAATGTGCTCTGAGTGGCCAAAAATCCATCATGAAAACTTGCTACTCTTTGCTCTTTCCACAGACAACTTGTCTGAGACAAGGCACAAACGAGAGAGAGCACATTAGAGAGTGAATGAAGAGAGCTAGAATTGTTGTGAATCCCTTTGAACACGTTTGCTGCTCATTCATATTCATCGCACAAGCACAAAAAACAACAACAACAACAAAAAGTAGCACGAGTAGAAACACTTCTCAACAAAGCCTGGATACATTGGCCAAAATTGAGAACTTGCACAACCAAGAGCAACTTTTGTGCATTCTCCTTCGTGTTGTTGCTGTCTTTCTCTCTCGCTCTCTGAGAAACAGTTTTTCATTTCAGTCTTATTTCTGCTCTTTGCCATTGATGACGGAGGGCGCTGGATTTTTTTTTTACAAAGAAAATAATAAATAAATATCTTTTCAAAAAAATAAGGAAAAATTCTTAACAAGCTGAAGTTTAAAAGCTGTGAAAATATAACAAAAAAAAGTAATAACAAAGTAATTCAACAAGGAACTTTCCTTATTTATAACATATTTCGAATTTATTAAAGAAAAAACTCATTAAAACTAAATTCATTGAAAGGAATCGTGCAACATTATTCAGTGCTTTGAAATCTGTTTTAAAATTGCAGAAACGCAGAAAATCGCAAAAAAGAAAAGAAACGAATTGTTAATAGAAAATGAAAGAATGAATGAGTGAATTGATGCTAAACAAAGACTGCAATGAGATGAAGTCGCCGCTTGAAAATAATAAATCATGATTAATTAAAACTAATCGTGAATCCCAGCCTCAATCAATCGCTTTTCATTCCCCTCTTCCTCGACGTTCCTTCCCGCAAAAAGCATTTATTTAACCTTTTATAGTTTTTTAGAATTATTCCCGTGACATTTTGCATTGCTTAATTTGTAAATAATTTAATTCAATCATTGAAAACCTTCGAAAGAACGGAAAAGGAGAAAAAACGGTATCCCATGAAAGCCTGATGTTTAGAAGGATTTCATTTGAACCCGAGCGAGTTCAATTCGGTGGTGACATAAGTTCTGTCAATGGGAAGGAAAAGCAACAACTCTCCGAACAAGTAGAAGAAATCAGCGTCTCTTGAAGAGCGTGTGTAGTTTATAATAATTTGGGGAGAGAAATGAGAGAGACGCGAATGCAAGCGTGAGAAAAGTAACACAACGTCGAGAGACAGGGAGCGATTTCTATAGGAAACGATGAAAAGAGAGAGTGTGAGCTACGCAGAAAGAGCGTTTCAAAGTTTACTCTAGGGGAGCTGCAACATATTAAAAAGAAAATCCCAACAACAAACAGAGCAAACATTATTCAATGAACGAATTTATCCACCTTCGCTTTGGTTTATTTTCGACATAGATAAGTTTTTTTTTAATCTTGACATATTTACACGACGCTGTGTGTTTTATGACGACGCTGTTGCTGGGCCTATTTTCGAACTTGTCTGCTTCTTTGTTGCACTCGCTCTTCGCGCGTTTCCAATTCGCTTCATTTATTCGCTCGCTTTATCGAAAGTTTCATCACTCGATCTTCGCTGGCATCAAGAAACGTGATGTCATGAAATTGAATTAAATAACAAACGTTAATCAGTGGCAAATTTGTTGCAAACGCCTGAATTTGACACGCAACAAAATAGAAAATTCTATTGAAGAATTCCGTTGACCTGTTGACCGACTGCGGAATGAACGTGATTCTTGTGAGTTAAGGAAGACTCTCCTCCTTCTCTCTTTCCTTGTCACTCTCTCTCTCTCTTCGTGGTTTTCTCCCTGTGATGATGCTCTGCGTAGCTGGCGGCGTAGAGGACTTTCATACCACGTGGTGAATATTTCAACAATTTCATCTTTATTCGCATCATTAAACATTAAAAATAATTTAAATCTAAATTGAAAATCCCCTTTTTTATTGACAAATTAATTAACAAGAATTTAAAAGTTCTAACGCAATAAAATTTAAATTTCATATAATTTTAAAAAGGTGATCATGAAAAATAGTCGCTTAAAATGCTAATTCTGAGGCATTTACATGAATAATTTTTAACTATTTCCTGAGTAATTAAGCGATCAGGTTTGGTAATTAAATCTCCTAATCGTTCGCCATTATTAAATATAATTCTCGCGATCTTTTGATCTTTCCACGAAGTCGCATTTCCTAAAAACTTCAATATTTTAGTCTGTTATATTTTATGGTTCGAATTAGCTTTTGTTTTAAGAATATTATGAATATGCAAATTCATTCTTTACAATTCTGTGGAACATTCGAATAAAAAGGATTCAAAGAAGCAATTACAAGCGAAATTCAATGAAAATTGGTAATTATTAGCAAATAGTTTAACAAAATCAGTGGAATAATGTAAATGAGAAATATTAAATGAAGCCTAAAAATAGCCGCAATCATTAGAAAATAAATCAATAAAAACCTTTTTCGATTCGATTTCTTTCTCATCGATTCACTCCTCTCTTTTTCACGCTTCTCTTTCAACTTTAAAATTGTTGTTTTTGTTTTCTTTTGCCTAAATTTATGTGCTTGTTGCTTTGTGGTCCCTTCGTCGTTTTTTGTGTTTTAATTAATTATTTAAATAGCGTTAAAAGACTCGACAAAAATTGCTTTTCGTCATATGACCGAAACTTTCGTCATGTTCAACAATTTTGATTTTGTCCATTGCATTGTTGTTGTTGCTGTGTTTTCGGCTTGTAAAATGCGATGTGGCTAAAACCGAACTTGCGACTGGATTTAGTAGCTTTTCGATAAGCCACGCGTTCGCATCAGATTTTGTTGTGAAGTCTTTTATTTGCCTTTACATTTGCCTTGTTATTGAATAAATTTGCATGGTTTTTTACCTCTGAGGTGAATTGTTGTTGTCCTCTCCTCTTTTCACAATCTGCTTCGATAAACTTTGATTAGCTTTTTCACGTGTTTCACATGCAAACGTCGTCGTGTGTCGTCGCTGCCGCCGATCATCGTTCACGATCTCCCATCTGCCATCTCCAATTGGAGTTGTGAGAGAACGCGGAATTGTCAACACAAAACTTCAACAACAACAACACGAATACGAATACGAAAAGCTTCGGATCGACGCGTCGTATTAAAAAAAATCGATGTGTGGCTTCTGCTGGCCACCTGAGAGTTTTATCAATCAGTAGTTCGATCGTCGTTGGTGCGTTTTGTTGTGTGTTTCAAGCGTTTCGTTCGGTCGCGAGGTGTTCAAAAAGAAAAGTAGACAAAACCCATTGAGAAACTTTAATTTAATATTATAGACGCCGATATTTAGAAAAATGTCTTAAAAACTGATCAAAAAGTGTGCAAAGTTGAAAATAGATTTCTATTTTTTTTTTCCTAATTTCTTTCTAATAACAGTTTTTCGCCATTCAACTGAAGTGTCACCTGTTGTTTGCTGCTGCCGTTGCCTCTAATAATCTAAGTACTCGATACTCGATATAAAAGACACACGATAACAATTCAAAATACACCGATATTTCAGTGATAAAACACAAAAAAATCTATTAAAATTATACAAAATATTTTCATAAAAAGTATAATAATAAAAGAGAAATCCTTTAATGAAAAATTAATGCAATTCTAATGTGAAAACTTGAAAATGTTGTTAATAAATTGATCCGAATGCTAAGGAATAATTTAATAGTTAAACGAAAGAAATTAGTTTATTCGAGAATAATTAAAAAGTTGGATGCTTATAATCAAAAAAAAAAAAAATTCCAAAGGACATCAACAAATTAAAAATTATTTCAAAATATTATAAACATTCACAAATAAATTAGTGCATAAAAATAGGAAAGAATAGAATTATAAAAAATTCCAATTAAGCAAATTAACACTAAAAATATCATAAATCAATGCTAATAATAGTAACACTAAAATTAACCTAAAGAATGCGAAATTTTATGTGTTAAGAAAATTACACAAGCTGAGAAAAAGCGAAGTTAGCAATTATTAAACTATAATAATAATAATAATAAATATCGAATTAAAAAGGAACAACAAAGAGCAATAGCATTAATCGAACAAAGAAGTGAAACAAAATCAAAAGAGTTGCACAATTCAACCTCAATAAAACCCGACGATTCTCCTCGCTGCGCTTCGTCCATCGTACAAAAGGTAAAAATGAGTTTTTTATTGGCTCTTGTCTCTCTCTATCATCACCGTCAGTGCTCCCGCTCTTCTTTTCACTTCATTTTTCCTCTCATTAGCACTTAATTATTATTTTGTTACTTTGTTATTTATTGGTTCCTTCGGCTTCGTTCACTTGAACATTGGCAAAGATGAGATTTTGCCAAAAACCGTTCTTAGTTTACATTTAAAAAGAAATCGATTTCCGAACCTTGAATCTCCTGCTTAGTATCGAAAATCGCTTTTATTAAGCATCGAATTCTTCAATCGATCGATCAATCGATGTTAGGTAACAAAAGTCGTGGCTATAAGACTTGGCCAATAACGTGCGATAATATTTAATATTTTAATTTAAAGTTCTGCTTACGGACGTGGTTCCACGCATAATTCGTTTGTGTGGATGCTGTTTGTTAATTAATTTACACTCCTAAAATATTCATATTTAGTATTTTTGATTCTTTATTGGTTATCTTTTAGTA
Organism: Thecophora atra; assembly: GCA_937620795.1. Taxonomy (NCBI): domain Eukaryota; kingdom Metazoa; phylum Arthropoda; class Insecta; order Diptera; family Conopidae; genus Thecophora; species Thecophora atra. The sequence continues at coordinate 40,039,519 of OW569401.1, read as the reverse complement.
AATCTGGGTTTTTTAACGACAACTTTATGCAAAACACGCTTTTTGATCGTTTCTTCTTCGGTTTTTTCGATTATTTGCATAACTATTTTCAAACCCAAAACTAATGTGAATGAACTTCGTCGATACAGGGTTTTTCTCGTCTTTATTTATCGTATTTAGCGCTGTATTTGTTCGTTTTTCCTGATATTAATCCAAAGTATACAGGAGAATAAATTTAAAGATTTTCGATAAAACATGACGGCAGCTTTTAAGATTATTTTTCCTTTTCGAAAAAGCTGTTAAGAAGCAAGCAGACAGACGACAGAACACACCTGTATCTGTCAAGGTATATTGTGTCTATTGACAGAATCTCACTCCGAACAGACACTTTTTATTAAGTAGTTTTACGACTGACGGAAGTTTCCCAGTTTACGGAATTTATTCTGAATGCGTACTGAAATTTATGAATTACAATGTATACAATAATAATAATATTTACAGTATTTTATATCGTGCCTGCATAAGATTACAATTCCTGGGGAGGGAGCCTTCGTATTTAAGCAAAGAAATCGTCGCGATAGAACCACAAAAAAAACCAAAAAAATTTCATATAAAAATTTTATCATTCTTGTTGTAGTTGAATTTGGGAATTTGGATCTAAAAGCCCAAAAATATACTCGTAGATACAGTTTAAAAAACATTAAGTGTAATGAACCCGATCAGACTTTCTAATAAAACTATCTTCTCGTTTAATTGAACTACTTTTCATGATACGAATCTGTTTGCATCTTCCTACTTGACTCCATCCATCGGCGACTTCCTAAAAGTTCGCTTCTTCGTCCTTGCAAAGGAGTCACGATTCGCTGTTCCAAGACTGATTCGTGGTTAGTGGGGGAATGACTACTTTTTGTTCTTCATTTCTTCAGAGTTCTGCCGTCATCGTGTCTACATTTATTCGTGTTTCTTTTTGTTGTCTTTTCTATTTGTTCCCCTCCTCTTTGCGCCGTTGTCGGTAAGAACCCGTCCCCTTTCCCTGGTCTATATCCGTGTAATCTTCTACATCATTTGGCCTGTGATCATCAATATTACGCTTGATGCTCACTGTTGTCTTCCCGAGCATCATTATATTCCTCAGTCGGGTTTTGTTCTTCATTCGTATTTGTGAAGAGTGTGTTTGTGCCTATAATCCATGTCTATCCATCGAGTTCTCTACCGTACTTTTTTCGCCATTGATTTAAGTTTTATATTTTCCAACCACGTTTAAATAAAGTCATTATCATTTGTGATTATATGCGATTTATTGATTGCATATCTCTTCTGCATTTCATTCCTGTTCATTTTCTCCCGTTTTGTGTTTCATACTTTTTTTTTTTTATATCTCTTGGAGCTGTTTGGGGGCTTGTCATTTCCTTTTCACGATTGAAAGCTCCATGCTATGTTTTGCTACTGTTTCTCTCTTTTTTTTGTTTTTTTAATTTTTTTACATTTGCTTGGTTGGGAGAATTTTTTCATTGTCTTTATCAGCGTTGTTCACTTTTTCGTTCTCTTCTCTGTCGCTTCTACACTTCGTGGGCGTTTCTAATAGTTTTAAATAGAAACAAAAATGTTTTTGAATCACATTTTTATTTATAATGACTTAATTTTCCTTTTCCTAATTAAAGTTTATGTTTTAATTAAATTTCATGTAATTATTCAACAAATCTTTTCGAGTGTTACCAAACCCTCGTTTATTATTACGTATAAAGAATCCTTAGGAGGTCCTTTCTTTTAACGAATCATTCATTCAAACGTGAATTTCGGTGGTTATTACAGAAACATTACTAACCAAATCGATATTTGGGGGTGAATAAACCTTGGAAAAGGCCAAATAGAGGGTAAAAAGGGCGCATTTAGATTTGGAAAAAATTAATCGAAATAAGAATAAAGAATCGTAAAGGAACCTTGTAAAGGAAGCCGAAGCAACTTGGAAAGAATAAAATACGATTGAAGTTTTGTGCGTGTCCAGTAGAATTTTTTTAATGTGTGTGTGTGTGTTTAACCCCAACCCGAGGTCGATGAGCATAGAAAAATACGAACAAACATGTGTATTATTTTATTATTTCCCCCTCGACAAACAAAAAAACAGTAAAAGCAGTAAAACAACACCAAGTTTTCCGGAAAGAAAAAATGGGTAACAACAACAAAAAGCAATAAATCGGAATTCTGTCGCAGCGCCTTTTCGGCGTCATTCATGGCGTCAGAGAAAAAAAGCAGTAAAAGCTTTCTTCCTTGCCGCTGCTGTTCGTTCTGCTCCTCATCCTGCTCCACAGCAAGAATATTCGTCATACTCCATTAGGAACAGCGTGAAACTGGAACGAGATTCGGTATCCAACTCTCTGAAATAACTTCGCAATGAAGGATAGAATCTATTACTGATGATTCTCTTTGCTTGAAGTTTACTCTCCGCTCTTGGTCTTTCTTGGAGTTGTTCATACCTAAAAGAGTGGAAAGAGAGATGTTTGCTTGTGGAGAAGGAGAGCGAATTCAAGGAAGAGTCAGTCACGTGATCTTCTTTTGACTTTCTCAGAAGGGAGAGCCTGATATTCTTCCTCATCTTCCTGTCCTATTCACTTGTGTGCGTTGGGTGTTGTAGAAACCGTCAAACAATGAGAGGGATAACAATTTGAAAACTATACGTATGTACAGTGTATTTCGCAGTGTACAAGGTTCTTCTATTGTACAATATATCCTAAATATACTCGTAAATGGAAGTCTGTACATATGCCATTAAGAGTTGTATGTAACCTTTCCTGGTAGATACTTTTACGCTGAACTCTTCGTGATACGAAGCAAAACACTTGATGCTCTTGTTCTTTTTTCCTCAGCGGCTCGTTGTTGTTGTTGTTGTTGTAGTAGAAAAGCAGGTCAATGAAATTCCGAATGCCGTTCACTCGTCGTCTTTCACTCTGTTTCACTCAGTCATCGTTTTCGCTGTTGTTGCTCCACTTAATTTAACAGCTTTTTTCTGTTTTATACTAAATAAAGTAACTAGAAATTTTATTAAATGTGCATATCATTAATTACTTTCATATTTGGCATTTCCGGTCATGAACTTTCGAGTACACTTACCAAATTCTGTTTATCGAGATTCTGTTTCATCAAAGATCTGCATCGTACGTTGATTTATTAAGGATTCATTTCTAAAGCATTCGTGGCTCTTTGGAGGTTATTGATTCCAGCAGACGTTTATTCTCTCATTTGTCATTATTTAAATTATCGTTATTAAATCGTTTAAACTCGCAGCTTGAATGAAACTGGCGCCATTTTGCACTTCCTTTTCGCTTCTCTTATTACACCTCATTCAGAGGCCCTTTCGCACACAAACACGAACGCATTTCGCTGGCATGACTCACGGATGTACACACATTTCATATGCAGAATACGAAAGGATGTGGATTCTAGAATCAGGTTTAGTGAATGTGCGTGTGTCTCTCTGTTTCTATAATTTTGACCGCTTCTCCATTTAGCCACTTTTTGTTGCTGTTTTTGTTTCTATTATCCTTTATTTCACCTCTTCTTGTTGTTCTTTTCTTTAATGAGTGCGTTGAATACCGTTGTTAACACAAATAAAGACCTTTTGTGGTCGTGATTATATAGAAAAAGGTACAAGTGGAACAAAAGAACAACAAAAACAAAATTCCCCTTAAAACTGATTTGAGTTTTTAATATTTCATAGTACCAAGAATAATTTAATTTACTACAAATTTCTCATAATTATCGATGAGCTCAATTAGAAAAGAATAATTAATAAACTTTGAATTGCAAGATGATTATTTTTAAATCGTAAATAATGAATAATATTTAAATTATTTTTTTTGTAAATATAAGAAAGAATTAATTCAGTTTTTTAATTTTGTAGTTCAACTGAATTAATGTCACTCATACGCCACGTTGTGTATTCTATAAAAACTATTCTAAATCCGATCTTGAATATGTTTGAAAGTCCTTTTAAATAAAATACCTTTACAAAACAAAGAATTATGCACTCAGTATACAAATATTAAATTAATTGAAAAGTAAACATTATTGAAATTTGTTCTTTGAACTCCGCAAACTTCTTTCAAATAAATAATGATTCAGCTTCTCTTCGTTCATGAGATAATAAATAACAAGAAAAAGGCATGCAGTTGAAATCATTTGTCATTTCACTTAAAAATTAGCATTTTTATTTCACAAAAATCTTTACTTTTCTCTGCTATTTTTTCTTCAGTGGCAGCGGTCATCAACAAACAGGAATAATCTTTGTTGTTGTGCTCACGAGTGTGTCTCATGCATGAGTGATGTACGTATGTATTTTTCTGTGGATGCGTTGTTTGTCTTTTCTTCAAAATACGAATAAACAGGTGGCGATTACTTAATAACGTCATTGATGATGCGGAAGACAAACGTCATAACGGATTTTTTGTGCCATTGAACACACTCACGCTTAATGACGATGATGATCACTCAGCATTTATTCACTCTTTCTCTTGTAGTTGTTCCATAGCCATTCTCTCTCTGCTTCTCTATCGCTCTTGTTATGTAACTGAGAAAATTGATAATTCGGAGAAATTTATATACTTGAAGAACCAACATTTATTGTAAAACGTTGTTTGTTTATAAGTCGATTTTAAGTGGGCCCAATAAAAAAAAAAGCATAAATAAACATCTCGTAGAAGGAGCTGATTAAATTGACGTATTACCAGAGTGATTATCTAAAAAAGTTATATTAACTATGTTAGAAAATATTGTTAGAAGTGTTGGAAATTTTAAATAGAAAAGCACAACTATAACAACATGTAAAATAAGCAAAACTACTCATTATTTAATTGCAATGAAAACGTACTCAATACCTTTTCTGAAACATTGTATAGCAACATGTGTCCTAGAATTGTATAGTAATATATGTTGCTAAATACAATGACCTTTATTTGGTTGTGTTGATAAGTAATGATTCGAAAGCCTGTGTTTACACTTAACAACAAGTTATGTTCTGGTATGTAAAATTAGAATTATTATCTTAGTTATTTACTGAGTAAATATCAATAAAAATAAAATAAAAATTTTTAAAGAAAGTTTTTAAATATTTTGTTTGTTTATTTGTTGTTCTTTTTGACATAATTTCCACCAGAGTTTTTTGAAAATTATTTCATTTATTTCCATTAAACATTATTTCAAATTGCAACTTCACTTTCTTAATTGCAGTATTTGTTATCTACTCCTACGCAAATTTTTTATGCTTTTTGTCATCTTCATAATTTTTTTTTTTATGTTCCACTGTTGAAATCTATCGTTTTTATATATCTTTTTTTCTTCTTGCTTTTACGATTTTAAGGTTTTTTTTTTACAACGAATTCGTTAATCAAATTTTATTTATGGCTCTATTTTTAGTGAGTTAATTTAATTTACCTTTTTTGGTTATTTTATTGTTACTCATTCTTTACTTTGTTTTTCTTTCTTTATTTAAATATCGAAATAAATCAATTCAATTTATTCATGGTTTTTTTTTTAATTTTTTTGTTTTTCAGATAGCAACAGAAATAGGAACAAGATAACTACAACAAACCCACTACAAACCACAAGAAGCAAATAACAAGAGGATAAAAGACAACAACTACAGCAACAAATAAAAGAACAAAAACTACAGCTACTTCTTCTACTACTACCAAAACACAGCACAATGGCCTTAATCATGAAATGTATTGACACTGTGCACAGATATATGGATGCCCATGGAGGTGAGTACGAGTGACATACATGTATGACAGGCAAGCAAACCGCTTTTCAGTGTGGTAATGCTAATTTAAGAATTGATTCCTCTTCTGTAAGTTGATTCCTTTGAGCAAATCTCGATTCTGTTCTTTTCTTCTTCCGAATCTTATTCATTATATTCTCCTTCTTCTTCTTTTACTTTTCCCTCTTTTTCTTTATACCCATCTCCTTCTTCTTTTCCTCTCATACTTCTAAAACACTTATTTTATTAAAAACTATAATCAATTTCTAAATCCAACTGCGGTTTCTTGTTGTGATTTCAAGACTTCTCCTCTTTCCGCTTTTCTCTTTCTCTCCTTTCCTCTTCTTTTTCTTCATCACTGAAGTGATAATTTTCTTCACCTTGAATTTGGTCGTTTATCATTGAGTAAGTTTTTCGCATACATATTATCGTCTAAAATTATCAAATACAAAAGAAACATCCATTAAAAATCATTCGAATTCTGAGCATGAACACTCCGCTATATAACATTAAAAGAAACATATATAGATGGATCATATATGTACTTAAATATTGAAAAAGAACAAACAAGTAATAAACGAATGAATGTAGAAACTAATCAAAACTATCGATGGATACGTGGAGAAATATTTGAGACGCATAAAAAAGATTAACAAAGAAAATCCTGAATTAAGCGTTGATAGAGAATCCATTTTGGAACCATTGAACTACATTTCTGTATTTTTCAAAGTCTACAAATTTTACTATATAAATCACAAAAACGTGACTCATTTCTTGTATGAAATCCGTTCTAAAGTAACATGCAGGAACTCCATAGAAAATGTCCATATACATTGGACTATGTAGCAAATATATCGATCTGATCGACTGAATACTGATTTCAATTGAGTTCAGGAACCGCAGCAGCAACACAATCGTTTGGTTGACCGACTATTCGACTTCTTGATTTCGCGATTTCGGTTCTTCGGTCTTCTACTCGGCATGTTAATTAAAGTCTTAAAGGAACACCTCGAGATTCCGTCTTTTGCATTCGCAACTCAATACTGAAAATAAATACACGTTTGCAGAGACATTATATACTACAGCACATCATTAGTTGTTGTTTCATTTGTATTCAATACTGGACTGTATACGAATCACGTGCAGAATTTAAGTTTTCGGTCATTTAAAGCGGAGAAATTTAAGTTGCTGTTAAATGTCAAAAATGTGGACCACGAATTAACAAACAGTTCATGAATAAAAACGAAAAATAAATGATAAATTATAATTATTAAGACGTGCTTCTAAAAGTTTTTCGAATTCAAAATGATGCATTATAACTGCAAAGTGACGATAGACAACTGAAAAAGTCAAATAAATCAAGTTTTTTCAAAATATTAAATTTAAGAATGTCGGCTTTGATGCTAAAGAAGAGATATCGACCAGTTAAAACATGTAAACTATTTGCAAGTTGGGCATTAAATAAAGATAAGCTTGAAGTGGTAAGAAATCCATTCAAGGCCATTTTGGCGGCATTCGTAGCAAAACAAAACCATTGAATGGATATTATTTTGCAACATGACAATCAAAGTCAACTGATAATCAAACACTTTAACTTAATTGAACTTAAATGAATGTCAGCCAAGCAGCTAAAGCTGCGCTATATACGTGCTGCTGGCGATAGAAGTGATAATGACTGTGGAAATGCTGATGACTGTAATGATGTCGGTGCTGAGTTGTTATGCTCTTAATGACTTACTTAAATAAGTGCGAAGTTGTTAATGTTTTAATGGCACTCGAGTGTCATTGGTGTAATGAAATGCGAATGATGCGAAACATTTTTTCAGCAATTAGTCTCAGAGATCCTTCAGCAAAGGCTGCATCAAAACAGATCCAAAGTCCAACAAACGATTGAATTTGTTAAAATTATTTACGTCTGTAAATAAAGTCGCGACTAAAAAATTCTAACATTAATTAATGTTTGTTTTTCTATCTTTTCTTTCGCCATCAACATTGCAGATTCTAGAACAAAGGATTGGCCCATGATGTCATCACCTTTTCCTACATTAGCAGTGTGCTTAACATACGTTTATATTGTCAAGGTAAGTGTGAAGCTGAAAGTACTTTAAATACAATATAAAGGTTTTTTTTATTAAGGAAATAGTCGCCTGAATTTAATTTAAATATTCCTACCAGTAAAGCTATAGCTAAGCATTCAAGGAAGTCGGAAGAAACTGCAAAAATCGCAGCAAAACAAGTCACAGTTTATCATTAAATACCTCACAGAACTCCGACGTACTTTGAACTTTGCCTTTTATTAAATCGTCTGCGTCAAGCATTAATTACCGTGAGATAAACGGCAACTACGATTAGATATATAATTAATCGGTTATATTCGCTCGACTAATTTCTGCTGTTCGTATTGTCCACATTAGCTAAAAAATTGTTGAAAATAATCGATAAATGTACTGTATATTTTATTATTTAATTACAGAGTGCATTTTAAATGACTCATTTCGACTGTTACTTAATTTCAAGGTTTTTCTATACATTCCTTTGAGTGTTGATGTTGAGCTTATATTAAAAATTCTACAATGATTATTATACTTTTACGTTAGTGACGTTAACGTCGACTTCGATTAATAAATAAACAATGAAATAATTTATTGAATATATTCAAACGTTTACATTGTTGATTTAATTGATCATTAAGTAGTTTAGTAAATAAAAAAAGCCTCTTTATTTCTGACGACGGTAACGATAATGTTTCGTTTAATGATTCAGAAAATGCTTTGAAACAACAGAAATGTTTTCTCGTTGCAATATATAGTCACTTTCCTATAGATAACTGCTGTGTTGACGCTTTAGATAAGATTGTTTCTGTTAGATTTCTACCACGATTGAGAAATATATGACTCGAACCCCAAAATAACACCTTCTTAGTACGAGCTCAAGAAAAATGGTACCCAGTTTAAATGAGTTGATAAGAAACTGTTAAGATAAAGATTAAAGATAACACAAAACTAATTTAAATTTTCCCATCAGTTTCCGTATAATCTACGAATAATCTAAATTAAATTATGCGAGTCGTAGAGTTTTAATCGTGGAGCTTCAAGTAGAATTCGAACAATTGCAGAAATAGTGCCATAAATGAGTTCACAAGGATACTTATTAGGATATTCGTAGGCTTTCATTAGGATAGAAAATTCTGGTTGATACTTTGGTAGGTTTCTTTGGGGTATACATGCAATTTGAAACCCTAATTAGCTTCTAATATCAGATTTTTAAATCAAAAATTTTATTAGTTTTTTAGTTTTCATATGTCACTCTTTTTTCTTGTCATTTCCAGGTGCTCGGTCCGCGATTGATGGAGAATCGAAAACCATTCCGATTGCAAAATCTGCTCGTAGTTTATAATGCCTTTCAAGTGGTATTCAGTGCTTGGCTGTTTTATGAGGTATGTTCGGGTTGTTCCGAGGGAGCAACCGCCTTCACCACAACACCAATAATTCACCAATTCATCCATTCAGCTCCACATCCACTCAACAGGTCTACTCAATAAATAATTCTCTTCACTTAGCTTCCACACAATCCCAAATTAAGGACTGATTTCTCATTCAAAGACTTAATTTAGAGAATTAATTGCAGTGCAGAATCCACCCGCGGCGGATGGGGACGAATACTTTTGGCTTCATAGGATGAATAAAAGACTCTGTAATCCATCATTTAAACGAGCAGCATTCCAATCATCGTCGCTTCCGTTGTTTTTTATCGTTGTTGTGATTTGTTTTCTCACTCGAGTGCATTTTTATATTATCTTTATTTGTTCACTTCACTCATTTACGATTTTATATGCATTTTTGATTTTCCTTTCTTCTTGTGAACGCGTTGTTTTTAGTCGTTAATGGGCGGCTGGTGGGGTCATTACAGCCTGCGTTGCCAACCGGTGGATTATAGCGATAGTCCAACAGCTACGAGAGTAAGTGAAAAGTCCATGCAACAAAAGTCTGTGTCAAAAACTGTGAAGAAAATCAATTTTTAAAAATTTTCAGACGCTCAAAAATCTGCGAACTCTCGAAATATCGTAAAATATCAAAAGTAAACACTGAAAACAGTCGCTTTTCAAATCCAATCAAAGCACATTTCGAAATGTTGACGTTTTCTTAGTTAATTTTCATTTAAAACTCTTTCTCTTTAAAGTGTTTCTTCGGTCAATACTAATTTCGATTTGAATTCATTCTTCTTTTTTGATAATATTACTTTCTCTCTTTCTTGCTGAATTAATATCTAATGCAAAATATTATGTAACATGCAAAACTCTTCAAAAGAAAGGCAAACAACCCAATTTTTATGACTTGGCTTTGAATTCTATCGGCTGTTGTATCGTTTACTACACTCAAACATCTGCCAAATTTACAGGCTAAGCACAAAATCTCCTTAAGACGAATACATGCTTAGTTCTTAGTTGATAGCTTATAGTTTATGACTATAAAAGAGGACGAAAAGAGACTGACAACAACTTATTAAATGCCACATCCTCGATTTCGCTTAACTCTAGTACTTTTTAAATATGTATTTTCATCGCAAATCATCTCAGCACATCATAAACTATATTCGCACTGTTGTGAGTATCATTTGCAGTATCACGCGTGGCGATATGCAGGAAATTCTGATGCTTCGGTTGTGCGTTCGCTATAAAATCCCAGAAAAAAAATGTCCATTACAGATAAACCTGGGTAAATCCAAACTAAGTCCTTTGTTTGTTATCTACGCTGAATTTGTCTAATTTAGAACTTGATCTATGTTTCTACTCTTAAGTTATTTCGATTATATGCTTATTATATATTATATTTTAGTAAATTCAAATTAAACAGAACACAAAATATATTCATAAATCGCTTGCGGCTTAAGATTTTTATCATTAGAAAAAGAAAATTCATCTGCTTGGGATTGATTGGATGTGAACGCGTTAATTAGCGTACGATCTAAGATTTGTTTAATAAAAATAATCGCAATGATGTAAGGAAATCTGTTTTAAAGAGCATCGCATCGAACTACAAGTGAGGTAAAAATGTAGGGAAGACTTTGAAAGACTTCTTGTATCTAGTGTAATTCAATTGAATTTATTTCAACATCATTTAATTTATTGTAATTTAATTATGAATTTCTCGTTCTTGAGATTTGATTTGTTATTTTTTATTGTCCTTCTAGGCCTTTCACAAACTAGGCCTTAACAAATATCCATGTTAGGCCCGATTTCCCAATGCCGGATTAAGCACTAACTGCGAGTTTAACTGTCCGAATTTTTCTTCGGTGAAAGTGTTGGTTTATATCCGATTTATTCCACGTATCACTTACATTCCCCATCCTTGCCCCATCATCCGCCCATTGAATACCTCTTCCAGCAGCGCTGCGGACAGATAAGACAAATTTAGCCAAAACAAAATAACTATTTAATACAGGAATTTCATCAACATTCAACAATTAATATTTTTCATCACGCTCTATCGATCGATCGGCCATGAAAAGCCATTCAAAATCTATATATTTTCTCTACAATTGCAGATAGGCTTCTCCGGTTGGCTAACGGGACATTATAACTTCCGATGTCAGCCAGTTGAATATAGTAATAACCCTAGAACTTTAAGGGTACGTGATAGCATCGAGAATGGATTTAATTCCATTCCATGGCATACAACAACTTGTTTTAAATGTGTTCTTCTTACGTTAGTTAAAAAATTGTTTTAATTAAGCAGTTATCATATTTTCTTTACCAATGAATTACATCGTATTCAATCCTCAATCCTTGTTACGCTAACTAAGAGCTATTTTCTTGTGGTGTATTTTGCTATTTTCATTTTGGCTTGCAACTAATTTAAATTAACTTTTAACTTAACTCTTAAGATTTATGTTAACTCTAACGCTTTAAAAGTGTTTTTAACTCATGCTTTTATTTGTGGTAAGCTTTTAGTTGTTGCTATTACTAACCGCTGATTAATTGACAGGTTTGTTTTATATTTTAATTTCTTTGAAATTCATCTAAAAATTTGTCATTTCAAGTTAATAACATTTTGAATGTTTTTTTTAAAATTTTATAAAATTTTAATAATTCTTAGAATTCTTAATTTGTACGATGGATATTTTATAAAAACGTTTATTTTAACTTCCATTTCCATTTTATGGTTTAAAAAACAACATAATTTCTTATTTATGTGTTTGTTTCATTATAAATAATTTTTTATACTTTCGAGAGAGTCGCAGCTGCATTCAAACCAGAAAGAATTTATTAATTTTTCCCTTAGTTTATTAATGAGTTTAATTATTATTTTTATGCAAGGATTTCATGCCACTTGTAGCAACCATTCTGGCATGCAACTTAACCTTTATAGTAACACTTTGAATAAAATTAATTTCAATTTGCATCCTGTTTGAATTTTTATATTTTCCTTGTATTCAGTTGAGTTTATATAAAATCCCCTCCCCTTTTTGCCCCCTTTACCATAACAGGAGAAACTTCAAAGACCAAAAGGTGCAAGTGACAGGATTTAAAAATATACTGAAACTTGGAAATTGATTAATTAAAATTATGATTATTAGTTTATTGCAGAAAAGCAAAAACTATTCCACGAAATTCTTTTATTTGATTAAAAATTGTGTATAGATTTAATTTAATAATAAATAATAATTAATATTGCAATAATTTCTAAATTTCCTGCATGTTTTTTGCAGTTTTTAGTGTTTAAAATAATAAATATATATTTTAACTTAATTCTCGATGATGTAAAGACAAGGCTTGACTTAAGCTTTTCATAGGATTGAATTTAAAATAGAAACTGAAATTAATGTATTTATGAGAGGAAATTCAAAAATCTGTTCTTTGTACGCTTTTTCGTCCAAGACTTTTTGGTTGCTTTTAAGTTCCTCCTGACGCTTTAGGATTCCTCCAACATTTAATTTAAATGAACCATGAAAATAACTAATCCTTTCTTTATTTATTCTGTCGCTGCGTTTAGATGGTGCACGCGTGTTGGTGGTATTACTTTTCCAAATTCACAGAGTTCATGGACACGGTGAGTTCATTTTTTATACAAAGCTTTAATAGTCAATAATAGAAGTTAATGACATAGTTAAACAATTATATTTGAGGTATTCATGTATGTAACTTTGATTCTATTCATTCATTGTTTCTTGATTTCGCAGATTTTCTTTATACTGAGAAAAAAGACGTCGCAGGTGACGACGCTGCATGTCATTCATCACGGCTGCATGCCGATGTCGGTGTGGTTCGGTGTTAAATTCACTCCAGGTGAGCACAAATGCGGCAAAACCACATCCTCTGTCTTTCGATCGCCTCCGTCCGCCCTCCTTAAGCATTCCCTTTGGCATATAATGCATTATTTTCATTAATTTTGTTTTATTCTCCTCCTTCGCAGGCGGTCACAGCACATTTTTCGGTCTGCTCAACACTTTCGTCCACATCGTCATGTACACTTATTACATGTTCTCGGCAATGGGGCCGCAGTACCAGAAGTTCTTGTGGTGGAAGAAGTACTTGACAACGCTGCAAATGGTGAGTCCCTGCGAGTCCTTCGCCTGTTTCCCGAACTAATTTCCTCGTGCGCGTCTGCGAACAGGTTCAGTTCATCCTCATCATGGTGCACGCGTTCCAACTGCTCTTCATCGACTGCAACTACCCGAAGGCGTTCGTCTGGTGGATCGGCATGCACGCTGTCATGTTCTTCTTCCTGTTCAACGAGTTCTACAAAGCTGCTTACAAGGGAAGGCGAATGGTAAGCGCAAAAAGAGACTTCGATAATGGAATGCATAATAAAATTTATTTACCATCGCTTCACATCGGTTTATTTTGTGTGTGTGTGTTTGTTTTACTCTTAATTTATTTAAACATTTTGATTTATGTACGTATTTTCCTTTATTTGCTTTTTCTTAAGGACTTTCTCAGAATTTGCATGTGAATTTACTTTTTTGCTTTCATTGCTTTTGGTCCTGAGTCAAAATAAATTTTTATTGGCTTATTACTTTATGTTTATTTCTTATAAGTTTTTATTTAATTTCATTTAATTTAATTATTTAATTTAATTTAAAAAATCAAATGCTACTCTTTCGTTCTCTCAGTCTCAGCTGGAAATGCTTTATAATTTCATCCTAGACAATTGAAAAGCCAGTGTCACATTAAACTTCATGATGTCAGCCTCACTTGGACCGTGAGTCGATGCTTTTTGTGCTTTCCTCGTTCGATTCTGTTGCTTACGGTCGAGTTTTCTGCTTAAATCTATCGTTATTTTTGAAAGGTCAAAAACGATATCGGATTTTATTCATTTTTGAATAAAAATCATCGCAATCATGTAAAGAAAAATTCAAAATCGAATCATTTCTAAACAAAAGATAAAACATATTTCTCTCTGTCAAAAAACACAAAAACAAAAATCAATAATTGAAATACAAATTTATTAGCTTGTTTTTTTGTTTACCTTAAAAGAATATACAAACATTACAACAACACTCCAAGCGGTGTTCAGAGCAATTTCATTAATCAAATGATCAACGACGTGGATCCGTTTACAGTGGTTCACTTTAACACTTAATTCGAGCAATTTTGAAATTTCTGTGGGTGGCGAAATGAGGCAAAAAATGGAAGTGTTTCGGCTTTCAACCGAAGACTATATGCCTCGGCCTACTGAATGCGGTTGAAAGCCAGTCAATAATTAGACAAACAAAAGCAACACAATCGTCAGACGAGTGAAAGTGACTTTTTTGTTGCATAAGCATGTGAGGCATCATGATTCGGCTTCTGGTTTTGTTGTTGCTCGTATTTCTGTTTCTTTCTTCGATTCGATTCGGTTCGATCGCTTTTATTCGGTTCTTGTAGCCACCTATTCGCTCTAGACTAGTGCCAAGTCTAGTCGTTGCAATGGCCAATGTCACACTCGGCGCCATGAGGTCGGGCTGTCCTCAATCGTGGTGGTGGTCAATCAGCGTTGGCGATGTCGACATCATGCGGCTGCGTGTGGCGTCGGCCGATCGCATTTCGATTCAAAACAACGGTTTTTTTAAAGTGGAAAAACATGAAGAAGTAAACGACAAAAACCAGTTGCAACTTGTTGTTTTCTAATATAAATACTATCACACATTTCATTCAATTAAATCAAAACCAGTATCGATTTTCGTCATTTGGAAAAGTTCGGTTTTGTTTGTTTTTTTTTCTTTGTTGTCTCTCACTCGAAAACATGTTTGCTTTCAGAGAGTTTTGGAATTGGAAACTCTCCCCACCGCTTTGTGACCCAATTTCTGGAGCTTACTTCTTCTTTCTTTGCTTCACGAAATTCCACGCGACGTAGAGACGAAATTCACAGGTTTTTTTTCACTTTATATTTAACGATTGCCAAAGATAAGCCAAACATAGCACAGTAAGACTCGAGCAACTAACTATGCACTAAAAGAGCACTAGACACGCGTTCATTTAAATCCAAAACAAATGAAAAAAGATGAAGGCGAGTCTACATGGAAAGCAAAAGGCGATGATTAGCGAAATGATGAAATTTTACAGCGATCGGCGAACATTTAATTACTAAACATTTTAATTTCATTTCAAGAATATCCAAAAGTTTATTATTATCTATCTACGAGTATTAATAAATAATATTATTTGCATGTTTTTCCGTTTTTTTAATTGGAATTTTATTGCATGTTTTGGGTTTTTTTGTTTGATCATTTAATACATAATATTTTATTCAATTATTTAGTATTCCAAAATTAAGCTAATGCCAAACTTTTCTCTTTTTCTTTTATTTACTTATGCACTCCTTATCAACACATATCAAAAATCACGCCAATCGCCATCCAATTCAATCCAAACGTCGAACGTTCGTCAACATTCGACATCCACATCCGCATTTCCTTCCTCTGCCTGTGCACTTGCCTGTGTGTGTGTGCGCCTGGCGCAATATTAATGATGTGAATGCGTTCGCAATGCAAACTGCGAACACACCTCCGCACCCGCACCTCCGCAACCCCTCACCGTGCACTATCAAAAACAAACGAACAAGCAGCAATACAAGAATTTACTCATGTTCCTTTTGCAGCGCCGTGATAAGGCGGCCATGTTGCTGGAGAGCAGCGAAACCAGCGGCTCGGCGAAGAGTAACGGACACTGCGCGAGTGCGGACGATGAGCTGGATGCCAAAGCTGCGACGTTGGCTACAAGCAAAGCCAATAACGGTGTGGCGAATGGCAAAATCAACGGACTTAAGAATGGCGTCAAGCAGCTGAACGGCGGCAGCGCGCCTCTGATGAACGGCAGCGCGCTGACGAACGGCCACCTCAACGCCAAGCTGCGGGCTGGAACCGAACTCACACAGCGAAAACTACAGAAATAATATTAATTTATTTAGCTAACAAAACAATTAAATTAAAAGTGAAAAGGAGAAGGAAAAGGATACAAAAACAAACTACAATTACAACCTAACAATCCAACTAAGTAAAAGGAATACTTAAATAAAATTACTATCACGATAATGATTAATAATCGTAATTGACAGAAAGCGTTAATTAATGCTTTATATATTTTTCACCTTATAAATAATTATTAAATTTTATTGTATTGTATATATGTGCATACACACATACATCTATCTATAATAAATCAATTCAAACTGAATGTCATATGTTAAATTATAAAAATAACTCTTAATTAATTCATTCATGTGAATTGGTTTGTTCGTTTTAAGTTTTACTCTTTGCTTGTGCTTTTTTACGATTTTAAATACATATGTATATGTAATTAAACAATTAATTAAATTAACCACACTGCAATTTCGATAATCAATAAATTCAACTAATAAAATTAAAGAAATGTAAATTAAAAATAAAGACATTAATAAATAAACTGCTAAAATTGTATGCAAACTTATAATGAATTATTCAATTGACAAAAATGAAAAAAGAATGAAGAAGGAAAAGAATATAAAAAAGAAGAGCAAGAGTTGCGTAAGAAAGCTTAAGAAATCAAATGTAAAATACAAAAGAAAAAACACGAAAAGTTATAAAGCTATTATCAATCGAAAATAAGTAATAATAGAAAAACCAATATGCAAATAATATTAATAATAAAAGACAATTGTTTGTTAAAATTAATTAATTAATATTAATAAAACACACACACACACACACACACACGCGCATACAATTTAATTGTAATAACGATGAAACGACAAGATTAACACAAAATCAATCATGCATAGAATGTTAAAAGGTTAGTTTTAATTTGTTTAATTTGTAATTAGTCAATAAATACGGTGTTGTAAATTTTTTAAATTAGATTAAAAAGCTTAAAATACATGTTAAAATCAAACAAAACAAACAAAATTAAATGCTGTTTCTTGAGTGCTGCTTACTAATAGATAATTTAAGGCAACCGCAACCAACAAAGATTACATAAATGCTTTATAAATTCGAGTGTTGAAAATAAAAACAAAAATACGTATTTCAAAAAAAATATTAATGTTAACTCTTTTCAGTAATGCATTCGTAAACAACAAGAGACAAACAAGAGACAAAAAAAAAAAAAATGGAAAGCAAAAAGTAAAAACACCCAAAACTGTGGTAGCTAAGATTTTTCTAGTTTTACAAAGAATTTTTGTTTTAATTACACATTTATTTTCTAAACTATGTTTATTTATTCTTTCGGAGTTATTTACGGAACAATTTAATTGTAAAATAAATGCAAAGGGTAAAAAGAAGAGGATCAAAAGAGAATTTTTAATAAAGAGAAAATAAAACGATAATCACAGAACAAATAATTGCATTAATTTCTCTGTCGTCTATATAAAAGCAGGAATTATTTTAAACATTACCTAAAACTAAAGTATAATTGTAATTTTCATCGACAATCGACTATTTTTCGACTCATATGCATTTCGTAACAGATCGTGGGAACAGTTTTCCAATTATAAACTAGCAGAGTGTTTACTCGTTACTTTTCACTAGCGAAGAAAAATTCTCCTCATGAAGAATTCCGCACAAAAATTGTCATTTGCATAGCGAATCAACCAGGCGATCAGAACATCGAAGCCAACTATTCGACAGAACGAACTGAGCTTGGGAGCAGTTTTTCTATTCACAATTACCTAACGAATAAGTACTCGTTATTCGTTCAGCAACATTTATTCTATACACATGACGCTGATGATATTTTGCATAGTAACAAATGAAAAACAACGAATTGGTTTTTATGGAACAAAAAATAATTTATTTAAATTTCATATGAATTGTTGTAATGAAGAAGGTAATTTCGAAGTTTCTGTTTGTTTGCTGAGAAATTCACAAATCATTTCTTTGTAATGAACCCGTCTATACAAGAAATAATTATGACATTGTAACCAATTTAGTCGAATCTAATAATATACATATACGTAAATCAAATAAATACAGATGATTCTGCTGACTTAGTTTTACGATTAATCACATTTTCCAAAATTTATACGTCAACTAACGCTAACAAGACGCATCATAGGAGAGTTGGTAGGCGACATTTCAACACTTCAGCTAGTTGTAACGGCTCATACAACTAGGATGCTTTAAATAGAATTCGAAATTATTGTCCAAGTCAGTTATCAACGACTGCGATTTGTTTAAATTCGACTTTAGAACGCGCATGTTCTGCGAGTAGTCGGCCATGTTATGCAGAGAGGCTTTCAGTTCGCTAGACAGATTTCTGGCAGTCAGCGCTAGCTTCAATCCCGCGGCAGCAGACTTCTGCGTGGTCGCTGCGCCAACTTCAAAGTTGGCCGTCTCCTCGAGCTTGCCATAGTCCAGCACCTGCCAATGACCCGAGTCCATGTTCCAGGTGAAGAGGATGCGGCATTCGCATGGTTTGCGATGTTGAGTGCGGCCCAGGTTAGACTTAGGATAACACATCGAGCACTTTTTCTGCGTACACGGCTCGGGATCACGTACTACAAACTGCACAATCAACAAGCAGACGATACTGTTGCTGTGCGGGCAAACCTGTAAAGAAGGAGAAAGCGGCAACTGTGAATGGTGTATAGATTTGAGGCTGGGTGAGCCTTTGGAATAATTAAATCAATCGTACAGTGATCAATTCGTATGCCCAGTCATTGAAGACGTCGTAGATTTTGTTGTTTTTCTTGCAAAGCATGCTTGTAACATAGTAGCTGAATGTTTCCAGATCGAAAGAATGCTGCGTAATGACGACGCACTTGCGCGGCCGCAACTTCTGGTACGATGCCTGCGATATCATTTGCATCTCCTCGTAGCAGGCACCGTGCACCTCCATCGGCAGTGACGTATGATAACCAGGCGATATGCAGTCGTCTGATGGAATTCACGAATTACAATTACAAAATATACTCTTTTTTTGTTATATTTACTCACCTTCCTCGCTAGTGATGACAGAAGCTGCTTCGTCTTCCTCGACGTATCGGCGCTTGAACTTCTTTGTGCAGATGGGCTTCTTCAACGCCTCACCACCTTGTAGCGGCTCTTCATTTATTTTATTTTCTTCGCTTATGGGTGAATGCAATGGCACATTTCCATTTGGCGACATGGTGCCGCCAAGTTCGTTATTACGCAAGCAAACTTGCAACGCCGCCAAATTGATAATCGGCTTAAAGCTAGGTATTTGTTGAGATGATTGGGGAATGGATGGCGATTTTTGTTGGCATATCTGAGCGGTACCGATGTGTTTTCCAGGAGAACGCATAGCAGCCGAACCTACGGGGGAGCCGGAAGTTGGTGGCGAGCGAAGTCCTAGGCCGATGGTCGAAGCACATTGAATGGATGCCGCCGGATGGTTAAGCACGTAAATGTCGCCTCCGTTGCCTGTAGCAAGACTACAGTGTGAAGGGCGTGGAGAGGAGGACGGCGAGGCGCCCGGCGAATTAAAGTAGTTGTACTGACTAGAAGTGGCTGTGCGTTGCAATGCGCGAGCCGTGGTTAACCCTCCTGGCGAGGATGGAGACCCGTTGCTGGCCAATGCTTGCTTTGGTGATGCTCGTATCTTTGTAAATGGAACAATATTTTCGGAATTATCCTCAGAGAACTCGTACTTCTTATCGGCCAAACGGCGCTTGCGAAAAGTAGCTATTTTTTCACATTTTTCGTTGTCCTCGGAGAACTCGTAGGCGTTTGCTTTATCTGTGTTAAGCTGCGATGAGCTGCCTCCACTCGCTGTTGAGCTGGGCGAGACTTGCAAGTCTACTCTATTTACGCCATTTCGGTAGGACTTCGTGACTATGCGGTGACGTCTTCCAGCTCGGCTATCAGCTAGACTTGCTTTCGATGGAGAGTTTTCTGGAGTTCCAGAGCCGCTGCACGGGGAACACGTCACGGAGCTTCCATCGGCAGCGGCTAAGTTTGCATTACTTTTGCAATTGAAAATAATTTCATTGAACGTTTTCCCAGTCACAGAGTTGAGTGTGGAATAAGTGGCACTGCCGGTAGCTTCGTTGTGGTTTACAGAGCGCTGAGTTTCGGTGTTAGCGGAGTGTACAGAGTGCGCAAAGTCGGCTTCGATATCACATATATCTGCCACAATGGGAGCAATTATATTAGTCTGATTATCACAACCAGATGTTTCCTCGGCAAGGCGCCGATCTGGGGCCTCCGGTGGAGGCGTACTTGGAGATTCATGAGGCTGAGCCGCTCCTGGCGTATGCTGTTGACTATTTGGAGATACTAGTTGTTGCTGAGTTGTTGAGTGTGGCGAGAGTGGAGTGGAGGAGGAAGACTCTAACTCGATATGCAGCATGTGCACAAAACCATTGGCAATAATAAGAATGCGATTGGGACAGACTAGATTGATATGCGGATTGAAAACTGGATCAGATTCAGTGAAAGAATACTTTGTGTGAATCGTTAATTTGCAGTTTAGGCATATATTATTGTGACAACCTAAACACAAAATATCATATGAAGTTATGCTTTACGTATAGAGAACGGCTCTTAACTTACATTCTTCCTCGCCAAATGCTGCACGCATCCTTCTGCAATCAGAACAATTTAGCTTAGGAACTTTTACGTAACTGATATAGGAATCTTCGCTTTCGTTTTCAGCCGCACCGTGTACGATCACAATGTCCCGGTGTGACGTTTTCCATTGCGTAACGCTGACTTCCTTCACGTTATCAACTCCATGGTCATCAAACAGACAAGTCTTAAAATGCTTACGAAGAGGTTTATACGGCTTATAAATCCAAAAATATAAACTGTGTATGAAGAAGCAGATGAATTGAAAGTATATTCTAGCAACTTGTCTAAGCAAAGTCTTACGTGTATTTGTAGCCAATATGGAACGTGTAAAAGCGACTGCCGTCGTTATCATTGACGCCGACCTTGTAGCTCATCATATATTGACCACAGGCGGTGAGACCCATGAAAATATGACTGAAAGAATCAAATGGTAACGATTCAAGTGGAATACAAGATTGTTTTGTTTAAATACTTTCTCAAGTAATCATACGGAATAAGGTCCTTAAGACAGAATGACAGTCTTTTTGGCACTGTTGAATATGCTCTTTGCTCCCGAGCACAACGAATATTCCCGGAAAAATTTCCGGTGCGCTATGAAAAGCAAGCATTTTGTAAGTAGTGTCAATATGTGAAATGGCTAATGAATACATACCTCTCGAATCCGTAATTTATGCAACAAATTTATGTGATTTTGGAGGCCTTCCGAAGAAGTGTATTTTGGTACATACATCGTATTGAACGAGTGCTTCAGTACGCCTATTCTTTCAAAGCTGCTATCCGAGGAAACGTCAGAGAAAATCTGAATCGAGATGTCGGAAGAATACCCATCCTCTGAAGAATTATCTGTGTAGTTAAGCTCCATTTTTCGTGACGTACAATCTCTACGTTAAAATGCAATAGATGTAAAGAAAATTTGGAGGTTGACCTCGTATCTGTTGCAACGTCTTCGTTTATTATTTTGCAACCTATTTTTTGTACTTTTGGCCGTTTTCAGAGTTTACAAGAAAATCTCACAAAAAATTTTGTTGAATTCTACACAGGCTACTCTCAGTCTTGACGATTTCAATATTTTTCATTTGTAAATTCATACTATTTGATTATAATGCCCTACCTACTGGGAAAAAGAATTTATTTAAAAAGTTATTTTTGAAACAGGCAACACACAAAGCGGTGTAGGTTGAACTTGACCAGCTTTTTAGTGCCGCATTGATGAGAAAACTGTCTAAAGAATGCATTGCTTACCTCTTTCATTCCTATGTTTAAGTGGCGAATTGTATATTTTACTAACTAATGAACTAATTGTTTGTTGCAACAAACTCGAGCATTAAACAAAGCCTGCTGCAGATTATCTCTGCCAATAACTAAGAAGTTCTCTCAGCAAATGGGAATTTATTACTAAGCATAATTTTTTTCCTTATTAACCTCGAATAGGTTTGGCAGTACTAGTGTTAGAATTGCACTCATTTTGAGATTTGGCACCATTGTTGCAAAAAATATGCTGTATGGAAATACAGCAGTTACCCGTGCATTACTCTATTGGTACCACTCTACATATATATTTTTTTACTTTCCTGGAAAGTAATATTTTTCATCAACAGTAAATAAACTTAAGCAAAAATATAAACTTATACACTTTTTTATAAAACGTATCTCGCTATCTAAACAAAGAATATTGCAAAATATTGATAGATTTTCTGCAAAAGCAGCGAAAATAATCATGTTTGCCTAAATTGTTATGTATTTATAATGTCCAGCTGTTTTTAAAGTAGACAGTACGAAAGTGCTCTTTCATTATTTTGCAATCCTGGAGTTATCGCTGCGCATTCACCGGCTAAGTGGAAGCCGGTGAAAATTAACTGCTTCATTTAATTTTCTATTTCACTTTCATATTCTTGCTTGATAATCCCTCATAGAATATTTGCAAACATCACGTCCATAGTTTTAATAAAAGCTGAGTTTTTTAATGAACTATATATGTTTTGTTATCAAAGAATGACCCAACTTATATCAAGCCAAATCTTATGGTTATCATGGTTATCCAAGAATGATGACCATACTTATATCAACCAAATCTAAGTCAAATATTGCATAAGAAATCTTGTAAATACTAAATTTATATTTGCAAATAATCAAATGCAGTAAATGAATATAATAAACATACATATGTATATATCCCTATGGGGAGATAAATTTAGGGTGTCGTGTTTTTCAAAAACTGATCCAAATCATACAGACTGCCTTCCTTGGTAGTGGAACTATCAAGCAAAGCTTTGCCATCATGGATGTTTCAGAGATTAGACGCGGATTTTGTATGTTTATAGATTGTATTTGTGATATTTTATTTAAGCTAAAAGTTATAAATAAATAGTTACAAACATACATAAATAAATTTGTTAACAATACGGATTAGCTACTATTTTATAGTTTCATTACTATGTTCAAATTTTGACTCCTTCACGGTCATGTTGCATCTTGGTCATTCTCTGCTTATATACTTAGTTATATTCGTCGCATGAGTGCCGGTCTTATTACCATGTGGTGCTTGAGTCTCTGTGGAATTCGATGCACGAGTTGTGATTAGATATTCATCCATTGAAGACTCCAAAGTATTGTCAGTCTTGGTTCTTTCTACGATTCCTGTAGCTTTATTGCCATGTCTGTTTTCAGTAACAGAAAATCTCTCCCCAGTCTCACTCTTGAGCACTTGCATTGTTAGTGCGTTAGTTTTTGTTTTCCTAGCTTGTAACAATTTATTTCTATATTTATTAAGACGAACGTTGCTCGAATCTGCCAAAGGTATTGGTACTTCAGCGGCTGAAAAAGTATCCCCGATGATTTCTGGCAGCTCCGGTAGCACACTCTTCTTCACAGGGGTGTCGTAAAAGACCCAATTATCAGGTCTGTGAAAATAAAAAAATTTGAATTTTGAAAGGTTTTCAGATTTACTTACCTTTCTGGTTTGGTCAGGACTGTAATAGGTGCTAAAGTTATATTCTGTGAAGAGTTCTTTGATTCCGGTGCTGTCACTAAATTTTCAGGGAGATTTTTCGAATCGATAAAATAGTCTAAATTTTCCGACGTCAGGTCGTCCTCATCGTCGTAGTCATCGTCCTCTGAGAAGATTTCATTCTTAAGATTCTTCCCAATTATTTCTGGATGATCCTCTGCACTTTCCGTCACATTATCCAACTCTGTTAGCGGTTTCATAGGAAGTGGAAGGTCGGGTAAAATTGTCTTAGTACTGGTCAGTGCTGGAAGTACAAAGTTGTCGTCAAGTAAAGTCGCCATTGTCGTATTCGTACTGTTGTTGTTTGTTGTTGTTTTTGTATGTATCGGTTGGTTTCTTAAGAGACTCTGTAACATGTGTTCAGGTCTTAAGTAGCCGTCGCGGTCAAATCGCTTGCTGGGTTCGGATGGGTCTGCATCATCGTCATCGTGCAGTGGTTCTGACTTTACGTTGGTCTCATCGTCCCCGTTATCGTATCTGTCTCCGTGTTCGGCTACCTTTGTCTTGTCGTTGTTTCTTCTATGGTTTGTTGTCCGTTCTATGTTTTTACTTAGGTAGTTATAGTTGTTCAAGTCCACTTTGTGGTTTGTAGGCTTCCAGATTTGATTAGATGAAGCGTCTATCTGTTGCAATTCTACTTGAGTGCGGGTGAAATGGGACGTTTGTGACGGACTTTTATGGGCTGTGGAGAAGGGGCTGTGTGACGCCTCAGCTATTGGTTGCTCATAAAACTGTTCGTTTGACCAATTAATTTGCTCAAGCCTCGGCGGTTGCGAATATGGGGGCCTATGCGGTGGTAAAAACGCATTAAAGCCACTATTTATAGTTTCTGTGTCCGCAATTATCGGCGTGGCAACTGGTTTGGGTCGTATATTGAAACTGAAGGTACTATCGCCTCCATTAGCACTCGCCACACCCACTATGGATCCGAAGCTTCCACTACTGACTGCGCTACTGGCAGCATGAGCTCCTCCGCTTCCAGCAAACCCGCCCACTTGGCTGTAACTCGATGCTGCTGGAAAAGCAGGTTGTAATTGTGGTTGCGAGTGGCCTGAACTATGAGGGCTACTAACGATTGTGCTTGTGAGGCCAGAGTTCGACTGGAAACCGTTGGAAGAACCGCCCGGCTTCTCCTTGTCTTTCTGGACGCTGTTGTGGTTAACTAGTTGGTGAATTCCACCCAGTCCACTCGAAGCAAAAGAAAGGAAGTTTTGCAAAAGACTCGGCTTCTTGGTAGTTGTTCGGTCATCGTGTTCGTTGAGATAGATTATGGTGGGTGGCTTGGTACGTTTAATTGGCGAAAAGCTGTCTGGCTTCGTTTTTGGTGGGCCGTCTTGATGATAGTCAACGTAAGCAGAGGTCGTACTTTTAAAGTCGTAGAAGTGTGTGTACTGTTCGTAATTGTTCAAATTGTAAGAAGTCGTAAAGTCCGTGTAGCTTGAGGTGGGCGTCCGAACGGGGCTTTTATTGGTCTGTCGAATGTTTATTTCAATCTCGTACTGATCAGAGTTCGGTCCATTAACAATAAGTGTCTGTGGCCTCGTGTAGATGGGCCTGGTATGGTACTGACGCAGGTCTGAGCTACGGACTGTTGTTCGTGCTGTATTTCGCGGCCGTTTTGTGGTCATAGAAGTCGCAATTAACTTGGAAGTGTGGTTCTTGAAGACTTCAAATGTGGTAAGTAATATCTTTGCAGCCTTGTCGTCTTTTAACTTATCAGTTTTCTGGTTATTTGAGCGTGGAATACGTTTATAGTCTTCGTAAGCTGAATACGAAAGAACGTCAGAATCTTTACTTGGTTCGTAAGTATTGAATACGTCAATGTTAAACGAGTCATCGCTTTGTCGTCTAATCGGAAGTATTTCATGATCTATTGTGACCGTATTCAGTTCCGTATTGTTGCGTGTTCGTTCTGCGGCCGGTCTTCTGTCACCTAAAATGGTTTTGTCCTTTAGTGATTTAGAACTTTTCTGTTTTTGTTTTCTCTCGTTAACTGCTGTTACGTTTTCGGCTTTGTCAATTTCAGTGGCAGTCCT
The DNA here is from genome assembly GCA_937620795.1 of Thecophora atra. Classification (NCBI taxonomy): domain Eukaryota; kingdom Metazoa; phylum Arthropoda; class Insecta; order Diptera; family Conopidae; genus Thecophora; species Thecophora atra. The sequence continues at coordinate 40,013,760 of OW569401.1, read as the reverse complement.
GAATTCACTAATAATCTTCTTTATTTTCTCCGTCGTCATCGTTTTCTCAATGTCCCCGTCCACTGTGGAGTTCATGTCCGAATTACGATCATTATGCTGGCTTGTTGCCGTTTCCGATGAAGCGGCACGTAGTTCAATGGGTACATTATTCACTGTAATTATTCGTCTGGTCGTTGTCTGTGGTCGTCTGTGTCCTCTGTGGACGCTTTTAATATTAACAGTAATTTTCGGACCCTTATCAAGTTTGTTATTGATACCGAGAATTGGTTTTTGGGTTGGACGCTTTGTTGAAGTAGGTCTATTTTTAATGTCGAGTTTGTCATTAATCTTCGAAGCGTTCTGTGGTCTTCGAAAATTTACGTTCGAGTTCGGAATAAAGTCCACTTGCGGTGAGTGCTGTTGAATTGCTAAATCCCCATTCGTAATCGCTTGTATACGATCATTGAATTCGGTAGTATTTCCTGGCGAGTCCGAAGGTAAAATATTAACGTTGGATATAATATCGAACACTCTGTCGGGAGCTGTCACTTCAAAGTTGGGCTTAAATGGATCTTGCTCCAGCCAAGGTCCTAGATCAATGGGCGTTAATGGACCAATGCCACATGGCAAGCGCTCGTTGCCAGGAAATTCGTGGGGAATAAAAATGTGCGGTTGAAATGTTCCTCCGCCAACTGCTCGACAAAGTATCTGAGCCAAAGACACCTGACGTATCGACTGGAGTTGCGCCGGTGTGAAGGAGCTCTCGAAACCGCCGTTTTCGTACCAGAAACGGTCTCCTTTGCGAGAATTACTGAACTGCTGAGCAATGATGCAGGCGAAAGTCGGTCCAACTAGTCCCCCTACGACGGGCCGCTCCGAAATGCCGCCCACGAATAGATCGATATCGTGAACACTGTTATAGGCATGAGCGATGCGTTTGGCCGACTCCGGCTGGACAACCTTGGCGAAGTCCTCCCAAGTATTGACTGGCGTCAGACCGCAGGGCACACGCCATGAAGTGTATGATGGGATTCCGTGATCCCGTCCTCGCTGAATGTTAATAGCTGCCAAGTCAAGGCCGAAAGGAAACCCTAGCGACAGAATAGCCACTTTGATACAGCTTCTGATAACTTATTTCGAGTGGAATTACCTGGTGTCTGAAAGAGATGATTTGTTAGTTCCGGCGAGATGAACTCATCCCGTTTGAGCGCCCTCTGAGTGGCCAGGCCGCGTAGCAGACGGTGCAAGGACCCCGGGGCTCCTATGTCACCTCTCTGGAACTCCTCATGCAAACTGATGTCTAGGGAAATAAGGTGTAGAATAAATAAGAGTGTCAAAAGATTAATGGTATCGCTTACTGTTGCTGACTCTGTTGTGATGCCGATCGCAACGCATGTATGAACTTTGTATTAGCGAGTGTCCAAAGCGAAATGCGGCTGCAGCGAAGGAGTTGGCCACACTCGGATTGGTCTTCGGGTTGTAGCCTTCGTAATACCCGGAATGTTGCAAATCCAACTCGAATAACTGACACACTTCACGACCCACTATAATTGGCAGAAACTCCCGATACGTGATGTGCTGAAACATGGCGCCAATAATGCGTCGCGTCTCCTGATAAATCTTCTCATCACTCCAGTGCAAATTCATCTCGCTCAATTCTATGGCGATGCGGTTGTGCTCGCTCACCCAGACGTGGTGCAGCGCCAACAAACCCGGCTGCTCGCCGCTGCGTCCATCACCCGATCGAATGCATTGCGTGGCCAGGGCGCCACGCTTGCAGACATCATCCGGCGTATTCCGGCCAAACACCAACAAACCGTTGCGAAACACCCTCGAGTTGTCAGAACTCCTGGCGCTGCTCGAGTAAATGGGCGAGGCGTCTATGTAAGAAGTGGCTTGGTTGGTCTGTTCGCGCCAGGAAAGCACACAATCCCGACGCTGGGCAGGCGCGGACCGCAGGAACTCCAAGCAACGCACTTTCAACGGGGCCAGCCAAGGATCGTCCTGTGGCACTTTGATGGGGAAGCACGAAGGATGAAAGTCCTTTCCGCCACAGCAACTGGGCACGGATCCATTAATCGATCTGAAGGGCCCGAAAAGATATGAAAGAGGTTTACTAAGGTAATCGAGCAGCGGTTTCCCTACCTGGGCTGAGCTGTCGAAGTCATGTCGTGATCCAGTAGCTGGCCCCACTGCGCCGTCATCAGCGTCAGTGGAGCATCACCGTCCTTGGCTCCGTGTACCACCAAACTAACGAAGCGCGCCGATGACAGCGGGAGCCCGTCCACCGAGTTGCGTATCGTGTCCACGCCGTCGCCGTACGCAGGCGGAAGGAAGCGATTGAACGGCATCTGCGCGGCTCCCCATCGCAGCCGCCGCTTATTATTGCAGGTGCCGTCATGTGTGCGATACCGTTCCGAAGCCGGCATGCAGATGGGTGGCTCACGCGGCGCGCAGAGTCCTTCTAGCGCTGTGCGACGCAAGGAGATTTTCGGCGTGTGCGCTTGACGAGCCAAGGCGCTGAACTGCTTGTAGCTGGAAGCAGAAACATATCACGGATACCGAGTTGAGAATCAGGAAAACCCTTCTATCCTCCAAATGAAACCCAAGCTGAAATTTACACGGAGGCTTGCTTAGCGAGCACTTCATCATCTCCGACATCTCGCGTGCGCTTGGAAGTTTAGACGTGGAATGAAACGAAGTCTGCCGCATGTTGGTATTTATAAAGCCAACTCCTCGACTCGAAAACCGCCGAAGCCACAACCAGCAACAAAACAACAGCCGATGAAACCGATGTTAAGCTGCTGCTGACTGCTGCTTCGTTGGGGCTGCTTGGGTTCGTTTTGGGCAAAAGAAAGAGAAAGTGGAAAACGGCTTTTCATGTGGAATCGGGATAAAAGTGGTCTTCATTTGACAGCGCATGAAGCTGTCGTTCGTCGCTCAGTCGAACTGCTTTGACTTGACTGCGGTAATTTACCGTTATGGGAATCACTTTTCCTTCGCATTAAATGAAAAGTTTGCTGCTTCTTCGCTGAAGTTACTACGAACATTTCGTAATGTCGTTGACATTATTGAAAATAGGCAGCAATTGAAATTTCATTTCATTTCGCTTCACTTCATTAATTTTAAGCAGAGTGATGTAACAATATTCTTTTATATCGAATACCTGCGAACAATTACTGTTTTTTTCTTTCACTTTTCTCAAAACTTTCCCATAAATTTTACCACTTTGTTAATCGAGAAAGTAAACCTTTCAAATATTCGTATAAATTGAAAAGTATACTCCTTATTATAACGACGCTTAAAATTCGAACAATTTAACATTTAGTATAATTTAATAGCAATATTTGTAGTAAATGCTTTTGTTTCAAAGTTTTATTGAAATCGATCATTTGTCTGAAATTCGAAAGAAATCATTTTCTATTTGTTACCAAACAATTAAGCAATTAACAATTAAAATGTGGGATTTTGTGAATGTAAATCCGGAATATGAATAAAAACAGTCGCACTCAGAGACCAACGAGTGTCAACGAACTTTTTACCAACGCATCTTCATCGAAAAAGGTGCAAAGTATGCATAATGTGTATGTGTTTGTTGGATTTGTTGTTGTTTTACATACTCGTTATTATTGCTGGGTTTCGATATTGTTTTCCAGTTTCTTTCTTGTTAATAAAAAACAAACAATATAAAAAATACCAAATAACGAAATAAAAACTTTTGTTCTTTTGTTGCTTTTGTTTTGTGGTTTCTGTTGTAATTATTGTTAATTGCAATTAAGTTTTCTTTGAATGAAATCGAAAGCATTTCGCTGATGTAATCAGTAAATAAAACTCGAGCTTTCATCATAATTTATTTCAGCAACTTTTAACTCAAGCCGTTTATTTTTCAACTTTCTTTCTTTTCCCATTCACGCCTTTTTGCGATGCATATGCATTTATTTATTTTTAAATACTATTTTTTGGCCAAGTAATTTTCGATGAAGGTTTTTAATGGAACTTTATTTAATTGTAATTATTTTAGAATTAGTACAAAAAGTGTTATTACAAAAAAAAATTGCAGATAGTTCTCTCCAGAAATCTCTCTCTCGTTGAACGTTGTCACATCAAAAACAACGAATAAATTCTTTGACAAAAACTTTCTCGCTTAATTAACAAGTTCTCGTAGATCGAGAGAAACAAAACTAAAAGAAACCAAAGCATCAGCGGCATAACTGCAAATCAAAAACATGAAAACTGCTGACGACCATCGTTCGTTGGTTCGTCCGTCCGTCCGTCCGTACTGAAGTCAACTTTCACTTTGACATTGAAATTTCTGCAACTGGCCACGTTGCCAACGAGGAGAGTTGAGTTAAACGACCGAGAGGATGAGAGCGGACCGCAGCAGTACATCGCACACGAAGACGCAAAATACATTTTCACTAACTTGATAGATCATTGCTTGAGCTACGTTAACCGCAGCGACCTGCGCAGCTGCAGACGACAGCCCCATCACCCTGCAGCGATTCGCTTTGGTTGCACCACATTTCAGCAATTTTGCTCAAGCCACAGAAAAGAAAAACAGAAACACTTAAAAGAAATGAAAATTTAACGGGCGAATGATTTGCTGTTGAGTTCATGACCGCGAAAGTTTCTCTGTCAACATAAAATTTGAATTAGCTTTTACTTTAACATAATGAAATATAATCAAAGTTTCAAAGAATTCAATCGGACTCTAAAAAGCAGGAAAAGTAGAGAATTTTTTACAATGAATTTGGAAATTTTAAATGCAAATTTAAATGAACTTCTTCTCTGCGAAATGCTTAATCATCATCATTGCAGCAATAAATTTCATCACCGATGACGAGCAGAACTTTCTCTTGTCACTGAAGCAGCGATTTTAGTGACAATCGCGACGAGTTCATTGAATTGCGAACGTGTTTCTGTTTTTGCGTATTTCAACCAACGAGTAAGATATGAATATGTCTGTATATGTTACTCGCTGTACAAATACATCACTTTTCATTCCCAACACTAATGAATTTCAAATGTTGCTTACTTCTTCTTGAATGCTTTTGTTGCTGTGATTGTGGCGAACGCGGCCATTTCTCTGTCCTCCGTCTCGTCCAGCGGGGCACTGAATTTGGACAGCATCGATGCCGGGTGGTTGGCCGCCAGCAGCTGACCTGCAACACAGAAACAACATTAATCGCAGCTGACACCCGTTACAGCGCCTACCATTTCGTAGAATATTCGGCTCCGTCGTTGCATAGAACTCGACGAGAGCTTTTAAACCTTCCCTGGCGGAAGCTTCCACCGCGACGTCGATCAAAGTGCGTTGCAGTGAACGGCCACGACGACGCTCGGTGGCGTTTCGGGACTCCTCCTGATGTTGCTTTTTGTCATCGTTGTTTAGCGGAAGTTCAGCGACGTCGATGGCCAAGAAAGGACTCGGCAGCTCCACTGCGGCGTTCGCTTCCGTTTCCGCATGAGCATCAATGGCGTTGGCAACACACTTGGACGTCGCTGTGACTGCGAGGAGCAGCAGCAAGCAATGCAACAAATGTTGCGGCAACATTTCTGCTGATCCCCCAACATGCATTGAGAATTCGATAAAAATCAAAAATTCCGAGAATTGTAATTATTGGCCACCACTGTACTTGGCTTTCATTATTACAAAACAAGATTATTTGTGTATTTAATTACGTAATCACGCAAATAATCGGAAAATAATAAATTTCAACAAAACAACTGCCCAATCACTCACACATCTGCATTTATTTACATATTTATGTTGTGTATTTTTCATGTTCCAACACGTAGAAGTCGGCGTTTGTTTGCCTGGCTTGGAGCTGCTTTTCCGTACTTACATCATCACTTCATTGAATATCAAGAGCTCATTAAATAAAGTTGATTCTGTGGCTAAAGGAACTTGAAAGGAAACAGTGAGGTAAGGATAACAACAATAAATCCAAAACAGCAACAATTTCCTTCATTCTATATTAAATTAATTATTAAACAATATTTCCTCAACTTCTGTTGATTTCCTATCTTAATAAAGAACCTTTACTTGAATCCTTAGTGCTTCTATTATTTAATTATGTATCAAATACCAATTTAATTTAATAAAGTTCCTAAATGTTTTCATGAATTAATTATGTATCAATTTTTCTCCATCAAGATTTGCCTAATTTTTTATTAATTTGTCGATTATTTAATTGTACAATTGACTTATTATTAATTCATAACACTATTTCGTCGTATCTATTAAAAAGATGAATGTTTTTCACACCAGCGACAATCGATGGGTTTTTATAAGCAAACGATGAAGATTAATAATAAAATGTGTCTTTATAGAAAAGAAAACTGTTTAATTTCCCACGAAATACTCAAAAAAATTCATTCCAAACTAAATCAAAACTGTGAAAAGTTTAAATTCTCTCAGGCCTGAAGTGAAATGATGTGAAAATTATATTTAATGCAATAAAACTTAATTTAATTGTTTGTTTTTTCCTTTGCTTTTGAAATTTCTTCTTAATAATCAGGTGTTTCCTCTTTCTGCAGCTTAAAAAGAATGAAGTGTTTGTGGCCACGCTCTTGATCTGAATCTGTTTTTGACACGAAGAGAAAATTCTAAATCGAAACTAGAAAATTTCAAATTAACCAAATTTAACCTATCAATAAGCATTCTATATTTAATAATATACTCAACAACAAATCAACAAGTGTGATCCTCAACGTTACCATTGCAAAATAGATACAGATCAGGATCAGGTGCGATTATTACAATCACAAGACTAAAAACAGTTTGAAATAACCTAAATTTAGCTTCCACAATTCATTAGTTACACAGCAATTAAATAAGTTGTGGCATCAGTAATGCTATAACTTAACTATTAATCAACTTGCTATGAATAGTTTCACTGGTTCTGCCGCAGACACTATAAAACCACAAACCATACAAATTAACATAACTTCTTAATTGCAAAATTACTTCTCTACTTAAAGAAACCGTGACGTCAAATTATGTTCAATAAATTTTAAATAATGCTGAAATCTTGAAATTCAGTAGCGTTCGGAAAAAATTGCACAGTTCTTTGTGTGTTATTAAACCCAAGAATTTTACTCGTAAATAGTTTGGCTTCATTTGGCTGGCTTCTTGAAGTGTGCACAGTGGCTACTAAAAGACAGGTGGCAAAGACGTTAATTACTACGGTTCGTTCTCTGCGCAGCGACTGGTTTCGTGTTAGTTGACTGCGGGCCAAGCAAATCAAAAAGCCAATCCTTCAAATGTCCATCAAAGACTGATTTTTGATGTATTGCGATTTGATCAAGAAGTTCTTTTTTCTATAAAATACTTCTACAACTTTGTACACCTAATTTTGCTTTTATGCTGTATCTCTGAGAAACTTCTACTACATTATTTATTATTAAGCTTCAATTGAAGTTAAATTTATATTTGATGAATTCACCTTCGTTTCTCTTCCTCGTTTAAAACCCGCACAATTTTAGATCAAATAAAAGAGTTTTTCTGCTGCTGCAAATGGCTTTTCACTGCTTCTAAGTGGCTCACTCATTTATTTTGGGTACTGTACTACGATTTCTTTGTCGAGGCAGTTGAAGGAGTTGCGAACAAAGCAATTCTTTTGCTGAAATTACAATAGAAGATCGATCGGTTTTTCGCTTTTTCTCGGACAGAAGAAATTCGCGTTTGGCTCTTCGATGGCCGTAAACTGAACTGAACTGAATTGATTCTCAGATGGAAATATCTATTAGAAGTCGGCCAAGATGGAAGATCGAAGATGGCCGTTGTCGAAGAATAGTTTCAGCTTTCAATGTTGCGGCAGATGCGATGATGGCTGCTGGTGGCCAGTCGAGACCAGTTCTGTGAGCCGCCGTCTGTCTGTTCGCTGATGCTCGCTCTCAGCCTCATCTTTCTTCTTTACTTTCACTTCACTTTGGACATTTATTCGCATTGCCTTATTTCGTAGTTCGTGGTGTTTATGTCTTCGAATTCCATTTCACTTGAAGTGACAACAAAGTAGCTGCTCTATTCTTAAATCGAGTAGAAGATTTAGCCAAATCGCGACCTCGATCACATCAGCAGCAACCAGCGAAAGAAACAGCAAAGAAATATTCACAATTCGTAGAGAAAGTTTCTGGCGGACAACAAGAAAACACCCTAAAAATTATATTACTTCATAAATCAATAGAGAACATCGAAATTGAGTGGGTGGAGGGAGGAGAGAAGGTTGATTAGATGAAACTACAGACGTATGTGTTTCTATCGAGAAACTCCAACGTTTGCTTGATGTAAAAAGCAGTTAACGTCAAGCAGTTGGATTTTTTCATCGATTGATCATTGATAAATAGAATAAAAAGTAATCCATCATCAATTTTCTTTTAACTATGATTATTATGCTTTCCGAAAAGCATTGTTATTGTTGATCTATTTATAAAAATTAAAGATATTCCATTCATAACTTGTTGCACGCTTCTACAACGTTGCACGATTTCGATCACGCCGAATGTCTTCAAGAAAATTTTCTGTTCCGAGTCTCAGCTACAATGGAACGCATCTTGAGTCCGTTGTGTTTTTGTGTGCGTGGAAATGTATGTGTGCACACCGTCAAAGCGACTAAAGACGCTTCAGAAAGTGGTAGAAGTTGGGGCCGCCGTTGCAATTGTGAAGCTTGCTCGATTTTTGTTTTGATTGATGATTGATGATTAATTTTAAATTTAAATTAAATTCGTTTAAGTTTTGTTTTACTCCATATATGAAAAGTTTTGTTTTATTTACTAAATTAATAATTTTTCGTTGAGACTTTTGTTTTATTTATTAATTCATTATTTTGTAATTAGACTTTTGCCCTCTTAATTCCCAAATTCTTCTCCTTTCCTGCAACGTCGCTTATTCTTAAATCTATTCAACGCTTTTATGTCCTGATGATGTGTGAAATCTCTGCAAATAGAAACCCGTTATGCACATTGTTGCTCCACGCGATTTTTTATTTGCGTTGCAAGCTCCTTGAGTGATTTTAATTCAATTAAAACTACAAAAAATTACACTAATCAGGTCATCGTGTCGCCTGCAGCCAACAGATTTTATTGTATGCAAAGCGCTGTACGAATCACAAGCGCAAGAATCGAAAAAGAACTTCGGCAAACGTGATGATGATGGCTGAGATCGTTATTCAACGGCCGAATGAAGCTCGGAGACTGGGTCACTGTTACGCCAGACTCATCTGCAGCGTGTGTTCTCTCCCAACATCGTGTGTTCTCTGAGCACCTCGAACGCTCTCTCAATAAGTGTCTCTCTCACTCTATTCCTCTCTCGCCAACATTCACGGTTTGAAATGAATAATCCATGAATATTATTTATGACGAAAAAGAACAACAAATAAAAAGAACAGCAAATAAAAGTATTAAAAAAAATTTGCATCCAAGTGAAGGCGATTTCGGCGATTAAACGAGGTGCTGAAATTGTGAAAGCAAAAGCGTTTCAATTTAATTTCTACACACGTTTTTTCTGAGGTGTTCATCGGAAACTTTTCGAAAAGTTTCAAGTTTTTTCGTTTCTGCTTTTTCTAATTGTTCTTCATAGAGCGAACTTTCACAAGAGTTTTTTGCTTCTGTATCGTAATTGTTTGCTGCAAAATGTTAATTATAGTTAACTATATAAAGTAAAAATCCTAAGCAAAAAATTCTCTCAAGCAATGAGTCAAAACTCAGCCACTATAAATAAAAAAAAATGATCCGAATTTCCATCTTCTCCTTAAATAATTATTTATTATTATTTATTAATATTTTCAGTGATATTTATTAATGTGCAATACACAAATGTTAGTTATTTTATAATTTATTTATTAGTTATTATTTATTAATTAGATATATTTTAGTTTATTTATATTTTATTATAGTTATATATTTTATATATTCGATTACTCGATTTTTCGGTTGTTTGTTCGCATTTCTTCCGAAGCATTTTTCATCGATAAGATTTCACCTGAAGCACAAACTGTTTAATTATCTATTTTTCCTTCCTTATATTCTTATATAACGCCTTCTCTGGCGATAAAAGCTTCACAAACAAAAAACGAAAAACATCACAAACGAAAAAGGAAGTTTTTGTCAATCAAGTAATTTTTTTTTGTTGTTTTCTTTTTATCTTTATTTGTAAGCTCTTCTGATAAGAATAGAAAATCAAATAAAACGCCATGGAATTAAATCTAATAAGAAGAAAAATGTTAATTTTATTACTGAAATCACATTAAAAATATCTAAAAACTTATATAAACACAATAATAAATATAATAATAACTACACGTCTATAAAAGTGTTAAAAGAAACAATAAATTGTTAGAAAATATAAAATATTGAATGGGTGAATATTTTGGGTGAAATGCATTATTATATAATGTAAATAAGGATTATTATGTATTGCTGTGAATAAAATGAACATATTTTTAATAAATTAAAACTATAAACAAACATTTAAATTATTATAATTAATTTCTATTCACGTATGAATGCGAATGAAGAAAAAGGAGAAATATTATTGCACTAAATTAGTTATAAAATGTTTACACAACAATTTATGGTTTTTTTTTGTTTATTTTAGATTATTCATTATACATTTTTATTTACGCTACGGAATAAAATACGAAATAACATAGTAACAAAGCGATTATAATAGGTTATATATAATATTATAATCTCTATGATAGTAAGAATTTCGTTATATCCAATTAATTTTTCCAAGTACAATCTTTCGATCTACTTTCGATTTATTTTAATTATCGTACTTGACTAATTATATATAAAATAATAAAATATAAAAAGAAACAGGAATTGAATGAAAGTTTGAATGAAGATTGTGATTTATTAATTTAGTTTTAGACGTAAAATTAATTAATTCCCTTTTAAAGCGGCAAAAATGTCCAATAAAGTCGATGAAATTCTTTTCAAAAAGAAAAAACTTCTTCTAAATCATAAAATAAGTATAATTAAACTAATGTAAATAGAATCTTTTTCCCTTGTCTAAATTAAGGTTAATACAAAGTGCTTTAATTGGCTAATATACATACATGGTTTCTCTCTAAAAAACCTAAATTACTCTACAATGTTTTCCAATGAACATTCTACATTTTTTATACAACGGTACATGAGACGCGCGGATTGAAATCTACATAAATTAAAATTTAAAATAATAAGAATAATGCGACATTTCCGAGATGCTTCGATGAAATCATATTTTCAATGCTTAAAATTTCGTAATTTAATCATAAGAACGTTGAAACAATGATGACGAGGAGTCTCGAATTCAAATTTATTTAAAAATCAAATTTATTGAGGTTCCTTTAAGCAGTAGAAAAATGTGCCAATGTTTTTTCTTCTCGGATGTCGCCGCGATTTGACTATAAACCATTATTTTGCCGACTAATTCATGAAGTGACAAAAAAACAAACCATAAAAATTAAAACTCGTACAAATAAATATTAAATAAATTTAGCGTAAATGTTATCAATACCTCAATCAATAAGCAAACACATGCAGATGCTGAGTGCAGCAAAAACAAAGAAACCGAAAAAATAATACGTAATAAATTAAATTGTAAAAAAGCACAAATAAAAAACTCTTCCAGAGAAAGCCAAAGATTTGTTGTTGGGACTTTTAACTAACACAAACACAAATTATTTTAAGCTCCAATGCATTCACATTCTACATCGAAATACATTGTTGAAAATGGTTCTTCAATTATTTTCCAGTAGCTGCAGTTGCGTGATCCTCGTTGCTGCTTCTCTGATGAAATTTCCTCCATGAAGACAGACGTGAACGTCGCGGAATTCTTCCCCTCTCTCTCTTCCTCCTCCTCCCCAATCATTGTGTCTGTTTGAGCTTAGTTTCGGCGTTCACTCGCTCTGGTGACGACGTGCCTGGACTTCTCCTTCTCGCGCAGCTCCTTGATGGCGCCCACTGTGCCGAACATCACCTTCGCCGTGAGCTGCGTCTGCCCCGCCGAGGACGACTTGCCGCACGCAGCCGCTGCCGTTGCCGAGCCTGCGCCCGCCGACGAGCTCGACTCCCGCTCAATGCCCGAACTCGCGTTCGCATATGCGTTCGTGTACGAAACGTAGTTGTTGTTGAGGTCGCGTCCGCAGCTGCACTGATGCGACATGATGAACGCTCGATCGAGGATGTTGCACGCAAACGGTGTTTGGAGACGTCTTCACGATAAACGCTGCGAAGGATTACAATTTCTGTTGTTCAAACTTTTCACTTTTTCATCAACTGCAAAAACCAAACTTTGATTTTTTTTTTCTTAACGTTTTCTTTTCGTTTTTTTAATAATTATTTATTTTATTTCACGCTCGTTTTTATTATAATTTCCGGCCGCAGTTGAAACTTTTCTTTACGTTCGCACCAGTAAAAAGCCAACCGATTCAGTGAAATTTTTTCATTCAACTAAACACAAGTATTTGGAAAATTTGTAAAGTTCTGCGCTCGCAGCCCAACCGCTCAACGTTCGCAGCGAGTAATAAAAGTATAAAATTTAAGCAAAAAATAAGAAGCACACACACACACACACACACCCACACGTTCACGAAAGAGCAGCCGCAAAAGTGCTTAAAAACTTTCGTTGGAGTCGGCGGCTCTCGCAGCTTTCGGTGGCGATCGCTCGCGTTGGATTGAAACGATGACAGCGACGCGGCGGTGGCTATGACGACGTCGTCGCACACACTTTCACAGACTCAGTAGAACTAATTTCGAAAACGTTACTCGCCGTGGTTTTGTCGGCGGCGGGCGGCGTTGGTTACTGATCTCGCAAGCTTTGCCAGCCGAGCGAGCGAGTGGAGCAGCAGCGAGAAGCGCGTTGGCGATGCAATGCGACGCGACGCGCACGTCTTGGAACGTGTTTTGCTTGTGTTGCTGCTACTCAATTTCGCTTTTCTTAAAAAAGCTTTGCCTCCATCAGCGACAGAGGCGATCGTGCACACGTCGTGCAGGCGGCGTCGTCTGCAGCAGCGAAAATTTCTCTTCACTTTTCTTCGTGTTTCGTTGTGAGATTCATTGATTGTTTTTCGACAGGTTTTGCTTCGGTTCGATTTTAGTGTTTCGGTGATTGTTGATTGTTGTTTGTAGTTGCATTTAAAAGCTGCTCTATGCGATTCCCTTCAAGCAACTCTACGATTTCTCCATGAGCAGGAATCCTCAGATACTTCATCGGCCTTTGATCGGAATATCGACAAAATTTCATTCAGCTTTCGGCTTCAGAGTTCAATTGGAACAACTTTCTGCTGTTTCTTCGCGTTTATTGAAATTCGTACATAATTACGACTTTCTTTACGTTGTCGTTGTACAATTTTCTACTATTGCAGCAATCGCCGCTTTTTGAACTCGCTTCGTGTGACTTTTCCCATTCAACACGGCTGCCACTTTTCTCTAGCCGACTGAGAACTCTTTCTAAACATCAGATTCATTGGCTTGTGGACCCATCACGCTCGCGTGACCGTGATGGCTGCGTCACTCTGATCTAAATCCGTTCGGATGATCGCATTAAATTAGTCGAGAGCTTCGCAGCATATTCAGAAACAAGCTGCACACGTTTCCAGCGCTAGAAAACATTTCGCATGCTGCGTTTGGATTCGTCTGGAAGCTTTCGCTTCGCTGATACGACGCATTAAAATTGTAAACACGACTGCAGAGTGCACGAAGTTGAGCCGACAACAACAACAAAGCAATAAGCAGCCATTTGTACACAATTTCGTTGATACATTTTTTGGTGCTCAATCGGGTTTGCGTTCGGAGCCGATCGGCAGAGTTCAGCGAAGCCGAAGCTGCTGCACTTGACTGCATGGAACGTTTATTTACACAAATGTAGTTTCATCTTCTAATGTAGTACTCAACGCCTCCTCCTTCCGTAGAAACGCAGCAGATTGCTCTGTTCAATATTGCTTTGTTTGTGTTGCTTTGGCGCGTATGTAGTTCACCGAAACACTTCAATCGCTCCAAATACTGGCAGCTGCTGCATGTACGAACAGGAAAACTTGAATCGGGTGAGATCACTCGATGGCTTTCGTACACAGTTCGATCTGAACTTCACACGCAATAAATTTCTCTTCTCCTCATGAATTGAATTCATGTGTTGTTCTTTTCAATGTTGTTTTCCGTCGCTGTTCTGACCACGTTGACCTCAATACTTTCTCCGATGTTTCTTTAAATAACTTCATCCACTTTTACATCGGCAACTTTCGGTCTTCACGTCGTTCAGAATCCGTGAAAGGAACGGTTTGTCGCTCCACTCAGCCACCGAAGGAGTCAGTCACAGGTTTGTCAAAGAACCAACATTGATCCAAGTTTAAGGCAGAGCCACAGATAGCAAAGAAACTAAGGAAAGAAGAACAAACAACAGCAAAGCGAATGCGGGCATCACAGAGAAACCAACTCTTTCACGCAGCATGGAGCTCGACTGCGTTTGCGATGTTCTTCTGCTGGCTGCAGTAGCCGACCTACTTTTGCATTCTCCGGCCGAACGCGCTACAAAAGTGTGTCACTCAGCCAGCCAGCCGCAGCCAACGGCCAGACAAAGAGGCACGATGAATGTTCTCGCCCAACGACGGTCCTGCGTCAGCTGAGGACGCCGACTGAGCGCGTGAAGCTTCCGTCTGCGCTCGCTGAATTTGCTGAAAGATCGGAGAGTGTCTCGCTTTGATTGGACTCTCTTTCAAGATTTGTTTTCTGTGCTCGCATAAGTTCAGTTGTCTCTCTTCTATTTTTCGGTTGCTTTTTCGTCGCTCTTTCCGTTGTTTATTTGTGGCTGTTGTAAAGCCAACTCATGCAACGGCTTTTAAAAGTATTCGTTGTTGTTATTGTAATGCTTTTGCAGTTGTGTTTTATTTCGTTTCTATTGCAGGTTTTTTTGAAAACTACCAATAAACATTTTCTGTTTTTTTTTTGTTTCTTTTTGGTGTGAGTACTGTTAGTTTAATAGATAAGTTTTTTTGTTGTTGTTAATTTTTCGTTTTCTGTTTTGTTGATGGTTTTGTTTTTGCTCAAAGCCCGTCGACAGGTTTTATGTAAGAAGCTCCATCGACAGCACTTGATTCCTTCTATGCCCCAAAAGCATATTTTTAATAGAGTAAAAATAATTTAATATAATTTATGAGATAAATACTATGAGTAACGAATTTGTTTTACTTTCTGCGAGAAATATTTTTTTGTTAATTATATAAAATTACTCTTAAAATTTATTTAATGATTGATTCAATGGTTTGATATGTGGCAGTTCGTCCTCGAAACCGCATTTTAGTCGCAAACGATGATAAAAAATGTGTTCGAAGAATTCATGAAAAGCTAAAAAGCCCCAAAAAAATATCAATCAACACTAAAAAATCGTGTTCATGATCGGCCATTTTCAATTACACACATACGCACGCACACCCATGCAATACTCATACATCTATATACACATATAGCTATAATCTCTTCCCTCAACCGATGCGAGCCGAAAAATCTTCAAACTCGTGATCGGCTGCTGTAAAAGAACAAAACACGAAAAATACTTTAGAACATGATTTTTCAGATTCTTTTTAGTAGGTTAACCAAGCATCGTTGTTGTTGTTGTAATATATAATATATATAACCACAAACAATAACTGGTTAAGTCAACTTAAGAACTTATTAAGTTATTACCATTAAACTCAGCTGAATTTAATCTTATTTCAATATTGCTTTTTATAGTTTCTAGTTTAGAAGATATTCCTTAATTTATAAATTAAAATATTACCATTTTAAATTAGAAATAAATAAATATATAGCTACTCTGACGTTAATAAAAGCAGATGTAAAATATTAACAATTTAGTCGTTAATTATTATATATTTATTATTTAATTTATTATTAAATAATAATAATTTGTAATGCTTCACAGAATTATCAAAAAAAAACTTCAAATAATTCTCCTGAAAACTACGAAAACTTCATTTAAGCTGTTATTGCTTGTGGCCAATTGAAATATGAACAATTTTGTTAAAAATTAAATGCCTTCCTTTCAGGGGCAACTGCGAGTCTTAAACGGCCAGTTCATCGATCTTTTTGCCTTTTATAGATGGGCTTAATTCGAAAATACGATCAAAAGAATCATAAAAAACTCAATCGTTCTTTCATAGCCAAGGTTCCATACGAGATTCGGCTACTAAAATTTGTATTAGAGCTGCATTAGGAATTTTGAGAACGCTGCTGTTCGATCGCACCATTATAAAGCATAAAGTGTGTCGCAAAACCATCAAAAAATGTATCGTAAATTCGTCATCAGAGGTCATTAATTAAGCTATGGAATATGTGTCCGGTTGCGACGATGTTGGAAGATTAATGAATGATTTTCGACGTTGGTGTTAAAAATAGTAGGAATTTGTAACATTTGAAGTGGTACTTAAACACCGGAAACTTTACCACTCTATATATGGTTCTTTAACTGATCGATCAGAATAATTTTAAAAGCGAATTGTGTTCTCAAAAGAAGTCGATAAGCAGCCCTCGCCGTGGTTATGCGTTTTCTGGCAAAACAATTGGAAAAAGGGAAGAATTCACAGTCCGTGACGTTGTTGGTGGTTATCTTATTGCAATTGTTTTATTCTGTACGTTCGTTTATAGTAATAAAACTGTTTAATCGTTCATATCGTAGCTGGAATCGTAGATTTATGATCGAATGGTTGCAATTATAACAGTTCACTATCGAAACAATCAACAACTGGCAACAACCAAAGCAATAAAAGATGGTTATCGGTTTTGGAAGATGCGTGGGTGATGTCCACGATTCACACACTCCTTCATTTCGAGTCTGGCATGACGTCCCAATACATTACATGCAATAAAATACCGTCCAATTAACTATTAGCATCAAGTGACTGTGTTGACCAGAAAATCGTCATTACTCAATAATATATTAACTACTCGCGTTAATGTAATGATGTACATCTGTGAATTTAGCAATTAATGCAACTTTAATGACATAATTCATAGTGGAATGTGTTTCAGTTTTAATGACTTTGCTTTGAGGCCGCAGCTCAATGAATTCTTAACGGTGATTGCTAACAACAATTGTATTGGCGACATTTATATTGGCAGCATTTTATTCTGATTGCTACTAATGGATTTTTTAATGTCCACCCACCGACACAAATAATTTCTTGGCGATACTTTTGACGCAGCTGGAATCTCATCTAAACATAAAAAGCATCTGACTTGTCATATGCCAAAACAGTTCGGCTTTTTAATCGCTTTTTAGAAAATTTTGGTTAAGCTTAGTGCAGGAAGTTGATAATATGAAAGTGATCTGCTAATGTACTTAAATTATATAAGAAAATATATTCCAACAAAAAAAAAAAAATAAACAAAATTTTAATTACTAAAATTAACTTATGGACAACAGTGTATATATATTTAAATGGAACATGTCTATATGAATTGTAAAGCAATACTGATTTCAATATTTTTTTAAAATAAATAAAATTAAGTAAATAAACACTTTCGTCGGCCTTTATAAAAACTGCAGTCTTTGCAGCTTTCAACTTTCTTAAATTCACTTTTCATTACTCCACGCCGCTTTTCAATTCCTTCACATTTCATTTCTTTTCACATCGTTTATGAGTTGCATGTGTCATGTGGTTTTCTTCTCCTTCTTGCATTTGAATTCGCTTCAAAGGAATGTGCAGATACCCACACAGACGCAGCGCAGAGGTCAGCAGCAGCATTCGACATGATCCGCCAGCAATTTCACGGCTATCATTCGACGTTAACATGGCGAGGATAATATTTCACACCCGATGCCCATTTTTCTCATTTCGCACTCTTCACACAACGTCGTCGGCTGCTTATTATGCAAGGAACTAGCAAAGCATCCTCAAGCATCATCGATAGCATTGCTATGGAAAAACCCGAAGAGGTGGGACACAGACGAAGGGTGAAAAGCAGGCAGATGACAAATTGCGGAACGCTACATTTCAGAGACATGGAAATAAAATAAAAACAATAACGAGTTGAGCAAAATGAATTCTTCTCCCCTCATTTCTTTGCAGCTCCCTCTGCTTTACGAATCACGCTTCCTTTAATCTTGCCAACTAAACTGACAACTGCAACTATAAAGCACCAACAGCAACAGTTACAACGCATTCTAATAACGGGGCAGCGGTTAAATAATGAAAATGTAAAAGTGAAAACTTATGGCTTCCCACACTTTTTTGTTTTTCGCTTTGTGTCAAGTGATTGTACCCACCCACACACACACACACACACACACGCGCGTGTGTTAAATGTGCATACATGTGAACATATCTCCAATAATGGTATATCAAAGGAGTTCGGATCCATGTCAGAAAACGATCTGCGTCCACCCGAAGCAATAGATTCTCTAAGCCACAATAAACTTTTATCATCACATCGAGTACAGCAGAACGACGGAGTTCTTTGTGCCCCAAGGATAAAAAACACAATATTTTTCCATGTATTTTGCAAATATGCTAAAGTTAATCCTTGTTTTAATTTTAATCATCTTTGAATGAAGATGCGGAGCTTCGTCGTCGTCATCGCCAACAAAATCCTGATCGTCATTGAATTCACCATTCAAACTGGTCAAATTCGACATCATTCGTTTCCTTCGCCTCAACTTCATCATCATGCAGGCTTTTTTCTTGCGGCCGAAGCCACATTTCGAACTCTCCGTGGTCGTGGTGTGGTGACATTTGACTTCGCTGTCGTGTTCGCCACCCGCAACGCCGTCTCGCGCTGTGCTTGTTGCCCGGTCGAATTCCACTTGTTACACATTTTGTGCAAATGATAACGACTTCTGGCGGGGTGCGATTTTGCGCCGCGCACCCACTTCCTCCAGCGAAGGCAGGAGGTTCTTGTCCGTTCTTGTGTTGGTGGTGGTCTCTCACAGTGGTGAATAGAGGAATAACATGTTGAAGGCACTTCATCTGTTGCTGTTGCAGGTCGCGTGGTTGCTGGCAACATTATAAAGAGCAGCGCCTTCGACGGATCCCTTTTAGACGTGAATCGACTGCTCAGTGGTGAACACTGAACACGCTTGAAGTGTGGTAAGGATAAACGAAAGGATCACACAATCAGCTTCAGTGCTTTACAAAACTAAATACTTAATAAGATTGTAAAATTTGAAGATTTCCTTAAGAAGGGTTTCTGGCCCGAATAGCCGAATTGTTTTTAAGTGAGAGGTGAATAAAAAGTGTGTTGTTGAAAGAGAAATAGCGGCCAAGGACTTGATACACGGATATTTTATGCTTTGGATGTAAGTATTTAATTTATAATATTCAAAAGACAATAAAAATTAATATAACGCAAAATATATTTGAATGGATATTCTAAAATAGGTTTTGAAATAGCAACAATGATTGCTTTACGGAAATACATTCTGTAGATCCGAAAGATACGAATATCTGCATCAATACGCTGATCATTGATTGTAGATAAATAAAAAAACTGACAATAAACAATACTAAACAACTGATAAATAAACAATCTTCAAGAAATTGAAGAAAATAAAAGAAAGTTAGCAAAGACTGACAAACAGATCCATTTCAATATAAATACCCAAGCATAAAACTACAATTTATAAAAACCGCAACATAAGAAAGTGAAAAACTGGACGAAAACTTTTTTAAAATTAAAATTATCTACCAAAAGATAATTTTTCACACTCGAAACCCATTTTCCGCCTCCTCTTAAAACGTATCTTCACGCTCACTAAATGCTATTAAGCTTCTAATTGTTAATTGTTATTTTATCAAACTCAGTACATTAAGGGCAGTTTTCACAATATCCGCTGAGCTCAACTGGGACCTTAGAAACGACAGTATTAATGTAACAAAAATACATTGTACATTGTTTTCAGTTCGATTAATAAAGTTGATGTATCTTTTTTAAGGGCATGAAAAAGGCCCTGACAATGTTCAATTCAATGATCGCTGTGCTGAGTTGCATCCTCTGCTTAATGCTGCTGAAGGACACAAGAATAAACTGCTGGATGCTGTGACAGTTAATATCGGGCACGATTGTCATTAGTATCGCTAAACGTTGTGCTTAAACTGCTGCTTGTTATGCAAAGCAGACCAAGCGACAAACCAGCGAATGCAGGGTAAATTATGCACTGCTAAATGGCGAAATTAACGAAATAATTTACACGCACGAGCATCATTAACTGTCGACATCGTGACTCAGGCTCCGAGCTCAGCGATACGTCAACTGGAAATTCTAAATGATGTAAAAACGAAGACGAAAACTTTTAGAGCAAAAATACAAACGCACTGCGCAAAACGTGCTTCACTTTAAACAATTATTCATTGAATAAGTATTGGAAAGTCAAAGACTAACTTAATATTATTCCAAGGGTTGTGCTTAAAGTTGTACATTTATGAGTCAAGATAGAGACAACTAAACGTCGTTTAATCTAAAGTCTCTTCACTCCATCTGATTTTTCTTACTGCAAATCGACTTCTTTCTAGAAGCTGAATGGATAAAGTTAGTTAAAAATTTTTAAAAGATTCTTTAACTCTTCTCCAACATTTGCTTTAACTCTTTATCGTCGGCACATTGCTTTTCCAATTATTCACGAATTCTTTCTGTAATCGAAGGCTTCATTTTCGCCTCTTCTTACTATTAAACAAAACATTCTACTTCCGCTGAAGACTTACAGACAGGAGCTTGAAAGACACGAAAACTCATTGCGTCGGCGGATATGAAGATGCGCTTGGAAACTTTCAATCATTCGTTGGCGGATGTCCCGATTCCAGACGGCGCAAACAATGTCGAGGTCAGCAACGTCCACTTGTTGCAGAAAAGAGTTCGCAGACGCCTCATAAACACGTTATCCTTCTCAAAATCTATTCGAAAGTATTTCGAAGAAGCCGTCAAGCGTGCGATGGAAACTGTCATCCTTTTCGTTGCACATTTAACTCTTCGGTGTCAGGATTTGCCATAAAAAAATCGTTAACCATGCAAAATGTGGCTTGGCAACATTATCGGAATTGTTATAGTGTTTTTTGCTTTTGCTGAGCAGCAGAGTTCGTCGCTGGTATTTTTATTACATTCCCTTCAAGCTAGAGAAGATAGATATATTTTTATTGTCCTTTTATTTCCTTCACTGTGAAATTTTTACGATGTAGAAGTTGCAAATTTTGTGCTTTAAGACTGTTTCACGAACAGCTTTAAGTCGTTGTTTTAATTAATAGCTATTTAATTAAGAGCTAATTTAGATTTACAAGCAACGGCAGATGTTAAAGAAGGAGCAGCTATGAAATTGAGTTTCTTTTGATTAAACTAAAATAAGCGAAGACGTATTTCAAGGTTTTTTAAAAGGTTCCAATGGGAAAAAATGTCATTTGATAAATTTAAAATCTGTATTTCGAACTCCCTTTGTTTTAATAATTGTCTAAAGTTAAGGAAATTTCAATTTCCATTTATTCCACAATATAAAAAATTGCACTAAGAAATGAATTCTTTTTTAGTAAAAAAACTCAATATTGAAAGTGCAGTTAAATCGTTACAAAAGTGATAACACATATAAAAGAAAAAATTTCTAAAAATAATTTTCAAAAGGAAAGCGAAAAGATTTATTTATAAACATTCTTTTGCTTGAAGAATGATCGACTTTTTGTTGAATCGTGGGTAGTAAAATGAATTTGTTAAACGTTTTTTGCACCTATTAAAATTCTATAAACGCAAATGGTTTTCCACGTCACAGTTTTCAAGTTTATTATCTTTTTACAACGCTGTACAAGCAGCAGAAACAAATCGAAATCCATAGAGGACGCCGCTTGAGTTGACTACGCATCTTCTGAGTAACCACAAATGTGTGAGCGGCGAGAGTGAATTTGTGGTGCAATAAAAGGCAATGCTTATTTTCATACTCTTTGTCGGCAACAGCTGCACTCAAGTGCTGAAGTTCTCATGAGCTCGAACACTCAAAAGTGACGACGTGTTATTGACGGATAGGACTTCATTCATGATGCCAAAAACTTGTTGCGCGCGTTGACAGACAATCAGTTTTGTACCAAACGCATGATGAGTGTTGGTGAAGGCTTTTCAAGTTTACCTCACTGCAATTTCTCATTTCATCAGGGTAAAAATTCTACATTTCTCAGCTGTCAAAATGCTGAATTGTGGAAATGTTAAATGTCTTCTACCGAAAACCAACCAAATTTGTTTCTTGCTACTTTGTTTTATTGTTGCATGACGCTCTCAAAGCTGAATCAATATCAAGAGGTCGACGACGATACAATTTGTTTACAACTCCTCGTTTCTACAGCGCACACGGAGACGAGCTGCTGTCAAAGTTTCGCGTCGCTTGAACCAAGCACTTCTCTAATCCATGTGAAAACTGGTGGAGTGGAAAGTGCAGTCGCAGCGAGAATTATGACAATTTTTGCAGAACAAAATATTTTGACACTTTTAAGCACACGTCAAGCTACGCAAGCGAAGAACAGAAAACCATCTGCCGCAAAGACTGACTGACTATATGCCTGACTGACTGACTGTAACGAATCCATGGCTTTTAAAAACCATTGCTGTATTGTGATGTGTATTTTACGAGTGCGGTAACAAAAACAAGTTGAAGTAGAGATAATAAACCAAAAACTAAGTTATGTACAGGCGTGGCGTACCCTCGTCTTGTTGAAAATAAACATTGGTTATGTCCATTACATTAATCGATCACCATCCTACACACTTTTAGAGAATCCTTTGCAACGCTTGACTTTTAAAATAACTGTGATGTTGAGTACAATACAACAATCTTAATTTAAAGTTACTGATTAAATAAAAGTCTTATCATTAGGCGCCTTCCCTTCCAAACGACAAGCACAAGTTCTAAATCGGGAAACAATGGGCCAGTAAATATTTATACTTATGCCTCACAAGAGATTCGTTTTTGTTCTAAGTTCCACTTCATTGGTCCGAAGACGCTACTATTTAAATTTAGATTCAGTAGCAGCAAATTATTACAGTCCCTTTTTCGAACAAGTCACAAAGATTTCGGATTTAAAGCTGAGGTACGTGAATATATCACTCATCCATTGCAGTTTTCATTCGATTAATGTACAAAAATCTATGAAAAGTATAAATCTATTGCAGAAATTCAGTTTTTATGACTTGGTTAACGATTGAGAAAAATTATACTATCCACAAGACTAGGTTATAAAGTAAAAGAAAGCATTAAAAAGAATTGTTTCCTGAAAGGAACAAGTAATTTCCGTAAATATTCTGTTTCTGCTTTGAAATTTTAAAAACCAGCATCTCAAGTAAACGCTTTAATGTTACAGTTAATATACTTGATCTCTACTTCTGTTGTTAAACAAATTTAAATTTTCGCAGTTGATGATTATGAAATTATTGATAGAAAAATGAAAAAGTTTTCCATCCAAACAATTAAATGAAATTAATTTTTCCAATGCATAGAATCCATGACCCACATCTCGACCATTGTCAATGAAATCATCATTGTTTTTGGTCCGGCTAATTAAACCTAAATGCAATTTTTGCATTACATACTCATTTTAATTAAATTGCCATTCAATCAATTGAGGAAGTCCTATTGATCTCTGTTCGGTATAGAAACAACACACAAACACATACATATACACAGTCACAATGTATTGATGACGACTAAATACTTCTTTGAAAAGGCAAGACAGAGGAAACTAGCTAAAACGAAACAAATTCATCACGTCGTATGAGTAACATTATTGTATGAAATCTTTTTGAGAATTCCAAAGGGGATATTACAATATTATATGCAGAAATTGTGCGATTGTTTTTAAGTCCCCATTTCTATTTATTTGTGGTAATTTCCTATATTCCTTTTAATTAATGTAACAGGCGCAACAAAGAATATTAAAGAGCGGTATTAAATCAAAGTAGGATGAATTTAAAGAATTATCACACCTGAGTTTAGAGACATACATACAAAAGTTATATATAATAAATTATTAACAAAAGAATAAATTAGCCTTGTGCCTTGTATTTTCAAATATTAACAAATTTTTTCGTCTTCTATCTCATTCAACTCATCTTTAAGTTGATCTGTGCACAACATCCTACACGAAAATGCAAAAGTTTCACGCATCGATACTGTTGGCGATCTACGTATTTTGCGTAAGCGTCGTTTGTTGTATGGCTTTCCCGGAGCAGCCTTTAACAGATGCCAGCGCTGCAAATGGACTGCCTGTCTATGACGACGACGATGCCTATTACAAGCGCTTCGAGCGATACGTTTACGGCTTGGGTAGACGGGCTAATGCAGATTCCAATAACACCAAAGGCGACAAACGTGTTCCAATTTACAACTTCGGCCTCGGCAAGAGAGCGCTCCCATACTCATTCGGCTTGGGCAAACGTGAGAATGTCGATGACAACGGTGCTCTGTATGACGATCTGCTCGATAGCTATCGCAGTAACTACAATCAGGAATTAATGGGTGAGTTACGGATTTTTAGATAATCCATGAACACGTGCTTTTAGCTCTAATATTTTGCAGATGAAAAACGGAACCGTCCCTACAGTTTCGGTTTGGGCAAGCGCGGCAAAGCAACGACATCGAGAGGTTATCCAAACGGATATAGGCCATATGGATTTGGGCTCGGACGCTGAATTCGTCATTTAAGTACAATTGAATGAAGTAGTTTCTAATTTGGTTATTTTGTAATATGTACATTAATTTTCCGTTTGCTACCGTAACATTTTACGAATATTCAAACGCTGCTTTAAATAGAAGATGTGCTTTATCGGTAATTATTCCATTACCACTTTACTATTAAAAATACCTTTGCAAAGTCTTTATAGTACAATAATAAATAAATCGAATTTTATGAGCGTCATCTTTTCTATGTATTTTAATAACGTTTCAATTAATCCCCAAATATTTTACATTCAAATGCTCAATCGTGGATAAAGACTTCAGTAATATGTACATATACTTATATCAAAGGACCTAAAATAAACGTCAAGCAAATGTCTAAATAAGCCTCAACTACATCAATGTAAAAAAATTATTACTATATTAACAACGTTAATGCATTCGTTGCAAGAAGAAGATCAAGATCATTTTAATTCATTCAAGTTACGTCAAATTACGACCGAAATGGGTCAAATTATGAAGTATTTCTTAAGATGTTAATAGTTGACCTCTAGCTTTACGCAGAGGCGATATCGTAACCGATGAATGTTCTTCAGAGGTGCGATTATTGCTGGTTAAAAAAATATGTTACCTCTATGTATGTACTTTGTTATAGTTGTAAAAAATTCAAATAAAATACGAATGAAAGACAACAAAAATTTATTAATGATAGTAGGACTCGAATGTTTGAAATTGAATGTTTGAGTGAATAGGATAAAGCTGATCATTAAAAAGTATAGCGAGTTTAGGGATGTTTAGGGATATCAAATCTTTTATTATATAAAAGCTAATCTCAGCACACCTCACATCAAGGCAAAATCAGAGTCTAGTGGACAATTAACGACTCTTTGCCACAACTGACAACGTGCTTTACCCCAAAAAAGTGTTCGTGACCAAGTGTAATTCGGACGACTTTTTCACAGCACTCTTTTGCATACAGTAACAAATACGAATAAACACACTGTAGAGTAATTGTAAGTGATGGTTAGTATATATTGGAATTTTGCGCATTATTCACAATCAGTTTAACGTTCGGCTAAACTCTTAAGCAGTTTTTCACATAAAAAAACGTTACTAAAATTTGATATCTATTTGAATATAGTAGTTCTACACAGACACAGCTTATTACTCGTACTATATATATGAAAATCCTCGTACTAAATATCCTTGACTATTTTCCTGCAAGCATACCACTAAATACATCAAATACTATTGCAATTTTTGGGTTTGCTGTAGTTCCTCGAATTCCTGCGGTTGCATCATTTTTTTGGGAGATATTTGCTATATTCTGAAACGCAAGACGCGCTTTCTCTATTTCCCCCCTGGCGCAAATTCCGAATTCTTCTGTTGGCTTGTTAGTGTAGCAGGTTCTTATTGCCTTTTTGGCTGCTAGCGTGGCGCTTAACGTTTGCTTTACCGACGACAAGTTATAACCGATGAACTTTAATAAAGTCATGGTGCCATTTCTCAGACTAATAACTATTCGTTGGTACTCTAGTAACATATCAGTGTCATCGGCTGCATTAAACTTTAAATCTGTGCCTTTCTTTCGCTGCGGATCTATCTTCTACAAATAAGCCATAAAATCAAAAACAAAATTAAATATTCGATGAGTCTAATCAATGCGTTAATTGTTTTAGATTCATTAAAAAAACACTGCACTTACTTGCATTTGAGCTAAGGAGATGGTGAAGAAGAGGACGAGAAGCAGAGCAATGCAATTAAAATTCATTTTTGAAAATGCTCCTGCGACTTATGTAAGACTACCTTTAGAATTGAATTACAGTCGAACTTCCCTATAGTGAAGTCGAAGGGACCACAAAATTACTTCATTATATAGAAATTTCATTATATAGAAAACATAATACTTTTTTAAATTTTTATTTTAAGTAATCAGTTATTTCAGTTTGGATTACACTTTTCCATTTTTGTTCTTCAACGAAAGCTTCTAATAAATTAAGAGACTCGAAAACTTTATTAGGTACATCATTTTTCATCTCCACAAAAGTTCGGAGCAAATTTAATGATGACGCAGTTTGCCCTAATGTAGGTAACACTAAAGTAGTATCCGCCAATTCTTCGTCATCGTTTTCGGTAGCTGAATCTGTAAATGCAGAAATAATTTTCATAACTCTTCCATTTTTTTATTTTTAAATGCCAATGTTTTGTTTGGTAAACATTTGAAAAACAACCCAGTCTCATCGACATTAAAAAATCGTTTTGATTGTATTTTTCTATCAATCTTGGCAAGACGTTCGCTACCCACTCATCACGATTTTTTAAGTTGGCATCAGCACTTTCTCCACATAGGGTTTTTTGAGAAATACCGTGTCGTTTTTTAAATTTATCCAACTATCCTGTACTCGCTTCAAAATTCTCATAACCAAATGCATCAGCGAACTCTAGTGACTTTTGCTTCATTAATGGCCCAGATATAGGAAGATTGCTGTCACGGGCAACGTTCATCCAATTCAGCATTGCTCGAAACCTTTTACGTTTAGTGCTTAATTGCTCTTCTTCTAAATGTTTTTTAATTACAGCCTTGTTCTTTAAAATATTTGACAATGTGGTAGGCAGAATTCCAAATTGTTTAGCAATATCTTTTTTTTTTGCTCCACCTTCTTCAACTTTATTGATAATCAACAATTTTTTTTCAATAGAGAGACTATTACGCTGCGACATTTTCACACTGTTTTTTCACTGAATGCAAGTAACTCAATGCAGGTGTCAAAATTGTTGGTGATGGTCATTTTTTATCTTTTTTTGTTGTCATTTTCAAATTTCGGGGATGTCCATATAAAGTTTACTTTTCCATCGGAATACAGTGTTACTAGTATAGCCAACGGAGAATTATTTGAAAAAATTCATTATAAGGAGACAAAAACGTATGAAATTTGAGATTGCAACTGTAAAACTTGTTCATTGTATAGAAATATTCACTGTAAAGAAATTCATTATACAGAGATCAAAAAAGACCAGAAATTGAACGAAAAAGCAGTGTACTTGAAAAAAATTCACAATAGGGAGTGCTTCATTGTATAGAAGTTCACTATAGAGAAGTTCGACTGTATAAGTTTAAACTGACGACTGATTCAGGTTGGTCTAGGATATATAGTTCGAAATCGGTACATCTAAAAGCTTTTACCTTCAGTCTCTGTTTTGTAAATGCGTTGGTTGGTACAATAAACTCCTCTTATCGTAAAAACTTCAAAATTGTGGAATACTTTAACAAACAGTTTTATAACTAGTTCAAACGTTGATAAGACATTATAGTAATAAAGTCGATATACTGCTCGATCATTTATAGTACCTCAAAAGCGAAGTGTTTTCAACAATATTAGGTACAATAAATCCCCAAATATATTTATACAATTCATAATCTAAGGCTTACATGTGCACAAGCCAATATATTTTCGTTGAAGCAATATCGAACTTTGGTTCCAGATAAAAACAAAACAGCAATGATATTGAAGACATAGGTTAGGTTAGGTTAGGTTAATTGGGCTGCCCCGAAGGACACACGTAGGCCATTTCTGCCCCATTGTGATACCCTATGGATCTTTAGAAAACCCCCTCTTCAAGCAAACCACGAGGACCTGATTAAGTAGCGACTTAAGTCGCCTATTTCGATGGATGCTATCTCGCAAAGGCTGCTGAAGAAAAATGCCCCCATATATGCATGTCTCCTCTGAGCCAGTGCAGGACATGAGCAGAGAAGATGGAAGACAGACTCCTCTTCCCCCTCATCTCTGCAACTTCTACAAAAATCATTTGAGAAGAGCCCTAGCCTTTTTGCATGGGCACCAATGAGGCAGTGTCCAGTCACAACCCCTATCACCCTCTGAACATTTTCTCTGCCAAGTGAAAGAAGAGTTTTCGTTTTCTTAATGTTGTAAAGGGGCCAGGTCATCCTTGCAGTATTGCAGGTCTGCCCCTCCACCCCTCGTCTATTTGCAAGCCCGATAGATTTCTCAATCAACAAATACCTGCAGGTTGGCAGTGGCATACCCACATTTACTTTATCAGGCGTTATGATCGTTTTGGTACCCATGCGGGCCAACTTGTCCGATTGGCAGTTCGCTGGAATGTTACTGTGGCCAGGAACCCAGCAAAGATTTACAGAGAACTGCTCCGCCATCTCGTTTAGAGATAGGTAGCAGTCTCTTACCACCCTGGACGTGGTGAAGACCGATTCCAAGGACTTTATCACTGCTTGGCTATCAGTGAAAATATGGATATCATTTCCTGATATTCTGTTTTTCTTCAGCCAAGATAGTGCCTCCCGGATAGCCATAACCTCCGCCTGGAATACACTGCAAAAGTCTGGCAGGCGAAGCATTTTCGCGGTGCCACAGGCTTCACAGAAGAACCCGCCACCAACACCTCCTCCGAGCTTAGAGCTATCAGTATACAGATGTATACCCTCTCTTGCCAGCGGTAATCCCCTCTCCCAGTCCTCTCTACTAGGTATAAGAGTGCCGAAATTGCGGCTTGGGAGTAGGGACGAGGTGATATAGTCCGGATTCTCAAAAGAGGGGCTAAGTCCCCCAATATTCTTTGATGGCCAACTTTTCTGTTGGTCCATTTGCTTACAGCATTAAGCCTCACGGCTGAAAGTTTGGCCAACAACCTTCCCATAATATCAATCGGGGGAAGGTGAAACAGTACTTCTAGTGCCACGGTGGGTGTAGACTTAAGTGCTCCCCCGATGCACAGACAGGTTGACCTTTGAACTTTCTCAAGCAGTCTACAGTTTGTTGCTTTTTCAAGGGATGGCCACCAAATGCACACCCCATAAAGCAGTATGGGCCTTACCACTGCGACGTACAGCCAATGAGTAATACTTGGAGAAAGGCCCCACTTCTTACCAACGGCTTTTCTGCAGGAGTACAGAGCCACCATTGCTTTTTTAGCCCTCTCCATTATGTTCAGCTTCCAGCTCAGCTTCCTATCCAGAATCAGGCCAAGAAATTTCGCCTTCTCCTGAAAGTAGAGCCTTGTTTCCCCCATTATGACAGGTTCTACGTCAGGAATCCTATGCTTCCTGGTGAAGAGGACAAGTTCTGCTTTACTGGGATTAACCCCCAAGCCTTTTAGTCTTGCCCACCTTACTATGAGATCCAGAGCTCTCTGCATGAGGTCCTTGATAACGTTGGGATACTTGCCTGAGATTGCTAAGAGTTTTGCGAGATTAAAAAAGAAGACATAAAAAAATCATATTTTTAGACAAATTTTTTATAACACAGAATACGAAAGTATAATTAGTAGTAGTAGTAGTAGCGCATTATCTTAGGTATGAAAATAAGCATAACCTCTGCCAACACCGTTGAAAGGTAACAAAGCAACGATAGACCCGTTAAAAGTCCCAAAAGCCCACCTGACCCGTTCCTTGTCAATGATAGGTCCCGTAAAAACTGCCTTCCTGTTAGAGGGGCTAAGTTGTTATGAGAGCACAGGATCCTTAATTATACATATACCATTCGAGTGGTCATTTGAGAGTATTTTCCAAAGACTGAGGAAGTAAGAGAAACTTTTGATTTCCTCAAAAGTCTTCCTCCAGCAGGCGCTTTTTCAACCGTATTGATTATTGCAATCAGTTAGGGCGATATTGTAGACTAGCCCTATTAGAAAGCCCCTATTTTTCATCCTATTAAAAGCCTTCGTGTGACTCCCTCTTGAGCCTATCGTTACACATTCGCAGAATTACAAAAATTAAAATTTATTTCTTTTTTAATTAAATTAAATTATCTTTTGGAAAAGAGGAAATCCATATATTGGACATTCAAGGTTTAACTGATGGATTCAAAAATACATTTTAATAAATCGAGTGAGCCTGAATCAAGGAAAGATTGTGCTACGATTTTGCAACGAA
Organism: Thecophora atra; assembly: GCA_937620795.1. Classification (NCBI taxonomy): domain Eukaryota; kingdom Metazoa; phylum Arthropoda; class Insecta; order Diptera; family Conopidae; genus Thecophora; species Thecophora atra. The sequence continues at coordinate 39,983,251 of OW569401.1, read as the reverse complement.
TGCCCTCATATGCACGCTCTCAATCTTAAACTCTTCACCCTCTTCTGAATTTAAAGTGGCGCTTTCTGATTTAAAAGTGGCAAAGGTGTAAACGAATTGATCACGTCATATTAGTAACACTATTGTATGAAATCTATTTATGAATTGCAAAAGGAATATCACAACAAATATGTAGACATTGTGCGATTGTTTTTAATTCCCAGGTTTTATTTATTTGTGGTAATTTCATCATTTCCTTACAATTAATATAAGAGGCCCAACAGAGAATATTAAAGAGAGGTATTAAGTCAAAGTAGGTTTGATGAAAGTTAAGAATTTAAATAATTATTACAATGGGCAGCACATGAGTTTAGAAAATTCAAATATCTTATTAGATTTGAAAGACAACACAAAACTATTAATAATAGTAAGACTCGACGAAATAAAGGAAGATGCTAGGAGAATAATTGTTAATAATTTCCTTAATAACAGAAAAAACTTAAAAATTCGCCAAATTTTTTACTAATGGCAAAAGTATTTAGATTTTAATGGAGATACACATTGCGACTACTCATTGCTTAGAAGTCTAGGTAAAGATCTCACTGAATGCGTGAGTGAATAGAATAAAGCTGATCATGAAGAAATATAGCGAGTTTAGGGATGCCAGGATGTCAAATTTTTAATTATGCAAAAGCTAATCTCAGCGCGCTACTTTCACTTCACATAACGACAAAATCAGAGTCTAGTGAACAATAAATGACAGACTATTTGCCATAACTGATAACGTGCTTTACCCCGAAACACAGTTCCTGACCAAGTGTAATTCGGACGACTTTTTCACAGACTTTTTTTCACAGATTAACGTTAAAACTACGTATAGACATGCCTTGAAATTATTGTAGCTAGTGTTTATTTCATAAGGTATTTTGGCTCATCTTTTAAACTCACAATCAGTTAAACGTTAGGCTAAACTATTAAGTAGATATTCACAGCTTATCACTCGTACTATATATATGAAAAGCCTCTTACTAAATATACGCCTTGACTATCCTGAAAGCCAACCTCTAAATGCATCAAATACTATTGCAATTTTTGGAGTTGCTGTAGTTGCTCGAGTTCCCGCGGTTTCATCATTTCTTTGATTGACATTTGCCATATTCTGAAACTCAAGACGCGCTTTCTCTATTTCCTCCCTGGCGCAAATTCCGAATTCGTCTCTGGGCTTGGTGGTGTAGCAGGTTCTTATTGCCTTTTTGGCTGCTATCGTGGCGCTTAACGTTTTCCTTACCGACGACATGTTATAACCGATTAACTTCAATAAAGTCCTGGTGCCATTTCTCAGATTATTAACTATTTGCTGATAGTCTTGTAACATATCGTCGTCATCGGCTGCATTAAACTTTAAATCTGTGTCGAAGTCTTTGTCGTACCTTCGTCTTGGGTCTATCTTCTAAAAATAACCATAAAACCAAAAAAAAAAAAAAAATATCTGATGAGTCTAATCACTGCGTTAATTTCTTTAGATTTATTAAAAAAACTTGAATTGAGCTAAGGACTCGCACTTACTTGAATTTGAGATAAGGAGACGGCGAAGAAGAGGACGAGAAGTAGAGTAACGCATTTAATCTCCATTTTTGAAAATGGTTATGTAACCACTACCTTTACCTTTAAAATTGAACTACCTTTAGAATTGAATTAGAAGTTTAAAATGACGACTGATTCAGGTTGGTCTAGCATAAATAGTTCGAAATCGGTACATCTAAAAGTTTTTACCTTAATTTTCTGTATTAAAATGTGTTGGTTTGTACAAAAAATCCTCTTATCATAATTAATGTATAATTGAATGCTTTAAAACTATTTTATAACCATAATTGTATAACTTTTTTCTTATAACAACTTTAAACGTAGATAAGACATTAAACTGATAAACGTCGATGAAACTGCTCGGTCAATTATACCTCAAAACCGAGGTGCTTTTCATTGGGTACAATAAATCCCATTCTACTAAAATATTTTTATTTAATGCGTTATCTAAGACTTACATGTGTACAAGATAATGTGTTTTCGTTAAAACAATAGCGAAATATGTCAGGCGGTGCCGGCTAGGAATACGTCGCCCCTTTTTCACCCCCATTTAAACACACGCAAACAACTTTTCGTTGCTTTTCATCAAAACCAAGCTTTATGAATACTTTTTGATACCCCTCTTACCCACACCGCACCCTTTGAAAACCCACAAACTGTGCCACAGCATGGTAATTATCAATGTGTTTATCAGTTGAATCAGTATAATAATGTAGAAGTAGTAGAATAATGATCTTCCTGTATAAGTATTGTGTCCTTTCTATACGAGTTGAGGCTACTAGGACGAACCTCTTAGCACGCTGCGCAGAACCACACCTTTGAAAATTAGCCTAATATTTTTCAATATCGTTGGAAGGTAGCGAAGCAAAAATAGACCCTGATATATCCCATCAGATCCATGGGCTTCAAAGAGGCCAAAAGTCGAACAAACCCACCGGACCCGCTCCTTGTCAAAAATATGCCCCGTTAAACCTCTCTCTCTGTTCGAGTGGCTAAGTTGTTGTGAGACCACATCCTTAATTGGTCTGATTGATCCATCATTGTACATATACCATTCGCGTGGCCTTTGAGAGTATTTTTCAAAGACGGAGGAACTAAGAAAAACTTTTGATTTCCTCACAACTCTCCCTCCAGTATAAGCCTTTTCGAGATTATCAATTCGTTATTTTTCACTATTTTTCACCCCCTTCGCCTTCGTGTGACTTCCTCTTGAGCCAATCGTTACATATTCGAAGAATGATATTCCATACAAAAATTAAAATTTATTTATTTTTAAATTACATTGAATTATCTTTTGGAAAAGAAGAAATGCATATATTGTTCATTGAAGGTTTAGCTGAAGTTGCAAAAAGTCCACACACACTCATGTTTTCCCACACTCATGTCCTACACTCATGTTTTTTAGATATTATATTATTAATTGTACTTATAATGTTGTTTGAAATAGCTCAATAAATTTCAACTTCAACTGATAGTGCAAAGAGAGACTGTACACATGCAATACAGTATTTTACAGCATTTCACAAATTAACCATTAATAGGAATAATATGGAAGTTAGCATTTAAATAAAAATATAAATACAATACAATGTCAATGAAAAGATCACTTGGAAATCAGTGCACTCGTCTTCCTATTTTATTTTAAAATATAATTTAAAATAAACTTTTATTTTTATTTGGAATACCATAGTTGCTATTGTTTCAATCTCATTACTTCGCGCCTAAAAGGTCCTTCACTTAAAGAACTTGATAGAATTTTATGCATTAATCAGATCAACGAAACAGAGTGTATATTTTGTATTTAGGGCTGTTATAACATCCATTCGAATATTTTTAAATTATAGATGAAGAAAATCAGACTACAACCCGCGATCGAAGGCCATGGATTCGAGAGCAATCTATACATCCCAGAGAAGCCATATTATATTATGGCCATATTAAGCCATATTTCGATTATTTTTTGTTTCAATCATTTTTATTTTTCATACCGAAGAACTTAAAACTTAAATTTCTTAAACGAAAATGTAATTGCAGCATACTATCAATAACATAACTCGTTGAATGATAAAATATAATTTAGATTGGGAGTAAAATAAACAAATTTACAATAAATCGTGGCCAGTATGGCAAAACTTAAACATACCAAATAAAATCTATATATTTCAATAAAGTACCTGCATTTCAATTCCTAGCTTACATAGAACAACTTCGAATGCAAAAACTGATGAAATGAAAGTGTAAGGCCGTTTTAGACACACGCCGTAATCGGGCTCTAAACTGGGCAGAGTGCGACTGGGAAATTTCTGTTGCTGTTGTTGTTGTCCACGTAATGTTGCAAGCGGATTTCGTACATTCTGCATCATTTTCTCCTTGCGAGCAACAAGTTTCTTAGTCTCACGAACAATGTAAATGGCTTCCGGCGTCGTCATGAACTTTCGTATTATCTGCAATAATGATTAAACGATTTAATTACATTTTTATACATACTTATGTACATTCTTGAACAATCGCACCACGTCTTTACATATTTAACCTACATTTCATAGCCTTTCACATATATAGCATACCTTTCTTTTATGTGGACAGTGAGCAAATAACCATATTAACGTACACAACGTATTGAAGATTTCACAATCCTTGTCGCACCAGCGCAGCAACATCTGTGCGATGGTCGTCAGTCCTCCTTCCTGGAATGTATTCGCCGTGGTGCTGTTGTAGCGCGCCAAATTCAAAATTATACGGCTGCAGTATTCCACGAGTTGCTTATCAATCTCGGAGCGAATAGTCTGAGCCATTATACCATAACAGAAGGTAGATATAAATTCCGCGTGGTCCATGAGCAAGTGAGGAACAGTTCGCGATAAACGCTCTAAAGTTAAAAATTAAATGAATATGATTTTGTCGCTTTAGTCAACTTCTAGAAAATAAATACCTAGTCTAGACAACACGTTCAGTGCGTCAGATGCATTGAAGCGTCCGCGCAGCAGACGTACAGCATCCTGCACTTTCCGTCGTATGGAATTAACTGCAGTGGATGTATCCTTCAGCAACTTAAGGTTTCTGCGAATCGTCAGAAGGTTCACATCGCGCCAACGAACACGAACACGATATCCGCGCCAGTAACGTTGAATGGTTTTCGCAGCTTTCTTCTGTTGTATCCACGCAATCATCTCAGGTGTCATCAGTGACTGGAAGTGCTTGCGAGCTAAGAAACCACGAGCATGAGCCTGGAAATTCAGCGTACTTCTCTTCAGCTGTAGGTATCGTCCATTTTGCAATTGCGTCAACAGACGACCACGAAAGCGTTGCTGCAAGTGAATCACGGAGCGTTTCAGCAACAAGAAGTCTCTGCGAACTACAAGCATCTCTCGATGCGACCGCCACTTGCGCTGTATACAAACAATAAGCGATCGAATGCATAAATACTGATTGCGCACTTTCAACATTTCTAGTCGAGCGCGACAGTGGCGTTGTAATACAATCGCAGCCGCTCTTTGCTGTTGGTAGCAAAGACGTTGTTGGTGCATCTGCCGAGTAGCTCGAAAGAATCGTTGTATCAAGACAACGTTCTCCACTAAGCGTATAAATCGTGTCCGTTCGGCATTCATCGCAATCGTGGCGCGCCATTTCAACTGTATTCTTGTAATCATCTTGCGCATAATCTGAAATTTTTGTTGGTCATGTCGCCGTTGTAATATGGCGCGGAACCAAGCTTGTATAAGTTTAGCAGCTTGTCGCTTAGTTTCGAATTTAAGGCGCTCCCATTTCATTGCCAAATAAGCTCGAAATCGCCGCTGTAAAGTGATTACCTTGGATCGTTCTTCTGCGTATGTTTTCCGTGCTCTGAGCATAATTAACGTAGCACGAAGACGAACTTGTATTTTAATAACCATGGTGCGGTAAAATATATAATGCTGACGCTCCTTACGTGCCAATAACTTTGCTCTATATCGCAGCTGCATAGCAATAATTATTTGCCGCTGATGATTAAACTCCTGAACTGCCTGTCGCATAGACCTAACAGCACGGTAACGGCGTTGCAGGATTATGGCAGCTCCTCTTTGCTGATTGTATAAAACGCGTGCTGCTGCACCGACTCGGTGTGCACGGAACGCTCTCTGCAACACGATGGCCGCCCATCGCTTTCTAACAAAAAGTGATCGCTGTTGTTTCATCTGTAAATAGCCTCGCACATACTCCTGAATACACAAAACGGCAGCACGTGTACCTTGGTATTTGGCGCGTGCATACCTCATCAATTTATAAGCACGGAATTTGCGTTGTATAATCAACGCAGCGTTACGCTGGCGCTGGTATGCATCACGATCCCGACGCATCAGCTGGTTAGCCCGAAAACGTCTCTGCACAAAGACAGTCGCCTCACGAAGCCTCCGATATTCTGCTTGTTGGATGCGCATTAGCTTTCTGCCGCGATATTTCTGCTGGAGCACGACTGTATAATAAATACACGCTATGAAGTTCACACGCACGCGTCTGGCTAAAAGTGTAGCCCGCCATTTTCGCTGAATGCGCATAATACACTGCCTCAGTAAGGCATATTCTTTGCGCTGCTGCTTCATTGCTAAATGAGCACGATAGAAAGATTGGATACGACAAGCGGCATTACGCATATTCAAGAAAAGTACCCGTTGCCGATTCATGGCTTGTGTGGCCCGCACCCTCTGCTGAATTCTAATAATAACGCTTCGTTCTTCCAAATAGGAGTCGCGTTGTTTGCGCATCAAGAGCGTTGCTCTGCGCCGTGTTTGAATTTTGATGGTGGCCTGTTGTAGTGACAAGTACCTTGCACGTTCTGACCTCATCAGCTGCTGCGCTTGGAAGCGTCTTTGAATCGTAAGCGTTGCTAATCGCAATTGCTGATATTTGTCCCTTTGCTGCTTCATGGCTAAATTCGCTCTAAATCGGCACTGAATTTGTGTTATAAAATGACGTTGCTTCAAAAATTCCTGCCGAACGCTACGCATTAACATGAAGCTGCGCCATCGTTGTTGGATGCATCTAGCAGCGGATCGTTTTTGCTCGAACTCACGTTTCAAGCGCAGCGATTTGAAGAAGGATTGTAAACGTGCTGCGCTTTTATGTTCCAGTTGAAACTGCTTCTGCTTACGAACCGCTTGTTGCACAATATGTTGCAGTTTCCGATGTAGTAAAATGGAGCGCAGAAAACGCTGTATAATGACAGCTTTTTCATGCCGAATTCTAGCCTGAGTACGTATTGCGGCAATGACTTCAGCTGCCCGCAATAATTTTGTAGCAGCAATCCGGCGACGCACATGACGCTGCAAACAAACGCATCGAGAGCGTAACGTTAAGAAATCTTGTCTCTGTTTTCTGCCTAGTACAACCGCGCGGCGCCAACGTTGAATGAGAACCACAGCGACCATGGTCCGGCGAAAGAGTTTCCGCGCCAAATAACGTTTTATGTATTTCTGCAATACAACAGCCGCTTTTACAAGTTCTCCTTTGAAAGCGGTTACGTGTTTTCTGGTCGCATAACCACGAAAAACGGATTGGATTTTAATGGCAGCAGTCACCCTTCGTTGTTCCGCCTTCTGTCGTATGCGTCGAGAAATTTCGACACGAAGTGAAGAATTACGCCACCAGTTCTGCAGAACCGTTGCTGCAGCGTGAAACTTCGGTGACCGGAATTTATAGATAATTTGCCAAAGTAATGAAAGCGTTTTTTCACGGTGTCCATCCACAATATCCGCGGCAGTAATCCCACCTTTCAACTCAAAATCGGCTTCTTCAAGAGCACGTAGCGCCAAATTAACATTGAAAATACGTTGCAGACGTGAAATAGCAGGCACACGAAGCAATTGCGTGAGGTCTTCACGCAACAGAATGATTTCCATGATTCGTGTCAGGCGTATGCCACAGCGTAAGTCCACAGCTAAATTATTAAAGGCATAATCAAACTCATCCAGAAAGGATTGCTTGTGCTTGAGTACGTATCCGAGACGCTTTAGATCGCGTGTTATGTCGCCGACATTAGCCAAAAGCTCGCTAGAGAGCTTCAGAAGTATCTCCTTAGTTTCTTTATAAGGCGATTTCTTAACGAAAAGGCACGGATTGTGTTTTATGATGCGGTGCTGCTTGGCTTTGTCGAGGAAAAGAAGTAAGAAAAGCATTTTTTGAAGAGTGAACCGTTTAATGCGGTCAGCGTATTCGTTTGATAAGGTGTATGCTTTGGAGTGCTTCTGCTCGTCGAATTTATCGCGAAAAAGTCTTCAAATAAAAGAAAAGTAATAATAATTTACATTATTTTTATCATATAAACAAAACTGTACTTCATCGAGTATTTTAATCGAGTTTTGATATAGACTAATGATTTCTTTTAGCATATTTACCTATTAAGAATAAAGGAACTCAAGCCAATGATATCATTGTTTGAGTTCAAAACAATTTTCTCCCCGTAAACCACTTCTAAGCCAATTCGAAGCCATAACGGATTAAAACAAAGCAACAATTCCAATATATATCGCTGCATCACTACATCCAGATGCAAATTACGATCACTGCGGATGCGTATAGCGTTCTTGCTAATATAAACTGCAACCTTAGAGCATGGGTCGACCATTTCACTACTCAGAAAAAGGGCTACTGCGGCACGTCGTAATGACTCCAAACGAAATTTTGTCAAATAACTCATCGAGTTGGCTTCTTTCGTTGGAGGTATCGTGAGTTCTTTATGCCGAACTTCATTGAATAGCTTCCCAACATCGATTTTAGCATTGCAGTCGGCGTCCAAATCTGCCGGATGGGAAACCAAAGCATTGAGCCATTTCTTGAAATCAGTCTGATGACGTTCAACAGCTCGTTCGTCCAAATACATGCTAGATGCCAGAAATGGATCGCAGGTTGTGGTTGCCGCGAACGGGTCTGGATTTATGTAAGACTGAAGATATAAATCGGAATCGTACAGTTTAATCGGCGGTTCGTATTTAAATTGTGGAGCTATTGGTTTTCTGATCAACGATAACGTTTGCGATAGTCTTAATTTTCGAGGTTGAGTCGCATTCGAGCTCCTAACACGTGTGGCCAAAGGCTGCCTTGGTCCGGTACGTTGAAACGATGAATCCGCATCGACGCGCATGCGTTTTGGTGGTGATACGCGCATTAATTCTTTGAGCAACGAAAGATTTTTGCAAAGGTGAAAACAACAGTAAAAATATCAAAAGCTAAGAAAAGTAACACTAACCTGATTTACTAGGAACTTTTAAACTTTCGCAGCTTCGCGTTAAAGTTTCTTTTGTGGGTGAGTCCGCAAACAATTCACGAGAACGTCTTTTCTGGGATGTTGTATCAGGCGAAGGCGTAGTTGGACTAAATGTAATTCCTCTAGACGATGTGGGTCGACCCAAATTTGTTTTTATTGCGCTTTTGTATCTAACCAGCACTGGACTAACTTTGCGGCTGTTGCAGACCGTTTCATTTAGGTTGAAACGACTTGACTGTGCCAGAATTTCGTTGTGATTAAACATATTAGAAGCCAAACTGTTTTGGCTTGAGATATCGTAGATGAATTCACTCGATGAATTTAAGCAATGTCTCGACGGAAGCTTCTGTATAGCATCCATCTGAAGTGTCGTATCTCCTAATTGTGCCTTTATTGTGCCAGACTGATGAAAATAACGATTTTGTTCAATGGAGCGTAGGGTCTGCATTTCATTCAAATTTGGCATAGAGCCTTGCGTTGATATTTTGCTTGAGGGAGATTTTAAGGAAAGGTCTTTCATAGATTCCGAGTACTTTCGAAGCGGGGTTCCGATTAGTTTTATATCGCGTTTAAGATCTTTGGTTATGTCTTCATCCTCATTCTCAATTGTATTTGATTGCTCCATGGCTTTTGCTAAACACTTCGAAATATCGATTATGGAACTTTCATGACAATCTTCTTCTTCGATCATTTCCAGAGGTCGAGCAGCAGGTGTCGCCATAATATTAATCGTGATGTTTGTACTAAGCCCACCACAACTGGGACGACCTTCCATAAAAGAGTTTTCGCTAAAGCTTTCAAACGATTCTGCACGTTTTATGTCGAAGGTTTTATTTATTACTATTTCCGCCGAGACGCTTTTGGGCTCATCGGGTGGTCCATCTATTTTAATTGCAGGTATGTTTATTTCTTTAGCGAATTCGGTTGGTGTAATACGTCGTGGCTGTAGTTCACGCAAAGGTCGATCAATGCGTAAAGAATTGACTGGTGTCGGCAAAGACGACAGATCATCGACGTCTAAATTTGATTTCCTTTGTTTTTCTCCGGTTGTAGGAGTAAACGCCAGCCTATCGATCAAATCTAAAAGATTGTTTGGTGTCAGGGGACTTAAGTTCTCCTTATGAGCTTCCTTATTATTTGCGGTCGCTACTTTAGCACGACTGAATACAACTTTATTTTGTTTCAACACTGGTGAAGCACACACAGGCTCCTCTCTTTGTTTTTGTGTGTGGTTCTGGCATTGTTGCGGTCTTAGAGCGTTGTTCAGTGCACTTTTCCTCTGCTGTGATGGCTTTTCCATTTGAGAAAGCAAACGTATACGGTGCTGCGTTTTTAAAGATGTTTTTGCAGTTATCTTTGGGCTACGTTTTGGTGATTTTAAACGTAAAGTATTTGCATGAGGTCCAGATAGTCCAGATGACATGGTAGGAAACTTTCGCGAGCACTAAAACATTGTGATATAAAATGATGGCATATATATTTTTTGAGTAGTTAAAATGTACCTTAGATATTTTGTTGACTGAAGTAGATTTCAAGATAATAACAACATCTTTGCGGAAATTGCGACAGTCTGTTAGTTGCATTTGTTCCAAGCATGAAACTACTTGGAGTGGAGTCCAACTCATTTCCATTTGAATTTCACTATTTGCAGGGACCGTTTTTTCGCTCCAATCGATGTTGACATTGTGTTGAACATTAAGGAATTTGGTGACTTTAATCTGAAGATTAATACAAGTAACATTACAAAACTCTAGTTAGCAAAACGTATATAGAACTATACGATTAGTTTAGTATAAATACTGAACTGAATAAGTGAAGTTTATAACATCCAATATTAATGAGTATAACTTAAAAAGATTGAGATATCTAGATATCTAGTTGTTCACGTAAACGCGCCTTCACACCACTTGCCTTTGAAAAACGCGCGCATCGTTTTCTTGCAATATGTAATTTTATGATACCAATCCTACATCAGAAACAAAAACAAGCATTCTTTTCATTGAATTCTAAATGAAATGTGTGTGTTGAATAGAGGCAGACAAGGGGTATTTTATTACCCTTGAACTTCATGTACACAAGCACATCGAACAAACCGGATAAAAATTAAATATGGGGGAATTTAGGAGCTTGCGAGTTGCTATGGACAACGACATTCCCATTGAAATATCATTAGCAACTTTCATTGATTGTTGAATATCTTTACATAAATATTTACTTTACTTTACTAAAATGAAAGCCAAGGAGAAACAAAAAATGCAAACCTCAATTTTCTCGTCCGATGGGTTGATAATTCGAAGCAAACGTGTTGCTGTTTTTTTTACTGGAATATCTTCAAATTGCACAACTGCCTTGCTCGAAAAGGGCGCCATAACCACTTCGGTGGGTTGATGGGACTCCGCCCGCTTTTTTGGTTGTGGACGTACTGGAGAAATCGTGATCTATTTATGAAAATTATTACTTTGCTTGTTTATATGAAGCTTTTGGGAAATATGTACTAATTTTGATGACAAACCTGAAATGCACTCATTTTGCTGCCCGTTTATATTTTTGCAAAATATCACAAGCGGTGCTACACTATAGCAAAACACAAAATAAAACCAAAAACTAACATTTAACTGTAGCACAAAATGAAACTACCATTTTAACACAATATCAAACAATTAACCAAAGACAATTTGTGAAATTAGCGAAGGAATTCGTCCACAACTCGCAGCCACAGCTTTTAACTTCTTAAATCAAAATGAAGGAATAGCGGCCAAATTTTAAATCTGCAAATCTTTAAGCTGCAGTCACACAGGCGATGTTTACGTGACAAGTTTTACGTATACGAAGTAAATGTTAGGGCGCTTAGCGCAAGTAAGTTTGTTTTCAATTCTAACACAAAGAGACAATCTCTGCGAAATAAAATTTAAATAATATTTAACTCCTGAATATTTAACTCCTACAACTCTTTTCGGATAATTATTCAGAATATTAAATTCTTCTCAAAAAATTTACGTAAACACAAATAGAGGGAAAGTGTGCTATTTACTAAAAATGTATTATCCAGAAACCAACATAGCTCAATAAACTATGCTTTGTCTATAAAAAACACAAATGTACAAAACCTTGCGTAGAAAGAACTACTTAATTGCGCTACTACAGTTGCATAATTTTATGGTATTGGCATCACTTAAACATAAGACTTTCATCGTAGCAGCTGCTCGTAAAAAGAAAACTTTCGAAAAAACAGCAAAAATTTGTTAATACATGTTATTACATTGTGAAAGCTTGTTGTACGGGTTTTGCTGCTCAAACGGCTTGTCAATCTCAATTGTTTACGCAGAGTTTCATGATTGCATTCATAAAGAGAAAACACGCGGAGACATACGACAGCAAAAATTGAAACGGATTCCGTTTACGGATTGCCTTGTCAATTCACAACCAGTTCTGCTGTTGGACGAGTTTCTTGTTTATATTCACTACATGTTACCAAAAAATCATTCAGGTATTTGGCTATTTTCGCACCACAGTGCGTTTTTTACATGAACAAGCACGACGTCCGAAAACGGTGTCTGAGTAAACAACGTAAACGGAGTATGTGTGATTGCGACTTTAATACAGCGGGGATGCGTTTTGTTGTGTAAAGCGCTATCTACCTGTCACCAATACTAGATTCCACCAAGTGGTATTGCGCCATCTACCTGTCACCTAGAAGTGCTTCAAATGAGTTCCAATGGAAAAGTGAAGATTTTGCTGATTTTCCTTCCAACGGAATTAAATCGCATGCAATTACAATTGCATGGGAATTTGAGAAATGAAAGGATATGATTGAATGTTAAATTATTATTATTGATTGCTGTCTATTATTTAAAAATTTCCACTATTACATAAGTTTTAATTCTGTGTTTTTTTTCATTAATTTCAATTTAAAGTCAAGAAAATTTATTTCTATTAAATAACTTTAAAGAAGTTTCAAAAGAATTTGCAAAATATTTATGTCAAATACTACAAAACTTTTGGAAACTATTCTGTAAATTATATAATTAACTTCTACATTCTATAATATTTATTATATTTATATAGTATAGGAAGTTATCGTCCTAGAAAATGTCATGCAATAATGCAAATTATACGTGATGTTTTTAATGCAAATTCATGATTTTTCTAATGCAATTCATTCATGAAATTAAATTTCCCGTGAAATTTTGGCTTTTTTTAACTATTTAAAAATATATTGAGCCTTTTCAATACAAATGTAAGTTTTAGTATAATGAAATTGTGAAATTGTAATGATTATTTTCTTACATTTCCAAGGCAATATTTTAAAATTTGATTGTTTAGATTTATTTTATTATTTAGTTAAAACACTAGAATTAATTAAGAGATAAAATTAATTAAGAGATAGTAATATGCAACAATGAAGAAAAAAATCGAATGGTGCAACGTGCGATATTTAATATCTCGTAATAAAAATGATGTTGGGATAATAAAAATTTAATAGAAAACGTTTAAAAGTAGAATGTTCTGTTTAATGTTATTACTCTATCTTATATACACACTACATTACATAATTGAAAAACAATTTCCTTAATAATGTCGATTATCGTTTAATAAAAGGCGTGTCTGTTGCCCTTTTCTGTTAAACGTATTTGTAAACAATTTTTCTATAAAAAAATACACAATTAAGTTTATTTTTCCTGAGTCTTCACCCAAATATTTACAAAAAAATAATAAACAAGGAAAGCAAACACAAGAAAAAACCAAAAAAAAATTAAAACAACCGAAAACAAGCGAGTTTTGGTGACCTCTAAGAAAGGTGAGGAACTTGATTAGTCGCCGAGGATGAGGTTTGCGAGCTGCTGCACTGGACAACAACTATTTTGCAGGCAGGTAGTAATTGCGCTTGGGTTCTCTGTACTCGTCGTCGTAGTAGACATTCTTTATGTAGCCCGGGAACGGCGTGACGAGGTCGATGTCATCGCCCACGTCGTCGTCAGGTGGGTCCACCGCCACAAACGACACCACGAAACCTCTCAGCGCCGTGCTTCTGTCCGTTTGGAAGCGCACCAGCAGCATGTCCGAGTACGAAATGATGCTCGGCGGTTTCTGCGTATAAAATGCAAACTGAAGTTAGTGTCTCTGTTGGTGCATGAAGCTGCCGGACGCTCACCTGATTGCCGCAGTAGGTTCCGTGGTTTTTGTTGCGCGGACTCAGCTCTTCGGTTACTTCCACGTAGTCATAGTCGCACTCCTCCGAGTACTCGACCTCGAAGTGCAGGAACTTGATTTTGACGCTGCTCTCGGGATCTGCTTGGATGCGCCAGTTGCAGTACATGTTGCGTTTGTACGGTCGCCGGCCGTAGCGCGGATGTGAGTAGAAGACTTGCGAGCGGTTGGTAGCTCGAAGATAGCCGCCGCACTCTGCAAAACAGGACAGAAATGAAGAAGAAGTATTTCACAATGGTATTCAAATTAAATATAAAAAAATGCATCCATCAAATGCCATCGTTTAACTCCACTGAAAAGGCTTCGATTAGCGACAGACTATTTTAAATATAGCCCCTTTCCAAGGAAACTCCACAGACCTGTTGAATACGTTGCCATGAATCCCTTGCGTTGCAGCCCGGCGTCGGTTTTCAGCACCATAAACATCTGGTTCGTTGAAGCTTGCACCGTGTAGGGAACCTGGCCGCCGCAGTACGTGCCGAGCGTCGAGCTGTTCTCCGATCGGCCATCGTAAACGGCCACGTAGTCGTAGATGCATTCCTAGGCAGTCGAAGAAGGCAAATACAGGCAGCTGTCGTAGAATTTATTGCGGCACACTAACCTGATGATTCTCCACGTCGAAGTCGTTGAACGACAGCTGCAGCCGATGGCCGAGCACCGTCTGGAAGTGCCAGAAGCAGTAGGTGCTGCGCGGGTAGTTGTTCGGGTAGTTGGGGCTGGAGATGATGCCGTACGAGTTCGTCAGCACGAACTTGCAGTTGGTTTCCGTGCAGTTGTGGCGGTTGGCGTGGAGTGTGTAGCCGTTGCGGCAGCTGCAGTCGTAGGAGCCGAAAGTGTTGTGGCAGTGATGCTGACAGCCGCCGTTGTTGATGCTGCATTCATCCTTATCTGAAAACACGAAAGGGAAATACAAATAAAATCGTCCTTGTTGCGTATGGCTCGAAAAGAACTTGTCTGCATTTATTCATAGAAGCGAATAATAACTGCAGCCTAAAAGTATGCAATGCGTTAGTTCTTTGCGAAGCTAATTTTGTCTTGTGACTTGCATTAAAAACGTGTCAATGAAATACAAGAAGAAATTCAATAAATTACAACCTATCTAAAGAAATTATCTTTTATTTAATTTTAGGGATCCAAATAAGGAATGTGTTCTAATTTTTTAATTTAACTTATTCGCTAGTGATTCAGTTGTGACGGTGACAATTAATCGACTCAGAATCGCGTTGTTCTACACTCACCTATTTCGTAGCGCGCCAAAAACCCTGTATGCTGCACTGACTTATCCGAATGGAACTCCAAGCGTAGAATGTTCTGCTCCGAGTTGAGCAGCGGCGGAATTTCGTTGCCGCAGAAGATGCCGATCCTCTTCAGGCGGCAGTCCCTGAGCTTCGAGTGGACGACCAAGTAGTCGTAGTTGCACTCCGTGTACTGGAACTTGGTGCCCTCCAGGTCGAAGTGGGAGAAGTTGAGGAAGACTGCGTGGTTGGGAGGCGCCACCAGCTCCCACACGCACTTCTTCGAGATCGGGTACACATCCGGGAACGAAGGCGAGCTCAGCGTCCCGTCAACAGACCGGGCATCTATGATGCCTCCGCAGGCGTCTGCAATGGACAATTACTGTAGAATGGATAATATTTTCCGGTAGTTTAAAGCCCTGCCCACCGTCGCATGATCTGCCATCGGCTTGGAGCTCGAAGCCGGCGAAGCAGCCGCACTTGTAGCTGCCCACCGTGTTGATGCACTCGTGGTGGCAGCCGTGATTCCCGAATTTGCACTCGTCGACCTCCTGCATGAAAATCGCAGAAAAACCCACCTTCTGCACAGATCCGTCCGAGACGAACTTCAGGTACATCTGATTGGAGTTGGTCCTGCAAGGATGTTTGGAGACACATCGGAAAAGTCAACAAATTGGTTCGTTCTTTCGCTTACTTGATGTTGGCCGGGTGCTTGCTGCCGCAGAAGATGCCGATCAGCTCCGAGTCGGACTGCTCGCCGTCGCGTATCTCGACGTAGTCGTAGATGCAGTTGTCGTGGTTCTCCAGCTCGAAGAACTGGAAGCGGATGCCCACCTGGTGCTTGTCCGGCACCGTAATGCGCCAGATGCACTCTCTGTCCGGCAGATACTCGAGCGGATAATTGGGCGAGTCGATGCGGAGGTTCTCAATGAGGAAAATATCGCCGCCGCACTTCACTGAAAGGTGCAAATGCAGCAATGAAGATATTCTAACCAGTTCATTTGCCTACCTTCGAAGTCAGCTGTGAAACCGGGGAATCCCCTCGCCGCATTCCGGTTGACGTAGCTGATCAGCATGCGGCTGGAGTCGCTTTTGATCGTGACCGCAGTCGCATTGCCGCAGATTCGTTTGATCACCGGCGACTTGTACCAATAACCGTCGCGAACTTCTAAGTAATCCTCTTGGCAGTTGTCCGATTGCAACAGACTCTAATTCAGACATGAACAGAAAGCAGCGACTGAGAGAAGGAACTCCAATTCGACGAATACTCTGCGTCCTAGCAGCAACTCACCAACTGATGAACTTGCAGAATGATGCGCTCGCCATTAGTTGCCGTGATGCGCCATTCGCACTTCTCCAAGGATCTGTCGAAAGGATTGTCACCGCTGCCGTCGCCGCTGCCCGAATCTTCCTCATTCTGTCCGTCCGCCTCTCCGCCGCCTGCGTACGAATAATGCGGCGAAACGATTTGCCCCGAATGCTGCTGAAACGTCCTGCCGCACGCTGTGCACTTGTACAGCAAATTGGCCTGCAGGATGTCGCCGTGGCTCAGTCGCACGCGCTGCCCCATTTCGATGCGCTCCCGATCCGACACTCCGATCGGCAGGATCGTGTCCAGGAAGGCGTTCTTCGAGAAGGCGTCCTTCTTGTAGTGCATGATGGAGTTGTAGTCGTAGGGCGCGCCCAGCGAGTCGATGTCCTGCGCCGGCAGAATGTTGAAGTTGAACTCTTGGCCCTTCATGATGTTCGCCTCGTTGATGACGATGTGCTGGTCGCGGTCGGTGCGCGTGTGCTCGTGCCAGAAGCCGATCGCGTGGCCCAGTTCGTGCAGCACGATGCCCAGTTTATCACAGTTCCGGCCGATCGAGATGTTTTGGACGCCAGTGCCACGCTTCCCGACGTTCGAGCAGCAACTATTATGTGGCAATGAATGAATAAGCACGCTCTGCATCGTTAATACGCGACATTAACTCACCCGCAGTCCGTCTCTGTGAAGAAAATGTAGTTCTGGTGCACCCTCGGCTCGCGCTCCACGAATTTCAGGCAAGTGAAGTTCTCCCAATGGCGCATGGCCTGCTTGAAGAGCGCCTTGTGGCTGGGACTGAAGAAAGTGTCCACCTCGTAGGGAATGACTCCGTGGTCCCACATGAGCTCTTTCTTGGCGGTTACCGCGCGACGATCGCGGTGAGGAAGCTTGGCGTGATGAGCATCAGCTGTGGTCAGCAGCGATTTGGAACCAATTCTAAGGAAAACGTAAAAATGTCAGTTAATTTAATGAATGTGTTGAGGAATCGTAAAATCGAATTCATGTAATTTTATTCCTTGAGAAATGTTTTATAAATTAATTTCTGCTCACCTGCTTCCGCTTCTGTGAAACTCATTTTTCTTTTTCTGTTTTCTGGTGCGTCCGAGGGAATGCCTAAAAATGCAAACAGTTGAACGAAAAATTTGTATTCAGTTTCATAAAAAGAAGGTGAATGATGCAAAACAATCATATAAATTAGCTAAATTTTAGCTTGAAGATAAGTAAATTTTAAGCTTTAATTAACATTTCAAAGTCATATTAATGTGAAGTATAATGGAGCTGGGATTCTGTGAAAAATAAACTTTAACTCTTCGTGAACTAAGTGATTACAAATTGCTCTAAATTCCTAATAAATCGCTTGGATAATTGAGCAATTCCACATTCACAAATTCAGAAATTGCTAATAAATCCCTAGCAAGGATTCTGATAATTGTTTTAATATCTCAACTGTTAAATTCCACGTCAACATTTGCTGACCTTTATCGCACCTTTTGACTATAAAGTTAATTGATTGTCACTTATTAAATGTTGTCGCTGTGGCTACCTACGCAGGTGCCTTTGTTTCGCTTGTGATCCATTGTAAACTGCGGATATTCAGAGTCTATCAGCACGAAATATACCTGAGACTGCATGGAATAATTCTTGAAATTCCCTGCAAAATTGTTGGGCTTCTTTAGTGACACACTTTGTCATATCGAAATATGACCAAAACAAGGAAAAGCCAAATTGAAAAACTGAAGATTCTCCTCAAAACTCTTTTTGTACTCTTTTTTGTACCACTTTTCGTACTCTTTCAAAAACCTGATTCGACCAGGATATTTTTTGAAAATGATGAAGTGACGTCAGCGCGGTTTAAGATTTCGTTGATTGTCGGCATCCGCACGAAAGCAAAACAAGTGTTCGCCGTACGCAGAAGAAGAATGTTTTCATCACGATCCGGGCGCCGTGCAGAGCTCGAAAACGGATTTGGAGCTTACCTTTTGAATGACATTCGCTGGCGCAACCGGTGCTTTGAAGTCGTCGTTTTTATGGAGTTTTTATGGTTGTTTTCGTAGAAGAAATGATTCCCCGAATCATTTTCGATGTTCCTGGCATTCGATTGTATCTTGCTTAAATCGCGCTCGAAGAGCAACGAAGCTGGCTCACTTCTTCTTCTACTCTTCGCCGACTCCTCGCAGGCTGCGTCCTCATCCTTCGTCGGACCGTCATACTGCAAGGATTACATTGAGCAAGTTCATAAAAAAATAAATATTGTTGCTGTTGCAGTCGCTCACATCCACTCCAAAGAAGAAGTGTTCAGGCTGTTCAATGACGTCGAAGAATCCTTCGCCTTCGATGACTGCTTCGTCCTCGATCGGGTCGTCCTGCAGCACAATCGCGTCTTCTCTGAATGAAGCATGACTTCTCTGCACGCGGTGCCCCGAAAAGGTGCTGGCAGTCGCGTAATTGACGCCCGCATAAACACTCAGCACAATGAAAACGACGAATTTAACTCCGGCCGTCATTCCGAACTCGATCCGGAGTCGTGTAACTCAGTCAGAGTGCAGCTGAAGTGGGTCGCCCGCACGCACCAAAGTCAACGGTTGCTCGCTCGAAGACTGCGCTTAATAATGTTCACTCAATTCAACTCACAACTTCACTGAATGCCCGGACACGGAGACGAATCCGCGCTGTTCTGTATCGCGCAAAAACACACTTCTGACTGAGTCCACAACTGGACCGACGTCCGAATTATATACACACACCGAACTAGGTAAAAGAAGCGCAGCTCGAACTGAGATGTGGCACAGCCGCAGGCAACCACCACTCAACGCACGGCATCAAGTGAACGCAATTTTAAGGGTATAAGTAATCGAGCTGCGATCAGAGGAATGCTTGTGGCGGGCAGCTACTTTGACTGATCGCGGCGGCGAGCAGCGCAGCGCAGCGAAGGAAGCAAGGAAGACGCCGTAAACGACCTACCTACCTACGGCCGCCGTCCGTCCACCGTGCGGCGAGAAAGGGACGGCCGCAAACATCGAACTCCAGAGATCATCAAAGACTGTTTTCGCCTGCCCCAAAAACTGAGGACTGTGCAAAGAAGTGGAAACATAATCCACACGCGGAAAGGTGAATTGAATCAGTTCGAATCTTGGAGACGTGATTGTGAATGGATTTCAGGATAGATGGGGCGCTGCTGGCTACCTGCGCCAGCGACATGTGCCCACTGAGTTCGGAGTTCGGAAATTATGATAATGTGATGCTTTGTTGTTGCTTGCAGAGAGAATCCGGCGCTAGTCAAGACACATTTTGCAGTTATACGAGCAGCACGAACCTCGCACGACTTCGATTTACAGGTTCAACTCGTCCCATGATGCATGCATCAAAGCGACCTTCTGACCGTCCGCCGCCGTCCTTCGCTCTCGTTTAATCGTCACTGCGCATTCCTCACGAATGTTGGAGATAGAGAACAACCGCCGCTGCTCTGTGATCGATGATTATTAAATGTATCACGTTGAGAGTTATGCTAATGGCTCGAAAGAGCTGCTCTTCGTTCCTTTTATGACCAACTTTTAGGATGTTCTTCTGAGAAAAATGATCCCACGCACAGTAAATCACTGCAGTGTTTTTGAAGTTTCATGGATTTTCAAACACAAACCGAAACAGAGAAAGATAATTAAAAGCAAGAAATGATGATGTTTGTGAAAGCAGCAATGGAATTCCAAAGGATAAATAAAGTATTAGAATATCTTCAAAGATTTAACTAATGTCTCGCTCTTACTTTGAAAGTCCTTCATACACGGCTTGAATTCTGATTAGAATACTTCTCTCATGCATTAATTCATGTAGGAATTAATTCCTAAGCACGTTTACATTCATAAATTCCGCTTACAAAAATTCCTCTTACATTTCTTAATGTGAAACACACACGCTCTCACAAACACCAACGCGTACAACAACGGTGTTTAGAGAGCGAGAATTACCTCTCCACGGAGACATTTCGTTGAATGACGAGTCGTTTGTAGCTCACGAAGCTCGATCCTGAGTGAATCTTTGTTGGTGTTGAGTCTACTATTCATTGTTGCAGGGAAACATTAATGGCAATTTCAAATGCTTACTCCGGCTTGTAATTACTCGAGTGTGAGTAATGAGCAGACATTTAGGCATGCGAATTGGGAAATCAGCAGAGCGATTAGAAGTTGGATGAGTAGTGGAAGTAGGCGAAGCAAAATTGAATGGAGGGAAAAGGAATTCTAAGCTCCTAATCGTTCTCAAATCGTTGCTAATAAATTAAACTGAAAACAGACAAAAACCACACACAGGAACATTCAATGGTATATATTTAAATATTCACTTAATTTTTAAAATCGCTGGAAATAATCATCGAACGATTATTTATCCATTTAATCAACTAATTATCTGATGAGCTTAATTTGGTTGTAGAATAAATTGTCGTTTTTAATCGAAATTTGTTAAAAATAAAACACTTTTTTTCATTTATAATTTAGTTAATAGATTTATTAAAGGGAAATTAACGAAATTACAAATAATTTAGTATATTTCGAAGTGCATTAAATTACGAATTAAAGTATTCATTACATTCAACAGAAAAGTGACAAAATGTTTATAAAACTAGAGCCACTTTTGTACACAAGTACAGAATATGAGCTACTTTAAGTTGAGAAGATAAATCAAGAGAAAGATGGGATACATAGATAAATATTAAGTACCAAATACATTAATGCTTACAATTAAAGTGTTTAAGTATCTAATAATAAACCTTCAGCTGCGCAGACAATCTTTTGATAGCTGAAAATTAATTAATTTTAATAATTTAAAATAATTTTTGATATTAATTTGAAATGTTGACCACTGATATGTCAATTACCGCTTGATAAATAATTATTAAATTCTTTTTATTTAAATTCAATTCAATTCGAATTTTACTGAGTATATAGCAATTAATATCTTTTCTCTGCATACTCGAAATATTCGCAAATGAAGACATTTTATTAATTGAATGACTTTCAAAGCATCAAACAGGATTTTAATGAATTTATTTGTCTTTCAAACATAAATATAAGTTACAAAAGGTTTCTTGTATTCAATTCCACCAAATATTCAAATATTTAAACTCTATTTGCTAGATTTCTCCTATATATAGTATGTAGCTAATGTCTATTATACCCAGCTTTCGCTTTCAATGATATGAACCTACGAAGTTTTGATATGATCTCGAAACGGAAAATTCTAAGTTCTTTCTACGTGCTATTGTCATCGGGCGCCCGTGTACGAGCTGTAATAAAAATGCCTGCTAAAATGCGGCAGAGCGACTAAAAACCTGCAGAGACTTCGCCCTTCCATCGCCGGACAACCTCTCTAAAACCGCTGAGGATATCCTCTGGCGCGCGATCGGTACGAATTACTGACGATCAACTGATTCTCACTGAAGTCGCTGTAGTCGTCGTACGACTCCTGCGTGTCGTCCTTCCTGTACATGCTCTTCAGGGAGCCGGGAAAGGGCGTGATCATTTCCGAGCTGTACTCGTTGCCGTCCTCGTCACTCGTCTTGAACGGATCCACGGCGAGGTACGAAGCCGAGAAGCCTTTCATCACGACGCTGTTGTCCGTCTTGAATCGCACCAGCAGTGAATCGGTGAGTGATATGATATCATTTGGAAGCTGCAGGAAATAAGAAAGAATAAAAGAGCCACAAGAAGACAGACATTAAAGCATATTAAAATATTTTATAGAGTATCATCAGCTGATAAGGATCATAATCAACTCTTGAATTAACCGAAAAACCTTTCAAGCATTGAAATTTACTCTGTTTTCGGTGATGCTTACCGCATTCCCGCAAAACTGTCCATACATGGGTCCACTCGTGTCCTCCATGCCTGAAAACACCTGCACGTAGTCGTATGTGCAGTTCTCGCTGCTCTCGAGGTCGAAGCTCAGGAAGATGAGCTGCACGTTGCTGTTGGCCGGCGACTGGATGGTCCACTCGCAGTCCATGTTCTCGTCGTAGTCCTCGTTGCCGTACCGCGAGTGCGAGTAGAAATGCTGTATTTCTGAAGTGGCCCGCAAGTAGCCGCCACACGCTGCAAAAAAACCAATCACACGAAATCCAAGCAAACATCAACACTTACAGGTTGAGTGCATCGCCGTGAAGCCCATCCGCTCCTTGTTCCTGTCCGTCTTCAGCACCATGTACAGCTGATTCGTGGAGGAGGAGATTGGGTACGGAATCTTGTCGCCGCAGAAGCGCCCCAGAATCGAGCTGCTCTCTGACTCGCCATCGTAAATGGCGACGTTATCGTAAGCGCATTCCTGCAAACACACGCGATGATTGACATTGAATCACTCATTGACTCAGCGCCTACCTGATGCGGCTCCAGGCTGAACTCGTTGAAGATCAGCCTGATGCGATGACCCGGCGTCGTCACGAAGTGCCACACGCAGTCCATGTTCGGCGGGTACTTATCCGGGTAATTGGGGCTGTAGATTTTGCCGAGCGGCGCCGCGACCGAGTGCTTGCACTCGCCTTCCTTGCAGTCGTGCTCGTTGGCGTGCAGCGAGTAGCCGTCGCGGCACGAGCACACGTACGAGCCGATCGTGTTGTGGCAGTCGTGCTGGCAGCCGCCGTTGTTGATCGAGCACTCGTCGATGTCGGTGAAGAAGACGGCGGCGAACCCGCTGCACTGCACCGATTTGTCCGAGCGGAACTCGATGCGCAGCGCGTTGCCCTCGGAGGTGGCCGTCGGCGGAATGGCGTTGCCGCAGTAGGTGCCGATGCGCTTCAGCCGCTCCTCGCTCAGCTTCGAATAGATGGTGACTGCGTCGTAGCCGCAGTCGGACTGCTGATGAGCGATGCCTTCCAAGTCGAAGTGCGTGAAGTTGAGGGAGATCTTGTGCTTGGGCGGGGCGATAATTTCCCAGATGCACTCCTTCATGAGCGGGTACGGATCGGGGAAGGAAGGCGACGTAATCGTGCCGTTCGGGTATTCAATAACGCCGCCGCAGGCGTCTGCAAGAATATCCAAAAGAGATTTCATGAAAAGGACAAAGAACAACGAATAAACAAAGACAACAAAGGAAACTATTGGAGAAGTGTGTTCATTTGAAATCCTTTTTCTTTTTTGTTTCTTGCAGATTTTATCACCCACCTTCACAGTGCTTCTTGTCGCTGTGCAACTCGTAGCCGATGTGGCAACTGCACTCGTAGCCGCCCAACGTGTTGATGCATTCGTGCTGGCATCCGTGATTCTGCGTCTCGCATTCGTCCACTTCTTTCATGAAGACAGCCGAGAAGCCGGCCTTCTGCACGGACGAATCCGAAACGAACTTCACGAACATCGTGTTGCCGCTTGACCTACAAACCGAACAGGAAAAGGAAGCCAAAAAAAAAAGAGAAAAGAGAAGAAGAAGCGCACATAGTGAGTTGGCAAAATAACTACTGTAAAGAAGAGCGAAGAGCTCGTCACCGTTCCTGTTTTACTCCTCGTTACTCACTTCATATGCGGCGGCGGCTTGTAACCGCAAAAGACCCCCACCAACGGCGCTTCCTGCGTGGGGCCATCGTGAACCTCGACGAAGTCGTACACGCAGCTGTCGTGATTTTCCACTTCGAAGGACTGAAATTTCAAGGCCACCTGATAATCCTTCGGAACGGTGATTTTCCACACGCATTCCTTGTTCGCCAAATATTCCAGAGGGTAGTTCGGCGACTCCAGGCGGCCGTCGGAGTCGTCCACGAACAGTTCGCCCCCGCAGATGGCTAAAAAGAAGCGACGAACGAACAAAGGATGTTAAGCAAGGAAAGAGCAACAAAGAGCCACCATCAATTCACTCAGAAAGTATTATTTTCGTGGATGGACGGCGATTTAATCAGATTGAAATGGGGATGAAAAGAAAAACCTTTTCTTATTCTTCAAATGATTGTTCCTGGTTTCCTTTGAGCAACATCAAATAGAAACTAACAAATTTTGTACGAAAATTGATTAATCGGAAGGATGAAAAGGTGAAATTGGATATAAATGGATAATAAATACGTGGGAAGGTATTACTAACAAGGAACTAATAACCAATACTTTCTCGTAATTCCCTCATCTGTAATTATATTCATTTTACTTACTTTCGAACTCTGCCTTGAATCCGCGATGTCCTTCTGCACGGTGTGAGTTCACATAAACCAGCAACATCCTGCTCGAGTCGGTGGTTATGACCTCTGAAGCAGCTTTACCGCAGTACCGACCGATCAGCGGCGACTTGTAGTAGTAACCGTCGCGTATTTCCAAGTAGTCCGTCTGGCATTTGTCGCTATGGAAGAGATTCTGGGGGTCGGAGGGGAATTGTCAGTCCAGGAATTCCAATTCTTACCCTTGACTCCTTCAAATACTCACCAAGTTCTCCAGCCGCAATACGATTCGCTCTCCGTACGTCGCCGTGATGCGCCATTCGCAGCGTTCGGTTTCGTTGCTCTGCGCCCCGGCCGTGTAGTACGAGGGACTGGCGAAGACCCCGGTGCTGTCCTGGAAGGTTCGTCCGCAGCGTGGGCATTTGTACAGCAGGTTCGCCTGCGCAATATCGCCGGCACTCAGCCGTAGTCGCTGACCGATCTCCGGCCGCTTCTTGCCCTTCACTTCGATGGGCAGAATGGTGTCCAAGTAGGTGCCCTTCGAGAAGGTGTTGCGCGCGTAGTGCATGATCGAGTCGTAATCGTAGGCCATGCCCAGCGAGTCAACCTCCTCCGGCGTCAGCTTGTTGAAGTTGTAATCCTGTCCTTTCATTATGTTGTTCAGCTCGATGACGACGTGCTTCTCGCGATCGGGGCGCGTGTGTTCGTGCCAGAAGCCGACTACGTGGCCCAACTCGTGCACCACGATGCCAAACTTGTCACAGTTCCGGCCAATGGAAATGGCTTGGGGCCCGTTACCTCGCTTACCCACAAACGAGCAACAACTGGAAGACATTTCGAGTGTAAATGGAAGAGTTCATGGATTATAAATAAAGCAAAGAGAGAATTTTATTCTGGAATGCGATCCATAGAATATTTCGACTATTTTACGGCGAAGGCCCATTTAAAGGTTACGTGATAATTCCTATTACTCGAAAATTACTCACCCGCAACCTCGAATTGTGAACACGATGTAATTCGGATGAATCTGTGGGTCGCGCTCCACAAACTTGATGCAGGTGAAGTTCTCCCAGTGACGCATCGCCTGCTTGAACAACGCCTTGTGCAGCCCGCTGAAGTTGCCGTCGATCTCGAACGGGATCACGCCGTAGTCCCAAATCCGTTCCTTCTTCGCTGTCACAGCCCTCGCCACGCGGTGATGCTTTTCCAAATGCCCCGAATTCCTACAGAGTAAACGAGCCATGTATTTCTTTAGTTGTGAGTATGTATCAAGAGGGATGCGGGGTTCTTTAAGCGTAGAAATGCATCTGTGAGACTCTCATGTGTATTCAAGTGCAATTAAAAGCCATTTCTTAAATGATCTTCAATTGCATTTAGTTGGTATTGTCGATGACAAGCGTTCTTAGAGAGAATAAACAATCTATTTGTTTGTTCTTCTATGATTTCCAATAATAATTGAATTGTAGCTGTGAGTCACTTCAAGTTTATCAACACAAATTTTCTACTTTTTTTCAATTCTGTTTTAGAAATTAATTTATTAAAATGTTTTCACAAACTTTTTTATGTTTTTATTTAATTTACAAATATTAATTCAATTCTATTTCATGATCTTTAAAGGGTCGCTTTAAAGCACGAGTCTTACTTTTCATGCTGCCATCCCGTTTCCAGCGATGTTCGGTTCCCTGCGGCGTTGATGGCGTCCATCGCTGACTTCCGCTTCGTTGCTATCTCCACATCGTCAACGTACTCGGCAGAGTAGTTCAAACTTTTCGCCGGGCTTCCGCTGCTTTTATGTTGCTGAACTCTGTGAAAATTCGGCAAGTCAAAAGCAATTGTTTTATTGTCCAGCGTGTGGCTGGCGAATGGCGTTTTCAAGTGTCCGCTTTTGTGTCGCTTGGCGTTCAAATCGTCATCGGCAGCGTGCACCGGACGGTTGAGTTCCTCCCTCAGACGCTGCAGCTTCACAGCGTAATCCGGCGAGTGGAGCTCGTCCAAATTGCGACTGAAAACAATGAATTCATATCAACTAAAAACTTCGATGAAAAATGCTTAAAAAACAAAATTATTCCATTCTCATTTATTTTATTATTATCTTTTCTGGAAGCTTTTTTTGAATTTTTCCGATTTGCTTACCGATTTTTGCGGCCTCTGCGATGACGGCGCCTCACCATCCCATCCACGTGCATTATTTCGACATCGTCCAACTTCATGCCGTTGCCGCCCGCGTTGCTGTACACATTCGGCATCGTCGATCGCTGCGTGGGCTGCGACGTCGGGAAAACGACGGGCTTTCGCGACGCCACGAAGTTGTTGCCGGAATCGTCCTCGATGTCTTTCGTGTCCGACTGAATTTTGCGGTGATCCACGTTCCGAGTGTACAGGACTGATTTGTTAAGCTTCTCGGCAGCGGCATTAGAATTTGCATTCTTTTTACTGTCGCCGTCCGTGGCAGTGGTCAAGATTTTAGCTTCCGACTGTCCACTAGTCACCAGTTGATGTCGGAATTTACGAGCAGACGCTTCGCCTGTTCCCAAGTCGGGCTGTTTTTGAGGGTCCAATGACACCTTCAGCCCTGCCTTCGATTCTTTGTCAACAGCAACAGTGACGGGCTTCTCGCGAATGGACATTTTGGGCTCATAGTAATCCGATTCCGTGGGGAAAGTGTTGCCTTTGGGCTGTACGGGTTTTTGGGGAAGCTGACTGTGGACCCCGTTCTTCCAGTTCTTCGTCATATAGTCAAAGTTTGAAGAATAATCTGTTAGTTTTATCAACTCATTCGTTGACTGAAAG
The DNA here is from genome assembly GCA_937620795.1 of Thecophora atra. NCBI lineage: Eukaryota > Metazoa > Arthropoda > Insecta > Diptera > Conopidae > Thecophora > Thecophora atra. The sequence continues at coordinate 39,955,793 of OW569401.1, read as the reverse complement.
AAAGCAGCAATGTTTAAAAATAAGATTTGTAGAATTTCTTTGGCCCTTCAATTAAAGAACTGAATCGGAATTTGATTATTCCCCTTTTTAATGCCCTCTATTCTCATTCCTATCGCTACCCCCTTCGATTAAATTTGTTCACTTAAGCGAATATTTTCTCATGAAACGGTCGTTTTTTAGACTCACGGTACTCACCAAAATCGCATCGTTTCGATTGCGCTCGTTCATGTTTCCGTTATTGGTACTCGGCAGCTTTGTTTTCTTGCGAATTATATCCGTCAAGCCCTCCTCCTCCACCTGCAGTCCCTCGTGATACACCTCCTGCTTCAGTAGCTCCAACTCCTGTTGGAAGGTTGTATTGAACGTCGTCGTCGGCTGGTGCTTCGTCGCTGGTGCATCGGCTTGCGGCAGCCTCTCCGCTGTGAGAGGCCCGAAGAGGTCCCCATAATCGCTGGCGTCTGGTAACGCGATGTCGCCCATGAATCCACCTACGACAAAGACAAAAGGGAATATAATAAATAATTCTATAAACTTTTGAATAGAAATGCCATCAAAAAAGAACGATGGATGCTTGTGAGGATCTTTAAAAATATTGACAAGAGGATGATGAAGAGTTTTGGGCAATGTAATGTAGAAAAATATAAATTTTCCGATCTCTCGACCCATTAAATTAAACAACATTCAACTTGTTACATTAAACGGATCTTAAGGCAGAATTTCAATAATGTTGCCATTAATTTGCATGTCCAACAAATCCACTTCTGTACACGAATTCATTAAGTTTTAACCTTGTGTAGTGTCCATTGTGAGGCTGTCCAAATAAAATATTTTAATTGAATATTTATCATGCTTTGTTGTTGGTCGATGGCACGACTATTATTCGCACCAGGGGCAATGTTCTGCAAATGAATAAGTAACGAGCGTCGACGAGTGTTGTGAGGTTTGTGGCGTTGTTGTCAACTCCATCGCTGCAGTTCGAACGCACGAACAAACAAGGATATCATCATCGTCGTGTCGTTTATGTGAGCTTAAATGCCTGGCGCTTCGTGGAGCTGCTCTCCACAGACACGATTCCGCTATAAATTGTTCTGATTTATTGAACCAACGCCGCTGTTGATGCTGATTATCCGGCTCGTAAATGCAAACAAAGCTAGTCCTTCGAGTTAAATTAAAACTGTAATATTTTTTATGGTTATTAAAGTCGACATTAATTCAAGAGATCCTTTTATTAATTACGTTGGATAGAAGCGTAATTGGTAAGAATTACATCGGTATTTGCTCTTATTTCTTCGCAAATATAAATTATTAATTGAATTTTATATCTATAATTAATCGAAGCAATAATAATGAGTCATAATAACTGTAATAAATGGACTTTGTATTGCTTTCATGCTTCATTTTTATTATATTTCATAGATTCCAGATATTAATAAATATTTTCCTTTATTATAAGGCTTTTTCGTGATGTTTACTTCAACATCTTTTCACCAGCTTTAATTTTTCTACTGTTTTCTCATCTCTCGTCTTTGCTGACTCAGTTTTCATGACTTGAGTAGCAGCTGCCGCTGTCCTGCCAAACAATATTTGAGGCAAAATTGGATCCAGAATATCCAGCATTCAACATACATCAATTGATGTGGGCGATTTCAGCCCCAAAGAAGTGTTCTCGATTAATTTGAGGGAGACCAAGTGAGAAAACTTGGGATTTTTCGTAATATTTGACGTGCTTTAATACTTTGTTACATAAAGTCATATTTTGTTCGGTGAAAATGATGATAAGAATGCGAGTAATAAGAATTCCAAATCTTCTTAATGTTGATAGAGTCTAATTTGAAAGCACAGCAAAGTCATTAAATATAAAAGACTTTTTCAATGTAGAGCAGAGGAAGAGCAATTCTCATTTCTCTATATTAAAGTTTGTAGATATTTTCGTCCTTATCTTATAATTGCTTTATTTAAATTAATTGATTTCCCTTATTTAATTCTTTCTCTTTAACACAGAACTGTTGTTTTCAGGTTATTTCCGAGTCTTTCTACTGAGAGTATTTTTCAGCATTATTTCAAGCAGTAAATACAACAAAAGCTGGAAAAATATACAAGGAATTATGAACTCCATGACGTTTCCTCGTGTGCATCTTTTTTAACTTTTTATTATATTCAAAGCTTTTGTGATTCGTCATAGCCGGGATTATTAACTATAATCGGGCGGGTATTATTAACTATAGCTATATTCTATGTAGATAAATTTTTCTTTATAAGGAATTTCAATTATTATAGCATATAAAAACATTCTTGTATTTAATAAAAAACTCTAAAGTACGTGATAATAATAGAAAACAATGGAACAAGATTCTTCATGCAGTTCTTATTGAATGCACAAGTTCAATAAACTCAACTTTTTCGCGGCAAAAATGTGCAAAATAATTTGAATGCTTTCCTTATTTTTATAGCATTACATGGCGCTCTGTCTTAAATGCATCGTTTCAATCGCATTCGTATTTCTACAGTCACTATACACAGAGGAATTCTTCACAAAGGAACAAAAGAAAAAAATGTTATTTTTAAACAAACATTAATACGTATTCTAAAGAAAGATTTCATGTCTAGAAAACGTCTTGAACTACACGAAATTGGGGCCACTTGGACCCTGTGAAAAGTGTACAGTGTATAGCCTCAAAAAACAGTTGCAGATCTCCTTTCGAAAGGAAGACAACGACTACAAAAATAGGTTTTTCTCCTACAATTATTCATAGGAATGCAACAATATTTAATTCAATATTAATTCAAAAAGGTACAATATAAATAATTACTTTAATTAGTCAAATAAATAAATAAATAAATTAATAAATATAAATGCGAGGTTTTAATTTATCATTAATTTTAGTTTTACGATTTGAAATTGAATTGAATTCTCTTGATTTCAAGTTTAATAAAGAATAACTTAATACTATATTTATTTTTATAATTTATTTACCACAATTTACGTATTATTTTTAATTACAATAGATTTCTTAATAACTTCTTACATCTTCTGACTGCATACAATTCCCGATTAAGCTTTATGAGTGCTTCAAGTCATTCATTACCCATTCGATACGAGTATTTTAATACGTAACATGGCTTCGAATGAATGCTTTTTCGATAGCTTTCAATACCTTTCCTTGAAGCAAATGAACAGGCAACCATGTCGGAAATCAAGTAAAGGAATATCCTAAAAACAATATCTCCCGATAACTTTTTATTTTAATTTTAAGTTAATTAATTAATAAATGTTTTATTGAGCCTTTATGAATGTTATGCACTTTTGAACGATTTTTCATGAATTTTGTGAAGGTTTTCCCGTTCCAAGCGTGACTAGATCTGCTACTTAAATCTTGTAAGAGTGAGTAAAGCAGACAGTTGTACATTTGAAGTGTGAATGGAATTCGTAGTTGCATATTCAGGTGAGTACGATGGAAAGTGAGTGATGTGTACGTGATGATTCATAATTTTCCTGTTAGATTCAGTAACAATTGACGCCTGCTGAGCAGCGAATATTGGCATTGTTATTCGAGTGGAAATCGTGGTAGAGAGATGTTTCTGCAATCAGTGCTTCCTTTATTAATACAACAAATACTCATGCAGTGTGCCAACTTATCTGAACTATACAAAAAACAATCTTTCTCCACCTACATAAAGCGCTTTTGACATCCTTTCGACATCAACTTGCCACAACGGAAAATGAAATGGTAAAACTATCGTATCGCGTCTGATGATGCTGTTTGTTCAGACATGAAGAGGTCTCGCCTTCCATTCACAGTCGCTATGAAGTGGCTGCAGTTAAGTGAAACTTTGCATTTATAGCAGACGACACTCGTCAGTGAAAAAAGGCGCTATAAATGGAACCAGGAAGAGGACAGAGAAATGAAGAACAAGGAAAAGGACAGAGAACATCCAGGAAAGACTGAAGAAAAGGAAGCGATAAAGTGACACAGAATTTCGCAGGTTTTCTTACTGAAACGGTCAAACCGAAGCGCAAAATTTGTCGTTGAACTAAATTTCATTGCATTCGCTAATCAAAACCATAAAGAATCCTCGTAAATCGGGAGATATATCCGCAGCTATATTAAAACACATTTTTGATCTTTTCTTGAGTCTTAATTTTATCCATTTTCTTTTCAGAAGATTTATAGTTAATTATGTTTATTTTTAAAGCAATTGCTATTTAAATTTCAAGCTCAGTCGATCACTAAGAGAACTTTTTATTGCCTTCTTGACATGTATGAATTTTATCAATAATTTATTCATATATTCAAATAACTGCTGAAGCATAAATTTTACTTATGAAGTTTCCAAACTTTTCGAATTATTTGCATTGCGCTAAAACTCACTGAATACGTAATTTTCATTTGAATCTCCAAAAAAAGGATGGAGTCTAAATCAAGGCTAAAGCAAGGAGAGTGGCAATATTTCAGCAGGAAATGGGAACTTTTTGATATATCTGCTTTAATTACATTCCATTTTTCAGTTTATTATGGATCGTAAGAGAAGTGTAAAGAACTAAATGCAAATTGCAGAATATTATTTTGGAAACTCCACTTTAAATCATAGTTTCAACTTCTGCATTGACTTTTACATTGTTAACGCATTCGAAAGTTAAATATGAGGCATTTTCCTTCACCATCCATCAAGACACAATCTATAAAAGTCGAGAATTTGAATTTGTAGAGTGATTTTCCCCAAGCAACTGCAATAACATCAACGCAAAGTGAAGGAACTGCTTAAGATTTGCATTGGAAGTCCGCCTTCGATGTCACTTGATTGAAAATCTGCATTGACGCCATCGGTGCTGATGCCAATGTTGTCCGGCAGACGCAGTGGCAACAGCAGCACATTCCCTCATCAATTGAAAACTGTCAATAAAAGTAATAAAAGGAAGAGCAGCTTTATTCCACGCTTCGTGCGCACCTCTCCTTCCTGCATGCTATAAATAATATCACTCAATAGAATTAAGTTTCGACGAGCGCTCCGAAAACGCTGAAGATTCTCTAACAAGTCGTCTGCGAATCGTGTAGATTTTTTCAAGGCGATAGCAGAGGATTCGAGAGTTAGCCTCGAGTTACGCCAAGAGATTTGTCATTTAATATCTGAAATGGAATTCACTTGACGAGAGAATGGAATGATGTAACCTACATTTTTTCTACGCTTTCGTTTTCTTTGCAATGAATTAAATTGAGCAAATAAAAACGAAGGCGTTTAAAAGAAGAATTTGACTTCTGAAAGCAAAGCAGCGCTTTTTGGGATTTACACAAAATTACACAGAATTTTGGAGCTGATTTATTCCGTTTTTTTGTTGTGCGAAATTTTCCTTCTGCACGTGTCATTGCAAAGAAAATGAAAATCATTGTTTGCATGGAATTTTCGTTGGTGATCTGCGTCTGTTTCCTTGTTGTGTGTGTAAATTTAGCATTATTTTGAACACGATACTCGTCGGCTGACTGCCAGCCAAGAATAGACGCGCAAAAGTGGCTGCTGTTGGTGGAAGGAGACGCGTCACTGCGACCAGAGTCGTTGGACTCTCGTCCGTCGCTTCGTTCGTCGCTGCATTACACACAATTTATATTATTCTGGGTCTCGTTTCTGTCTATCGCGCGGTTAATGTGTTCATCCATTTCCATTCTCTTCCTAGTTTCAGCGCCAAGATGTGCGCTTTTTCGCTAAACGATGCAATTTGTGCGTCCAGAGCGAGTTCATGGAGCCGCTGTGCATCGCCTATCAGCATCTATTAAATGCGTAATACGCTTAAATGATTCTGATATTTTTACACAACGTTCTATGAGTCGTTTAAATAGAGTTCTTCATTCGAAAATTGGTATCTTTAATTAATTTATTGTTGTTGTGATAAATAAACTCATTTGATGCTCGATGCTTTATCATTATATTAAACGATTTTTGAATTAAACAATTTAAAGGAGAACAATCATAAATAGTCGAAGAATGGGAAAGAAAGGAAATGTTTGTGTGATAGTGCAACTGACCTGCTTTACATGGATCCATGTCGACGTCGTTGGATATTCTGTGCTCGAACTTCATGGTCATCAGTTCATCGATGGTAAACTTGCTGTGATAAGGACGCTGGCCACTCGTCCAGAGGTCATGCGAGGTCAGCAGGTTGCGATTGTGATCGTGATTACGATGTTTGTGATGGATTCTTCTCAGCTCGTTTTCCACGTCTTGTTTTGGGTAGTGACGCTGATGTTGATGGTGATGATGATGGTGACGGTGATGCGCTTGGTGCTGCTGCTGCTGATGAACATGGTGATTATTTTGCTCTTGAAGTCCTTTCACTATTCGATGTCTCTGATGTTCGTGAAATTTCGGTAGTTTTTGCTGCTTGTATCCATGATTCTGTTGATTGTGATGCCGGGCATCATCATCGCGTCTCCTTTCCTCTTCTCCTGCGCCCGGAAACACATGAACTTCATTCGGCCGAAGCTTTGTTGGTCCTTCGGTTGTGATGATGGCAGCTGGCGTTGGCGTTGCTGAGTCGTTTGAGGTGTTGTTCGAGTGTTGATTTGCGGGTTGTAATAAATATTTGCCACTGTTATTATTACTAACTGTATTGTTATCACTTTTGTTGGTGTTATTATGATTATTATTGTCGTTTAAGTACGCGCTCTTCACATGGACTACAACTAAAAATAGACTCGTGATCGCAATGAAAATAGCATAATTCTTTATATTAATTGGACACGCACTGCATCGATACTTATGCATTTTTAATGTTGCCATCGCTCCCTTAAAATTCAGCTTAATTCCGGAATTTTAAGATAAAATTATTTACGATAGAGAATATATTTAGAAATTTTTTCATAGTGCCATTTTTAATAAAAGTGATGATTTTGTATAATTTATTAGTTGAACAGCTACTGATATTTTATGCAGTGAATTGGTTTTGAAAACAAAGCGCTGAAATGAAATAAAATAAATACAAATAATTAATAAATGCAAATAATTAAAGCTTATCTCTCATGCATAGCAAAAACATCAAAATCATGCAGGAAATTATGAAAATATTTATATAAATAGTTTTGTACAATTTATTTTAATATATTTTTAAACCTTATTCATGAAAGTTTTTTATAATTTACGTTTAAACCTAATTTATGTTTGTCTTCTTATAGAAATCCATTTGAAACTAATAAGAGAAGAGAATTCTAATTGGATTCCATTGAATTTTTCGCAGAATTATCGAAATTATCAATGATTTATTTTAATCCATACAAGAATCTTCGTACGCTTCGTATTTTCTGAAGTAATCCTTAAGACTATTGTGATTTAATTTCCTTTTTGTCTATTTCCTTAACTTTGCAGTAAAATTCTGCAGTAAAAATGCTTTTAAGACGCCATAAAAATCTCACAATAAAATCACACATCGCAACTCGGATGCTTCTTGATGCTTCTTCGTTTCTCAGAAAGAAAAGGAAGGAAACAGTGAAATTCCTTCCAAAATCCTTACGAATTGCTTATTTCCGCTTTTCTTGAACTCATTACATTTAACATTAAACTTAATCAAAAAAATATTCTCCTTTTTTCCATGATTTCTCGCACTGACTTTCGTACTACGAAACCAAAAAAGAAAGAATATTTTAAATGTTTCCGAACTCCGTTTATATTAAGCGTTTTTTACATACTACAATTTATTAATTTAGGAGTAAAATTGGAGGAGTATAAAAAGCGCAAAATAAATCTGTTTGTTTTTTTTTTGTCATAAGCACATTTTTGTTTAATTTTGCTCGCTCGAAACTCTCAGCACGTTCCAAACTGTTGAGGAAAGCAGCTAAAGCAAAGCTCTTTCGAAATGACAAGCTTATCAGCGACCGAGTGTTGGAGTGCTTGGTGAGAGGAGGACGCAAATGATAATAGATTAATAAAAGTGAAGAGGTCAAGTGCATAGAAGCTGTATGAAGTATGCGTGTGTGTGTGTGTGTTACGTGTGTGGCTGCCATTTCCAATAGTTAATTTCGAACGTAAACAGATCAAATGTTCAATACGCCGACTACAAATCAATGATTATTATTATTAATCGCTTTTCGATGGCTCAATAGTTTCCAAGCCGAACCGAGGAGGTCAAAATTAACACAGATTTCACTGATTTAATTCGGGCACTGATAAAAGCATTCAAAAAACAGATATTTCGTTCGAGTAGATGAAAAACTTGATTGAAATTCGGATTTTTAGAATACAATTTCGATGTGTAACATTTTTTTTATATAGGGTTGACATTAATTCACTAAAGTTTTTCATTTTATTCCCCAAAAGTGATTCCATCTGCTTTAAAAAGCTAAAAGAAAGCCTTAAAGTCCACTTTGGAACTCTTATTTTCTAACAAGAACAACTTCGTTAACTAACAGCTTCACTCCAACAAGATTCACGAATAATTAAATCTTGTTGGAAGCAGCTGAGAGCCAAACACGGCAGCTACATGCAGGTTAATACAAAAACGTTATTGAATAACCGCAGCTGAGTTGAGTTCCTTCCTTTACCTTTACCAACTTCTGTGTCCTTATCGACCGTCTGTCTGTTTGTCCGTCTCTCCGCTTCCCTTCACCTTCGTATGAGTTACAGCAGCAATAGAAAATCTTTTCAATGCTCTGCAAATCGCTGTCTCGCCTCATTTTGTTATTCATGACGAGAACTTCATTATGAACGGCGCTGTGCGATTAATTAAACTTAATGATTGCAAAAAATTAACAACTTCTTTCACATAAAACAAGGAATTTTTTAATACTAGTAGGGTTTTTATTAAAAAAAAAAACCTTAAAGACCTTTACAAAGCATAAATCGATTTCAAATTCAAAATAAAATCAAATTGAAAACTTTGTTTTTTATTTAAACTGCATAAAATTCTACTGAAAGGTGGGGAAAAGTTTATTTTTTCTCCTCAATATTTTCTGTAAGGAATTTCAAAATAAGCAGCTTTAAAGCAACGGATACGTGCTCAAGTAACACACGAAAGAAGAATCCTGCGATGCTTACAAATTTATTGGCTTTTGTTAAAAACGCATTTTGCTTTTTATGGCTCGATTTAATTTTTTCTTCATGAAATCGCGAATGATTTCAATTTAAAGACAACACTTTTACGTGAGGATCGTAACTCTTCTTCTTCTTCTTATTTTCCTCGTGTGCGTGTAACTGTCATAAACAATTACATACATCAACAACAATTTGTCAGACTTGAGACGCTTTCCGTTGACTTTCTTTACACTTTTCACTTCATTTAACTTGAATCTACTTGAAAGAGTTGAAGTTCTTTGTTTTCTGCTGAGTTTTCTTCTACTTTATATCACATTCATCACATTCAACCGAGAAGAATCCTTCTGCGTGGCTGCTGGTTATGACTTTGTGTGATGGTGTATTGCGTTTGTCGTCGACCTCGCGTCTTGTCTGCTCTTGGCAGCTACAATTGAATTCAAACTCTGCTGTATAAAAGATAATAACTCATTTTTCATTTTTCTGCATTTTAGCCGAGTCGTGAGACTGTTTTTGTCCTCAGTTAAGGCAAAAAACTACCAAACAGCTTGGTGCAAAAACAGTTCCTCCAAGAAAAAACAAAGCATGCAATAAACTGTTTGTTTTAAATGACTTACTTATTATTTTGTATCACTATGCAAGTGGATGTGCAGCAAATAACTTATGCGCCTTCATCCTCGTCTTGTTCTTGGCGCAACAATGTTTTTTGTATCACGTTTTAACGAGTCGAAGCACATAAAAATTTATGGTCAAGAATTGCACGATCAACCTTCTCCTGATCCGCGATCGGCTCAACTTGCCTTTAATATGTCCCTTTTCCTTTACCTGCACTTCCTTTTTCACTCCCCCCCACACTTTTTTTCTACTCTTCTTCTTTCTGTTTGATCTTTTCGATAACCTTTCGGTTTTTCTCGTTTGCTTGTTTAAATATATTTTGCTCTTTTGAAGAACTTTTGTGCACTTATTCTTAACTTAGTATTATTCAAATCCCACAGATTTTAACTACCCGTTATCTTGTTAGTTTCTTATTCGTATTCATTTTTTGGAATTAAAACCGCGAAGATAAAAACAATTATTTCAACACTTTTAGTTTTAGTTTTAAATTTTTGAATTTATGTGAAAATGTTTACATTTGAATACGAATTTCGAATCCACTTGAATACAAGTTCACAACTCGACCATTGTACTCGATGTACAAATCACAAATGATAAACATTTACGTTCGCTTCGAACCATTTGAATTTTCATAACTTTCCAATCTAAACTTACAACTTGTTTGAGGGAAACTATAGAGAACAATTTTCCAGGTTTTTTGGAAGAAGCATCATATGTCATGACATATCTATACTCTCTGTCATTTATCTGGCGAAACGGAGCTGCCATACGAATTTTGATGTTTAACGGGAAGTGCCGTATTTGCGGTATTTCTGGAAAGTAGTATTTTTGGGGTTTCGTTTTTGGCATACGAGACAGGATTTGAACTTCGGGATGAAGTTTTAGTTTTATATTCTCGTATTATTTTGAATTATTTGGGGTTTTTGCAACCAAATTTTCGTAAAAGTGAATTTCTTACGAATAGCTAATAACAGAAGTCACATTTATTTTTGAAATACAACGAATATGCTTGTTTCTAATCGTTCTTCGATGTCTAAAATCATCATTCTTGTGTCATAATAAAAATTGTAATAAAATATAGCAATAAAAAGTTATAGCACGGAAGTTTTTTAAAATTTAGCTGTAATGAAAAGAATTAACATAAATCGAATAGTTGTAAGCTTTCAGAAAATTTCCGGAAGTATATAATTTCATAATGAAATGTATCCTTTTCCAAAATTATAGGGCCACCAAATTAGATATACGTATGTGAAGCCGGTAACACTGGTCTACAGGAAGCAAGGAGAAATCACGCAAATTCCATTGGAAAAGCGAACAAAATCAGCATTTTCAAAAAGACAGCAAAATTTTGTATGGTGCTCAATTGCTGACTTTTTTCTTCTTCTTCTTCTTCTTATAGGATATTATAGAATAGATCAAAACGGCCATAACCTCTAAGGTTAGTATTGATGCGAAAAAGCAAATTTATTTCAATAAATAATAATACTAATAATAAAAACTAACGCAAATATAATTCCTACAATTGAAAGAAAGATTGAAAGCGTTCGCCATAACTTAGTATAGTTAGTAACTTTCGATCAACATAGAATTTTAATAAAGTTAGTGATTACGCGGAATACTGAACTATGGTGCATCAATGTGAGACACCCAATTGTGGCAAGGAGGCTACATTGCAATGTCCCACGTGCATTAAATTGGGAATACCCGGGTCTTTCTTTTGCTCGCAGCAATGTTTCAAAGGATACTGGAAGGAGCACAAAAAAATTCACGCTCTGGCTGGCAAGTTACCGAAATCTATTTCAGATCGTTTTGCTTCTCACATTTCAGCTTAATTTCACAGAAGGCGTTGCCAAGCCAGAAGTCAACAATGAATCAGGGGGCTATAATCCTTGGCCCTTCTATCGCTTCACTGGAAAATTGCGTCCATATCCGCAAACACCGAAACGCACCTTTCCTGAAAATATAGAACGCCCAGATTACGCTGATCACCCCGCTGGCCGGGCCATCTCTGAAGAAGCCATGCGTGGCAACACTTCCATAAAGGTGCTGGATGATGACGAAATTGAGGCAATGCGCGTAGTTAGCCGTCTGGGACGAGAATGTCTTAATGCAGCAGCTGAGGCAGTGGAAGTAGGGATTACCACTGATGAGCTTGATCGTTTGGTGCATGAAGCCGCCATCGAGCGTGACTGTTACCCATCACCTTTAAATTACTATAATTTTCCTGCGTCTTGCTGCACATCCGTAAACGAAGTCATCTGTCATGGTATACCAGATAAAAGACCATTAGAGGATGGCGATATTTGCAACGTAGACGTCACAGTCTATCACCATGGTTTCCATGGAGATCTAAATGAAACGTTCTTTGTGGGAAACGTGGCGGAAAAGCACAAGAAGTTGGTAAAAATTACTTACGAGTCGCTCTGCAAAGCTATTGATATAGTGAGGTGTGTTGGAAGAAACTGTATTATTTTTAGAGTTTTGTAACTATTCTAATCCAATTTCTAGACCTGGAGTAAAATATCGCGAGATCGGAAACGTTATCCAAAAGTATGTAGCACCACACGGATTTAGCGTTGTGAAAAGTTACTGCGGACATGGAATACATCGTCTTTTCCACACCGCGCCGAATGTGCCTCACTATGCTAGTAAGATTTAAAATTCGTTGCTAGTTTTCCTGTTGAAATATACAATTTTCTTTTAGAAAACTCTGCGGTTGGCGTCATGAAAGCAGGGCACTGCTTTACTATAGAACCTATGATATCAGAAGGTACTGCTAAAAACGAGCAGTGGCCCGACGACTGGACTGCAGTCACTGCCGATGGCCTTTATTCGGCACAATTCGAGCAGACTCTACTGGTTACCGAGAATGGTTGTGATATTCTCACTCGGCGTCGAGAGAACAACGGCAACCCCTGGTTTATGGATAAAATGTAGAACGCTGATACCTCCACCAATATCAGTTTTGTTTCACTAACAATATTCTTCAGATTTTTAAACAATGTTGAGATTATATTAAAAATATATTGTTTTAATTATATAAAAAAATGTGAAGATGCTATGTATAATATTAGAACTGCAAGGCCAAAGCACGAACTACTTCTCAAGAGGAGCGTAATTAAGCAGTTTCTCAATGAGGTCCACATGTCCCAACAGCATACGTCGGCAACAATAGCGCTTTAAGCCTAAGGCGTCGAGTGCATCACTGCAATATGGAAGTGAGAAAAATACGGTTTTTAGTGCTTGCTAGCAAGGTTTCCAGCTTACCCTTCCGTGTACTCGGCCTGAAGAAGACCCAGGTACGACTCCCATTTGTTGCCTATAACCTTACCACATGTAAAACAACGGATTGGAATGATCATTGTTATGTTTTAGTATAATAACAGACAAATATCGACTTTTTCCACGCTTAATAAATCGGCAAGTAACCCAAAAGCAGTAGTTGGCTGAGCATGTAATCGATTTTGGCTTGTTATCAATTCAGGTTATAATTACAACGTTGCTAACTTATCGCAGATCAAAGTTGCCACAGTTGACAAAAAAAAAATCCCAAAGGACTTTTCAAGTGCTTCTGGGAATTAAGATCATAGATCAGTGTTGACGTTTTGTGGGAATTTTTCCGGAGTTGGGATTTTCAAATAGCCTCTGGGAATTTGCGTCGCTTGGGATTTTTTATGTGCCTCTGGCCTTGCGATTTTTTTTGGGAATTTTAATAGTTCTTTTGTTTTTAATGGTTTCATCATAAAATGAAGGTTATTTAAATATTAATAAAGCCTTCGTATAATTGGGTTTTTTTTGCTATTTTTTAATGCCTTTGGGATTTTTGTGGGATATTGGTATACTTTTTTGCCTTGCGTTTTTTTGGGGATTTTTTAATTGACGATTTGGGAATTTGGGATTTTCTCTGGGAATTTGAATGAAGGGTTTCCGGCAACACTGGATGTGACACTCGCTACAAAGAGTATATATTCATGAATAAATATACTCTTTGCTCGCTTTTCGCCGCTTCAAAAAATCGGTTTTACATTTGACTGTTTGGTATGTTGCACTCACGTATACAATACGTGAGAAGTACCACATTGTTGTTCTTGGTTCTTCATCAATCAATGTATACGATTTCTTAACAGTGCAACCGTAGGTGCTAAAGGTTTATAGTATCTCTATATTTGTTTTAAGAAACTTTGTATTTGTGAATTCACAATTTTCTTTTGTTTGTTAATTGCGATTTTTTGGGATTTTTCAAATTCTTTGGGATTTTCGTAGGATTTTATTATACTCTTTTGACTTGCGGTTTTTTTTTTTGCAAGTTTTAGTTAACGATTTGGGAATTTGCTATTTTCCTTGGAAAATTGAAGGAAAGGTTTCCGGCAACACTGGTCATGGATCTTTCGTGGAAAACACTGGCAACTCTGTCATCATTTCGTGATCAACTAGTAGGAGAGATTATTTTTTAATTTTTTATCTTTTTTGGTTATTTGTTAAGTTAAGTAGTACAAAAAAGTGCACGTAATCATAATTTTCAGTTAGTAAAAAGAAAGCAATGGCTGAAAACACTTTAGGTGGATTTGGTAAAAAAAACTACAGTGCTGTTAAAATTTTCTATATTTTCCTTAAAACGCATTTACATTTTAGACTCGATCAGCACGTCTTTTGCTCCAGGCGAATCCGCAGCTATGGAGCAAGAGATTGGTACGACGGCACGCAAACACCCCAAGCATTCTCGTAGCCGCAGCTTTGGGAGCATTCCTACACCCAATTCTTCTGCCCAAAATTCAGGCAAATTCAATTTCCAATTCAAATGCCAACTTAAGCAATCAGGCAAGCATATTAGTTGAGCTATATCATTACGAATCTTTTCCCGCGAACAGATGACGATGATGAGAGTGACGGAGAGAGTTCTCGAACAGCCGCTGCGATGAGCTACAAAGAACGTCGACGCGAAGCTCATACTCAAGCCGAACAGAAACGACGTGACGCCATTAAGAAAGGTTACGACAGTCTTCAGGAACTTGTGCCATCTTGCCAACAGAGTGACTCATCTGGTTACAAACTCAGCAAAGCGCTGATCTTGCACAAATCGATCGACTACATCGGGTATTTAAATCAGCAGAAGAAAAAGGAGGAAGAGGAATGCGCTGCTTTACAAAAAGAAGTCACTGCACTGCGCATAATACAGAACAGCTACGAACAAATGTTGCAGCAGCAGCAGTCCAACCCAGGGCCCGAGGATGTTGGAGTCTCAGACGAGACAAAATTTCAAGTGGTACGATAAATAAATAAAGAATTCGGAATAGTTATATTGTATATTGACATTATATTTCATATCTTTGTCAGTTTCAATCCATTTTGGATGAATTGTTTGAAAGCTTTCAGCACATACCAATGGATAACTTTATACAACTGACTTCGGGTGTGATACCTTGGCTAGAAGAATATTGCAAGCCAAATATTTTACGTGGTATACTTGGGCGCACCTTCCAGCAGATGGCTATGCAGCAGCAAGCACAAGCCATGCAACAACAAGAAGTACAATCCATGCAACAACAAGAAGTACAAGCCATCCAACAACAAGAAGTACAAGCCATGCAACAACAAGCACAAGCCATGCAGCAGCAAGGAGTACAACCTTTCCCGCAACAGGATGTACAAGCCATGCAGCAATATGAGGCACAAATTGTGCAGCAACTAGGAGTGCAAGCAATGCAGCAACATGAGGCACAAATTATGCAGCAAGAAGTACAAGCAATGCAGCGACATGAGGCGGAAGTAATGCAGCAGCAAGACATAGAAGCCATGCAACAGGCAGTTGCGATGCAGCAACAATCTTTAGCCATGCAGCAGCAAGTGGCGGCCATGCAGCAGCAAGCTATAGCCATGCAACAAGAAGCAGTAGTTATGCAACCATTACAAACCATGAGGCAACAGCCACACGATGCGTTCAGCTGAGCTCAATGTTGTGCTTACATCTGTATGAAAGAAAAGTCACATTTCATAAGAATTGATTTCTTTATCATTTTCTTTATTCGTGTTCTGCTTTTTCTACTCTACAGCATATATCACAAATCTAAAAACTATCATTTTAATAATTGCAATTTAATTTGCAAGCTAAGGTAAAAATATACACTAGGAAAACAAGACGTTTATTTATAAAACTAAATGCAATCGTTGATTAAATATGTTATACGTCGATAAATATTGATTTTAAATACGAATTTATTGACTTTTCAGTTTCACTACTTAAATCTACGTTAAATATTACTCGAGTGTACACTAATTTTATTGAAATTATGCTGTAGTTTTTATTATATAATCCTACAACTAAATATTCGTTTATAAGGAGAGGGAGTTGTTCCTGTTTGTAAATTGACGAGGTTATTGGCTCTACGTTGATAATCAATAAATAAATCTAAAGAGAGTTCGTTATTATTTGGGCAGCCTTTTCCTGAAAAATGTCTTCCCCAATACGATGTCGGCCCGTGGCACTGTTAACGAGTTGGCTCACAAATTCTGAATTTGTTTTGAAACCTAGAAGAATCATCAATTCCAACAATTTGCAGAGGGAATAATGACTTCGGTGTTTTATGTGAAAGTTTTTCTCCAAAATTGAATGCACTTCGATAAGCAGATTGTCTATGGTTATATTTTCAATTGTGAAGAGCGACTCCTGTTTTATTTTATTGATACCTTCAATTAAAACATGGAGTAGTCCATGGAAGAAATTTTCATCTTTTACTTTAAACAACACATTGGCGATCTCTATGAGAGCCAGTGGCAGGTCACACCGAAGCTCATGCGCGCGAACAAAGCAAATAGCCGCAAGCTTACGCACCTTTTCCGCTCTGTGAGCCAGGAGTGACCACATTAACAAACGAAAACGACACAATAAATCACATTCGGTTACACCCGAAATCTTTCTTATGTCATCCACTTTGGACAGGAAACTTAAAAACAAAATAATAGAACGAATAGAAGTGCGTTTGCCTTTGTTCTCTGTTTCTGAGCAGTAGTTCAGAATATATTTGCATGTTTTTGGCAACTTAACTGCAATTTCCATAAATGTCAAATCCGTTGGCTCCCATTCGAGTGGCACCTCAAGATCAGTGGCTTGTTTTTGGCCAACAATTTTGGGAACCAATGCGCCGAAAAGCTGCAGCGCTGCATTGCATACAGTCCATTCGGGGTCGTCTATATATTTCATTGCAGCTAGCATGATGCAATCGTGGTATTTAGAAATGGCGTCACGCAGCTCAGTATCTTTTACTAAAACGCAGAGATAGTGCAGAATTAACGCCTCCATGCGGTCATAATTAACAGCTGAATTTGCCATGACTTGTTTTGTTGCCGTTGGTACGTCCAGGCGGCCGATGATGTTGCGAATGGCGCGCTGAAGCAGCGGCTGCGTAATGTGCTGTTCATTTTTGACAACATGCAGAAACATAATGGAGAGACCGGCGCCGCGTCTTGTTGTGCTCAACTGATGAACATCTTCGAATAGAAGCAGATCGATGGCACTTTGGAGCATATGATAAGATTTGGAATCCATTGGCAGATGCGCAGTGATATGTCTTGTAAGTTTACCTGGAAAGTGAAGTTTATTAAAAAGAATATTTTAGACTATTTCAATGCTCGTTAACTACCTATAGTTAAACCAGCAGCCTCAATGGCGCCTTTATGACGGCACTTTGTAAGCACGGAAACATTTATCTGCATACATTTGTGCAAAGTGTCAAGATCTCCGGCGTCGGTCTCGCATGACGGCACCAAAAGGCAACCGATTGTGGTGGCCAACTCGCAACAACTCTACTTGAGAGGAAGCAATTTATAGTGCAAATCAGTAATTTCCAGAATAACTTACCTTCAACGTCAACCAAAATGACATTAACAAAAATTTGCGACTTTCTTCATGACTCTTGGAATCAAATGCTGACTGTTTCACCAGCAGCTCTAGGCTTTCATCCATATCCTGGAAACTAGCTGCTCTTACAACGTCTTCATTTGCCTCTTCCGAATGCTTCAGCGCATACAAATTTAACATTTTTAAAATACAAGTTGACATGTTTTCCAGGAGGTTCAAAATTCGCGCGAACTGTGGACGCAACAGCTCCGGTTCGGCGAAGACACATGAATTGATCGTTTGTAAAAAACCGAAGAGGTGGTTTTTGCTTTTACAGACGTACAAAGGATCAGCCACAAAAGAGTCAACTTGTTCATTGAGTGTCTCCAGGCAATATGTAAACAACTGCATTGTTGCCGATGTAGCTTGAGTAGCGGCGAAACTGTTTACAGCTATTTGAGCATATAGCGAGCTAAGTGAGCACTCTTCCAAGGAGCAGCGTAGAACGATTTCCTTACATCGGTCCATGGCTTCCTCTGTTTTATCATAGTCAAGTTCGTGCAACAGATCAACTATTAATTGTAATGCATCATCGAAGCCATTAGGATCATGCATAAGAGACAATAAATGTGATCGCATTTGTTCGGCATTAAAAATATCCTCGCTTTCTCTGAGGAAACATCCAAGACGTTGATTTTTCGAAACACTGCACATTTTGGCGTTTTTAAGAGGCGACTTGGAAAAAAGTGATTTTATTAGAATTTCCAATAACTTTAGTGCAAAAATCTTTGGTTGATAAATCGGGCTAGCGATGTCGACTTCTATAATTTTTTGCAGAGCCTGAAAGAAGCATTTAATGTTCCCCTTCAAAGTGCTAGAGTCATGAACATCTAGTCTGTTAAATGTCGTGGATGTGTAATTGATAATTGTGGGCAACATGGCCAGTATACTATTTCTATAATATGCAGTCTCAACGTCTTTGTGGACTTGAATGAAGCGCAGTACAAATTCTAAACAATCTTCTATGGCGAAATTCACCAAATTATTAACAACAAACTTAAAGACGAGAAGTTGTGCATCCGGCGCCAGCTCAAAGCAATTGGTAATTAATTCCGTGCTTATTTTAAAGAAGTGAAGCTTTGATATTTGAAAAACCTGCCGCGAAAACATGCTGAAGATTAATATAAGACGATACCGCTGAATCTCACTCTCTAGAATGTTGAATATATGCAAAGCGTCGTATATTTCGAGTTGTTGCTGCATTAATTCGAAAAGAGCATCCTTTTGCAATATGCGGTGAAACCATTGCGAGTAAAAATTATTTATTTCTTGGTAAGAGCCATGAGTCAAGATTTCAACCGACAACTGCATTAACTCCTCGGAGTTTTGGCAACTCAACGACTTGACTAATTGCTGACCGGCAGCAAAAATGCGTTTATACGTGAGAGACAAACGCAAACCATTGAAGAAATTCTCCATATTTATGGGTTGAAAGTACGTTGCGTGTAAAGAATGTGCTTTTAAAATGCAGCTGAGCATGTAGAATTTGTTTTTGTTAGTCCATGTCCAAAATTCCGTTATTAGTACGAAGAACTTTGTTGCTCGGTGTACATCTTTTACACAGTGACTAAATAAAACTAAAGTTTCCTCGCGTAGGCCAAATATCTGGCACTGCATTAGGTAATAAAAGTGTTCCATAGCGATATCCAATTCAAGATTTTCTTTTCTCCGGCACAACAGGTTTAATGACTTTACGATGACCAGAAGCGATGTACTGTTTTCATTGATGGCTCTAATCATTGCCTGCAAACAACTGTTGCGTACTTGCTCAATATTCAGATCGAATCTACGCTTCGACAGCAACATCGCGTTTAGCATAAGAAAATCTACCTCCTTGTGTAAATTGTTCGTCAGTTGACTGAAATGTCTATCAGTTAGCTTAAAGCGTTCCAATACATCATAATAACTGCGAAAGGACAGATTAAGTACGACTTGGTTTATAACCAGCTCTTCGTCAATATCTGACCGAGTTGTTTTATTTTGTATAATCGATGCTATTTGCTCCAGGACATACTCTGCTTCTTGGGCGTTTTTCGGTTCAGATGTTATGTGCTGCAAAATAAATGTGACTTGATTATTTATTTAATTTTCCAAGTGTTTGCTCACCTGCATGTAATTAATGCATTCCGACGAACTGACGGTGTTAATGTTGGTTGACAAATTCATGATATTCGTTAGTTTTTAGTTATTAAGCATGGAGTTTACTGAAAGTGTGACTTTACCATAAGTACAGAAAACTTTTAACTTTCATGTATTCCAAAGATATACACATTACTATAAGAATTTTTTATTTACCCAATTGAGTAATCGTAAAAGCGTGTGTAGTTGCAATAAGATATAGTTAAAAAGGGTTTTTTTTAAGGACAAAGAACCCTGTTCAAGGATACATTTTAAGGAATTTTCTTAGAAGATCTACCTTCTTAAGAAGGTATTGTGTAAATTGTTCAGTCAGTTGATTGAAATGTTTATCAGTTAATTGTTTTTTTTTTTTGAGAGCTTGATTATGTCCAACGATGACAGGGGTGCTTGGCCAATCACTAAGGATTATAAATCCAATCAAATTGCTGTTTTGGTGATCCTTCAATCACTTATTATAGACTTTCCAAAAAAAATGCAAAATTTTGTACCTTGTGGTGTTTGCGCTGGCAAAATGCAGTTTTTGCTGATTTTTGTGGATTTTCCGTGAAAAAATTGCGAATCTCCAACCCACATACACTCATTAGGATGTGCCTATTAAAAAGCTGTGCTTATTACACCTTATTTATATCTTATTATAACTTACCTAAAAGGTTTATCCATCCCATACAAATTGCAAATAGGATATTGATTTCATAGAAATCAAAGCGCATTTTTAGCATAACTTCGAAACTAAGCAGTAACTATTAATAAAATTTTAAATATACATATCTAAAAACATTGAAATTAAATTTGAAAAAGACATTATTAATAATAAAATTGTAAACATAGTTTGGTGAGTTTTTGATACTTTTTTGAGGCCCACTTGTTGAAAGTACGTACATTAACAAAATTTGAAGTTTTCAAAGATGTGGCAACATGAAGATGGTAGTTTTATGTGTCAGCAAAATCTGAGGTGGAAATTTGTAATTTCGGGGAAAACAAATACGGTTTATAAACAAATTAAAATAGAAAAGCATCACAATAAGAAAGATAGAGACAAAAGAAATCAACGATTGAAAAGATAAGTTTAATGAAATCGCGTTCCGTTATTTGTACCTGCCATCCTTGGCTTTGTTTTATCATGCTTACGCGCCGCAGTTTCTGCGCTTCATTTTCCATTTCTTCTACATTTGCAAAGTGACAAAATGGCGAATGAGGTGAACAATTTGCTGTTGGTAACACAACAAGAAAAACCAACTCATTACACGTAAATAGAACCTGAATAATTCTATAAACTAGTAAATAAATAAATTTAAAATCATTCTGCATCATTTTATATGTGCTGTGCATGGATTGCGCGCAGGTATCTAAAGGAATTTCGGGTGGAACAGTGCCAATCATTTCTGCAGCACAAATGCAATCAGCATCGACCGTTTGTTTGCTTCAATTGGCACTTCCAGAACCAGCGCCGCCGACGGCCTGTCCGCAAACGGGATGGTACCTTTAACTACTCTGCGGATAACTATTGCACTAAATATGACGAAACTACAGGCCTCTGCCTCGATGGAGATGAGTGAGTAGATTGAAAACTGCTGTCAGGGTCTTTTGGAGCTCAAAACGGTGCTCCTGAAGTCTAGTTGGAATTGTGCTCGGTTTTTTGCGTCTTGCATATTTCAAAAAGAAAATGAATACTGTTATCTCTGTCGCACCTACAAAGTTATCTGTGTGTATCACTCAATGAGTTTTACAAAGCGGCAGCGGTCCCAGTTGAAATTATGTTTGTAAACAACAAAAATGCGAATGGCCAAAGATCGACGCAGTTGCCAACTATGAAAACTATTGATACTACTACGCATTATTTGACAAATTCGATAAGGTGTCTGAGAATTGCCTTTAATAATTCAAAGACGCCCGAAGTTCCCCTAAATGGTTTCTTATATTTGTCAACATTTTATTTTATTCTATGCTTTAATTATATATTACATATTGGTGTGGCAACGCTAATCGTGATTTCAAAAGCTTTTACGGGTTACCAAAGGGATCTCTAAAAAATACACCTAATTCTTTTCACAAACAACCCCATTGCTTTGTATGCAAGGAAGAAAGTGAAATTTTCGTATACACACTATCCGTCCCCTTTCTTGCAAACATTTTTTTTTTGTTTTTATGTTCTAGGTTGCAAGTTTTCTCCCTTGCAAAGTGAAACTTTACAGTCTGTGCGTCATTAATACGCTTTTGCTAGCGTTCTTTATATGCTTTGTTTTGTTTGGTTTCGTTTCTATTTTGATGCTCATGTGTATTTGTTTGTTTATTCGGCCTCTTTCTTTGTTGTTTTCCGGTTGCGCACGTATTTTCCTTGTTAGCTTTTTTTCATTCATTTGTGATTTGTCTATTATTAGG
Source organism: Thecophora atra (assembly GCA_937620795.1). Classification (NCBI taxonomy): domain Eukaryota; kingdom Metazoa; phylum Arthropoda; class Insecta; order Diptera; family Conopidae; genus Thecophora; species Thecophora atra. The sequence goes on along the minus strand of OW569401.1, from coordinate 39,933,754 downwards.
GTCGATTGTAGAGGGTGGTCTATACAATTTCGTTCAAAGAATGCGCAATTAGAAATGAACTCTTGTTTTCACATAAACCTAAACTATTATTATAGAAAGCAAAGATACATAAATACATATATGAAATTATATTTTATTATTGTTCATTTTTAATTTATGCATAGATATGGCTTAGTTTGGATTGGAAGCATATGTAAATGTATTAGTTATTCTGTGAACAGTCCAAAGGTCAAAAACTTTTTTAAGTTATATCAAGTCGATTAAAGTCTTTAATCTGCTAGATGATTCATAAGCTTTCCATTTTATTGCTCTCCCAATGCGAATATAATTGTAACGAGTGTTATGTTTTCCAGTTGTCCCTTTTTACATCGCACGGCCGGCGACACTGAGCGCCGCTACCATCTACGGTACTACAAGACGTGCATGTGCGTTCACGATACGGACAGTCGTGGCTTCTGCGTGAAGAATGGCCATCACTGTGCATTTGCGCACGGCATCCAAGACCAGCGGCCACCTGTTTATGACATTAAAGAATTGGAGTCGCTGCAGAATGCCGAAATCCTTCTCGACGGTACCAATGTTCCGAACGCGCTGGACAAGGAACGCAATCTGATGAACGAGGATCCAAAGTGGCAAGATACCAACTACGTGCTAGCCAACTACAAAACAGAACCTTGCAAGCGGCCACCTCGACTTTGCAGACAGGGTTACGCCTGCCCTCAATACCACAATAGCAAAGACAAGCGCCGTAGTCCACGGAAGTTCAAATACAGGTATTCAAAGATAAAGGAATTTTATTTAAGTGTGACATTCATCCTTGACTTTTTTTCACATTACAGATCTACGCCATGCCCTAATGTAAAGCACGGTGAAGAATGGGGAGAGCCAGGCAACTGTGAGGCCGGAGATAATTGCCAGTATTGCCACACGAGAACCGAGCAGCAGTTTCATCCGGAAATCTACAAGTCCACGAAGTGCAACGATGTTCAGCAGGCTGGCTACTGTCCACGCAGCGTTTTCTGCGCCTTCGCTCACGTAGAAAGTAAGTAGGCCATCTAAGTAGCCATCAAAGTTGCCAAAAGTTGATTGATTGGTTTCATTTATTGCAATTTTGTTAATATTATAATTTATAATTTGTAATGCAGGAAGTAATTATTTTTTAATCGCTTTTGCGCTCTAAACTAGATGTATTTGAATACGTTAAAAGTTTAAACGAAGACTATTTGTTGTTAGCAGCTTGCTCACTAGACGATCACCGTGATAATCCACTAACGGCCGGCTTAGTAAACTCAAACTTCAACGCAATGCAACGCACTTCGGCACCAATTAACATTCCTAGCTCCACCCTTAATAATTCATTAAATGGTGAGATGCAATTGCTAGCAGACTGCATGCTAATTACCTTTTGTTTACAGATTTTAATTCAAGTGGTTTCACGGTCAACATTCCTAGCAGCTCCCTCAACTACAGTCCAACAAATCACACCAACATCTTTGGTGTGTCCGATGCATACACCAACTACAGCGGCGCGAACAATGTGAAGCTAAGTAATTCCCTATCAGCGGCCACGCAGAATGACAGCAGCAGCCTCTTCTTTCCGTCGCGCATCATCTCGCCCGGATTTGGAGATCGGCTCTCAATAAGTCCTTCAGTTAGGTAAAGTTACAATATGTGACAATCGCTGCGATAGTAAAATAAATAAAATTTTTATTTATTTCCTCAGAATTTCAGACCTCAATTGCATTCGTGATGATATTAACAGTAGCTCTGTTGGGAATAGTTTGTTTGACAACTCTTTACACTCCACTAAAAATGCATTTTCTTTACAATCGCTGCAAAACCAAACTAATTCGGATGTTGGGCGCCTCACCAATGAACTAATGAGTAAAAATGCGCAAATAATGAAACTCTCCTGCCGCATTGATGAAACCACAAGAAAGGTGAGTCAATTCGACATAAATAAATATGAGGCAAAGAATGCACTGTTAATTTTATCATAATAAATCAATTTACAGTTAAATATAGCTGAACTCCATCGCGAGAAAGCTAAAATGGAAGCTAACGAATGGAAAGATCGTTTCGATTTGGCGCAAACTCAGTTAAATTTGACGGCAGAACTCCGAAATTTGTCAATACAGAAGCTAAAGCAGTTACAAGTGAGTAGAAAACTGTTGATGAGATGCAGAATTAACGTCTGTTTTTTGCTTTCAGTCGAAACTGCGTTCTGATTTGGAAGATGTGGAAAAAGTATTATATTTGGAGAATGCCAAGAAATGCATGAAATGTGAGGAGAATAACCGCACGGTTACATTGGAACCATGTAACCATTTTCTGCTGTGTGATACGTGCGCGTGCTCGGTCACCGAGTGCCCCTATTGTCAGATACCTGTGATCACAACGCACACTTGAACAACGGCAAGCGCCAACTGCTGGCGAACTTTTATAGAAAGTATATGTTAAATTCAAAGTACTAAGTAGCAAATTTATAAGGTAGCCTCGAAAAGTAGCTACCAAATTATGAACAAAACAACAAAATAAAACGAAAGTGACATCCTAAAGATTATTTTTATGACGCTCTAAAAAGCAACAAAAACAAGAAACAAAAGCATTTGAAAAAAAATATTGATGATTATGAAATTTATATTGTTTGAAACAGTACTTGATAGTGTTTATATATGTGTGTGTATTAAACAAATTAATATATGTTAGCTTAGAGATAAATTTATTACATGCATCAAATTTGTAACTAGCATTTTTTTTCAATTTTACATATGTAATTACTTTGCAAATGTGTTTCCTTGAAATAGAACAACTACCTTAGTTCATAAAGTCAACAAATTTAAACAGCAAAATACAGCAATGTCGAATTGTAAGCTAAGTTGGTGTACATTCTGTTAGTATAGCCAAAAAATAATCATTAATTTTTCAACAATTCCTCATACGTATACATACATATATCAATTACTTTAACTTTATTTATTTTTTATACACTTTACAATATTATACATTCAGTGATATCTTCTCTCAATCGAAATTCCTCATTTATTGAAAATGTGTTGAAATATTTAATGTAATAGAATAAGACAACACGAAAGTATTGAAACAGAAAAATAAGTTTATGACAAATTTACAATTTTTATGGTGCGAGTGTAAGCAACCCTGTATTATACATTTTTTGCGTATAATTTTTATGTTTTTATGAAGTCCTTTCAGATTATATTTTTCCTGAAAAACCCATTAATAAATTTTCTTTTTTTGAAATCTTTTTGATTTTACGTATAATTAATTATTTTCCAGACCAAATAAAAACTAAAAAATAGATAAAAGAAAGAATATAATGCGGCCAAATCGTTGACTTATATTTTACACAAGAAAAACTTAAAGAATTTTTACCTTCATTAAATAAATATTTTTGTGTTATATTCAAAAAAAAACTGACCACCTAAAAACTCTGCGAATATTGTATAAATTTTACAAATCTTCAAAATAACACTAGAATACTTCTTGCTGGGAACTTGTGACTGACATACATATGTATTTATTTATGACAAAAAAAAAAAAAAAACCTTTCTTACGTAGTCCAAGTAGTTAAACTATTCACAGTAAAATGTAAATTGTAAAACACAAAGAATGATTCCGAAATTGCAGCAATTTTCGGAATTACGAATTCAATTTATATAATGTACACGCACTTTTCTAATTACATGCATTCGATCTTTCTTTGAACTGTTTTTCCTTTTTGTACAAAATTAAATTAACGAAAATAGTATTATGTTTCCTGAGATAAATCTAAGAATATGAAAGTCAGTTATGAAAAAGTGTAATCTAGTTTTTTTTTTTTAAACTAAATGTTTTACGAAATAAGTTTATATTGCAATTTCTTTAGAAATGATCATTGAACAAATGGTTAATTAACTATGTATATTAGGCAATAAAATGTGGAGTAGGTCCGTTTCACTCTCATTCCTCTCTCTTTTGTAGTCAATTGAGCCTTTTACGCCTGCGAATGGTTCGATTCGGTGTGTAGAAAGGGCGTGCTTCCACGGGGTACCTATAGTTAAAGTCAAGGGGGAGGCAGGGAGGGAGGGAAGGAGCTAGTTTAATTTATGTTGTGTAGCTGGAGATAGATTTTCCCCATTATTTTGCTTCATCGCATTTAAATACAGGACAAGAAGAAATTGTCCTCAAAGACTTTTTCACTAAAAGATTTTTATAGAAATATATTTTTATTGAAATATCTTTCGAATTTCAAAGAAATCCTCTTAATCAATAAAACTGAATATGAAACAAACTCACCCACCAATCGTATTGAACTCCCAAAGCAACTGAAACATGCTCGAAGCAATAAAACTTGACAACAATAAAATAATTGAGCACCGATGTGAAGTAGCAATAGTAAAAAGCAGTATTTAAAGAGCCGAAGCAGCCGAAGCACAAAATGTAGGCAAACTACGAAAAATATGAAATTAGAAAAACAATTCTGAAGTAGAGAAACAATTTAATGAAAATATAGTTAATAAAAGATATGAAATAAATTGAATTTAGAGGATGCAAAAACTAAATCAGAAGCAGAAATTAAAACACCGATTAGCATAGAATAAAAAATGAAAATAGAAACGAATACAAAGGAATTTTAAATACCATTTAAAAAATGAAAACAAGAGCAAAAAACACAAACATGTAAAGCAAATGTTAACAAACTAATTGCAAGAAAATTGTTAGGAAAAGCAACAACACCCACAATTTAACAAAACAGAATCAAGCACTTTTTATATAAAAAAAAAAATAAATGAATTAAAAACTTTATAGAAAATGGATTACGATTATTTTCTCTGTGTTTGTTGAATACGTAGAATTTTAGTTGTCAGAAGAAACTTCTATAAAAATAACTTTATAATTGATGAGATCGGTTAAAGAAAACATGAAAAACAAGAAATAATAGAAATAAAATGAACAAAAAGAATGAATGTGAAAAGAAATAACTTTTTTTTTGTGTCACAAAAGGGAATAGAATTAAGTTGAAATATTATATATTCAAAAAGTCAAACGAAAACTAGAGAAATCATAATAAAATTATAAATGAATTTCATGCTTGATTAATAAAGTGCGGGATTAATTTTGAGTTGATTTAGAAACTTGTAGAACAACATTAATTAATTCAGTTGCAATGTGAAACTTGTGAAGATGAACATTTGAAAAATTAAGTAACACAACGCAAACTAATTTTGAGAATTATCAAAACGTGGACAATGAATAACGAATAAATGAAACAAAAGCAAAGAATACGAATAAGAATAGGCAATTTATGAAGAAAACAACAACAAGAACATTGAAGAAAAACTATAGCATTGCAATAAATAGAGAAAATATCTTATAAACTATTTATTTAATGATTACAAATAATTAATACAAATTTATTATTAATAGTTATATCTACTTCTATACATGCTTGCAATTGTACGTGTGGCTGAACATACATATATGTACCTACACATACATAAACATATACCAATTATATAACTTCTTAATAAATTTTATGTAAAAAAATTTACATGCGATCGTTTCATTTTTTATTAATTTAATGATTTAAATGAATTTTAAATTAATATAGATTAAATTTAAAACCAATTTAAAATTAACTACTCTATAAATTAAATTAAAAATCCGATTTTAGAAAAATATAAATTAATTTCAAAATTAAATTAAAATTAACTAAATTAAAATAATTCTAACAAAAGAGTTTAGCAGCAGTTTTAGAAGAAATTATTTTCTATATACAAAATGTTATTAATTTAATTTATTTATTTAATTATTTATTTATTATTACTTTTGCTCGATGTTAAAAATTCCCGAAAGGGGAAAAGAATTAACTTCGAAATGTGACTCCTTTCGAACTTAATACAAGTTTTCAGGGGAACGCACCTCCTTTCGCGTTTACTTTTGTTCATTGTATATCTTTTTTCCTGGTCATTTCGAAATGTACAAAGATACGCAACATACTAAAGCAGCCTCTGAAGCCATTAAATACGAAATCTATTTAACTGCGAAATGAGGCGATGACGAAGTTAAAGTTAACGATGTGCGGCTGCTGTTCGCTCCTTCTTCTCCCGTCTTCTTCTTGCGTTCTATCGGTCGAAGAGCATGAAGTCACTTCGCAAGCCTTCGCGTTGTGTTGTGATGGTGTTGGTGGCTTTTTCGATGTGGCTCTTCGTGCGACTGCAACATCGCATGCCGATGCTTGCCGAGTGCTGCTAGACCACATGCTGCCCATGAAGCAGTCACACACACACACAGCCACACATATGCAAATGAACATCGGCACACACTTTGTATATAGGCAAGCAGAGGCAGCTAAATACGCGTGGGACCGACACCGAAATTCAATTTTTCGCAAATCGGCAGCCAAGTTAATGGTGCTGACGAGGAAGGGTTTAGGTGCTGCTCGGAGGAGGGCAAGAGCAACAGGTAAGGTTCAGCGGAAGCCCCAAAAAAAAAAATGCAATTTTATTGACGATGATAGCTTGAAGCGAGGGCAATGAGAAGCATTAACGTCTGCCTGTGTGAATGTTGTGAAAAGAGGAGGAGGAGGAGCGACTTAAATTGGTACAGCTGAGTTTAGGAGTTCATTAGACAATCCGTAATACTTCAAATAAGGCGTTTGCATTTTCAAATGCTACCTCAAACAGCGATTTAAACAACAGCCGAAGAATTGGTATTAAAACAAGGAGACACGAAACGAAATTTCAATTTCCACGGAAAGCTGCAGCTTCTCTTAACACGATTAGCGACGTCGGTGCTCTTGAAGCGCCTGTCCATTTCTCAACATGTTTAGCTTTGCTGTCGTCTTTTTGCATTCACCTTCCTGCTACTTTTGCTCTTTTGTCGCAGTCGCTTTGTGTGGAAAAAAGACAAACGAAACAAAAGCTTAACCAAGAACAAGAAACACTCAAGAATTTTAAAATGCACGATAATCGCTCTGTGATAGCTTCGCGCGCTAACAACAACAACGACGACGACGACGATGACAACAACAAGGATGAGAAGAGCGCCGGAGCTTCTTTCAATTCGCATCCCTGCCTCCGTCTGTCAGTCCGTCGGCCCCACAGACGATCGCCTCGTTCCATCGCGTTAAACGCCAAGCCAACAATTTTTATTCTGTCAGCGAACGCGTGCCTGTATTTGTGTGGTCCGCGACTCTTGACGACCGCACCGCACGAAGACCCTTTCGCAGCTTCGTGCCTGTGCACGACGCCGCAGCTCGTTCGCATTTCACGCGCTTGCTCGACAGCCTCGCATTCGTTTTTATGCCTGCTGACGTTCGCGCTTCTTGCGGTTTTGTGTTATTAATTCTTTTGTTAACTGTTTTGCTTTCCTTGCCGTTGTTCTTGCTTATTTACGTTTCCTTCTGCGCCCTCTTCACGGCTTTCTGATGCGGTCGTGCGACGGTGAGCTGCACAGACTCGAACTGAACGAACGATTGGCTGTGGCTGCGACTGCGACTTTAGATCACTTTGGTCAAGATAATGGATGGGTTTCGGTGTTTAAAAATAGCCCGATTCCAGGGGTCAAAGTGTTGCCTGCCATTTCCATGCTTATGTATCTGCATAAAAGAACGCTGATTTGAGCGCTGCTTCTGCTGCTGCTGCTATCAGCTGCTACATCACTTTAACTCTTCATGTTCAACATGCTTTCCCCGTTCCGCTCGAGCAGCTCGCACTTAAGTGCCAAATACACGACGATAGCGACGAACTGCGGAGCTTCGCACGAAAGCATCTCCAACGAGCTGGCAACTTGTTTCGCTTGCTCTTTTTTAACCTGTGCTTTTTCTCCGTTCCTTGCTGCGTTTGCATCGGCAGAGGAGTCGTAATTCGATGCCGAACGAAGTGCATTCGGGCTTCAGTGCCATCGTGAGGGCGGCCGAGGTGCTGTCGGGGAAAGTCTCATTAGGATTTTTAATTCGACTGCGCAACACACAAACGCGATATTTATGTGGGAACTTTTCAGGATGCAAATTGAAGATGGGAAGGAGAAGAGGGACAACGTGTGCGTTGTTAAAGCGTAGACGCTCTCTATTTGAGAAGTGACAAATAATCGTGGGCAGGGCGTCGTTGATGAACGCAAATGTTTTCGAAATCGAATGATGTTGGCAAAAATTCCCAAGTGAGTTGTTGAATTGGGGAAATTTCGTCACGTATTCGTATTAGGCACCATCGATGAGTTTCTAGGCAATAGAATCAGGAACGACGTAAACAAGTGCAGCAAGAATTTAAGAATTTTGATTTAATTTAATTTTAGCTGCTTTAAAAATGGAGAATCATTAATAAACTCTGTCGCAATGGCTACGATGTTCACTTGTTCGTGTGAACGGACTTTGTTACAGATCGGATCCAGCAACGATGACCAGCGAGTATCCAGCAAAAACATCACCCAGCAACATCAACAGAAACCTTCTTCAGCAGCGCAGCCAACAACGTCATCGTCAAGTTTTTAAGTCCATAAGAATGACAACAAAGACGAGGACTCAACTGAAGAGCGTTAATATTTGTTTGCTCTCCGATTCAATTTGACAGTCGAGTGGCGCTTGTGCGTCACTTACAGCAACAACAACAACACGCATTCAGCTCAAAAATTGAATATCAGTTCGAGAAGTGTTGAGAAAGAAGGCGGCGAAGAGCAACGGAATGCAAAAGAGCGACTTTAAATAAAAACTCTTCTGCTGAGTTGAAGATTCGATTACAAGCTCGAAGCAGAGTTCGTAGAATACTTCAGCTTCTCCGTCGTAATGCAATTGAAAAAAAGGATAAAAAACAAAAAATTCAAGACTGCAACAGTTAATAAAAGAAACTTTTGTACAGCTTTTTCAATTGTAGTTCAGAAATATTTACGTTAACCTCAGAAAACTTCATTTTAATTCGAGAAATTTTCAATTGCATTTCGGAGCTTCCATTTGCAGTTCAGATTTTGTCCTTTTAATATCAAAAAGTTCCACTTTTAATTTAAAATTTATCATTTTAATTTTGGAAAAGTGAATTGAAGTTGAGATCTTCTATTTTTAGTTCAGATTTTTTAATTAAATATCGGAAAAGTTCAATCGAATCTCGAATTTTACATTTTCGAGTTCAGACTTTTTCTTTACTGTTTTAAAATGTTTAATTTTAGTTGGAATTCTCCATTTTTAGTTCAAAAGAAGAATTCTGATCTACAATTGAACATTTCTGAAATGGATTCTGAACTATAACTGAAGAATTTGTAGCATTTATCGACGGAAGGCGTGGATACTAATGAATAAAGTGTAAAGAGAAGAGATCCCGCTGCGCTGTGGACGCTGTGCAGATGGCCATCAATAAAATGCCAATTAGCCACGTCGAAGGCGCACATCGGCTGATCGACAGCACTTCTGCGAAGCGATGCTCATTAAGTTGGCTGCACATCAAGGCAGAAGTGCAGCGGTCCTAACGGTGCTCGCTCTTAATGACCATTGACATTATTTACGGGTTAAACACACACACACACAGAAACAGTTTGCAGTCGATGTCGATCTCCATGCGGCTGAAACAAGCGAATGCGTCGAATGGGGAATGCGTTCAGCTGAATTCCCAGGAATTCGTGTTGCAGCCGACGACAAAAGAGCGACGACGATGGACGGCGCGGCGCGGCGCGGCGCGGAGCAGCATCCATCAATGGCATCAAAATATTGCCAAACAAAGCCTTGAAAAAGGGGCTCACAACAGCAACATGCAGCTACACGGCGTGCAGCACTTTAACAGCCGCATTACAAATGGTTAAATCGTTAAATGGCGAAATGCTGTTCGGCCGGAAGGAGCGTCAAGTCAGCCGGCCGGCCGTCCGTGTCGTTGTTCACATTTGTCAGAGCGGCTTTGATGCAGGGCCTTTTGCCGGCCTCATTGAAAAACGTAGCAGAAGCCAAGCAGCAGCGGCGACCGATCGGAACCACAACGGCTCTGAAACGACTGACCGCAGCGATGTGAACGATGTGCTTTGTTGGCTTCCTCGATATCGCATTTGCGCCTTGCATAGATTGCAATCGGCAGACTCTCTCAGATCTACCGTTTTTCTTATTTGTTGTCATTCTCGCTGCTGCTGCTGCTGCTTTTGCTTCTGCTTCTGTTTCTGTTTGTGTCGCTCTCGCTGTCGCTGCTGACTGCGTTTGTCAACCGCAGCGACTGCTGTTCTCTTTGTTGCTGTTTTCTCATCGAGAGCAAGCATTTCGGACCGCATGTTGAGCATGTTGCCAAACAGAAGGTGTTCGTTTCTCTTTGTCCTCGGCTGCGCCTGGACTTCGCCACATCATCGTGTCCGCGCAGCCGACGCTCAGCCGCGACGCAATTTCATTTGTTGAATGAGGTTAACATTTCACGGAATGCTGCGCTGAAGTTAATGTGCGAATGTGACTTTTAACAGTCCACCTACGTTAGGATTTAGCGTAATCCTGACAAATTAAACCAAAGAAATAATTCGTAATAATTTAATCCGTAAATTTACAGATTTAGTGCAAACATTTAATGACGTAGTTAAAAGCGAAATAAAATGCTGAGTGACAGCCACAGCAGCAGCTCAAAACTGGAGGAATTTGAATGCAACATGAAAAAAGAAGACAACGAAAATTAATAACAAATTAAATGAGAATAAGAAATGTGAAAAATGTCAAAAACGGTAATAAATTTTCCAACGAGTTCGAAGAGAACCCGACAGCGAAGAGAATCGCAATCGTTGTTAATTAGAAGCAACGAATACAGATGCAATCGTTGCTCATTCAAGTAAAGATGCAATCGTTGTTATTTAAAATAAACGAACAGTAACGATGTTCGCACTCGCTGTTATTTTGAAACGAGAAATGAATTCGTTATTTGTTATAAGCCGATTTATAACGAGTCTTGCATTCATTGTTGTTTGTAAATAGCCGAGAACGATTTTCGCATTCGTTGTTAAATATAAGAAACGAATAAAGACGAATTTCGGAATCGTTGTTATTTAAATGAGACGCGTAAAGGTGCGATCTTTGTTACATATTTTTAAAAATTCAGCAGTAACGAGATTCTCACTCGCTGTTATTTGTTAGAAACGAATAGTGACTAGTTTTGCATTCGTTGCTTAAATTTAAGAATCGACTAACGAGTTTTTCATATAAAATAATAAAATACAAAATAATAAATTAATTAATATTATAAATAAATTAATTAAAAATTCAAAAAAACAATTTAATTATTAGCTAACGTTTTATAAAGAAGTTTATTAACGCACTGAAATTTATTAACATTTAATTTGATTGTTTAAAATATTTCTTAAATGTTTAATTTGTTTTTTCTTCAACTGAAATCAGTTAAATTAATTTATGAACTTGCAGCAGCCTTTTCTTAATTAACTGCAATAGCAATAAAAGTAATAAAAACGAATGCGAAGAATGAAGAAGAGGAGGAAGGAGCAGTGCCATAAAATGCACGCCATTCTATTAAAAACGCGGCAATAAAAACGGCTTCAGGCGAAGATGAAGATGAAGGCGAAGATGAAGGCGCGCTTAACGCACACAGCGATTTAAAATGGCGCTGCTTCATAAAACGCTCCAATCATAGTCCAACAACAACAGCAACAACAACAACAACAACAGCGATTAACAACAGACTCGTTATCAAGCGCAGCGCATCTTTTAAAGCATTTCCGCTTTCTATTGGAAATTTTAAACGTGTTTGAAAACACGACGAAACAAGGAAAAATACAGCAACAACAGAAGCAATGAGAAGTGATTAAAAGACGCAGCAGGAGATAGAAGAAGAAGAAGCAAGGAATTTGCTCGATGGAAAATCGCAAATCATGTAAAAAAATGCTTCTTTGAACAATTGAAGTGAATAAAATTGAAATAGATTCTGCAGCAGCGCGAAATGTTAGCAAAGAAGATGGGAAATGGAATAAAGTTGAATAAAAATGGAAAGAAAATCGCTGAAGTCGACGATTTGATGCAGCAGCTTGCAATAAAAAGGCGAAATAATTTCGATTTCACTTCTTTAAGCGGCGATTCGACGTCGTTGCGCCTGCGCAGTGCCCACAAACGGCGCATGGGAAACGCATTGCGAAGCAGGTTTCATTATCGGCGCATCCTCGCTGCTTGTTCTTCCTTTATTGCCTTTGTAATGATGTGAAATTGTATTTAGAAAAGATTCCACAGCCGCAGAACACACAACAAAAGCCACAGCAGCACAAAGAAGTGAAACCATGTTGAAAAGCAACTTAAAACAGAGCACAAATTAAGGTGAATCGCTGCCAACATTCAATATTTTATATTTTCCTTTGATTTGTTGTTGTTGTTGTCGGCTGGGGTCCAAAGCGATCCCGAAGACTACTCGGCAAGCAGCGAGAGCATCGCCACTGCAAAGAATCTCCTCCGCGCTGCTGCTTCTTCTTCCACTCGACTTGCTCTTGCTGCGGTTGTTGTTGTTGTTGTTGCTGTTGCTGTCGCTCTTCATTCATTCCCTGTTCACTGATGAAGGCTCCGCCTCTCGCTGGCTCTAAGCCACGAACACTCACACACACACACACGCCCGGTCTTCGTTCGATTGATCATGGATTCAGTGAGGCGCGTTCGTGTGCGTGTGTGTGTGTGAGAGTTCGTTTGTCGTGTTCATTCTTCATCTTTCTTTTTCATTTGCGTGTTTAAGGCCAACGTAAATTCTAAAGCATTTGTTAACTGAGTCAAATGCTGTGAATATCGATTTCGACTTCGCCGTCGACTTTCGTTTACAAAGCAAAGTTGTAAAAATATTCATTAATTAAATAAGCAACAAGAGAAACAGCCGACAAAGCTGCTTCACGAAATTAATGTTTGTCTGTGAAAATTTCTGGCCAACAAGTGAAGCAAAATCAGGAATTCCGAACGTTCTATGAACCCGTGCCAAGTGCCGAGTCAAAACCTAAACTGATGCTGGAAGCATTAAAAATATTGAAAGAATTGTTCACAATCTTAAAAACAATCTTTAACGAATTTCAAGATAAACATAAAATTCTAATAGAAGAAATGAAATTTAATTGAAATTAGATAAAATGTTGACTGTTATTTTGAATTTTTTCTACTTTTTAACCATTTTCATGACTTTTCACAACTAATTTTTTGATTTTTGTGTTTAGTTTTATACTAATAATTTATTAAAATTATTATTTTATATTTAGATGCTTTTATTTGCTTCAATTTGCTTTAATATGTTTCATAAATTGATTTAGCAATTATAAATTGTCGTTTTTATTGTTTATTGCTGTAGAAAGTAAATAATTTCTATTTTCTTTATCATGTTTTTTATTTTTTTTTTTGTTTTTCATTATAAAGTTTTTTTTTAATTTATTTATAGTTATTTTTTTATATTTGGTTTGTTGTTTATCTTTATTTGTTTATTATGTTTAATTTGTTTGTTTGCTATTATAAAATTGTTTATTTCTGTTGTAATTTGTCTTTTTTATTGTTTTTTTAATTGCGTTTTATCTTTTTTTGCATTATAAAGTTGTATTATGTCTTTTTATAATTATATAATTTTTTCCCCTTTGTATTTTGTCCTTTTTCTAGTTTTTTAGATTATTTTTGGTTTGTTTATCATTATAAAATTTTATATGCTTTTTATTTATAATGATTTCGGTTACATTTGATTTTCTTTGTTTTTTCATTATTCATTTTTTCAAAAAATTCTTCTAATTTTCATTAAAAATGTGCTTTATATCATTTCTTTTTATTCACTAGAGTTTTTTTAATTTAATTCAATACTTAAAATACAGGTTTTTGTTATGTTTGCTAGGAAGCTGCTTAAAAACAAAGCCAACAATCGAAATCAGATCGACGTTACAAACGAAATTCGGACTTCCATAAATTCGATGAACTTTCGTCGGTTGTTGTTGCTGCTTTGGGCGAAAAATCTACAAGTTGTTGGCCAGGTTGGTCGACGGCATCGGAAGTTATGGCGAAACAAAAGGCGAAATCCATCGCACAGAACAATAATTGACTCTGAGGACAGACGTGAATAGAGTGCAATAAAACGGACAGCGATAGAAACGCCATAATGCGAAGAAAATAAACCGGAACATCATTAATACGCCGTAAAAAGAAAACCACACAAAAGCGAAGATTTTATTGCAGACGAGTCTGCGTCTGCCTCTGCTTCGAATGGGGCTGAGTTAGAAAAACGACGAGATCGAAGGCAACAACAACAACAACAACAACGAAGTGCAAGTGTGAAAACTGGCCACAAAGAAGAATTGCTATAAAAACACGCACACAGCGACGCATGCACATGAAAGAACCTTCACAGGCTGCTGTGTGGCTGTGTGAGGATGTGCGATGTCGTCCGATTGGCATGAGATCGCTTGTTTGCATGTGTGTGTTTTGCGAGCTACTCTTGTGCGCTCTCTCTTTCGCAGGCAAAACGTCAGCTCACACAAACGCACACAACTAATAAGCCGAAGCCATTCACTGCCCGAGCGAAATGAACGGCCGTCGACGTCGCTGCCGATCGGCCGACAGCAGTCAACAGCGTCGTTAGTAAAGACAACGAGCAGCCATTAGGCACAATTAAGCGCCTTTACGACGTCGCTTGGCAGGCGCACATTCGCTGTAAACAAGCTTCGGCGAGGATCCGTTCGTCTCCCCCTTCGCAACCGCCCGCTGCACGTTCCACGATCGCTCGCTCGCTCGTTCGTTCGTTCATCGAGTGAACACTCGTTCGCCGTCGGCTGCTGGCTGCTGGTTCGCCGCTCACAGTTCACTCGCACTGCTTTCGCTCACTCGCAGACTTGAAGCTGGCTGCGAGCCGAAGCCCCGACGACGCACGTCATTTGTCAATCAGTAACCGAACGCAGCAGTCGTGGCTGCAATCGTGAGAGCGCAAGAGCAAGAAATAAGAACTCTTTGGAGAGTGCAATTATTAACAAATTAATTAGTTGGCCAATTAATCGAAGAAGAAGACAAATAAAGAGGGAGGAAAAAAGCGTTTATTTAATTAACGAATTTATTTAATTATTTTTAAAACTTGGCTGTCGGTCTTGAAATTGTGCATAAAAGTTTTAAATGGAAAGAAGTAATTTTAAGCAAATATCCAAGACAAAAAATACCTAAAGCTAAAAGCATGAAAAGTTAAATTGATTGTTAAATAAAGTCCATCGATTCTCTAGCAAAAAAAAAGAAAGAAAAAAATTAAAAAGTGTTAAAAATCCTTCAAAAATCTTCTCGAATATGGATAACAACAGCAACGCCGCCGCCGCCGCGTTCTCGGCCCTGCAAACACGCCTCCAGAGCGACGCTCCAACTGAGCACGCCGCGACAGCGACAGCGACGCGCCGCGACGTCCACTGCGCTTCTTCCTTCTGCTGCAGCCGGCACCGAGCGCCCAGCCAGCCGCATCCCGCCGCCCACACGCCGGCGCTGCGTCGGCTCTGCTCCGCGCTGCTGCTGCTCGCGCTCGTCGCCGGCGGCCACGGCTGCGGACCCGGCAGAGGCATCGGCGGGCCGCGCCGCAACCGCCGCCTCACGCCGCTCGTCTTCAAGCAGCACGTGCCGAACATGTCCGAGCGCAACCTGGGCGCGTCCGCGCTCCACGAGGGCGCCATCAGACGCGACTCGCCCAAGTTCAAGGACCTCGTGCCGAACTACAACCGCGACATCATCTTCAAGGACGAGGAGGGCACCGGCGCCGACCGCTTGATGACGCAGGTGAGTGCAGCACATCGACGCGTTGCAATTGCTATCAATCGAAGCTCCGCTCTTTATCGCCAGATAAAGAAATACCAAGCAAAAGCTCTCGCTTGCAATTTCATTGAATCTTTTCTTGCGAATACTTGAAGCAGGTTCGATTAAAACCAATTAAATTCCATTCACACGGACTTTTTTAAGCATTCCGAAAACGATTCAGAGTCGAATTCGACGTCGTTCATTGAAAATAATCATAAATTAACCGATTTTCATTCATAATTTATAAAACTTTCGCTGATTTCACAGCAATTAAAAGCTAAATGTTTGTTTGTTTGAGATTTCCTAAAGCCTCAGTGTGAATATGAGCTGCGGAAGGGAGGCGGGGGCTTGCCTCCGTCGTCACTCAATCACTCAACACTTCAGCGTGACTCTGTTGACAAATGATAGCCGAAAGATAGACAAATCGAAGTCGTTATCGCCGCACGAACGCAACGCTTTCAATCGTCGATTAAATTAACACAAATTTAGCACTAAATCGCAATCTGTTAGCACTCAGCTTTGACAAGTTGACAGCTTAGCTGAGCACATGGCAACTCTGTTGTTCTAATTAGAACATCCGCGAACAGCGAGAGGAAATTTGAGCACATTAATTAGTTGTTTTGTGCATGCAAATAAACTACTCGCTGGCGGCTCTCTTTCTCTCTCGCTCTCAAAATTGCATGCGTCGTACGAGCAACAACAAAAAAGTTCTATTTGTAAAAAGTTCTATGAAAGTCCTCTCTTCGTTTGTTTAGCGGCACGCGACAGGCGAAGGTTTGCGATTGTTTTTTTTTTTTTTTGTTGAAGCGACAAAGTGACGACCTTGAATTGCATTCATCGCATTCAGCTGCAAGAAATGCGCGCGATTTGAAGCATTTCTAACAAACAGAAGTCATCAGAAGCCAAGGACACAAAACAACCATCGATCGCGCTTTGCTTCCTTTTAAGGTGCAGTTGCCATTAAATGACATCCCTACGGCTTAAATCAAGGTCGACGCTTAAGCAGCATCCGCATCCGTCCGCTGTTGATGCTTTGCAAACGACGCAAGGACACACTTCAGCTCCTTCTTGTTGTCCTCCTTCGTACTTGCAGCGTTCCAAATTGCTTCTGTTGCTGCGACGTTTGAGGACGTCTTTTGTTGCCTTCGGAAGTCGGTGAACAGGACGAACAAAGCATCCGGCAGCTCCTTTTTGCACGGCGACAGGACTGGCATCGCTCGTGGGGCGCAACTAACTGCGATTGGATCTGCTTTCGGAGCTGTTTTCCTTAATTCATGGGCTGTGAAATCGTTTTTACGAGCAGAAAATTCAAAAATCGAACTTATTTCAAGGTTTCAATGCAATTTTCAATACATTTGACGGCTTTCCATGTAAACATTTGCTTTAAAATTATTCTATGCTTTAAAAACAATGAAAATTTCAATGATTTCTGGTGTAAAAATGATTTATTTCCGGCATTTGTTAAAATAATTGATAAAAGTAGAACAATCAACGATTTCTTTAATCGATTCGACGCTGTTTCTCCTTCGATTCCTTCGCTTCAGCGTCTTTCAAAGGTTTTAAATGAAAATTCATTCATTCATTCAATTTAATTCATTTGTAATAAACGAAATAATCTATTTTAATGTCGCTTTTCTTGAAAATATCACATCTCGCATTTGTTTTGATTTCTCGCAAATGATTTTAACTGATTTTCGCTGTTCTCGAAGACCGACTTTGACGCATTTGAGCCTTGAAGGTGGCTTTTTATTGATATTAATTAGTGGCAATTAATTAAACGAAGCAGTAAATTAAACGCTTTCCTTCCCCGCCGCCGTCAGTCGCTTTAAAAAATAAAAATCCTCGAATGATTTGCAGGAATTCGGCTCGGATTAAAAAGACGGCCAACAAACGAACAGCGACATGAATTAAAAACACACTTAAAACGTCTATGAGCCGAGCTGCGAGCGGCTGTAACGCGATCCGCGCCGGAGTCGCCGCGTTTTACGGCTTTTATTTTGTTTTTATACGTTTATAATGTTTGCATTAGTTTTATAGCGCAGCTCGACGTCGATGGCGATCAGTGCGACGATGATAACGATGATGATGATGATGATGATCGTAAAATCTATACAAATCGGCATAAAAAAGCCGAAGCTGTCAACTAGCGACAGTTCAGCGCACTGCAGCGACGTCGACAGCGCCAGAAAATCGTATAAAGTATCAAATTGATTAATAATGCGAAAAGTTGCGTCCAGAAAGGGCGAAAAATAAACATAAAAACAGACAAAGTCTCGTCTACGTTTACAATAGCAAAAACAAAACAAACGAAGCGCTTCTGCCGCGCTGCTGTCGCGCTGCAGAGTCGCGTCGGCGTCATCGGCGGCCTTCGCGCTGCTCATGGATTCGCTATCGTTTTCACTGATCCCGATTTGATTGATATTCGCGCTGCTCTGAATGCGCTGCTCTGAATGAATTCTGCGAGAAGTCGAATTTTTCTGCAAAATCGACGCGACTGCAAAATCGACCTCGAAGATTCCCACGTTTGGAGAATCGTCGCCAAAACTCTGCGCCTGTCACGTAATTCCAAGTGACATGAGCGACGGCGACGCCCGAAATCGAAATCGTGGCAATCAATCGAAAGTGTTGTGCAGCGGCTGTGCGACGGTCGCTTAATAGGATCAAGCGCGGCGCAGACGCGACGTCCACGTCGAGTTTCCATCATCGTCATCGCAGCTCGGATTTCAATTATGAAATCCAAGATGATTTCTACGCTTGATGGGTCAAAATCGACAGCGGGACGTGAAGAAAGCGCTTGAATGTGGCGGCTTTTCCAGCTGAAGCCGAAAACTGAAGCGAAGGGAAATTAATTGAAGCTTCAAGACGCGATCGAGGCCAATTGAAGAGTCAATTTTAACGGATTTCATTGAAAATGCAGGCGAAAATTCAAGGAAATGAATTAGAAAAATCTTCAATTAAACTAAAAAATAAAGATGAGCTTCAAAATCGATTCTTGAAGGCAAAAAGAATTGAATTTAACTGTTTTTTCGTTGAAAAATGAACGAAGAGTTTCCTTTGCTGTGTTTCCAAGGACTTGTTTTTGAATTAATTATTGAATTATTGCGTGATTTCCTTTTATCGATTGAAGTAGACGAGCTTAACTAAAGAATTGAGAGCAAATTCAGGGTTTTTGAGAGATTCGCAGACGGTTGCTCCACTCCAAAGCCGCAAATTCGAACTTTTACTCTAATTTTGCTCATGAAAAGGTACAAATTTTTGTCCACACATACTTAAGATAAGCGGAGGCATCCATTAGTCTTCATCACTTAAACCAAAGACCATCGGATATAATTAATAATCAGATCGTCCTTAAAGAAACAATTTGCTGCTGCAGCATCCATTAAACTGCTGGAGGACCACCGGCCGGCTATCGGCTTTTGTTTGGAGGCATGCGAGCTCCACAAATCCGTCATCACGACATGATTTCATTAAATCGGAGGCGATTAAGCAAGAAGCAAGAATAAAGAACACGCAGCCAGAGATTGAAGCGAAGCAGCAGCCAACGCAATTCGAGATACAGTTAATAAATGTACAGATGAGAATCTTTTGAATGCAGCAGCAGCAACCGTCATTCATTTAATAGCAGTTATTTTTTAAGTTGCGATTGTTTTTGTCACTGTTTTGGATCGGAATGGAGCGAGCGGAGGCACCTTTTTCAGGCTTTGTTCCCAGTCTCAGCGCTGCGAGATCCGATCGATAGATAGATCGATCGCACGGTTTATTTTTCTGACATAAACAACAATAAACAAACGCATGAGCAGCAACGGCAGCGATTAATTAAGGAATTCAGCATTCAATTTGCCACGAAGCGTCAAGCGATTTCTCATGCTTCACGGACGCGTCGCGCGGAGACAGTAAATAATTTCTGCAACTGTCAGTTTTGACAGGCGCGCAGATAAACACAAAAGCCGCAAAAGTTGATATCAACAAAGCTTTGTAAACGTAACACACACACACACGCACACACACATGGAAAAGATTTGCGTGCGAAGTCGTCGGCGCTTCACTGACGCGATTCGACGCGACTTTCTTGTGATTTTATTAGCTTCAAATGAAATGAATCATCATCGCCGCAAATGAAAATAAACACTCATTGGGAAAAAGGAAGAAGCGTAGGAAGAGCAACGAACGGAAATTAAATAATAATAATAACGGCAATAATAATAAAGCAAGGAAAAGCCATTAAAATTCTAATGAAATCTTCGGAAATGTTTAGAGTTCGATTGAAAGTAGTTGAAGTGCAGCAATAAACAAATCAAATCGAAGCGAATCGAGTTGAATTCGGAGTATTTACAGCCGCTGTCAGCAGCTAATTTATCGATGATTATTAAAAGAGTGAAGAAATCATTGATTGAGTTCAGTTTTATGTAATTTAAAACGATTTCCTTCGACTGCTCTCAATTTAATTAAACCGAAAATTGTTATTTACTTTAATGGAACCAAATCACTCAAGTCTAGAGAAAACAGCTGCTTAATAAAAAAAGCGAACGAATTCAGTGAAAACAGATTTTTGCTGGAAACTTTCAACAGCTTTTTTCTAATATCGATTTTTATGATATTGACTAATTAAATCGCAGGAAACAGTTGCTATTTAATTGAAATAGATTTCATTTGAACAGATTTTCAATTGCACCTTCTGCGGTTGTCGATCGATGATGAATAACGACGAAAATGCTGTCAGTCTGCGGCGTTATAAAACACGACAGGGACACAGAAATTCACCCTTCAAATTATATCCGCATTTCCTCGAGTGAAGTGCTGTGAGTACTTAATTAATTGAATATCCGATGCTTGCGAAAACATGTCGCCAAACACATTAAGCGAACGATTATGTGAAAGCCTTCCATAAACAGCCCAACAAAAACTATACGAAAAAGTAAAAAGTGAAAAATGCAGCCAGAAAAAACCACAACAACAACAACAACGAAGACGATCGAGGAGTATCGAGTAACGATGACGATGACGACGACGACGACGCTGATTCATTCATTTTAGCGCCCTTCGCCCGCATTCAAAGTCGCTGGCGATGACTTCTTTTCATCGTTGAACTGGTTAAAGTTGAATCCGTGGCTCCGATTAACCACTGGCATATCCTCGGCCGGCGTCCGTGCGTGCGTTCGGCGCTGACGTAATCAGATACGGCGTATCCTTGGTTAATTGCACTGATTTTTATCGCTAAAGGAAGCGAAAACTTACAACTGCGGAAGTTGGCGACAAACCGCAAAAATGTGGCCCGTTTTTTCCTTAATTCTGGTTTTAATGCGCTTTTAATGCTTGCTTATCAGGCAGCGATGTGAAGCACCGATGGAAAACCGAACTTTGTTTCGCCATCGGTAAACTGATCGCTTCAAATCTACTTACGTTACGCTGCGTTTCCACTGACGCAACTGCGCTTTTGAAGCGGTTTCCTGTGCGCAAGATTGCTTACAATTCCTCAGCTTTCCAGGCTGCAGTCGACATCTGGACTCGCTTTCGTGGTTCGATGCAACGCAGCAGATGACTCACCCTGTGCAAGTAGTTCAATGAAGCCGAAAGCGTCGCACTTCGTGTTGATGTCTGCTTTCATTGCTTCCACTTCGGATCAACTGCAGTTTAATAGCGTTTAATTAATAACACGCCGAGTGCTCCGGTCGCTAATGATGATGACTCCTGATCACACCTGCAGCACGAAGCCGCAGCGCCGCCGGGGCGATCATAGCGCGCCTCTTTAGCTGCGTACACGGCCATCAACGGTCGCTCGTCGCAAGTCAGCGATTTAAATTAATGAAACAAGATTCAGAAATCACAAAAAAGCCAAAGTCAACGTCGATAGAGTGTCGCAGGCGCAGCGACAGCGACAGCAATTAAAATGTGATCAAGCGAGAGGGAAATTCGGAATCTTGCTCAGTTTTCGACGACGACGACGACTCGGAATCACCTCCATAAGTCACAAACCACAATCAGGCGATCGCCGACAATCTGAATCTTCACTTGAAAACGCGTGAAGAACAAACAAATCGTTGTTTAAAGTCTTTTTTCCCTCGAATTGTGTTAACGAAGCTTCTAAATTTTATGTGAATCATTCAAATGCGTGTTCAGAAAGTTTGATAATCGATTTGAAGTGGTGAAGAGGACGCAGCGCTCAAATCAAACAAACGCGCATCCATAAATAATTCGTTTAACGCGATTCGCTTTAAGCATCTTCGAGTTTTCGTTGCTGTTGCGTTGCGACTGCGCTTTGTTTGTCTGCTGCTTGCGTCCGCTTTTGCGTTGCTGGCGGCTGATCATCGCTTTCAATACGATTTACTAACATATTATTTAGCATTTAGCGTGTTTGGCTTTTATTTAGTCGCCGTCAGGTGTTTGCTTTACGCACCGTGGCCCTTTGTAAAAGGCCGAGCCGAAAGGAATGATAATAAAAGTAGTAATAAGATGTAAAACACGCAGACGAACGCATTTCGAAATGAGAAATAACAAACATACAGAAGAAGGAGCAGCAACGGCTTTTATTTAACTAATTTTGACAAATATTTGAGCGGATGGCAGCCTCTGAGCTGCTGATGGAGTCAGCGGAGCGACGCGCCGCCCGAAAGCTGCGAAGCGATGCCGTCGCTACGACTACAATCACTCTTAACGCCTGTCCAAATAAAAGAATAACGCGACATGATTGTTTATAATCGAATGCAAACAGATGTTGGACGCGGCCGACTGCAGGAACCGCGCGACCGGCTGCATTAACGCACTGAGCAAGTGTTGTGCAAACACTGAAAACAACTCACAACAATCACACACCAACAACAACAACAACAACAGCAGCATGTTTAAGGGTTTTAGGAGCAAAGTCGCCGTTCGTGGTGTACGAGAGCGATCATTAGTCGCCTGCAAGCAGCCGGCGCTGTCCTTGTCGCTGGCGATGTCGCTGGTCGTGTTGTCCGACGCATTAAGCGTCTGCATTTGCTTAGCCGTTGCGCACTTGCATTTGCGATTGCGTTCAATTAACGAGCGCCGGCGAGCAGCAGCAGGAGCGGCAGACGGCCTGCGAACCCTCTTCAGCGGTTGCGCCTTTTAGCAAAGCAAACCTCGAGCGACTTTATGGCGTACTAATGACCTCGCTGCTCGATTACAAGTTGCACAAACAAGGAGTTGCGCGCTAGTCGGGAAGCCTGAACGGCCGACTGACTGATTACCAACGAAAGACTCAAGCAACGAACGCGCTTGCCAGACATTTCGATTTTAAAGGAAGTCGTTATTTAAGCGATTATATTTTTGATCACTTCCAACACTAAACAAATACTAGACGGTTTTTTTGGAATTTTTTCTTCTTCTCTCGTCCAACGTTTTTCACCTCTATTTGCATTCGAATTGAAAATTGGGAAAAACAGGAGAAAGAAGGGTTTCTCCGAACGCGAAACTCCTTTGATGCGATCTTTTTATTTGCTTTCCTTCTTCTGCTTGTTAAAAAAACACTCCGATGCGACGAGATTCGACGCATTTTCTTGTTGCTGCGCTCTGCTGCCGGCCATCGCCGTGTTTACTCATGTTCAGTGGGTGCTCAGAGATCGCCTTCGATCCGTTCGGCTGCTTGATGCGACGCCTGGATGCATTTCTTCGACGCTGACGAAGGATTCAAAGCCTGGCTGCCGCTGCAAGCAAATATTTAAATTGATAAATCTTTTGAGTGCTTGTTAAATGTTTGTTGCTTGTTAAAAACTGCTTTTCCTTTCTTCTCCTCCTCATTTCATTGTGTCAATGGCGTTGCTAACAATAGATGAGTTCCTTCTTTCGTTCTGGTTTTTCCCTTCGATTCAAATTCCATTCAAATCCTAGAAATGCCAACGATTCTCGCCGAACGTAAGCCGCAAAATCAATTATTAACGGTCTGTTGTGCAGATCTGTGCACAGATTTTAACGCTTGCCAATTTGACGCAACTGCGACGCTGCTCAGCAGCAGTGAATCGCCGGACAAAACGTTGTCCTGTGCACTGCGTGTACCTGGCCTCAAACGCCGCTGTGTGTAAACACGAGGTTTGCACGGCTGACAGGACGAATTCAATGCATTTGTCACAACTCGACAGAGGTGTAAAATCAATTTGTTGCCCCGTTTGTCCTCCTTCTCATCCAGCTTCCGGTCGCTTTCTTGGGCTACTTTTTAACCGAATCCTTTTAGTGACTGCTGCTACAAATATTTTGACTACAGAGTCACCGTTGAATTTGTCACAGCGCTGCAATTCGAGGGAATTTCAAGACGCTTTCTGTTGCTGAGGCTGATGTTTGTCCAAGGCGTGGCAAATTGGCTCTTGTGGGTTGTGCTTGGACTCGAAATGTGGTTTAATTTTAGTTTATTGCGGTTTGGATTCACACCTTTTCCACGTGTACATCATAATATTGAATTGCAATTACAAATAACGTTTTCTGATTTAAAAATGACGATTTATGCATTAATTAGGCGAGTTTTTCGGCATAAAATTTCTGTTTCTACGTGGATAAGACGAAAAACATTCAATAATCTGCTATTTTTATAAGAATTACAACAGGAAAAATTAAAATTCACCTTTAATTGAAGCCATTTGAACGCCCAACTTCTTCTGATTCGGCCTAATTTTGGCTTCGTTCAATTTCAAATTTCGTTGGAATCGAAACTGTTCCCAAATCAAATCTTTAGTCAATTCGGTTTCCCTTCCACCAACTCGACTCTATTTTGTAGTCCCTCGACGTCCGCCCCTCGCACCGGTCACTGCATTTAATTGCTTTCTTACCACGCCTTGAAGTGCGTGAAGGAGGCCGTCGTCGCCGTTGGTTGCCGGTTGCTATTCTTGGCTCTTTTTCGCTGCCTGAAGCCGGCCATTCGAAGAAGCATCTGTATCTATGTGTGTATGTGTGTGTTTACTACTACCAACAACTTCTTTGACTGTGTGAAGTGTTGCTCATCGATTCAGATACGAATTCTCAATTAACGTTCGATGAATCGCGCCGCAACCATTTTAACCACATTTTAAATGCATTAAATTCGTGTTTTCTCTTGTACTCATCTTCTTCTCCTCTTCTTCTTCCTTTCTGGCAGCGCTGCAAGGAGAAGCTCAACACGTTGGCCGTCTCGGTGATGAATCAGTGGCCCGGAGTGCGTCTGCGCGTCACCGAGAGCTGGGACGAGGACAACCTGCACGGGGCCGAGTCGCTGCACTACGAGGGCCGCGCCGTCGACATCACGACCTCGGACCGCGACCGCACCAAGTACGGGATGCTGGCGCGGCTGGCCGTCGAGGCCGGCTTCGACTGGGTGTACTACGAGAGCCGGGCGCACATCCACTGCTCGGTGAAGTCAGGTAAGCAGCAAAGCAGCCGCGGCAGCTTCTTGACTATGGACAGAAACGAATCAGTGACAGGACACGGACGCAAACGCAACCAGTTAACGATTTCCACAGCTGCCAGGATCACATCGCGCGATGTGATTTCAATTCATGCTTTCGCGCAGGTGACGTTGATTTCATGCTTGTCGCTGTCGCGTCCGATTGGCGTGGGCAAATTGCGCCAATTCGCTTTAAGCGCTTCGCTTTTCAATTAAACAAGCAGCAGCGCACAATAATTAGTTATAATTAACGGAGCGAGCAGCAGCCGTCGACCGGCGAAGGCGCTTTCGGCCGGGACCCACACAGCAGGCTGCAGCGCGCCGCTCCGACACGAAATTCACGTTAAAGCAGAACCCGCAACAACAACAACAACGACGACGACGACGACGACGACGGCGGAGATAAAAAATTAAAAAGGCAACCGCATGTAGTGTGTTTTGACATGTTTAGGTTGCGCCTGTCAAATTAAACGAATTGATGATACGACACCCAACGAGGTTCACATGCCGCAGACGCACACAAGCAACAGGCCCGAAGCAGAAGCAGGCACAGACGCAGAGGTAGCAACAAGTCTGAAGTGGCTGCTGCAGTCGGAAAGCGGTGTGTTTGTGTGGAGGACGGACAGGTTTCGTGGATAGGGACGAAACCCTCGCTGCACCGCGACAGAACACAGAGAAGGCCGACAGCGAGTCGCTCTTGGCCAACTCGCAGTCCGGTCGTCGTGGATCCAGCATCTGCACAACAAAAACGATGTGCAGCCACGATCTCGCCTGCCGAGTGCCCAACACACGAAACAACACAAGATTTATACACATTTAAACACGAGAATGCGCTGTGCTTTGTTCCCACTCGGCTCCTTTTGCTCCTTGTGCTTTGCTGCAGATTATATAGAAACAAAGCATGTACGCGCGATCGGACGAGTGAGCTTTCAACTTGATCCATTATGCGATCGAGTATTCGCAGCAACAACACGACAGCAGAGGAACAGCGATCGAGGAGCAGATCGAAAAGAGCACCCAACCGAAGCACATTAACAATTAATTCCAAGTGGCAATAGCAACAAGAACGCAGCTGCAGAGGATCGCTGCGAGGTGATCCTCGCTCTGCCGCCATAACGATTGCTATGAATCTGGCTTCTTATGTTTTATTGTTATTTTTATTGCTAATGTTGCTGTTGTTGCTGATTCTGTTGTTGTAATGACATGTTGTTAATAATCTGTTTTCAATAATCGGCTGTCGGCAGGTTGCTTGCGGGCAGTTCAAGTTTTCCACGTGTTTCAGCTGATTTCGTATCGCAAAAATGCCAAATTCCGAGTTTGTTGATCAACTGTTAATTTCTAGTAGATTTTGCATTTGTTTATATATTTATTACATTTATTAATTTGCTTTTATTTATTATTATTTATATTTATTTATTCATTTCTTATTTATTTATTTTTTTTATTTATTCAATTAGTGAATTTGTTTATCAATATATTTATTTATTTATTTCAATTGTTCAGTGTACAAATAAGTAATTGCTTTTAATTACGTACAAACAGTATTTATATTTATATATTTATCATATTTTCAAAAGTTCCTAAATTCGAAATATTTTCTTCATTTCTTAATAATTCAAATTTAAAATTCAAATTTAATCAATCCAGTTCGTGTCTTAAGTCTTTCATATCATTCTCCATTAAAAGTAGTGTGTGTGAAAAGTTTGTGTCTTAAGTCTAAAGACAAAGCGCGAAGCTTTTAAATCTTTTCTACGTAGCAAAAAAATATTTCTTAACAAAAACAAAAACCCATTCCCTTTCCCAAAATGTTTATTTTTCCAATTTTAATTTTACGACAAAAATTTACGACTTGAAAATTTGAAATTATGAAACATAATTCGAACGTGAATACAGCGCTAAAGTGTTGCAAATGACTACTTATATGTATGTTCCGTCAATATGTCGTCGTAAAAGTTGCTTTATGTGCCTTCAATAATAAAATAAGAACCACAACAACATCGATTGGCCATAAATTATTTGCCGACAAGAGCAATAACGAAGATTGAAGTTTTCTCACCATTTGTCTGTCTAACGGGGGCGCCTCATCATACCCGACCGCACCAAAATCGATGGCCATAAAGAACGGTGCCACAGCCGCAACGAAAGCGGCTGCCGCTGACGGTGCACGCTTTATTTTAATGAGAGCATCTTAAAAGACAACCGCACAAAGGCCAATGCAGCCGAGATTCCAAGGAAATGCAGTTCATTGATATTTTCCACAATGCTGAAGACTAGACACGGCGTCCGAGCAGAGAAACCGTCAACGCGTACGCCGAATGCAGCCAGCCAACTTGTGTGAAAAGAGTCGCCGTCGGAAAGACTTCAAATCGACTTAGAAACATGCGTTAACCATGTCGGCCTCTGCTGCTGCTGCTGCTGCCTCGGCGAGCGATGGGCTCGCTCGGTGTTGGTGTGAAGGCGCAGCAGATACACACACCGCGCAGGAAAATCTTGACGGGCCATAAATTAATAAACCATTAAGTGCTGCTTAAACGATCTGTTATCTCGGGTCCCCTGATAAATTGCTACAAAACAGAAGACACGTCGTCAAGGAACGGACACACACAATCGGCCACAAGCGAGGCTCAGCCACTCGCAGCTCTTGTCGATTACATGAGCAGCATTCGATTACAAGAGCCGAGCGTCAGCCGTCAACGTGAATCGTGGCAGCAGCAGTAGCAGCAACGGCGTCGACAAAAGCATGTGTGACGAGGAAACAGAACCGAATTCCTTCTCTCTTCTCGGTTAATTAAAAGTGTTGCCCATTGAAAGCCGTTGCTCGTCATAAACTCATTTCGACGTGAAATTCTTTGTTGAGACAAACCAAACGCATTCTTGTCTATGAAAGTTAATCAATTATCGATCTTATAGCATGGAAATAACAAATTAAAGTACCTGAAAGGGAATGATAAATGTAAAAACAAATAAACAGAAAGAAGAGAAGAGAAGGAAAGAGAAAAGAAGAGGGCAGAAAAGAGGTACACAGCAAAATAGCTGCTCATTATAATTTACGTTTTTCATTAGAATATTTTAAGCAGGTGCATATAAAAAGAAAGAAAGCGACAAAAGCATGCGAATTTCATTTAAAGTGCAAACGTAGATCAGCTGAGATTATGAATTGGCTTTATTTATGTGCAAAAGACTTGGAATTGATGTAAATTTAACAAGTTTTAATCAAACGGATTCGCTGCTTCGTTCTTCTGCGAATTAATTTTATCACTAAACTACAAAAGGACTACAAAAGTCTATTGAAAGCTAATGAATTAATAAACAAAGGTGTAAAGTACTTGGTTTAAACATAAAAATTATTTATTTTTTCATTATTCATTTAATTACGTATTTATTTAATTGTGTATTTGTTTATT
Organism: Thecophora atra; assembly: GCA_937620795.1. Taxonomy (NCBI): domain Eukaryota; kingdom Metazoa; phylum Arthropoda; class Insecta; order Diptera; family Conopidae; genus Thecophora; species Thecophora atra. Next base: position 39,905,268 of record OW569401.1, on the reverse strand, counting down.
TAAAAATTTCCTTATTTATTTATTTAATTATTCATTTATTTATATAATTTTTTATTGACTTATTGATTTATGTTTTTATATATTTATTTATTTATTTAAAAATTCGACAGAAATACAAGAAAAGGAAAAGAATTACTGCAAAATTTTGGTCTACTTTCGCGGTTTCATCCTTTGTTGTTCATCTTTCGAGAATAATCTAAAACAATCAATATAACAAAGAATGTAATCGCTAAATTATACCAAAATTTAATTATAAATAGACCAAATTTATTTATTTATTTTAAATATTTGTTGTTTATTTGAACAGCATAATAAATAATTACAAAATTACATTAAAAAAGGAAATACGAGACATTAAACAATTTTTTAAAGAATTTTAATATTTGTTAATTAATTATTTTATTAATTATTTGGAATTATTTATTGTTTGTACAGAAATTAAAAGCAAATCCTTATTTGTACATTTAACGATTCTTTAAATAAATGAATAAAAAAGGAATGCGTTTGGTAACAAGCAGTGCAACTGCAGTCGCACTCCGAGGATGTCCTCAGTGCGAAGGACCACACAAGGACTCATCCTCAGAGTCCTTTCGGTTGTGTTGATTGTTGTTGCCGCTTCTTCTCCTGTCGAGGCGATCTCATTGACGCAATTAAAGCCGACAGCACAACAACAAGCAACAAAATGAACGCAACCGATCGAAAGCTGATTATTACACAGAAATCCGCACTCACACCGATGCACACAGAATCCTAGACCTTCTCCGCATACAAATTGTTGCCTAGCAGGACATTTGCTGCACGTCCTTTGATCTTTTCGGCGTGCGAGTCAAATTTATGTGATTGTGCCGTGTTTGCTTTTATCTTTATGAAAGTGTTCAAAATATTTTGCCTCTTGCGGTTTCCTTTGTTCACTTTGTACATCGTAAAGCAGAAATAAATCGTTTTATTTTAATATTGGCAGCATTTTCGAGGAAACGAACGAAGGAGCAGAAATTCTCGCTTTTTCAATTGTTCTTCTCATTGCAGCTACACTTCAATGATTTCAATGTTCTTTGCAATGTTGTTAATTTTATTTTATTTATTATTTGTAACGTTGATTAAATTACTTGAGCTGCAGCTTCGTGGGTGGCGTCAATCGTGGCTTCTGTTGCTGGTGTCTGGATTCATCTTTAATATTGAATTGATGTGAAATTAGATGTGAGTAGATACTCGTGCGTCCATGAATGCATTCGTGAATGAAACGCTGTGTAGCGGTTGCGTTAATATTTCCTTAAAATTAAATTAAAAACCTTCAACATCAATCATGAAGATTAGACGAATGTAATTCAATGCGTTCGCTGTTCTTTTTCCTTTTTTTGGAATTTTTCCAAAAATACTTCACATAAAAAAAACACAGGTAAAAGCCACACATACAAACTTATTCACATACATCCACACATCCTTTTTTCTTAGCCTGTATTTGTTGAAAAATTAAAGTAAGCTGCTTTGGCTCGAGTCGCTTTGTGTTGTGTTGGTTTTTCTGCCTCCTCGACTTGAAAATTGGAATCCTTTTAACAATAAAAAACTTTGTTACTGACACCGAAGTGAGCAGCAAATCCGCACAGGATGCCAACAGAACGAAGCAACGCGGATGAGTAGCAGCCGCAAACAACGATTTTTGCCTTTGTGCTCAGCAATTGAAGTCGGACCTTCCGCCGAGCTGCCTTCAAAAGGATTTCTGCACAAGCGCAACAGCAAATCGGCTCGGCCGAAACACAACAACAAGGATTCTGCTGCAGGCTGGGAAATCCTGTTGTGTGGGAATTAAAGAGGCGCAACTGCTGCAGCAGATTTACTTGTTATGCAAGCGTTATTAATGCCAAATTAGATTAGCAGCGTAGCATGTGTCCGTCCGTCGTTCGCTTCACTTTTGCTGGTTTTCTGTTGATTTGTTTTGTGAAGATTTGTCTTAGAACTGGACTTAAGAACCGACTGGACTACGACGTTGCTGACTCGACTATCGCCAAATCCCAACCGTCAACAGTTGCAGCTAAATAATCCGATCCTTCTGCTTGTTCCTTTACAGACTCCTCGCACATCTCACACGTCAGCGGCTGCTTCAGCAGCAACAGCACCGTGCTGACTTCCAGCGGCGAACGCAAAACGATGGCTGCCCTGGAAGTGGGCGATCAGGTGCTCAGCATCGGCGACAACGGCGAGCCGCAGTTCAGCGAGGTGATCCTGTTCATGGACCGGCAGTTGCAACTGCTGCAGGACTTCGTCGAAGTACAGGCGGAGGGCGGCGCGAGGCTGCTGCTGACGCCGGCGCATTTGATGATGCTGTGGAATCCGGCGGACCAGCGCACCGAATACCGCTTCGCCGACCAGGTTCGCGTGGGCGACTTCGTGTTCGTCAGCTTGGGCCGGGAGCCTGAACAGCGTTTCTTGCAGCGCGTGGTTAAACTGCGGTCTGTGCGCGGCCGCGGCGTCGTTGCGCCCCTTACCAGGACCGGAACCATCGTCGTGGACTCCGTGGCCGCCTCCTGCTACGCTGTCGTCAACAGCCACAGGCTGGCGCATTGGGGCCTGCTGCCGATGCGCATGATGGCGTCGCTGCAGACGTGGCTGCCGACGCCGAAGCGTGTCAGAGTGCCACGCAGTACGAAGATACAAAATGGCGTCCATTGGTACACGAGGACCTTGAATGCGCTGAAAAACTACGTGCTTCCGAATTCCTGGCGATATCATTGACATGCTGCTGAGCTGCTGCCAGCCAACAAGCGAGAATGAGAGAGATAGACAGACAAACACTGACGTGCTTGAAATGCTTAACTGTATTATAGTTATTTGTACTATTTAAATTATCTTATTATTATTAATTTCATATTTTTATGGAACTTATTTATTTATTTGTTTGTTGAACAGCGACTAATTGAAAGGAGAACATTTGTAAAAAGTGAAAAGAACTTTATTAAACGTAGCAAATAAGACGAATAATCTATCAGTTAATTATACAGTTTTATGAATTTGTAAAAAGTGAAGAATTTTATTAAGATTATTAAAGATTATTTAAAAGTAATTTTTACTTAAATTAAAAGTGTTAATTTTAACTAGTTTCTAAGTAGGAAATCAAATCAATTATAAATGAAGTGAAATAATAAATTATTTAAATTTATAATACATCCTTTCATTGAAACCATCAATAGTTTCGACATAAAATTTTGGCAGTTTATTTATTTTTTATTATTTATTTATTTATTATTTTACTTGTTCGAAAATTTCTTGAACGTATCAAAAGTAAAGTAGCTCGTTGCGATCGCTCCGCCATCTACATGTAATTTTTAGTTTTCCAAGTTGAAAATTGCAAAATCATCATTTTTAAAAGACTAATAATTAATAATAATAATAATAATTAATTAATTAAGACTAAATTTGATAAGTTAAATTATTAAATTACCAAAGCGACCATAATAACACATTTCCATGAGGTATGATATTCACAACCTGAGTTGCCGCAAAGAAATGGAGAAATGCAGCGCCATCTATCCGCTGCTGTAGCTTTTAACACAACTCGTGGATATTCACAATAAAAAAGACATCAAAATCAACATTTTCAAAAAGACAGCAAAGACAACAACATGTGGTGTTTCGCACTACGAAAATGCTGATTTTGCTGACTTTTTTCTTCTTCTTTTGATCGTAAACCCACCACTATGCTAATGTAAACTTCTCAAATGTGCTTTTATGCTATTCAGTTCTGCTTTTAATTGCTATAAAAAACAACTTATTTATAATGAACAATTTTTTATTTTCAATGATTTTTCTATAAAAAATATTCTGATAAGATATAACCTATAATCTATATTACAAAATTTACAATTTAAATATGAAAGTAAGAAAATTTAAATCTAGCGTGGAACGAGCGATGGAATGTTGTTAAAGAACATTGGAACCCAAAACACAGTGAGATGCTTTCTTAACTACCAACAATCTACACAAAATTTGTACTACAAAAACGCTATCCTTTTTTACGAAAACAAATTCAAAATAATGGTTAAAATTAAATCACAATGAGTAGTGCTTGGCTTCTTCAATGTTATACTTAACCCTAACATTAAAATATAATTTTTAAATACTTTAAGAACACTTAATCTACACTTTCCTAACGAAAATATTGTGATGCTCGGTTCTATCCTATTAAAATTGAATCGTTGAGTCCCATATCTTTGCACACAACACAATATCATTAACCTGAATAGGCGTGTCTAAGCTAGAAGGTCTATTGAGCTAACACGCATGTCTACGAGTATGTGCACAGCCGCCTTAACGTTTCTAATGCTGCAATGGAAATTACGATAAGTTGTGTGTGCGTAGCAGGCGCATAGGCTGCGCACACCAAAGCATCGCGTGGGTACTTGTTCAGAGGTGGTGCCTCTTCGCGCAATTTACATGTTTCACCACGCGCACGGAAGCGTTCGCCACACAGCTCTTGGCACGGCGGACAGATTATGCCACCTTTGTGTAGCCAACCATTAGCCACCACTCGTATGGACAGCTGCTGGCCGGGGAAATAGCACACGTAGGAATAATTAGCCACCATAATGCTCAGGCGACCCTCGCTGCAATTGAAGTTGTAGCAGCCGGAGCCCCAGTGCTGCCATTCGCGAGTCTGATGACACGATCGCTCCTCCCACATGCTCTCACTGTGATCGAAGCATTTGGATCCCTTACCATAGCTTTCCAGAGCAAAATTCTTTTCCGGTTCTGTGAAAATATGTATGCAAATCTTATTGAGTTGCAGCTACGACGAAATCAACACGACATACTTGGGTTATTTTCTTGAAACCGACAACGAGAACCGCGAACAATCACTTTTTTGCTGCGCCAAGTAAACTCCTGGATGTAGGGACAATGATCGGCCAATGAAACTGATCCGCCATAAAAACCTTCCTCGCCACTAGGCACATGATGAATACTGTCAAAGTTCTGAAACAAAAATCGATCAACAACCGCAACCCTCAACTAACAGATTGCATTACCTGATACTCCTTGGGAAGTTCGTAATCGTATTTCACTAAGTTGCATAGAGCCACCGAACTGCGGTCGTCAGTACATTCCGTCTGAAGAGGATCTTGTTTGACTTTGGAGCAAAATGGATGGATGGAGCGGCCTCTGTGCGAAATTAGAATGTATTTCAAAAACGATTAGGATTCAACGATTAGGTAATATGTATATCGGATGTTGTAAAAGTTATAAATATCGATTGTACCGTATTGTTTCTAGTGCCTTATGCAGCCTTCCAAAAATAACGTAATTTAAAAAAGAACCTATAAATATATTGTGAATTATTATTTACCTGCCACTATTCATTTGGATCCACTCCTTGCAACTGCGCATCACGAAGTTACAACCCAAACCTTTACCCCAAGTCAAAGGGGAAGCCATGCTATAGTTGGCTTTGTACCAACCAGAGTCCTCCATCAGAGCGAGAGTGATACGTGAGAACACTGGACTCTGCGTGTGAGTCCCTGTCATGGCTTCGTTCTAGAATATACCCTTTTTTATCATTAAAATTATATATGCAATTTTAGTGTTACCTCCAAGATGCGTTTTTCCCAGTGTGTGAGAGCTGTACCCTCTCCGCCTTGATCCTCCAGCTCCGCACCCTCCAACTGTGGGCATTCAAAATGTTTACGCACTTCCTTGACAACTCGCGGCGTCACCATCACGTCAATAGCTTTGCTTACATAGCCTCCACGAACCGACCATTGTTCACGTACCACTTTGCGTATGGTTTCGTTGCTCCATTGGTGAATCTGCAGCCTATCAAAAATATAGCATTAATTCATGCAATGTTTAGTTATCAGTTTAGACATTTACTTCTCGTTTAGATACGGCTTTCCTGTTTCTATTTTGCGAGGCGTACGCGGCTTTCCTTCGTCATCGCGAAAAAATGCATAAAGACTGACTGAGAATCCGAGAGCGTGCAATATCTCGTGTTTCACAGTGGACAGCAGCGTCTGCAGTTCTTGTGGCTTTGTGCTGATGCTATCGGGGCAGAGATTCGCATGTCCAGCAATAGGCCTGTCCAAAGCAGCCTCTTGTTGGCAGTGTGCAGCGTAAGCGACGGTGAGACCTTTGTGGCAACGATCCGTTTGACGTGCGGACACATAGAAAACGAAGTCTGCATTTTCAATACCATCGCCGGCTTCTGTATCCTCGACAATGTGGCAGTTCTGACCAGTCGCATTACAGACGCGGCAAACCTGTAAAAAATTACTCAATTAGCAATGGGAATGTATTGCAAAACCTTTTCAAGGAACGCTTTTTACATCTAAATGCTCCTCTGGTACCAACACCTCACCGCACATAGTAAATGCTTTGCAACTATCAATGCAATGCGTCAGACCATTCTTCACGAACACCTGCGTGCTGTCGCATTTCCTTATGGAATAAAATGGAATAATTTGTGTTAAATTCAACTCGTGATTGGAGGAATGTCTCTTTACCTATTCAGCCTAATCAGCCCTTTGCTTTGACGGACGCTGAGTGCCTGCTCCCAAAATTCCACTGCTTCCGGAAGAATTGTATTCTATTGTTAAAAGAATATTAAATACAAATTTGAGACTATTACACTTTTAATGATTACATTTTTGAACTGCTGCATACTCACATTGATAAGGTTAAATTTGTCATCATCTAATCTGTAAATAAAAAGGCTCCATGAATAAATGTAGATCCAGATAAGTATGAATTCAAATTCTTAATTGTTCTGTTTGTTTTATCTTCACTAAGCTATTTTCAAACAAATGAAAAGTGGTACATGTTTTAGATTTGCTTTAATTAAAAAATTTTCGCAGGAATTACAACTTGCTTTTGTATATGGAATGATTAATAATTGAAGAGGAAAAGAAGAGTGAGGGGCAGAAAATGTAAATATGCAGTTTCGTAGTAGAAAATGCAGCAATCTTATTAAAGTCTATTAAAGCCGTCAAAAGCAATTAAAACATTTAAATGGAAATTAATGCAACTGCGCTTCTTTTAAAAAGCTCAACGTTAAAGCGACCACGTGAGGAATCAATTAGAATATTAAGCACGCTCTGCCATGTGGGACGTATTTAGATCATTAAAGATTAGGATCAACTTATGCGAAATTTTGACTTAAAAACAAAAACATCTTTTGAATATTGGGCGTCTTTAATCAAATCAAATACTGATGTTACTTTAACACAAACATCTCTATAGTCCTACTTAAAAAAGTATCTAGCAGGCACTTAAGTGAATGCTAAAACTGCAACTGATTCATTGTGAGGCTTCACGTTTCTCTCGGGTACGTGTACCCAGTAACATAAACTTCGTTTACACAATTTGACTGGTACAAACAACTGTAGACGCATCCAGTTACTTGAAGTAAGTGAAAGCGATCTTTGATTAAAAAGAGCTCATAAATGAATGAATATGGCAAATGGAAGTGTTAACAAAATACTCACCTATACATTGACTCATCGTATATGAGCAGAATCCGCAGTGATTGATCAACATTGCGTTTGTGCAAACTGTGCGTCGTTGCCTCATCCAAGCTTTCAATGTTCACGCCGTGTACAATCTGTTAATGAAAGAAATAGCTATAAAAATGTACGAAGGATTTAGAACTGAAATATAATTTTTAAGAGCGACAAAAGATCACCCAATTTAAATAAACGACTATTCAAATTATGTAATTTTCTGCTATATGCTCATAGACAGTATTAAAATAGTCATATACGTGAAATAATCGTTAAGTATAAACTTTTAAATAGATATATATGATTTGGTATCCAAGATAGCCTTTATATTGATATGATTTTCTGCTATTATGTGTGAAATGGCAGCAGGTTCATTTTATTTAATTTCATAACAAACCAAACCGTGAAATTAAAATAAACTTATTAATTAAAGTAGTACATGTATGTACGTGAGAATATTGTTAACAGTTTATTCACGATGATAGCAAAAAGGTATAAAATAGTGCCGACGACGCGAAACCTGCTGAATAATTGAATAGTTACCGACGCAACCGACGCATACATACAATTATCATCATACTCATGAAGCAATGACAAATTATAATAATACAATTTGTCAATAGCAACTTTTACTCGCTCAGATTTGGTTTGGCAAATCTTGAATGGACTCTTAAACACAATGAAGAGATCTATTAATGAATACGCATTACGAATTAACAAGCTTTAATCAATTTCGCAATGAGACATACTAATAACATAGTGGTTATAGGAGTCGATTTTGTCGTATTTAAATTAACATTGCAGAGCTGGATTACTGGAAACTATACACCAATGATGTACGTTTAGCGTAGCTATGTCCGACTAATAAAGTTGTTGGTATCTAATTGTGGAAGATGTTCACTGTCTATCATTTTTAATTGGTTGATTCGCTTGAATCTTCAAGATAGTAGCTTTCGATTACAGCTTGAAAACATTGAAATTACTGGTTTTTATAATGATAACTATAACTGATATGGATATTATTGCGCTGCAAAAGGAGTAAAAACATGTAAATATTAAATGGTCACGCGTAGACTTAGTAATCCGCTTAACGAACCGCTTCTTAAGTATCTTTAATGATATTAATTTATTTCCACATCCTAAAAGACGATGTCAAAGGTTAAATATTTCTTTTTCACCTGAACTAAACGAACGGTTTTAACTACTTTGAAGATTTACAGTTTTTTTGTAATATGTTGGTTTTTTTACACTTTCAACAGTTTTATTCACACGATTTATTGACATACCTCAGATGCTTTCGGGTGTTGATGATTACAGTTGTGCGCGAAAACGTCCACGGAGATAAAACTCAACCAAGTCAAGGTTACAATTAGCGGCATCCATCGGTAGCTCCGAAGAGTTGCGTATTTAACCTTTAACATTTCAATGGAATGATATGATCCTAGCAAGCGTTGTTGCTCAACTTGCTTTTATCACAAATGAATTACATCAGTTTTTGATGAAATTTTGTACGAATTTAGATCTCCATTAGTAATCGATGGGAAACGTCTGAGTCGCTACGGTTCCTGCCGCGTTTTCTCGGTGGCACTAGGTCGCGTTCAAGCGTGGTTGTAAATACAAACATTGGTATACTTGCAAATCAATATTTTAAATTCAAGTGAACACACTATCTCAAAACTGGTTTAAAGGTAATGGCGAATTGGATGCAAAGCTGCAGCGGTGTGCGAGGGCACTATTAGTTACTTATTATTAACAGTATAAGTTATGTTACGTCAACACCGAGCAAGACGTTTGCCTTCATTACAGTTTCAAAAGCTTCATCTTTGGCTGATGCACTCTGAGTCTCCCAGCGACCTGTCCTGCTTCTGATCGCAATGCTATCTGTATTGTGACCCTTCTGGCATTTGCTGAATATTTTAAGTGGTTGTTTTTGCTGATAGAAGTAAACCTGGGTGCGCCCGCTTTTATTTCTCATGTGAATTTCAATAAAACCATTTTTATTTTCCTAGTTTATATTTTTGGTATTTATGTATCACTATTCGCTTGTCTTACTTTCATCACTTATATGGTGGGAATAAAAGAAGTGATTGCAGAAACCGATGATTTCACAGCTGTTCAAATGAATACTTTTTCGATACACTACACGTGTGGTGACCTTTGCGAAATAAATGAAACAACATACCTAAATTCCCAAGAAGTTAAAATGTCCCAATGAGAAACTACTTACTACTTTAATACTTTCATGAGTAAAAATTATAAAAAACGTATGGTAACTGCGGGTTTGCGGTAAACGACATTTATTGTAGCTAACCACTTTAGGAGAATAATCTGGTTTATACGTTGTTAGCTATCGATTACTAGACACAAATTTCGCAGACCTAATCAACTTTCTACTGTGTGTGCCTTCGTTTATTAAATTGAATTGAAATTAATATTGGACACTCTAAGAACGTGCAACTTTTAGACGCTTTCTGGAGAGGATGGCGACGTCCTCAATGTGTTAATGAAAAAAATAATGTATTCTTCGATTAAAGAGCGAATGTGATTTGAAGGAAACTACTACTACTTTCTATAAAATTAATTTCAATTTATTCACGTATTCGGAAGTATTTTCAAATATATATTAAAGATGTATTTTTATGCATTTATCGAAGCCTTTTAATTTAAAAGTTAAAATATAGTGTTTTATACAAGTCCATACATATGCATTTACATGTAATTTATCATTGTTTTATATGTATTTATTTAGCTTAAGAAAAGAATAAATAAATAAATGTAGTTAAAAAAGCCGTTAATATAAATGAAAAGATATAAAAAATTTCAGAGAAACTATCTTAAGTTAGGCTGTTTCATGTCCAAATCCAGCGGTATGCACAGCGTTAAAAAAGCTAATGCTACTTTAAAGAAACAAGAACTTATGTTTCCGCAACATTTTATTTTTGATTATTAATTTCATCGAAAACAATCAATGCAATTTTTTTTTCTATGACGTGAAGAGTTCGTGCAGGGATCTTAGCTTCTACTAACATTTTTGAGAGACTAGCAAAAAGCATTTCCGTCGAAGTTAGCGACGGTTTGTTGTGGAGGTATTTTGAGATTTCTTCAACCGACGTGGTCGCAGTTTGTAAAAAATTTGTAAAATTTTCAACCGCGTCTTTCTGAAAATGACAATTAACAATTAAATAATTTATTATAATTAGCCCTTAATTCAAGTAGATCCAATAATACTTACTTTTTCTGAATGATTCAATGGTGGAACAACATTCGGTGATGAATTCGAGCATATAGAAGGTAACCAACTATTTTCATCTAAGCAATTCGCAAATTCTATATCTGCAGGGAACGCCTCTTCGGATATCGGATTATCTTCAAGAGGTACGTTGAGAGTAGAGCTAAACGAAAAACGTTGAACTTATGGCCATCTATTTTCAAACTAATGTACTTGCTTTTTATGACTCTGCTCGTCATCCAGAAATTCCATTATTTTGTAGTACCTCCACTTTTTTCTTCGGCACTTTATTGCGGGTTCCCCGCTACTGGACGACAATATTTTTAATCTCTGGCATCTTTTGAAAGTATCACGTAAACCTTTCCATCTTTTTTTGCACGAGTCAACTATGATGTGAAATCGGTTAAGCATATGAAATATTTATATGTTGAGGCTTACCATCTAAATGAAGACGTTTTGCAATATGTGCCCATACCATTTCCTTATGTAGTATGTTTTTATACCTTTTGTCTTTTGCATCATAAAGGCAGGCGTGTTGGTGGACCTCGGCAATAAGTCTTTCTGCTATATCCATTCTATGGCAAAAACTTCTCCAAATAGCAATAAGATATCAGCTGTTTACAAAACCCAATGCAAGGACGAGGTTTTGTATCTGCAGCATTAGTATTCCTTTTGCGAAACAAATATTTCCTAATGTCACTCTTGAATAAGACAATTGTAGTTTAAAACATAAAGTTGTTACAACTAAAACCGCACTATTTACAAACAAAATAATTGTTGTGAGGTTACGCAAGTGTCAAGTTAAATGACTGTGTCAAAAAGGGAAATTACAAATTTCCCTATATATCCAGGGGATAATTTCCAATCCAAAAGTCGTCAAAATCAGCATTTTCAAAAAGACAGCATAAATTTGTATGGACACAACTTATTATTATTATTATTATTTTAATTGAGATGTTTAAATGTCAAAATAAATGTATTCGAAAAAGGTTCACTCATGCACAATCAATGGACGAGTATACATATATGTATATACGAATCAACAAACCAACAACAACAACAACATCGACTACAAATGCAAATTTTTTGTCTTGCAAAAATTCTTCCAACAGTTCCCCTCTTTTTTCCAAGAAACGACGTTGGAAAAAAAAGTCCGCAAAATCAGTATTTTCAAAAAGACAGCATAAATTTGTATGGTGTGGTGGTCAGAACAGGGAAAATGCTGATTTTGCGGACTTTTTTTCCCATGGAAATCCACCACAGGTATTGCGTGAATTGCGTGATTTCTTTGCAGATCCACCACCACTTTGGAAATCCACCATGGCACGCACAGGGAAAATGCTGATTTTGCTGACTTTTTGGTTGAAATCCACCACAGTGGTAGGTAGTTTTAGAATGTTCTAGAAGGTTACCACTTCCAATTGGTTTTAAACTAGGGCATTATTGCGAGATGTCTTTTAAATACTAATATAAGTACGAGTTTGTAATGCGGTCTGACTACGCAATCTATATTGTTTTACGTTTAATTCAAGAATATGTATTTCATATTGATATATTTTACAACAAGCAATAACACCTAAAAGTTAAACATAAGATGTGAAGAGTAGTACTTTCGCCCATTTTCCACTGGAAGTGCATTGATTTTAACGGAACATTAAATGTGACTTCCGGTACGAACTTCAATAAACGATTTTATTATGCAAGAGAAGATTTGGCTTGCGGTAACCATTTCATTTATTATCAGAACTTTCTTAACGTACATAAAATTTATGAAATTACAATTTATATAAGTTTTTACATGTATAAATGACTTTATTTAATGCCGGGCAACTGTTTTGTGAAACATTTGTTATAAGTTTTGCATGAAAACCGGTTAAGTCTCCATTACTGTAATGCAATACGGCGGAAATGATTATTCAAAGGTCCCTCATCTGAGTATCCAGCCAATTCTTGAGGTACAATACCAGATTCCTCCACCGAAGTGCACGGGCGGCACATGCATTCCAACGGAGCCTTCGTTAAAACTTTTTTGAACTTGCGTTCTCCATGTTTAGCCTTAGGGCAAAAAAGAGATACGGCCGCTTCGCGCTCGCCGGACTCCTGACAGCACATGCATGACCTCTCCATTTGCCAAATTTTGCTGCCTGACACCTTCATTGAATTGATTTCATTTTATTAGCTGGTCGAAGGTCCTGCAATATATCTCCTTCTAAACTCACCTGAATGTAACTTGCACATCTTCCAACACATGCGAAGGATGGTATCGGTTTGGGTACACAGCCCGGATATTGTAGCACGTGAATGACAGGAGTCACTTGACAATCATCGCCAATGTGTGAAATTTCTGCGGAGTTTAAAGTCTGATAAAATTACCAAAATTGCAAACTAAGCTAACCATTTTCTACGTTTATCACTCCGTCATCAGCAGCTACCATCTCAGATGGCAATAGCGCCATAAACCAAATAACAACTACCGCACCAAATTTCCCATCATAACGACTGCAGTGTGTTGAAGCCATTTTGTTCAGCACGAGTTGACGAGTACGAAAATAATTCAAAACAGGAAAATAAATTGTACGCTGCTTTACCTTTTATACTATAATAGTTGATGGAAGTGCGCATATCGGCAAAGGGAATGGAGATGTTAATACGAGTAGTAATGTTCTACATGGCAACGATATCAGAAAGTTATAATGTAATGTACGACGAGGAGAAATGACGTCAATTCCGAAATGTGCGATAATTGCAAACAAGGATTATGCATTAGTTTTTAGTTGCGCCCATTGCGAATAACAACCGGAGGAACTTCTTGCTTTAGGTCTGTATTTCCAACCTTTCGTTTGTTGCTGTAGGTAAACAAATAAATAAAAAACTTTTTAAGAATTTATTGAACCATCTCATAAAATATGTTAATAAAAACAATTGCTGATGTTACAATAATTTGAATTTAAAATTAAGAACTAAAAACAAAGAAACGTGTTTATATGCGGCATATATACATCAGCAATCATCCATAATAAGGCGTTTAAAGCACTTTAAGAAAAAAGACTGAGCCGTCTTCTTTTTACCTAAATCGCAGTTATTATTATCGTGTCTTTAATATTTTTTTAACATGCTTATGACATTTTATGTTATCGGGATTATATTAAAGATGGTCACAGTAGTTATTTGGCGTTTCAATCAATCATTTAACATGACAAATCATAGTAACAAAGTTATCACTTATGTCAAGTGTAATTAATTTATCAAAATAGTGTTTCAGATATGACAAATATCCAGAAATGTTTATGACTTCTAGATTTTCCGTTAATGCCATGATAAGTATAAAATTGATAGTCTTAGTTCGATAGTCTCGTATGTGTGTTAAAAACCTATTCAATACAAGATTGCAGAGAACGAATTTCGTATTGATCACGTAAAATTTATAACAACTTCTAGATAAGAGCTTATTTTGAAACCTAAATAGAATTCTGGAAGTCTAAACATGTTTACTTCAAACTTACTTAAACAGCAAACTTCTGCGTATTCTATATATAAATTATATAATGAACTTTAATGCAAAAGCATGGCGACAAAGACGACTAAAAATATGGAGAAAGCTGTGAATGAATTAGAAGTGGTGCCGCTGTTAATGCGTTTCTCCATGTATTGCTTAAAGGAACCCAACTTTCTAGCTGCCCACGCCAAATTTTTCTCAACAGAAGCCTCGGCTGCATCTAAAATTCTGGCTGCATTCCCGAATTTGGCCTTGTTATTTTTATTGAATTCCTGCAGCTCCGTCTTCTGGGACTCCTCCGTGAAGCGTGAAACAATGTTCGAGATGAGCGAAGCGACTTCGGAATATCCACCGAATCTGAAGAAGTAATAATTATTTTAAACCGAACAGATTTTATACACGTTTGAACTTACGATTGCGCTACTTGATCAACATTCTTTGTTACCAAACTGAAGACGGGCGATATATTGCCATTATTGCTGGCGTATAAGCTAGTAAGTGCACTCGACTTATCTTGGCGCCTAACATCGTCGCCGACTATTATCCAGAAATATGTTTCTATGAGTTTCGGCTTCCTTACACAGCCCAAGGAGTTCAGGATCAGTGTTTTCTCGGTAGCCGATGTCTCCGTCTTGTACTTTTTGTAGAGGACGTAGAAGTCGCTTTCTGTACCTTCACGCATACTGGTGCAATAGACGACTGAGCGAATGTTGACTGGGATATTCGTGGAATTATTGAAATAAGCCTTCGCCTTCGCAATACACTCCAAGTTGCCATATTTGCAAGACCAGGACAATATCTTTTCACGATTATAAATATCTAGATTGCTGTCGGAAGCTTTCTCTTCAAAGCCAAGTTTCTTGTATGCGTTCTCGGTGAGTTGGCGGATGTAAATGCCAAAGTTTTTAATGTCGTTTCCAAGACGAATGGCTAAGTAATTGAAGCCGTTCAGGGCGGCACTCCATGGAACGTAATTCAGTTCCGTTTCGAGGTATTCCAGCACACTTAGCGCAAGCTGATAACCAATTTCACCTGAACGGGCCAGATTTAGCAAGTCGTCTACAACCTGAGCACGGTTGAGTTGGTGTATGCCGGACCAGTTTTTGGAGAAGAGGGCATCGCGAATGTTGCGCCAGTTACGCTCGTCGTAGTTGACACGGTAGAATCCAGTCTGCTGAACGTTTGCCATGACCCATTTGGGACCTGTAGGCAAATCCACTCTTACAGACTCCTTCGTGGCCGGTAGATACATATTTGGTAAGGTTCCACTGAAGTTTCTGGCTGAACTGGTTGTGTACGTAAACGGAATAGTGTACAAAAGCTGGCTATCAGAGCCATCATCAGCTTGCAGAAGGAAGCGTTTTTGAGTGATGAGCATTTCCGTGTTATCAAGATATACCATCACTACTGGGTAACCTACTTGTTCCGTGAAGCTTTTAAATACCAAAGACGCCTTCTGCTTGTGTTGTGCCGGCCAGTGATTCTCCCATTGGACCAACAGATCTGCTGGCTTGGCATTTCCAAACTTACTGGAAAATAAATCATAAAGGTCAGAATTATGTGCTCCGGTTTCTTATCGTACTATATTCTAGAGACCATTCTGAACTGTAGTTTAGACACATTACAACGAAAAGAATGATTACGATGTAATCAAATAAAACGACGGAAAAGTTTTTCTGCATGATTCCTAAAATGATTATGCGTCAACAAGGGGAAGGACATCAATTATAAAAGCATCCGCTGATATAATTTTGGTACTTAGAGCCGATTTCACAATATCCGTTTAATCGGAACTTTTCCTTTGGCTAAACCTAATTGGGCATTGTGAAAACGGCGCTCAGTATTTCAGGGGAAGGCATAATGCGGTTTCCTACCGAAACCTTGACAGTATTTCGACTTCTTATGTAATATTTTCTTACTTTTTTGCGAGATACATTTGCAGAGACATCCGGAAATTCTCTTCGCCCATTGCATGCTTCACCATTCGTATGACTGAAGCGCCTTTGTTGTAAGTGATGCTGTTGAACATGCGGCTTAGATCGGCTGGTGTGTTCGTGTTTTCGTCACTCATGGGGTTCGTGGCGTTGGTAGCATCTATCAACATGGATGAATGTATTTGGTCCACAACGAATTGCTGGTCCATCTCAAACCCAGTTTCCACCTGGTAATTAAATTAACTCGCCGTTTGTTACTTCCTACATTGGCTTAAGTCTCTAATGTACCTGAGCTGTTGCGAAATACTGAAAATAGCGAGCGAAGCCCTCGTTCAACCAAGCGTAGGCCCACCACTCACACGTGACTAAATCACCGAACCACATATGAGTCTGCTCATGTGCCACGACGGCGGCAATATACTGCTTAGAGAGAAGTGTACTCGCACCCTCTTCATACAAAAGCGCGCGCTCCCTGAACGTTAACAGACCCCAGTTCTCCATAGCGCCAGCCGAAAAGTCTGGAATGGCTGCCAAATGCATTTTTTTCACACCCATGTCATAGTAAGGCAGGCCGAAGTAGTTGTCTAACTGCTTTAGGAGTTTTTGCCCAACTTCCAAGCTGTACTGGGTCTGAGAGTAGTATTCTGGACGAGCAACTACACTGAAATCGCCATTGGAATGCTCATTGAAGTCGGATACCAGAAAAGCTATGATATAAGTGGACATTTTCGGGCTTCGCTCATACACGTCTGTGAAATAGTCACTGAATAAAGAAGTTATTAGTTATTATCCGGAATACGAGGCGCTAAGCACTTACCCACTTCGGAGAGAGCTCAGGAGGGCAGTATTACTAATGGACTTCATGTATTTATGGCGGACGATATTAATGTCGAAGGTAGCCTTGAACTTTGGCTCATCGAACGCCGGGAAAACTCTGCGAGCGTGATTAGTCTCGAATTGTGTGGAACCCAACCATCTACAGAAATAAGTACACTAATTTTGAAACCGTTTCACATTATTTTATACGTTGAATTACTTTGTGACGTTATTTTGGTCTTGATAAGAACTGCGATAGAAACCGTGCATGTCATCGTCCATGGAACCCGTATATTTAAAGTGCAATATGTAAGTAACATTCTTAGCGAAAGGTTCTGTCAAGCTGTAGTTCATTTTGTCCGTGACAGGATTGTATTCGAAGGAGGTCAAATTGACCTTCGTAATTGGATCCGTGGACTTCCAGTATTCCCGAACTGTGTAGTTCAGGTTCTTTGTATGCATTACGAGGTATTTCGTCTGTACGCTGCTTATAACATGGACAAAAGCTTCACCATCGAACTTGAAGCGTTTGCTGCCGTCGCTATCCAGCAAGTACGGACGCAAGGTGATGTTGTAATGCTGTGGCATGATTGTTGTTGGCAGGCGGTAATTTTGCGGCTCACTGCTCACAGAATACTGTGATACTATACAGTTTAGGCACAAATATAATGCCAGCATGGCAAAAAAACATATGTTTGACATCGTTAATGATGCAAATTTAATATTCCCTGCCCAGAACTTTATACACTAAACTTTTCCTGTCTGGATATTCACTGGCTTCGATATATAAAACCTTTGATGAACTCCGTCGCTGTTAACGTTAATGTTAATTGGGCGAACTGTGCCTACAAACTGCTACAACTGAAGTATTTGGGCTACAAATTGCTATATATCAACTAACACGTATTTATAAACGATTTTATGGAACTAAGAAGCTTTATCAGTCGTTATCTGGACGTGTGCTCTGCCGATTTGTCGGCGATACACACAATTGTTGCTTTTAACTTGTTCGTAGATTAGCACACGATAACGGTAACGATAACCAATATTAATTCTGTAAGCAACACTTTTAACCGTGACGTTTTAATAAAAAAAAACAATTTATCATAAAACTGATTATGAATTATTATTATGAGTGATTATTACAGAAATAAAATTCAACATGTTCTAAATGCGTGTTTCTTGGCTTATAAAGGAGAAAATTCTATTTTTTCGTAACTTTTGTAGGTTTTACATACATCGGAATGCAATTCAAATTTAAAGGTTTCGGAAAACGTTTCTTCTTTTTTATCGTTAGCAAAATTTTCAGTATTTCCAAACTCATTGGTAATTATCTTCTTTCATCTCCATATTTCTGCGGTATTATTTTTGTATTTTTATGTTAATGGATTAAAAAATACTTATAGCAAAATGACTACTGCAATTTATTTAGATAGAAAACTTATTATTTCTATCAAAATCTGATTAATCGCATGTTAATATAAAGTTAGCCATTCCAACAGAAATTTTTTCCGCTATTCAAATTTCTATGACAATATTTAAATCATTATCTTCTATATTTTGTACCTCAAATATTGTAACTCTGCCAGAATTTTATTAAAACGGAAAATAAATTTTATATTTTTAGAATTCATGTGAGGAATTTTGGTAACAGTAATCTAGAATTTTTATTATAGAGAGGAAACAAAGTTTCTTATATTATACGTGTTTCGCAATATACGGTAATATATGTAAATGTTCTTATCCCGGAACGCGAAAGTCCACTTCTTTTCTTTTGCAATATCTTCTGAAGTCTTGTGAAAGTTATCTCCAGAAGTTGTCTTGGTGGGTAATTAAAGGTATTTTTATTTGTATTTGGGTGCTTACTATATCTAATGCTGCCTAATACCTTAAAAAATTAGGTACCGTAAATATGAAGGATGTAATGCATGACAATAAGTAAATACTTATAAATTATCCATTATTTAATGGAAAACAAACTTTGATTAACTTCTCCGGATTTGATCCGGATGGTGGTTTCATTTGAAATGAAAGACGGATCGACGTCTTTTATGCAAAATAGTAAAATTGAATCCTTGTTTTATCACACACGTTTGGCTACATTCAAAGCTTACTGCTTTTGCAATGTCTATTTCAAATTTGATTTTTATTATAAGAAAAAGCAGAAATTTATTTTACGCTTACTTTTATATAACTTACGTTGCCTCTTTCTTGGGAAATCTTCAATAAGATCAATAAATTCCTATTATTGTTAATAGAGATTTCAGAAAAATTTGAAAACAAAGAGTCAAACATGTACTTATAAAATATTTTCACAAATATATGTATGTTCAGACAAATGTTGGTACTACTTTCTCTAATTATAAGTGGATTATATATGGAATATTCTTTCTACAATTACGACCATGGCAATGAGTATAGAGAGATTGCAATGCACAGATGCGGATGCGGAAGTATTGGGGCCATCGGAACTGCCGCCGCCATCGGAACTGCCGCCGCCATTGGAATTGCCGCCCCCATCGGAACTGCCGCCGCCATTGGAATTGCGGTGCTCCGTCATCCAGCCCATAATAGAGTCGCGATTACGGTCCAGCCAGTCGAAGTTTTGTTTAGTTCGATTTTTGACATAATCTCCCAGAGTCGGCTTCACATATTGGCTACCCTTTACCTTTTCAACCAAAGCCAAGAGCTGGAAAAAAATAAAAAAAAACAAAAAATGTATAAGTTCCTCAGTAAACTGATCCATTATTATCAAAAATCAATTATTATAGATTCCACCTTTAACTCTTGTTCGGAGTTTGTAACATATTCTGACATCCTTTGGATGTCAAATTCCAAAGGGTTATTGCCACCAAAACCGGGCGTTAACTTTGCGTATTCCTCCCAGTTTTCGTCTAAAAAGTCGATGCACTCAAGAAGACCTTCCACGCTCTTCGAATAGGTCGCTGCCATCAAATTTGTGCGCTCCTGTACACGCAACGTATTATATTGGTCCTTGCTGATGGAGCTGTTGATGAACTTTCTGATGTGCGCCGGTTGCTCAGTACAGCCCAGAGAATTGATCAAAATATTCCTCTGTTCTTGATTATTTGAGTTCATTAATTTGTTGTATACAAAGTGAAACTCGGTATCTTTCGACTGTTTCAGTCCATTGCAGTAGATCTGTGATTGCAAGTTAGGCTCGATTGCGACGTTTTCGCGAATTTCTGCCAACAGCTTATTGCTGGATTGCTCCAGACAGTCCTTGATTCCTGCTAAACAGGCCAAATTTATGGCAATCGCACGTGTGTATTTCTGGAAATGATGCTCGCCAAGTATGTCATTGACTCCCAACTTGTCGAAGATGTTCGCAACTAATTCGGCGATATAAAACTTTAGGTCCGCATAGTTTTTATCTCCCTTCAAGTAATGACTCAGGCTCGCCAGAATTCTGTTGGCCGATGACCAAGGCGCATATTGATCCTCACTCTTCAGATAAGTCAACATGTCGAGCAAAATCTTGTGACTTAAATGACCAGTGCTACTAAACTCAGACGCATCGTGCATCAACTGAGCCCGGTTCCTGGGGTGAATCTTATGCGGCTTCTTAAGTAAGCCATCGATTATAAGATTCCAATTGCGTTCGTCGTAATTGACGCGGTAGTATCCAGTCGACTGCTTGTTCAAAATAAGCCAGTCCTCGTTGGGTATTTTATCAGCAACGAGGATCGAAGGCTTGTTCCGTAGGTAGTGCGAGGCTTCGGTCACGCGGAAGTCCGCCTTCGATTGAATAGCATAATTGATGGGTACGAACCAGGACTTTTCTGTGGTCTGTTCCTTCTTTACGAAGTACGGCTCTTGCGCAACTTTGAATGATCCATTGTAAAAACGTTGAACTTTAATCAGTGGATAACCACTTTGCATGGTCCAAGACGACATCATGTCCTTGATCGGTGCTACAAGTGCGAAGTCTTCTTCTTTAGCTGCGGTCTGAATGGCTCTAAAGAGATCATCCTGTTCAGCGGCGTTGAATTTACTGCGAATAAGAAATAATTTACCATCTTTTTACACGTCTTGGTCTGTAATATTGTACTTACTTGTTTTCCAAATAGTTATGCATGCCGCGTCGGAAGACTTTGTCGGTCAGTGCGTGCTGCCACATAAACAGTACGGAACCTGCCTTTGCGTAGGATATCGAATCATACCTTTGTCGAATCTCAAATGGCTTTTGCACATAGTTCGTCATGGGTGGAGCCGAGTTTCCTATATCCATAGATAGAGCACCTTGGAAATCACTTACGTGGAACAATTGCATAATGTCCCATTCTGGATAGGCCTAAGCAGTGCAAAGAAAATAAGTGAATCCTCTTCAGATTTCTTTTGTTGATCTTCGGATTACCTTATCTGTTGCTAAATAAGAGAACATCGTGGCAAAGCCTTCCTTCAGCCACAAGTAAGTCCACCACTTGATAGCTACCAAATTACCGAACCATTGGTGGCAATACTCATGCGCTATAATATTT
Source organism: Thecophora atra (assembly GCA_937620795.1). Taxonomy (NCBI): domain Eukaryota; kingdom Metazoa; phylum Arthropoda; class Insecta; order Diptera; family Conopidae; genus Thecophora; species Thecophora atra. The sequence goes on along the minus strand of OW569401.1, from coordinate 39,883,807 downwards.
GCAATGCTGGTCTGTGTCTGTACAGTCGACTTTTCGCTGTTGTACAGTATATACTGCTCACGGTAGGTCGCCAGTCCCCAGTTCTCCATAGCGCCTGCGGCAAAATCGGGGACAGCGACTTGGTCCAGCTTTGGTAAAGAAAAACTTACATTGTAGTACTGCGCCAAACGCTCAACGATCAACATGCCAGACACTAAGGCCCACTCCTGGTCGTGTTCAGTACCAGGACGTGAGTAGACGCGCTGCGGCAGGTTTTTCATAGAACCCTCCGACCACTTGAACTCCGAAATGATGAAGGCTACCAGGTAGGAAGGCATTTTGAGTGTGTCTTCGAAGATAGTGACTATTCGGTCCCCTCTGAAGAAGGAAGTATAAATAGATTGAAATTACTGTTGGTGAAATTAGGATAGTACTCAAAAGGACCTACTTCTGGGTTGTTTGCTGCACTGGCATGTTGGAAATAGCTGTGTAGGAAGGATCGTGGGTGATACTAATCCTAAAAATTGCGCGCTTTGCAGGCTCGTCGTAACAAGGAAACGCATGCCGTGCATCGGTGCTCTCGAACTGAGTTGTGGCCAAAAACCTTAAAAAAGATCCAAACCGAAGGGTTACGACGACGATGTAGTAAATGCGTTCATAAATGTTACCTTTTCTGATTTTTACTATCGAAATACGTGGATACGTAGAATCCACCATTATCTTTACGTAGAGTGCCATTGTAATGAATCGTTACTATCCATTGAGTGTTTTTGGCCAGCTTCACTGTCGACTGCGTCGGTGCAAGTGTTAAGAACTCGCGGATCTCTTCGTAGGTGAAGGTCAGACTGACGGGAGGTGGGTTATTAGAACCAGCAGCAGCATTCCGAATCGTAGCTTTATTGATGGTCAAGTTACGCGCATGCAAAACAATTGAATCGGTGTCCTCCAATACATTCAACTGGATATCGACCACACCGTTGAAGCTCAAGTCTCCCTTGTGGACGTCGGTGCTGATCTGGACATCGTAGAGCACAGGTTCAGTGTTATTGGGTAGACGGTAATTGAGGTCGGGACTGGCACCAACTTCGTCCGACAAACGGGCGTTTGGGGATTCGCGGAAAAATGGTGGGTAACCCGAAGCAACTCCGTGTGCAGACGCAAGAAGCGAGACAGCGACAGCAACTACGATGAACGACGTCGAACTCGTCTTCATGTTCCGGCCGACACTCGCAACAATCAAATAAATGGCCCTCGTCTACGGGAGCCGCTTTTAAGCAGTTGCCGATCAACTACATCATACTATTAGTTAAACTCTCTCCGCATTCGCTGAAATCGAGAGCCAATACAGTCTACTTCATTTCATAGGGATCTAACACGTTATCATTGGGGAGGTTCTTCGGCTCTCTCCCGAAGCAAAGGCACATAAGTCTATCAAATAACAATTGTTTATCTGTTTAATTTATGTCGGCTTTGATAGCTACTGGGGAAAGAAATCATTTTCAGCAAGTAGTAGAATTAGGTACTCGTATATGTACTTTATTCCTAGTTATTGTATTTTGATAATGTCATCAATAAAGATCTTTTATCGTGTGCGCTGATAAAAAGTATACAACAAGTCGAATCTAATCTCTTAATTTTGTTTTCGGAGTTCGGTTAGTTTATTTTAAATCAAAATGTATAAATTAATTACGCAAGAGTTTAAAAAAACCCGATACAATACTCATGACTTTCAAATATGTTCAGTGATTCATCGATTTCTTAGGAATTCGATTCGAAAACCTGGTACAATACTCATGGCTCTCAAATATGTTCAGTGATTCAGTGGAATTCGATTGATTTCTAGCATAAGATTTCTGTGCAACAACTATAGTAGTTATACTTTTATCATTATTATTCCGTGAATATTGAAATTCAATATTTCATTATTACTCCATGAATATGAAAACACTTTCTCGTAGCGACAATTAGGAAGGAAGAAGGAATTATTATGTATTCTTCTCTTAAATTGCTTGATATAAAAACAACCTAAAAATAAACCAATAATAACCAACAATATTAAAAGAAATATGTATATCTTTTTTTTGTGTTCATATTTGTACTACAAAATATAATTTTATTTATGCACAAATTTCGTATGAATTTTAACTTTGAATATCTTCAACAATTGCTTTCTTCATCATACGAATCGTTTTTTTAATGTTTCTAATATGAGAATGAAATATAGTTTAAATTACAGCCCATTTTTCATGTCATATTATGATTTATGAGCACGTTTTTAAGTACAAAAGTTTGACAACAAAATCCAATCGCAATGCAATCTTTTTCATTTCATTTAATTTATTATAGAATAAAAGAAACGTGTAAAATAGTTTTCAGATAAACGGTTTCCTGACGTCAGAGACATATTTCATACGTTTTTCGAAAGATTAGTAAATATTTGTTAATGTAAGTTAATGTATCTGTACAAATACTTGCACAAAGTTGACAACGAAAACATTTCGCTGTGTGCAATCTTTTCAATTTGCTTGATTTATTTATTACGGTGAAATAGTTTTCAGGTGAACGGTTCTCTGAGATCACAGACACGTTTCTTACCTTTTTCTAAAGGTAATAAATACAAATTCGTTTCAATAAAAAAGTAATCTTATCTGAGCAACTTTCAACTTCTGATATATTTATTTGTGTTTTTCATTAGTTCATATTAAAAGAGGTACATAAATACTTTTTCAATTTAAGCATTTATATTCAGTATTTATAAGTATGTGTGTATATAATTAATATTATATTCTGTACTCTCTTGTTCTGTATTCTTCATACAATAAGCTAATATTAATTCATTTAACTAAATTTATTAATGAGTAGTTTTATTCAATTAACTAATAAATACTTTTATTTCTAACACTATAATATTTTACAAAGAGATAATAATTATATATATAATCAAGATTAATATTTATTATATTTTAGGATATAGTTTTGTACTGGATTCTGGCAATGATCGATACTATTCATTTTTCGATTTCAACTTCATCAGATAAGAGATGAGGAATTATTGTCAACAAGAGAGAATACGGAAAATGTGCTGTGCAAATAACCAATTTTCGCTTTCAATGGAGTCAAGTGTTTATGTGGAACTTACTGCTTATTCCACAACTATACAATATAGTACATATATATACAGTATACAGCGGAATTGCTTACTACCGATTGGGTTTCCTTTAACCTTCCAAATATAAAACTCTTCACAGTTCCGAGTATCAATAAAATTAAACAAACATTACGCAAACTGCAAAAAATTATCGCTTTCAATTCGTAATTAGAAAGTCAGTCTGTCTGATATCAGTCAGTTTTCAATAGAACAATCTATGTAGTCTTAATAGTATTAATATTTTATTTATTGCGTCAAAACCCATCAAGACACCATCAAGACCCCGCCAAAAACCCCGCCAAGACCCAGTCCAAACCCCATCTAGACCTGTCAAGACACCGTCAAGACCCCGCCAAGACCCCGTCAAGACACCACCAATTCCCCATCAAGACCATGCCAAGACTCCGCCAAGACCCCGCCAAGACCCCGCCAAAACCCCGCCAAGACCCCGCCAAGACCCCGCCAAGACCCCGCCAAGACCCCGGCAATTCTCCATCAAAACCCTGCCAAGACCCCGTCAAGTCCTCATCAAGATCCGTCAAGAGCCCGTCAAGACCCCGCTAAGAAATTTAATATAAAACGTGTAAAATAACAACACGAAAAACCAAGCCGCATATAAATTGTACAGTTTTTTTTATTCAGTCCATGAAACTCTATAATTCCATAAAAAAATATGAAAATTTATTCGAAAATTATATATTTTGATCATTACTTGTGCGGTATTTGTATAAGATTCCTAAAAGTGTACTGTTATTAATTTATAAAACTGTTGTGGAAGCTTTGATGAGATTCCTAGGCGGCTGGTCCGTTATTAAATTCTGATCGACGGAGCTGTCATGGTGCCTGTGCTGTAAATGCTGGCGGCATAGCCAATCGTGGATGTCACGTTCGAATTTCGTCCGAAACATTTCGCTGTGCTTCACTTTTTTGCCAATACGACTCGAGCTTTCGTCGATGAGTTTGTTAAAGTGTGTGCTATTTTTTAGCCCTCTCATCTCATCGGCTATTTTTTGATGAATACTACGAAACTAGACAAACAAACCAAAATTTAAAATGAAGAAATCAATTATGAAATAAATGAATTCGAACCTGCTGGCGATGACTGCTGGGCACGTATTCAGCGATACGATTGAAGTTCTCGGCGAAGTGCGGCGATCGACAGAGGATCTTGAAGTTCTTCTCCAAATATGTCCAAACAACGGGGCGTGCTTCTAGGTTGGACTTGTATAAGTAGAAGAGGTACGCCATGGCTTCATCTTCGTCCATGATTTTCAGAGTCGAGTTCTCCCCCACCAACAGCTGTAAGTATTGCTGCAAGTGACTGCGGCTCTGCGTGCATCGCAGCGAATAGATCAAATCCTGGTGCTGAGCCGACGAGCGTTCGGAGCGGTTCAGCAGTTCGAGAATTGCACTGAATTCGTCGTCGCTGAGATATTTTATTCCCATGCAGAGTATAGAATCCTGCATTCCATAGTAATCCTTGCCTTCCTGCCACTGAACCTGACGGAACATGTAATCGCGTGCCAACTCGCGCGTGAATTGCAGACATTCGCTCAAATCGGCATCGCACGCCATTTCCATTACTTTTTCACGAGCAAATATCGCTGTGCTGGTGATATTTGCTTGTGGTAGCTGCTGCAGCTGGCGGAAGATCGGCGTCACCACACTTCTTATGAACTCCTTATAAAGCGCATGCGTTCGTGTGTTTTGCAAATTTTTACCAAAGAACGCCACCACATCGGCAACGTAATACCACGGCAACAGATCCTGCTCATACTGCATGTACTTCAGCAGCTCGAAGACCACGTCAACGGAGTGAATCTGATTGCTCTCGATCAGTGGAGAGAGATCCTGGAAGATTGCGGCCCTGTTCAGCTGATGTATGGCGGAGTGGTTCTTTTGCAGTTGCTTGGCGATTGCTAAGAGGTTGGCATCGTCATAGAGCACATGATAGAATCCGGTCTGTTGCTTGTTCACGATCAGCCACTCTTCGGCGTTTAACTGAATGCCGAGGTCACCCATTGGAAGCGTCACTTCTGGCTCGGCTGGCAGAAAGTAGTTGGCTCGAGTGTCCCCGAAATCCGACCGTGAAGTGGTGGCGAAATTCAACGGAATCCACCACAATTCCTTCGAGTTGACATCCTTCGGCCGTTGCTTGATCGTGATCGTGTTTCGCTCGTAGTTGATTGATACGGTTATGATGGGAATCTTCTCACTGTGGCTCCAGGAGGTCATAATCTCAGTAACATTGAGATTACTGTGCTGGTTATTGAAGCTGTTATCCTCGTCAATCGCCTCTTGTAACGCTGCGAACAGTTGCTTTTCATTGGCCGTTGCGTACTGACTTGAAAGGTAAAACTTTGGCGGATTAACGGTTATTTTTTATATTGACTCTCCAGTGAGTTTCAAAAACAAAACTTACTATTTGTTGAGGAACTTGTTGAGACCGCGAACGAAGGTTTTCTGGTTGAAGGCGTGATGAAACATTTTAATAACGCACGCCGCTGGATAAGGTAAAATTTATGCTTTTATTATTATCTGTCATAATACAGCTAAAATTTTACCTCTCTGATAGGTGATGTAATCGAAAATGGATATTATTTCGCTATCTTTTTCAACATAGTATGTCATCGGGCGGGACATAATGTAGCTATACGCTCGCTCAGCAACATCCGTGAGAAAGTCATCCATGGCCTTGTATTCTGGATAAATCTAGACAACAGAAATATCGACAGTTTGAAGGATGATACACACTCCCAACGCGGTTCACTTACCATGTCCGTTATAAGGTAGCCGAAGTAAGTGGCGAATCCTTCATTCATCCAAGCATACGTCCACCACTCGGGCGATACCAGGTTGCCGAACCACTGATGTGCTATCTCGTGGCTCTGTGTCAAGAGGTCCTTCAGTTTCCGGTGCACATCAGCGTCATCGTTGTTCAGCAGGCTTTCCTCCTTATACGTAATTAGTCCCCAGTTCTCCATGGCAGCCCCATAATTCTTCTGCAGCGCAATATGGTCCAACTTGGGCAGTGAGTATCGGATGCCGAAGAAATCTTCCAACGCGGTCACGGTACGTACCGCATTCCGCAATGCTGCATGGCCTTTATTCTCGCAATTGGGTGCGGTGAAGACGCGCTGCGTAACACCGCGAAACTCCTCGGAAATATAGTCGAAATTCGATACTACAAACGCAACCAGATACGTTGACATGAACGGCGTTGCGCTGAAGGTAGTCGTACTCATGTTGTCTGCACTGAATGTAGCAAAGGGAAGAGAAGTTAATATGAAAAAGTTAAGTTAAGTTTGTGTCGCTGTACCTTCGAAGAGGTTCGCCATCTACGTTCATATTGGAGATTGCTGTATAGTTGCTGCCGTGTGTAATGCGGATGGTGAAGCTGGACTTGAACGCCGGCTCGTCGTAGCACGGAAAAGCGTATCGGGCTCCAGTGGGCTCGAATTGAGTAGCAGTCAAATACCTAAGCAATTTGGGAAAGAGTGGGACATTTATAATGTGTCGATGGTATTTATAGTCGAACAAATGTTGGCTGTAGGAGTTCCAAAACTGCCTAATAACAAACACTTTATTGGACTCAGTGCTGAATTGCGATTTCGAATTTATTCCGCATCAAATGGAATCACGCTTTCAATCATTTTTTGTTGGGTGATAAGCTTCCTGACATGAATATTTATTAATTACTATGAACTTGATATCGTTCATAGTTTGTCAGCATGTACGCTTGTTTCACACTTGATGCTATTTTCAACGAGCGCGCAAAATATTTCATTCACTTGGTAAAAATTCGAACAGCTTTTGTGATACTCGACTTCCTTGGTTCGTTAGCCCACAGATACTCACACAGTTTCGTTATGACGATCTTTGTAGGTGAGCCGATAGAGGCCGATGGTCTCGTTGCTCATGACGCCTTTGTAATGGATCTCCACGCGCAACTTTTGCCCGCTCTCGAAAACCTGATAGTTTTCGCGGGGATGAATTATAAGCAAGCTGGCAGCAGCATCGTAGGAAAACACGATGTCGTCGAGTATGTCGCCGGTGGAGTACTCGAGCACCGTTACCAGCAACACCGAGAGACGCTTGGCGTGAAGGACGATCTCGTTGGTTGACTGCTTCACGAGAATATCGACAGTAACGTTGCCGCTGAAGCCGAAGATTTGCCGGTGAATGTGCGTGACTATGTGAAGGTTGTAGTGCAAAGGGTACGTGGTGTTTGGTAGCCGTAATGAACGCTGTTGACGTCGGCTGGTTTTCCCATCAGCATCACCAAAAGTCGCTGTCGCAATCACCAGCAGCAGCAAAACGGAAACTGCTATCAGTCGCTCAGAGTTGCGCGGACACAGCTTGAACATTTTCCAACATCACCATAAAAAGCCACAACAATAACTGAATGGAATCTTCGAAGCCGCGAAGTGTTGAGCAAATCGGGAAAAGCTTAATAACAGCTGATAAGAACCTCGCTAGTATTGAAAAAGAGACGCTGACATAACGAAAAGCAGGAGTTGAGCTTGAGAGAAAGCTTTAAAAATAAAATAAACACGATTTAGTTGAAGAGATCTTGAATTTTACCGTCGAAGTATTAAGTTTTGACCACTGATCGCTTGATCGCTGATACGATTTTTTTAAAGGAAGCTTGCAATTGAATCTTTCCTGCAAGAGAGAGGATTTCTTTCTTTAGCAGTCTTAAATGTTTTGAAACTGGACTTTATAACAAACGATATACGATATATTTTTCAAAACACATTTCTTTCAGAAGTTATTTGATTAAAATTCCATATTTACACATCTGCAAGACTAAATAATTAAGGACAAGCCCACGAATTCTTTAAAATGGAAGCACGTTGATAAAATGCGAACCGTTTTGATTACAGATGTTCACAGAAAGCGTTCACTTGATGATCTGCGCGCCTGCAACGCGATTACCAATTATTCGACTCCATTGAAACTCGTTATCAGCTGTAAATGATTATAATGAAATGTTTAAAGGCAGAAAGACGTGGAGCGAAAAGCAGACGCCAGACAAAAACGCATTCTGAGTTCTAAACATTTGGCCTCAAGGTGTAAAGTCCGCTTAAATGTTCAGTGATAAGCGAGGCAGTGATTCAAACATCAGAATTCGATAATCGTGAAATTCCTGAAATTAAATTACAATCATCAAAATTAGTTACTAGTTAATGAGCCTTGATGTGGCTAATGGCTTTTCTGTGTACACCAACCTGTGTAAAGCTGAATTTAATGTCGTGCGAACATGTCACTGCGTAGCTTACGAGTCCTTAAGGAAGTATAATCACGGTTGATGGTTATCCAGCCTCACAAAGAGACCAATTAAGAGGAATAATAAACAAAATAACAGCGTGCAATAAACAGTCGAACAAAGAAAGCTGAAGAACGACCGTTAAAGCAGATATGAAATCATTCATTCGACCATCGCACAAGCAGTGAAATCCAATGCAATCAAATCTTGCAGCGGATTCAAGGCAATAAAATCGAACACACATTTATGCATGGATTTATACATACATGGAATACGGAAACGGAATGACTGAGAGAGAGAAAACACAAATAAAGTTCGCTTCGTAGCTTCTAGGCTTCGTAGATAATTGCTGGTGTTCGGCGGTGTTGGTGAAGTGACACTCACACAGCACAATAACGGCTGTAGCTTTGATGCATGCAAATGACGTATGCATTTCGTTTAAGAGACGAGCAGCTTCTTCACTTCGTTCGACTGCGACGAAGTCATCATCGTCACAGATCATAATTGCTTTGGCATTGCGATGTGATGGAGCGAATTCCTATTAGAAAATCTCACGGCGGGACTGTGTATGTGTGCGCCAGTGTTATTAACGCGATGGCGGCTTTTCTTGAGCGAATCTGTGTTCATCAACTGCGTCAACAACAGAATTAAATGACTAATAAACGAGGTGGTGAATAACTCGTCTTTATTCAATTGATTTCATTAATGAATTATGAAGTGGATTTTATTATTTATTTTTAATAGGTTTTCCCTTTTCATAACCATCTTTGATCTGTGTTAAAAATAAATGTTTTCATCTCTTCGCTCCTTGGAACTGAGTAGATATTTAAATTCAATTTTAATTTTTTATTAAGCAAAATTTACTTAGAAATTTTATTTCCTCAAATTTGTTTTTATGGATTTATTTAAGCTGCTTTCAGCTGAGTTCATCGAAGGACTCCTCGCTATGAATCGATAAACAGAAATTTTAATGAGATTAAAGTAGAAAAACAGGGAAAAAATTCAAACAGGAAAAATATGAGGACTGCAGAAATGAAAACAACTTTAAATTCAAATGATTGGAATGTGTTCAGTTTCACTCTTTCAAAATTCACTGAATTTAATTCAGTTCTTATCGATTGGCCATTTGTTGCGCCAAATATCGCCTTGCACTGTATAAATGTGTGTGTGTGTTTATGACGTTGCAGTGTCCTCAGTGCAGCAACAGTAGCTTAAAAATAGAATGGCAGCAAGGAGCTATCGCAACGGCAATAAATCGCCAAGAAACACGTGTTCAACTCTGCGCTTGTCTCCCTCACACTTCAGCAGAGAAAAGTAGGAGTTGATTCGGTTAATACCAACAACAACAACAACAGCTTCAAAACTCGCACAAAAACCAGTTTTGTGACGCTGCGTACGATTCGACTCTCACTTACGAAGAAGCTCTCCAGCGAACCGAACGCATGAGCACGAAGTAGCAACAGCCTCAGTTAAGCTCTTAACTTCGTCCTCGTTGCTCGTGAATGGTTGGCAACTCGCTTTGGTTGCCTTCGCATTCGCTGGTGGCCAGCAGCAGCAGACAGTCCTCGGTCGAATGCTGAACTTGAAGCACGTGGAGCGCTCCTTGTCGCCACAGTTTGAAGCCTCTACAAAAGATAGACGCAGATAAACAAAATTATAGCGATGGAGTGACGTGTTTGCGTGTGTGTTTGGTTCGGGAAACAGATATTATTTAAGGTGTTCGAGGATCGCAGCTTCAAAGCGACAGTCAATTTCAAAAACACAGAAATCGTCCTGCAGAAACCCGAAGAAGACGCTGGAATCGAGCAGTGGTAAGCATATTTATTAAATGATTAAATTAAACATGGAATAGAAAGTAAGTCGCGGTTTTCAGCTTTTTCAAATCGAATATGAAAATTGCTTGAATACAGTTCGATTTCCTGTTCGAAGTGTGGAAAGGCTTCGCTTTAAAAGACTGTAGAAGACATCGAATAACATCGCAATCAACTATTTAAAGATATAAATAAGAAAGTATAAATTCGTCTTAAAGATTATCTAAGCAAATGAATAAAAAAGGAACTCGCAACATAGAAAAAAATCATTATTTTTTGGACGAAAAGTAGGACAAAAGCACTCCGAAAAAAAAACGGGGAAATATAATATAAATTAATTGCTGATTCTTTTTTTTTTTTGACCCAAACAGACGAAAAGATTGCAGACATTGAATTATCCCCGTGTTGTTGTTGTTGTTGTTGTTGTTGTTGTTTCCTTAAGGACAACAACGAAATCAAAAGGCTGCACGAAATGAAACGAGGTACTTCAAAGGCAAACGAAAGCCTATAACATAAACAAGCATCGAATTGTTGGTTTTTTTAGCCATAATCACGGCCGAGGAAGCATAAGCGTAGATGTAATAAAAGCACCGAACACACACGCATCTATACAGGGTGATAGACAGACTGGGAGAACCAACTTCTGCTACGTAAAATACAAGTTTCGACACTGTAACGTCCATTGACATACACGACGAACGAAAGGAAGAATACAACACGAAGAAAAAGAAGTGGATTTGACCAGGTTAAGAAGCAGATACAACGTCCAAGCGAGCCACATTTCTCAGCCTATAAATAAGTTAGTAGAACAGAACAGAAAAAGAGAGAGTAAGGGAGAGAAAGAGAGAGAGAGGGACATAAGAAAGGAGAAAAGCGAAAGGAGGAAACTTTCAACGACTTAATTATATTTTGTCACTTAAGCAAAACGTCGCCGCGGCGAGGGGGAAAAACTCACGACACGCAACGTCCAGTTTCCACAACGACCGACTACAAACGACGGAAATCGTGAGTGTGTCGTCGGTTCTTCAAGCGATGAAGAGGAGCTTTTTCTATCTGTGCTCTAATCCGGCTGCTTCTGTGTCCATAAACCCTCGATGGGTTCTTTTAAAGACCCTGCTTCGGTGGTGATCAGTGAGTAATGCCGCTGCATCCGACGTTGGGATGGGATAAGGATTCTGCAGAAACTTAATGGCCATTTACTCAAACGAATCATTAATTCGCACTCCTTCAAACACACAGGAATTCAAATGCTGGAAATTGTAAACGAAGGAGAAGCACAGCAAAAGCCGGAAAATGAGGATAGGAAGGAAACTGCAGTGATAAAAGGGATTTGAGGGAGACATGGATGAAGGACAGTCGAAGTACAGATAAAGCATGAGTGAAGACGGGAGCCAATTCAATCCCAAATAAACCTTTTCTAGATGTATTTGAGTCAGTCACAAATTCGACTTCAGAATTCAATTTTAAAACTCTGAAGTACAATTGAAAAATGCCAAAGTCCAATTGGGAAATTCTCAAGTCCAATTTACTTTACTTTAATTTTCGCAATTCCAAATATAAATTTCAATTAATCTAAAGTCCAATAGAATGTAAAATCAATCAATCTTCTTAAATTTTTTGTTTGTAATTTTCTCCAGTCGAAGCTGTTATTCTGAATTTCATTTGATATAAATTGAAATCAGTCTGTAATAATCTGAATTATGTAGGAAAATCGGAAGTGCACTTCTTGATTTAAAAACATTAATAGAATATAAATTACTATAACATGATAAAAAATAACTTTTTCAATCATTGAGCACTGAGAAATATTTTTTTATTTGCATTTAAAGTCATAACGTTGTTAAAAAGAGCTCAATAGATGGCAAATTCAATTTTTGATGAATATTTTGCGAGAATCCTGCTTATGTGATATCCTGAAAAGGCGTTTGCCACGGCGTATGTTTTTTTTTGTGTTTGATCATGTGATTTTTGTGCGCATTCAGCCGATGGTTTTTAAGCAATGAGTGAATGTTTGGAATTCAATTCGTCTATCGCTTTTAAAGTGTTATTAATTCTCTCTTTAAAATTCTTCTTGCAACAATTTATCATTCTCCATTTATCTATTTTTTATCATAATTTTTGCCCTTCAAAAAAACAAAACATTTCTTATTGTACTGTCACTAAAAGTAAATAAATAAACATTTAATTCAACAGAGGTCACTTTAGATACCACATCATTAAAATGTATTAAAGAAAACTGAACTTCTCCAGACCGAGAAACCGTTTTGTCACCTTCGAAGCTTAATTAAACAAAGGGCGACGGAAGTTCGTCCGAAAATACATCAAGTAAAACTTCCTTAACCATTAGACACAACATTTATTATTTGTCGCTCTTTTGTCGAGGTGAACAGTTGAACTTTCTTATTCATGGCTGCTTATCGAGCTGATTTCTCATTATAATGTTGTTTGTTGTTGTGTATCGTCTGAAGAGTGGATGACAGCTACTGAAACTTTGTGTGCTTCTGTTCCTTGTCGTCGTTTGTACACATTTCCTTGATGAAGTAGAACATTCAGCAAGCACGTGCTACATTTCCGTTTCCGAGGAATGAGGCTCACAAAATTAGCCGAAATCAAACACTTTCACACAAACATCAGACCGAAAACCAACGCAGAGTCACTTTATTCTTGTTATGTTCTCTTTCATTTTCAACTTATAAACAAATTTATCATCGAGGGCCACATTTTTATTGGTTTCCATTGCTGAAAGTAAGGTTTTGCCAGAATGTAATCAATCCCAGAAGTTTTCGGCTCCCGACGATTGCTGTTAACATCTTGAAGCTGCTGACAAGAATTTCTTCTGTCGAGTTCCAATTTAAAGTATAGCTCAAAGTCCATTTTAGAGCTGTTCATTTGAAACCTTAACGAAGCGGCTGCGATGAATTTATGAAATTAGAGTGCATTTAGTGTGTGAAGTTGAGTGGTTGAGTTGTGCAGCTCCAGAGCTGAAATAGACTTGCGAGAAACTGTGTAAAAGAACAACACAGAGCGATGAGTTACTAATAATAATTTCTACTTTCAAAGTGAGTGTTTTTACGCAACTACGCCGTGATTAGCTCGTGTACAATGCACGAGTGTGTGTGTGTGTTGACTTTGTGTACCTTGACTACCCTTTTCGGGCCCGTGAGTTTTAATTAAAAAGTCTTTTGTTTGCAAATATTTTACCGTGTCTGACAACAAAGGGA